>LR990360.1:16250000-17500000 GCA_905147345.3 Mythimna impura | reverse complement strand
ATTCTCTTTCGTCTATCGCCTCGAGTCGGCCACGCTTCCTGTTCCTTTGTTCTGATCACGTGACTGCGCGTCGAGATGACGTCGGAACAAAAGAATCGGATCGACGAAACAGAATCGAAACGAAATGGTCGTAACTAGGCTAGGCCTGCAGTAGTGAAACGATCATCCAGTTCATCTCTGCCTTAATAGTTTGTATACCTGCCCTTTATAGCTACCATTCTGCCTGCTCCTGTGCCAGACGTCACGGAGCTACGGGTGTTATCAACGCGTAATTACAGACTACAGGTAAACTAATTAATTTTCCTTATTTCTAAATAACATCAGCTCTTTCCTTGTCCGATATTCGTATTAGGTTCATTAACCTAATAAAAATATCGGAACATTTGAGAGAGTTACCGTGGCCATCACACAGAGAGCAAAGAAGGAAAGAAGGATTGTTTTACGCACCACCATACAGCGAGAGAAGCCATTTTACGATTTCACACCTCAATTAAAATTCTAGCAACGCTGGATGGATTACGGTCCATCCCTCGTCTCTTAGAGAATAATCCTGAGTCCCAACAGTGGGCACATTATTTTATTAGACAGAGTATACGAACTGCAAATATCATTAGGTTATCATTCGTGTGATATTATTATAAAATTCATACTCATATTTTAATAATAAATAAAAATAAAATTCATACTCATATTTTATTATTAAATAAAAATAAAATCCATAATCATATTTTAAAAATAAATAAAAATAAAATTCATACTCATATTTTAAAAACTACTTTTTTTTCTTCTAATCCATGTTATTTGTTTTGTACTTTGAACAACGACCTGTATTTAATGATCTTCTTTGACGATGGTACGCTTATCGGCCTCAAACTTCAAACAGTCTCCCGAAAGAATTATACTCTGGAAATATGTTATTTATCAAATATGGCAGGATGTGGCCGAGCCATGACTTCCATGGTTCATTAAGGCGGTTCCCTTGACTCCTGAGGGTCGGGGGCGTTGGCAATGACCCATGACACGTGGCGCCAAGTTTTTTCGCGTCTGACTCTTAATTGATTAGAGGAATTTTGGATTTTGTTCGCTAGTTATGGAATATGGTGGTTGCTAATTATTGTTTAGTTTTTTTTTTGTTGCTATAAGGAAGTTCCTTGCAAGCATTGAGTATGTGGCCTTTTGGTAATTGATTATTGGGAGATTGTGTAGGTAACTCCAATGTGACCAATTTTACTATTAGGTAACTAATGTCAATTCCACAATAGTTTAATTGGCATAAAGATTTTTCTCATGCTTTTATTTTGTCTTATAATATATATCCTGTTTTATAAAACAAAGTCCCGCTTCGCGTCTGTCCGTCTATTCATGATAAACTCAAAAACTACCGAACGGATTTTCTTGCAATGTTCACCAACAGACAGAGTGATTAATGAGAAAGGTTTAAATGTATATATTTTTTTATTTATTTATTGTTTATTTTCAGGCATTAATTAAGCCATAGTAACATTATTGAATTAAATTAAATTGCTATAATATATATAATGTATGTTATAGTCGAGGATTTCAAAGATTTGTCAAGTAACACTCGAGCGAAACTGGGGCGCGTCACCAGTTTTTTTTCTCTTAAATAAAGCATTCTTAAACAAATTTTATAAAAATCATATTCCGTCTTTCATATATTTTTTGTTGGTTTCAACTTTTGATATAAATTAGCGGAAGGTGTCAAGCTACAGAGACGCGTGATTAGCGACGGAACACATTTTCATAATTAGGGTTCAGTTTGTGGACCTTATTTTTTATCAGCAGTTTTTAATTTATTGCCACACTTTTGTTTAAAAATGTTTAATTTTTGGTCCTCATAAATCGATTTTAATGTTGTGTAAAACGGTCACACCTACTAAAGTCGTTAAGTAATTTCGAAAAAAAAAATGGTTTTTATTAAATAGCTATTTATTTTACCTATTTAGTTGCTAAATAAAAGATCAACTCGACATTGTATTGGACTTGAACGAAAGTTTAATAAAAAACAATTAAAAAAAGAAAATATAAACTCAAAAATAAACTTTTTTATCCAAGAGTTAAATATTGAAGTTTATATATTATCACCAGTCAAAATGACCACTAAACCGCAAACTACGGATGCCAGCGGTCCTCAAACCGTCACTGTTGTGAATTCTAGCCAAGTTTGAGAGCCGCTGGTTGGGCCAAGCCTCATATAATAAACTAGCTCGGCTCAACGGTAGCACAATGCCTGACGGTCTATAAACTATAATATATTGTCACTGAAAACAGTATAAGTAAGATTGCCAGATAAAGGTTGCGCGATTGTTCGAAAAAGTTTTTTTTTAAATGGGTCTTGGGAATTTATACTAACACATATTTTCTATTAAATATAATTCTTCTGATTTATCATTCATTTAAAAGGGAGTTGGTGCAACATTGATATAAATACATACTTTCTATTAATCGTAATCATAGTTCCTCCCCCCCCCCCCTTTCTAACCACATCATAATTATTACACACAGAACCACCGTTTCTTTGCTGTTCCCCTACAGACTGCAAGAAAATCAAAAAAATTACCGCGGCCCTGAAATCCAAATGGTAACTGAAGGAACACAGGTGGGTTTTTGTCAGTAAAAGTCTTACACTCCCTCTTGCTCCCACCCTGAGCGAGAGAAGTTATTTGATGACTTTCCATCTAAACATAAAACAGTGACTCTTATTTTGATATCTAATCAATAATGTGTGTAAAATATAGGTACTTATTTGAAGAATTAACACACTTGCCCTGTTTTTTTTTCTCGTTTTTACCACTATTTTTCTCTGGATCATCCAAAGTTTGACTGACTGTTAGAAAATTCCTAAGGCATTAAGTCCACCTCTGGACTTTTGTATGCATAAAATATTTCATACATCTATCCTAATATCATAAAGAAATTTTTATTTTTGTTTGAAATGAATAAACACAAAAACTGCAGAACCGATTTTAAAAATTCTTTTACCAGTGCAAGTGGCATGCTACTTTATCACTGAGTGACATAGGCTATACATTTTCTATTTACAAACGGGCGAAGCCGCTGGCAGAAGCTAGTAAATTATATTATGATCCAATCATATGAGAACCATGGACGTTATCGTCTGGTCTCTTAAGGAAAACAACACATCATAAATATTTCTGAGTAAACTTTACCAAACAGTGAAAGCATTTATTAGTTGTTATAGCTTGAAATTTAAAAAAGCTTTGAAAGTCTAATCCTATTATCTTCAACCACATAATTTAATTTTAATGAGAGCATTGAATTAGAAGATGGATTTAAGAATATTTTTAACGTTAAATTTTTTTCTACCATCATCATCATCATTTCAGCCGAAAGACGTCCACTGTTGGACACAGGCCTCCCCCAAGCGTCTCCACAACGACCGATCCTGTGCGTCTCGCATCCACCGCACTCCCGTGACTCTCACCAGGTCGTCGGTCCACCTTGTGGGAGGCCTTCCAACGCTGCGTTTTGCGGTGCGCGGTCACCACTCTAGAACCTTTCGGCCCCATCGACCATCCGTTCTACGAGCAATGTGCCCTGCATACTTTTTTTCTATACCATCACCTATTGTCTGTAATCCCCACATATACTACACCACAACAACAGATGCGTACAAAAATAAAATAAAAACTTAACAATAGGCATAAGTGGAGTCAGTTACTAAATAATAAACTTTAACGACACCTTATTAAGGATTTATTTGTTGGTACTTACGAATTATTCTATAATTTATTACAAATAACATCCAAACCAGTAAAACGCGTAACAACGCAACTTCAGTGTACATTTGTTATAGGATTTGATTTTAATGATGCCCCATTCAGACCCGTACAGCCATTCATACTTCTGACTTTTTTAAATATATTGGGTAATTTTTAATGGGATTCTTGTAGATTTATTTCGATTTTTATAACGTTTTTTTTAAGAATTTTATTAAATGTTACATGTTTATGTTTTGATGTTGTGATGTACTAGTTTTGTTGAGACCACCTACGTCAGATTTCAGGCCTAGTCTATAGTATGTTCACTCCTAATCCTAATTTATTAAGAAAGTTATCACTTTTAAAAGTATTTTTATTCATTTTTGAGAATAAAAACAGCCGATCATTCATTCGACTGTTACCTGTTATATTTTTAAAATGATACAATAATATTCAACAGTAAAAGTTATGGGAAAATACATTAATTTTGTGAACGATAATACTCTCTGTATATGTGACAAAAATTTCAATTCAATACAAGTTATTGAAAGTAGTCAATGTACTTTCTTTCATACTAACTTCATTGGAATTACTACAAAGAATTTTTTTCCGTACAAATGTGTACTAAATAAGACCTTAAATGTACTATAATTGTCACAAAAATGGTGTGAAATTGTAAATGGTAGCACTCTCTAGAGACCAAACTCAACCCTTAAAACTTCAATGAATTTTACAACGTCATCATTCGCCTTAAACGTTTTTAAAATACCCGAAAAACGTCATTACGGACACAGACGCGCCGACGCCAAAAAAATCAAGCAAATTTCGACTTTATGACCTAAACCTTCGTTAAAGGATTCGCTATTCACGATCCATTCATAGACTGTAAAATCGAAATATAATTAATCATTAATTGTATCATTAGCCGTATCGTATTTACTCTAGTGACGTACCATCACTTCATTTTCTCTCTCTTTAGGTCTCATTTCAATGATTAATGATAGACAGAGATAGAAAGAATGATAAATGATTTTGGAAGCGTTGAAAAGACCGCTGGCGCATGTGTTGCACGCATTTCTCTACGGTCGTCAGATGTTTTGCCCTATAGAATTTTAAGCGGTCATTCATAACCCGTTATTGATGATTGGTAGATAGTGCGATAATAGATTTAAGAGTGGAACTATTAGTGAACTTAGGCAACTGTTCCTTCCAAATGGAATTTATGGAAAAAAAGTTATTTTTGAAACATTTCGTAGCATCCGTAACTTATGTTGAACGAAATAGGTTCTTAATGTAATTTTAACGTTTTTCAAGATATCGTTTTCTAAAAAAATACTGGGTAACATTATTTCAACAAAACATGGCTCAATGTTAGCAGTAACGTAACTGAGGCCCGTGGCAAATTCATTGGATGGGGCCCCAGAATAATCGTCACATTGTAATTTCATTTTAATTTTTGTAGATTGGGTTACTTTTCCTGAGCTCGCGGCCTCTTAGACCGGGGTCCCCATTGCACCAGAGGCCCGTGGCATTTTCCTAGCCTTATCACCCTATAGTTCCGCCACTGAACGGAGCTCTCAAAATACATGGTAATCGAACTCACCAGGGCTTCAGATAGTTCAAAGGAGTTACCGTGACCTTCGCAAAGAGCAAAAAAATGAAGGAATACTGTCCGTTTTAGTCAGTAAAATTCTGACACTCCCTCTGACACTACCCAGAGTAAGGGTGAAGCCATTTGACGACTTCCCACACAAAAAATGGCAATCGAATCCCTACGTCAATTTGGTATAAATACAATAACAGACTTATCACACCAAATCAAATTCCGTCTCCAGAATAAATCGTTGACGGAAATTAAGAAAAAATCACTATGTCCCACCCTTCATATAACGTAATAACGATATGAGTTTTATGACAAATGCATTAATGAATTTAAACGAGGCAGTTGTGTTTATTGTGTGCTCTGACTCCGTTAAACCTAGTTAAGCTTTTGGTGTTATCCGCTTTTAGGGGATGGTGTTATTCAGTAGTAGACCATCTTTACACTTTTAGAAAATAGCTGTTGCCGGTTTTGTCTGCGTGAAAGTGGAAAATTGTCCGAAGGGAACATACTATGTGCTATTTTAGGACATGGTCTACTCGTTTGCCAAATTTCTTTTCTTTCTTTCTTTCTTCTTCTTTCTGACTAAGTAACAAACATTCAAACTTACACATATTTTATAATAATAATAGTGTGATTAGTATAAATAACTGGATTTTTCCTACTAAAGCATATCGCCTCTTTTTTGGAACGGAAATTATTTTATGGCGTTATTAACCGTCAACAAATTAATGAGACGATATCAAATAAAATTTGCATAGTAACTTATAAATTAAACACGACTTAAATTTACAAATAGTTTTCCTCGAGTATTTTGTCAATATTTTAATTGACCACAATTTATAGACGAAAAAGGAAATCCTGTTGCTATCTATAGCTATATATAATACTACCATAGTTAATTAGTTTTATCAGAATTTAACAACGAAATAACTTACGCGTACAATGTATATCAATTTACGACAAGAGAAAGGAAAAAACAGGATGAAAGGTCAAACCTTTATTTTGCTGTCGTTAAGCATTATCATCACAAACACAAGCTACACGGCTTGTTATGATCAGATATGCCCAAAGAAATTCATCGGCATAAATTATAAAGTACAAATTCAAATTCATTAATTTTGTCAGAATGTGGTACATAATTTTATTATGGTCCTGAATTAAATTAATAGTCTCATCACATTCTGTCACGTGGGGTGTACAAATTTTTGAGTATATAAATATTTTTTTTTTTAAACAAAAATATTAGGTTAGTACGACTTAAAATTTACAATTACGGTATATACAGGGTGTTTGGTGCATCGTGTGCCAAATTGAAATGGTCGACGGGAGGGGTCATCTGCTATCCTTTCAGAACCCTAAACACTTCTTATGCCCTGTGGAATTTTTTTCATCGACTTTTTATTGTTTTATGAAAATAAGGCCCAAAATTTTAATTCAAATACAAATTTAAATAAATTTATAAGGCGTAGACTCTGAATTTTAATTTTATTTTTTTTTAACTTAGGGGTCTTTAAGTCAAGAGTGAATAGGCTACTTCTAGGCAAGCGTGCTCCATCGTCGACCACATCATCGCTTACCATTAGGCGAGATGGTGGTCAAACGCGAGCCTATCATTAATAAAAAAAAAATAATTCAGATGTGTATTGTATTACAGTACTTTTAAATTTAAAATTAGTTACATTAGATATCCAACACTTTGCAAGTAAATTAAAAAAAAAAAACTATTTTTAATTTACTTGCAAAGTGTTGGACTTAAATTAAAGCTTTTCATGTTACAGCTATTATCCTATTAACTTGGCGATTAAAAAAAAAACCAAAAGCGACCGGATTCTTCCAACTTCCTCAAAAATTCTCTAGTTTATCCTCTTGCTAGTGATGTGCCACATGCTATAAAAATCTTTTTATAATTTCGTGAATTCGCTAGAATTGTGAATCGAGTCACATAAGACTAATATTAAAAATTTTGATTTAAAAAATATTTTTGCTTAAATGATACCTGAAAAACCTATTGAATACGTTATCTCACTCTTATAAGGAAAAATCTGTCTCGTATCTCTCTTTTCGTGGGTTTTACTAGAAATAAAAAAAAAAATGAAATTGCATTTTTAACATTTATTTCATAATTTTTACAAATCCTGCTCAAATTGTTGGCCTCTGTTGTGAATGCAGGCCCAACATCTGTTTCGTATTTCGACGAGCAAGTTCTTGCACCAAAATAAAAAAAAAATATAATAATTTTTTTTTTTACACACTTGTAAAGAAAATTTGTAAATCCAACAAAACCAATAGTTATTTGCAAAAAAAAAAAACAGCCTACACATTGACTTCCTCACTTTCACATAACACACTCCAAATCTCCCCAATAGTTGTTCCCGCACAATGATATGGAAAAATATCGTATTTAATAACTAACTAAACGGGGAGTCGAACCCGGGGCTACTATGAGGGTGCTTTATTAAAATATGTTAGGCTACACGTATTTACATATGCTCACCACTAAACCGAGCATGACGGATAGGATTTCATGGTTTAATAAGGGCCTTTGTGTAGAACAAGTTAAGTAGGGCTAACGATTTTGTTACTTGTCAAAAGAGGGTATAATAATCAGCCTTATATAATGTTCCCACTACTGGAAATCAGGTCTCCTATATAGGAGAAGGAATGGGCCGTAATCCACCGCGCGGGCCCTGGGATCATTGGTTGACTTCCAAAAGGAAAACTAGGGGTTCTGGTTTTAGTCAGTAAAAGTCTGACACGCTCTCCTACTCCGCCCTACAGCAAGAGACGCCATTTGATGATTTTCCATCTTAAAAAAAAAACACGCTGCACCAGTGTGGGTTGGTGCATGTAACATGTCTTCGAATTTTTGATTCTAGAACATGCTGGTTTCCTCACGATGTTTTTCTTCACAGATTTGAGAGCAGTGGTAAAATAAATTATACAGAAATTAAAGTGCCAAGCTGGGTTTGAACCCAAGATATACAAGTATAAGTCGTAGTCTTTACCATTTAAGGGCCTTTCCGGCAGAAACCGCTCATTGTCTCAGTATAAAAATTATGACAGTTTTCTATCTGTGTGATACATGGTACAAACCGTCAGACGTGACGTCATTCGCAAATATTCTAGGTCAACTTGTCCAATCATCGACACCCACGAGTATACTACACCCACTGTATTATAAGTAGAGACACTTGGTGTTAACTGTCAGTCGTGAAATAATTCGCAAATATTCTAGCCCTGCTTGACCAATCATCGACACCCACGGGTATAGTATACCCACATTTCACCAGTTATATATAAGACCCATTTAATAAATGGCGAACTATTTGGCATCCGGCAGAAGTCCAAGCTGTTGTTACTGTTGAATTCCTGAAAGAAAACTCAATACTTGTGAGGTGTAGTTCAAAACCTGCTTCAGGTGGTGTGGAGCACTTAATGTGTGTGTGTGTGTGTGCGTGTGTGTATTATGCTAAACTGAAGCCGTTTTGGAACTAGACAAAATTGTTTTTTTATTATAATAATAAAACAATAAAGTTCGAAAGTTCTAAAGTGGCGACCGCGCACCGGATAACGCAGCGTTGGAAGGCGTCCCACAAGGTGGACCGATGACCTGGTGAGAGTCGCGGGAATGCGGTGGATGCGAGACGCACAGGACCATTTTGTGGCGACACTTGGGGGAGGCCTATGTCCAACAGGACGTCCTTCGGCTGAAATGATGATGATTAATAAAACAATAACCATTTTATTTTCAGGCAACGGAGGCTCATAGATAAAATACATAAAATAATCTTAAACAATAAAAAACTAACACATATTATCAAAACAAACATAACCCTTCTTGCAGTCGGGTAAAAAACTTATCACCACTAATATTATAAAGAGGTAAAGTTTCTTTTGTTTTTTTTTTTTGTAGGAGGTAATCTCTGAAAGTACTGGTCCGATTGCTAAAATTTTTTCACCCATAGAAAGCTGCTTTATTCCTTAGTGACAGCTATATTTTATGTACGCGGGCGAAGCCGCGGGGAAAAGCTAGCTTAACTATAATTATACACGTAATGTAGTCGACGTCGTGTTGCGCTGCGTGGTGTCGCATATCCATCCTCGGAAAAACCTATCTAGGAACAAACAAAGGACCTCAAACTCAGCAGTACCAAGCGCATGACATTATTGCAGTTCATCATTTAAAACTTCATAATCAAAATCAATTTCAAATAATAACGTGTCGAACAATATTCAAAACTAGCAACCCTAATCACAAACAGTGAACCGAAATGCAAGTTAAAACAATTTTATTCAATAAATTCACAATTTAATTGTGGAATCATTGAGTGTGCGTTTGTCGCAACCCTAGTTATTTATGTGTTAGTTCAATGTTACACAATCAGTGTACTGCGGGCCTTAGCATGGGGATAGGGCTGGCAGGAATATTGATTGGGCGATACTTTTTAAGGCTTGACTAAAATTATAAAGAGTTAAAATTTGTTTGTTTGTTTGTAGAAGGTAATCTCTGAAAGTACTGGTCCGATTGCGAAAATTTTTTCACAGATAGAAAGCTGCTTTATTCTCGAGTGACATAGGCTACTTTAAGTATACGGGCGAAGCCGCGGGCAAAAGCTAGTGGCTTGATAAAAGAGGCCATATTTAAAGAAAATAATAATAAAGGAATATTTGCGTCAGAGGGATTGTTCGAAAAAGTTAATGGTAACTTTATATAGTTACCCTTGTTTTAAATGTTAAGCAAATTATTTAGTGGGTTTTTAGTCAGTAAAAGTCTGACACATCCGCCCAAGAGCGGGGGATGTCATTGGACGATTTCCCAACGAAAAAAAAAACAAATTATTTACTTTTTTCGCGAAAAATAAATAATGATAATTTTATTGTGAAATATTGCATAATGTTACTTATAACAGTAATTGCTTTAATTCCACTAAGATACAAAATTTCCAACAGGAGAACGGTTGGAAAATCCTCATTTTATGTTTCGAGCACTTTGTGGTTTAATATTGCTTACTATTTACGGAAATAGCAAATCTACTAATGAAGGATTCGTCCTCTTGGTTTTATAAAAGCTCTTTTGAGGAAACAAATATCACGTCGCGTAGGTATCTATTTGTTTATATCCGTAGGTTCCTATTTATTATTCCATCAAAATACTGCCGAAACCAATCATAATGGGGTGGTTGGCACTTTTTTTAAACAATTTTCAAAAAATAATTTTATTCGAAATCGAAAAAAGGAATGAATTTTCAAATCGAAAAAAAAATCTTGTAAAAGTGGAAACTGTCAAGAAAAAAAAAATCCCACCATGCCTCCTCTCTTCCTATTACTTCTCCATTTAATACTTAACCAATTTCGATGCTGTTTTCAGAAAAAGTTACCTTTTTAGTGTTATTTGTTGTTTAATATAAAATCTACTTTAGTGTTCACAAAAACGTAATTATAAAGGATACGTATAATCAATGCACAAAAGGCGAGAAAAATTGGAGAAAAATAAACTTGAACTGGCTTAATCCTGAGACTTCGCTCTCGTGGCTAAACCCACAGAATCCTAGCATTTTTCTGGGATAAAAAGCCTTGCAACTTTTAGAAAGGTATATATGTATCAATAGTCAACAATCAAAGATTTACAAACTAACAACAACAAATTTAGAATTATCACTGTCGCCGTCCTGGAACGCGAAGGGCAATGGCAGAAACGCGGATGGGTTTTAGTCAGTAAAAGCCTGACACTCCCTCCCCCTCCACCCAGAGCGGGAGAAGATATTTGATGATTTCCCACAAAAGAAAAAAATGGTAACTGAATCAATAAAACAATTTTACCTTTCTCTAAATCAGTTCAGGTCGACAACCCTACACTGCTTGATTGTATAGGGGTGCCAAAGTGGCCTATAATAGCCCAACATAATGTGTTTAAACGAATGATCATCGCATTCGACTCGATACAACACACATAGGGTTTCTTTATTGCTTTTATTTTGGGAACTTTCTGTTTTATTTCCGATAGAAAGGGACTTTTTAATAATAGCCCTTTTAGATCTCTAAAAGAGTTAAGTGAAAAGCTTTTTTTATTGTGTAGCTAATTTATTATGTTTTCATTAATACTATTACTGGTTTTTTTTGGTAAGAAAAATAACTACTGGTATACTTTTTTTGGTGGGAAATGATCAAATGAATTCTTCCGCTCTGAGTGGAGCGAGAGGGTGAGGGGGAGGAGAAATAGACTTTCACTGACTAAAACCTAATTGTGTTCCTACAGTTGTCATTTGTTTGAAGATATTTCTTTTTTAAAAATCATCACCTTTGTACCTACTTATTTTATACCGACATCATTTTGAAAATTCCTGTTTTTTTCTTTGTATCTTGTTCAGTAATATGTTCACCAAACGTAAACCGATTTTACCGACAATTCTTATAATAAAATAAAAGATTTCAAATAACTTTAAATAAAACCAGTAACACCGACTTCTGAAATTAAAGTTATTTTGCATTTTTTAATCTGTTTTTGAAGTCAGTTATATTTTTTTGTAAAACAGTTTTATTTTTTTCTGTCTATATTTATGTGTATAGAACCTAGGAAGGACACATACTTAAGATTTATATTATTAATAGCTTTTGCCCGCGGCTTCGCTCGCCTTACATTAAAAAAAAACAAAACCAATTCACGAAGCAAAACTAAAAATTGCGGAATGCTCCATACAAACTTCCACCATCCATTTTAGGGGTGGTGGGGGTTAGAAAGAGACAAAAAGTAGCCTATGTCACTCTCCATCCCTTCAACTATCTCCATTTAAAAAATCACGTCAATTCGTCGCTCCGTTTTCCGTGAAAGACGGACAAACAAACAGACACACACACTTTCACATTTATAATATTATAGTATGGATATCAAGAGAGGTACCACGAGTTAACCGGGTTTTGGAGGTAAATACTGTTATCCAGCTGGTATAATATTCGGTCACAGTATCTGGCATATTCGGTCAGACTTTCTGTATGGTACTCTTTGCAGTTAGATTTCAGAACTTTTTTTTTAAAATAATATAATATAAAATAATAATATAAGCAATATATTTATAGACTAACAAATGAATCAAGCACCTTAACTAAACTAGACAAAGCCTGTATTTAAGTTATCAGCACGAAATCCCCTCGTTTTAGCGTAGCCAACAGTAAATTAATATATATACTAGTGCTTGTCTGCGATGGTAAGCAGTGATGCAATCGTTGATGGTGTAGCGCACTAGTTTATTAAGAGCCTATTCACTTTAGCCTAAAGACAGACACCTAAATTATAATCGGACGGGACCGCAGCAGGCAAATTGAACTTAATTTTTAAACAAGCCAACTTATTGTTTTCAACAATTTGTGTTTATTATATCAGAGTACGTTCTACGTAGAACAACACTAATTGTCGTAATCAATCATTATATCACAAAAATTATTTATATTTTCGTTAATTGCCCGCCATTACACTATTTTGCCGCGCAAACATGGCGTCAGCTTGAATAATAATAAAAACAGATATTAGAACAAAATGGAACAAACATAATTACTATTAATTACTGCAACAGTTATTATTTAAATTTTTTCCTCTAATTAATTCATTCCAATTATTTTTTATCTCGAAGTACGTAATAACGAACTAATATCCTGTTCTGATAAAATGCCTAAAGTCAAAACATGGGATTTTATTGTGAAATAATGCGTAATGGATATTGTGCCAAGCGGGTAAATATGGAGTTTCCTGTTTTGTAGCTGTGACTGCCGAAAATGCATTAATATTGATCAATTAAAACTAATATAACCAATTTTTTATAAATTTAGGTAATTGTGGAGTCATACTTCTTAGTGAAACATTTCAATTCGATCATAGTTTTCTGTAAACAAAAACATTTTGAAATATCTATTACTTATTTTAATATTGTGTACTACCACAGTGTAGACTTTTTTAACCCAAAGTTTGACTGGTAAAGAATGCCTTGTTGTATTAAGTCTGCCTATGTCTACACTTGACATGAAATTTAAATAAATAAATAAACAAGTTTACTTTTAATTCTATAGCTTTCAGGACATTAAATTACTCAGAGTGAGTAATTTAATCTCATTTAATTTAGTCCAGTTCATGAGTATGAATACCTTTTCTCTATGGTTTTTAGCGGGATTTTTAATTTTCAATGGCTGTTTGAATTATTCGCAAATTGATTCTTAGTGAATATTTAAAGTTAAATTTAATTATCTAACACAAAGAGACAATACGGAATCATTGAAACAGGCGCAATATCGGTAAAAAGTAGCTGTATATTTTATTGTAGTAGATACTACGTGCTACCAGTGGCTTTACCTGTGAGAAAGTAGAAAACTGTCCCAAGAGGATATAAGCCCGAGATAAAAAGTATCCTATGCAGGATGCAGGTGCTATTCTGTGTACCAAATTTCATACGAATCCGTTTCGCCGTTCGAGCTTGAAGATGTAACAAACATACACACACTCACAATCTTTCTCCTGAAAAATGATATAATGAACAATATAGACTTCACTAAATTAATATACCTACCTACATAATACTGTGGGGTCCGTGCTCTGATAGGTACTTAGGCCTTGGTTCACGGGATGTGTTCTGGGAAAAATCAAACTGTACGTCGTAGTAATATTTTTTTTTTCTCAACAATCAGAAATCACTACACATCTAAAACAGAAAATCAATTCTTTCATTTATCAATTTCAAAACATATTCTAAATATGCAAATCTTTAAAAGTATATTTACCAAGCCAGTCCGCCAGCTATATGAAAATTAACCTATGCTATCCTTTAATATACTCGTATCACAATACTTTCAACCACTGAAATATTTTTCTTATAATATAAATTAAAAGTCATCTTAAAGGTACCTTATTATTTTACTCCCGCCATTTTATATATCAGTGAATGACTACCAACATAATAATACAAACGAAATGGTCCCCAACGCACAGATATCTAATAAATATAAGTAACACAGCTAATTCAAAATCGGAACATATCTCCCAAAGCGTTGGTGAACGATTGTTTAATGTACCAGAAGTGAGCAAATTCGTTTTTAAACGGCTATCAGCCGGTCATTATACGACTATGAATGACGCGAATGGTACGTCACTGCTGGTTTCATGTAGGGTGACAACGAGTTCTCGGATAACTATAAACTTCTTTATATTATTTTGAAGGTTAAATGGTTTGTTGGAGGTAATCTCTGCAGGTAATTACTGACTCATTTGTGAAATTGTTTTACTGATGTAAAGCTACAGTTTCGCTTCGTATATCTCTGTTATACGTTAATTTTAGTATACCAAAAATATATAATTCCTATAAAGAAAAAAAAATGGATGATACCTTATTTTTAGCACTTTTGACACATGAAAGAAGATTTGTGGAAAATGATAATTTCAGAAAGTTTCTACAATTATAAAAAAAATCGCATAATTGCAGGTAACCTTTTTATCAGACCACTTGTCGAAAACAATAAAATAATTCAACAAATATTTTTAATTCTCCAATTTTTATACAACACCATCCCATACCCACTTCAAGCATTGTCACCCTAAGCAGTAGTATATTAAGTACTCTTAATAATGGGACAGTTTCACAATAGGTGTACGTTTGTCATCTCACACAATAGGACTCACAGCATCCCAAACGTTTGTTGTTTGGACATCTGGGGTCTCATATCGATCGATAAAACGTGGACACCCTAGCTGTTCTATTTTTGGCTACATCATTTTGCAACTTAAGAATGTGGTCTTTAGCGAATTTATCATTCAGTCATTGGTTCATTGAATGGGTGAATGGAAAAGGTACTTGAAACAAATTAAAAACCATTTTTCATTTGTTATTGTGATGGAATGTAAGGATTTGGATTGATAGCAAAAAGTCTGGGTGTATTTTTTTATTAATACATTTAAATTATAATCGTTTTTGTGTGGTTGGGTACAATCGATATTTAAAAGGATAACACTTAAAATTAGAACAGTTTCTACAAAAAAAAAAAAAAACAGAAAATAATTACCTAAGCATTCAGGTATCTCAAACCAATAAAATTAAATAACTAACTGACTTCAATTTCAGCTCTTTACAGTATCGTAAATAACGCACAATAATAACATCGATACAAGCTACTTATCAGCCAATTTCCAAACTTGTACAACATAAACTCACTTAACGAGAAACGGGCATTAAATTTTGAACAGGCCAGTAATCATACGAACACTTTAAAACACCCCACCTCTAGTAATTATCCACTATAACTAGACCCCCCAAAAGATCATTATTTACCCCCCTTTACATAAATAATTACCCCACAAGAAGGGGCAGGAAGGTCATGCTAAAACGGTCCAAGGGTAAGCTCCCCCGTTGTTGGCTACCCTATTAAGTGATGGGTAATTTAGGAATACATAAAGTACATAATAGGGTCCTTAACTTGGGCTTAATGAGGTGAAAACGGGACCGTTTACCCTGTTGGTAGGGAGTTAATGTTCGTTCAATCGTTCAATGTGCCAAATATAGAACATTTGGCAATTCACGTGATATTTCAAATCGATAATGTTAGTATCGAGTAGTTAAGTTTAAGGGTAATCGAGATGTGAGTAGATTAACGAATCGAGAAGGTTAATTAATGCAAACGACGATACAATGAGTAGAGAACAAAGTAAAATTACATTCCATGAATTCTGGCAAGCTGTTTGCAATGTAGCTTTGTTTTTTCGTAATAAAGGACCCAGGTGTTAATTTAATTAGGAAAGTACTTAAAACACAGTCTACAGTAAGTACAATGGACGATTTAATTTACCATAGACGTGAAAAATTATGTGCGGTTTGCAGTTAATTGCATTCAATTCATCTAAAGTCACACTTACAGTAAAGTCGGGTAAATTTGGTACATTGGTATGACTTTGGCCCAAGTTTATTAACCAATAAGAACACATGAAAATGTTTTTACTATGTTTATATTGGTTAACGAGATTGGGCCAAAGTAACCCGACTTTACAATATGTATAATTCTTTACTAATTTTATAAAGAGGAAACATTTATATTTTTGTTTGTAATTAATACTCAAAAAGTACCTACTGGTATTTTTAAAAACGGGTATTTAAAAAAAAAATTTCACCAGCAGAATGCTACTTTATCACTGAGTGACTTATGCTACATTATCCATTATCCATTTTTAATCTATTTTGTTAAATTTTATTTTATTATAAGTAAATCATATTGTTGTCAATTTTCAATCAAACATGTGATTTTTATATTTATGATTGTTGCGAATAACGCTGTTGATTGCATAATTGTTAATTTTAAGTTTTTGTTGTTGTTATTTTCTATTATGTAAGTAATTGTTTGTTATTCCAAATAAATAAAATTAAAATTATATATTCTTCAAGCGGGCGAAGTCGCTCACAGAAGCTAGTCAAAAATAATCGTAATAAAACCGTGTTCAAGCACTCGTATAACACGAGATAACATTGAATTATAACTAAACCATTATAATATTAAACCGTCACACACAAAAACACCAACCCTTTATTTATTTTTTTCAAACAAATCTCTAACAAAAGCGTTGAAAAACGTCGCTCTGCAGATGTTCACAACATTTTATTACGATTTAATGCCATAAATAATTTGATTAGTCGCGTATTTATCAACTAAGGACCATCTTCATGGAAAAACGTCAACCATTCATGACCGCTCAAAGACCTTTATATGGGGTGTATGAGACCCCATTGAAAAGAACAACCGTTTATAAGCCACTAATGTTATCTAGACATCTTCACGGGAAAGAAGATGTCATATAAAACTGCTTTACACAACCTTCTTGTTCTTAAAAATCAAAAGTTCGAAATGTTTTCGCACTTAACTCTATAAAAATAAGAGCGAAATAGGAAGTTGTTGGATCTATGACATTTTTTTCGCGTTTTCAAAAGAGAATTCGTTTATGAAAAGGTGTAAAGACGTCTTTTGTTGACAAAAATGTATTTTTTGCGAATCTCTGGAGCACGCGTTGAAAATTGACTCGATCAATGCGTTTTTAAAAACTGTCGGGATTATCTTGTTCTCTTTTGTATATATATTTATGGAATTGCTGTTTCTAAAAAAATATCTTTGTCGGTGCTTTAATTTTATTATATTAGCTAAGTTTTTCTAACGCGTTATTTTATAATCCGATAAAATAAGCAATACAATCTCACTTCTCACTCAACGTAAATAAATTACCATGTTTAATAAATTACTGCAAAATAATACATCGTCATTTTCGCAATATGATAATTTGGATAAATGCGAAATATTTTTTTTTATTTATAAAATCATTCATGAACACATACAAAAATTACTCAATCAACGAAAAGGCAATCCGAGAGTACTTCACTCGGTAATCATAAGCCCAGGACCACACACGTCGACAAACGAAACATACAGTAAAAGGTGCTAATGCGAAAACACCACACGTTCCATTTTCGTAAAAACAAACATGGCGCTTAAAACGCCATAATCTCTTTACCCGGCGCCCCGACTATTTGAAAATCGAACTAGTTACACTTCCCTATTCAAAAATTGTTACACGTTCTTTGTTCGGACAATATTTGTTGGGCGTATAATGCGACCAAAATTTCAAGACCCTCCCTTGTTTTAAAGGGCTGTTTAAAATTAAATAAATGGAAGTGTCTTCTAAAAATGGTTCGGTTAAGTGATGTGGTTAAGTGGAGACTTGATGTTTGGTTGTTTTAGGGCGCTGTTTGTTTTCGGGCTTTAAACACGACTCGTCTTAACAAGGTAGGTTTATTTTTATCTGCTCCACAACAAAGAGACTGTAGTAGCTGATTTTTTTTTGTCGTTGGGTGCTGTCTACCTCCTTAATGCTAAAGGCACATATGTACGTATTACCTTATTATTAGTGTTGCCATAATTCTGGCTTTGGGAAAACAATCTTACTTTTATACTCATGTTAATATGTCCATTAGAATATTTACTGAAGATAGTGGGATCTCTCTTCGTAATGGGAAATAAAGTGTTTGGTTAAACATATGTAGGTAACTCATACACTATTTCACAACCATTTGTAAAGTAGGTATATACAATCCAACCATGCCTGAAAATTACCAGAAAAATATAAAAACCGTATAAAAGTTCATAAAATCTGAATAGCAAAACGAAAAGAACAATAAATTAAAAGGGAAACGAATATTGCCACCGTGGGGTGCAAAATTACCCCACGGCATAAAAACGCCACAATAATTCAGTGAGTACGCTGCCCTACGGATTTATTGTTCGCATTTATCATAATAAAGTTGGCAATAGCAATAATGATTATTGAATAGAAATGACTTCTTGTTGCAATGACGTTACTATTGTTTTTGGTAATAATGTATTTTCTGATAGAAATCAACTTTTTTGAATGATTTTGTGTTCATTAACTGACTGGCCCGTTGGTCTAGTGGTTAGTGGCCCTGACTGCTATGCCGGAGATCGCGGATCGATTCCCACCAAAGAAAAATATTGAGTTGTGATAAGCACGATCATTTGTTCGGTGTCTGGGTGTAATTTATCCATAATATGTACGTATTAAAAAACTTATGTATTGTTTATCAGTTGTCTAGTACTCATAGCACAAGCTCTGCTTAGTTTGGGAATAGATGGCGTGCGAAAGTTGTGTTATATTATTATTATATCTTATCTCTAACCTACCTTTAGGTTAGTATATCCCAGAAGACATATAAAGAGTGGCTTAGTGGTTCAGAGCAGATTGGAGGTATGGTGGCAAAGACTAGAGAGTGTTGGCCTAAAATTGAGCAGAACCAAAACCGAGTACTTGTTCTGCGATTTTTGCGGTCTCTCCAGTACTGTACCTATAGCTCTTGCCGGAATGCCCTTACCAATCTGTGCCGACTTTCGGTACCTCGGGTCGCTTATCCAAGGGTATAGTGAAGTAGACCCAGACGTAACACATTGGATCAACTCAGGATGGATAAAATGGCGATAGGTCACTGGAACAACTTGTGACCCACGGATGCCCCTCAAGTTGAAGGGTGAAATCTACAAGCCCGTAATAAGACCTGTCATACTGTATGGATCAGAAGGTTGGACTGTGAAAAAGACGGATGAAAAAAGATTGCATGTAGCGGAGATGAGAATGTTGTGATGGATGTGTGGTGTGACGAGAATGGATAAAGTGAGAAATGAGTATATTAGAGGAAGTTTGAAAGTGGCGCCAGTGACTGAAAAGTTGAAAGGGAATCGTTTGTCTTGTTTGGCCATGTAAAGAGGAGGGATGAAACGCATGTTACTAAAAGAGTTATGAGTATATTGGATGGATGGAGAGGGAGAGGGAGACCAAAGAAAAGATCGATGGATTGTGTGAGAAGAAGAAAAAGGAGTTAGTGATAGCGTGACGGGTGACAGGACAGAATGGAAGAAAAAAACGTGTTGCGCCGACCCCAAATAAAACGGGACACGGGCAGGAAGATGACGAGGTTAGTATATCCCAGAACCCTGTGGTCCTGGACCTTTCGAAGGCGTACAGGGATTCGAAACCAACTCACAGAGGCCCTTTAGACGTTTATTATTATTAACTATTTGGATCACCCCACTGTTTTTATTGAAATGGAAGTAATAACTAATTTATAATTAGCTTGTTCCACGGGTTCAGTCGCGACCCTCGTGGCCTCGCCTTTTTGTTTGGTAGGATATCATCAATTGACTCCGTACAAAACAGTTTAAATGTATCAAAAACTGTAAAATTGAACTGGTCAGATAATACTGCACTTATTGTCTGAGATAGTTGAAAGGGCTGCAGGATTTTTCAAAAGAGTCACCATGGCTCTGGAACGCAAAGAGCAACTGAAGGAACCCGGGTAGGTTTAAGCCAGTTAAAACCTGAAACTCCCTCTCATTCCAAGTTATTTGATGACTTCCCACTGACACACGCGTTTAAAAGGAATGATCTTTTTTTTCACAACTATCACACAACGCCGTCTAGTCTCAAGCTAAGCAGAGCTTGTGTTATGAGTAGGTACTAGACAACGGATAAACATACTTAAATATTTCTAAATACATACATATTATAGATAAATTACACCCAGACACAGAACAAATGATCGTTGCTCATCACACAAACATTTGTCCTGAGCGGGAATCGAACCCACGACCTCCGGCATAGCAGTCAGGGCCACTAACCACTAGACCAACAGGCCAGTCAATCATTGAACAATTCCTTGCAAGAAAAGCGGACATTATAACCCAACAATTTCTTCAAACAATACAAATTATCTCGAGACATCATCATGGAAGCTTTGCGTAGTTTTTGTGAAGAACCATCAGCAGTCAGACAGACGGATACTGGTGTCATTTCATAGGGTATTCAGCTTTCGCAGTATTGAACAGCAAACAATGGTCTGTCAGATTCTTCATAATACCGATTTTAGATTATATTGTTCTTAATTCTGCATTAATTTCCGAGTATCAAAGAAATGGGCAAAAAGCTTTGTAACTGAAAATGAAAACTAACGTACTCCCGAGGATTCTGAAAAATTATTGACGCCATACAATTTAGACACAAGGGAAGTAATACGCTTAGCTGTTGAAACTTCATTTGACCAATCGTAGCATCATCATCAACATCATCATTTCAGCCGAAAGACGTCCACTGTTGGAAATAGGCCTCCCCCAAGCGTCTCCACAACGACCGATCCTGTGCGTTTTGCATCCACCGCAATGTCGCGGCTCTTACCAGCTGCTTACTGTTGCTGCTTTTTGGCGCAAGCGTGAGACAGATGATGTTAGTTTTTTTACATTGTGTGTATCTACGTACATACATATGTGCGCCAAATAAAATATTTTTCTTTCTTTCTTTTCTTTCTAACGCGTTAATATTAAGCTGGTAACGTTTATGAACGTACTTAGTTTATATATTTTTACACTGATACTCATAAGGCACCAACCTCTCATGCATGAACCGTAGGGGCCCAGCAAGGTCGATGCCTACTGGGGCCATGGGTTCGCTTCTGAAAGGAAAACCCGAGGTCCCCAAACGCATGGCAAAGAACATAGGAGTGGGTTTGTAAAAGTCTGACACGCCCTCTTGCGCCGCCCAAGGCCGCGAAAAGTCATTAGATGGTTTCCCACCTAAAAAAACCTCTCTTGTATGAAGTTGCGGCGGGCTAGTACCAATGTGACTTTTTCAATTCATAGACGTCCACTATTGAACATAGGCGGTGGCCTATGTCACTTGCAGACGTTATGGCACTTGGGGGAGCCCAAGTGCCATAATGACTGGTCCTCTACGTCTCGCATCCATCGGATTTCCGCGACCCTCACTAGAAAGAAGAAAGAAAGAAAGAAAAACATTTTATTTGGTGGAACAAGGCGCAAATTTGCACATTCAAGGCGCACTAGGTCATCAGTCCACCTAGTGAGAGGCCTTCCAACGCTGCGCCATCGACCATTTGTTTTGTGAGCAATGGCCACTGCCACTTAAGTTTGGCGATTCATCGGGCAATGTCGGTAACCTTGGTTCTCTTGCGGATTCTGATGTGATCGCTCAAGGAAACTCCGAGCGTAGCCCTATCCATTGCACTTCTACGTTCCAATCACATCTATTCATATTTAAAGCACAGAACAGTTATTCCTGCATCATTAAATAAAACACCGCAGCTTTCGTGCACTACAGAAGTGGCAATTGCGGAATAAATGTTTTTACGATGACAGTGCACTGTGGGTTGTTTGAAAGTTAGGTGGACAAAATTTGAAGAATTTAAGTTATAATTTTTATCCTTATTTTGGACAGCCAAATCTCAAAACTATAAAAAGTTTGTCACATTGTTATGTGCAGGAAACTTGATGGATAAATCTTACCTCAAAGTCAAAGTCCAAGTCAAAAGTTTTTTATGCACATAGGCCTACATGGCACTTATAAAACGTCAGAAGCTAGTGCACCTCCCACCACAGTAGGTCCTATAGGCCTGGTGGCATACGGACCATTGGAGACACGCCCGGCAATTGCGTGACTGCGTATATCTTTACAGCTTGCTTGCGGAAAGGCTTTGTAAACTCCATACATTTCTTTTTCCTGTTCGTCTCTACCAATTTCACTTCTCCGCTTTCTGAGGTGTGGGCACACAATTTGACTTCGCGCACGAGCTGTCCTTGTTGGATTGCTGATCCACTAAAAGCCTGTTGACTATTCCAAAACTTCTTACCGCTAGTTAGAATTGCTGGTACCTAACTATCCCTGTCCTAGCAGAGAGCAGTGATGGCCAAGTGGTAACGGCCCCGACTTACGAGTTGTAGGTCGCGGGTTCAAACCCAGCCAGGCGCATTACTTTGTGTAATTTATTTCATCACCACTGCTCTCAAAACGGTGAAGGAAAACATCGTGAGGAAACCGGCATGTCCTAGAACCAAAAATTCGAAGACATGTGACATCCTCCAACCTGCATTGGGCCCGCGTGGTGGATTACGGCCCATTCCCTCTCCTAGAGAGGAGGCCTGAGTCCCAACAGTGGGAACATTATAAGGCCGACTATGCTATGCTATGCCTGTCCTAGCAGACTCCACTGCAATTCTAACGCCTTTCTCTTAAAACTTGATGGACACTTTTAAATGATAAGTAAGTACACATTTGCACATTCCAAAGCGTAGACCTCTATGGGCTTGTGGACGGCGAGCAATGAATAGCTCGCTGACTGCTCGTCTTATAAGGACCGAATCCAGTAATACGCACGCCTCGAAGAGATGTCAGCAAACCGTAGAAGCCCAGCCAGGGCTAATGCCTGCTGGGGCCATGGGATTCGTTTAGAAATGGATATTTTCATGGTCCTGGAAAGCAAAAAGTAGGTGTAGTTTTAGGCAGTAAAAGTCTGACACACCCTTCCCAGACCTACCAAGAGCGGTCATAAGATAATTTCCCACCTCTTATTGTCCGAAATAAAAATTTATTATTATTATTATTCCATTAATTTATTTTATATACATATTTATTACATTTATAAATATTTCTTATTAATCCGTAGGTGGTAGGTGTAGACCTCTACGGATTCTTCTTCATAGACTTGTGCTTGTGCATTCCAAGCCTACGCTTGCTCAACTTTTATGTTTGAGCGAGTATTAGACAGATCAAAAATGTCTAAAAATGGTTCAATTGAAAAATAATATGCTTTAAGTTTGAATTTGGCCACAAATTCGAAGGAATAAATCAACCAAAACAAACGTCTGTGGTTTAAAAATAAACCAAGATCTCCACACTATCAACAAAGTACAAAATCCAAACGGATTTCGATCCAGAGTTTAGATGAAAAAAAACAAACTGAAATTGGGAGTAAATTATGTCCACGTAATATTACAACCAGCCCATTGTGAGTACAACGCGACGCACGTTTTATTACGTTCCCGCTTTCATGGGACCGACGCTACAGGCTGTTGTGTAGACACCAGGAAATTACTGCGGATTTTAATAGATACTAGGTAATGTCGTATTATTAAACGTCGCCTCATTGGATAATGAATACCTATGTAACTTATTTTTTCAACGGGTTAGGCGACATAAAGTACTCAAAACTGCCAGACATTATGTTAAAATTACAAAAAAGGAAAAGTAATCTATCTAATCCCCACATTCACAACAATTAAACAAAGCGCGCTCAGGTTTTTTTTTTGAAGTAGGAGTTCATCAATAACTCCGCTCTAGGTGGAATGAGAGGGAGTGTCAGAATTTTACTGACTGAAACTACACCTATGTTCCTTCTTTGCCTTTTGTGTTTCAGGGCCGCGGTGACCTATACCCCCGTAGGCTCGGGTTTACGGACGGCGAGCCATGGCTAGCTCGCCGTCCGGCTGTCCGGTAAGGATTAAGCCCGGGTCGACGGTGTGTTGTATTCCACGGGTACATTATGAGCCTCGATAACTTTTTCGAACAATTTCGCAACTTACATGACCATTACATACCGACTCTAGTCCGTCTTCATATCGATGGCGGATTCTTCAGGAACTCTGCATTTTTCTTACAAAAACTGCCTTTAAAACTCAGCGATTATGTAGTTTTCTATCAGTGTATCGAGGGCGCGATCTTGAAGTATTTCAAGTCACATGCATAACACACACAGAACCGGAGCAGCTATCCGTAAACCATACAGATATTTGATCAGTGCAGGAAGCGAACCCGTAACACACTACACAGCACAGTAGCCAATTGCTTAACCATTGCGCCAACCGTACCCACTGTCGTTTCATTATTATTACTTCTCTCTCTCTCTCTATTTTCCTAGACTTATCCCATTCCGTTAGGGTTCGGCTCTCCTCGTCATTTTTCGCCAGACATTTCGGTTCTGGATCGTCGAGTCATTCACTTGGGCTTTCTCTAGGTCATTGCTAATTACAGACATCCAAGTTAGAAGGGGTCTACCACGCTTTTTTGGACCTGTATTCATGTGTAGGACTTGCCTAGTCATATGTTCTTCAGATCTTCTCATTACATGACCATACCATCTGAGTCGCGTCTCACTGAGTTTTTCACCAATTGGACGGATCTTAAAACTTTCACGGATATGTTCGTTTCTAATCCTATCGTTGAGAGTGACACCTCCTGTCCATCTCAGCATCTTCATCTCAGACGTGTTTTTTTTTAGGTGGGGAAATCATCTAATGACAAATCCCGCTCTTGGGCGGAGCGAGAGATAGTGTCAGACTTTTACTGACTAAAAACCCACTCCTGTTCCTTCGTTGCCTTCGTCCCAGGGCCCCGGGTTTCGTTTTCACACCACCCATGGCCCCAGTAGGCTTTGACCCTGCTGAGCCCCTACGATTTGCTGACAGCTCCCTGAGGCGCGCGTGGAACAATACGCGCCGTCGACGACTTGGGCTCGGTCCGAACGGTTACCGGACGATCGGACGGCGGGCTACCCATTGCTCGCCGTCCGCAAGCCAGTGTGCATTTTTGTGGCATGGATTTTTTTCATTATTATTACTTAATAAACTTAATTCAGACCTCTTTAGACCTCTCGATTGTAGGAACTCTACAATCTAATCTCGTCGAAAAGTTGACATAAAATCATTCTCCTCGTTATTGCAGAAAAATAACTGTTTATGCAAAATATTTGCACAATAGACTCATAATGGAAGTTCCGCTTTATAAATCGATAAATATTAATTTTACGTAATTCCCCAAAAACCCTTGTTTCCTCTTGATATCGTTAAAAACTTATTTTTCTCATCAAGTTACCTTAAAGGGTTTTTTTTTTAATTTGCCACATATGTAACAAAACAATGGAAAATACACGTCATTAAAACCTATTGATTATTTGAATAATATATGTCATTATTTACGAAATAATATGGGGTTTTGGACTAAATACAGTACACACACTACAAATTTTGCAAACCGGTAAAAAAATTGATAACACTCTTTTTGGGTAGTCGGGTAAAACCTTTGATAGTGGCTTTGTCGATATTATATTATTTTTATTATAAATCCTACTACCCTATTAATTATTTGTTTTATTAGTTATGTATAATAAATAATAATTAACTTTTTATTTCCAACAACTTTACAAAACTTTACTTTCTTAAAAATCAGTCATTTAAATAAACCCCAATCCGGGTATAGGCCTCCTCAAGCTTAGTTCATGTTTCCGGTTTTTTGCTTATAAATCATTTTTTTTTTAATTAGTTATTGAAGTCCCACTCCAGATATAGGGCTCCTCCTATAGGCTGGAGGAGCCCTATATCTAGTGTTTCTCTATTTATTTTTTTGCTTCTCCATTCTTTTTCTGCTGTTGCTTTTATTTCGTTGATCCGTCTAAAGTTTCATAGAATGAGATGATATCCTTTTCTGGGGCTCCCTCTGCAGGGCGTTTGAAACCAACAATGTAATAGGTAATACATTATAATTATGAGCACAAAGGACTGCTTATTTGTATAAAATTTTTTTCCAATAAACCTTCGAAAGGAGAAATCAAAAGAAATGTAGACGATAGTGTGTAAAAAGAGGGGAAGTCGAGTATGTGAAGTCTTAAATAAAATTATCAAATAAAAACTGACATCTTAGCATATTTATAATTAGCCTTTTAATGTTCCCACTGCTGGGACTAAGGCCGCCTCACTTGGAGGTCAATGAGTCGTAACCACGCGGGCCCAGTGCGGGTTGGATGTCACATGTCTTCGAAATTTTAGTTCTAGGACATGCCGGTTTCCTCACGATGCTTTCCTTCACCGTTTTGAGAGCAGTGGCGATGAAATAAATTACACAAAGTAATGTGCCTGGCTGGTTTTGAATCCACAACCTACAACTCGTAAGTCAGAGCCGTTATCAATGGGCCGCCATTGCTGTACACACTAACTGTAGACCATGCCAATATTTATTTCGTGCGGGAATCGAGGAACCGCTCACTCAACTACAGCGCCACCAGTGCCTTCAAACGTGCAAAGTTACCTTTTTAAAGTGTCAATAATTAGGCACCTTCAAAGCAAGAATTTTGACCTCCCTACACGCCAGGGACATGTAGGCGAGTCCATACTTGTATACCTACTTACACTCTTTGTTTTGGTTTTATTTTTGTTTAATACACAAAGTAATGCAACTGACTGGGTAAGTCGGGGCTGTTACCATTGAGCCACCACATAATATATAGGTATATAAATACAACACACACATACAGAGACAATAGACGGAAACTTATAGAGTCTAGTCTAACCCTACTGCATATAATATTTTTACAATTGAAAGTTACATACAATTTTTTTTGGCATGGCAAATTATATTGTCAGATAACTTCTCCCGCTCTCGGTGAAGCAAGAGAGTGTCACAGTTTTACTGACTAAAACTTACCTGTGTTCCTTCAGTTGCCCTTTGCGTTCCAGAGCCACGGTAATTTTTTCAGAAGTCCTACCACGAGCTCTTAACGCGAACCATTTGACGACCTAAACTGAACTGTTAAAGGGACGGAGCTATATAGGGTGTATAGCTCCACTTACTCCTAAGGGTGTTTTTAATATCGTGCGGATTTCATCACGCATGCAGAATTGCTCAGCACGCGTAGCGCCCGCAAATGTCCTTTTCATACAAGTATTTATTGTAATGCGTGGAATACGTATGCCGGATGCGGGGCGTCATATCGGGCAGGAGCCTCGCATGCGGAGCAATTCCGCATGCGCGACGAAATCCGCACCCTCAAGTCACCGGATCTCCTAGTTTAGGAGTCAGGGTTTTCTCTATCTGTGTGACCTTTAATTCACTGTAATTTTATGAACGTCGACCTAGTATTTAAGCAATGTTGAAGGTTTCTGTATAAATAAAGATTATTATTAACTTTATTCATTTAATAACAAAACCATATAAAAAACATTTAAAAAAAATATAAAAAACAGTAGTCTGCGGGTGTCGAGACAGAGTCCAAGCTACCGGTGGTTAGGGCTCCAGAGACAGGAACCTCCTCACAATGCGAGTCATATCGAGGAGTACTGCCTTAATATGATTATTATTATTATTACTTTCTCGCTCGCTCCCCTTGCATTTCAAGACATCATGGTAAGGCCCCAGGTCAGGCTTTATACTTTCGCATGGAAATCACAAAACGGTGTGACAGTGCAACCGAAGCCAAGCCATTCACTTTGCGTGTGCGACCAACACATTGCAACATTAAGAACTCGCTAATGACAAGACAAACACAGAAAGCAGCTTCATTTAATTAACAAGGCCCACGAGCACAGCAAACAAAGTTATATTAAGAAATGTCAATAAAGAATTGCGAATATCAAACAATATTTTTTTTGTGAAACCCGTTACAACGGCAATAACGACTTCATTTTTTCCTGTTGTAGGTATCTTCAATCTGACAAGCAGTCTTGTCCTCGTGTTGTTTTATAAATGGGATGTGGACTTGGATCATGGTCCTCTCTTTGAGGAAAGACGTCACGGCGTCCTCACCTTCTGCATGACGCAGGTTCTCACCAGACATGGTAAAGTAAAGTTCGGGAGGTTCCTGCACCCGATCTCTGCGGACGAGAACACGGTTTTTTTTTTCGAGTGGGAAAATCATCTAATGGCATCCCCCGCTGTTGAGCGGAGCGGGAGATAGTGTCAGACTTTGAGTGACTAAAAACCTACTCCTGTTCCTTCTTTGCCATTTTTTTTACCAGGGCCCCGGGATCTCTTTCGCATCACCCATGGCCCCGGGGATCTCTTTCGCATCACCCATGGCCCCAGTAGTAGGCTTCGACAGTGGAGGTGTGCCCCACTTGGACGGAGCACCACCGTGTCCTCGTAGGGGCGATCGGAGGCAGCGAATTCTCGCGTCGAGCCCTGGTACAGGCAATGGTCTGAAGCGAGGAGAAATGACAGGCGGCCGCACGCGTGTGGGAACAGACATCCTCACGTCCCAGCCGCCGGAAACCCGATCCCGATTTCCAGCCACTGTAGGCGTGGACTTGCGGACAACGAGCAATAGGTAGCTCGTCGTTCGATTGTCCGGTAACTAAAAAAAAGAAAAATAGGTACAAATTAGGTTTTATAGATTCAGATTTAAATGGTTTTACAGATGTCTAGATTGAAATTACTCCAGTGTCGCTGATGAGACGCTTGCTATTTTATTTATGTAAGCTCCTCCTGAAAAACAGCATCCTGTATCATCCCAGAAAAAAAGTGGCAAACTGAAAACTCATTTCGCGGAGTAATGGCCGGTCCCCTACTTACTATCGTTGTCATCACCGACTTTTTAATAAAAAAAAAGCCGAGAATCCCTCATCTCTAAATTGTCCGCTCCTCTGGGGAATATGAAACTCATTATTTAAAAAGATTGCCTCTTTTTCTCGTATTATTTCTACGTAAATTTAACTTAAGCCCCGCTCTTGAGTACGGGAAACTGAGTGAATATCAAAATTTTATTACGTACCCCGTAGGTTTGCTTTTCGACTTATTTATGGTAATAGAATACGTTAATTAAGAACGTCTTAAATTATAGAAAGAAGGTACTTTTTTTCTGGTTTTTCCGTGAGGGAAATTTTATGTGCTCTTTTGGAATCGTTATACGTTGTAGACTTCGCATTTGTTTATTTAACTATACCAATATTTTTTGTTATTATAAAATTTATTGTAGGAACTTACAACAAGAAACATAACAAAGAAAAACATATATCTAAAACACATACAATGGGTGGCCTTATCGCATTCCGCGATCTCTTCGAGGCATTCTGGAATGGACTGTAATTGTCAGAACATAATATGGAGCTATTTATTAGTTTAACAAAAAGTACCAATATTTATTCCAATTAATTGTTAGTTACCTGTACCTACATGATAATTTGAAAAAAATACCAATACACATTTAGACATTTTCCAAGAGCCCATTTTAATTAAGTAATTATAATCTTAAAGGTTTCGCCATGCTGAAGAGCCCAAGATAGTCGATTGTCGAATTGATCGTACAAGGGCCCAAGCCTGCTATTTTTATAAATTCGCCATTCCAACACGATCCCATTGTCATTTTGCTAAAAGATCGTAATCTGCTAATTCGTAATGATCGATCACTGATCGGTCAATGGTCTCGTAATAGAATTGTGGTAGAAAAAACATCGAGCTGTCTCGTTACAAATTAAAAGCAATGACTGCACAACGACGTTCTAATGGTAGGACACTGATCAAAGGAAATGTCAAAATTTTAGCAGGTTATAAGTACGTCAGACATTCATTTGTCATTATGTACAAGATTACCATTCTATGCTATTTATTTCAATGGAGTGTCAGTAATTGGCCATTGGAAAGTCAAAATGACGCCCTTATATTAGTAGATTACCAAACTTGTCAAAATCAACAATTATGAAATCAATGATAGACCATTCTGACACTATTGTAATAGCAGACTTGAGACCCAGAGTGGAATTCCCTGCCGCAGTCTGTGTTTCCTGATAGTTACAACCTCCGGTCGGTTAGTCAAGATTGAATAGGTTAGTTTTTGTAACGGCAGTCACATATTTTATCAATAAGCAAACAAGATTTTGTCAACTATCCTTGTATAAATAGACACAAGAGCATTGGAACCCCTCGGTTGCCGCCATTAGGAGTCACCGGCTAGGGCGCTCCCCATCTCAGTTTATCAGACAATTTGGGGCCATAGCCGAGATTCTTTATAATAATCAAATTCAATTATAAGTTGGTGTTGTCCTATAGATTGATCAGAAGTGCTTGGTCCTCTGTGTTTTGTAATTTATTGGCCTTAGTAGCTATATTGCCTCTCATATTTTATAGATTATATGATGATATATTAGCGTTTAAGCTGTTTAGGGTTCCGTACCTCAAAAGGAAAAAACGGAACCGTTATAAGATCACTTTTTTGTCCGTCCGTCTGTCTAGACAGACAGACAGACGTCAAGACCCTTTATCTTGGGAACACGTGGAGGTATTAAGTTGAAACTAAAACCATGTACTCAAGTTTGCGGTCTCTTGAAGCTGTGAAAAAATCAATTTCTTAATTAACGAAAAACAAAGATACGGCCGTTTATGTCTCAAAAAACTTATACTTCTACACTCTCGAGGAAATCAAAATACATAGAGTACTTCCCGTTGACCCAGAATCCTGAAATTTTGCATAAAGCAAGGTCTTATAGCACAGGTATAGGAATACATCTGAATACTTTAAACTTGTTGTCACGTCACAACAAAAAAAAAAATTGCGATTCGGAAAAATCTTCGAGACTCCATTCGGGAATTGAACTGTTTACATAGGTAAGTTTGTACGGAACCCTCAGGGTGCGAGTCCAACTCGCACTTGCCCAGTTTTTTTTCTATTGATTGGCTCGCGCTTGGCCACTATCACACCTGATGGAAAGCGATGATGGGGTCGACGATGGAGCTTGCTTACTTAGAACTTCACTATAGACGTCTTGTACCTATAAGGAAACACAGCATAGCATAGCATAGTCGGCCTTCTAAGGTTCCCACTGTTGGGACTCAGGCCTCCTCTCTAGGAGAGAGAATGGGCTGTAATCCACCACGCGGGCCCAGTGCGGGTTGGTGGATGTCACATGTCTTCGAATTTTTGGTTCTCGGACATGCCGGTTTCCTCACGATGTTTTCCTTCACCGTTTTGAGAGCAGTGGTGATGAAATAAATTACACAAAGTAATGCGCCTGGCTGGGTTTGAACCCGCGACCTACAAACTCGTAAGTCGGGGCCGTTACCACTGGGCCACCACTGCTCTACACACAACTACGGTCACAGACTACGGCACAATAAATAGCCCCTAGTCTCTATAGTATGTCGGTACTGTTACAATTCTATGATAACGTAAGAGAACCGACGGAACAACTCCTTAACTTGTTGAACAAACTCTATATCTACTTAACTACACAAACAAATCGATAGATCATCCAGCCGCTTCATTTAAAAACAAAATCTCCTGTGTTTGTGACCAATTATGCCATGTACCCTATTAACTTTCCAACCGTATCTTTCAAACATCTAATCCTTACATCTTACGTAAGTCAAGCAGTCCACCGTAGCAACGATTTGACATTGAGAAGGCAAACAAATATTGTAGCTAAAGGGTGTTTCTCTACCAGAGATGAGCGAGGCAGCTAGGCGACGCACGAGGGGAAAATCCACCACTTGGAACACTCCATCAACATTTTCCAAAGGTGACTTAGTGCAGTTCTAGTGGAAAAGAGTTAGTCGAGCTAGGTACTTGTAAACGAAAAAATAGCGGGATTGGTTTTCCTTTTTGGGTTCCATACCTCAAAAGGTAAAACCGGAACCCTTATAGGATCACTTTGTTGTCCGTCTGTCAGTCAGTCTGTCTGTCAAGTCCCTTTATCTCGGGAACGCGTGGAGGTATTGAATTGAAATTAAAACCATATACTCAAATATGCGGTCCCTTGAAGCTGTTGAAGCTGTGACGACGACAAAAACGATACGGCCGTTATTGTTGCAAAAAAAAACATGACTTTCAACACTCTCAAGGGAATCAAAATACATAGGGTACTTCCCATTGACTCAGAATCCTGAAATTTGGCTAAAGCAAGGTCTTATAGCACAGCATATAGTAATAAATCTGAAAATAGTAAATTTGTTGTTACGTCACAAAAAAAAACTTTTTTTACGATACGGTAAAATCTTCGAGGCTCCATTCGAAAACTGAAGTATTTATTACACAGGTGTGTACGGAACCCTCTGTCCGCGAGTCCGACTTGCACGTGCCCATTTTTTTTTATTATTGGTAGGCTTGTGCTTGACCTCATCTGATGGTAAGTATGTGATGATGTGGTCGACGGTGTGGCGAACGCTTGCCTAGGAGTACTTACAGATAGAAGCGAACTACTAGGGCTGCGCAATTGATCGAAATAGTTACCGTGACCCTGGACTGCAAAGAGGAAATGCAGGACTAGGGGTGGGTTTTAGTCAATAATATAACTACTCCCTTTTGTTCCACCCAGAGCGAGAGTAGTCATTTGATAATTTCGTAAAAAAGAGATATGAGTGAGAAATGTGTGCGAAGGACATGAGCGAGTAATGCGTGCACTTATAACTGAAAAGTATATAAATTATATTTTCTTTAGTTTACTAATTACCTAGTTCAGTTAAATATGTTATTATATTTATCTTAATAATTAATAAGAAAACTCCGTTTTTTGTTATTTTGTTTATCTTACTTAAAGAAACATAGATATTAATTTAGCAACTATTTATGTGTTAAGTATGCAATTTCTTACTTTGTACGCCATTACTTATGGCAAAACATGTGGGCCATAGTTATTAACACAACGTCTTGCAGTAATAACTCCAATTTGTACCTACTGTATGCTCAATGTTTTACTAATTCAATATCTCTTCATCAAAGATCACACATTTTCAAAAAGCAATTACGTACCCTCGCTCATCTCGGGTGGAAAAGCATCCTTAAGTGTGGGTTTTCGTAGATCAAGTTATTCGGTTATCTTATTCTCCAATCAGACCCTAAGCAGTCTAACGTTTGATCTCGGTAACAAGTGAGCATCACAATCGTCTTACAACTCATTATTTTACGTAAATAGCTTAAAAATAATTATGTTTTGGACATTTCTAGCGCTAAGCTCAGGATTAAATGCGTCTGTGATGCTAGCGTATATTTAGGTTACGCTAGTTGATGTTGAGGATTATTGTAAATGATATTTATTTTTCAAATAGGATTTTAAAAAACTTTTGTACAAGTCATTTTTTTCGTCAATTTAAACAAGATGAGGCTGATGTTTCCTAGCTAAGTACCCTGAGAAGAAACACCAAAACAAACAGGGGTCAAAGTCTTTTAAAGTCCATACAGCAAACATGTAATGATCAAATCATATGAGAACCATGCAGATTGGTGTTTGAGATGTTATTATTTTGATACTCATCATTCATCATCATCATTTCAGCCGAAAGACGTCTACTGTTGGATATAGGCCTCCCCGAAGTGTCGCTACAGAAAACGGTCCTGTGCGTCTCGCATAGTCAAGGGTATTGGCTGCCGGGCACTAGGAGCCATTTTTTCGTTTTGGTTTTCATTTTTTGGGGGGAGTTGCCGTAACCGTCACGCTTGGCAGACGGGTTGGCGATCGCAGTGTGGTTGTAGTAATGCACAGAGGATGCTCCTGCCTATTCTCTGGTATGTCCCTTAGTCGCCTCTTACGATACCCACGGAAAGAGATGAGATGGTGTTATTCTTTTCGTCCGGATACCATATTCGGACGATTTTGATACTAGTTGACCCGATAGACGTTACTCTGTCTTAGCTGTGAATATCTGTCAAACGAACGAAATGTCGTAAATGTTTTTGAAATTTTTCTGTGCACGAGCACGAGCACGAGCGAAGCCGCTGGCAAAAAGTAGATTTATAAGTAGTTGCAGATTGAACTCATCATCTGATTTTTTTTAAGGTGGAAAATCATGCAATGACTTCTCGCGCTCTAAGGCGGAGCGACACTGTGTCAGACTTTTACTGACTAAACCACACCTATGTTCCTTCTTTGCCTTGCGTTCCAGGACCCTGGAATTCTCTTCCAGACTACTTATCCGGTCGTCCGTTAAACTCCCGCGCGTTTAAAACGCCAATCCAAGAAACCGACACGACATCCACGACACGACTTCCCGCGTTCACTAAAACGACGATATCTCAGAAAGTACGCCTCCTAGCTCTCTGCCTTACGTTTTTGAATTTTTTATGAAATAAGCTATTTGATTATGTAGGGTTTTGTGTAGAATGACCTTATAATGTATTACTAATTTAACCTGAAAGTGGTGTGAGTACTATTTCCCAGTTTCATGTACAAAAGTCGTCATATTTATAAAATAAAACCATATTGTCCAAAGTAAACTGTTGTATTTATTTTAAGACACGTACGCGCCGTCGACGACTCGGGGTCGATCCGGACGTTTACCGGACGGCCGGACGGCGTGCTACCCATTACTCGTCGTCTGCAAGCCCACAAATCAATTGATGCGTCCGTCACTGACACGATGACATTAAAATGTACTAATAATTGCTACGAAATTTAGTGCTACGAAGTAGCTACGCGCTACGAAAATCGTAGATGTTATAGGTTGAAAAGGTTATTCAATGAGTGAGACGAAGTGTCAGATTTTTACTGACTAAAATAATAATAAGTAAGTGCTTTATTTTTGTGTTGGACATTTTTACAATAAATAAATACTTCTGCCAAACTACATAGCAGTTTGTTGCCACACGTAGCTCCGTTATTAAACCTTCTATATAATAAAAGCAAAATGCCAGTCACTGATTAATCACGAAATCTCAGAAACTATAACACCTACAAACTTAAAATTTGGCAGGTAGGTTCCTTAGAGGGGGTAGACATCCGCTAAGAAAGGATTTTACGAAACTCCATCCCTAAGGGGGTAAAACGGGGGTTGGAAGTTTGTATGGAGAAACCTACTTTTAAGCGGGTGAAACCGCTGGCAGAAGCTAGTTATTTATATTGCAATCATTGTCAAAGCCCGCCTGTGCTCCATCAATTGCCTTTTGTGTTCTAGGGCCGTGATGATTATTGGAGCCAGTTAGGGCCGACGCCTCTCAGGGCTGTGGATTGTTCGAAGAAGTTACCGCAGTCCTCGCAAAAATGGCAACTGAAAGAACATGTGCACTGTGGGTGTTAAACAGTAAAAGTCATTTCAAAAACCGAATAATCCTATTCATCACCATCATCATTTCAACCGAAAGACGCCCTCTGTTGGACATAGGCCTCCCCCAAGTGTTGCCACAACGACCGGTCTTGTGCTCACATCCATTGGATTCCCGCCACCCTCACTAGGTCATCTGTCCACCGTATGAAAGGCCTTCCAACGCTGCGTCTGCGTGGTCGCCACTTCAGAATCTTTCAGCCTCATCGATTATCTGTTCTACGAGCCTGCCCACTGCCTCTTGAGTTTCGTAATTCTTCGGGCTATGACGGCAATCGTATTCATCTATACCTATATATAAAAGGAGAAACTGACTGTCTGGCATATCAACGCACAGATGAAACTAGGTACAGAACCTAGGCCCCTAGGCGTCAAATTTACCACACAGCTTCCTTTTAAGATGACGTAGGCGAGCACTAAGAGAGGATTTTATCGACGGTGAAGTGCCAATACCTTCTAACTAACAAAATTACCTACTTATTTATTTATTATATTCTTTATTGTACACCACATAAACAAAAATAAGGACAAACATAATTAAAAATAAGTGTACAATGGGCGGTCTTATCGCACAGGGCAATTTCTTACAGACAACCTTTGGATGGACTGAAAGAGAGGAGATGGATTTTACTTTTTAGCGCTTTCAATTCAAATGTGTGTTTCCGCATGTTTTTGTGAAATCTCTGAAGCGAATATTTAGCTGCAACTGCACCAAATTAAATTGTGGAAACACTTCCTAACTAAACCAACATGTCAATTTTTAGTATTACCTCCTAACGTTTTTAAGACAAAAATTTTTTTACTTCGACAGTTAGGAGTTCTTGTCACTTCGCCGTCGTTATAAAATTCACCCGCTAATGGGATGAAACGGTGGCCTAATTTTTGTATGAAGAAATGTACTCTTACGCGGGTGAAACCGCTGGCAGAAGCTAGTTTCTTCATATTATCTAGATACGTGATTTAACGAGATACTTACTTTAAATAAAATACCAAATCTAATCTTTTTGGGGTTCCGTACCTCAAAAAGAAAAAACGGAACCCTAATAGGATCGCTTTGTTATCCGTCTGTCTGTCAAGACACTTTATCTCGGGAACGCGTGGAGGTATCAAGTTGAAATTAAAACCATATTAAAATTTATGCTCAAGTCTGCGGTCCCTTGAAGATGTGACCAAATCAAACTTCTAAATTAACGAAAAAACAAGATACGGCCGTTTATGTCGTTAAAAAAACATACATTCAGCTGAACATAGAACCTCCTCCTTTTTGAAGTCGGTTAAAAACATATATTTCGTTACCTTATGAATTTTAACTCTCAAGGGAATTAAAATTCATAAGGTACTTCTCGTTGACCCAGAATCCTGAAATTGTGCATAAAGCAAGGTATTATAGCACAGGTATAGGAATAAATCTGAAAACAATAAATTTGTTGTTACGTCACAAAAAAAATCTTTCTTTGCGATTTTTTTGAAATTGAACTATTTACATAATTAAATTTGTACAGAACCACCAGTGTGCGAGTCCGATTCGCACTTGCCTGATTTTTTTTTTTGTTTATGGTTTTATAGTGCATCATAAGGTGGTCTGGTAGGTATCGCTGTCAGCGATAAGACCGCCATTGTACCCATACATTTAAGTGTCTGTGAAATTGTTAGTATTTTGGTATACTTACAATAAAGTTTATTCTATTCTATTTTATTCTAAACACATCTCAAAAATGGCGTAACATAATCTAAAAATGTTGTCGCCTTCATACTCTTTCAATTAAAGTGAACGTTAATCTCTTTGTGCTATTAAATGACATTAATTGGGTAGGGGACGTGGGTCATTAAATACACACACACAAATCAACTCTATTACCACACAATAGAGTACGTTTTCCTCCAACAGAATTAGGAGACACATCGTCTTTTGTTAATATTTGCGAATTGACAACGTCAATTGATGTGACAAGGTTTTTTCAATCTTATTGCCTTGTAATAGAGTTTAGATTGGTTTTGTAAGGAAAGGGAAATCTTTTTCGACGATGCACAATGAGATTGCAGATATATTATCTGTGTAATACGATTAAATGTTAAGTGACATGGCGCTAATGATTTGATTCGGGATTACTTTTTGTAAATGATGTTTAAATTGATTTTTTTTAAATATCGCGTTTGGTTGTCTCGTCACTTTCTTGTATTTTCCTTTTCTTTTTAATGATGATTTTATTTAAAAGAAATTATGATAAACCTACCTAGGATTTTAAAAATCGACATAAATCTAGAATCTAAATATCAAACGCATCATATTTCGCGTCCAATCCCTAAAAATATCATCCAAAACCTATCTGAATCACAAAACCGTCACAAGCCCCAGCTAACTCGACTAACCCCACAAATTAAACAAGACATGTTACTACCAACTAATTTAGTGTTGTCGAGCGGCGCCGCTTGAATCTCCGCTTCGGAACTCCGAACTGTCGCCGAACAAAACATTGAGCCGAACGTCTGCACACCTCCTTCGTCATAAACAAATCAAACATGGCCGGCCCGCCCGAGATATTAATGAGACAATGAGACATTAGCTCGCTACAAAATGCCTCCGCATTCGCGAATAATTAAATCGTAAAGTCCCCTCTACGCCGCCTACAGCACCCGGCTATTTACTCCTTTTTCATTCAACACAATAGCCGCTGCAATCCAACACGCTTAGCTCCGTTACGTCACTTCATTGTTACGACACACAAAGCACAATCGACCTTAAACCTAGGACGTAACGATCGAATTTGTGTACACGTTCATAATTCTATAAGGCGTATTCCGTAGAGACTATTAATTTGAGCGCGACGGACCCCGCCTACTCAATATCGCGTTTACACACATGTCGGATTGTATCGTCGTCTCGTTCGCTCCGCGCCGCTTATTAAAATTCCTCGGTCGGTAGCTGCATCTCTGTCGGCGGGAGAGGCGGTCCGCGGCCGCGGCGAGCGCCCCAATGCTGGCGCGATTTTCACCGCGCTTCCACGCGAATCATTACGCGGAGATATCGCTCGTTTCCGAACACATTCGCAAGTTTCCGCGGCGCGCTCGCGACAACACGTTCTGATTTCAAATACACGCTCCATATTCTAATTTTAATTTTTTATTTTTCTTTTATTAGTGCTCCCAATTGTGCTAATTCGACTGCTGCCACAATAGTGATGTACTGACTCGACTGTTGTATCGGAACGTTTACGTGGATAGTGTAATTAATAAGACCATGTGCATATGAACACAAATTATAATTCGACATATAGGTACTTGCAAAGTATTACTTACACTGATGTGAAATCAATTAGCGAACTTTGTAAATTACAATTGTTAACAATGGGGCGAATTTACAACTAACAAGTTGCTTACATGAGTTATTGATTACAATGGGACTCATGATGAACTCAATAACACGAGTCTGCATTTAAATAAACGGATTCTCAAAAACAAACAATCGTGATTGGACGTTTAAAAAAAAAAAGGAAATGGCGAGATAAGCCGTCGGGTATAGCGCGCGAATTTAATTGAAATGTCATCGAGCAGATGAAATGAAGACTTCGCTCGAATGCGAGCGGGCGGAGACCGCCGACAGCGGCGGGAAAGGCCGGATATCATTTAGCGTAGACTCTTTACTGGGAGGGAAACAGGACGCGCCGGTCAAGGAGTCCGTTGCTGACACTAACAGCAACGACGCTGAGAGCACGGACGCGGCGCCGGAGAGCGACGAAAGTGATGTCGACATTGAAGACGTTGACTCCAACGTCGATGATCGGGAGGAAAGAGAGAACGGGCATGATAGCGAGGAGTTGGAGACGAGAGGCGGGGTGGTGGTGCCCCAGCCACTGCTGCCGCGTCTATACCAGGGTCCGCCGCCGCACTCCTGGCCGTTTGGAGCATTCCCATGGATGGCTCCGAACCCTATGTTTAGAGGAGGATCACCTAACAGTAAGTTTTTTTCCAGTTGTTAACATATCAACTTGTCCAATTAACTTGGGATTCTTCATCAATAGGACCCATAGGTAGTAGGTACCTACCACAACAAAAAATAATTTACGAAAGTCTACTCGAATAGTGGGCTTGGTGAAGGATGTGGTAGTCAGTTATATGTCAAAAGTGCAGGTCTAATATCAGCGATGTTAATAGAGATCAGAGCACGAAAGGTCCGCCGATTGAGTTAGTACCTAATACCCATATGCATGCAACTTTTTATTCGCTAATCTAACTTTTTAGTTCTGATTAAATAATATGAAAAAAATATTAAAATATCTTTATCAACAACGAAACTAAGTAACTTCAAAGCCGCTATTACGATAGAGAAGTCTGACATGGTCTCTGACGTCAAAGGCCATGACACCCGTACGGCCGCCATAGAAAACGACATCTTGGAAAGTGAGACAGATATATAGCGTCTGCCAGCGGCTTCGCCCGCGTGATAATAGTTTTTTTTTTTTTTTTTGAGATTTAAACTATCCTATCTCTCAAGTTGGATCGAACTGCACATGGTGTGCGAATTTTATTATAATCGGTTAAGTGGTTTAGGAGTCCATTGAGGACAAACATTGTGACACGAGATTTATATATATTAAGATTGATTTAAAATTGTTATATCTCGTTTGATTTCGTACCAATTTTGATATTGTTTTCACAATTAGTAGTCTATTTTTGTACATTTATTGATAAACTGGAGAGACTTAAATTACTTGAATTTATTCCTTACTATAAATTGTATTTTGTTCAACTACCTAAAATCGTATGTTTTGATGTAGGTACTAAATATTTTCCGGGTTGAAATCATCGCCTGCTTTCCTTATAGGAAAATGCTCAAAGCTGATATTAGCGCGCTAAATAATTATGACAACTTCATGCATTTAAATGTAAATTAATGCTTAAAAATATCCAAAATTTATGATTTACGTAAAGAATTAAAGAATTGTGATAATAACATTAATATCTAAACCTATTTTTTTCTTAAACATGTACCTACTCTATGACGTCGCCAACACACCACATTAGCTCTTCGTATCCCATTTTATGAACTGTAATTGTTCTTATGAGAAAAAAAAATAATCCTAAGAAATCAGAAACGTTTATTTCAAATACCTAGACCATTTACAGGCACTTTTGAATCGTCAAAATGTAGGTCAGTCAAAAAAAGTGAAGCTAAATTGCACGTTCCAAGCGTAGATCTCTATGGAGAAGAACATACAAGAAACTCCATGGACACTCTTTAAAGTGAATTCTAAGCCTCCCACAAGATGGACCGACGACCTAGAGAGGATCGCGGGAATCAAATGAATGCGAGACACACAGGACCGGGCGTTATGGCGACAATGGGAGAGGCCTATGTCCAATAGTGGACGTCTTTCGGCTGAAATGATGATGATGATGATGAAGTGAATCCGCTGGATACAAGATGCTCAGGACCGGCTGACATGGCGTTCCAACGCGTGAGAAAGGTCTATGGCACACAATGTTAGTTTTCTTTTATTCTTAAGTTTCAACATGTTTTTTCTACACTTTGTGTACTCCTATGTGTGTTATAAAATATTTTTCTTTCTTTTCCTTCTTTCTTCTTTCTATTCTATATCCAGCAGTGAACGTCTTTCCGCTGTAACGATGATGGTCCTCTCATTGTTACTATATCAGAACTCGATTATTACAGCACAAAAACCTTTTATTAGCCTCATTTAAAGCATGCTTTGCTTGCTAAAAGAGTTATGAGTATACATGTGGATGGGTGGAGAGGGAGAGGGAGGCCAAAGAAAAGATGGATGGATTGTGTGAACAGTGATATGAAAGAAAAGGAAGTTAGTGATAGCATGACGGTTGACAGGATAGAATGGAAGAAAAAAACATGTTGTGCCGACCCCAAATAAGATGGGACAAGGGCAGGAAGATGATGATGATGATTTAAAGCATGCTTTGCCTGTACAGTTTTTGTTAAATGAATTAATATCGACAATCACGGCTAGGTTTTTCATGATTCGTATCTTTTCAGGGAAGACAATTTGGATAGGTACCTATCTGTAATTTGAATTTTCAGCGCGTAGTGATCCATGCGCTCCTCAAGAGATGTCAGCAAACCGCAGGGGCCTAGCAGGGCCGATGTCCACTAGGGCCGCGGGGATTTCCCGAAAAGAATACAATACATAAACTAAATTATAAAAATATATATCTATAAAATATAACTTTACGAGATGGTAGAGAGGTAATGTTCTTTGACTAGCTTCTTGAAGACAGATATGGCTATAGATTTTTATGGCTATATATCTTATTTGTTCCTAAGTGCGGGAATCGAACCCTCGACGCGTAGAGGAGCAGCCAATCGCTCAACCACTGTGCCAAGCGTGACTTAAAAGCATTTATTTCCCACTAGCTTTTGCCCCCGGTTTCGCCCACGTACATAAATTATAGCCTATGTCACTCAGGAATAAAGCAGCTTTATATCGGTGAAAAAATTTTAGCAATCGGACCAGTACTTTCAGAGATTACCTCCTACAAAAAAAACCCTTATCTCTTTAACCTTTATCTCTTTATAATATTAGTATAGATTAATATTCGCCATATTGTCACAAACAATTTATTTTTGCACCCGCTAAATCATTTTTTGGTTCCGTACCTCAACAGGAGAAAACGGAACCCTTATAGGATTGTCCGTCTGTCTGTCTATCTGTCTGTCAAAGGTATCGAGTTAAAATTAAAGCCATATACTCAGGTTTTGCGTCCACTCGAAACTGTGAAAAAGTCAGACTTCTGAATTAACAAAAAAAGAAGATACGGCCGTTTATGTCGCAAAAAACGTATATTTCAACACTCAAGGAAATCAAAATTCTTAGGGTAGGTACTTCCCGTTGACCTAGAATTCTAAAATTTCGCATGAAGCACAGCACAAGTATATGAAAAAATCTGAAAACTGTAAATTTGTAGTTACGTCACAAAAAAAAAACTTTTTTGCAAATCAGAAAAATCTTCGTAACTCAATTCGGGAATTGAACTGTTTTCATAGGTAAGTTTGTACGGAACCCTCAGTGCGCGAGTCCGGCTCGCACTTGCCCGGTTTTTTTAAATGATTTAAACTATGATTGACTGCGATCACACCTGATGGTAAGCAGTGATGCAATCGTTGATGGTGAAGCGCTAGTTTATTATTTAAATCAGTTTTTACTTGGAACTCATTGTTAAAATAAAAAAAAAGGTTTAAAGTTAAGCAACACTGGCCGAGGTTGGTACGTGGATGGGTGACCATTTTAAGATACCGAGATTCCTTCAACCCTCGGAAAGCACGTTAAGCTGTCATTTGTAGATCTTTGACAGTCGTTACGGATAGTCAGAACTCAGAAGCCAGAAAATCTGACTGGAGATGACTGGGTTGTAGAGGTAAGACAGGCTGTAGCCCCATGTAAAATACTAGTATCCAGCTGCTGACGGCGAGCAATGGGTAGCTCGCCATCCGATCGTCCGGTAACCGTCCAGACCGAGCCCAAGTCGTCGACGGCGCCTACGGTTTCACGCGTGCCTCAAAGAGATGTCTGCAAACCGTAGGGGCCCAGCAGAGTCGAAGCCTACTGGGGCCAAGGGTCTGCTTCACTCGGCCCTGGTATGAATGGCAACGAAGGAACAGGAGTGGGATTTTAGTCAGTAAAAGTCTGAAACCCCCTCTCGCTCCGTCCAAGAGCGGGGGATGTCATTACTTATATGATTTTCCCACCGAAAAAAAAAAAGGTTAATAATGCCTCAGCTAAGGAGTGGAATTCCTTGCCGGAATCTGTGTTTCCTGATGGCTACAACCCGGGAATCTTTAAGTCAAGAGTGAATAGGTTACTTCTAGGTAAGCGCGCTCCATCGTCGACCGCATCGTCGCTTTCCATCAGGTGAGATAGCGGTCAAGCGCGAACCTATCAAGAATAAAAAAAAAAGAGATGTCAGCAAAGTAAACGGGGCCAGTTAGATGCAGACGACATCAGGGCCGCAGATTGTTCAGAGGACTACTCCGCAACCCTTGCAATAAAAGGCAACTGAAGGAACACTGAGGGTTTTAGGCTGTACTGCCTGTTTGACATTCCCTTTCACTCCACCCAGCGCGAGGGAGTTATTTAATAAATAAATAAAATAAAATAATATTTAATTCGGATAAGTGACATCCATATGGGTTAGTAAACAAAACAAACAAGAAAAATTTAAACCTATGTTAGTAAACTTACAATCTATCTTAATATTAATGATTTCTGACGTAAGAAAATGTATGATATTGTTAGTGCAATTTTCAAGGTATCAGATATCCCCATAAAGTTTACGGGTGCTACGGGAACGAAGCCACGGGAAATAGCTAGCTATCACATACATATTTACAAGTCATTTTAATACATGGCAAGTTATTTTCAATTTTATTACCTTATAGCTCGGTCAAGTTAGCCCTAAAAATTTTGGGGTTATGTTGCTATAATACAAATACAGATGAAAATGGTACGAATGTTCGGAACCCTATTATAAATGAAATGTGCAATTAAGTACATTTTGATACAAGTGGAGAAAGTGTGTCATTGCGACTGCGGCGAAATTCGCCCGAGCCGCAGGCGCGGAAGTTATGAAGCCGAGTGCTGCGATAAATAGAACTAATTTTGACGAGGGCAAACTCGCGCTCTTTTCCGCACTAGTGTGGAAAAAGTAAATTGCTTGCCTAAGTAGAATGCTGAATACGGGATAGGTACCAAATAAACAAATAAAAACTTTTCAACACATATTTTATTGTTAACAATTTTATTGAACGTAAAACTCCAAATGATATAATATGCATCATTAATAATGTATTAAGTATTTAACTTATTAACAATTGAACACTAAGTTTCTGGTTTGAATAATCAGGTACAGAATAAATTAATTACGAAACTATTGCAAAATACTAAGTTGCACTTGACCTAACTTTGCATGTCTGCGAACATGACGTACGTTTTTTTTTAGTTCAAAAATTATCAAACGACCTCACCATCTCTAGGACGAAGCGAGACGGCGTGTTCCTGTCCTCTGATGGAGATGGTACGCGCATCTCCATAAGAAACACGCAAGCGCCACAGTCCCCTTACAAACATTTTTCATCAGACCACTCCATTTATCTGAGCTTAGAACTTGATACGCGACACGTACGCACTAAACGTGGTACAGATAGCGGCACTAAATTTTAATCGAATCTTGAGCGCTCGGTGAAAGAGCGGGGATCGCTTTGCGCATCGTACAATATCGGCGAGCCAATCACTGTACAAGGATTTCACTCCCCGCCCCCGCATCTCTCTTCATACCACTAAAGAGACCCAATATTTCACTTCTGCGTGCTTCTGCGCAAGTAGAACTATAGAAGTCAGCGCTCAAGATCCGTGCCGGTATCTATATTTTGCTCGCGTTCACGAACAGACCGCTTCGTGTTCGTCCAAAAACCAGCACCGATTGGATCGCTGAACGCGTAGAGCGCATCGTTGCACGCTCCAGGAGAACGCGCGAACGTATCCACTATGTCACAGTATAGATATATGGAACAGTACGGAAACTACCTACAAATGTTCGAAACGGCACACTCACACAAACATACGCATCGACGAGACTCCTAAGCGGCATTCGCTACTGACAGGACCGCGAGAAACGCTTAGGAGTCTCGTCGATGCGTATGTTTGTGTGAGTGTGCCGTTTGTGTGAGTGTGAGTGTGACTATGTGGAGCGGTCGCAGAAGCGCGGCGCCCAAGAGGTCCGCGAACATATTGGATACCTGGGTAAAACACAGCTGTGTCCTTAAGTTGCCCTCTGCATTCCAGGGTCACTGTAAACTCTTTCGAATGTTCGTACAGCCCTAGCAGGCATCGGCCCTACTGGACCCCTTCAGTTTTGCTAACATCTCTTTGTGGCCCGCGTGGACCACAACGCGCTGTCGACTCGAGCTTGGTTTTATCCGGACGGAGAACTACTCATTACTTGTTGTCGGCAAGCCTACGCCTACCGTGGCCGTAGGTGTGGATTTAGTCAGTAAAATTCTGACACGCCTTAAAAATAAATCGATTATTGAAGTAACCTTGACTATAATTTTTATACGGAATTCTGAATTAGATTACCAAATAAACCGTCATGTTAAAGTTTAATGAATTACAATCAATAAAATTGCGCTTTGTATGTAAATTTATATGTCTATGTAATCTGTATAATTCAGGTATTCTATAAAATACCTAGGCAACATATAGAATACCTGGGGCGTCCAGGAAATGTATGAAATATTATGATTATTATTGTCCATTACATACTTTACCTAGGTAATATATACAATTACTAGGGATTGTATAGAGTACCTGCTGGTCCACCGGCAATGTATATAATGTATAGATTTTGGTCTATGTTTATTAATGTTAAGTGACCTACGTATAATGATGGGCAAATGAAACATGTTCTACTTATTATTTAAAATTAATGTGTTTAGACGTGAGCAGGGAAGGAATTGATGTAATTTTAGTGCTCAAAAGGAAAAAAAAGAACCCTTATATGATCACTTTGTTGCCCGTCTGTCTGTCTGTCAAGACCCTTTATCTCGAGAACGCGTGGAAGTATCGAGTTGAAATTAAAACCATATACTCAAGTCTGCCGTCCCTTGAAGCTGTGAAAAAATCAAACTTCTGAGCTAACGAAAAAAAAAGCGGCCGTTTATATCACAAAAAACGTATATTTCGACACTCAAGGAAATCAAAATTCATAGGGTACTTCCCGTTGACCTCGAATCCTGAAAGTTGGCATGAAACAAGGTCTCATTGTTGTAGTTACATCATCAAAAAAACTTTTTTCCGAATCGGAAAAATCTTCGTAACTCAATTCGGGAATTGAACTGTTTTTATAGGGTAAGTTTGTACGGAACCCTCAGTGCGCGAGTCCGACTCGCACTTGCCCGGTTTTTTTTTTATAACCACCCGTAAGGCTTCTATTTCTGGTTGGTGATAAAAAATAATAACCCTAACCTAAACTGTCCGTGTCGGGATGCCCTAAAATTACATCATCTCCTTCCCTGCTCTCGCCTTTTACATACATTACCGGCTGCGCATGCGGTATTGTATAGAATATCTAGGCAAAGTATAAAATAAGTAATATTTCATACATTACCTTCACGTTTTAGGTATTCTATACATTGCCTAGGTATAGGATTGCCGGTAACATATACAAAGAATTAATTCTTTAATTAATCAATTATTCTTGCCATTCGTCATCCCATTCATTGTTTGTATAAAATGACCCGACTATCATTGGTGTTTAGAAACCGATTAATAGTTCAACTAGTTGCACTAAGCGCTTCTACTCCATATTTATTTTTAGTTCACTTACTCGAAAACCTGCTCTTATTCCTACCGCTTTTAGGCACGCAATTTACTGTTTTCCGCACTAGTGCGGAAAAGTTTACCCCACCACAATTTATTCTATTTAGCGTATCAAGTGGGCACTGCGCAACCCCCGTTTATTTATTTCAACGTAAGTGTATTGAAAACTTCGTATGATACACGCAAAAATTTGTCACAGCAGCACTCGGCTACATAATACCCTCACCTGTGGCTCGGGCAAATTCCGCCTCGGTCGCATTGACTTTCTTCACTTGTATCAAAATGTAGGTACTATTTGCGCACAGCCAAAGTGCTCTCTGCCAGTATCTATGTTCCCTATCACTTATAATCCGTCTGCCTTCAAATCCAGAGAGACAAGACGCGGCATGGCGGACAGAATTCCGACGAGATCTCATGGCGACATGGCGACAGCTACTGTCGTAACCCAAGGTGGGCAAGCCATAATCATGGCGGTACGTCCCCTCTTTGAGGAGCGGCTGGATAGGTGTCACAGCATCCTCACCTTCCCAATGACGCAGGTCCTCACCGGACATGGTCAGTTCGGGAGGTTCCTGCATCGGATACAGGCGGAAGAAACGCCCGGGTGTCACCATTGTGTGAACAACCCGGAGGACACCATACGGTGGAGGTGTGCCCCGTAGGTGGAGCATCGCCATGTCCTCGTGGAAGCGACCGGAGGCAGGATATCTCACGTCGGGTCCTGGTTCAGGCTATGGTCTGGAGCAAGGAGAAATGGCAGGCGGTCGCCTCCTTCTGTGAAGCAGTAATGCTAACGAAGGAGGAGGCTGCACGCTTGAGGGAACGAACATCCTCACGCCGCAGCCGCCAATACCCCGACGCCAACTACTGGCCACGGTAGACGCAGACTTGCGGACGACGAGCAATGGGTAGCTCGCCGTCCGGCCGTTCAGTTCAGACAGCGCGTACTGTTCCAAGCCAGGGAGCACTTGTGCTCCATGTTCCACGGACTCCTCAAAGAGATTTCAGCAAACAAAAAGGGACCCAGCAGGATGATGCACGCTAGGGCCGCGGGATTTTCTGAAAAGGAACCCCAGGGCAACTTAAGGACACAAGTGTGGTCACTGGACTAAAAGTCACTAAAAGTCTGACACGCCCTCCTGCTCCACCCATAGCAGGAGAAGACATTGGATAATTCCCACCTTAAAAAAAAGGGGCCGAAACGACTTGTGAAAGACACACTATTTATACACACTCTGTATAAATTTCAATTGTCTTCCAATTATGATTCATGAGGTCAGACAGACGCACATACGGACGAACAGCAGGGGCTTAGTAACAGGGTTCCGTTGCTTTTTCTTTAGATGCCGAACCCTAGAAACTACCACTCAATATGCTACCTTTGACAAGTCTTTCAAAGTTCATAACTTTTATGAAATATACTATTAATTATATTTTTTACAATCGAACACGTCACAAGACATCATTAGCGCACGCATGCTCCTGCGCATCGGAAGCGTTTTAAAAAACGCCGGTAGGAACACCACGGTTCCGTTTTTAAATCTAGGATAGTTAAAGTTGAGTTCAGTTTCAGTGTAGGTAGGTACATCTTACCTTTCTGAGGTTTTCAGGCCTTTAACTATGAAAAAAACGAAAAAAGAAAACTATGAAAGAGACCAAGTCGTCAAAAGGACGTAGTGTTCCACGCACTCCTCAATGAGATGTCAAGAAACCGTGGGGGCCTAATAGGGCCGATGCCCGCTAGGGCCGCGGGCATTTTCCGAAAAGGAAAACTGTGGTCTTAGAACGAAAAGGGCACCTGAAGGGCATAGGTGTGGTTTTAGTCAGTAAATGTCTGACACGCCCTCACGCTCCACCCAGAGTGGGAACAGTCATTGGAAGGTTTCCTAACTTAAAAAAATACTATGAAAAAAAACATTATTTAATATATTTATTTTATTGTTTGATGTTGTGCATAAATATGTTCTGTCTTTTAAACAAACAAAATTACAAAGATATCCTGAAAAACTTGCAAAATCCGGAAAAACCAATAAACGGCTTGGATACCCTACCAATGCTACTTCGATCATTAATACAAATACCCGGTAGATGGCGTTGACAGCCACTCGTTTATCAAAACAATAATTAACTAAATAGCAACACCTTATTTAGTGTTAACAGTAAACTTATGGACCGACAGAAATTCCAAGAATTTCTGTCTATTTCAAACCAAACTGATGAAAAGGGGACTCAAGATCATTCGATTTAAAGATTCTGTTGCTTGACATGTGTCGCATAGAGTTGTTTTGATTTGATTAATGACTAGGTTTTGTCAGCGGCTTCGCCCGCGTGATAGGTAGTAGGTTTCTCCATACAAACTTTGAACCCCCATTACATCGCTTTAGGGGGCGAATTTAGGAAAAATCCTCTCTTAGTGCTCGCCAACGTCATAAAAGGAAAAACGTGTGCAAAATTTCACGCTCCTAGTCTCAGTTTTGGCTGTGCGTTGATATGTCAGTCAGTCAGTTTCTCCTTATATACATATAGGGTGACTGGTAATTAGTGTACGATACTTAAACACGTAATTGTGCTCATGATAACCAACAACTTTTACTATGGGAACAAACCTGAAATCGCGAAAAAAAAAAATCAGCTGTTCAGTACATTTATGTGTGCCTAATGTACTGAACAGCTGATATTTTTTTCGCGATTTCGGCTTTGCTCCCATAGTAAAAGTTGTGGGTTATCATGAGGACAATCACGTGTTTAAGTATCGTACACTAATTACCAGTCACCCTATATATATATCCTTTGTATATATATACCTATTTTGCGGCATGTGCGCTTTATCCCACTTCTTGTAGAACTTAATTTTTTTTTAAATTATTAATGATAGGCTCGCGTTTGACCGCCATCTCACCTGATGGTAAGTGATGATGTGGTCGACGATGGACCTCGCTTGCCTAGAAGTAGCCTATTCACTTTTGACTTAAAGACCCCTGAGTTGTAGCTATCAGGAAACACAGACTCCGTCAAGGAATTCCACTCCTTGGCTGTACACACAATAAATGTGTTCTCAAAACGCTTTGTGCGTATGGGTGGGATGTCTACCATGTACCGGTCGCGCAACGCCATACGTATTACAGTGGTTCGATGATGGAACGGACATGGCGGAATTAGATTGTGCAATTCCAGTGTACACTCCCCGAAATGTCTTCTAATAAGTCATCTTCATAATAAGATTAATAAAATAAATTTGGTGGTGTCCAAATCGTCGGTGAAAAAATATTGAAAATAAAATGTGTCGATCCGGACACTGTGTCCGAATATATTGTGTCCGAATCGTCAGTAACTCAAACAAACCAACCTCTTCAGCTTTATAATATTAATATAGTATAGATTACTTACGTGCGTTCACTTACAATCGATAAATCTAGAACAATCTATTAGACACTATATGTCCACACTGTTCTTCTAGATATAGGATTGTTGTCTAGTTTGGAGCGCCAGCCTTGCTATTCTGAAAAGTTTATTTGCGAAATCACTTCTGAATCCGCAGTGAAATTAAAGTTTCGTATTCTGAAATGGAGTGAATTCGACACAGGCGCCACCGAGTGATGATCAAAGTGAGAGGAACTAAAACGGTTGAGTATTTTGACATTTATCTACAAATTTGTCTATAGGATTTGGTATTCTGAAATACAATTCGCTGAGTGTAACATTCGAGATGATTTGTGAAATGAGTTTCGAAATAATTTACCATTTACAGAATAGCACGGCAGTAGTCTTATATACATGAAATAGCCACTACTATTTTTGAAATTGCGTCATTGATGTTATTTATAAACTGTTATGCGCAGTAATTACTGTAAAAAAAAACCTTTGGTATTAAATCGACGTTAGCATACAATGTGCTGATTAAATTAGTACCTACCTACGTTCGCTAAAGCTAAGTTTCGTAGGTAGCAGAAAACTAAGACGTTTCAAAAACTTATTCCATTTGTACCAAAAAACTGTTAGATGTATCGCTGTTTTAGCATAAAAACTGTTAGAAGTATCGATGTTTTAGCATAAAAATTGTTAGATGTATCGCTGTTTTAGCATAAAAACTGTTAGAAGTATCGCTGTTTTAGCATAAAAACTGTAAGATGTATCACTGTTTTAGCATAAAAACTGTTAGACGTATCGCTGTTTTAGCATAAAAACTGTTAGAAGTATCGATGTTTTAGCATAAAAATTGTTAGATGTATCGCTGTTTTAGCATAAAAAATTGTTAGGTGTATCGCTGTTTTAGCATAAAAACTGTTAGAAGTATCGCTGTTTTAGTATAAAAACTGTTAGAAGTATCGATGTTTTAGCATAAAAATTGTTAGATGTATCGCTGTTTTAGCATAAAAACTGTTAGACGTATCGCTGTTTTAGCATAAAAACTGTTAGAAGTATCGATGTTTTAGCATAAAAATTGTTAGATGTATCGCTGTTTTAGCATAAAAAATTGTTAGGTGTATCGCTGTTTTAGCATAAAAACTGTTAGAAGTATCGCTGTTTTAGCATGAAAACTGTTAGATGTATCGTTGTTTTAGCATAAAAACTGTTAGAAGTATCGCTGTTTTAGCATAAAAACTGTTAGAAGTATCGCTGTTTTAGCATAAAAACTGTAAGATGTATCGCTGTTTTAGCATAAAAACTGTTAGACGTATCGCTGTTTTAGCATAAAAACTGTTAGAAGTATCGATGTTTTAGCATAAAAATTGTTAGATGTATCGCTGTTTTAGCATAAAAAATTGTTAGGTGTATTGCTGTTTTAGCATAAAAACTGTTAGAAGTATCGCTGTTTTAGCATAAAAACTGTTAGATGTATCGTTGTTTTAGCATAAAAACTGTTAGAAGTATCGCTGTTTTAGCATAAAAACTGTTAGAAGTATCGCTGTTTTAGCAAAAAAAGTGTTATAAGTTTCGCTGTTTTAGCATAAAAACTGTTGAAAGTATCGCTGTTTTAACATAAAAACTATTAAAAACATCGCTATTTTAGTTGAAAAAACTTCGAGGCGTCATTGTCTTAGCATTAATTTATAAACTGTTGCTGTTGCTATTGCTGTACCTATTGCTGTTTTAGGAGTGAACGATTTTTTATAATAATTTAATCCACCATTTTGTATCCAATAGAACTGCTTGCAAATTAATGATTTAAAGTTTCATTTTCGTCTTTTGTATGATTTTTCACCATCCTTTACGAAAATAATGTCCACATCAAATCAGCGCAAAATCATGAAAATATTTTTCCTTAATAAAAAAAAATTCTTACGCAACCATAAAAAATTATCCGTGAAGATAAATAAATTGGATTAATTAAACAAAAGTATATTGTTTTTGTTACGATATTCACTTAATTTAAAATAAACGAATGGTACCTATACCTAACCTAACTATAATAATAATAAAATAATAATAATAAGAAATAATAAGAAAGCATAAATTATTTAATGTCCCATTTTGTCGCACTTTAGCTCGATCCACCTCCCCTATACCGCGTATGCTAACGATGCTCAACGCGCTCGTGGAGACCAACCCTGGATTGGATTTGTTTGCTGACGAAGGGAAGACAATATTATTAGAAAGTTTGCGATTCTGTGAGAAGACAGAGTAAAAGGATTAATGTATTTTAGTATTAATGGCTATTTACTGTACTAAATAAATAAATCTAATAATTTAACTGCCTCTTTGTCCTCTTTGAAGGAACAGAGAGTTAACAGAGACTGACCCCACCCCAATACAGGTGGTTCAGGGGGGGGACCTCGCGATGACCAAAATTTTGTCTGGAAGATTAGAGTTTCGTAAAATCCGTTCTAAGCGAATGTCTACGCCCTATAAGGAACCTACCTGCCAAATTTTAAGTTTGTAGGTGTTATAGTTTCTGAGAATTCGTGATTAATCAGTGAGTGGTATTTCGCTTTTGTTATATATATATAGAAGAAGATAGGTACTTGTAGTTCCGTTATTGCCTGATAAACTGAAAATAGACACAGTACAATTTGGAACATATTATAATCCAGCATACCATAGATGTGCACTAGGAAAAGAAAACAGTCATTTTGTTTTTCATTAGAATGTGGATGTAATGTTTTTGCAGTATTTGAAACCTTATGCGTCGAGTCTTCCTTCTCGGCCAGCTTTGCTTAAGAAATCGATACTAAAATATAATTCTCAACTCCATTTTACCTAGATGGCGCATGTTTCACTTATTTAATGGTATAAAACTACAGCAATATTATTTTACAACATACTTAATATCTACTAAGAATCAATTAGCAATTAAAATAGCAATAGAACTTCAATCACCCCAAGAACTCAATAAATATGCTCTAAATATGTTCAATAATATTATTATACTCTTAAAAATTAGCGTTTTGACGAAACATTTTGACTGGCCTGTTGGTCTAGTGGTTAGTGGCCCTGACAGCTATGACGGAAGGCGTGGGTTCGATTCCCACCCAAGATAAAAGTCTGGATGTAATTTGGGTATTGCATTGTAATGTATGTATTTAAAAGCATTAGCATTAGCATTATCAGCCTTTTTAATGTTCCCACTGCTGGGTCTCAGGCCTCCTCTCTAGGAGAGGGAAAGGGCCGTAATCCACCACGCGGGCCCAGTGCGGGTTAGTGAATGTCACATGTCTTCGAATTTTTGGCTCTAGGACATGCTGGTTTCCTCACGATGTTTACCTTCACCATTTTGAGAGCAGTGGTGATGAAATAAATTACACAAAGTAATGCGCCTGGCTGGGTTGAAACCCGCGACCTACAACTCGTAAGTCGGGGCCGTTACCACCGCCGGGGCCGTTTAAAAGCATATGAGTATGTTTATCAGTTGTCTAGCAGAACTCAAATTCAAGGAAAGTCCCAAATTAATCAGAACTTGTGCTATGAGTAGATAGCACAAGTTCTCCTTAATTTGGGACTAGATGGCGTTGCGTGAAAGTAGTAAAAAAAAGAAAATCCCCAAGAACTCAATAAATACCTTACCAGCCACATAACTAAATTAATACATAAATATAACCCGCATTAGTGATGCGACACAACCCAATAATCGGATTAAACTACTTCAAACAACTTTGATTCGAACACAACCGATATTGCGACCGTCTATGCGTAACCACCGCACGCCAATTAAATGATTTGAACCAATCAGCGGCCCTCATTGCCGTTCGCTATTTCAAATTATACCGTTAATGCTTGATAAGAATACAATTTTTACCATAGCGAATTGTTCCAAGAACCATTAAATCTTTAGGTTTAGTAAGAAGTTTGATAGCGTATGTATTGGTACTGAGTCGTAATTTATTATGATTTTAGTTCGATTTTTTAACTGGACTGTTGCCTCCAGATCCTATGGTAGCAGGCCAGCAAGGGGGCTCGCCGCTTCGCAGGAAACCGTGCGGTATCTCCGCACCATCCATATGGCCATAACCCTCTGGCATGCGTTCAGCTTGGCCACCGGTCGCTTTCGCAGCGACGGCGCCCATACCGGCGCCCCATAAAGGGTCATGTGCAGAACGATGCCTGCGTAGAGCCTCCGGCAGGAGGCGTCTGGACCCCCTAAATTGGGCAGGAGCCACTTGAGGGCAGCCCCAGTCCGATCCAGTTTGGGAGCCAAACGTCGGAAGTGCTCTTCGAATTTCCACCGGCTGTCAAGTACGAGTCCCAGGTATTTCGTCGTTTTTTTTTAGGTGGGAAATCATCTAATGACATTTTTCGCCCTCGGACGGAGCGAGAGGGTGTGTCAGACTGACTAAAACCCACCCCTGTTCCTTCTTTGCCTTCGTTCCAGGGCCCTAGGGTTCTCTTTCGCACAACCCATGGCCCCAGGCTTCGACTCTGCTGGGCCCCTACGGTTTGCTGACATCTCCTTGAGGCGCGCGTTGAACACTATGTGCCGTCGACGACTTGGGCTCGGTCCGGAGGGTTACCGGACGGTCGGACGGCGAACTACCCATTGCTCGCCGTCCGCAAGCCCGCGCCTACGGTGGCTGGAAATCGGGATCGGGATCCCGGTGGCTGGGACGTGAGGGCCGTTCCCTCGCGCGTGCCGGCGCCGTCTTCGCTATTATTACTGCTTGCCACTCCTCCTCGCTTCGGGTCATGGCCTGTACCAAGGCCCGGTGCGAGAGATCGCTGCCGCCGATCGGGGCCCACGAGGACAAGACGGTGCTCTTCCCAGGCGGGGCACACCTCTACCGTATGCTCCACCGTATCCTCCGGGCGGTTCACACAATGGTGACACGCGGGCGTTTCTTCCGCACAAATCCGGTGTAGCAACCTCCCGAACTCACCATTTCCGGTGAGGACCTGCGTCATGCGGAAGGTAAGGACGCCGTGTTGTCTTTCCAGCCACTTCTCAAAGAGGGGACTAACCGCCATAATTGTGGCGTGCCCAAAGAACTAGCACGTGTGTTAACTTAATCAAGTCATATAACATCGATAAATAAATGCAGTGTTGCAAGCGTAGCGGCCAGATTAGCGGCAATTATTTGATTGGTCGTCCAATGAAACAGTAGACTGCTATCGTATGCAAACCTTTCGATATAGTCACGCTGCATTTGATGTATGTCGCGGTATGTACTTGGTGGCGACGCTATAGAGTTTTATTTACAAAGTAAAAAAAAATTTGTGTATATCTACGCAAATAAGTTTTCTTTTCAAACCGTGCTTTTCAAGTACGTACCATTTGACAGATAGAGGTCAATGACGTTCCTATTCTTATTTGAATCGTATTTTACTCAAAACAAACAGAAAATAGGTCAAATAGTCGTAAAGCAGCATCGTTAGATCTACCTATACAACAACAAAAAACAGTTATTCTTTAGATAGTTCGAACTGAAACTGAAAGTAGGTATTTCAGTTTCAGGACAGTAAATCCGTCATCAACTGACGTGAATGAAACATCACCTAATGTAATTCTAGCTGTAATCTAAATAGCTCATCATTACCTACTGCTGGGGGGTGGCCCCCCTCTCCCTTTTCCACACACATCTGTCCTTGGCCACTGCGAGTCAATCCCTCCGGTAACAGTGCGCCAGAACTTAGATCAAAGTGGGATTGAGCCGGAATATCTGCCGCATGTCAGATGAGCTATGGGCTAAAAGAGCCATTTATTGGGTCCCATTAAACGCAAGGTGACATCGTAGCAGATCAACACGAAGTTGGAGAGATGAGCTTGACTCTTAGTGGAGACGTCACCTAGTAACTATTTTGTAGAACATTTTCTGACACTAGTAAATACTCCAGAATAGAATAAGAGAATATAGCAATAACCTAAACGCCGTCCAGTCTCAAGCTAAGCAGAGCTTGTGTTATGAGTACTAGACAACTGATAAACATACTTATATATTTCTAAATACATACCTATTATAGATAAATCACACCCAGACACAGAATCCATGGGTGATGCGAAAGTGACCCCCGGGGCCCTGGAAAAAAAAGGCAAAGAAGGAACAGGAGTGGGTTTTTAGTCAGTAAAAGTCTGACACTATCTCTCGCTCCGCCCAAGAGCGAGATTTGTCATAAGATGATTTTCCCACCAATAAAAAAAAAAAATAACCCAGACAGAATAACCGTCGCGTTACCCCCAGATCTACCCAGATCCAGGAAAACTATTTGTAGGTTATAAATCTCATTTTTTGTTGTTTGCGGAAATTGTATCCGCAACACATAACGCAACAGCCTAACGCTCAATCACTGCACCAACCGTGCTTCGTAAAGCTCTTTTTTGAATATAAGTAATTTATGCCTTGATTACTACAACACCACATACCTAATGTACGGCGAATGTTCACCCTTACATTTTTAACACATGTACTGTCCGGACTAAGCGTTTCGCCTCCTCGTCGTTTATGCCGCGTACATCGAAGGACTGGAAAAACGTGCCTACTGCGGTCTTCCAGTCTACCGCGGTGTCTTCAAGGCTAGAGTGAATAGGCTCTTAGTAAACTAGTGCGCTATACCATCAACGATTGCATCACTGCTTACCATCAGGTGGGATCTCGCAGTCAAGCACTAGTTTAAATCATTTAAAGAAAAATGTCTTTCAAAGTGCTCGGCATCTGCAAGCGAACTGGGCAGTTGGTCGGCAGTCTCGATAGAGTTATGTCAACTGCACAAAAACTTCATCCAAACTGCAGCTTTGCAGCTGGCATGCACAGCATACGCTGTCCGTCGGTTTTGTCTCTTAGATTATTATTTTCCAAATGGTTTTTACTACTACCGTCCTTAAGAGTGCCCAATCCGAGATACATATTCATAAAACGGCTCTTACGTCATTATGACGTTATTACACATTTTACTCCAAATATTTTGGAAACACAGATATCTTGTGGATATTATTTAGGTTATTATTGAAACCTAACACTAATCGAGTAAAGATCACTAATAATCTGCTATTATACACGAACTTTGGCCCTTCATAATGTAGGTACTCATAAATAAATAAAAATTCTACCGAATTGAGAACCTCCTCTTTTTATTGAAATCGGTTTAAAATATCAAAAAAAAAACTATGTCTATAGAATCAAAAAAGCACAAAAAATTATAAAATATTTCCTGAAACAAGTTTTGTGAAATATTCGAGTAAATGAAGGATGTACCTCAGCGAAGTTTGCTGAGAAGGCTGACTCGATACATTTTCTGGAAAATACTGTAAAACATTAGACCGTGTTACATCTGTATTATATATACTGTATCATAAACGACACTTTCTTAGGGCGTAACACGACGTGTTAAAACGCCAGTCTTCCAAGCGACGAAAAGGGATGGAGCTATATAGGATGTATAACTCCATCCCTCTTTTATGCTCGTGCCAAGTGCGAGATGTTTTTACGTTAACACGATCGAAACGTTTGCCGGGTTTGGCTCTCTGATTGGTTCAGAACTTAGAGCGGACCAATCGGGGCGCCGAACTTCATAAACGTGTCGATCGCGTTTACGTAAAATAAACTTGCACTAAGAACACTGAACTTGACACTAGCTAGATGCTTAAACAATACCTACGAAGCGATACGAAAACAAGTGCGAGTTGGACTGGCACACAAAGGGTTCCGTACCGTCCGTAGCAGAAAACGGCAAAAAAATCCCGTTCGTTGTATGGGAGCCCCCTTAAATATTTATTTTATTCTGTTTTTTTTTAGTATTTGTTGTTTATAGCAGCAACAGAAATACATCATCTGTGAAAATTTCAACTGCCTAACTATCACGGTTCATGAGATACAGCTTGGTGACAGACGGACGTATAGCGTGTCTTAGTAATAGGGTCCCGTTTTACCCTTTGGGTACATAACCCTAAAAAAACCTCGCTCTAGCAGTCTTCTCATGCTACTTTTCAAGGAGACTGCTACACTACAGCAGCTATTGACAAACTGCACTTTGCTGATAATGACTGTTTGATTGGCGAGCAACCAATCGCAATAGAGTTTGTTATCCTACGCTCATAATTGGTCACGGTTACGCTACGTTATACCGTGTACCTATTTTACTTCGCGCCGAAACTGAAATGCAATTCTATTATTGTTCACATAATGTAGTAATATTTTCATTACGGGTCAAAGGATTCGCAAGTTTAGATATATATAAAAAAATACAATCAATGTATCCTGGCAACACCATCGCGTCTAGATGTCACTTATTTTTTTTGCGGTAAAAGTTTCGCATGGAAAAAACTTTATCCTATCTAATTATTCATTTAAGATACATGGAATAGTATTTTTTTAGCAATTTAACAAAATCCCAAGTGATACATCTTATTATTCATTTATAATACATGAAATAGTTCCTTCTTTAGCAAAATAACAAAATTTCAAGTGATAACCTATAAAGTGTATTGTGCAATAACGAATTTCAGTGTCGAATTTAAGCCTTGAATCTACAATCACACAGGATGAAGAACCGATATCCAGCAAAAGTCAAAGCACTAAGTGATCATAGCGAGTACTGCATCTCAGACTTACAAGTCGATACCTTGCTCTATCTTCAATCAGGGTACGAGATACCATTAGCGAAGTTGTTTTTGCACGCTAACTGATTGGAAGCTGCCAGACTGGTACGTGATGCTCTTAGCGGCTTATTCTACGTTGCTAGTCTGAAAAGGCCCCTGAAACCTGTCATCGAGGACGCGATCCTCATCGGGCAATGGCGGAGGCACTAAGTGATCATAGCGAGTGCTGTTTTTCGGACTTGCTAGTCGAGGCCTTGTTCAATCTTCAATCAGGGTACGAGATACCATTGGCGACGTTAATTTTTACGCGCCAACTGATTGTAAGCTACCAGACTAGTACGCGATACTCTTGGCTTCGTTACTCTACGTTGCTAATCTGGTATGCATCTGTTATAGCAGGTGAGTCCCATTCATTTATAATCCAAAGAACAAAAATGGCAAAAAGACTAAGTTCGACGTGCTCCACTTTATCAGTGCCTATAAAGGTCACGAGAAGGCCAAGTTCATACTACCCATCTGTGTATTATTAATTCGTGTAAAAACAGTACACCACCTATGTGTAGATCGCTACAAAACATTCAAACTCCTTTAGTGAATACGAGATATTCCAAACCACCATAAGGTGGCAAGTTATACTGCCTAGTATGTAAATTATAAACTTTCCAAAGTAATGCTAAAGAATACGAGATATTCCAAACTGTCATAAGTTAATCCAATGTACCGGCCGGGTAGCCGGATTGCCGGTAGATACCCACCTGTGTCCAGTTGTTGGACTAGAAGCCAACCCAAAACCATGGGAGAAGGCAAGGCAGAATTATTGACACCCTCACCGGCTACAATGCTGGTGGAAAATACTGCCATAGTGCGAGCATAACGGTGGCCGATTATCAAACCTATTTTTTGCTGAGCTAAATAGTAAAGACCTATTCAATAGAAATATTATTATTTCCTTATGGTTATGTTGTACACTGACCTGCAATATATTCAAAATAATAAAAACAAAAACAAACCATGGAACACGAGATGTTCACAATGATATATATCTAAGCACTAAGTGACATGAATACTTCATCAACAATTTACAAATGATATGTTCACATAAAGCAACAAATATCAGTAAGTGTTGATTATGATATGACTCCATGTAATAATATCTATGGAAAATCTTGATATAATTTAAACGGATTAAATTCATAGGTACAGCATATCATTCCACATCCTCAGTATTTAAGCTTATAGTAAAACCTTGCTCAAAGAGCATGTAAGCTAACTTTTAAGGAACCAAAACCTAAGGAAATCGCAGGTTAAGTCCTCTGCTGATACCAGCAGTCCTGAATAAAATTATAAGGTTCTAAAGTTTCAATACCAGAATTACAGGAACTCCTCACAGGCTCGAAGAACCCGTGCACCAGCACCTTGGAATACTTGATGTATGACACCAATGCCACAATTGGTGTGGCCACCCGCTGGGCTGAGCGGTTTGAGGAAGCTACCATTGATTTTAAGAAGAAGTAACTTCTCACTGTTGAAAGCAGAAGGGAATAAATATTGACGGGCAAAACCACCAGCCCTACTTACTTATAATCACCCCAAGGGAGTAAGTCAGCAATAAACTTATAATGATATACAACAACTAAATAATGAAATATGTGCTGATATATTTGTAAATAGTTGTTAGAACAAAATGGTATGAGGTATCTACCTTACTTAATGTCTAAATCACTCAATAAACTAAAAATTCAATATAAATGAATGTCAAATTACACAAACCGTGTACGCCTGCTATTGACATAATTGCACAGAACTAAACCTAAATTCAAATCTTTTGTAAAAACTTACCTGGTTGGTGCTCCTAATAAATGAATAAACAGGGAAATCTTTGTTGTAACAAAACAGAAATAACAAGATTCAGATTTAATTTGATCTGCACTGGTATAACATTTCCAGTAGCAATTGTCTTATATTGACAATATTTTCTGTGTTCAAAGCAAATATTGTATGGAGGGAAATTGCCTTATTATAGGGAATACCTAGGAACAAGCTTCCCATGACTAGACAACTGGCCTTGTCATGGAAACATTACTTCTGATGCATTTGGCACATAAGAGCTCTCATGCCACGGGACACAAAAAGTGTGCACCAAAGCAACTTGTTTCACAAAGGACTCACTTCTATGACAATCAAAAAATCTCACTGCGCTTAATAGAAAAATTACTTTGCAGTATACATGACTCCTGAACTTAAAAATTTAACATAAAAGTAGACAACTATCTACCACATGGTAAAGAAATGTAATGTTAGATTTTATGTTAGATCATTCAGACATTCCCAAAACATGCATGGCATACCCACCAATTTTGGAACAGGGATGGTTTGCTGAACACAGTTTAATATCATGCCTATAAGCCTATATGTACCTATCCTATAAGTCATATGGTGAAATTATGGCTTCTCTCTACTTTGTTAGGTTGTCACTGTCAAACAGTGTCAGAAATGCAATAGACAACTTTGTCTACGGTGCAGCTAAAACCCGGTCCACACATGACCTACAGTAAAACTAGTCTTTTCTTTGGCTGATACTTTTAAATTTATTTCATGTTTATCCAGGTAGAATAAACATATCTTATCTCCTCTTTATTCTCTAAAATAGCTAAGTGGGACTGAATGTTCAAAATACACTTACTTAATTGAGGCAATGAATTACCCCATTTGAATTACTAGTATCATCAAAACTATAAGTACTTAACTTACCAATACAAAAGTAAAATTGCATTGAAACAAAAAGGGGGGGGGGTGTATGCTGGGGACCAACTAGTGCAACAGGTCCTCGTGAAAAGTCAGTGACCATACAACTTCTCTAGGTATCTAGTCCCTAGCAGGAAGTTCATTCCATCGACATGACATAAACCCCTCCCTCAAGAAACAAAGTTTCTCGTTACATATAACATAAACTGTGACACAAAAATACTACTGTGATGACAGAGAAAGACAATCGCATTAACTTCCATTTCGGGAGGCAAGTATAAAATATACATACAGGTATATACAAGTATACACATACATGCTGAAATAAACGTTAGTATACTAGCTGTATCATGCAGTAGAGAAAAAAAAAAAAAAAAAAAAAAAAAAAAAAAAAAAAATTGTAATAATAATAATATTAATAATAATAATAATTTAATATAATAAAATATAATTTATATGTTATGTTAAATGAACAAACGGAATAATAATAATAAAATCGATAAGCTAGACTTCCATACCAGTCACCTACAATGTCAACACAAATATAACTTAGATGTGAATAGATACTTATCGTTTGAAACGAAAATGATGAATGTGATAATATATAATGCATGTACCTAATTGCATTGCCTAATGCAAGGCTAATTATATGATGCATGTAATGTAATTACATTACCCCCAGTGACATTTAAAACATCACTATGGTATGATAAAAACAACTAATGAGATTATTCTGCTTCAATAGATTTCAACAAATTGTCTTTGTGTTAAGTGGGAACAGCAGTACTATAAAACCAAAGTAACTTTTTGTCTGATTACATTTAGTAATAATGACCTTGTAATATAGCCGACATCAACGGCTAGGTACAGGGGCGCTGGCTTTTAGAAAACCCCATGGGTGCTCATGCTCATTTGATGGACTCGAAAAAGTGGCGAAGTGTGAGAAGAAAAATGCACACTGATCAACCGACAAATAAATAAATGTCCTACTTACATACTGCGTACCTAATTACTAATTATGTTCGATAAAAATATAAAATGATATCATTTTATAAAAATGAAACTAGTTTTTAGTATCAAGAAATATTATAATGTAACCGTAACCTAAAAGGCGATTACTTATCTGTTTCTTGATGTCTATTCTCAGGGGTGCTCGGCACCCACTGTTTATTTCTCATAATCGGCGCCCCTGGCTAGGTACATATAACGATGATGTACAAATAACCAAGTAAGTACTAAAATATACTGAGAGTAATGATATAATATTTCTAAAATAAGCTAGTAAGTCATAAGTGACTTTCATTAAGAATAATCCAATTAATTACAATACACATCTCACACCGTGGTATTATAACTGCCCCTGTTGAAGATAACATGCTTCTCATCTAAATCAGTTGCCTATCAATGAATCAAATATATTTTTACAATACAAGAATACTTGTCACACAATACTTAAAAAAAAAAAAAAAAAAAATGAACGGATAGTCTAGTCAACACCTTGGGACACTCCCAGCAAGAACGTATGACTGTAGCGACAAAAAAAAAACCTTAGGGAAAACTGAAATCAACTCATATCTTACTATAAAAAGAAACCGCACTTGAGTTGATAGTACCAGTACTAACAATAGCGTAACAATTAATTATTGCAGCAAACTCTAAACATCTACATTATGTGAACAATAATAGAATTGCATTTCAGTTTCGGCGCGAAGTAAAATTGGGAATCAAACGAGCTTACCTGTTAAGCGAAGTCTTGATTCTAATTTTATGAGCGCCGAAACTGAAATGCAATCACCCACCCACCACTAGTTAATAGCCCCAAAGCTGCAATAATTAACCTACCTAACTCACAGTTATCCTTACAGGGAAATAGTGAATGTAAGTATGCGGTAACAAGTCTGTCCAAAAGACAGCTTGTTCCTTGTCCTATAATCTCTAAAGTAAGTGACATCTAGACGCGATGGTGTTGCCAGGATACATTGATTGTATTTTTTTATATATATCTAAACTTGCGAATCCTTTGACCCGTAATGAAAATATTACTACATTATGTGAACAATAATAGAATTGCATTTCAGTTTCGGCGCTCATAAAATTAGAATCAAGACTTCGCTTAACAGGTAAGCTCGTTTGATTCCCAATTATGTATGTGGTCGATTCTAGTCGGATTGTTTTGGTAAGAAAGTAGTTTTCGTTTTCATAGATTTAATAAACACTATCATAATATTATTCCCCCTTATAATGTTCCCACTAATGGGACTCAGAGGCCCACCACGAGTACTTAACGCGATCCATTTGACGTCCTAAACTGAACTGTTTAAGGGATGGAGCTATACAACATTCATCATCATCATCATCATTTCAGCCGAAAGACGTCCACTGCTGGACATAGGCCTCCCCCAAGCGTCTCCACAACGACCGATCCTATGCGTCTCGCATCCACCGCACTCCCGCGACACTCACCAGGTCGTCGGTCCACCTTGTGGGAGCCCTTCCAACGGTGCGCCTTCCGGTGCGCGGTCGCCACTCTAGAACCTTTCGGCCCCATCGACCATCCGTTCTACGAGCAATGTGCCCTTCCCACTGCCACTTTAGTTTGGCGATTCTTCGGGCAAACAACATATATATATACAACATTATTTTTAGTTTATGTGAAACCTGAATATAGTTTGTTCAGAATCGGTAACTGAATCGATTCCAATAATTTTTACACCATGTTATATTTTTTTCCCAAAAATATTTAAAAAAGGTCACAAGTTGGACACCACCGACACTAAGTACAACACAGGTCACGGCAGGTCACAGCGGGTATTAGGCGCCAGCGCACAGCTGGGTGCGGGAGCAAAACAACCCCTTAGTCGCCCGGATGGCCCGGTGACCATGTATTTGTACGGACAACCAGGTAACGCAACAAGCATGTGATTTTTCATGATACAGTTATGAAATTTTGTACATAGATTCTTTACATAAAAATACTAGACACGTGTTTTGGGTTTCGCATAAACTAAAAATAATGTTGTATAGGGTGTATCTATAGACCATCGTCGTACCCTAAGGCTCTAGACAGACGGACCGCATTTCAACTGCAATCCAACCGCAAATTGCAGTTCAAGTGCAGTTTGAATGCAGTTGACACGACTGCAATCGAACTGCACGTTTGGTTTGCAGTTCTATTGCAGTCGTGTCAACTGCATTCAAACTGCATCCGAACTGCAATTTGCGGTTGGATTGCAGTTGAAATGCGGTCCGTCTGTCTAGAGCTTAAACGTTACACGTTACGTTTATTCATCCAGATCCGTTCCGCCGTTTGAACGTAAAGGCGTAACAAACATACACACTTATAAACGTGGTTGCTTGTTTGTCCATTGATCAAACAAGTGTCGTTATGGCCCAGTGGTAAAGCACCCAACTCTCATGCACGAGGTTGCTGGTTTGAAACTAGACAAGTACCAATGTGAATTTTTCAATGAATATGTACTTTTCTAAATCTATCTAGGACATTACTGACACCCCATGCCTCTGGAAGCATGTAAAGCGTCCCGTGGTCCCGTTAACAGTCGCTACATGTAGTCAGATGCCAGAAAATCTGACCATCAGTCTATGTAAGGGGCATAGTGTTGCCTAGTAACTGGGTTGTGATAATACAGGTTACAGCCATATCCAGTTTGATTGGAAGCCGATCCCTAGTTGGGAAAAGGTTAGGGATCATTCTGTAATTGGTTTAAGTGATAATTGTCATCATTTCGCTATCAATGTGCAGCGTGTGTAGACCTCACTTTTACATGATCTTTCATGATCTTTCACGCAGCTACATTGGGCTGTTCATTGATAGTTGGTGGGCCTTCTTAACCCATGTAATTTTACAAATAAACTGTTGAGTTTCCTAAAATAAATAAATAAATAAATCATCAAGCAACTGATCAACCAACAAATTCTTTGCGCCCTAGTATCCATATTCGTTTACTCATATAAAACTCCTTAAAAACACACATAAAGCCATATGTTCCACTTCAACATAGCTATGTCATATCACAGTAAATAATATCAAACTGTCGACATAACGAGCTGGCTTCGGTCTGAGAATTTTTATGATACGATAGCTAAGGTATAGATTTATGAGGTATCTATTAAATTAGCTAACGATACCTTAGAAATAATCACTAATATTATAAAGGCGTAAGTTTGTGTGTATATGTATGTTTGTTCGAACAGCTGAATGGATTTGGATAAAATTTGGCACACTGCACGGCAATAATAATAAACCCATTTTATTCTATAACCCTTAAATTTTACATTTCAAATGTTGTTAGTATTTTTTTTTTGGTCTTAAACTTAAGATCTAGTGTTATTATATGAATCTAGTTAAATGGACCCCATTTTGGGTATAGGCCTCCCTCAACCTTTTCCACCTTTTTCTGTCCTTGGCCTGGTCTATCCAGTCTCTCCCCACCGCCTCCTCGATGTCGTCTGCCCATCGCTGCTTTTGTCTACAGGCTTTTCTTTTGCCTGATGGTCCCTTCTATTTAGTGGTCTCTATTTTTCCACTTTCTGTCTGTGTATTATAGCGTGCGATATGATCAGCCCATTGTCACATTAATGACAGTGCGTGTTTCAATGCATCCGCAATCTTTGTTTTCTGTTTTATGTATTTTATATACTACGGATTCAGAAAAAAAAATACAATAAGTCCCGGAATGTGCTTTTTATCCTGGAAGTATGTTCCTTTGAGATAATTTTCTACTTTCATTGTGTGTGTATGTTTGTTACTACTTTACGCTCGAACAGCTCAATGGATTTGGATGAAATTTGGCACACGTGTAGACCATGTCCTGGAATAGAACATAGGATACTTTTTATCCCGAGAGTATGTTGCCTTGGGATAATTTTCTAATTGCACGCGGGCGAAGTCGCTGGCTGAAGCTAATGTGGCTATAAAGCTGATCGATCTGATTCCTGGAAAAAAGGTCCACTCAGTCGTCAGGTATCTTTTACAAAACTTCCTGTTTTCATGAATGGACGAGAACAAAAACTCCATACAGGTTCCTTCCACTAACGAGTGTGGACGGGGACAAAACATTAATGTACGTGTACTGCGCACTGAGTTGGAATCAAATATAATAATAATATAATATTCCGCAACTTTCACACAACGTCGTCTAGTCCCAAACTAAGCAGAGGTTGTGGTATGAGCACTAGACAACTGATAAACATACTGATGTTTCTAAATACATACATATTATACGTTGTAAACTATACCCAGACACAGAACAAATGATCGTGCCCATAACACAAACATTTGTCTTGGATGGGAATCGTACCCACGACCTCCCACATAGCTGTCAGGGCCACCAACCACTAGACCAACAGGCCAGTCAGTAAATAAGAAAGAAAGAAAAGCGGCTGAATAACCCTATTTTACATGGAGCGACTGCTATCAAACCTCTACAACACAGTTACTCAACAATACGATCTTATTGTGGGGCTGGCCCTAGGCCAGAGCAGTTCGATCCTTCTGGACCTTTTGTACAATACGATACTCCTTGGATAGACTCATGGAACGGGTGCCGTCAGTTGAGACTGGTCATCTCTTAGCTGCCAGTGACTTAATTCAATTTCTATTTTTTTTTAAATTAGTTTTTATTTTATTCTTTTAATTATTATTACTTATCTACATTGTGCTCACTTAATGGAAGCGACAAGAAATATGTAACCAAGATTTATGTAACTCATAATATGATTTAAAAGAGTGTCTATGGAGTTTCTTGCACGTTCTTCTCCATAGACACGTTCACACGTTCTTCTTCTTTTTCCTGATGGCTACAACCCGGGAATCTTTAAGTCAAGAGTGAATAGGTTACTTCTAGGTAAGCGCGCTCCATCGTCGACCGCATCGTCGCTTTCCATCAAGTGAGTTAGCGGTCAAGCGCGAACCTATCAAGAATAAAAAAAAAAAAAAAAAAATAGAGATCTACGCTTTGGAACGTGCAATTTAGTTTCACTTGTATTTTTTTTTTTTTTTTGACTGACCGACATTTTGACTATTCAAAAGTTCCTGTAATTGGTCTATTTGAAATAAACGTTTCTGATTTCTGATTTCTGATTTCATGGCCAGACTTTCTGGCATCTGACTACCTGTAACGACTGTCAAAGATCTACAAATGACAACCAGGACCAACGGCTTCACGTGGTTTCCGAGGCACGTGATGTAATGTCCTAGATAAACTTAGAAAAGTACATCTGCCCCCTAGCCAAGTTACGATTGTTTCGTTTGAGATTCCTTTGTTCTGACGTCTTCTCAACGCTCAGTCACGTGGTCAGAATAAAGGAATCGGAGGCGTAGCCTACTCGAGACGTTCGACGAAAACGAAACGATCGTAACTTGGCTATGGGAGATGGATAGAAAAAAGTATTCTTGCCCGGTTTTAAACCCGCAACCTCGTGCATAACAGGCGCGTGCCTAACACTAGATGCGCCGGCGTGCCAAATTTGACCCATTTCGATATTCTTCCTGCTCTAGTTAATTATGTATTATGCGTAGAATCGCAATTTTATACGACTTTTTATAAAATCTCGATTAAACAGTAAAGTTGTTCATTGCGACCGAGGGCTGCAGTTTTTTTCCACGTGTATCAAACGACGTTTTTCAATACACTTACGAAGACATAAATAAACGAGGGTTGACCAGCAACTATTAGTGATTGATACGCGACTGGTGGGGGTGGACGCGTGCCATGCCTAATACCTACCTACAATAAATGTAATAAAATTGTGGCGGGAGCGAGCACGAGCACTTTTCCGCACTAGTGCGAGAAACAATTGCGTACCTAAAAGCGGTGGGATAAGAGCGGGAGAAAGTGCATTGAAACATAATTTTCCAAATTGGTTCATAAATATAAGATAAATGGCGAAGTTCTGAGGTAAAGCCAGAATAAGACGATTCATTCGTTTTTCGTTCATTTGCGTCTTTCATTCGAAATAAAAGTGCCGAATGAGTAGTAACTAGAACAATGTTTGATTTTGGCAGTCGGCATTATTCATCAATACCTATAATAAAAAACGAACACACCTTAGGAAGTAGCTTTATTTAATTCAGCATTTCTTTCGTTATTATCAGGTCATAGCTTGCTTTTACATCTGTTGCTGAACCAAATCAGATTGTGAAGTTGCCAAGACCATCAAAATCTGTAAATGAGTCTAAAATATTTAGCTAATTGATATCGATAATTTACCTATTATCTCAATTATTATCGAACAACCTGAAGTACGGCGAGTATCCACCCTTACGATGTTGAAACCTCTACGGTCCAGATTAAGCGTTTCGCCTCGTCGTTTATACCTTACCGTGTACATCGAAGGATTTGGAACAATTGGCCTGCTGCGGTCTTCCCATCCGATTATAATTTGGGTGTCTTCAAGGCTAGAGTGAATAGACTCTTATTATACTAGTGCGCCTCACCATCAACGATTGCATCACTGCTTACCATCAGGTGGGAACGCAGTCAAGCACTGGTTTATATCAAATAAAAAATTACGTCAATTTGCTAGTTATTAAAGGACATAAAAATAATATCTCCGAAGAATTTCAAATGAAACCAGAACACGTAATTACTCAGAAAAATATCAAATTATAATTCCATATAGATTTCCAGCGAATTTTAGAAACTGGACATTTTAGCGAAATCTTAGCGACTTCCTGCAACACATACACGTAACTGACTAAATACGACTATTAAGTAAATTATATCAATTTCTTGTAATCAATATTTACTAAATATGGGACCAATTCACGGGGTGTAACTTGCTGTCAAGTCGAGTTACCTATTAGGTCCAGTTGATAGAAATCGGTATGTAGTTAAAGCTATGCAATTATAGATGCCAGTTCAGTTGCTGGAATCTGTCGGTAATGTTGAAAAATACGCTCGAATCGTGTGAACGGTGCCTAGTTTTGTTTTGGTGTCGCGTGGGAAATTTGTTTAAGAGCAATTAGGAATTTGTGAGCTATACGTTCTAAATGGCATATCTCTGAAATCTTGCTCTGTCCAGTTGGGGATAAGCTTTTCTTATGTGTCTCATCTTCTATTGTGATAGCAGAGTTTCTCTTGCCATTAACTTCTTTCTTCTTTTCTCTTTCTGTATAAAATCCATTTAAAATTGAATTGTGCTAAGGCCATGAGGAAAGTATGAAAGGGATACTCGTGTCCTAAAACTCAAAAGGCAACTGAAGGAACATAGGTGTGGTTTTAGTCAGCAAAAAACCGATACACCCTTTCGCTCCACCCTAGAGCGAAAGAAGTCATTAAATGATATCTCACCTTAAAAAATGAAAAAATTGCTTTATTAGAGCATAACACTTGAATTCATTGAATAAATTGTAGACTATACTTAACTGAATGTGTTATTTGATGATTTCTCGCCCTCAACACTTCCAGAAATTGTGTTACATCTAGTCTATAGGTACTGTCCCACTGCTGGACGATATCTCGATGAATTCCTTTCATTGTTTCCGGCCCTGTACCACTTTTTATCAATTCCCAAAGAGGACATCGAAGTTGTCCGGTCAACTCCGTTGGTCTCCTAAGTCGTTGTCGTTCCCATTACCTTCATGGTCTATCGCGACCCCCTCGTGTGATTTCAGCCCCCCTAGCCAAGTTACAACCGTTTCGTTTCGATTCTCTTTTCGTTGATCGCCTCGAGTCGGCCACGCCTCCTTCGCTTCCTTTGTTTTGACCACGTGACAGAACGTTGAGTTGACGTCAGAACAAATGAATCGGAGGCGTGACCGACTCGAGACGATCGACGAAAAGAGAATTGAAACTAAACGGTTGTAACTTGGCTAGGGGGGCAGGGCTCTTTTAGAATAGAATCTTTAAACGAGACACGCTTATGTTTAACAAACGACACTTTATTTACATCAGCATCTTAGCACCATAGTAGGCGTAAATACCATTTCCATTATTACGACTTACAAACCTATTAAGTATGCAAGTACATATATTGAACTTATCACTCCCTCAGTGAAAATGCTATGAAGAAATGCGAAGTTGTCGTCTCTGAAAATGGCAAAAGGTCAGTCAGCATGAACCGCCATTACGTGCATACGTCTCCTGTAATGACTGACACCCAATTAAATGTGCCTGATAACCCCCAAGAACTTTAAAACCTAAAGACCAGTGGCCTTTCATTATCAGCAGTTTAATGTTAGGAGGAAACCTTTTTGCCATAGGTATAAATCGTAGGAAACGTTGTGAAAATCGTTAAAAATAAATTGATCATCGTCTTGATGCGCATTTTAATTTAGCCACTTATATATGAGCATTTCGACGTATTGAAACCAACACTTGAAACCAGTCTAGACACGTACTATTAAGTATTCCTTGATCTAGTCAATTTATCAGAATAAACAAGGTTTTATTTATGCCACGATCATCACTAACATTTCCCATCTGTCCACATGAATCCGTCCACTTTGCAAGAAATTGGTCCTTCGAGCCGGATACCTTGCTGAATCTAAGGTGCCGCTGTATGATTTTATCTACGCCTAGATAAATGCAACTGTCCACCAGATTTAACACCGTATAGTTACTTCTTCTAAGGGCCCAGGAAAAATGGTTTAGTCTGTTCTTAAGTATCAATCGATTAAGGATGCTCTACGGTTATTCGAATTCAACTGGTTTTTAGTTATACAGCATTTATTTAAGAAATAAAATACCAGCCCGCCCCCCATAGCGAGATATTGAAATTCACCAATTAAAGTGAACAGTAAAGCTTAATAAATTTCAACAAAAAAACGTCCGCCATGTTTCCGCATCGGGAGCATCATTACCGTATTTATTAGTTGCAGCATTAACCCGTCCTTAACACTCAACTGTAATGGTAACCGAAAAACGTTTAATGTGGTATGTGAATTGTGCCCAAATGCGTCCACACGCCGACAATATTAAATAAATAATTACACATTTGTCAGATACTCCTAAAAAGCGAAATGTCCGCGTCGCGTCGGACTGGTCGCCATATTTGGTGCGCTGTGGCGGCCGCGCGCATGTGCAGGTGAGCGCCAATTACCGGGGAGCGCAAAAAGCGCGCGCGGACAAATTGTGAAATTGTAAACGTGTGCTCTTTTGAGCTTAGCCAACCACCAACCTCCGAGGTTCTGACCTATTAACGCAAGATGGACGACGTTTTGTTGTCAAAGAATTTAGCGGCTGAGTTCTGGTTTCAGACTGAGAAATCATTTTGCATTTTTAACTAGCTGTACAGTTTTCTTTCTCATTTTAATTAAGAAAGTATAGTCTAAATTGAAGCTCAAAAGGATTACCTAAAGCGCGGTCACTTTCGAACTGCATACAAAAGAAAGAGATGCGCAAAGACACAATGAAGCATTTTAGCGATCTACTAAAAATCTTCATATCTATATCTAGTCTAGTATATATATAAAAATGAATAGCTGTTCGTTAGTCTCGCTAAAACTCAAAACGGCTGGACCGATTTGACTAATTTTGGTCTTGAAATATTCGAGATATTCCCGAGGTGAGGTGAGGTTTAAACGGCGAGAAAAAATTAAAAAAAAACCACGAAAAAAAAAACCGAATACAACGCCATCTCTAATTAAAATGTCATTATAAAGTGAATTATACTATTCTGGTAATGCCAGTAATAAAAAAATATAATAAATAACTGTTGCTTAATATTAGGCGGTACGAAGTTCGCCGGTTCAACTAGTTTCATTATAAACATTAAAACTCTTTAGCGGGTAAAACGTTGCATGTAAAATAATCTGACAAACAATCAGAATGTTTTTCTATTGTACTAAATTAGCTGTATTTTTGAACATCTAGCATTTACCCTGGAAAATAACATAGTACGTTTCTGATTCTGTTTTCTATAATGTATCATATCCCAACTAGCAAAATAGCCATAAGAATAATCCGTAATAAGAGCTTAGACCTTATAAATGGTTTATATCTGTCTTGGGAAAGATTGTGTAATTTATAAAGGCACCTTATAAGACGTATTGTGCTAAAAGACACTTGTAAGTGTATTTGTTCTTACAAAAGCATTATCAAGATTAATGTAAGATGAAAAAGCACTTAATGAAACCATCATACAACTACTATAAAGGCAAATAATTTTACAAGGTGCGCCCAATTCCATATTTACAGACGTTTAGAAGTGTGTTATAAGAGACATTTTGCTAGTTGGGATACTTTTGCGTATTATAAAACTTACGATTAGCTCCTGTAGTCCCCATTTTATATATGTTTATGATTACAATCAACCTGTAGATTTACCTATTCAAAATCAATAATACAAGGTTCTATATTTGAAACATGATTGAATCGGACAAAAGTTGCTAGCCTGTCGGTTTCCTACCGGTTGCATTTCGGGAAGTGTGCGTTGGAATTGCAAAGCCTGATTCCGTCTAGCCCGTTCCATCATCGGACCACCAGGCGTACGGTGATGTGCCATCGGTACATGGAGGATTCTCCACCTATACGCACAAAACGTTTTGGGAACACATTCATTGTGCGTACAGCTAAGGAGTAGAATTCCGTGCCGAAGTCTGTGTTTCTTGATAGCAACAACCTGGGGATCTTAAGGTCAAAAGTGTAGGTAACACTAGTGCGCTCCATCGTCGACCACATTGTCGCTTTCCATCAGATGAGTTAGTGGTGGTCAAGTCGCGAGTCTATCGTAAAATAAAATAAAAATTGCATCGATTTACCAAAACACAGTTTTACCACGTGTTTAGGGTGCGATATTGTTCGAAAGAGTCATCGCGGCCCTAAAACGTAAAAGGCAACTGAAGACTGTCACTTCCTTTCGCTCCACAGCTATTTTACTCAGCGGTATGTCCACTCACATTCTTTAATCAACATTTCTTGACTGAAACAAGACCAAAATAAAAATAAAAACTGGGCAAGTGCGAGTCGGACTCGCGCCCTGGGTTCCTTACAAACTCACCTATTAAAATAGTTTAATTCCCGTATCTCCAAGATTATTCCGAATCGCAAAAATGTTTTTTTTGTCACGTAACAAAAAAAATACTGTTTTCAGATTTATTCCTATACATATGCTATAAGAGCTTGCTTTATGCCAAATTTCAGGATTCTGGGTCAACGGGAAGTACCCTATGAATTTTGATTCAGTAGAGAATGTCCAAATATACATTTTTTGCGACATAAACAACCGTACCTTTTTTTTCGTCAACTTATAAGTTTGATTTTTTCACAGCTTCAAGGGACCGCAGACCTGAGTACCTATATGGTTTTAATTTCAACTCGATACCTCCACGCGTTCCCGAGATGAAGGGTCTTGACAGACAGACAGACGGACAACAAAGTGATCCTATAGGTAAGGGTTCCGTTTTTTCCTTTTGTGGTACGGAACTCTAAAAAGAACACCTAGATATTTCCCTTACAAATAATTAAGTACCTTTATGTGAGGTATTTAATTGTTTTTAATGTTCCGACATACTACTGGTTGACAGAATAAAAATACCATTAACTTTAATATCTTTAATCGACGTAATTAGCAGCTGAGACAATCAAAAGAATATAAAGTAAATGTGTGTTTTTCTCTTTAAACCTTCGAGCTGACCGTGGTTGGTATATTTAGTTTATTATCACACTAAAGCGAAAGTCTGTAACAAACATACACACACAAACATACATGTTTGTGTGTGTATGTTTGTTACACGTTCACGCTCAAACCGCTGAACGGATTTGGATGAAATTTGGCACACGGATAGACCACGTGAGTATGTATAATCGCTCTTGGGATTATTTTCTACTTTCTCGCGGGCAAAGCCGGTAATGAATCTCGCCATCACTATAAAGTTTGGCGAGCTAAAAATATGTTAAACGATTTATTGATAGAATTTTATTGAACATAGTTACTATATGCATAATCTGCCCTTAATCTGCTTTACTTCCTACAGCTGGAATTAAAGCCTAAGGGACTAAGCCATGTGACCACATGTCTTCGAATTTTTTGGCTTTGCCAATTGCCGGTTTCCTCACAATGTTGCCTTTCACAGTTTTGAGAGCAGTAGAGATGAAATAATAAGAATAATTTATAACATCTCTTTAATTGACATCACATTAAATAAATTAAAACGTAAAAAATAATAATGTCCTATTTTAATTTAATTCAAAATCCGGCCAGACTAAATTAAATTAAAACAAATTAATTTAATTTAGTCTGGCCGTTATTAATTAGATTACATCAATTCAAATTAAATTCAATGACAATAAACAATGAATTGCCTACATTGATAATTTTAATTAAAATAAATTATAATTTATTTCGGGGAGGCCTATGTCCAAATGAATATTATAGAAATAAAGCGCTAGGCTGGGTTTTTGTTTGGTTATTTGAGCCCTCGACGAACCTGCTACTATATTACATACTAGCCTTTGCCCGCGGCTTCGCCCGCGTATATAAAATATAGCCTATGTCACTCAAGAATAAAGCAGCTTTCTATTGGTGAAAAAAAATTAGCAATCGGACCAGCAGACCTAGCCAAGTTACGACCGTTTCGTTTCGAATCTCTTTCTACAGTCGGTAACGCCTCCGATACCTTTGTTCTGACCACGTGACTTAAAGTTGAGATGATATCATTCCCATACATTTGAAGTTTTATACTAGCGTTAAAGATTGTAAATTATCAACTTGGCTAAGCCCTTAGTACTTCCAGAGATTACCTCCTACAAAAAAATAATAATTAAAAAACAAACTTTACTTCTCTATAATATTACTGTAGATTGGAGATAGAGATCATTTTTAACCGACTTAAAAAAGGAGGAGGTTCTATGTTGGCTGAATGTATTTTTTTTATGTATGTTCACCGATATCTCGGTCAATTGTGGACCGATTTTGAAATTGTTATTTTTTTTTATTGAAATGTTATGCTTCCAAATTGGTCCAATAGAAATATTGTTATGGAACAGAACTCCTCATAGGATCACAGCAGAACTGTCGTAACCAGTAAAATTGCTTTATTTATACGTGTAATCGATGACTGACTGAAAGAAGAGGGGGAATATATCGAACTGAAGCCTGAAGTTAAGCACCGGAACTCTGTAATAAATTAATGTAATCTAACCGTGTTTGGGGTTATTAGAATTGTCATGAGATGCACTTAAATATCAGCTATAAGGTATTTAAGTTTGGCTAGTTTGGCTGAGAAAGAAAGAAGAAAAGAAAGAAAGAAAGAAAAACAGTTTATAGAAAACAGTTTTTTTTGTTTTGAGAGGTACTTTTTAGTGGTGGTACCATAACTAAAAAGTGTAAAATAAAAATCTTTCTATAATAGTTTTGTCTCTTCGTTATTTAATACCGACTTCCGAAATTAAAGTTATTTTGCACTTTTCAGTGTTTTTTTTTTACATTGAAGTCGGTTGTATTTTTTTTTTGTAAAAAGTTTTTTATTGTTGGATAGTTTGTGATTATGCACCACTTCGTCTTTCGCGCTAAAACACTAGGAAGTGGTGACGGGCAGCCATTTTAGTGACAGCATTTTTTTAGTAGGGATACTATTAAATATCTTCTCTCTCTCTGGGAGCGAAGGGGCGTATCAGACTGTAACTAACTGAAATGCGCATTCCTTCAGCTATCCTTTGCGTTCCAGGGACACGGACCCTCGGCATGGAGACAGTCTTCTCTTCTCTTTATGTAAACTTTGAAGTCCAACAAGTACTGGCTCTCAGTCAGATTTTGAAGTTAAGTCGCAGTAACATTATGACTTCGTTACCGTGGTCTATCGCAACAGAATAGAAGTCTGTGGCTCTCATAGACAATATACAGCATTTCAACACTAGCGACCCGCATTATGCGTTTTACAAATATTTATTTATTTATTTTATTATTTATGTACACACAAATATCTATACAAAAGAAGATAGGTATCTTAATATAAAAATTTTCACAAAGGTATCGCTTATTTCAAAAAGAAATTTCTTCCAGCAGACCTTTATATTAATAATAATATGAATATTTTGAATTCTCGCATAATCTCTACTATAATATGCATGTATTATATACCTAAACCTTCCTCATGAATCACTCTGTCTATTGGTGATAACCACAAGAAAAACCGTTTAGAAGTTTTTGAGTTTATCACGGTCAGACAGGCAGACAAATAGATGCAGTGGGTGTTTTTGCTTTGTAAGAAGTAAAGAAAACTGCAAAACTGACAAAAATCAATGGAATGAAGTATGGCAGGCATATCTAAAATAGAGTACATAATAAACGAACCTCTTAGATTTAAAACAAAAGTTATAAGCCACATGGCAGAAATGGAGCAATTTTTTTTCAGATTGGTACCCCAGTGAAGGGAAACGGAGGAAGGAAAAATAACTGATGAGATGGGAGGATGAGTTAGAACTGACAACAAGTCCCAACTGGATGAGAGTAGCTCGTGCTAGGGTACAGTGGAAGCAGCTTCCTTAATTCAGCAGCCTCCTGGCAACGTCCTCCTTTGCCAGACACAGGTGCATACTGCATACAAAGTTAATTCAAAATAATAAGGCATTTTGGCCAACGTTACCAATATAACCCGAATAATCGCCTAATTTAAGTGTCAATCGATAAGTCTCATTGCTCGCAGATGAGGCCGATGGGAACGAAAGGTTCTGGGGTGGCGCCCACGCATCGGAAGACACAGCTTTGGTAGGCCTCCTATAAGGTTGACGAACGACCTGGTGATGGTCGCAGGAATCTTATGGATGCGAGACGCGCAGGACCAGTCGTTAGGTATGGCGACGCTTAGGGCAGACCTATGTCCAACAGTGGACGTCTTTCGGCTGAAATGATGATGATGATATTTTGGCGCTACTTCGTCTTTCGCGCTAAAACACTATACTCCATCTGTTTAGGTAATTAACTAAATGTAAACAATCTTGACATGTCTTTTATCTAAAAGTTGTCTAAAAAATTTTATCTAAAAAAGTTTACAATTTGTTATTTACCTATATCGATGTTTGGTAATTAACTAAATATAAATAATCCTTGTAGGTATGTATTTTAAACGATTTTTTTTTATATAAAAAGTCTTATCAAGATTGTTAACGTTTAGTTAACTACCTAAACAAATGGAGTATAGGAATTAAGAAAGGATTTCACAAAATTTCCCCCCTAAAGGGATGAAACGGGGATCCAAAGTTTGTATGGAAAAGCCCACTTACAGGCTGGCGAAGCCGCTGGTAAAAGTTAGTTTTCTATAAAATCCAAATGCCATTAAAACACAACCCTTTTAAAGTATATTCGATCGACCAGCAGCCTACAGCTAACAAGACACATTTTTCATGTAATCTCCTCAGATCAGTATCTAGATGCTTCAATCTATCAGAAAGTCCAATTTAAACCGAAGCCTCATCAGTAAGTAAAAACGAAAGAAATAATCTACAAAACGAAATGCATACTCAAACACGCATCCTGTATAACATCATCTAGTACAATTTTATTAGAGGCAATCGCAAACCGATACTAAAATGACAGATAAAATGGAACTGCACAATTTTCTCTCACACGGCTGGTCAAAGCAAAGATATTCGCTGCAATTCTGCGAATATTTTTTATGTCTTAATTATCTTGAACATGGAGAATCGTAAAAACCGCCACCCCTTCTGTAGCAGCAGCCTGTGATTAACAAACAATAACCTTATAATAAATTATAATTAATATTTTCTGGATAAACAATTTCATACTCCGTCATCTTATAATGGCTGCCGTTGGTTTTATAGCCCGACAGAGTGGAATTGGGAGTGCCATTTAAATTACTTGGATTAAGATGTTGAATGTGTTCTGTAATAACGCTATCATGGTTTATTTTCCATCGGATGTGATAAACACCGATATGAAACATAAAAATTGCTTCCAATCAAGATTCATCTTTTTTATGGTTCCATACCTCAAAAGAAAAAAACGGAACCCTTATAGGATCAATTTGCTGTCCGTCCGTCTGTCTGTCTGTCTGTCAAGACCCTTTATCTCGGGAACGTGTGGAGGTATCGATTTGAAATTATAACTATATACTCAAGTTTGCGGTCCCTTGAAGCTGTGAAAAAAAAAATCTTCAGAATTAACGAAAAAAAAAAAATTACGGCTGTATAAGTCGCAAAAAACGTGTATTTAGACACTCTCAAGGGAATCAAAATTCATAGGGTAGGTACTTCCCGTTGACCTAGAAACCTGAAATTTGGTATGAAGCAAGGTCTCATAGCTCAAGTATAGGAAAAATCTAAAAACTGGAAATTTGTAGTTACGACACAAAAAAAAAACTATTTTTTTGCGATTCGGAAATATCTTCAACTAACGCAATTCAGGAATTGAACTGTTTTCAAAGGTAAGTTTGTACGGAACCCTCAGTGCGCGAGTCCGATTCGCACTTGCCCGGGTTTTTTTTAATAATATAAACTAGTGCTTGACTGCGATCCTACCTGATGGTAAGCAGTGATGCAATCGTTGATGGTGAAGCGCACTACTTTATTAAGAGCCTATTCACTCTAACCTTGAAGACACCTAAATTATAATCGGACGGGAAGACCACAGCAGGCAAATTGTTCCAGTCCCTAAACGTGGTATAACCTTGCCTTTTTCTTACTGTAATTTTATTTGCGATGGTTTTCAGCCAACCTCAGGTGACTCAGAACAATTTTCAAGAAGATGCATCTTATGGGGTTGTTCGAAAGAGTTACCATGGCTCTGAAACGCAAAGGGTTTAGTCTGTAAAAATCTGACACTCCCTCTCGCTCCATCCAGAAGAAGAGAAGTTATTTGATGATTTCCCTCCTCTAAAAAAGGAGGTGCAACTTGAGAACATGCCTCATATGAAGATAGCTTGTGAACTAAAGGAGAATGCTGCAATAGTGAATGAAGCGAGCTATTATGGAATGATGTTTTTTTTTTATTACTTATATTTTATTACGTTGCAAGCAAGGTAAGTGCAATAATGCACCCCTTGGCACTCAAATATCGCACATACCTTTTTTTTAAGTGGCAAATCATATAATGACTTCTCCCGCTCTAGAGTGGAGCGCGACGTCGTGTCAGACTTTTACTGACTAAAACCACACCTGTGCCCTACAGGTGCCCTTTGAATTCTAGGACCACGGGTTTACTTTTCAGAAATTCTCCGTGGCCCACAATTGCTGACAACTCAAACTCTTTGAGGCGCGCGTGGAACATTAGGTACACGCCGTGTCGACGGCTCGGACTCTGTCCTTAACGGACGGTCAGACGGCGAACTACCCATTGCTCGCCGTTGCTACGGTGGCTGGGGATCGCCCTGCGACTACGGTCTGACCCACATGTTTTTCCAATGTTTTCCAAATTCCAAGTGAATGCTTTTTTCTGTGTAACATATCTATCCAAAAAACCTTGCACACTTATCCCTAAGTCATTGAACCGTTAGTCACATTAACTTCAACTCATCATCATCATCATTTCAGCCGGAAGAAGTCCACTGATGGACATAGGCCTCCCCCAAGTGTCACCGTAACGACCGGTCCCGTGCGCTTCGCATCCATTGAATTCCCGTGACCTTCACCAAATCATCGGTTTACCTTGTAGAAGGCCTTCCATCGCTGCGTCTTCCGGTACGTGGTGGCCACTCCAGAACCTTTCGCCCCCATCGACTCTCTGTTCTGCGAGTAATCTGCCCTGCCAACTTCAACTATTGTTTTAATTTTCCTGCCATTATTAGTTTATAAACAGCAAATCCTAATTTAGCTTAGATGTAATTGCATCGTTCATACTAATAGATACTATATTGTTATGGCGAGCCTTATAGGTCCAAGTGATGGCATATTAATTGTCCTATAGTCCGACTATAGCAATGGTTCCCAACATGTACACGGAACACTTGAGGTCCACAAGACCTAAAATGGTCCATGAAAGATTTAAAATTTCAAAAAATAAAGTAAAAAAAACTAAAACCCGACTACGACGAAAACAAAACGACGCTGAAAAAGTATGAAACAAGATTTTCATACTTCGAACAGAACAAAAAGAAAAGCCGTAGTCACACGTTATAGGTACCAACCGAAACACTTTAATAACGTGTCACTACGGTTTTTCTTTTTGTTCTGTTCGAAGTATGAAAATCTTGTTTCATATTTTTTCAGCGTCGTTTTGTTTTTGTCGTAGTCGGGTTTTAGTTTTTTTTACTTTATTTTTATTTAAACAATTTTGGTGTTAAACTTAACACATGACTTTTTGTCCGCTAGAGGGCGCCACTTTAAAGGATCATGACCAACGATGTATGGAAATCCGTCTTAAGTTGAAGCACAATAAATGTTTATTTAATATAGACTACGCTTTATATACTATTAAATAAAAGTGTTCATTTTCACACAAACACCCGAGTTTTAAAGTAATTAAACAAAAACGGAGATAACCTACAAATTATGTCTAACCAACTCGCAACTTTTAAAATGACCACAGATCACTCATGTAGGTACAAAACAAAATTGTTAGTTATCATCCGTCTGTCATCTGGCTTGACAGCTGCATCTGTGTGAGACGAAGCACAAAATAAATATTATATTATCGGAACGATAAAATACATATACAGTACATTATGGTATTACTAATTATTTAGCTATTTAAGATATTGATATCATTTTTGTGATGTTTTTGTCTAAAGGTTCATACTTACGTACAAAGAGTATAGTAATATATAGCTTACGTAACTCGTACAAATGAAGAGAACGAAACGTCAATCATGACTGGAAATGTACCTAGCAATCGTTAATTTACTGTTTATCTTAAAATCATAATTCCGGATACGAAAACAGAATTCCTGAAGTGAAAGGCTGTAAAAAAATAAGCAAATAATTTCTATATTAATTTGATTTTCGTTCACGCATCTTTGCTAGACTGCTTTTGGTCAATCTCCTTTGAGCAATATTTTCGAAATGTACAAATATAGCCTTTTCAAATGATACCAAACACGGCGTATTTATCTCCATATTTATTTTTTAACACATACTTTTTGTCCGCTAGAGGGCGCCATGTCGAGTTTTGTGACACGTCACGTAGCCTATGTTCAGCGGACAATTAAGACGGTTCTAACGATACCTCATATGTCGAGTTCCGATAAGTAGATTGGGAACAGATGAACATACTCACATACATACATAGCCTGTCAAAATCATAACCCTCCGTAGTCGGGTAAAAACTAATTTTAAGTTTCTATCAGAAATGTGGTATTATTAAGAAACACAATTCTCGATACTTTTAATTTTAAAGAGTACTGCTCTCTCGTCTTTGGGATAGGTCTACCAAATACCAGCTTAATGCACTAGAGTCTACTGAGAATCGAGCCAACATGATCATCGGCAATGATGCACTAGTCGAGTCAAAACTCCAAAATCTTGAGCATCGACGCCAAGTTGCTAGACTGTCAATTTTCTATCATTTTCTATCGTTTAAATTTCGGGGAGTGTGCATTGCAATTGCAATTTAATTCCGCTAAGCCCGTTCAATCGTCGGACCACGACGCGTGGCACCACCATACTTATACGTAAAAAGTGTTTTGGGAAAACATTTATTGTGCGTACCGTTAAGGAGTGGAATTAAGGGTCTTTAGGTCAAGAGTGAATAGGCTACTTCTAGGCAAGTGTACATTATCGCTTACCATCAGGTGAGATAGTAGTCAAACGGTAGCTTTACCATAATTAAAAAAACACTATATATGTATATACATAAACCTTTCTATTCCTTGTTTTATACCATATATCTAAAAACTTTGTTGAGATTAATAGTATTTTTTTTCCATTTTAATATCCTTCTTGATTTCTTATTAATAACAAATAAATCGAAGTTTTTTTGTACAAAATGCAATTATATCAACCGTAACGATTCACGAGAAGCAAAATTGTTTGGGATTGCCCACGTAACATATTTGAAGGTCCATGTCAATTCCACTAAACCGTAATGGGCCCGCTTAGCCCATATCTTCTCCTAGAGAGGAGGCTTCAGTCCCAGCTGTGAGAAAAATATAAAGCTGATTGTGTTATGATATGATATGTCGATCCTATACATTTTTTTAACTTTTCGTTAATAAAATGTCACTTAGTCTCGAGCCACAGGTTAACTAAAGATTGAGAACCACTGGACTATAGGACCAACGAAGTAATTGTCCGCCATTCATTCACTCACTCCCAATCCGGCCCTGTGCCCACGTCTTGAGCGCGGTAATTAGTGAACGACGCGTTTTGACTCGAGCCGAACTCATTCAATTCAAAATTATGCAACTTACATCCATTATCTTTTTACAACCAACCTTTTTAATGACGATTTGAGACTATGACAGCTCGTAACTGCCATTTAATTTTCGTTACCTACACTTAATTGGTGTACTGCATATATCAGGAACAATAAAATGCGTTTGACCAGTATTCTGTAGCACGACTCGATCGAGCGTGAAATTTTTTGCACCGAATCCTGTTTTGTATGCATCTTATCATTACTGACATTTTATAGTGAGGAGAATGTGATAATATGAGCTATTAAATGCGCCGTAATCATCGATTAGATATTTTTAATTAGCTGTGGTGATAAGTGGATTGTGGCAGCCTAATGGCTTACTAATGGCTTAGTGTAAGCATAATCAGCGTTTTAATGTTCCCAATGTTGGGACTCTGGTCCTCTCTAGGTGAGAGAATGGTAATCCACCATACGGGCTCGTACGAGTTGGTGAATGTCACATGTTTACGAATTTTTAGTTCTAAGACATACCGGTGCTCCTCACGTTTTTTTCCTTCACCCTTTTGAGAGTAGAGGTGGTGAAATAAACACAAAGTAAAAGGCCAGCCAGAGTTTTAATCCACCATCTACAACTCCTAAGTCAAGGTCACTACCACCTGGCCACCACTACTCGGACCCTTAGAATTGCGTTAAGATAACTTTATATTAACACAGTATTTATATTAATTCACATTTATTATAAAGAGACCATCAGCCGTTATCTTGATGGGCTCCAATAAACAAACTTATCTACTCACTTTTTACCAAGTTCAAATTCGATGCAATCGAATGCTTTATTAAAGTCAATATCCCAGTTTTTACTCATCAAACGTCCCATTTATGTGAATAACTCGTTAAGAACGCCCTTAGCCTTTTGATAATATGCTCCATTTGGAAAACACTCCATAAAATGCTGTATTTAATCCTATAATTGTTCGGTTTTCCAAGAATTGTTAGAAAAACATTCTTATTGAACGGGCTGGTGGTGCATCAATAATGCTTATTTACCGGAAAATAGCTAGAGATCGCATTTTCTTGCTAATTAGTGAGGCGTGTTGGTAATTTAGAAGTGATTGCTGATGGATGGCTAACACGCTGACGTGCCATGAATTCTGCGTGTCATATTATCCACAGATATTACCTACATTGTAGCTTCAATACATCTGACACTCAATGCGCAGAAAATTTAATTGTTCCGTCCATTTAAACTGTCCTATTGTTCTACTCGAAGGAAATGTTGATACAAACACCTAGTTTGTATTTGAAATTAATAGAAACATTAATATTATCCAACTCGCATTTTAATTAGAAACCTGCACCGCGGAACACATATAATAAATTGCTAATTCATTTACACACAAGTGGGGAATAAATAAGTATAAAAATCAACAAGCAACATTGTTGCTGCTGACTACACAATTGTTACATACACACACAATAAAGAGAAAAACACAATACTACAAAACTGTTAGTTTAACGAAATGCGCTTATCGGCTTCCAGAGCATTTATTCAGCAGAAAAACAAGTGAACACAAAGTAATTTATTCAATAACAAACAGAGATTACAACAATCCAATTAAATGGCGACATTGACAACTAAATCCTATTAAGTAGCCCAAACGGCGCGCTTAATTGGCGGCCATTACACAAAATGGTCTATGGTCTGTCATCGCTGCACAAAATGGCGCGCGCGGGAAAATAAATACGTTTAGAGATGGATATTATATCTTCATTAACGTTCGGTAGCGAGCATTGATATGTCTGCAGGTGGGGGCTATTGAAATTGTTGTATTTTATCACCGGGGCGCCGCGGATAGGCATTCAGGGGATAGTCTTCTTATTGCCATCTGTACGTATTGAGTCGTTGAAGGTCGACGCGGAGAAAGTTTTTTTTTTTGCTTTTTTCAAGTTAATGTTTATGATGATGATTGGCCTAGAAAAATACAAGTAGTTATCCTTTGTACATTATTATCATTCCGTCATTCGGTCATCAATTTCGGTCATCAAATTGATGACCGAATGTCATCAATTTATTCTAATATACTCGTATTTTGGCTCAAGCTTTCTAAAATTACACACGGCTATATAAAGATCCGTCTAATGATCAGATGATTGCCTCAGTAGTCCAATGAAAGCTAGCACAAGGCCAGTCGATAGGGCAATAAGTAGGGATGGCTTATACCCTGCATTGGACATATTTACGCTGAAATTATGGTCAATGATGAAGTGATGACCTGATTTTTTATTTATTCATGTCCTGATTATCTACTGTAGTATTTATGTGGGCGTAATCTACCTGGTGTAAAACAATTTCGTCAAATAGGGGGAGAAAAATGGAATGGCGGTTGATAGATAAGTAACGTATGAGACACGAATGCCAAATACGTAGATTGGAAAAGAGTCAGAATGATAATGATATAATCCATCGACTGTTATCAGAATTTCCATCAACTTTATCGGGTTCCGTACCTCAAAAGGAAAAAACGGAACCCTTATAGGATCACTTTGTTGTCCGTCTGTCTGTCTGTCAAGACCTTTATCTTGGGAACACGTAGAGGTATCGAGTTGAAATTAAAACCATATACTCAAGTCTGCGGTCCCTTGAAGCTGTGACACTTCTGAGTTAACGCAAAACAAAGATACGGCCATTTATGTCACAAAAAATGTATATTTTGACAATCTCAAGGGAATCAAAATTCGTAGGATACTTCCCGTTGACCTAGAATCCTGAAATTTGGCATGAAACAAGGTCTCATAGCACCAGTAATAAAAAAATCTGAAAACTGTAAATTTGTAGTTACATCACAAAAAAATCTTTTTTTGCGATTCGGAAAAATCTTCGTAACCCAACTTGGGAATTGAACTGTTTTCATAGATAAGTTTGTACGGAATACTCAGTGCGTGAGTCCGACTCGCATTTGGCCGGTTTTTTTTTTAAGGTGAGATACCATCAAATAACTTCCCCCACGCTCTAAGTGGAGCTAGATTGTTAGAGTTTTACTAACTAAAGTCCACCTGATCCTTCAGTTGCCCTTCGTATACCAGGGCCGCGGTAACTCTTTCGAAATTCCCTCAGCTATCTAATTAAACAGTGATTTAAATACTTATAATTTCCTTTCGTAACAAATAATTACTAAATGTTAAATAGTACATTTTTTATTCTACAATGTTTTGTGTGTAAATAGAGGTGTAATGTTAATAAGAAGGTCAACCAATTCCATGCAAATCATCTTCAAAGGAAATTGAAAAATTTACATGCGAATTGATTTTATTACGTATTAAACTATACAAAGATGTCTGCAAATTAATATTCATTAATTTAATGACTATTTTCAGACATGATGTCAAATCTATTGTGAATTGCGTCAAGTATGACAAGACTATCTAAAAAAAGTGTTAGTTATCATACAATTTTTAAACACCAGTTACTAGCCTAGAGTACGATGCAGTAATATGAGCGTAGGTTGTATAGCGATCGATATTTACGGATCGCCTGGAGGACATGGTGGAGTTTACAGTGGAGATCTGCCCCGCTTTGGTGAAAAGCCACCGTGCTCTCATGGGGGACATCAGCGGTAGTTACCTCTCGCATTCGGACCTGATCTAGGCCCTGATATGAAGTGAAAGGGAATGAGAAGCAGTTGCCTTCTTCGGCGAAGCAGTAATGTGACTGAAGAAACGGTGGAAAGCGTGAGGAAGTGTGGCATCTGGCTAAGGATGTGTTGGGTATCAGGAGTCACAGGGCAAATCGCTGTACGTTAAGGATCAGGCCCAAGTGGACGGCGCATCGGCGTCGTGTTCTTCGCGCGCCTAAAGCGATGTCAGCTATATGGACGAAGCTCACTAGGGTCGATGCCTACCAAGGCTGAAGGATCGTTCGAAAGACTTACCACAACCCTGGAACGCAAAGTGCATCTGAAGGAGGTTTTATGTCGGTAAAAGTCTGACACTCCGTTCTGGGTGGAGCGAGATCCACTTAGAGCTGGAGGAATTATTTAATGATTTCCCACCAACAAAAAAGCTTATACTGAAAGCAGTACCTAATCGTAAGCGTACTCCATCCTCGCTCATACCATTGCTTACAATCAGGTGAAAATGTGGTCAACGGAAGCATATCTCATTTATATTATAAAGGAGAAAGTTTCTGAATGTGTGTGTAAATGTTTGTTACTTCTTCACGCTCGAACAGCTGAACAGATTTCGATGTGACTTGGCACACACATTATATCCTGGAAATATGTTCCCTTGGAACATTAACATTAATAAAATCACAACAGTTCCACAAAATCCCTCAAAAATTCTACAAACACTATTAAAACTTAATTAAAATTTGAATAAACCGATTGATTCGGGCGTTAATAGGCTCTTTAGCGGCCGGAAGTGAGACAATAGGCCCGGCCATAGTGTGATTATGCAGTCCAATGGTTCGATGTTTTAATATTCAAATCGATTTGAGCCGATTCAGCGTCCGATGTTATCCGGCTAATGACCGCATGGGGGTTAATTAATGGTGATAACAGGACGATAATGTATGCTAAGTTATACTTTTGTTTGTTTATCAAGGTTTATGTGCTTTTGATAGCAGAAATTTAAGCAGAATCACCCGTAAAATATTCCCACTGCTAGGCATTCCGGGAAGTATGTTCCTTTGGGACCTTTTTCTACTTTCACGAGGGCAAAGAGGCTGGTAGCAGCTAGCAAACACATCTTTATGTGTGGTAAATCGGTAGGAGGAGTTCACATCGGCGTCGAGTCGACGATGAAGTACCTGGGAATCGTCCTCGACAAAATCAAAATCAGAATCAAAAATATTTTTATTTCACATAGTCCTACATGGGCACTTATAAAACATCAGAAGCTAGTGCACGGTTCCAAATTGGTCGTTTCCTATGGAAAAGAACCTGCAAGAAATTCCATGGTTACAGCATGGTGACAGCCAAAGGAATTTCAAGGGGCAGTTCCGACCTCAGGCTCCCAAACTGTGGATCGAACTGGGGCTGCCCTCAAGCGGCTCCTGCCCAACTTAGGGGGTCCAGACGCCTCCTGCCGGGTCGTCGACGCGCGACGGCTCGTAGTGTTCCACGCGCGCCTCAAGGAGATGTCAACAAACCATTGGGGCCCAGCAAGGTCGAAGCCTACTGGGGTTAAATGAAAATGAATCCCGGGCCCTGGAACGCAAGGCAAAGAAGGAACATAGGAGTGGGTTTTAGTCAGTAAAAGTCTGACACGCCCTCCCGCTCCGCCCAAGGGCGCGAGAAGTCATTGGATGATTTATTTATTTATTAACCTTTTGAGTGCGTAATTAGAGACACAATAGTAAGACAATAGCGCGTGAACGCCGGCGTTAATGCGGGGATCAACAACTTACAACTTCATGCAACATAAAGGTACAAAGGCGGACTTAATGCCTTAGGCATTCTCTACCAGTCAACCAAGGGTAGTGAAGAGAAAACATGGTAGGTTGATTTCCAACCTAAAAAATGTGTGGTAAATGATAAATAATAAATACATATTTACAGTAAGTAGATTTTCTTAAATCACTTAAACATGTGCTTGACTGTGATCCCACCTGATGGTAAGCAGTGATGCAATCGTTGCTGGTGAAACGCACTAGTTTATTAAGAGCCTTTAACTTTAGCCTTATTGCCAGGACCGTGGGAGTGTTCGAAAGCGTTACCACAGCCTTGGAACGCAAAGGATTACGGAAGGAACACAGGAGAGTTTTTGTCAGTAAAATTTTGACACGCCCTCTCGCTCCACCCAGAGCGTGAGAAGTTATTTGATGATTTACTTTGTAGTTGTTTGGCATTTTACTGAACTGATCGTATTTGGCGCAGCCGTGAGACAATATTATTATTTTAAAAAGTTTTATAGTGCTAACCTCACACAATAATCCAAGCAACTCTAGATTACGTCGTGTGCTGGCCAGGTTACGCGATGAATACTACGGAGTATATCCGTATGCGCGACCTCTCGCCAATAATTGGCAGAAGGTTCTGAAAACCCGTGGAAAGAAAAGAAAAAAAATGTTTTTTTTTTGGCACAATTTAAGGCACACAAACAATAACTAGGTAAACACGAAACAAAAACAAGAAGCAAAAAATACAATTGTGTGCCTCACGGCTGCACCAGAATAGGTCCAGTTCAGCATGAATGCCAGACAACTAGTGCCTGACGCTAGTTTTCAACTGAACCTGTGGTTGTGACGCAACGGATGTAAAAAAGTTTTCAATACACTTAGGTACTTGAAAACCTCTTATCCCTACCGCTTTTAGGTATACAATTTACTGTTTTTCGCACTAGTGCCGAAAAGTGCGCGATCTCTCTATCAAGCTGGGCGCTTAGCTATCCCCATGAGTCGCGCGTCAACTCCGTTCATTTATATCTTCGTAAGTGTATTGAAAAACGTCGTTTGATATACGTGGTTTGTCACGGCAGCATTCGGCTTCATAACAGAATTCCGCCTCGGTCGCGATTGATAAAGTTTTTCCACTTGTATCAAAATGTATTTTGTGGCCTCGCCCTTCTCATAAGTTTTGCGTTTTATACCTTTGTCCGTGTTTTAAAAAATACAGCCTGCTTCATAAATCGAAGTTTTGTTTATTTTAAGCACTACCCGCCCGACTATAGTTTCTGTTCGTTTATTCCAACATTGAGTTTAACTATTGCCAAATACATAAGTTTTCTTTCTTTCTTTTCCTACCTATGTATATAGAATAATCAGCCTTATAATATTCCCACTAATGGGACTCGGGCCTCCTCTCTAGGAGAGGGAATGGGCCGTAATCCACCACGCGGGCCTAGTGCATATTGGCGGATGTCACATGTCTTCGAATTTTTGGTTCTAGGACATGCCGGTTTCCTCACGATATTTTCCTTCATCGTTTTGAGAGCAGTCGTAATGAAATAAATTACATAATGAGCTGGGTTTAAATCCGCGACCTACAATTCGTAAGTCGGAGCCGTTACCACTGGGCCACCAATGCTCCACCTATATAGGTGTTTAGAGGTATGTGGAACAGAGTGTAAAGTCCCACCTCCGTTGAAAAGGGAGGATTCTCCGACCAGACGGATGTTTTGTCTGATCTGGGCAACTGCCCGACACATGATTTCAGATGTTGTATATGTTCAAATCGCGTCGAGAACTCTAATTGCGTGATGCAGGATTTCCTAGTTTACTTTCTTTGTTACCTACGTCATAGATGTCGCTACAGTTGACTGCTACCAAAATTACAACACTTTCGAAACTAGTAACCACCAAGGTGGTCTCCAAAGCTACCGTTCACAACAACACCGGTTTACCACCGAAACCAGACATTACTGCATTACGAGCATTTTCGCTAATAACCGACACATATGCACTAAAACTTCCAAAGCTCTTCCTGTGAGTACGGCTGTAGTAATTCTACCGGCATAACATAAGTGTGTCAGTCCACTCGTAACTGACGTTTTCCACGGTCGATGCGACATTTAACTATAGTTAAACTGACCATGGTTAAACTAACGGTCGAATTTCATGCCGAATGATGACCAGGAAACGGATGTTGATGCGGAACTCAGCCGTGTAAAGGGTGTTAGTTGTAATTTTGGAATTGTGCTAGATTTTATGGGGGAATTGGTAAATCTGCAGCAGTTTAGTTGTTCCTGTCATTAATCTTTTTTTGATACGTGTACTCCGTGCACCTGTAGAAGACGGTGTTCTTTCCTGGATCATTTCGGCGAATTTCGGGCACGACCACCGTGGCTAGGATTGATACCAATGGTGATTCTTTGGGCAAAAAACGAGCCACCCTCTGGTAACGCAAAGTGCTGATCAGTGATGACATATGGCTCCGAAACGTGGTCGCTCACAATAGGCCTCATCAGAAGGCTTAAAGTTACCCAAAAGACAATAGGAAGGGCTACGCTCGGAGTTTCCTTGCGTGACATCAGAAATCTAGATATCCGCAGGAGAACTAGAATCGCCAAACTTAAGTAGCAGTGGGCCTGGGTACGGCACATTGCTCGCAGAACAGATGGCCGATGGGAACGAAAGGTCCTGGAGAGGCGACCACGTACCGGAAGATGCAGCGTTGGAAGGCCTCCCACGAGGTGGTCTGATAACCCGTTGGGTCGCGGGAATCTGATGGATGCGAGACGCACAGGCCTATCTCCAACAGTGGACGTCTTTCGGCGGAAATGATGACGATGATGATGATGATTTACGCCGCTTAAGAGCCTCAGCAGCCGCAACACTTAGAACATGAGATGTCGACACAGGTTACGTCCCACACCATTGTTCCATTTATTCTTTTTACACCTTTATCTGACGTCATTCAGGATCTATGTGATTATCCGTGTATTGTGAATTGATAATAAGTCTTTTAGCATCTCTTACATCATTTACTACTTAAATATGAGTCAGATTTAAGGTTACACTAGTCGATACTTTTACCATACAAATTTCGGGGGGTATTACTCCACAGTTTGACATTGTACATCCAAAACAAAACATGATAACGTTTTAACTTATTGTTAATTTTGTCTGGGCGGAAACAGTAAAGCAAAAAAAAAATGCCTTTAATAAGTTTTGAGCCAACAAAGTTTCTTTTTTTTTTATAATTTTAACGCAAATTTAGGTGTAAAATAATAACAAAAATCGCATAAAATTTCCAAAAGAAAGTCGGTAGCGACAAAGCACAATTACCGAAGACTTCTATATAATTTATTTGTAATAGATTTATGCAATGGTTTTTAAATAAAACTCGATTTTCCAAAGCATTACTCTCAATTTTTTGCGCACCTTCTAATGTCGTTTCTGTTCGGAACGGTGTTTGTGTGCGTGCAAATAATACTTTATGCATATAGACTAGCGTCGAACTGCTTTTACTTGATACCTACTATCGCTGTCGGACACGATGTCAGATGAGACAGCGCACTTTTTGGCCTCTCTCATCAGAGAGTTCAAGCCCGCGACTAGTTCAACCTTAAGAGCTGCTATAGGTTCCTTGCCACTAATATTCCACTTGAGCTTTCGCAACAATATCTCACTTGCCTGAAATGGTTATGTTATTATCTTGTTAATGTGTTGGTAGCCGTTGCTTCATTAGCGGTTATTAGTTGTGTTAACTTGTGTTTTAGGCCGCTCAGTTCTTAATTAGTGGGCCTACGCACCTTCTCTTAACAACCAAATATTTGAGTTTTAAGTTACACAGCCTTTTTTGAGTTGGGAAATCATTAATGACTTTTACCGACCAAACGATAACGAACGACGAGCAATAGGTAGCTCGCCGTCCGCTCGTCCTTCAAGGCCCGAGCCCGAGTCGTCGACAGCGCGTAGTGTGCGTGTGTGTGTAGACTCAACCCAAACAAACGCAGCTTATCATCTGTATGCCCTCGTGTGACCTGTAGAACCTCTTTCGCAAAAAGGCAAACGCGTAGTACAAGCGCTAAACTATATAATGATTTAAATAAGAAACTTAACATCGTTTCAATAAGTAGACGTAAAGTTAAAGTAAAAGTTACAGAATGGCTTCAACAACTGGACTATCTATCAACCGAAGACCTTCTTAATTACATAATATAAATCCGACTTTCCAACGCATGCACAAACACATACATACACTCTCTTTCTCACGACACACACACACACACACACACACACGCACACTCACACACACACACCATGACATACTATCAATCACCCTCAGATATAAAATTACTAGCGTTCAATAACTTAAGTATAAACAGCGACCCATTGTACGAACAGTATTGTTTATCTTTTTTGCGACTGAACACTGTCTCCCAAGATACAGGCTCCTGGCCTAGTTTGGGAATCAGTATCAGTACATTTACATTGTAACAAATATCCTAAGACTATGCATACTTAAATACAAATGTAAATTTTTGTGTCAATAAACAATTTTTTTTTTTTGACATCTGAAAAAGTAACTCGTGCTCATAAAACGCAAAGGGCAACTGAAGGAGCATAGATGTGGTTTAGTCAATAAAAGTCTGACACGCCCTCTCACCCCACCCTGGAGCGAAAGAAGTCATCAGACAGTTACCCAGACCAGACACAAATTTCAACGGAGAATTTACCCTTTTCAACGGTACCTCCTCTTAGTGGGAATTTACACCCTATTCCCCATACTTCTAAAGTACACCCATTATTCGTCAGTTATGTCTTAGCTCCATGTTACAAGGTGCGAGGCTATTGCCACCAACCGAACATAAACTCAGACTCCAGTCTGTTACCGAAAAATTACAGAAAAAAACCCCAATAACATTTTGCCCGTCCCGGGAAACGAATCCAAGACCTCATGCTCAACAGTAGTGCAAGTACTACTACACCACGTCACAAAGACTTTTCTAACAACTCCATTTTATCCTCAGCAGGTGCTCCAAGCGGTCCTCCCGTGGTACGCTGCCAGCTTCGCAAGCACAAGCCCAACCGCAAGCCGCGGACACCCTTCACCACGCAGCAGCTCCTGGCGCTGGAGAAAAAGTTCAGAGACAAGCAGTATCTGAGCATCGCGGAGAGGGCTGAGTTCTCGTCCTCGCTTAGACTTACTGAGACACAGGTGAGGGTCAAACCTTACAAACTACTCATAATACAGTAACTCCTGGTGCCGGAGAACAAGTTCAGAGACAAGCAGTATCTGAGCATCGCAGAGAGGGCCGAATTCTCGTTTTTCCTTAGACTTACTGAGGCACAGGTGAGGGTCAAAGCTTACAAACTACTCGTAAACACTAACTCCTAGTGCCGGAGAAGAAGTTCAGAGACAAGCAGTATCTGAGCATCGCGGAGAAGGCCGAGTTCTCGTCCTCGCATAGACTTACTGAGATAGAGGTAAGGATGAAAGCTTACCAACCACTCATAATACAGTAACTACTGGTGACGGAGAAGAAGTTTAGAAACTAGCAGTATCTGAATATCGCAGAGAGGGCCAATTCTCGTCTTCCCTTAGACTTACTGAGGCACAGGTGAGGGTCAAAGCTTACAAACTACTCGTAAACACTAACTCCTAGTGCCGGAGAAGAAGTTCAAAGACAAGCAGTATCTGAGCATCGCGGAGAAGGCCGAGTTCTCGTCCTCGCATAGACTTACTGAGATAGAGGTAAGGATGAAAGCTTACCAACCACTCATAATACAGTAACTACTGGTGACGGAGAAGAAGTTTAGAAACTAGCAGTATCTGAATATCGCAGAGAGGGCCAATTCTCGTCCTCGCATAGACTTACTGAGATACAGGTAAGGATGAAAGCTTACCAACCACTCATGATACAGTAACTCCTGGTGCCGGAGAACAAGTTCAGAGACAAGCAGTATCTGAGCATCGCAGATAGGGCCGAATTCTCGTCTTTCCTTAGACTTACTGAGACACAGATGAGCGTCAAAGCTTACAAACTAATCGTAAACACTAACTCCTAGTGCCGGAGAAGAAGTTCAGAGACAAGCAGTATCTGAGCATCGCGGAGAAGGCCGAGTTCTAGTCCTCGGTTAGACTTACTGTGACACAGGTAAGGGTCAAAGCTCACAAACTACTTACAATGCAGTAACTCCTGGTGCTGAAGAAGAAGTTTAAAGAAAAACACGATAGATTACAAAGTATCAAACATTGGGTTTTATTGTATTCAAAATGGTGGTTCACAAAACATTGAGAATTGCAAGATGTATTACAATAGAGAAGATGTATTACAATAGAAGTTTAAACTAATAAGGTTACATTTATAAATTAAAAATTACTAAAAGCCTCTGATCTAGAATACAATGTGGTCTCAATGGCAACCAATCAGCATTTATCATAGTTTTGATTCAAATTCTATTGTGATTTCTTTATATCTATTGTCTCAAACATATTCGCTACAGAAAATTGCAAGTCCTAAACATAAAAACCTATCTATAGAAATAAAAGCTATCCCTAACAAAACTTTTTAATTCCAGGTAAAAATATGGTTCCAAAATCGCCGCGCGAAAGCGAAACGGTTACAAGAGGCTGAGATAGAAAAACTAAGGCTATCCGCGCGGCCCCTCCTTCCCCCATCCTTCGCGCTTTTTGGAGGAGGAGGGGCGCCTCCACTCTTCGCAGCAATGGCAGCTGCTTCCAGGCCTCAGCTGAGCTTCCTCGGAGGTCCACCAAGTCATCAACATGCAATAAACATGAATATACTGAACTCTCTACAGCCACATTGACGAATGGATCACGCGGCAACGCGTGAAGCCAACGATCAGCGGCCATCTTGAAACGGTGTATTCGAATTCGAAATTTAAATTGAAAGGGTCCCTATTCTCGTATAAGTGCAGAGTTTTGTTTATAGTTGTGAATTTTGATACGACCATTGTGATGGGGCTTTATTCTCACTCTTCGCAGTATCTACAAATTGTATCTGTGGTTTTTATTTCGATTTTAATTGCCATCGCTGTGATTATCCGATAGGTTAACAACAATGTTAATGCTAAAGACAATGTTAGTGATGAAAAATACAATCGCTTTTTCTACGCTTTATACTGATTTTACTTTCGCGTAAATTGTGCACTGTACTATGTAAAGGCAAAAACAGTATCTAACGCCTAGTCATATCTAGACTTTTAAATCGCCGGGGCGTCGCTTGCTGTATGAAAATAGAGGCCAACGGCCAACAGTGGTGTTTGAGAATCAAAAGTGAATCAAAGACAAAAAGAAATGTGTTCCAATTTTAAAATATACTGTGTTTGTTTTGTGCGGTCCCAGAAACTTAAGGTGTGGACACATCAATGAGAATAATTTCTGAAGATTTAGATATTAAGCCACAATATTATTATTACAAATACCCTATTAAAAATGTTAAGATATTACCTTTATGTGTATAAACTCCTGGTAGCAAGCCTTTCGGTTATTCATATACACGAAATGAAAAACTCTCTATAAGTGCAATTTCTCAAAATACCTAATGGTTATTTATAGTACTGGATAGAAAATTGTAAATAAGTTTACGATTATTATATTAAGAATAAATCATGTTTACTTAATGCGGATTGTTTTTATCTGTTCTGAAGTAAAGTCAGCACATTGAACTATTATTTTAAAATATAAATATTATTATGTTTTACTTAGTCTAAAGACTTGTTTCTCCAAATTAGCTTCCAGTCACTGTCTATAATATCATATTCTTTGCCATCACTGTCATATTCCGATGTGTGAATGAATTCGATATAATATTAACATGCGTAGCACATCACGGTGAATTGCAACATTTGCAACTACTGAAACCAACTAATTCATTAAGACACATTGGGGTGCAGTTAGTTACACAAAGGATATACCTAGACAGCTGTTCCACTATCCTTCCATTATACTGGCTTGTATGCTAAAATATTTTATTAGTAATTCTCATCGGCCTGTCCATTTCCTATTCTTACAGTTCCTTCTATTTTTTTCTTATTTTTATTTTTTAGTTATTATATTTACCTTTGTTTTATATACTTTATTTTCCCACAAGCCATTTAATAAAATATTTTAGCCAACATTTTCTTACTATAGGTAAAGTACACTAAACTGATGTAAGCTATTAAGGTTTCTGTACTTAAATATGTTTAAGACTACTGATGTGCAAATAGTAATGTAAATATAATATTTAAATAAATTATTGTATACGTAAGATCGAGTACATTATGTATTACTTAAGTATATTTCTAAAATATTAGATTTTTTAAAACAAATCACTGATCACAAATTTTGTGGACATGATCGACTTATTAGAGAGTAATAGAGTATTTATATTGGAGACGACATATTAACTTTGCGTTTTGGTTATTGTTATTTATTATCTACAAACAAATAAAAGCAATAAAAAAACGCATTTGCTGACAAAATCAAATAATTTTCAAATTACTGACAAAATGGCGTCTATAAGTTCCAAAATAGTTTCACGTGACTTTTCCAATATAAATGCTCTATGTTCCTACTGTTAAGCCATAGTTTTATCACAATAAGTACTTGAGAAAGTTAAGTTTAATCGCTTTTGTGTCATATTAATTAAAAATCATGCTTATTTATTACTTTTTTATTTGACGAGTGATCTTGTTACGTGCATCGATGAAAAATATAAACTTACAAGAAAAATTACCCTAAATGGAGTCATAAGACTTATATTGGAGGTAAATCTTTGCTCATAACAATAAATACGTCACTACTCTGTACAAAAATAGTAAAAGTAATAGTGTATCTGGTTTAATTTGAATCTATGTTATAATCGCCTTTGATAAATACCTAAACATAGGAGTGGACTATGGAACATTTGTAAATTATTGATTAAATTATAAATTCGTTATTAGTACATTTACGCGGTTTTATTGAAAGCCAAACTCCTTTTAATATTTAAAAACTATTCTTAGTTCCTATTAATTACTGTTTCTTTAGTAAGAAAAAAAGTACACGTTATTTATGTGTAGGTACTATGTTCTTGTGCCTTACAGTAGCTATAAATATTGATCTTATCATTTCTATTAAAATAACTAGCGTTCAGTATAATTCGCAGTTGCCGTTCCAAAAAAATGTGGCCGTACCTTTATCTGCAACCATAAACAAAAAGATTTTTTCAATCATAAAATATACAGATAAAATACTCGTCAAATCTATCACAATTTACCATAAACAACTCGAGTTTCTACTCGATTGAAAGTCTATGAAGACATCGGCCATAAAGTTTATCATGAGGTCCTTATATGTCGTGTTATGGGGTGGGGACGCCATAACTTCCTGTACCACTCACTAATTGGTGTCTTTGGCTAAAAAGTTGCTGCGCCATAATGAATGATAATACTTTTAAATGCACAGATTCGTATGCCGCGTCGCCGACTGGACGCGCCCGAAGACATTAATTACTCATTTGTGAACTAGTTGATGCTCGTGGCTTTGGGTGTGGTTCTAGGGTGCTTAAATACGTGAAAACTAAATAAACACACACATTATTAGTTTAAAAAAATGACAGACTTTTACTAAAACCCACCCGTGTTCTTTTAGTTGCTCTTTGCGTCCTAGGGTTTTAGTACCTATCTATATGCGAAAGCTGAAACACGTGTCTAGTATTTTTATGTAAAGAATCTATGTACAATACAAAATTTCATAACTGTATCATGAAAAATCACAAAGTTATAAGCTTGTTATGTCAGAAAAAATACATAGTCATGTGGCCAACCAGGCGAATGAGGGGTTGTTTTGCACTTGCACCCAGCTGTTTGCTGGCGCCTAATACCCGCTATGACCTGCCGTGACCTGTGTTGTAGTTAGCGAAAAAATATAACATGATGCAAAAACTATTGGAATCCATTCAGTTACTGATTCTGAACAAACCATATTCAGGTTTCGCATAAACTAAAAATAATGTCGTATACACCCTTATTTTTTAATTAGTGCAAAAAAAATGGGGCTCTATCGTACCCGTGGCGTTACTGATAATATTTTTGTAGTCAAAAGTAAAAAAAATGAATTCCCAAAATTGTCCACGAAAATGTATCATAATTGGTAAATTCATAATTGAATCAATCATTCATAACAATTGCTACTAGAAAATACTACCTACGCGCAGTGTTTATTAATTTTGATCGTCATTCATTCATAATCAATAGCCTGTACAATATTTCCATAAATTCAGTGACATTTTGGGATATAAACAAACGCTAATAACTTTGCTGTTTATGAATATTATTTATTTAGACTTTACTTAAATAATAACCAGACCTTTTCTAATAAGCCCTTTGAGTATTTGTACTAATTAAAAATTAGTGGTGTATTTTAGTAATAAGGAACTGAAACAAACAAACAAATATAAGAAACCATCTACTTAGATGCTAACAGCGCTTACAGGTTAAAAAAGTTACCTCAACTTAACCTACACTTTTATTACAAGCATTATATATTTACCAAAATGGCCGTTACTGCTGGCTGGTAATTTATTGTAATTGGCCAGTTTATTCGTAATGACGCCCGTCTTACTAAGTTATGGGGAAACATGGCCAGCATAAGCTGAGTCGTCGTCAAGACTGTGGTGCAAATTTCTTTATATCGTAAGTTAATTTCAAGAAATACACAACATGTATGTAAGTAACATAATAAACATATATCCTGATATTAGTAGGTAGGTATGTTTAGAATGAGGTACTGAATTGATTTCAGCTATTGTATTAAATAGGTTTTTTTTAAAAACCTAAAACAAGAATTATTTTAGGATTTGTCCTAAAATAACTCTTGTTTTAGGATTGCCTATTTTAATTAAATTATATTACTTGATTCCGCCATCACCTTTCTACCATCGGACAACCCGACGTACGGCGAGTATCCACCCTTACGTTGTTGACACCTCTACAGACCGGACTAAGCGTTTCGAAGCGTTTAAGGATTAGAATAATTTGCCTGCAGCGGTCTTCCCGTCCGATCACAGTTTAGGTTGTTTTTTAGGATAGAGTGAATAGTTTCTTAATAAACCAGTGCGATTCACCATCAACGATTGCATTACTGCTTACCATCAGGTGGGATCGCAGTCAAGCACTAGTATATACCATTAAAAAAAAACTTGATAAATCTTGATAACGTCACTAGTATGATTATACGTGCGTGCATTGATTCATCATCATATGCCCTGCCCACTGCCACTTTAGTTTAGTGATTCTCCGGGCTATGTCGGCGACGTTGGTTATCCTGCGGATATCTTCATTCTTTATACGATCACGCAAAGAAACTCCGAGCATAGCCCTTTCCATTGTCCTTTGGGTGACGTTGGGTGATGAGGCCCATCATGAGGTGCATTGATTACCACTACACTATAAACGTAGTAGCCTACTAATCCCAAAAACTTTGAGCAAAAACAAAACCATCGATTCGAAAAGAAGACCAATGTAGTGCGTCATTTCCCTTATTCTTTGTCTACAATTAGGATAACTTATTTCTTTTCAAAAACTTAAAATCACTTAGGTAGTAGTGCCTAAGTGCATTTAAGTAAAATAAGTGCTTGAATTATCATTCTAAATTATAAATTTCCAAATCATAATTCAAGCATAAAGGGCGCCAATAAAGGGCGGACCTGAAGGGCGTATCAGACACTGACTAAAACCCACTTCTGAACTATGTTCCTTCTTTGCCTGGCGTTCCAGGAGCACAGGTTTCCCTTTCGGAAGCCAACCCATGGTTGTTAGCTTCGGCCTTGCTGGGCCCCTACGTTGTTGCTGACATCTCTTTGAGGCGCGCGTGGAACACACACAACATACAGTGGATGACTCGGGCTCGGTCTGGACAGTTACCGAAAGGCCAGACGGCGAGCTTTCCATACTATAGGTACACCCCTATTTTATAATTAGTACAAAAAAAAAATTGGGCTCTATCTATACCCGTTACTGATCATATTTATGTAGTCAAAAGTAAAAAAAACGAAATCCCAAAATCGACCACGAAAATTTGTCATAATTGGTAAATTCATAATTGAATCAAGTATTCATAACAATTGCTATTAGAAAATACTACGCGCAGTGTTTTTCCATTGTTTTTCATTTATAATCAATAGCCTGTACAATATTTCCATAAATTGAGTGAAATTTTGGGATATAAACAAACGCTAATAACTTTTCTGTTTATGAATATTATTTATTGAGACTTTACTTAAATAATCACAAGACCTTTTCTAATAATAAGCCCTTTAAGTATATAAACTAATTAAAAACTAGTGGTGTATATATACTTATGTCCATCAGTGGTCGTCTTTCGGCTGAAATGATGATGTTGATAAATAATAGGCACCTAACATCCTTAAAAGTATTTTACTATGTATGTCATACTATAAGTAATGTCAAGTCAATCCAATAGGTTTTATTGTTTTATTTACAGTGCCTTGGTAGCGACGACGCCAAGCACTGTTAGAAGGCATTCATTTTTACATTTTCAGTTCGTACATATTAACTTTACTATTTAACATGGCAATACCGCCAGTCTTCTGGGCACATTTCCGTCGTGCCCAGGTGACACATAGGGCAACACATAGCAATGCTATGTTTTTATTTCACCTTCGTAAATACGCTTCCCTACAAAGATCTTTTAAATTGGCCGATCTTTTATTATATGAATTGGTAATACGTCACTACATGACTGTTTATGGACTTCTACTTGGTATTTATTTAGTTTTGTATGGATAAAAAGTAACTATTTACCTGCGTAGCGTTAGAATATGTACAGACGGGCGAAGTCATAACTGTTTTTAGACAAACTATATTCTACTCTAGAAACAGTGAAGGCGAAAACTAGTAACAAATAGTAGATTATGCATCAAGAGGATAAAGCAGTGTCTTAAGCCACGATTGTCATGTTGAATTCCGACCGTAATTAAGGATTCTAGAGTTGACTCCCGAGTGTAGCAAGGGAGTTTAAAGTTTGAATCACGAACGAAGCAAGGGAGTTAACACTAAAATCCTGAATGCAATGAGTGAACCAAGCTAGCTAAAGTGATTTATTCAAGTGAAGTTCAGTGGCTGTTTTAATTATTCGCTAATTACCTATTAGTGTATATTGTGATGTAAAATTGTATCTTAAGTATCTGCATCTCCACAACTAGATAATATTATGTGATCATTCAAACAGACGCGATTTTGGTAAAATGGAGCTGAGAATTATTGTAGTATCCACTACTACAGCGAAGCTTACCGAGAAGGCTGACCCGATATATTCGCTGCCAAATACTGCAAAAACATTAGAATGTGTTACATCCGCGTTCTATTGGAACTCAAAATAACTTACAGTGACCGAAAACTTAATACTTTCAAAACTTGACACTGACTAAATGCAAAAACCGTGCGAAGACAAAATTTCGGACAAGGACAAGAAGTCGGTGTTTCTATAATAGTTTTGTTTCTTCGTTATTTAACACCGACTTCCGAAATTAAAGTTACTTTGCACTTCTCAGTGTTTTTTTTTTACATTGAAATCGATTGTATTCTTTAAGTAAAAAGTTTTTTATTATTAACTTTTTAGTTATGGTACCACCACTAAAAAGTACCTCTCAGCCAAACTTAATACCTTATAGCCAGAGTGCTTCTGCATCTCATGACTATTCTAATAATCTCAAACACGGTTAGATTACATTAATTTATTACAGAGTTCCAGATCATCAGATCAGTTCGATATATACCCCCCTCTTCTTTCAGTCAGTCATCGATTACACGTATAAACAAAGCAATTTTACTTGTTACGACGGTTCTGCTGTGATCCTATGAGGAGTTCTCTTCCATATCTTCGAAGTTCATGATCAGATCATAACAATATTTCTATGGGACCAACTCGAAAGCATAACCTTTCAATAAAAAAAATAATTTCAAAATCGGTCCACAATTGACCGAGAAATAGGTGAGCATACATAAAAAATATACATTCAGCCGAACATAAAACCTCCTCCTTTTTCAAGTCGATTAAAAAAAGTGTTCATGTTGGCCTATAAGAAATAAAATATGTATTTAGAATTTGAAAGGGCAAGAGAATAATGACCGCTAATGGGTTGAAAAATCATATTTAAAAAATCTACTACGAAGTTCTACATTGCTACGCCGCCCGTAGACCGGGGAAGTCAACATTTTGTACCAAAATGCTACGAATAAAAACTACAGCATTTACACTACAAATTAATTCATCAATGCACTAATCACATAATTTCTCATGAAAATAATAAACGACGTTAATCAACGAACTCTATTCTCACATTTATCAAACTTATCTCGTTGAAACGAACACGAAACGATCCTAATTACATTTCGTCAGTTTAATCACTGCTCAAAAGCAAAGCCAATTTGTCATAATTAATACGCAACGGAAACTGCCATACAGCCAATGGGTAACTTGGAACACGGGTAATTGGCCCAAAACATGAATTAAACATAATTTACTTTTAATTATCTGATCGATGGCATTCTTTGGTAACCCTTTCGGTCCAATTTAGATTCTTTGCATATTTCTGGCCAGTTGTTTGTTTGGCCACCTAAGCTGTTGATTTTTATCTAGGCAGCGGAAGGGTTAAAAATTATTATTAAAAGTGTGTATTGTTGTTGGTTGGAGACAGGAGTTGTTCTTTGTTTTTGGTTCCTTGATATAGACGTTGATAATTAATTGTTATCCCTAGATAACAATTAATTCGACACAGCTGCAAGGAATAAAATTGTAAGTCAGTTTTAAGTTTGCATTCAGTATTTTTTGTACAATAAGATTATGTTTGCAACTCGAAATTGCCTCAAATCTGAGTTAAATTGCTATTCTTACACCAGCAAGGAATATCATTGTAACTCAGTTTTAGCCCATTTTCATTCTGCACAGTTACTGAGTAAACTGAGTTACAATGCCCGATGAACCGCCCTTCCGATACCCGCTGTTGATTTTGTTCCTTGGACACCTCCAACATTCGTTTATTTTTTTATTTAACCTTCACTGTGCGACTCTAGGCTACTCCGGGCAAATGCCTACCAAATCCTTCCAGGTATTTTTTCCTCAGCCATATCGAGCTCTCCCTTGCGGTAAACCTATAGGTCATGTCTCCATCTCTCGCGCCGTCCATCCTTATATGCGTTCCACACGCACAATAACACCACACTTTTGGCAACCACACGCATGGTGTTCCGTGTACAAACATAGGCACAACTGTGGTAAAGCTTGGCCGTGTGGTTAGACTCATTAAGGGGATGCGACTCGACATACATTTTCAGTTTTTCATACAACCGCTCTTACGCAATTATGACGTTATTATACATTTTTCATTAGATATTTCAGAAACACAGTATCTTATGGATATTATCTAGGCTTCTATTGAAATCAATTTATAAATTTGAAACCTCTGAAAATCTGCTATTTTGCATGAACTTTGACACTTCATAATTTACTTAAAAATTTAAAAAGTCGTAAAAGTATAACAATAGAAGCCTTGCAAATTTAATCAAAATTCAAAATGACGACAATTTTTTTCAAAAACTTTTAAGGGTTTAAAAAAAGCAAATTTTGTAAAATATTCGAGTAAATCACGGAATTACCGAATGCTAACAAAGTTTTCAGGCGTTATCTCTCTTTTTTCGCGTTGCCTTTTCTTCAAACATCGCGTTGGATTGCGTTAGACGAAGTAACAAGCTTTTAAACCATGCTCGATGTTGACGATAGGCGAGTGAAAAAGAACCCTCTTAAACTCTCACCTATTGAATTTTTAAACAGAAAATGTTGGTGTTGTCTTCAAAAGTCACCGCGTGTTTTGGAAAACAAGCTCCAACTACCTTCTCATCCCAGCAATTCCAACCCGATCGCATATCAATACCAACCCATATTAATATTCGCACAGTTAAAAATACAATCATTCTCTCTGCTCAATAATAAACACGGACTACCAATTATTTATTTTTAAAAACCAATAACAAATCCGAGGCCCAATCGTGAGATTAAAACCTAAATCATTCTTATTCCTCGCAATACTCGATTAATTTCATAAATTGTAACCCCTACCATGAGTATATATGACTTTTTTAAAAAAAATTAAGAATATTTTTGGAAGACATTGTAAAACTGGATGAGGAGTACAGTTCATTGGTTGTTTTAATAATTCGCAAATTGATTTCTAGTGGATATTGTAATGCAAAATTGATGTAAGTAGTTTAATATCAACCATCTCTTAGTTGCCAGTTGCTATTTTAATTTAATAACTATATTTAGTTTTCATTTTTACTTTATTTACATTGTTCTCACATGATGTAGCGTCAAGAAACATATATAACCGAGATATTTGTAATATATAACATGATTGAAAAGAGTGTCCATGGAGTTTCTTGCACATTCTTCTCCATAGAGATCTACGCTTTGGAATGTGCAATTAGCATCATTTGACTGACTGACTACTTGACATTTCAAAAGTGCCTGTAAATGGTTTATTTGAAATAAAATGCTTTGAATCTTTGAATCTATCTCAAGTGTTTAAGCAGCTGAATAATATGTGGAATCATTGAAACAGGTGCGGTAAAATGGAGCTGAGAATTATTGTAGTATTGTCTACCACAGCGAAGCTTACCGAGAAGGCTGACCCGATACAGTAGCTGCCAAATACTGCAAAAACATTAGAATGTGTTACAACCGCGTTCAATTGGAACTCAAAGTAACTTAAGGTCCTAAGTCCCGAGCAGTGCTATAAGACAGTGACTCTCTGAAGCCTACTTCTCGGTAACGGCTAGGTCAATAGGTTTGAAAAAATATACGTTTATTATAGATTCATGTACAACGTTATCAACTTAAGAGTTTTTCGTAAGACTAATTAATACTTTTGCCAAAAAAAAAAATTGACATGATATTTTTTTTCGCTTGTTTTCCCTACTCCTTTCAAAAGGCAATCTTTAGAAATATGTTTACACAAAAAAATTGCTGGTTAAGTGTTCTTCAGACTGTACATAGCATATGTAAATCAATCAATATTTTGCAAAGAAAATTGATTTAAAGGTCAGCGGGACTCTATCCGGGCGCAGCTGGCCGAAATTGAATGCACAAATACTATATTATTAATTCCGGCCAGATTTTCAAGGGACTATACGCCCTAATAAAAGTGACTGAAAACTTAATAGGTACTTTCTAAACTGGCTAAATGTACAAATCGTGCGAAGACAAAATAACAAAAAAAGCTGGATGAGTTCAGGACAGGATTTTATTCAACAGTTTGGAGCGCAGTTAAAAAATAATGCAATCTTTTTAAAATTAAGTTTTTCGTTAAAAGCATTTCAAGTAGTTTTTCAGTTAAACTTATCAATAAATTGCACACAGAGAGAAATATGATTTTTAAGTTAAAGTTATCGATAAATTGCACACACGGGACGCCGATACACACATTGACGGGATACCGGCAATTGTTCTAAGAACGTGTGCGCCTGAACTGTCTCCGATCCTGACACGCCTATTTCGGCTTTCATTTGAGGCTGGAAAAGTGCCGATTGCATGGAAGCAAGCTAACGTACAGCCCGTGCCCAAAAAGGGTAGTCGGGCTGACCCAGCTAACTACAGGCCAATCTCAGTAACGTCCATTCTCTGTAAGACAATGGAACGTGTACTCAACAGTAAGCTCCTGGCATACCTAGAAGCTAATGACATCTTAAGTGACCGACAATACGGCTTTCGCCGAAATCGGTCAACTGGTGATCTTCTAGCGTATGCCATCCACATCTGGAGTGAGGCCATCGAGAAACACGGGGAAGCGCTTGCCGTCTCCCTCGATATCTCGAAGGCTTTCGATAGGGTCTGGCACGAAAGCCTTATTAGTAAGCTTCCTTCTTTCGGATTACCTGCTGGTTTGTGTGCTTGGATTGCAGACTTCCTGAGTGACCGGTCCATCCGAGTGGTCATCGATGGTTGCTCGTCCGGTCAAATGGCCATTAATGCCGGGGTCCCTCAGGGGTCAGTGCTCTCGGCAACATTGTTCTTGCTGCACATAAATGATCTGCTTAAGCCCGGTACCTTTGGGTATGCAGACGACAGCACTGTTGCTGAGAGTTACATATCCAGCGCGCAGGCTAGTGGGTCACAGATCCAGTCTCTACGAGAGGCTATGGTCGAGCGCTTGAACTTGTCCTTGGAGGCAGTCTCTGAATGGGGCGATGCCAATTTGGTCAAGTTCAATGCTGCTAAAACCCAGGCGTGTCTATTTTCCGCTAAAAGGAGCCAATTCAGCCCTGCTCCAACTTTCCGGGGCGTAACCGTGCCAATAACCGACCATCTTGATCTCCTTGGTGTTACGCTGACGTCAACACTCAACTTTGGGCCATACATCGAAGCAAAGGCTCAACTGGCAGCAAAAAAGCTGGGAATCCTCGCGAAGGTCAGACAGTACTTCACGCCGGAACAGCTGCTCAAACTTTATCAAGCGCAAGTTCGATCGTGTATGGAGTACTGCTCTCATCTTTAGGACGGATCTGCCCGATACCAGCTTGATGCACTTGAGGCAATTGAGAGGCGAGCCAAGAGGATCATTGGCAATGATGCACTCGTTGAGTCGAGGCTTCAAAGTCTTGAGCATCGACGCAGAGTTGCTAGCCTGTCGGTTTTCTACCGGTTGCATTTCGGGGAGTGTGCGTCGGAATTGCATAACCTAATTCCGCCTAGCCCCTTCCATCATCGGACCACCAGGCGTACGGCAATGCGCCACCGGTACATGGTGGACATCCCTCCTATACGCACAAAACGTTTTGGGAACACATTCATAGTGCGTACAGCTAAGGAGTGGAATTCCTTGCCGGAATCTGTTTTTCCTGATGGCTACAACCCGGGAATCTTTAAGTCAAGAGTGAATAGGTTACTTCTAGGTAAGCGCGCTCCATCGTCGACCGCATCGTCGCTTTCCATCAGGTGAGTTAGCGGTCAAGCGCAAACCTATCAAGAATAAATAAAAAAAAAAAAAAAAAACAGAGTGGAATGTGATTTTTCAATTAATTTATCAATTAATTGCACACAGTGCGAAATGTGATTTTTCAATTAAGTTATCAAATCAGTACAAAAAGTGAAATGTGATTTTTCCATTAACTTATCAAGTCAGCACACAAAGTGAAACTTGATTTTTAATTTATTAGCACAGAGTGAAATGTGATTTTTCCAACATCCTACATGATTGTGAACTTTATCATCGAATTTTACTATTATAATTTAAAAAGGAAACCAAAATTGTTTATAAATATTTTTTTATTATTCTAGACCACTATCGAATAAAAGCAGTCGATGAAAAGCGTCTGAACGTCTGAACTAACACGACTTTGTTTTATGTAGGTATATAGATGTGCCACTTCTAAATCCTCTAAAAAAAGTATCGATGAAAAAGGTTCTACAATACCATCTAGAACCCCAAGTAAGACCTGAAGCTAATTTAAATTCAGTTGTGAGTGGGCGCGGCTGCGTAATGACCAAGTGCCACCTATAACTAATCAGCGCACGCCCGCCTCGATATCGATTCATTTGTCATTCGCAAGCCACTACACTATAACCAGTGCAGGGATCGAGATATCAAATCATCTAGGCTGTATGTGATGTTGCCTTTGCGAGAAACGTAATCTTTCGAAAAAGGAATTTCTTGAGACTGAATGGGAAATTTCCTTTGCAAAGTGCAAGTGATTTATAAGTCATGGAATTCGTTTCTGATTTATACCATGTTTTGACGAGTGGGTTAAACTGAAAATAACAGCATTTATTTTAATAAAAATTATGCTGCTAAGGCTGTAACGACAACTAGTGCATCATTAAAATAAAAGAGATAAATCAGCTCAATATTATGTTTGAGTTAGCGGATATCCACTTCTTTTGATTCAATTCACAGACAATACAAAAGAAGTAAATATCTATCACGTTTAAAAAGTTGATATATAATTGTCACTTTGACTAAAAATTGTGTAGATACCCTTTACAAAATTAAAAACTATAATTAGATAGAAATCCTATGATCATTAAAAAATCTAAATTATTTTTATACACATCTATATAATATAAAAGCGACATACCACTCACTGATTAATCACGAAATCTCAGAAACTATAACACCTACAAACTTAAAATTTGGCAGGTAGGTTCCTTATAGGGTGTAGCCGCCAGGATTTTACGAAACTTCACCCATAAGGAGCTAAAACGGGGGTTGGAAGTTTGTATGGAGAAACCTATTTTCACGCGGGCGAAGCCGCTGGCAGAAGCTAGTTTGTTATATACCTTTAATTATTTTTCCTAACAATTTAGCAATATATCAAAAACCCAGCTCATATTTCCCGATCATTAGCTCATACCGACTAATTCTTAAAAGGCTGTGTCCCCAGGCTAAAATTAAGCTGAAACGACAGGCTGAATGCCTGAGGCGTCGTTTGACAGCTAAGACAAAATATGAAAGATTATCTGTCGGGAGCAACATGGCCGCAGCCAGGCTGATGTTTTAATTAGCCCACAGGCAACGGCACTTAGCCAGACAGCCAATTGGAACCTCTTGTAGGGCTGGCGCTGTTAGAATTTGAGATAGAAATTAAGTTTTAAAGGGATTACATTATCTATATATGCCGTATTTAAAAGATTCGTTGGTTATTTAAATGGTACCAAACATTAAACAATTACTCATTCCAATATTATAAAAAACAGGCCAAGTGCGAGTCGGTCTCGTACACGAAGGGTTCTATACCTACTACAATTTCAAAATCTAGCAAAACATGCCGCCGACAAGATAACGTTTCTTGTCTGGGAACCCTTTTAATTTTTTTACTTCTTTTTAATTTTATTATTTGCTGTTGTAGCGGCAATAAAAATACACATTCTGTGAAAATTTCAACCCCTTACGGTTTATGAGATACAGCCCGTTTTCAGACGGTCAGACAGACAGGCGGACGAACGGACAGCGGAGGCTTAGTAATAGGGTCCTGCCCCCCTAGCTAAGTTACAACCGTTTCGTTTCGATTCTCTTTTTGTTGATCGCCTCGAGTCGGCCACGCCTCGTATTCCTTTGTTCTGACCACGTGACTGAGCGTTGAGATGACGTCAGAACAAAAGAATCGGAGGCGTGGCCGACTCGAGGCGTTCGACGAAAAGAGACTAGAAACGAAACAGTTGTAACTTGGCTACCCGGCCGTTGGCACTCTCGGGTACGGAACTCTAAGAAGGTAAAATTACTCATTCCATTACTGCGCTCAACTTGAATGTAGAGAATTTTATTGTAGCCTTAACTACCTCAACGATGCTTGCCGAGAAAGCTGAGTTGATACATTTGCTGCCAAATACTGCAAAAAAAACTAGACTGTCTTACATTCGCATTCTAATGGAACTCCAAGTTACTCAAAGAGACTGTAAAAACTAAAGGGCCTATTACACTACGCGATATTCAGCACACGATATTAAGACTGTCTTATTTTTTGTTCCGAGTAAAACCGGTCTAACCCTTATTACACAACGCGACATCGACTAAGATTGTCTGAATATCAAGTAGTGAATTATAGGCCCTTTAATATTTTCTAAATGCAAACCGAGCGTAGCCAAACCTAAATAAAATGTTGCCTCTAAAAAAACAAATGAAGATCACAGCGGCAACCCTACCGCCAGCTCGGTTAGTTACTGCTAAGGGCCCATGAAAATTGTTTTACGCCTTTCCAGTGTCGGTGGATCTCTTCATTTTGCTTGCTAAATTGAAAGCTAAGTGCGCCTTCCTCGCATGCAAACATCAGCCATTTTATTCTTCGAAAACTATTACTTTTGTTTTGGACGTTTTTTTGCCGAGTTCTGGTCTTAAGAGGTCGTTTATACGCTTTGGTTGTTGATTGTTTGAAAGAGTCGCCGTGGTAATAGGAACACTGGTGGACTTTACTCAGTAAAACTCTGATTCTCCCACACGCTCCACCCATACACGCTTCACTCAGATTTCCTAACCTCAAAAAAGGCTGGCCTCTTGTATGGGAAATGGCGGTATATAAAATTTGTGGGTCAAAATTGTATACAATGTTAAGGAGAAGCCAAAAGACGTCGCTGTCAATGACTATTCAGTCGCTAGTGAATTGTAAGAGAGAAATATATTATTCACGTTCCAAAATATAGATCTCTATGAAAGAATGTGCAAGACTCTATGGCCACTCTTTTAATCTCTGAGCTGCTGCCAGTGGCTTCTTTAGAATAGAAAATTATCCTAAAAGAACTTACTTCCGGGATAAAACGTGCCCTATGTACTATACCAAAACATGGTCTACGCGTGTACCAAGTTTCATCCAAATCTGTTCAATCTTTCGAACGTAAAGAAGTACCTAACAAACAGCGACAGTACCCAGGCGTTAGTTCTGCACTAAAGGGGAATTGTCTAAATTACTACTAATTTCTTTTATTTGCAAGGCAGTGTAAATAAATAATTAATTTGCAAGTAATACTCCTTCTTTCTGCCTCCATCCTCTATCTACTCTTTATATCCCCCTCTCTACTCTCCATACTTCCCTCTACTCTTCATGTCTCCCTTGTAGCTACACCTTCAAACCTTAGCATTCCATCATCAAATATCGACGTATATAGGGTGACTGGCAATTAGTGTACGATACTTAAACACGTGATTGTGCTCATGATAACAAACAATTTTTATTATGGGAGCAAAGCCGAAATCGCGAAAAAAATATCAGCTGTTCAGTACATTAGGCAAACATAAATGTACTGAACAGCTGATTTTTTTTTCGCGATTTCAGGTTTGTTCCCATAGTAAAAGTTGTTGGTTATCATAAACACAATCACGTGTTTAAGTATCGTACACTAATTGCCAGTCACCCTATATATTGTAGGTATTCATAACATAATGTACCAATAACTGTTTACACAATACAAAAGGCAATGAGTATTATTAATTTAGCCCCTTTTCCAGAAAACTCGACCAATTTAAGGCATCCTCTTACAATGAAACGGACGTGAAACAATTTTGTCACCTTTAGGGCTGGTTTTTGAATAGCAAATTTGGAAAGAAAGTGTCAAATACCAAAGTTTCAGTCTAAACTTGAGTTTTTGGTGGGATTTTTTCGAGTGAAGTTCAGTCACAGTTTTAATTATTTACATATTGATTCATAATGGATATTGTGATGTGAAATAGATGTAGTTTTGTGTCTCAAGTATCTAATTGCTAGAAAATATGTGGAATCATTGAAACAGGCACAATCTCGGTAAAAATGGAGCTGAGAGTTTTATTGTGTTGACTACCTCAGCGAAGTTTGCCGAGAAGGTTGACTTGATACATTTGCTGCCAAATACTACAAAAACATTAGAATGTGTACATCCCTATTCTAATAGTAAACCAATTAACTATTCATACGAAGACATGGCTTAAAGTACTTAGTATCCAAGTATATTAACAAAAAAAAAAACAAATACCAACTTCAAATTTTAAATTCAGAAATCTAAATTTAATTGAACATAATCAAGAAACACAACTGCATACAATCACGGCTAGGACACTAATTTACAGACCAATCATTACGACATCCGAGTAATCATTCTTAATCGATTCAAACATTCTCAGTATCGAGTAAGTTATCAGGGCCAATGCTTACGTCCGCGCAAAGCAATTAACCGCTACTCACTTTATTATTTCTCTCCGATTAATCGATTCCACTCGCTATTTTAATAATCGATACCGATCAGTGTCCGATGAGTTATGCTTATTTGTTTTTCGTATTCGCGCTTTGTAATCGATTTTTTCGATGATCGATACGTTTCCTTATACATCGCGATTTGAGTACACGATTCGATTTATTGTGAGGCGGGGATTATTTTTTTTATAAATTGATGTTATTAATATACGTGTTTTGACAATGTGTAAGTACATGAGAATTTAATTCGTATGGTTAAGAGTTTATTTTGAGAACATCTTAATGGCAACTGGTTTTTTTGGTATAAGAATAACATCATGAATACTTACTTCCAGATCAAAGATCACGGTGGTCAATCTCAACGAGGAATATCAAAATACACAAGAGATATAGTCAACAAGTGTGTCTCCGAGAATTTTGCCGGGGTTATTTTTCGAGTAAAGTTCAGTGGGCGACTTAGGGCGGAATTCACAAAATAAAACTAATCGCGTTTTAACGTTTGGCTTGCATAATCGCGTTTAGCCGCTGTCACTAGTGTCACTTGTAAAAATACAGACAAGTGACAGCGGCTAAGCGCGATTATGCGAGCCAAACGTTAAAACGCGATTAGTTTTATTGGTGAATTCTGCCCATAATTATTCGCAAATTGTTTCCTAGTGGATGTTGTGATATAATATTATTGTAGTCTTGTATCTCAACTAGACAATATGGTTGAATCATTGAAACATGTGCGATCTCGGTAAATAGTATTGACTATTTCAGCGAAGCTTGTTGAGAAAGCTGACTCGATACACTTGCAGCAATACTGTATTTTCAACAGTTTTCTAATGCAACTCAATCCCGCATACTGATGGAACTCAGAGTAACTGAGTTTAAGGTGGACCGTCCTAAAAATCAAAAAAGGACCAAGCCCAGGTACCAACACCTGTTAGGGCTGCGGATTGTTCGAAGGAGTTACCGTAACCCTCACAAAAAGGGCAACTGAAGAAACACTGTGGGTTTAGTCAGTAAGTCTGACTTTCCCTCTCGCTCGTTATTTCTCCTATAGTTATTTGATGATTTCCCACATAAAAAAGCACTTCATGCTCAATTGTAGCACTTACAACCACGAGACCAATGGAGCAGTAGCATCGTAAGTATGCATTAAATCTTGTAAAATGGAAGTTACATCAATCAGCAGTAGAAAACGACGGGTAACTGCAACGGTACAAGTATTTATGTAAACAGCATTCTGAACTTAGACCTGGTGTATGCTGCGTTCAATTTCATATTACAGTAAATCATCTAGATATACGTTTGGAGTTTCCATTTGAAATGGTGAACTGGAAATATGTGAAATCTATTACTTACTTGATATTAGTGTTGCAACAGAACTGTGCTTCCGCTTCCGCTTCTTCAGAAGTTCCGCAAGCTTTTTCACTTCCGTTTCCGCTTCTGCTTCCGCAATATTTATAACAGAACTCTATACGGAAGAATACAGCGAGGAGCGCGGGGGTGGTAGGCGCGTGGACGACTGGACACATCGCAATAGGCGCGGGGGAGGGGCGGGGGCGGTACATAAACGTGTCGCAACGAGTTTCTTTATTATTATATTTTTTGGGTTCATTCTGCGCATCATCGCACCTCGTGACATGATTACGACGTAAACCTTCTATTGTTTAAAAAAAATAAAATTGTGCTCTTTCTTCATAGTATTAACACTTCCGCTTCCGTTTCCGCTTCCGCATCCGCAAAGATTTACTTTTGACATCTGTTTCCGTTTCCGCTTCCGTTAAGACACTTCCGTTGCATCACTACTTGATATGTAGCTTTAAACATATCAAGTAGTGATCTTAAGTTTCTGGGGAGAGTGACCACGAGCAACTTACACTCCATTCATTCATTTAAACAAACCTTTTTACTGTCTGTTCAAACGATTTTGACTTTTATTGCGTTGGTGGCATGACAAATGGCGGGTGCAGTAAATATTTGGTATCGCAACCACTTTATTGCTTATAATGACATCCTTATGCCTACGTAATAGAAGTCCAAATCGATTGAACGGCCAGTAAAAAAAAGGTTTGTTTTAATGTCTAATCCTATTGCGAATGGAGTATAGTTGCCGAGCAAATTGTTTTTGTCTCTGACGTACAAACCCGTAACTTGATGTGAGAAACAAATTAGTTGCTGAAACAAAAGTTGCTCGTGTGCGCTATCTCTTTAGCCTACTATCCACGGACGCATAGCTTCATAGACACGTATTCGTCATTATACGCGAAGTCATCGTCTTCAACGTCATTATGGACAGCCAGTAGGCCTTGTTATTGAGACCATGAGGTCCGAGTGCTTTTTTTTGAGGTGGAGAATCATCATTTAATTTCGCCCACTTTTGATGGAGCGAGGGAGAGTTTCAGACTTTTAGTGACTAAAATCTACCTTCGTACCTTCAGTTACCCTCCACGTTAAAGGGTCACGGTAACTCTTTGGAGCAATCCCACAGCCCAAAGCGGCGCAAATGTCAGCAAACCGTAGGGGCCCAGCAGGGTCGAAGTCTACTGGAGCCAAGGGGGTTGTGCGAAAGTAAACCCCGGGGTAACAAAGGCAAAGAAGGAACAGGGGTGGGTTTTAGTCAGTAAAAGCCCTCACGCCCTCCCGATCCGCCCAAGGGCGGTAGATGTCATTACATGATTTCACACCTAAAAAAAAAATATAAAAGGCTACAGTACTTTCTAGTAACTGCATAACATTTTTAACGATACTTATAGGCCGACTTGAACCATTCGCTTAATCTGTTTACATTTTTTTTATCATAGTATCATAATTCAAAATTCATTCAACGTCACCATTCAGTGATTTGTGGTGTAAACAGGCCTAAATCTCTGGTCTTGACATAAAAGGTGTGACCCTAGTAATATTGTAATGTCCATAGTCACCATCCTCGGTAACGTGATGCTAGAATAATCTTGAAGACATCTTACTACTATAAAAACTAGCACTACACACTGAAATACCAACTTAGGGCATTGTTTCATCTTTTTACACAAACGATACACATATAATCAACGTCAATCACCAACCAGTCACATTACACAGATAATATCAATTCCAAATTCAAATTCAAATCGACCACTTACAAGCAATTAAACAAATTAAAATCCTTTAAAAAAAAAATTCTGTCGCAAACCCGTCTTACGCTTGTCCGATAGCCATTTACAGCTTAAAAGCCATATTAAACTTTCGAAAAGAGTAATGCCGCCAATATGGCGAGGTGATGACAAAAAGACAGATCTTGCGTCGACTTTTACTATAGTTATAGTGGGTTAAATGGGCACATGGTAGCTTTCCACGTAGCATCCCGCTGAGCGAATGTCGAACACCTATTACGAGTGGTAGGGTACTGGCTGCAAATAAGTTGGAGGGGAAATAAAGTGTTTGAGTTCGACAGTGACATTGACAGCTTTTGCTGTCAACAGCAAATAAGGATTCAAAAGTAGAATTGACATTTACCTGTTTTAAGGGTTCCGTACCTCAAAAGGAAAAAACGGAACACATAAAGGATCACTTTGTTGTCCGTCAGTCTGCCTGTCTGTCAAGAACCTTTATCTCGGGAACGCGTGGAGGTATCGAGTTGAAATTAAAACCATATACTCAAGTCTGCGGTCCCCTGAAGCTGTGAAAGAATCAAACTTATAAATTAACTAATAAAAAAGATACGGCCGTTTATGCCGCAAAAACGTATATTTCGTCACTATTAAGGGAATCAAAATTCATAGGGTACTTCCCGTTGACCCAGAATCCTGAAATTTGGCATTAGGCAAGGTCTTATAGCATAGGTATAGGAATAAATCTGAAAACAGTAAATTTATTGTTACGTCACAAAAAAGAATCACCTCCCTTGTATATAAATAAAATTATTCGTTCTGTGCATGGCGTTTAATTCACATCGTAAATGCCTTGAAGGCTCCTCAGATCTTTTAGGGAAATTGTAATATCTTCGATTAGAAAGATTCCATTTTCAATGTAATGTCTGTATCAGCGAAGATCGTAGAGCAGTGGTTTCAGGCAGTTCTGAAACCACTGCTCTATGGTCTTCGCTTGTAAATCTTAAAATAAGAGTTCGATTAGAGTGAACTACACTCGAAAAAATTCCGCCAAAAACTCCTGTAGATATTTATGTCATGTTTCGTGATCATATTACTCTTATTCTTTATAACACACACAAAACATATAAACACATTTGCAATTCAATTCACACTTGGAATACAGTTGTAAAACTTCCTTACCAATTTTTTTTTTTTATATTAAGGATTCGATTTGACTAAATAGCTATTCGAAGATCTTGTGTAAAATAACTCCCAATACCCAAGCTAACTTCATCCAAACACTTCAATTCTACCAAAAAAAATGTACACCAAAACTATTCTGCCGACCCTCCTATTACACATACAAGTGTCGTGAAGTAACTGTGCATCCATGCACTCGCTAATTAGTCGGGTTCGATTCCCGGTAGCAGAACACCGGCTACTTTTTACACTATATCATTTTTACCCAATAGGGATCATTGTCATGCGACAATTAAACTCGACTTCAGAATTACGCATACCTTTTTTATTCTTCATCCTTGTCTAGCATTCAAAGTGAGAAAAGGATGGCACTAGTTCGTCGCTATGACAATACGTGCTCAAAATAATAATGATTTGACAAAGATTATTAATTTAATAACTGATATGACAGATAATTATGACTTTATTTTTGAACTAGTTTTCGTTATATTGTCTCTGGTAGTTGACACTTTGTAAAAACTAATTAGATTGAAGCATTTCAATTAAAACTTTTTGTTTTGTGCTTCAATAAATATTGGTTAAGACATAGTTTTTTATAGTCTATTTACATGTAACGTTTTTAAGTAACTTAATGAAATTATTATTTAAAAGGTATTTAATAATTGAATCATAAAACATAGGTAGGTACGACAGTAGATTCAGTCTTCAAATACCCAATTTTTTAGTGATTTTTCGTCATCATCATCCTCATCATTTCAGCCGAAAGATGTCCGCTGATGGACATAGGCCTCCCCCAAGTGTCGTCACAATGAACGGTCCTGTGCGTCTCGCATCCATCTGTTTCCCGCAACCGTTACCAGGTCATCGGTCCACCTTGTATGAGGCCTTCCAACGCTGCGTCTTCCGGTACGGTCGCCACTCCAGAACTTTCGGACCCAACGGCCATCTGTTCTGCGAGCAATGTGCCCCGCCCATTGCCACTTAAGTTTGGCGATTTTTCGTGCTATGTTAGCAACCTTGGTTCTCCATCTTCATTTTTGATTCGATCACGCAAGGAAACTCTGAGCACACCCCTTTTCATTGCCTTTTGGGTGACTTTAAGCCTTCTGATGAGGCCCATTGTGAGCGACCACGTTTCGGAGCCATATGTCATCACACGCACTGGTCATAGACTTTCGTCTTGAGACACTGTGATTTTGAGTGATTTTTCGCCCAAGTGAAATTCGAAAATTATTCCAAGGGAACATTTATTTATTTAGTACAGTAAAATAGCCATTAACTCTAAAATACGTTAATCCTTTCACTCAGTCGTCAAATATAGGTGCTCTCAGTATTCTATGTGCTGTTCCAGGACATGGTCTACTCATCGTGTGCCAAATTTCATCCCAATCCGTACAGCCGTTTGAGTGTGAAGGAGTATCAGACAATCACACATGCACACATACATACATACAAACTTTTACCTTTATAATATTAGTATGATGATTAGGCGAGCAATAAAATATAGAGCTTATTGTCAGAACTTATTTAGAAGAGCTAGCCTTCGGAAATGTCAACAAACTAGCGTTTTACAAGATGCGAGTGTGCGCGGAAATTGCATGACTTGATTCCACCATCTTATTTCTACCATCGGACAACCCGACGAACAGCGAGTATCCACCCTTACGTTGTTGAAACCTCTGTGGTCCGGACCAAGCGTTTCGCCTCGTCGTTTATACCATGTACATCGAGAGACTGGAATAAATTGCCTGCTATGTATATAATTTAGGTGTCTTCAAGGCTAGAGTGAATAGGGTCTTAATAAACCATCAACGATTGCATCAATAAGTACCATCAGGTGGGATCGCAGTCAAGCACTAGTTTAAAACAATTTAAAAAAAGAGTATTTGCTCAAAAACATTTTAAATGTTGGATTTATTTAATACACTAGCTAGTGCCTGCGGCTACGCTCGCGTGAAAGTAGAAACTTGTCCAAACGTAACATACTCTCGGGATAAAGAGTATCCTATGTGGTGTGTGGAGTCAGGTCTAACACGCCCTCTCACTCCACCCTCGAGCACGAGAAAACATTTGAAGATTGAAAATCCAACTCAAAAAAAGGTCTTCTTTCTGTTTTGGTTGTCTCTGGTCGCGCCACTTTACAATAACAACAAAAAATTAATTAAAAAAAGAATTACAGCTTTGCGGAAAGTGGCCAGTATTAGTAGTTAACTAATAGTCTTAATTTGAATACAGTCCCGTCTCTTTAATCAACAACAGGTTCTTTATTCAAACTACTGATTATTATTAACCCTTTCTGCCTGCGTCCCCTCCTTATCTCTGAACCCTTCCCATAGCTACACCTTTTAAACAAACATTCCTTTAAAAAAAACAAATGGCCGATCCAGTTTGTCTGAAATCGCCAGGTCGGGCGACATACACTCTTTAATTGACTCCAATTCTAAGAAAGTAATTTCACAAATTACTTTTAGCTACCGGATTTTGAGATCGACACTCGACAACAGTTGGAACTATATCGAAGTAAAGACGTGAAAGTGAACTCCTCCAATTGTTTCGGACATCGGAGTTATCTTTGGGTGAAGTTAAGTGTGACAAAGTTCTCAGTGGACCGGTCAGACCGAAAAAAACGATATAGGTAGTCGCTCTCATGTTGTGGGCGGGTGAAATTTTATACTATTTGAAACATGTCTAGTTTATTAAACTAGTCGTTAGTTCGTTAAGTACTCCATAAATTATAATGAGTACGCCTAATGAATTTTGATGGGAATAGCTTCGAGACTATTAAAACATTTCTTGTTAAGATTTTTGACGCTCATGTTCAATCGTATCTGACAATGTTATTTTTAATGTAGAATGTTTGTTTTATTTTTTTTAATTTAATGTGGCAATTAAAAGAATATTAATAAGTATTCTGTTACGAATAAAATAACCTGATTATGGCCATTAATTAACATAATCACGACTATGTTGAATGAAACTACATATTACTTACCTAGCAACATAATTAGATCTAAAGAACTATTAGAAAACACACTCAATGTAAATTTAAAATATGAGCACTAGTGCGAGGGAAGTCGATACCAAAATGGTAAGAAAAATCTAAACCGGACATTTTATTTTCAATATTGATAGGTTCGCGTTTGACCGCTATCTATCCTGAGGGCTTAGCCAAGTTGATAATCGACAATCGTTAACGCTAGTAGAAAACTTGAAATGTATGGGTATTTTTTTTTTTCGGTTGGGATTATCATCTAATGACATCCCCCGCTCTTGGGCGGAGCGGTGATTGAGATAGTGTCAGACTTTTACTGACTAAAAACCCACTCCTGTTCCTTCTTTGCCATTTTTCCAGGGCCCCGGGGATCACTTTCGCATCACCCATGGCCCCAGTAGGCCTCGACCCTGCTGGGCCCCTACGGTTGCTGACATCTCCCTGAGGCGCGCGTGGAACACTACGCGCCGTCGACGACTTGGGCTCGGTCCGGACAGTTACCGGACGATCGGACGACGAGCCACCCATTGCTCGCCGTCCGCAAGCCCGCGCCTACGGTGGCCGGAAATCGGGATCGGAATCCCGGCGGCGGTTGGGGCGTGAGAACTGTTGCCTCACGCGATCGGCCGCCTCCTTTGCTAGCATCACTGCTTCGCAGAAGGAGGCAACCGCCTGCCACTCCTTCTCACTCCGGACCATGGCCTGTACCAAGGCCCGGCACGAGAGATCGTTGCCGCCGATCGCCCCCACGAGGACACGGCGGTGCTCTGCCCAAGCAGGGTACACCTCTACCGTATGCTCCACCGTGTCCTCCGGGCGGTCCACACAATGGTGGCACCCGGGCGTCTCTTCTGCACGAATCCGGTGCAGGAACCTCCCGAACTATGTCCGGTGAGGACCTGCGTCATGCGGTAGGTAAGGACGCCGTGAGGCCTTTCCAGCCACTCCTCAAAGAGGGGACTTATCGCCATAATTATGGCGTGCCCAGCACTGGGTTGCGACAGTCGCTGTCGCCATTCCACCATGAGATCCCGCCGGAAGTCTTTCCGCCATGCCGCGACTTGGCGCAGCAGCGGAGTTTCACCCCGGCGTTGCATCTCCATGCGCAGATCGTGCATGCGCGCAAGGTCTTTTGCCTCCAAATCCCACGGTGGTTGGCTAGCAAGGAGGCTCGCTGCTTCGCGGGAAATCGTGCGGTATCCCCGCACCATCCGGATGGCCATGACCCTCTGAAATGTATGGGTATGACATCATCTTAACGTTAAGTCACGTGGTGAGAACAAAGGAATCGGAGGCGTTATCGACTGTAGAAAAAGATTCGAAACGAAACGTTCGTAACTTGGCTAGGCCTGCTGATGGTAAGCAACAATGTGGTCAACGATGTACAACGCTTGCCTAGAAATAGCCTATTCACTTATGACTTAAAGATTCCTAGGTTGTAGCTATCAGGAAAGTGAAACACAGACTTCGGCTGGGGATTCAGGCCCCTTTGCACAATGTAAATATTTATGTTTACACTACTTTCTGACAGTGGCTGCGCCCATGTAAAAGTAAATTTCTCCATACAAACTTTAGACAGCCGTCTTATAACGTCAGGAGATGAATTTTGGAAAATCCTCTCTTAATGCTCGCCAACGTCATAAAAGAAAACGTTGTGCAAAATTTCACGTTTCGAATCCCTGTAGTTAAGTTGTACCTTGTTATGTCAATCAGTCAGTTTCCCTTTAAATATATATGTCGTGCCAGATCTTAGAAATTAATCACTTCATGATATGGCCAAGTAAAACTGGCCAGATCGTTTTAAACGTTAAAGTTTGATGATATTTCAGTCTTCGTTTGGCCTACTTTCTTTATACCCACATCAATGATATGGCCAAAGGAGGATTGACATATCATCAAATGTTAACGTTTAAACGATCTGGCCAATTTTAGTTGGCCATATCATGAAGTGATCAATTCTAAGATCTGGCCATGACATACATATTATATATATATATGTATAGACATTGATTCTGTTTCTATCATCTTCATAAGTATGACAGAAATAGAACAATTATTTAAAATAGTTAAGCGCCAAATGCATTTAGTGAGTTGTAGGACAAGTGGCCATAAAAGTCACACACTGGAATACAGAAGCTTCCTGTAACGATCTAAAAAACTGGGCAAGTGCAAGTCAAACTCGCGCACCGAGGGTTCCGTACAAACTTACCTGTGAAAACTATACAACCTATAAAAAGTTCAATTCCCGAATTGAGTTACGAAGATTTTACCGAATCGCAAAAAAAAAATTGTGACGTAACTACAAATTTATACAGTTTTCAGATTTATTCTTATATTTGTGCAATAAGACCTTGCTTCATGCCAAATTTCAGTAACGGAAAGTACCCTATGAATTTTGATTCCCTTGAGAGTGTCGAAATACACGTTTTTTGCGACATAAACGGCCGTATCTTTTTTTTTTTCGTTAACTTAGAAGTTTGATTTTTTCACAGCTTCAAATGACCGTAGACTTGATTATATGGTTTTAATTTCAACTCGATACCTCCACGCGTTCCCGAGATAAAGGGTCTAGCTAGACGGATAAAAAAGTGATTCTATAAGGGTTCCGTTTTTCCGTTTGAGGTACGAAACCCTAAAAATGGCCTTCAAAAGATATTAGGTGAGTTTATCAAATTATAACTAGTTACAAATAAACGCCTACACAGCGACATAAGTTTTTAATTTGATTAAATTGCTAACAGCTTCCGTCTTCAGATTTATATCGCAATTTAAGTAATATAATTTGTATAGATATTTAAGCAAGATAAGAGGTCCATTAACGATCATAAGAAGCATACTTCAAAACCCACTCTAATATCTATTAAAAAGCCCATAAAATAATAAATAAAACTAAATTAACTTTGTTACTTTTTGATACTTACTTTTTGATCATCACGCACGATTTGCTAGAGGAAAGTGGTTTTCTTCATGTTATATTAAAAAGAAAAGACAAAATAGGTAGTGCCCACGGGTGCGCCGGCGTTTAGAAAACCTCATGGGTGCTCATGCTTATTTGACGGACTCGAAAAAGTGGCGAAGTGTAAGAAGAGAAATGCACACTGATCGACCGACAAATAAATAAATGTCCTACTTACATACTGCGTACTTAATTACTAATTGTGTTTGATAAAAATATAAAATGAAACCAAGTTTTATTATCAAAAAATATTATAATTTATACGTAACCTAAAAGGCGATTACTGATCTATTTCTTGATGTCTATTCTTAGGGGTGCTCGGCACCCACTGTTTATTTCTCATGGGTGCTCGAGCCTCCAAGCACCCACGGAGTCGGCGCCCCTGGTAGTGCCTACTAAGCTTTAGTCACAGCAGACAAATAAATCATAAATAACAATCGTGATAGTAGGAAACCAGTCTCAATAAATGCATTTGTAGCGGCATATCTATGGCATCAAATAGGAACGAAACTACGAAATCCTAAATCTCGCAATTAGAAATGACCGCGTGATTTGAACATATACAACAGCCCGAAATCATCTACTGGACAGTTGCCCAGATCAGACAAAATATCTGTCGGGTCGGAGGATCCTCCCTTTTTAATGGAGGTTTGCGTGACTTTACACTCTGTCCCGCATACGTCCAAACATTTTTATTGGTTTCTTCTATTTGACGATTGGAGGTTTAATGACCAGCAGCGTATGTTTTTCGGCTGAAATAATGATAACGATGAAGATTTATTAAAAACAGGGTAAAAACAAACCTGTAGTATGGCCATTCCTTAACATCGTTGTTATGTTGGCAACACATTGTCACCAACCTAATGGTAGCGTCTAACCGCCCGCGCCCCGCACCTGCGACCCCGCTCTCTCCTAAAAAAAAAAAACACTACATACTCTCGCGCACGCGCTCTGATCTTGACTAAAAAAATATATTATTAAAACCCCTACTGTTTTTAATGGTGGGAAATCACAAAACAACTCCTACCGATCTGAGTGGAGCGAGAAGTAGTGTATCAAACTTTTACTGAAACCCCACCGGTGTTCCTTTAGTCCTGGCGCCCATTATCGGCATTGGCAAGCAAAAGGATCCTTCGGCATCCATAAATGCAAGTGCCGTTCCTTAGCTGCTCTTTGCGTTCCAGGGCCACGGTAACTTTTACGAACAAGCCCACGCTAGAACAATTTCAAAATGTCTACAAAGCCAAGAAACCGCAACTTCCCCGGTATCACGAAAAAGTATCGTATAAACACGCTGTGTGCCCAAATTAAAATTCGTGAATTCTGTCGTGTCGACCGAACACGGCGAATTCTGAAACGAATAAATATCTTCGTAATTAAATATAATTTGTATTAACTATGCTATCTCGGGGAAATTTATTTTCGGCTGGCAACACTCTTTAAATAAGTTAATTGTTTTATAGTCTGTTGATGACCTTTAAGAAAAAGAGCAGTTTAAGTTTAATTTATTAGTTTTGAAGTTAATTAAGGACTGTTACTTATTACTTTCATATATAGTTTAGTATATTATACTTGACTATAATAGACGTTAATTCAGTAAAAAAAACTCAAGACAAGAGCCATGAAAATTAAAAAAAATAACAGTGATTAACTTCTTGTCTTTTTTAGGGTTCCGTACCTCAAAAGGAAAAAACGGATCCCTTATAGGATCACTTTGTTGTCCGTCCGTCTGTCTGCCTGTCTGTCTGCCTGTCAAGATTCTTTATCTCAGAAACGCGTGGAGGCATCGAGTTGAAATTAAAACCGTATACTCAAGTCTGCGGTCCCTTGAAGCTATGAAAAAATCAAACTACTAAGTTAATGACAAAAAAGATACGGTCGTTTATGTTGCAAAAAACGTACATTTCAACACTCTCAAAGGAATTAAAATAGGGTACCTACTCCCGTTGACCCAGAATCCTGAAATTTGGCATAAAGCAAGATTTTATTTAACTCTTTTCTCTTCTCTTCTTAGATCTTTTCTGCTTCTTCTTCTTTTAGATATAGGAATAAATCTGAAAATTGTAAATTTGTCGTTACGTCACAAAAAATAATCTTTTTTTACAATTCGGAAAAATCTTCGTAACTCAATTCGGGAATCGAACTGTTTTCACAGGTAAGTTTGTGCGGAATCCACAGTGCGCGAGTCCGACTCGTACTTGTTTGCCCTGTTTTTTTTTTATACAAAACGTATTTAACAATTTTCCACAAAATTCTATCTGACAGAACGTTATTTTACGTTTCACCTTTTAGGTAGTCAATTGTCATTCAAATACCTAGAACTTCAATAAGTATGTATATGATAGAGCGTTATTTTCTGCAAAATAAAGTTCTTGTTGATTTTTAGAATTGTCTATGATTTTAATGTGAATTAAATAAGCAGATTGAAATTCAGCACACGTGCAGACATTCTATCTTCTCTATAGACCGTCGATAGCAATTTAGAAAAAACTTCCCCTGTATGTGCGATCCACATAAATTAATAAGAGACATTTCATAATTAAATATTCTAACCACGTCGCATTTCCTTATTTATTGTTAAATTAATTACAGAGCGGCCATGAAAAAATATTCGCGGTTCTATTGTTTCATTAAAATGCCTCGCGAATTGTTTTTAATTAGGCGTGCGGACGACAGACATTTTTATTAATCGTTTAGCGGCCATCTTGTTTGACTCTGTCATTATGAAATTAATTTTCGTAATTATACTTTACGGAATTATATGTCGTTTATAAAGGACTTAACTTATAATTTGACACATGACACGTGCCGATTTGTATGAAAAGGATATGAAGGTAATTCTCCCGACCAAATTGTAATCTACTAATATAGTATAATGGTGTCATTTTGACTTTCCAATGGTCAACCACTGACAGTCCATTGAAAGAGGTGGCATAGAATGGTAATATCGTAAATATTGACAAATGAATGTCTCACGTATGCGGTAATCTGCTAAAATTTTGATAGTTCCTTTGATCAGTGACTTACCATTAGAACGTCATTATGCAGTCATTGCTTTTAATAAGCTCGATATTGTCATTCTACCACAACTCTATTAAGAGACCATTGACGGATCAATGATCGATCATTATCATTATGAATTAGCAGATTACGAACTTTTAGCAAAATGACAATGGGATCTTGTTGGAATGACGAATTTATAAAAATAGCAGACTTGGGCCCCTGGTCCCTTGCTATCCTCGTCAATGTTACTCCTGTTACCTTTTTAATGTTGTCTTCCCATCTAGACGCTGCCTACCTTTTTTTCTGCCTAAGACACTATTTTGTGACATCTGTTGCCCATTTGTCTATTTTATTCCTTATTAAGTGATTCGTCAAGTACGCAAGAGATATTATAGTGTAATATCTCCTGCGTACTGATACAAGTGTGTGCGAAAACACAGGGTGCACTCTCTGTTGCTTTGCCCTCGTAGTCCGACTGTAAACCGGAGAGATATCATTCATGGGAGTGTCACACCACTTTCTTAATTCCGGGCTGCTACTGAGAAATTCTTAATAAAAACTCAATAACACTTTTTGTCTGACAATCGAACCCAAGACCCCGCGCTCAGCAGTCACTCTTGCGACCATAAGATCGGAGGTTTCTAGAGGAGAGATTCTAAATAATGGATGATAACCTCGTGTTATGAGGAAGCCAAAACCAAGCAATTTTGAAGGAGCGCTTGCCTGATGCTGTGTAAGATACTTTGACGTCTACCATTCCACTGCACACATGATGTTCGATAGTAGCAGATTCTATACTGATTTGTGCTCCAGAAGACGCAGCGTTGAAAGGCTTCCCACAAGGTGGACCGATGACCTGGTGAGAGTCGCGAGAATTGGATGCGAGACGCACAGGACCGTTCGTTGTGCCTATGTCCAACAGAAGACGTCTTTCGGCTGAAATGATGATGATGAAGTGGACCTACAATTCCTAGCATAAACAATTAGGTTGACTAAATCGACTGACAGTTAATGTTAACCGGTTGAACTACTGATTTTGTTAGTTTCGTAAATTAATTCGACAAATGTTCCAGCAGAAAGATAATAATATGGTAGCAATGTACCTAAGTAAGTCATGACTCCTTGAGATGAGACACCGATATTATTTCAAGCGCCATCTCCACTTGTCGCTCCGCTCACGTCTAATAAATCCAGTTAATAAGTAAAACCAACTAATGTATCACATAGACAGGAACACATCGAGTTTTTCCCATAAAGAATGTTAATATAAATACTCCAAAGACAATCTGCTAATGATTCTCGTTATATCTTTAAGTAAAGAGTTTTTGCCTTGTCTCTGGTCGCAGACGCCAGTGAGGAACTTCAAGACTCCATAGACAATTAAAAGCAATCTAGAGGAAGTTGTTAATGATCTATTGTGGGACTCATTGAAATATAGTTTCGATATTAACTATGTGAATTTGTATTTCTTGTTTTGATTTTCATATTTGAGTGGTTCGATTGCTTTTTTGCCGACGATCGCTTGTGATATGTAAAAGGAAATGTGTGCTTTTCTTTTGTTGAGGTTAATTAGACAGGTATTATCATTTTCATCATTCTAGAGGTAATTGTTTATGGTGCCTACGAAAAAGGCGAGTGTTGACATTGCTTGTGATTTTTTATGCCCACTAAGCAGAGGGAAAAGTTCCGCTTGCGTCATGGTAAAAACGATACGAGAAATTACGTCACCAAAAGGTTTCATAATTATTGTTAAGGAGTAAGAAGTATCTCAAAGAGATGTCGGCATAAGTAACGGGGCCTGTTACACAAAGGGCAACTGAAGGAACACAGGTGGGTTCTAGTCAGTAATAGTCTGACTCTCCCTCTCGCTCCACTCAGAGCGGTAGAAGTTATTTGATGATTTCAAACCCCCTTAAAAAAGGGATAGTAAGGTATCATCTACATCATACGAGTATCTCTAAAATTTTTTTGTTCTCCAGCGGCGGTAACTACATACCTACTTACCATCAGGATGGGACCGCCTGTTTAACTACCACTCAATAATATAAACATGTGCTGATATTATTGAGTGGACAAACAGTCCTAACAGTTTGCACTAAATCATAAGGAACCATTGTCCTCTTCATAACTTAAAATACATCAAAATAAACAATTTACCTAAGTCCATTCATCTTCAAATCTTGCCAATGTTGGCCAGACTGTATGGCGGGCACAGAAGCGTGTATAGAAAAATAATAGTGTACTTCTATGAACGAACGCCTCCCCGAGCAACCCGCAGAGTCATTGTCGTTCCCTCGTTCATTCACGATCGAAACTGAATCATTCGGATGTAGCGCGACCGATGGGTTTTGATCGCGATGGCTACTTGTTACTTTAGTTTGAAATGTTTTACCAGTAAGTGATATTTATATACTTATATAATATCTAATATGTAATATTGTAGAACAGTGGTGGCCGAGTGATATAGGCCCCGACTTACGAGTTCTAAGTCGCGGGTTCAAAACCCAGTCAAGCGCATTACTTTGTGTAATTTATTTCATTACCACTGCTCTTAAAACGGTGAAGGAAAACATCGTGAGGAAACAAACCAAAAATTCGAAGACATGTGACACCCACCACCCGCACTGCGCCCGCGTGGTGGATTATGGCCCATTCCCTCTCCTAGAGAGGAGGCCATAGTCCCAACAGTGGGAGCATTATAAGGCCGACTATGCTATGCTATGCTATATGTAATATTAAAAAATATACCTTTATTGCTGGAATAAACATATTTACAATGAAACTTCCTGTAATCGTATTTTTTTTTTTTGAGGTCAATGTTTATCAAATATCTCCTCCTGCTCTGAGTAGAGCGAGTAGGAGTGACAGACTTGTACTGACTAAACCCCACTTGAGTTCCTTTAGTTGTACTTTGCGTTCCAGGGCCGCGGTAACTCTTTCGAACAATCCTGCAGCCCACTAAGTGTATTCTTAATATTTCAATGAATACTTATTTTTTCCTTTCTCAGCATCTAGCTATCATCCTTTCTTCGTTCCAGTTTGTCTTTTGACAAAGGCTTCATCTAACATATATAATTCTGGTACATTAACCAACAACTCGGACCTGCTACTTTCTTTATATTATCTTTCTATCGCCTTTCTATCGCTTTACCTGCCTGTTATCGGCTTAAAATGACATAGTATCTATTACCAAGTATTTATTTTGCATGCCTAATTTGGTAAAACACAATTAACTGAGCATACACATGACATCCAAAAATGTATAATTTATTATATTGTGTTCTGCAATAAAGATTTGACTTTGGCTTTGACCAAATAATGATTGATTTGGGAGAATTTTTATTTTGTATCGAATTCAACAAAGGTCTTGTGATAGAACGTTTGAGAAGTGCATAAGTTTCTCATATACCTAGGGCAGAAAGAAGCCATTCTAAGAATAGGAGCTACACGTCGATACCCCAAGTTCCCATACATCTGCACTTTGGAGGACTTGATGGCCCAAATAATTTAAGGAGTAACCATTGACTCAAAAACAGTCAAAAACATCGAATAGAAACCATATTTATTTAGAAAGTATTAATATTTAGGTACATTTTTAACAATAAAGAAAGATGGAGCTTTTACCAATTACGAATAAATTAGAAGAATGTTACAAATGTTCTTACAGGTATAAAAATTTAATAATGTCCAAATAAAAAACCCCCACTCTATCAGGTGCGATGGTCAGCAGTATTCTAATCGCATTCCATTTGTCCACCACTGCAGCTAGAATATCCGCCGTAACCATGAGCCCTGCAGCACTCATGTCTTTCAGGTTCAATGCGGTCGCAGACCTGGTCACAAGGTCCAACACGGGTTGCATCGATGCCGATAGTACACAGCATCACGGCGAAAGCAATCAACAGAAGAACGAAAGTTGTCTTGATGGCAGCCATTTTGTTCTTGAAGAAGTTGAGACGAGATACGGTTGTAAGGAGTTGTAGATTTGTTGTGATGCTTGAGACGCTGGGCTTCCATATTTATACCATAAATCTAATGGGTAATGACTGTAATGAGTATGTAGGTATTGCAAATTCCCCATGTACGGATATTTTTTGTGAACAGGATATTTTATTTTAATATATGTTGGCTTTTCTTGTTATCATGTGGTAGGGCTTTTTCTCAGATGATGGACTAATTTGTTCACGAACTATAATTATGCGGGTTCATTCTCACGAGTGCGTCAATTATCACATATAATTTCAACCCTATTAACAGGAGAGAGCTCTCTGGCTACATGGACCAAATAAAGAGATTGATTTAACATCAAAGAGTCACATAGTATTTGCTTGATAGGCTAAAAGGTTAATGACCTAAATTAACGAGCAATTTATAAAAATCCTTCTTAAGGCTTCCATACACCGGTGTGATACGAAGAATATAAAATAAATAACAACAACGACACCGACAACGCTATGCCATAACAACAATTTATATCCCTGCTAACAATCAATCTGCCGAGAATGGTCAACCATCCACGGTCCGACGTCTTGCTTGATAGTTAAAATATTTCGACAAATTATTATTTAGTTTATTTGAAATAAATGCATTGTAATCGACTGCTATTATGCCGAATAAACTTAAAAAATATATTCACAAGACTAACAGTCAGCAGTCTAGGGTTACTCCTTAGCTCAGATAGTTTTTGTTTCCTTATCATTTGTTTGATCTTAAGACATTATTTATGCATGTAACTTTACTTATAATTCATTGAGGAAAATAATAAGGAGAATAGAACAAATTACAATCGCAGGTAATCTTTAATAACTTATTAAAAGATAATAATGATAACCTATGACCAGTTGTAAGAGTAATGTGGACACTAGCTTCTAACGTTTTATTTGACCATGTAGGTCTATGTGAAATAAAATATTGTGAATTACCCAGTACACTGTATCACAGAGAAAGCAATTTAACTATGAAATTGCATTACTTGTCAAACATAAATAGGGTGAAATATTTTAAGTTTTTTTGGACCACAAGTCGAGTTCTCTACGGCATGCGGCATCTAAACTGAAACAAATGCGAAATACATAAAATTATTTTTTATGTCATCACGCTAATCATAACATTGTATGAAGCACATATTAAAATTAATGCAATATTTCGAAATTGGTCAAACAACAAAAATACTGACATTTATATTTAGAAAATAGGAAAGAAAATGCACCGCCTTTGGTACGACGTAGGGTATGATTCTGTATCAAGAGGGTGTATGTACCTACTAGGTAAGTGATACATTGTTATTCATACCTTCATCAAGAATCATCAGGTGGCATCGCAGTCAAGCACTGGTTTATATCAAATAAAAATAATAATAAAAAAAGCCTGACATCTGATGATGATGTTAAAGGAACCAGATCATACCAATTATTCTTTTAATTTATTCATGTACCTATTAGTAAATTCTTTATTTACAAATATTGTTTGTGTTTATAAACAAAATCTTTGTGAAAATAGCTGTCGTTAATTTATTTTACATGTAAGCACGTATGTACCAGAGAAGAGTACCTATTTTTCATGAATGGTGTAGTAATGTAGATGCTGAAAGATGAAAAATAAATATCCTAAATATTTTCACATCGGTGAAGATCAGCCCCCTAGCCAAGTTACGACCGTTTCGTTTCGAGTAGGCCACGCCTCCGATTACTTTGTTTTGACCACGTGACTGAGCATTGAGATGACGTCAGAACAAAGGAAGGGAGGTTTTTTTAAGAGTTAGGTATTTACATAAAATAAAATATTTATTTAAAAAAAACACTAATTGTTAAAACAGAAAAATTTAAGTAGGTGAGTACCAAAATACCAAGTCTACTTGAATCAAGTAGCCAACTTGCAAATTCAAAATTCGCACCTTATTTGCGGACCCACACTTTTTTCTAAGAAGATAAGTGGAATAAACCCATGTTTTGACGACGACTGCCCACAGAGTTACTTATAAAGCGATTTCAATTTTGAATTATTGCTTGTAAGCCGAATTTGATCTATTTAAATGGTGACATTTTAAATAATTGTGTCAAATTTTGTTATCATTACGAAAGAAAAGAAACTTTAAATGGGCCAATCAGACAGGAACGATTCAAAAAAAGAATGTCACAGTTTTCTGTGAGTTGGTAGTATTGGAATTTCTTGACATTTCTCCACATTGTCATTGTCCCAGTGGAGTGGCGACTGGGCGAGTGGCGAGTGACGCGGCATCTCATCGATTTTATTGGATACAATTGACGGGCCTTTGTTTGCAAATATGCACTTTAGTGTTACTTTTCTTTGGCTTTTATAAACAATTATCGATAAATAATGGCCCAGCTTTATCTCTTTTAACGATATGTTCCCATTTCCACAATAACAAAGCAAACAAGAAAATGGAAAAATTATAAAGCTGTTCTGCTTTTTGTTTCAATAAATATTAGGTACCATAAAGCGACTCTTATTAAGGAACAACAATATCCCTTGAATTATTTTAAAAGTTAAATTCCTTCTCATCGTCATTTGCATAACATTAATGATGTTTTCATTCGAGTTGATTCTGAATATCGATGGGGACGTTTTTTCTGCGAGCGTATGCAAAGGAGCACATTTGCATCCTCCGAAACCACATTCGGCCTAATTTGGATGCGTCCGCTATCTCCGCCGAAATCGTTAAAATGCACGCACGGTAGCGAGAACGGTTCAAAACACAAAACAATAAATAAATAACGAGAACAATAAATATAATTAAAAACGACAAAAAGCGTCCGTTCGCATGACGCGGGTACAAACGGGTGCGCGCTCTCGACGACTCTATATTAACGATACGAATTCAACCCAAATTCCATGAACGAAACTCTGCTTTATCGAATACTATTACGATTCGATTTACAATGCTGAAAATCGATATCCTTCAACATTTTGTCACCGGCACGTCACGTTTCCGAACGCTCCTCATTAGAGATTTTTATTTTTAAATAGTCGCAGTAGGGTCGAGTCTCCCGTGGATCCTGCTGGCAGTTTTTTAAACTTGAAAATGGAATTTAAACGAGATGACGTTTCTTTATTGCGTTCGATTCTGTCGAAGCGATTCTAGACGCGTTTGTGCTATAATTGGCGTCAATAGAGATGAGATTCGTTTGGGAAATGGGATCAAATTTGACAGATATCCGAAGTGTGTCCGTAAGTTTTGTCTATGACAGGTCGGAAGGCATAGGTCCTAATAAGGTCCGAGATGGAGAAGTAATGGGTTTTCAGAGTTGTCGCGTCTCAAATTTATTGCACCAATTAGTAGGGTCCACGTGAAGGGGTTTATCTCGAGGTTCGATCTGGCTCTATTTGGGAGGTAACGGTCGATAATGGTCGAATTTCGGGGAACGCTTCTTTGATTTTTTCCTCAGCTATGGTAGACATTTTCGGAAGCGAGAATGTAACAAGTTAATTGGGTAAAAATATTCTGAGACCGACACATGGTGGGTGCTTATAAAGATCATTACCAGCATAGATTAATTAGGAAGCTACCGGGGTTTAGATGTTAAAACCGGAATACGAGAGAGCTACGTATTACTCTGTAAGCAATTAATTCGTATCTTATTAAGATACTGTTTCTAGAATTGTTGTTACTTCAAAAGCCTTTAAGATGTCTATCAAAGGTCCTTTACAGGGTTTCATATTAAAATTGTAATTAAACCATTACGCAGTATTAAGAAGTATGTTAATTAGTAAATTTCTAATAAAGATTGGATCTCGTAGTAAACACAGGTTAATCATAGTAAAGTTTAATATGTTATTACGCTCTTCTTTATAAAATTAAATTACAAACCAGTTTAAATCTTAATATCTAGCAACTTTTACATGCAAATGTAAAATAAACTATCTAAGCTTCATCTTAACGTTATCATGATATATCTTTAGTCATCTATGAATCTTTATTTAGAACTTCACCTACGTTTTTATTGTCACCAATAAATATATCCTAATATCCTTATTCTCACATCCTTAACCTTATACATATTATAAATCAAAGTCCCCCACAGCGTCTGTCTGTCTGCTCGCGATTAACTCAAAAACTACTGAACGGATTTTCATACGTTATTCACCAATAGACACGAGTCATTCTTAGTGAATGTTTAGATGTAATACATGCCTATTACAGTAGAGAAAACGGATAGGTGAGTTGTTAGATGAAATTATTAAAAAAAAACTTGAAATTTAAAGAAAGTCATATTTCGATAGCGTACTTTCTTAAATCTCATAAAATCATGACTTTTTGATATTTATTACTTACAATCTCTTTTTAGGATTCCGTACCTCAAAAGGAAAAAACGGAACCCTTATAGGATCACTTTTTGTCCGTCTATCTGTCTGTCAAGACCCTTTATCTCGGGAACGCGTGGAGGTATCGAGTTGAAATTAAAACCATATAATCAAGTCTGCAATCATTTGAAGCTATGAAAAAATCAAACATCTGAGTTAACAAAAAAAAGATACGGCCGTTTACGTCGCAAAAAACGTATATTTCGACACTCAAATGGAATCAAAATTCATAGGGTACATTCCCGTTGACCTAGAATCCTGAAATTTAGCATGAAGCAAGGTCTCATAGTACAAGTATAGGGAAAAATCTGAAAACTGTAAATTTGCAGCAATTGCAATTGGCTGGACCGCAGTTACTCTTTCGAACAATCCCGCATAGCCCTGGCAGGATCAACTAAGTTGTAAGAACACCTAAAGTACGTTTCATACCGTTCGATTTTCCTCCTAGATAACGTCGAAACCGGCTTAATATCGACAAGTTTTGTTTTAATAAACATAAAATTATCCTCTAACAACGATGGACCATAATTACAAGTACATAATTAAGTAATTACCTACGAGAAATGACCTACTATATTTCCTTATCTATAGACTATGTGTTACATAAGATTACTCTTGGATTTCCCCGTAAGAGTAGGCAGAAGTAGAGGTATGTAGAGATTTCGGAAGTTATGCTTTTTTATTTCTAACTTTTGTCCTGAAAGGTTTAAAAAGATAAAAAAAATGGGCAAGTGCGAGTCGGACTCGCGCACTGAGGGTTCCGATGAAAACAGTTCAATTCCCGAATTGAGTTACGAAGATTTTTCCGAATTGCAAAATAGTATTTTTTTGTGACGTAGGTAGCAACAAATTGACTGTTTTCCGATTTATTCCTATACCTGTGATATAAGACCTTGCTATAAGCAAAATTTCAGGATTTTGGATCAACGGGACTATGAATTTTGATTCCTTTGAGAGTATCAAAATATAAGTTTTTTGCGACATAAATGGCCGTATCTTTTTTATTCGTTATCTTAGAAGTTTGATTTTTTTCTTCACAGCTTCAAGGGACCGCAGACCTGAGTAAATGGTTTAAATTTCAACTCGATACCTCCACGCGTTCCCGAGATAAACGGTCTTGACAGACAGACAGACGGACGGACTACAAAGTGATCCTTTATGGGTTCCGTTTTTTTCTTTCGAGGTAATCCCTAAAAATTCAATTCAATTAGGAAATGAAATTAAAAAGATGCGAATACTTGAAAAGAAATCATTCCTAACCAATTGATTAAACCATGAAAAACAGGAACAAAACGGGCTACGGGTTTTTTTGATAAGTCAGCTATTAGTAATTATATGTACCTATAATCAATAACTTTTTTTTATTCTTGATAGGTTCGCGCTTGACCGCTATCTCACCTGACTTGGACCAAGTAACAAAAAATTACAGGTTTTTTTTTTCAATTTCATACGTAGGAGATTATGAAGACTTAGGTAAGTCTCGAGGCGTAGACTCTCAGGATGTCATGCTAATGAAGGAAAACGCTAGGCATAAGACTTCAAGCCTTCAAGCATGTTTATCCTAAGTATTACAATATCAAGCGAATAAATATTATTATAAAATACTGTGAGATGTATGATTTCTAGAAAGAGGTTCATTACCTACCCCTACCAGATATCTTTAGTGAGGGTACCTACGCTAGACTAAATCCTAAAATAGTTTAATTGTTCAATGAAACAGATTGATAAATGTTCATTAAAATTTCTACATCAATAGCACGGTTCAAATCATGTCCATTCAATAGAATCTACGAGTATCTGGGTAATTATCGGATTTCCGAAAACTCGCACCTCATTGCTGCCTGACCAGATTACTGATACTATAATTAGTTAGACCTACACAATTGAAATTAATTAAAATTCAACCTCTATCTTCTACATTTTTCAAAATAAAAAATATATATACCTTTATTATTAGGAGTAGTGGTGGCCGAGTGGTAGATAACGGCCCCGACTTACGAGTTGTAGGTCGCGGGTTCAAACCCAGCTAGGCGCATTACTTTGTGTAATTTATTTCATCACCACTGCTCTCAAAACGGTGAAGGAAAACATCGTGACGAAACCGGCATGTCCTAGAACCAAAAATTCGAAGACATGTGATCCACCAACCCGCACTGGGCCCGCGTGGTGGTTTACGGCCCATTCCCTCTCCTAGAGAGGAGGCCTGAGTCCCAACAGTGGGAACATTATAAGGCCGACTATGCTATGCTATGCTATGCTATACCTTTATTTATAGGTAAGTAGGTAGGTACATATTTTACGCCTTTCTGAGGCAGTTGGATAAAAATTTCGAATTTCTTATGAGGAAAATGAACTGTGAATCAATATTGAACTTAATCAACGTTATGATAATGTAGAATAAAATAATCTATAATAATTTTTAATTTGTATAATTTTTTAAATTTTTAATTTTTTTGTTTAATTTTTTAATTTGTATTGTTACAAGTCTTTATGGTTATTGATAGTATTTCTATTCTATATAATGTTGTGAGGTTGGCACCTCCTACAAACGAATGAAAAAATGAACTATAAAAAAAAGGTTCCAAATATGAACTCCAATAGAACACCAAAAATTCATCATCACATTCTGAAATCCCACGGGATAATAAAATGAAGACGTTATAGAATATTATAGATTAACTTCTTATAATACAGAATAGAGGCAGTCCACTTATTGGGCAGTTTTTTGCGTTACATGAATGAACGAACCTTATGAATGAACCTATTATGTGACGTTTTTTCCACCTGTGCAATAGAGTTCTCGGACTATAAAAATTTGTATTGTTACAAGTGATATTATTTATGATCTCCAGAGTTTTTTTTGGACAACGTACAATTCGAAGAATTTCGGAGAAGTTTTACGACCATTAACGGTGAAAAATATTGTGAATGAATGGGACGGATTGAATGGAGATTAGTTTTAAATTTTATTTAATTGCTCTATAGTTCAACTGGGCCGTTGGGAATTCATTTTCAAAATAAAAGGTTGACAAAAAAATGAATCAGGCATCCAGGATTTGAATAACTATAAATAATAATAATAATAAAATTATTTATTGACATAAAGTTCCTACACACTGACAAATGTATTTAGTATTATAGAATACAGGCGCCAGTGTATTCCCCATATTGTAAATACAATTTTGTCAACAAATGTATACAATTAAAATATTTTTTTTATTAAAAAATATTATAGTAGAAAAATATAAAACGAATTTAAAATTACGGTCAATGACAAATATCACAATTAATAATAAAATCAAACCTATAATATTTTTCACAATTAAAAAAATTGTGATCTTTCAACGTTCCTAACAAACAAATTGTCCTCAATTCCTTCACAGATAGGTACTAATCAAATCATGGTGCAAACTCATACTAGTTATCTCAACCAAAAAGACCTTATTAGTTATTAAACAGTGCCATGACTAACTCATAACTACAGAACTACTACTCAACTTAACAGACAATATTGCAACACTGTCTTAGGCAGATAAGTATTACATTCCCACGACCAACAATACACGAAAATAATGACCGATCGAGTTGACCGCAAGTCATTTTAGCGACACAACCTTCACTCGGAGTTAATGACGTGAAAGAAATTGCTTGACACTCGCCAATCGAAATGTATGACGAGAAAACTTCGAGATTCTTCCCACGCGTGAAAAAAATTATAGAATAGAAATGCCTGACCTATAATGTGCGGACACGGTTAATCGGTTATAATATGTAATTTTTTAGTTTTTTGGGTAGATTTTTTTTTGTAGATTGCAATGTGTGATTATAATAAAGGCCTTTCGAACCTTTTGTACTGAATTTGACGGAATTATTTAAGTAAGTAAATGGGACTCCATTTGTATAAAATTCCGTCATACTTAGTTTGTGCTCTTGCCTAGATTTAGCCTGTGTTAGGCAGTTAGGTCATGTAGAGTTATCTCTAACTTAAGACACATGGATTTTACTCTGTATATACGAAATCTACAACATTACCAAACATGCAAATTACACAAGCAAAAAATTAAACTAGAACACAACAAACATCATATTCATACAAAATTTCGGTCGGTATAATCTCGCCAAACGGAGGCACCCTCATGAATAAAACTAGCTGGTGTATAAATTCAAATTTCCTCTTCTCCACACGCTCATTTCCATATCTCGGCCTCTCTCCCCCTATGCTTTATTATTAAAACTCCAGTGCAAAAACCGACACCCAAGTTATTCGCTATCTACGTTCGGAAATGGCATTATCGGCCGCGCGGCCCGACGCGCACACGTCTCAGCCAATAGGGCATTCTTATCAGAAAATGACTCATTTCAAATGACAGAGTGTTCTAAAACACATTCAATTAAAGAACGCCACAACCGTCACCGAACTTCTATTCCAAATTTAAACTCTGTACCGAAGTCACTTCGGAACACTTCGGCGTGTCGCTACGTTACTCAGTTAAGGCTCGTAAAATGGGGACTCTCGTAGCGAGAGGAAATTGGAATAAGAAAATTTGGGGTGTAAAATGAAAGATAGACGAGTGCTAATTTCCGGCTATTACTACGTCTCTTTCTTTCCCACACATTTATTGCGGGGAACGTGTTTGGGTGGCATATACTGTCTTTTTCTAGCGTGTAGGGACTTTACTATTTAATAGAGCGCATGGTGTAATGTAATGGGACTCTGGAAAATGTGTATCGTCTACGTATTTCTTCTTGTTTGGAAGTAAAATAAGTCGTTAAATTGAATTATGTAATTTGAATACTTCAATAGTCCTTCAGTGAAAAGGGTACATAATTATATACTTCACTATCTATCAGTTGTGTAGATTTAAATTCTAAAAAGTTTTACTTGCATACAAATCGTTTTTCTAAATAATAATATTAAATTCATGCCACAGCCCCACCGTTCCTCCGATAGCTTTATTCCTCGTTGCAATAATATGATTGAGCGTCAATATCTCGAGCGGTCCGCTCCGGCCGAGTCCTCAATAGCAAATGATGCCTCCGACCGCGTTGCGTCAAACGCTACCGGAATTTATCGACTACCCGCAAACAATTCGCCTCGCCGCCGGCTATATTCTCTATTGAGGCAACTTTGGTAGCGAAATTATTGAACTGAGGATTTATTACATAGAGAAAAGCGGATGAGCGCTAAAATAGATATTGTAAGTAGTAACACATTAGTTATCGCAAAAATAATTTTCTAATATGAGGTTTCCGTAAGCCGTAAATATGATTGAGATTAACATTCATGAGGCTGTTGGGTTCAGGTTTAAGGTATTTGAGAACAGACAATCTTGTAAACGTTTACAGTGCAATTGTACAGAGAGTGGGTTTTATATGGCGTCGGTAACGGAGCGTCTGGGAGCGTCGACAGGCCCGCCATTGTTCTCTGTTTAAAGTTAAAAGCAAAACTGACGGATATGAGCACTGCGTTTAGTCTAACTTAAACAACTTAACGGTGTTTTAATCCCTATTAGCGTGTTTGTTAATAAAATCAAACAGTTATTTTAGTAGCTGGTTAAATATTAAACAGTTATTCTTAAACCACCGTGGTTGTATCTTAATCCCTTCCCCGTGTAATACGATACGAAGTTATCGAGAAGCTATTAACACGTTGTAGTCGTTCGATAAATGAAATCCCGTCACCCCTTGTTTGATTTCTACCGTAATGTGATCATTTAGTGTGTGCTCTATTACAACAATCTAAATTGTGTGATTATTATTATAAAGACATTGAATGAGTCTATAAATTATATTAAAATGATAATGTATTTAACGATATAAAATATTTTATATCAAATTAAAGTTCTTCTCAGATAAAAAGCCGGCTTACAATTAATTCAAATCGATTTCCACTTAAGCAAACGTTCGCCGCGAACGATCAGAATTTCAAATTCGACTTTCAGAAAACGCGGCCAGAATGGTGTAAAGGTTCTTTTTTGATTCCAATATGCCATTTAAACTGAACGCGCCAAAAGAAATAGTAGTTGCAGCCGAGTTAGGTTGGCCAGTCTGATGCTATCTTGGCAGTTGGCACACCTGACCGACGCTAATTGGACAATAAATCAATTCTTTCCCGCTTCTTATTGGCGAATCGTGGCATTCCAATATTGAAAATTTGGCCGCGCGATATTGACAACATGATAAAAAACAATAGCCGGTTATCTTTTTCTTTTGTGTTCATCTCTGGACTCCGGTTCTTATTAAGGCTGAATCGTTTTATATTTTGTTTGTGTCAAACCCAATGTCTTATCGGTTAGACAATTTGTTTTTGGGAGCTCGTTATTGAATTATTAATATTGATATTTTGTATATTCTCATTTGATGTTACATTTGAAATAAATCTCATGTCATTGTTTAGCTGGCGTCATAGAAAAGCGTGTGTGATGAATCGGTTTAATAAAAGCGCTATAATCGGAATAAATAACATTAATGCAGCAAAGAGCGCGGGCGTCATCCATTATTAGAGTTATTAACAAAACGGAACGCGCGCCCGGCTAATCTGGGCGCGCTCTGAGCGTAATTAAATTCTCAGAACAAGCGAGCTATTAAAGCGAAACGGTAGCGCGACGCCCATTACGAAACGGAACGTGCATAATTATTTCGTTCCCGCCTTTTTTTCTTATTCTCATTTCGATTTTCGAAAGAGCGCGCTAATGTAGCGTCTCTGCCCTCTGGCACGAAGTCTTGTAAACAATGTTCTCGTAAAATCTTATTCAATTACCGCCTGCCCTCTTAATATACTGATTAGTTTTCGAACTGTTAATTGTATTCGGGCGCAAAAGACCGTGGAAATTAATAAATACTTGACTATGTTGCCTGAGTTTCCAATTTAAAAGATGTGGTTCTATATAAAGTCTGTAAAGGCAGTGGTAACAAAAAGCTGGTAGTTTTTTCTATCCAGACCACCAAGGCATTCAAATGAGGCATATCATTAGCCGTATATAAACAATGTCGTAAAATGACAGGTAGCAGAGCTTGTCACATCGCTGGTATAATATTATTCATGTGGTGTTATCGGCTCGACTCATCTACCGTTCTTCGTACTGTTAACATGTATTTTGACAGATGACATAAGTTTGGCGCCGTATCGCCGGTTTGTCATCTCGCTACGATGAAATACAATTCGGATGTAATAATAAGCTCCCGTCTTACGTTCGTTGATAAACGGACTCGTGTAAATCAATGTAATGGTGTTGTTATGACGTCAGTTTCGGTAGCTATTCAGTGGAAACCTTTTGTTTCGCTATCATTTCGTGTTTTGTAATAGACGTATGAGTAATAAACTGTCGACATTTAGCACTAGTTTATGTCTATTGGAGCAAATTATGAACTTCACCCGATTGTAACTGTGTATTTATTTTACAATAATAGACCGCATAACGACCTTGCCTAGAACTTTTGGACTAGGTCCATAATTTGTATGGCATAAGGTGCCAGTGCAATTTTATGCTATTTTAATCGAAATTCGAAATGTGACATTTTGTTTTTTGTTGCGGACAGTTGGTAGTGCCGACTTTGCCACCTTCATTATTAATTTCTCTGAAACATATCGCATTCAGTCTTCTCACAAGAAATAATATCTTTGGTCTTTAGTACAAAAATAGAATAAACTACGTAACTGGATGCAAATTAACCACTTCGATGAAAAATGCAGTAATTTTCTGCGACAACTTTCCATATGGATCTTCTTGGTTAACAAAAAGCAGAATGTGAGAGTCGACTAAGGGAAGATATGCTAATTTTGCGATGCAATGGGCTAGCTACATAGGCTGCCTATTTAGGTATCCCTGGCATAGAAGGATTCCTAAGATACCTCATAACCAAAAAACCTTAAATTGTGCCTCACTGTTAGCTCGCCAGTATTACTAGAATATTTTCGTCAAACTCATTCAGAAAATCATGAAAAAGACCTCTGAGTTTTTACCGCTACAATTTTCAATTTTTAATGTTATCGTGCTGGACTGGTCTGACTTTACTTTGCATTTCATCAGTATTATCATTACAGCCGACCAACTAGCACCACTTTAGTTCAGAAAAGATTCGGGGACCACGGGTGTTTAGGGCTGCAGGATTATTCGAAAGAGATACCTTGACCCTAGAACGCAAAGGGCAACTGAATTACTGAAGGAACACAGATGGGTTTCAGTCAATAAAATCTGATACGCCGTGAGAGGGCGTATCAGACTATCTACTCCAAACTGGAAAATTTATTGGTATTTTCCACAATATTCTACCTTTTGGTTATGCGCTATGAGAAGAGGCTCGCTTGGTAGCCTATACGAGTATATCTAGTTAGTGATTGAGGGAAAGTATCCTGTCCCGGTTTGCAGGAAGCATCGGCCGGGGTTCCTGATGAGGCCGCTAACAAAATCATGAAGGGCGAGACTATTCAACTGCTTGGACGACATCTTTCGGCTCCGGAATTTAAGTTATAGAAATATTGGACCTTTTTTCTTGAGATGGAAAATCATCAAGTAACTTCTTCCGCTCTAGGTGAAGCGAGAGCTCGTGTCAGACTTTTACTGACTAAAACCCACCTTTGTTCCTTCAAATACATATTTCGCTCCAGGGTAACGGAAACTCTTGGGCTGCCTTGCTTCTGCAGTGCCTCGGGTATGTTTTCGGAAGGGCGCACTGATTGTATCCACACCACCATGTGCAAACGATGCGTGACCCTGGTGAGCAGGGTGCGGGGCTGCTCCAATACAGTTCTCGCGATGATTGCCGGGAGATTTTGTTGCCCTTATACCGCACATTGCTGTAACGTAACCACAGAACAGGTAAAGGAAACCTCTTTTATCTGTTCTGTGGCTGTAATAGACATGTTATGGCTGTGCCCAATGGCATTTTTTTTGTTTTTTTTTTTAAACTACCAAATATGTAAATTATAACTTCAACGCCAACTCAGAATCCACTCAATTCTTTAGTCCCCCGATCGTTATCAAGCTCGCACGAGTCAACCTGATTGGTGACCAAACTATGATGTATGTCCCTTGCTCCCAAACTATGTCAGGAATGCGCCTTTGACAAATATGTATCTTGTGACCACTGACATCTGTCCGCAGGTGCTTTCTAAACAATTATTTAAATTAATAAGAACACTGCGGACGTTTTAATGGTTGTTACTTTGTAACATGCTAATTATTTATTGATGTTTTGTTGTGTAGGTAATGATGAATTGTTTATGCAAGTTTTTACCGTAGGTAGAAAATCTACGTATCTATCTACCTATTACTTTTATCAACATACTAAGTAGGTACAGTTAAGCTAGAACTACATTAGACCGACGCACACGTGTTTGTACGTAGAACGACGTCGCGTGGCGTAGGTCAAATGTAGCTCTACAAGTCTACAATGCGTTCCAAATAAGAATAGGATCGATTGCCATGTTGTGACGTCACGTCATACTGTCAAATAGCAAGAAATTGGGCAAAATTGAAGAACTCAGAGATGAGCAAAATTGAAGAACTGGATTCTGATTAAACTTTTTTCGTTCACAGTTCGTAAATAAATTAAATTTTAAAAATTTCTTGTTTTGATCACCATAATAATTCTTCGATTTGACAGTATGACGTGACGTCACTACCTGGCAATCGATCCTATTCTTATTTGGAACGCATTGTAGTTTAGTTTCCATATAAAATGTATGGAGACCAACGCGCCCAGATCGGGTGTGTGGCAAACGTGTGCGCAGTGTAGTTCTAGCTTAAATCTGTACGACCTAATAGTATGTGCGAAGTGAGTTACTTTTATGAAAAATTCACCAATAATAATAACCATAAACAGAATAATAAAAATACCTACTTATAAATATTTTAAATGCGAAAGTAACTCTACCTGTCAGTCTGTCTGTTAAGTACCTCTTCACGTCCTGATATTATCTGAACGGATTCGGATGAAACTTGGCACACTAGTAGACATGTCTTGGAATAAGTGACAGGATACTTTTAATTTCGGGAGTATGGTCCCTGATAATATTTTCAAATTTGACGCTTGCGATGCCGTTAGCAGAAGATAATACCTAACTAATTGCCTAATATTTTAGAAAACTTTCGTTTCGAGACTTTCCTCATTATTTCTATTACTGACCAACTTAATTTTGCGTATGGATAGGTGGCGTTTATAAGTTCTGCATTCTACAATTTTAATACGAAACCCTGCTGAATACTTGGGGTTCGTCGCGCATTTGATTGTTTTTTTTTACCCAGTGTTTGGAAAATTCTGGGCTTGGCTCTTCGGACCGGGACCGCGGTCCCAACTTCCACCTATGAAAATAGTTTTTTTAGTAGTATTCTGGGACCACAAATAAAACAAATACAGTTTTTTGGTAACTGTACTTTAATGCCTTTTTCCTTGCAGTCCCAAAACACTACTCAAAAAAAAAAAATTGGAAATTGGGACCGCGGTCCCGGTTCAAAGAGCCCCACGACCCGTAACCGTTTGGATATGACACATAGTTTTAACTACCCATTGCCAGTGAAAGAATGACGGCCAGGATTGACGGTTTTTACTATGCCAAGAGGTATGTACTACACATTTGGGCACGCCATAATTATGGCGGCAAGTCCCCTCTTTGAGGAGTGGCTGGAAAGACGTTACGGCATCCTCATCTTCCGAATGACGCAGGTCCTCAGGTAATTTAAGTTCGGGAGGTTCCTCCATCGGATTCGTGGGGAAGAAACGCCCGGGTATCACCACTGTGTGAACCGCTCGGAGGTCATGGTGGAGCATACGGTGGAGGTGTGCCCCGCTTGGTCGGAGCACCCCGTGTAGGGTGTCCACGTGGGGGTGATCGATGGCAACTACCTCTTGCGCCAGGCCCTAGGGCCTATACCAGTACAGGCCATGATCCGGAGCGAGGAGGAATGGCAGGCGTCCGCCTCCTTCTACGAAGTAGTAATGCTAGTGAAGGAGGCGGCCTCACGAGTGAGGGAACGGACGTCCTCATGTCCCAGCCGCCGGGACCCCAGTTCTGGTGGGTTTAGTCAGTAAAAGCGTGACACGCCCTACCAATCCGCCCTAGGGTGATAGGGCTCCGGCTGGGATCATTGTATGATTTCCCACCTAAAAAAAACATGCTTTACATTAGAAATTTCCTTACCTTCAATCTAAATATGGACTAAATAAGTAAATAACTTGTTTAGAAAAAAGTTCTATTCTAGTTGTTTAAAAGCATTCATCCGTTAAAACTACGCAGAAGCCAAAATCAATGATTTCCGACGGACAATATAACAATAATGTGTTTAATTTCTAGATAAGATATTGAAGTCATATTATTGGGAATTTCATAATCTAGTATAAAATCTAAAAATATTTTCAAATGATCGTATAGTTTTCCCATTAGAACAGTTCTTATCCAAGCCGTTTTTAAAACTAGCGGTCGACGGTCTACGCAGATGCTAGATAGTAGTTAAACCGTGTATGGTAAACTTACAACATTTTACTTAAAAAAAAAAAATTATAACATTGACTAGTGCATGGCCCAAAAAAAAAACACGATTGCTGTAAGTTTTCATTCAAGAAAAGTAATCTCAAAACTGTCATTTTGTAGCCGTTTTTGGAGATATTAAACGTGTTAGTTTAGGATAATATATAAGGCATTTTTGTTTTTTTTTAGACTTATTAATTGAACGCATTTACGATCTATGACATGGTACAATATTTTTTTTTAATAATTTATTTGTTTACACTACAATTAATTATTTAATATCACTATATAATAGACGCGAAATCGCGTCAGCGCTTTGTACCGGCCGAGGTCTTTCAGATTTTTAGTCTTTCTATTCTACAGTGATACTAAATAATTAATTGTATTGTAGTGCACATTATTGTTATATTTTCCGTCGGAAATCATTGATTTTGGCTTCTGCGTGGTTTTAACGGATGAATGCTCTTAACATCAATAAATAACGCAACTCCTTAAATTTTTCTACCAAAAAGTATCTTCATCATTACTTGGTAACATTAAAATCGGTTACCAACAAGCAACACAAAGTGTAGCTGTCAATGTCAAAGTGTTGTTGTCAAACAAGTTGAAAACAGAAGTGAAATTGATAAAAAGGAATTTAATAGTAAATGAAGCTACCTAAAGTAAACTAATAATTTTTTTAAGAATTTTCATCCTAGTGATCAAGACCTACGTAATAAAATGGCAGATGACGAAGGTAAGTTGAAGGTAGTGAAACATAACCTATAAAAATTTGCGAAATGGTATAAAAATAACCAACGAATTATGTGGTGATTTAGATTATACTTCAGGTTTTAGCACTGTTTTTCCCACTTAGTTGCCTAAATAATATGTGTTGGTTGATTGCACTTTTATTAGATTCACAAAAACAATTCCCTGCAATCAGGAAACACAGACTATCTGTGTTTCCTGATAGCTACAACCAAGCTACGACCTATCTTTAACTCAAGAGTGAACAGGTTACTTCTAGGCAAGCGTGCTCCCTAGTCAACCACATCATCACTTACTATCAGGTGAGATAGCGGTCAAATGCGAGCCAATCCATTAAAAAAGCAAGTGCAAGCTAAGTTGTTAATATTTAAAAACAGTTCACAAAGATTAAAAATCTCGAAACTATTCCCAATCCGACTTTCCAGTCTCTATTCTTTTCTTTCTGAGATTAAGGAAAGTTAGTTTGATTAGCTTTGTAAAACAACAAATAATGTTACGATTTTAATGTTTCCAGCCCCATCAGATAGCAGCCTCCTAGTTATAATAGTGGACACAAATCCAAACCAGCGCTACATAATTGAAGACCCGAAAGTGCTGACCAACTGTCTCGATGCTGTCATCGCGTTCGCCAACTCCCACTTGATGCAGAAGTCTAGAAATGAATTGGCTGTTATTGGCTGCCATTTTCATAAAAGGTAAAGTTTATTGAGGGTAAATGGTTTGTCACAATTTACCCCCTTTTTTGGGGGAGAAATCAAATTATACCTCTCGCTCCAGGTGGTGCAAGAGTGTAATACTTTTACTAACTAAAACCCAGTTAATATAAAAACCCACTTGTGTGTAGGCCCATGGGTTGACTTCTAAAAGTGAAACCTGGGGTCCTGAAATGCTAGGCAATAAAGGAACATAGGTGTGATTTTATTAAGCAAAAGTCTGACATGCCCTCTCGCTCCGTCCTAGTGCGAGAGAAGTCATTGAATGAGTTCCCACTTTACAAAACTAAAAAATAACTGTTTTGCCCTTGTGTTTCAAAGTCAACATCCTGGGACCCGGATTGTACAATAATTGATCAATTTAAGAAAGCAAACTTGAAAACTTTTTCATGTTAGATTTGCTAGTCAGGTACTGAACGTGAACTCAAATCAACAGTAGAGTTGGGTTGACGTTATACAAACTAATTATTGTATGTTCTTGACACATTGGCTGACTCATTCAATGCCTAATGCTGCCATTACTGCTCATACTACAGTTCAATAATAGTTCAACCGGTCCCTCCCGAGTTGTTTATATAATTATTTCTTTTATTATTCATGGCTGATGCCTTCTTTAATTAAAATATCTAATTTCAGTGAATACCTGTACCCGTCACCTGGCAAGCCATTAGATGTAAGACAGATTGATGGCCAATATGAATTGTTCACATTAGTTGAGAAAACTATTAAAATGAGGTAAATATTTTAATCTAATTTTATACCACTTAACTGCCACGGCGGGTTCGTGGTTGTAAGCGCGACTGCTGAGCGTGGGATCCTGGGTTCGATTTCCAGGTCTGGCAAAAAGTGCTAATTAAGAATTACTAAAAAATAGTTTATTATAAAATAACCAATTGTAAATGTATATTATTGATATTTCCAGATTAGTAAACCTTGTTAAGAGTCAGCCACAAGATGATAAGCCAGGTGAGTCCCTGCTGGCTGGTGCAGTTGCTATGGCACTCTGCTTTATAGCCAAGGTAAGAAGTCATAATTGTACATTTTATTTAGTCATTTCTACCTGTTAACCGCGACTTTGTTCGCGTGGAGCTTACGAACATTACTCTCCTTTTTTTGGGGCAATCGCAATGTTATCCATTTCGGAGATGTCTTCAACGCAGACTCACGCATCAAATTTATTCAGCGCAAGCAATACAATACAACAACAAAATAAAATAACAAAAAAGATTACAGAAATAAAATAGAGTTGCGTTGAGCGTGCCTAAACAGAAAGAGTCGCCAATTCAGCAATTGCTAGGCTTCAGACGCCCAGAGCTGGTTTCCAACTGGCACCTCGCAGTGATACATGGATGATGGTAAATAAAATATATTTACTAAAAGAGTTATGAGTTTACATGTGGATGGATGGAGAGGGAGAGGGAGACCAAAGAAAAGATGGATGGATTGTGTGAAGAGTGATATGAAAGAAAAGGAAGTTAGTGATAGTATGACGAGTGACAGGGCAGAATGGAAGAAAAAAACATGTTGCGCCGACCCCAAATAACACGGGACAAGGGCAGGAAGATGATGATAAGCCACAAAAAACAAAGACCTTATTTAGAAATTAAAGTATAACTTTTATAAGCCCTGAGGACTATATAAATAATACATAATGGTTTGTCCCCGGGGTTGTCCCGTTCCAGCAGAAAAAGGAAAATTAGCCTAAATTACTCTCCCGTCAAAATCGGTCCAACCGTTTCGGAGATTAGCCGGAACAACAGACAAAAGACAAAAAATTTAATAGTTTCAGTTTTGTTATCGAATATACTTTAATACGTATTTAGTAAAAAAAATGTTATTTTGATATTACAAACAGGCACTTCAATTTTATTCATAATTATGTATTAATTCTCATGTTCATTACAGATGCGTCGTGAATCGTCCCCCGGTCTGCGGATGACGAGTCGTATCCTTATAGTGACGGGGAGCAGTGACACAGCCGCGCAGTATATCAACTACATGAATGTCTTCTTTACTGCACAGGTACATACGAAAATGTGGCCGGATGACCTCTGCTGCAAATAACCAGCTTAATCATGTTTTTCTAAACTATTGTACTCTCATAGCCACAACTGTACTGCATGTCGCGGGTTCGATTCTCGCACGGAACTATTATCTGTATGTCCTAAAGATAGTTGTTCTGGGTCTGGATGTCTTGTGGATTTGAGTTTACATGTTTGTGTATATCTTAATATCTTCATTGTTTTACAGAAACAGCAAGTAATTATAGATGTATGCTCATTGGACAAGCACCTCAGTCTACTCCAGCAGGGATGTGACATCACTGGCGGACTGTATCTCAAGGTGCCTTCGCTGGAAGGACTGCTGCAGTACTTATTGGTAATACATAATCTATATCGATACGTCTGACAGACATGCGCTCATTGAACAAGCACCTCAGTCTACTCCAGCAGGGATGCGACATTACTGGCGGGCTGTATTTCAAGGTGCCTTCGCTGGAAGGACTGCTGCAGTACTTATTGGTAATACATAATCTATATCGATACGTCTGACAGACGTGCGCTCATTGAACAAGCACCTCAGTCTACTCCAGCAGGGATGTGACATCACTGGCGGGCTGTATCTCAAGGTGCCTTCGCTGGAAGGACTGCTGCAGTACTTATTGGTAATACATAATCTATATCGATACGTCTGACAGACGTGCGCTCATTGAACAAGCACCTCAGTCTACTCCAGCAGGGATGCGACATTACTGGCGGGCTGTATCTCAAGGTGCCTTCGCTGGAAGGACTGCTGCAGTACTTATTGGTAATACATGGTCTATATCGATACATCTGTTAGACGTATGCTCAAAGAAACAAGCACCTCAGTCTACATCATCAGGGGAGTGACGTCACTGGTGGGCTATATCTCATCTGCAAAACTTTTCTAAAATTATTGAGTGATAAAGGAAGATCTGCAGAAAGAAAAACTCCGTCGAAACACACATTAATACACAAAGAGCGTCAGTACAAAACTAGGCTTTGCTTCTGTGAGGTTGCTCTTGGGCATGACGTTCGTATAAATTCGGAAACACAAATTTTACCGAAGAGGATTTTCTAGTTTACCCAGTTTACCCGTATATTTTTGATACGCCTCGTGGACGTATGTTCATAGGATAAGGCTGTGATCTGTTTAGATTTTGCCTCCCAGTCGTACTAAAAAAAAGTTTTTTTTCCTCTCATTTTCCAGTGGGTATTTCTCCCGGAGACCTCGGAAAGAACAAAGCTGGTTCTTCCCGGTCGAGGTCGCGTGGACTATCGCGCCGCCTGCTTCTGCCACAGAGAACTGCTCACCATCGGATATGTGTGCTCCGTGTGTCTCAGCGGTGAGTCAAACTATAACTTCTAAGCATTTTTAAGCTAACCAGTAACCATGTACAGGTACTCTTGAGTAGAGCTTAAGACTAGACTTATTTTTATTACTCAATTAGACGCATTAAAAATTGTTTTAAAATTTGATATGCGACAAAGTTGCGAAAATTGCGTGTGACGTCACTGGCAAGTCATGCCATAGTGAATTTTCACTCACAAACGCGCAATAGTTGAAGTTTTTTGTGACAAGGATATAAGAATAAAATCAAAAGCGTGTTGTATTCCGAGTCTATTGAAGGCTTCTAGATTTAATTCACGAGTGAAACGAGTTACTTTGAAGTTAAACTCATGAGCGAGCGAGGGAGTTATAAATGCAGTGACGGATTCAAGCTTACCCAAGTTCCAAGGCAATACCCCTTTATTCTCGAGGAGCATAGTTACTCGGTGTTTCACACCTACTTCAATATATTATTTATATATAATGTTTACAAGTCATGTGAAGTGGCGACACATCGCTAACAGCACTGCATGGTCGGCACATTCCAAAACGTGGTTCTATAAGGAGAAGAACGTGGACAATTTCATGTCCATATCCAGTCTCTAGCACTTACCAGGAGTCTAGAAGACGTTCTACTTTATATTCTAGTAGTCTGGTGGACGAATTGCAATGAATAAAATGTCAAACACAATGTAACTATTTACAAGTAAAGATAGTTCGTTTCTATGACTTTTTTGTAGTATTTACTTTATTTGTGTTTCAGTGTTCTGCAAATTCAGCCCTATATGCACAACTTGCCAGTGAGTATCAAATTATTATTTATTGAATGGATGCTGTCCGCGTGGAATTAATTCTTGCACAATCACGCTAATACACACACCCCACACCTCACACCTACCACAGTGTTGTCCTTTTTTTAACCCAATGGTTGACTGGTAGAGAATGCCTTGTGGCATTAAGTCCGCCTATGTACCACCACTGTACATGAAGTTTAAATAAATAAATAATTATAAAAGCGAAAGTTAGTATTTAAGTGTATGTATATCTTTGTGACTCCTTCACACTCAAACGGTTGAACGGATTTAGATGAAATTTAGCACACAGTTAGACCATGTTTTACAATAAGACATAGGATCATATTTCGGAAATATGTTCCCTGGAGATCTTTTTCTACGTTCACCTGGACGAATCCGCTTGCAAAAGCTAGTGTTTATATTATGATTTATCTAGTATACTCTAAGCTACGTTACTATAAAATTTCGTCAAAATCCCACCAGAAAGTTTTTGCGTGAAAGACTAACAGACCTCCGTTAAAACGTCCATCGTCATAAACTTTCGCGTTTATAATAGACTAGCAGACGCGCCTCGGCTTCGCACTGATTTAGGAATAGAATAGAATGGAATATTCATTTATTTGCTCAAAATGTAATATTATATAATATTAAAGTATCCTTGTATATTCTAACATTTTGGCATGCAAACATTGATGTAAGTTCGTCATCAAACATATAAACACTGGTACACAATTAAAATGTATCAGCTAGAAAATCCGATACGTAGTAGTAACATTTATTTAATAGAAATGCCGTTAGTTTCTTAGAACAGACTCAGAAAGCGACTTTGTTTGTAAAGTAGAATTTTATTTTAGTTTGTTTGGTCACACTGCGGACCAAAGTCCTCCCTTTATTCGTAATTTTGTACTAAGTACTGTTTCTCTAGCGTTAAATCGCCAAAAATCAACCCATTTTTTTAGAAGTTTTGATGTGTCACTTTCACAACTAAGCTGAATCTAACAACACCTCTCAAGCTAAAATGATGCATCAAGCCGTTTAGACTCTACTGTGACGTCGTACCAAAGAGATACACATACATACACTCGAGAACGGGGCTTGTTAACGTTACCCAATTCACACTATAAGTATCGTTAAGTAACCATATTTTCATAAAGTTAATTTTTTAACGGTAACTTAAATAACGGTACTTTGGTATCGAATCTATTAAAATATTGTTAACAATTAACGTTATAAGTATCGATAGTTTTTTCGTTACCTAATGTGTTGTTGTGGCGTGGTGTATTCTTTTAAACTTACGTATCCTTTTTGACATTTTAACACAACACAAATGTGGCATCGTGGCAGTGTTTTTGAATACGTGACCAAACTAATTACTGCATTAATCTAGATGAAACAAAGAGATTTAACAAAATAAAGTTATTTAACGGTACTTATAGTAACGCATTTGGTAACGTTATCAAGCCTTGGGCCATGGTGACGTTACTATTTACCGATAACATCATCGATAACGTTACTCAGTTTACCGGTAAAAGTTCACTCAAGTACCGTTACCGAGCATAACGTTACCTCTACTAATAAAGTTACCTTCGTACGATGAAGGTAACGATACCAAATTTTTAACGTTATTCAAAGCCCTGCAACAGGTACAGTCGGCTAAAAATATTCAACGCTAATAATATGTCTGTTTATAGAATAAACATAACATAAAATATCTATTATTTTCAGTACTGTATTCAAGATCGGCGGTCCTCTGCCCATCAAGCCCAAGAAGAAGAAGATTAAGCTTTAAAGTGAGAATCTGTGTAATATTGTAAATATAAATGATAAGATTTTTCTCATTCAAGTCTTTTATTTATAAGACCTTTTTTGAGGTAGGGATCCATCAAGTAACTCCTCGCGCTCTTGGTGGAGGGAGAGGGAGTGTCAGACTTTTACTAACTAAAACCCATCCGTGTTCCTTCAGTTGCCGTTTGCTTTCCAGGGCCTCGGGTTTTATTTATAATACCACACTCACATAAACTTTGTGATTGATAAGATATCAATTTCAATCGCAGTTATCAAACAAAATTCAACTTTAACAACCTCATGTTACAGATTAATTTTGTCTAATATCTTTACCACCCGTCGATATTCTATCAAATTACGTGATAACTTAACCAATCCGATATTTTATCAAATTATCGAGATACGTTTTGTTCATTCAATTATTGCTGGCTTCGAGACAGCTGATTAATTTTTCGGTGACTACGATCGATAATACGTAGAATCGGAGTTTCCTTGCGTAATCAGAAATGAAGACATAGCCACATGAATCGCCCAACTTAGTGGGCAGGGTACAGGGCTCGCAGAACAGAATCAGATGATCAACGGGACCAAAAGCTTCTGGAGTGAAGACGCAGCGTTGTAAGGCTTCCCACAATGTGAACTAACGATTTAATGAAGGTTGTGGGAGTCCGATGAATGCGAGATGCACAGGACCGGTCGTTGTGGCGACACTTGAGGGAGGCCTATGTCCAATAGTGGACGTCTTTCAACTGAAACGATGATGATGACGATAATATCTTATAAATGTATAAAGTGGGGTATCTCTTAAAGCATGTTTCGCTGTTGATCCCGGCTATCATTATTATTATTTATGGTTATAATAATTACATATTATTTTTGACAGTCGTTACGAATAATCAAAATCCCAACTCCTATCAAACAATATCGTGTTATCCAGTTACTGGGTCATGGAGTTCAGGCTCGCAGTCGCTCCATGTAAAACACTGGGAAGTATTCAACTGTATTTTTCGGTCCAAAATCGAATCCGTGCTGATCTACGGGTGCGAAACGTGGAAGGTCAAAAAGGACATCTGATGCCAAATCCCTCCCTAAACTTCCTCGCCTTTGTCAACCGATGTCTCCGTCTCGTCTTTGGCCCGAGACAATATCTAACGTACCTAGAGCTGTTGGACAAATCCCACGAGAGCCTTGACGGATTGGTCACACGCTCCGAACGAATTCCGATCACATACGCAAGGAAATGTTGGTCTAGAATCCTCAAGGAAAAAGAAAGCGTGGCCGTCATCGTCAAACCTGGAGAAGCACCGTGTTGGCAGAAGCGCCGAGCAACGGAATGACGTGGACTGAGGTGAAGCGCGAAGCTCAAGACAGTTCGCGATGGAAGACTGCTGTGGATGCGTGGACAACCTCTGCCCCGTCTAGGGGACATAGGACATTAAGTAAGAAAGTTGTTCAGCTGTACCCAGCTAGACTTGGAACTAAATCCATCATAATTTCGTACTTGACTCATTTTTTAGGTTTCCGTTCCTCTGGTCGCAGGTCTGCGTCTGTGAAAACATCAAACTTTGTTAACGAAATAAAGATACGGCCGTTTATGTCACAATAAATGTATATTTCTGAGGAATACCGGGATAAATAAGGAACCACGACTCAGCTGTAGGGCGTATATTCGCAGACTGAACAACTGTGTACAAGTAAAATAAACTTATGAGAAATACCCACTATTTACAGATATCACACCTCCACCGCTATACTAGAATTAGGGGCAACAGCTCAAGATTTACAATTACAAGTTGCCTAGGACGTACATTTAATGTTCATTATAAACTAACAATTATTAGTTAACATAAGTTGAAATGTAACATAATTTTATATATATATATACATATATATATAAATCTGAGACAACAAATGAAATAACTGTTCACAAGTAACTTAAATACAATGGATTGAACTGTCTTTTATGTACAACTAACTCAGCTTAACCTAGATAAACATATGAATTAACTTATTCTATTCTAAATCTCTCCACTGGTTTCCGTGTCCGTCTGGAATAACGACTCACCGGTGACACAGATGGCGACAGTAATTTAGGCGAAGGATGTTCAGAAGGAACACTGCCTTGGTCGCCCTGATTTATATTTTCGGCCTCTTTATTGGTGTTCGCTATTAAGGTATCTGGCAGTGTTACCTTATCTAAACCCTTATTTAACGACTCGACAACATTCTCTTCGCCCCGCTGACCCTCATAATTTCCTTCCGGACTGGTAACATCAGACAATCGGGACCTACGACGCATTTGATCTATGTGTCTTTTATATAATTGACCGCTATCCGCCACTACTGAATACCTACGCGAACTGACCTTGCCTCGTACGGTGCCTTTCACCCATTTTTCCCCAGAGTATGGCTCTGGGGAAAAATGGGTGAAAGGCACCGTACGAGGCGAGGTGCTCCGTTTGAGGACGGGTGGTACACCGGTGCAAAATTCTGTTTTATACCGTTATTTTTAAGGAAATTTTTAAATTCTGTACTAGTAAATGGTGGACCTTGATCTGAAACTAATTCTTCCGGTAGACCGAATCTCGCGAATGTAGATCTTAAAACTTTTATAACATTAGAAGCATTAGTACGGTAAATCTCAAAAACTTCTATCCACTTGGAGGTTGAATCAATGATAACGAAAAATGTTAAACCTTTGTACGGACCTAGGAAGTCAATGTGAAGCCTGCTCCAGGGGCGCGTGTGATATGGCCACGGTTGTATCGGGGCCCGCCGGGGGGCATCCGCCTCTGCCGCGCAAGTCTCGCACTGCTTGCACATCGCTTCTACTGCCGCGTCAATGTGAGGCCACCACACATAACTACGAGCTAGACTCTTGGTCTTCACTATTCCCATATGACTACTGTGAAGTTGTTTTAATACTTTATTTTGTAATGAAACAGGTATGATCATACGGTAACCCCACATTAAGCACCCACATTCCGTGTATAATTCATTTCGTCTAAAATAGGGTTGAATCAGTTCATCTGAACAAGTTAGAGGCCACCCCGATTGAGTATACGTTAAAACTCTACTAAGGACCTTATCCCTAGCTGTTGCTTGCTTAACATCTTCACTAGCGATTGGTAAAAAATCTTCTACGAAATTTACGTAAGTGTTCTCATTTTGTATTCCTAAATTATTAACTTCTGTGCATGGCAACCGTGACAAAGCATCCGCACAGTTCTTACTTGATGAAACATACTCAATATCATAGGTGTAACCCGCTAATAGCACTGCCCAACGTTGTAATCTAGATGCGGCCATTACAGGAATCCCTGCCTTATTTCCAAAAATGTAAGTCAAAGACTTATGATCTGTTCTCAATATGAACTTGCGCCCATAAAGATACTGGTGAAATTTACGAATTCCGAAAATAATAGCCAGGGCCTCTGTCTATCTGCGAGTAGGCGCGCTCGGCCTGCGTCAGCGAGCGCGACGCGTACACCATTGGCCGCTCGCCGCTTGACGTCGCGTGCGATATCACCGCGCCTATACCTACGCTGCTCGCATCTGTCGTCAAAATTATTGGTAACTCCGGTGTATAATGCATTAAAACTTCACTACTTGTTAATAAATATATAATTTTGTTGAACGCATCTTGACACTCTTTACTCCAACTGTACTGAACACCCGCTCTAAGCAGGTTATAAAATGGTGCTAAAACTGTGCTAACATTCTTTACGAACTTGCCGTAGTACATGACCATTCCAATGAATGCTCTCAACTCAGAGACGTTCGTAGGCGCTGGTGTTTTAATTATAGCCTTAACCTTGTCTGGACACGTATGAACGCCGTCTTTACTAATGGTGTGCCCTAAATAATTAACTGACTCCGCAAAGAATACACACTTTTCTTTCTTTACCCTCAGGCCATATTTTTTTAAACGATCAAATACCTTACATAAATTTTGCATGTGAGCCTCCTTAGTAGATCCTGTGATAATAATATCATCCAAGAAAATACCTACTTGAGGTATATCCACAAATAATTGCTCCAATCGTCTTTGAAAAATACCCGGACTTGACGAAAGTCCATAAACTAGCCTGTTATACATAAATAACCCCTTGTGGGTATTTATAACGGTATATTTCTTAATATCATCAAGCTCAAATTGGGCGTAGGCCTGTGACAAATCAATTTTACTAAAGCGCTCACCGCCCCTCAGCCGAAGCAGCAGCTCCTCCACCCTAGGCAGCGGATAACGGTCAACCTCTATGACTTTATTCAGTGTTAATTTATAATCAGCACAAATTCTAATGTTACCGTCCTTCTTGACGACCGGCACGATTGGGGTCGCCCAGTCCGAGCGCTCCACCGGCGAGAGAATGCCGTCGAGCTGCAGCTGGGCCAGCGCGCGCTCGACGGGCTCGCGCAACGCGTAAGCCAGCGGGCGCGCACGCATGAACACCGGCCGTGCGCCCTCGCGCACATGCACGCTCACCTTGCCCCCGGTGAATCGGCCCAGACCGTCCGCGAACACCTCAGAGTATTTGGAACTGAAAGCATGCAAGTCAAAAATGTCATCTTTGTACATAGCCACATTATTACATTCATAATTTACGATAGGTAACTGTATCTCTAATTCGGCCATCCATTGCCGTCCTAAAAGAATAGTTTTCCCATTTTCGACAACAAATAATTCTAGTGTCTTGCACCTATCTTTGTAAATAACAGTCGGTAATATTACACCTAGGGGTTTGACTAACTCTCCAGTATAATAATTATCTAAGTGTTAATTGACAAGGCTTGAGACATAAATTTTTAAATAATCTCATGTAACATTCCCGACTTATGCATGAGATGTTTTTGCCATTTACGTTTAAATCTAGATACACTGGTTTACATTCTATAGCGGATAATTTACAGACATCGATAAAAATTACCTCGTCACTTCCTATACTTTCATTTGAGTTTTCTTCCTTTATTTGATCAATGTCGACATTGAAGTGTCTCGCTAAATTCGGGCACACGCGTCGCAGGTGTCCTACCCGGTTACATACTCGGCAAACGTAACGCGCAAACTTGCACGTGGCTGCGTCGTGACCCGCGCCGCACACTTGACACTGCTGCTGCGCACGCTCACCCAGCTGAGCGGGCGCCGGCGCCGTCGATGCGCGCGGGCCTCGTCTCCCCGCTGCTCGCGTAGTGACCTCCCGCGCCACTCCGCCAACGTCACGCACTCCGTGTGTACCCGGCGCTGTCCCGTTCCGCCACCGTGATGTCTTCGTAGCCGACACCGCCTGGCAGGTCACCGACGCCGCCGCCACCGTTGTTTCGCTCGCCGATCCTCCCTGTCCGACCACTTCTGCCGCGTCTTTCTCCGCCGCCTCCATACTAACTGCTAACTTATACGCCTTGCCGAAATCCAACTTACTTTCGGCGAATAATCGTTGTCGTATCGTTTCATTGGTTATGCCACAAACTAACTGGTCTCTCAAACTTTCTTCTAGCCAGGTTCCAAATTCACAGTTCTTGGACATTTTCTTCAAAACCGCGGTATATTCCGAAATCGTTTCACCCTCCTTTTGTTTTCTATGTCTAAATTTGTAACGCTCGGCTAACTCACTAGGTTTGGGTTGCAAGTGCCTTTCCATAATGTCCGTGATCTGCGTAAATGTTTTGTTTTTAGGTTTTTCCGGCGTACACAGGTTAACCAAAAGTTCGTAGGATTCTGCTCCCATCACTGTTATTAACGTGGGCACTTGTAAATCCACCGGTATTTTGTTCACCAGGAAATATTGTTCTAAACGTTCCACGTACAATTTCCAATCGTCACTGCACCATTGCACTAAAATCCGTTATCTTTCCGATCGACATTTTGCAACACATTTTTTTTTTTTTTGTTTTACGCTTTATTCGATACTACTCGTCGCCACTGAGGAATACCGGGATAAATAAGGAACCACGACTCAGCTGCAGGGCGTATATTCGCAGACTGAACAACTGTGTACAAGTAAAATAAACTTATGAGAAATACCCACTATTTACAGATATCACAATTTCAACACTCTCAAGGGAATCAAAATTCATAGGGTACTTCTCGTTGACTCAGAATCCTGAAATGTCACATAAAACAAGGCCTCATAGCACAGATATAGGAATAAATCTGAAAAGAGTAAATTTGTAGTCAAATTAAACACTAAAATAAGTGGTTATAATTTTTTTTTTTTTTTTGTAACTTGACTACAAATTTACTCTTTTCAGATTTATTCCTATATCTGTGCTATGAGGCCTTGTTTTCACGCCCAGGGAGGGCGTGTTAGACTTTTACACCCACTCCTATGTTTCTTCTTTACCTTGCGTTCCAGGACTCCAAGGTCCTATCAGAAGCCGACCCATGAATCCCATGATCCCAGTAGGCTTCGGCCCTGTTGGACCCCTATGGTTTTACTAACATCTCTTTGAGGCGCGCGTGAAACACTACACGCTGGCTCGGTCTAGACGGTTACCGGACGGCTAGACGGCGAGCTACCCATTACTCGTCGTCCGCCAGCCCACCCCTACGGTGGCTGGAAATCGGGGTCGATGTCCCGGCTGCTGGGATTTATTGTATTGTTGTGTTGTACAAAAATAAACAAGCAATTGAGCTGGTGATGAGGCATATTTTAAGGGGTAAGTAGCATCTACTTAAATACCCAAGTTGCCCTTGAAATCGTTCTTCCACAAAACAATGATAACTCACTATCTTCAAGATGCGGATCAATATCACCAGCCCGGCAGTTACTGATAGTTGAAGATAGCTGATTACGCCTCGTTATCGGTAATTAAGTCCTTATCTTATATCCGACAATGATAATAGTGTCGAGCATAATTTCTTTGTGTTAATATTGCAATATTTATGCAAATTACAGGCATTGATTATCATTAATACCTTGTTTATTTAAATAATATACATAGTTTTATCAGCCTGAATGTAACGTGAGGTAGCCGTCTGTATTTATAGAGCTATAAGTATTATACTTAATGACTTAGATTAGTGCTAGAAATAGAAATCTGATTTAATTTTGGGATTGATAAACAAATAATAGGTAGGTACTTATATTCGTTCTATCCTTATCTAGAATATAGTATTCCTATACGTTTGTATGTGTGCGTAAATCCCAATCAGAAAGCTTGCAGTTTTACTTAATTTTATTTTGGTAATCAAATTTGGACAGTGTGCTGTCCAAATTTGCTCGTAGAACGGATGGTCGATGGGGCCGAAAGGTTTTAGCGTGGCGACCGCGCACCGGAAAACGCAGCGTTGGAAGGTGGACCGATGACCTGGTGAGAGTCGCGCGAATGCGGTGGATGCGAGACGCACAGGATCGGTCGTTGTGGCGATGCTTGGGGGAGGCCTATGTCCAACAGTGGACGTCTTTCGGCTGAAAGGATGAATAAAATTTATGAAACTCCCTCATTTCGCCAGCTGTTTTGAAAATATGATATCATTGGTGCTAAGACAATTTCTATTACACGAACACAAATCCAGACACAGGACTGCTACCTACTGACAATTTCAGTGGTAAAAGAAAACCAAATCCACCCAGCTACCGAACCTTCGGTCGGACCTGCGGTCGACGAGCCGTAAGCGCCACAGAGTACCTTTTTATATTTAGTAGTAAGCGCGGCGTCGCCTAGCTGTAGCCGAGTCGACGTGCCGGAGCTTCAATCCGCTTACGTTACGACATAGGTACGTGGTTACGTTACGTGGACGCCTGTTTGACGCCAAAGGGAAAGGCGAGGCGGTGACGATCTGCTCCTGAGTTGATATGTGTGCTGTGCCCTAGAAGGCAAAAGGCAACTGAAGAAACACGGGTGGGTTTAGTCAGTAAAAGTCTGACACTCCTCCTCGCTCCATTCATAGCGAGAGGAGTTATTGATGATATCCCACCCAAAAAAGTACCAAGAACCTACTTAGATAACTGCCGGAATTACTCACCGCGACGCAATATTTTGATACTTTTAAAACGTAGGTAATTATAATTTAATCAATGACAAGTCATCAGTGGCAAAAAGGTGTGAATTTGTTTATGTGCTAACGTAGATAAAAAGGAACTAATCAGCTTGATTTCGTAAAATTTTACTTTATTTTTTAGGGTTCCGTACCCAAAAGGTAAAACGGGACCCTATTACTAATCTGCTGTCCGTCCGTCTGTAACCAGGTTGTATCTCATGAACCTGTATAGTTAGACAGTTGAAATTTTCACAGATGATGTACCTATTTCTAAAAAATATAATAAAATAAATATTTAAGAGGCTCCTTTTTTTTCGTTCCGTATCCGTTTATGAGTTTATCGCGTTCAGACAGACAGACAGACACGGTGGAGGATTTTGTTTTTTAATATATAAGGATAATAGGCGTCTCAAGAAGGAAGCGTCATCAAGCTTGCCTAAGCTTGCGGACAATCGCTTTGAAGACCGTACCACTTAGGCAATCATTCATTTAAAAAGGGGGACTATTTTTTTATTATTTTTTATTTCATGATATAATTACAACGGTTACACAACCAATTACAGTAACTAAACAAAAAGTTTTAAGTTATAAACAACATGTACTTACATCAATTTCTCTCACAGTAGGTACTTCTGATACCAATAAAATCGTCTTCCATTCATCCGCAAACAGATCGTTTGTTGGTCGCTATGTCTTATTAGATAAAAGTATTGAGTGCCACTGATTAAGCAAGGTGCAGACATCATAGGTACAAGTCCGAGATGGGATGCATTGAAATGATTCTGAGCACGGCACAACTGCAGCAGTGTCGCAACCGCAGAGATTTCACACGTACAAAAATGACGACTTTTTTGGAAGATGATGAAGAGAAATTAATTAACTTTGTTGCTGGTTATCCACACAAGTCGTCATCATCCTCCTCTTCTAACAAAAGACATATTTGTAAAATATCGGTAGCATTGTCCAATATTCTGTCTCGCACGAAGGTACTGAGAGACTGAGGCATGGTTCTATGCATAGAGCATTGTGCAGCTGTGACATGTCGCTGCGCTTGGAAAAGAAGCATCTGCTCGCGCAGGCAGCCTCGGTCAACCGCAGCCGCTAGCTGCAGTGTCGCCTGCGGTTGCAATCTGCAGCCCATCTCGGAATTATACCTTCAGAGCGGCCAACTCAAGGTACATTTTCATACAACCGCTCTTACGTGATTATGATATTATTACACATCTTTCTCCAGATATTTTGGATACACAGATATCTTGTGGATATTATCTAGGCTTCTATAGAAATCGAAACATAAATTTGTGTAAAACTAAGTAAAGACCTCTGAAAATCTGCTATTTTACGTGAATTTTGGACCTTCAATAATCTACTCATATATTAAAAAGTAGGTACATCTTTAGAAGCCTTGCACATTTAATCGAGATTCTAAATGAAGTCAATTTTTCTTAAAAACTGTTAAGGGTTATAAGAAAACACGTACCTACCTATTTCTAGGAACAAGTTTTGTGAAATATTCAAGTAAATCACAGAATTACCGAATGCCAACAGAGTTTTCAGGCGTTCTCTCTCTCTTTTCGCGTTGCCTCTTCATCAAACATCGCGATGGATTGCGTTAGATGAAGCAACAAGCTTTTAAACCATGCTCGACGTTGACGATAGGCGAGTGGAAAAGGAACCTCTTTACGCTAAGGCACTTGCAAAAAATTTATAGGCATGTCAGAATAAGGGGTTCCTGATGAGACAGGCCGGATGAGACGTGACACGCTGCGCTGTCAAATTGACATTCACGTGAATGCGTTGTAAAATAGGGGCAAGTTGCGGAACACTGGGCAACGTTACAGCGTCACGTAGATTGGGCGTTGCGCGTCATGGCATCGGACATTTTGTCCCCTAGTGTAGGTATCTGCCCCCCTAGCCAAGTTACGATCATTTCGTTTGCATCGAACGCCTCGAATAAGCCACGCCTCTGATACCTTTGTTTTGACGTCATCTCAATGCTCAGTCACTTGGTCAGAACAAAGGAATCGGAGGCGTGGCCTACTCGAGGCGTTTGACGCAAACGAAACAATCGTAACTTGGCTAGGGGGGCTGAGGCTTTAAGTTAAGGCCGTTAGCACTGGGCCACCCCTGCTACCAGGAACAGGTAAATAGACATCATGTTAATTATGTTATTTAATTTCGTAAAAAGTTGTAAAGTAGGGTAAAAAGAACCGTCCGGTATTTTGTACCGAAAACTTAACGTCATTTCGCCTCATATCTGCGTGTTAATACCCTCACATAAAGGACATTAATAGGGCACTAATGTGTCTGATAAAACAATTCTACGGATCATAAAGCAATAACACTAATCGTCAATGACAATAAAATGAAAGCGAGCAACTGTTTCAACAATCAGTCTTTAATTTCATGCAAATACGTCTCGATAACAAAACAACACAATCTTTTAAGTAGGCACTTCACTGGAACAATACTTTATACATGTAGAAATGTATCTATAGGTACGAACTAATACGCCAACATAGGCAACTAGATAGCAGTCATCAGGCCTACTTCAGATAAATGCTAGATAAATTATTTACTGGGGTACATTAACATATATAACGCTTTAAAACTATACAATTTTACACCATATCGCGAAATCTACCAATCCTACCAAGATTACCATCGACAAGATTAAATTTATTTTTAATTTGAAAAATAAAGAGATAGGTATCGGGTCTGGGACAGTTTTGAAGCTAAATACACGTGATTAGTAAATGGGCATTTAGTAACAAACAAGTAATCTAATTAACTTGTCTGAAGGTAAAAGTGTGTTTTCACACTTTTATACACTTACCTACTCGAAAATTCGCTCTTATCCCACCGCTTTTAGGCACGCAATTGAGAGTTTTTCGCACTGGTGTGGAAAAGTGCGCGTGCTCGCCCCCGCCACAATTTTACTACATTTATCGTTTCAACCTGGACGCGCGTCGACTCCCACGAGTCGCGCGTCAACCCCGTTTATTTATGTCTTCGTAAGTGTACCTATTGAAAAATTTCGTTTGATACACGTAGAAATTTGTCAATGCTGCCCTCGGCTCTATAACACTCTCGTCAAGGCTCGGGTGAATACCGCCTCGGTTACAATGACAAACTTTCTCCACTTGTATCAAAATGTACTATAAATTCATACAATGCACGTAAATCTTATCAGAGTTATTAAATTTTGAATAAATTGTTTTTTTTTCAGAGTTTCAATAATATACCCTGCCTAATGCCTCTAGTTTACGTATTATAATCTCATTTTACATAATAATATATTTGCTTAACACAGGCTAACACATAATATAAAAGAAAATTTCTTAACAATAATCACAAAATTCTTACAAGATAATAGGTAGATATTTAAATCACTCATTAGAGAGAAATAAACTTAGATTAGGTAGTTCTAATTGTCTGGGCGCATATTCTGAACAATTCAATATGTCTATTTTACTTAGAGGCAATCTGTTGATCCTTTTTTTTAGGGTGGAGCGAGATGTGTCAGAGTTTTCCTTACTGAAACCTGTAATTTTTCAATTGCCTTTTGCTGTCCGCGGGGCCAAGTTATTCTTTCGATTTATCTCGCAGCCTTAGCAGGCATTTCTTGATTCTGGTATTTGAAACTCCGTCCTCTTGACAAAAATATCCCATTAACTGATGCGCGCCTGGAGATCATTTATGAGCCATTTGACATGCTTAGAAAATAGTTAATTTCCATATACTGGACAAAACAGGGTGTAACATAAAAGGGTGGTCATATTTTAGATACTGCTTCTTTTCATAGAAATCTAAAACTTTTTTCGAGAAATAGTCAATTCTGAACATGGAACTCCCATACTATTGTTGCTTAGCTGATGATAACTTGGACGTAAATACCATTTTATTTTGGGATTTGACGATGACTTCCTTGTAGACAGTTGTTCATTTTGATGGGTAGAAGCAGTATCTAAAATATGACTACCAATTTCTGTTATACCATATATAACATTAGCCATAATAACGCTTACAGAAACCTTAAAATACTCATAAACTTAACAATAAATTCACTCGTCATCCATTTCCCTAATTTAAGCTATGATTTATCTATAATCTCAAACGCGAGGTCAATTTCTTCATCGGGGGATTTGGTAGAAGAATCTATGGCTACAGTACTCAGCTTTGTCTGAAGAGGTACGACATCGATGGTGGCTGATTCTACAGAAGGATCCACTTCCTTAGGTTGTACTTCCTTCGGTTCTGTCGAACCAAATCTGGATTTTCTGGAGCCTAGCACCGCTGGGGCGGTGTGACTTGGAGTGTTAACGTGATACTCCATAGCTTGTGGCTTTTCTACAGCATCTATTTGAATAGCCTGAAAGTAGAAAGTAATAGTATGGTTAAACTTTTTGTTTAAGAGAGAGTGAAGAATTCTAGCATTGTTACATTAGGTACAATACAATCTACTAATAAACATCAATTTGTATTTATTTATTTATTTATTTATTTATTCAGGTTAACCAACAACTGTTTACACCAGTACACTAGCAACTTAATAATTATAGCTGGATACAATTGCGGGCGCAACAATTAATTATAGGTTAACACCGCTAGCACAAAAAACAGTGGTAAAATCATTAAATTATTAGTTTACACAATATTCTTAATGCAAATGTAAATATAATGCGACTATGAAAATTAAATTAAATTAATATTAAAATAAATTAATAAATTATTATACAAGGTAGAAATTAAATAATAATTGAACGGAAATGATATGACAAACTTCACTTAAATAAAATAAAAATTACACTAACAATTTAAAAAGAAACTAAAAACAACAACTATCTGAAAAATACTGAACTGTGGTAATAAACTTTAAAATATCTAAATCCATTGACAAACACAAGACATAATCATTAAACAAAAAAATATATACATATAACAGAAATAAACAACCGAAGTACAGAATTATTCTACCAAATTATACAATTAATAATTAACTAAAAATAGATTCTAGATTTTACAATAGATTATAAATTTTACTAGATTTTACTATAGAAAAAAAAATAGTGTGTAATAAAAAATAAAAAAATACAAAAAAGCATCGAAATGTAAACAGCAATATCCCTACAAGTGTGTCGTATGATTGCTCAATAAAATGTAATGTAATTGTATGGATGATTGATAAGTTAAGCACATCAATCTTCGAAAAATCAAACACTTCCAATATTACTCTATAACGATATATCATACTAGCATAAAACTACAAATCTCTCTTTACTAAGAATCGATGTACATATATCAATGACTTAACACCAGTTCAAATGCCTGCAACATAATACTTGGATTGATACAAATGATTAGTGATATTACTAGAATGATCGACGTATAGATGCATACATATTGTTCGACCTTAATCAACCTGATTATTAAGTAATTGACTGAAGAGGCATTTCCGAAATTGATAAAGATAACAATTGTATCTTAAAAACTTGTTATAAAAAAAATTGTTTCTTTATTAGGTAATCAAAACAATTGCTCTATCTATAACTCATATAGTAAAAAAAGTTTACCAGTAATGTCATTCGGATCACATTTATTGGTCACATTACCACGGTTTTTTTTTGAGGTGGTAAGTCATCTAATGACTTCCCACTCTAGGGTGGAGCGCGAGAGCGAGACAAACTTTTACTAACTAAAACCACACCTATTCAGTTGTCTTTTACGTTCTAAGACCACAAGTATCCTTTTTAGAAGCCTTCTCATAGTCCTAGCAAGTATCGGCCCTGTTGGGCCCCTATGTTGCTACATTACCACGGTGCGGTGTCGTTAACGTGAAATTGCGCGGCACCTGAATAACTGAATCCGGTACATGCCTTGTCGTACCATGACAACGTGGTTTTTCAGACGATGCGTCGTTAAATTTTCGCGATCAATCATCAACCAAAGAGCTTTACAACGTTTCCTTGTCGTGTATTTACACGACGCGGCACTGTACCGTGCATCTGCTCAACATGTCTCGGCACCATATCTGCTCTTATTTTACAAGCTTACTATGATGGTGGAGACATTTGAATACATATTTGTGTCATATATATGTCCTTAATGGCAACCAATGGTATATTTATTTCTCATATGTGGTAACTGGCTTCGTTGCAACTGGTGAGTTGCACCAGTTACAACGAAGCGGCAGTGGTGATAACTGGGAAAGTATATATTATTTATCACCATTGGTATAACAGTCGGTACCTACTAACAATACCTGAAGATAGATGTTCGGAATCGTGGCAGCCGTTTGATATTATGACCCGCCAAAAAGAGTCAAGTATTTAAAGACCAAATTAGAATTCAAGGTTTATTATTTGCTAAGACCAACGTTAGCTATAATATTCAGTTATTAATTTGTTAGAAAACCAAGTTGGGTGAATTATGACATAAACTCTGTTGCAAGCGTACCACAAGGAGCTATACTAGGACCTATTATAAGTGGGAATAGCCAGTCATGCCCGAAGATCTAATTCAGAGGCGCAATTGGAAAGGCTGATATGATGATTAATTTAAAATTACTTACGGCACGGTTAACATAATACTAACTGTTCTACATTCTGCAATGTAAGTATTATGATACATCTTTGTATCTTTGTAATGGTTAAATAATAGATCTATGTTTTGGGATTGTATCTATTTCAAACTACTGCCAGAAAATTACGTTATAATTGAAAATATTATTTAATTTATTTAATTTTATACAAACATCAACAATAACATTATAAAGAGGTAAAGTTTTTTTTTGTATTTCTAATTCTTGTTTTTTTTTTGTTTGTATGAGGTAATCTCTGAAAGTACTGGTCCGATTACAAAATTTTTTTCATCGATAGAAAGCTGCTTTATTCCTGAGTGACATAGGCTATATTTTATGTGCCCGGGCGAGATCGCGGGCAAAAGCTAGTATTTTATGTATCCAAACGTAAGGTCCGGATAACTACAACAGTTTGTTATTGCGTTACATAACAATTATATATTATTATCTCCATCTATTTGTTTTATTTTGCAAACGGTACGCAATTGATCGGTATCAATTATTTACAGTTAATGTTTTTTATACTAAGGTTAGGTATCGCGCTTAGATCAAATGGAGAACAAAATCATTAATGCACTGATAAGTTTATGTTTTTTTTTTTGTTGTTGTTGAAATTTATCTAAGTATTTTATTTTCGATTTTATTGAGTAAAAACCAGGGCCCTAAAACACTGCTGATAGTATTTACGTAACCTGATTAATGTGTAGGGCGTGGTGTTCCGTCGCTTCCGCGGACAGGTGCCATGAAACAGCACGAAGTCAATAATAAATGGTGCAATGTAAAATGCTAACACTAAGTCTTATTTTTACTAATAAAATGTTGTTCTATGATCTATGACCAAGATGCATGACTATAAATGAATTAACGGAATTTATCCATATGTACTATCTATACCTACTTGTGATTTTATAAATGTGAAAGTAACTCTGTCTGTCTGTTACGCTTTCAAGGTTTATACTCCTGAGCGGATTTTGATGAAATTAGGTACAGAGCAAGCTTGAACTCCAAAAATGGACATAGACTACTTTTTACCTATCTTCGAATTTGACTTTACGTCCGCAATAACCTAGATTCACGCGGACGAAGCCGCTGGCAGAAGCTAGCTAGCTAGGTAATATAGGTACATATATATTAGGTATACTACCATATAGATATATAGGGTGACTAGCAATTAGTGTACGATACTTAAACACATGATTGTGCTCATGATAACAAACAATTTTTATTATGGGAGCAAAGCCGAAATCGCGAAAAAAATATCAGCTGTTCAGTACATTAGGCAAACATAAATGTACTGAACAGCTGTTTTTTTTTCGCGATTTCAGGTTTGTTCCCATAGTAAAAGTTGTTGGTTATCATGAGCACAATCACGTGTTTAAGTATCGTACACTAATTACCAGTCACCCTGTATATATTCATACAGGTCATGCCGACACCTGCGAAATTGTTCGAAAGAATAACCGCAGCACTAGAACGCAAAGGGCAACTAAAGGAACAAAAATGGGTTTTATTCAGTAAAAAAAAAACTGACTGGAGCGAGAGGGACGCTCCACCCAAAGTGGGAGGAGTTATTAATGATTTCGCACTACATAAAAAAGCTCATGCCAACACAAGGGAAAATTGAAGACCACTTTTCTACGCTGAAAAAACCATCACGTTAATTATCGACTGATGTATCTTATTAGAAATAAGTGTCTATCTAAATTAGCAGTGGGTAATATCAAACTATCAATATCAATTAGTCTGTGAGTTTATTGTCAAAACACTCCAGTTCTTGAGCATCTGATGCAGACTAGGCGTTAAGATAAGGGTTTCAAGTAGGTAGCTCCTTTGTTTTTCACAAGACGCTACTTGAATGAAGCTACCAAATTAGTAATACATACATAGGTATCGCGGAAAGATACTTGAAGAGCTTCCACTGGAGATCTAGAAAAGTCTGTCTATGAATTGGTCTTGTTGCTTCGGAAGTTCACGAAACACACAAAAAATACAACCGAATTCAATATGAAACAAAAGATACAACCGTATTCAATATGAAACAAAAATACAAAAATGTGAAAAATAAAATACTATTTTGAAAAACAAATACAAAAGCTTAATAAATTCTACACTATTAGTCCGGTCAACTAAGACATCCGAGGTTAAAAAAATTCGCACCCAGCTGAAAATTGGTAGGATTGTTCAAAACACCATCATAAATGAAATCTAAAAAGTCCTCATCGATTCGACACCTTATAACATTAAAAGCTATCCCGGTGTGAAGTATCGCCAGGCCTTTGCAAGAACGCCGAATTTCTTAGCAGCTACCTTGACTTTGGACTCAATGAACCGCCCAAAATTAAGGTCTGAGGAAACTTCAACTCCCAAGAGCTGAAGGCGTTCGGTGCACTCCAGGGATATATTCCGAAAAGCAGGAAAAGCCAAGGTGAACGGGCTCCTTTTGGTAGTGAACAGATACACTTGTGTTTTGGCGGCGTTGAATCCCGCCAGATTGGCTTCACCCCACTTGGAGACTGCCTGAAGTAAGACATTCGTACGCGCTCAACCATAGCCTCTCTTTCGGACCGGATTAGCTCCTTACTAGCCCGAACACCTGGCAGGTATCTCTCTGCAACTGTGCTATTATCTGCATACCCATAGATACCGCCCGGGCATCAGCAGATCGGAAGTTAGAGGTTTAATTATTTTAAAGAAACGACTAAAATGCTCATCTTTCTGCCCGCCCATATTTTTGACACCCCGAACCATGAAGTACCTACGTCGGAGGTAGTAGATAGACTCATTAGTCGTAATGAGACTACCTAGACTACTAGGTTCAGTACTGTAATGAAAAACCTATAGAACATGGGTGACATTCTGTTCGTTGTCTTCACAGGTCTATAGACGTGTCTAGCTGGGATTGTTTCGTATACCTAATTTACGACAGTATCACACCTCACTAACCTGAGATAGGGCTTTTTGTCGTCAACGACAACTAAAGGAAGGCAAGCTTAATCGACACTCCCTCTCGCTGCACCCATAGCGGGAGAAGTTATTTGATGATTTCCCACACTCAGAAAAAAAAGTATCTTGTAATAGTTTAGAAGAGTAAACTATAGGTAAGTACTCACTTCTCCATAAAGCTCCAGAGTGAGCGAATGCCTCTTCTTATTCGCCTGCCTCATCCTCCCTGAGCGGGATATAGAGAGCTGCCTCTTACTGCCCGCCTGGGGCGACTCGCTTCGATCTTCGTCAGTATCAGCGTCGTCTTTGTAGTGAGGCGCCTTCCGCCTGTCCGTCGTGTGGAAGATCGACTTGAAGAACTTCGCCATTTTGTGTTCTCGTACGCCTGAAAGTTTAATTTTAAAACTTCATCATTTGGTTTGTATTAAACGGGCATGTCAAGGAATTATGAATTTAAATTTTGATTGATGGAGAGGGAGAGGGAGGCCAAAGAAAATATAAATAGACTAGCAGCTGCCAGCGGCATCGCCCGCGTCAAAGTAGAAAATTTTGCGTAAATCCCAATCTTATGTGCTAATCCAAGACAGGATGTACCCGTGTGCCAAATTTCATCCAAATCATTTTTTTTTTAGTGTTATTGTGTAAGGTACGATCTGAAAGAAAAGAGCCAATGGAAGCATGACGGTTGACAGGACAGAGTAAAAAAAAACACTGTACTAACCCGATGGATCAAGGGCACGAAAATCATGAACATTTGACTTCGGTAAAGGAATGATCGAAGAAGTAACCAGGTAATGGAGATGAGCTAGGCATTGGCTCCATGAAAATTGTTTGGTAGATAGTGACGAGGAGAAGACCATAGAAACCATGGATGGTGTGAAAGACAATCTAGCTATAACAGGGTAAGAATAGAGCGTTGATTTGTCGGATTCGTTTATCATAATACCATTGTTATTTTGTATGTATCTATCTAAGTATGTATTTATTATTGTATTTCTAAACTAGTTTACCATTATGTTGCACCTACCATGTTATATTTCTGCACCTCCCTAAGGTCGGCTGGTAGAAAATACCTAAGGCATTAAGTCCGCCTTTGTACAGTGTTGCAGGTGCATAAAGTTTTAATAAATAAATAAATAAAATAGAATAGAAAAACTTTTATTCGGGACAGACGCAGCACAACGACGGTTACAAACACAAAGTAACAAAATTAGAGAATGCGCCGAGCGTACCGAAAGGGTTACTACCTCAGCATTTGATAAGCGTCAGACACAGTGCGATTTTCAGTTGGTACCCCGTAGAGGACTTCCAAGAATTCCTTCTGCTAATAAAACTACGAAAGGCTTATTTTTTATTTTTTTTTATTTTATTGTTAGGTAGGCTCGCGTTTGACCACCTGATGGTAAACGATGATTTGGCCGACGATGGAGCACGCTTGTCTAGAAATACCCTATTCACAAGACCCCTAGATCGCCAAGTTACAGAATCACACTACGTTACACTAATATTATGAAGGCGGAAGTTTGTATGTGTCTGTGTGTATGTTAGTTAGTCCTTCACGCTCAAATGGGTGAACAGATTTGAACGAACCTTGGCACACGAATGGATACTTTTTAACCCGGGAGTATGTGCTCTTGGGATAATTATCGACTCCGCGGGCGAAGACGCTGGAAGAAACTACTACATAAATAAAAAAAACATCTAAAATGATAATGCGAATAATTATACATTCATTATTTTAGATGTTTTCTACGGTCCGAAACAAATGTCGACAACAATTTATTTATTTATTTATTTATTAAAACTTAATGCACTAGTAATAAATACTGTACAAAGGCGGACTTAATGCCTTAGGATGTCATTATTTGTTTTGACTATGTATTTAAATAACCAATTATAATCTTAAATCAGTTTATGTACTATAAATTATAAGATAGCATGAAAATAATTAGCAGGTTGCGTGACTAGACAGCTTAACTACCTAGGCATAGTACCTATAAAACAAATTTTGCGCCTGTACGCAGAAAGCGAATTTGTATTCATCCGCTAACTCCTAAAACACGCAACGGATTTTGATGCAGTTTTCACTAATAGATAGAGTAATACACGAGGAAGGTTGGTATATATAATTTAAATCCTAAAAAAGTCGGAGTGTGTCACTAGCAATATGTATAATAAAAAAAAATCAGCAAAATATAAACTACAAACTTTGCAGTTAAACCACTTTGCACCTTTATGTCCTAAGGAATATGGATGTAAAATATATATGTAAATATATATGTATAGCTTAGAAATAGGAACAGACACGTACGTATCTACTCTTATTAGAGATTTTAGGATGCATCTACCTTTTTTAGGGGAACTTACAAGAGGCGCTTGGGCTTTTAAGGGAAAAGCCAGGGAGCGTAGTATTTTTACCACACCAAAGCCACCCCGATAACCAGCATCAGCTCATGGAAGGGGTCTTATAATCTCTTAAAAGAATACCCCGGAACCCCCTCTGTAGTCTGTACAACACTTGTTAGGGTATCTCCAGGGAGACTGTAAAGGAGTAACTGACAGGAAATCTCAGTGTGAAATAAAGGACATACCTAATTGTCTTATCTGCGTTGTTTAGTAGGTAGAGGCTGAGGTTAAGGAAAAGGTGTTTAAGAAATAGTTACCTACGGAATAGATAACTAGAAATGTACTTACACACATGTGTGGACACTTATGTTAAGGGTACTTGAAGCACTCACGATCACTAGGTACCTAAGTATCTATCTGGAGGGTTTCGCACGTCACGATCTGTCCTATCAGTCCTGCAGTACCGACTATAAATTTTAGGTATCAAAAATCATTTATCTTTAGACAAAATAAATTTATCGTTTTGATGTCGATTAAGTAAGTAAGTATTACAATTACAACCTTATCAGTTGTGTTCTTAGTTTTTACCTAGAATTAGCGATCATTTTAAAAAACAATGCTAAAAATATTACTTAGTTGTTTTTTTTTTGCTTTTAATAATTATATCTACATACAAGTTACCTACATAAATAACTAACTATGATTATCTATGTATAATCTAACTATGTAACGTACCTACGCATATATACACAAAATTAAATACACAAATGAGTCTATATTGTTTGATTTATGGCACAAAAATAATTGAAAAAGGGATTAGAGCACCTGGCCAATCATTGTCTTGTTACATATTGATCTAGGTTGACATAACTTGTAATCTAAATTAAAAATGATAAAATTAATCACGACAGACGGCAGCCTACATCACTTACCGTGTTTCCAAACCACAGTTTCCTAGATTAGCTCGTTTTCAATGCACTTTTTTTGTCTAGATAACACGCGCGAAATAAAACGAGAACCATTATACACTGCAACGCATTGAAACAACGCTTACTATTTACCATAATTTCATCTCCGATAAGATAAGAGTGATACACTATCATCGATACCGCTTTTTATATGATAATACTCTTATCATTATCTTGCTAATGGATATTGTTAACTTGATTTCTTAGAGATTGCCAGCTATTGCAGTTTTTTTTATTGCTGATTGTTGACTTGTTCGTTAAATTATTATTTTTTAATGACGTCGGTTTTGTTAAAGGTTTTAATCTGTTTTTTGATCTTCAATTGGAAAGATGTACCTAGATTTTAATTTATACTTACACAGAAGTTTGTTTTTTGCGTATCAAGCGATGAATCTAAGCTGATAAGTTACCTGTAAACTTCAAGCTTGCAAATACGAAAATAGGTAGGGCCTACTTATTCATCTTGATCAAACCAAATGTTACGTAAGGAAGGATGGGTTAACAAGGGTAAATAGGTCTACTTTTTCGAGTGAATGTCCAAAATAAACTTAATTTACGAAGATCGTCACTCACGGGACGTTTGAGGGAAGACGACGCCGTCGCAGTCGACCGCGGCAAAAGGTGGTGGTGATCAAGTTCGCTGGGCAAACTTGGACAAAGATCGCTCAAGTCAGAAAGGTTTGGAAGCAGAAGGGGAGGCTTTAGCCCAGCTGTGGAACACAATGTAAGCTAATAAAAAAAAAACTGGGCACGTGCGAGACGGTCTCGCGCACTGAGGGTTCCGTACAAACTACAATTCCCGAATGGAGTCTCGAATATTTTTACGAATTGCAAAAAAGCATTTTTTTTGTGACGTAGGTAACAACAAATTTACTGTTTTCAGATTTATTTCTATACTTGTGCTATATGATCTTGCTTTATGCCAAATTTCAGGATTCTAGGTCAACGGAAAGTACCCTATGAATTTTGATTTCCTTGTCGAAATATATACGTTTTTTGCGTCATAAACGGCCGTCTTTTTTTTTTCGTTAACTCAGAAGTTTGATTTTTTCACAGCTTCAAGGGACCGCAAACATGATTATATGGTTTTAATTTCAACTCGATACCTCCACACGTTCCCGAGATACGGGGTCTTGACAGACAGACAGACAGACTGACAGATAGACAGACCGACAGACGGCCGGATAACAAAGTGATCCTATAAGGGTTCCGTTTTTTCCTTTTGAGGTACGGAACCCTCAAAACAGGTAAAAGGAACCGTAGCCCAAAAGAGATTGGACACGCCGTAATCATGGCGAAGTACCCTCTTTGAGGAGTGGCTGAAGAGCCACGCGGCGTCTTCACCTTCCGCATGACACAGGTCTTCACCGGACATGGTAAGTTCGGGAGGTTCATGCACCTGATACGTCCGTACGGTAACCGTCCAGACTGGGCCCGAGTCGTTGACGGCGCGTAGTGTTCCACGCGCGCCTCAAGGAGATGTCAGCAACACTGTAGGAGGGGGACAACAGGGTCAAAACCTACTGAGGTTCGCTACAAAACTCATTACAAAATAATGATAATAATTATTATATCGCAGACTCATTCATTTGTTTAACGATTTATCAAACACATGACTAAAGATTATTGTAAAACATTGTATTGTAGGTACCTAAGTGGAGCACATAGCAACAGTGTATGTGGCTTCTAGGCTAATTAAATAATGTCGTCTCAGTCCTGAAGCCCTATCACGAGCTCCTTGATGACCTAAACTGTTAATGAGATGGAGCTTTATAGGGCGTAAACACAAAATAGATAGGTACAGAAGTCAATCTACATACAAAGCGCGCTCGAGCAACGCACACATAGACACCGCTCACAGACACGATATCTCGGCTCAATTCAGCTCAATGCGAGCTCGAGTGCTATCCGTTTGAGACAAGAGTCTGTGATCTTTTTTGTGGAAAAATGGACCAACAAAAAAATCTTATCGTAACTGTTCAGTGGACGGTTGTTTAAATTTAACATTTAACAGTGAATTGACGTTTTTTAGGCTAAGTAGCCAGTTGTTTCAGAGAAGTAAGTAGATATTTGCTTGTATTTTGATGATTTGTTTTAACGTAACACAGAACAGGCCCCGAACTAAAAAAGAGACGATGATTTTGTGGCCATATTCAGATTATGTAGGCATTTAGCACCGCGCCCGGTCGTACTCGCATTTATTTTGTGGTGTAAAGCTCACGACTGACATTTAACACGTCAGGACCTCGCTGGCGGGCTGCAAGAGTTAAAATAATGTGGTCCACGAAAAGTCTAAAAGTTAGAAACTTTCCAACTGAAAAGTAACATGCGATGCTTACAGATTTTAAGTTTCAGAAATGTTAATGTTTTTTATGACAGTACTTACTTGTTACTTTTCATGTGATAAAAGATAAAAGTTTTTTTATTTTATTTAAATAGTTGTTTTCTGGACTTCTGGTCCCTGCTAACAACAAAGAAACCAAAGTATGGCACGGTCAAAAAAAAATAACCGGTCAAGTGCGAGTCGAAATCGCGCACCGAGGTGCACCAACTTACCTAAGTAAATAGTTTGATTTTCGAGTCAAGTCACGAAGATTTTTCGGCATCGCAAAATAGTAATTATCAGACTTTTTCCTTTACTTGTGCTATGAGACCTTGCTTCTTATCAGGACTCCAGGTAATTTCAGCTTAATATCTCTATGCATTCCTGTAAAAAAGGGCATTAACAGACGAACAGCAACGTTTTGCCGACTAAGAATCGATTCGAAAAAAGAATCGTCAAAATCGGTTCACATTTGGCGAAAAATCGCTGAAAAAGATATAATATTCCCCAACTATCACAAAACACCATCTCGTCCCAAACTAAGCAGAGCTTGTGCTATGAGTACTAGATAACTGACAAACATACTTATATAGTTATATATTTCTAAAAACATACATACATAATATAGATAAATTCCACCCAGACAGAACAAGTGATTGTGCTCATTACACAAACATTTGTCCTGGGTGGGAATCGAACCCACAACCTCCGGCTTAACAGTCAGGGCCACTAACCACTAGACCAACAGGCCAGTCAAAAATACAATAAAAATATTGGGCGAATTGAGAACCTCCTCTTTTTTGGAAATCGGTTAATAAAACAATATGACTTTATTATTGAATTTGAATATAGGTACTTGATAGTGAAGTTTCGCTAGTTAATTAAATTTTATCCTGCGGTGAATTACTTCTTACTAGGGTTGTTGCGAATGCCAAAATTTCGATATCAGCGGATGCGGATTATTAGAGAGCCACATCCACGGATGTGGATTTCAGGATTATTATCAAAAATATTCCAATTTTAAGTATGGTAGACGACAGCGTATCAAGTTATTACAAAACGACTTTGCTCAATCGAAATTAAACTATGCGTTTGACATGTAATAGAAAATTGTTTGAGGAAAGGAGGAGGGTTGATAAGAGGCATTTTTCGCCCATCACACACTAAAATAAAAAAATAAGTTTCTGTTTCCGACTAATTTTAAATATATTTGTATAATAAAAGATAATATGTATTGGATAAAAAGAGTAAACCAACACTAAAGAATTCACAGTGGAAATCACGTCGAAACAGAAACTTATTTTTTTCATTTTTGCGTCATTTCCTCAAGCAATTTTCTGTTACATGTCAAACGCAGAGTCCAATTTCGATTAAGCAAAGTTATTTTGTAATAACTTGATGCGCTGTCTACCATACTTAAAATTGGAATATTTTTTATAATAATCCTGAAATCCGCATCTGAATCCGCGGATGTGGCTCTCTAATAATCCGCATCTGCGGATCTCGAAATGTTGGCATCCGCAACAACCCTAATCCGTAACACTAGTGTTGCAACAGAACTCTACTTCCGCTTCTGCAGAAGTTCCGCAAGCTTTTTCACTTCCGTTTCCGCTTCTTCTTCCGTAAAATTTATAACAGAACTCTAAACGAAAGAATACAGCAAGGAGCGCGGGGGTGGGGGGCGCGTGGACAACTGGACACATCGGAAGAGGCGCGAGGGGGGGGGGGGGGACGGTATCCAAACCTGTAGCAACGACTTTCTTTATTATTATATTTTTTGGTTCATTCTGCGCATCACCGCGCCTCGTGACGTGATTACGACGTAAACCTTCTGTTGTTTTAAAAAAATAAAATTGTGCTTTTTCTTCATAGTATTAACGCTTCCGCTTCAGTTTCCGCTTCTACATCCGCAAAGATTTACTTTTGACATCTGTTTCCGTTTCCGCTTCCATTAAGACACTTCCGTTGCATCACTACTTAACACCCCTACTTCCTACTACTTACCCGAATTATAGAATTGAGGATTACCTTTTGGTAAGTAATTGGTAATACCCAGATAAAACCAAGAGTGCTTATTAAAGGTATAGGTAACTAAAGAAAAACAACAAATTGAGACTCAATAAAAAAAATATATTTATAATCTGTTGACAAAATGATAGCTAGGTATAAGTTAAAAGAAGCGTTGTATACAAAACTGCGGAGCATGTGGAGCGTTCTAGGATCACAAACGACTAGCAAAACTAACCCTTATGGCTGATTGAGCGATAAGTGAACGGTTTATAAACAAAGTGACGGAAAATAAAGGTGATTATCGCTTGAAAAAAAATGACTATACCTATTTCCTTTAATGCAAGATGAAAGAGAGTGTACAAAGGTCATTATTGTAAGGCCACAAAAATCTTTATTCCATAATCGTCTTGTTTACTTTCAATCTGGGCCATTTACTGTATCATAACTAAAGATCGGAATAGGTAAAGTATTTTACCTAAAGTTTGAGGAAGTAATAATATAAAGCATAAGCATAAATGCAATTGAGAATAAATCGCAATCTTGTCTAACGAACGAACTAAATTATATCTAATCCGCGTGTTATGCTCAATTAGCCACAAGTCCAACATAGTTATTATTATTATTATTAAAACATATAAACCAAAATATTTATAAAACAAATTATTTAAAATTCCATGTAAGTAATCAAACATTTCTGACGGTACCTATTCCAACGAATCAAAATAGCAATATGCATTATCGTTCGCAAGTATTGTTAGAACATAGGAGTAAACTAAACATTGTTAATCGAAAGTTATAATAAACTGGTCACATCGATTGTAAGTCTAACAAAAATCGACTTTTGTCACTAGCCAAATCAAATAAACTTTTAACTTATTCTTTTGTCGTGTGTTATGAACAGATGTCGAAATAGGTAAAGTTCGTGGAAATAAGTCACATAGAGTTGATAATACCTCCTTTAAAGTCCTGGAATCATAAATCTAACGATTAAATCCTGGGATTTACGAAATTACAAATGCCTTAATGCGCTTTGTTGGAAGTAAATTATTATATTGAAGTATATAATCTTAGTTTTAGTACGCAACTGTAATACGGTGTTCCGCAAGGGTGTGCCGCGGCACACTGATGTACAGTGGTGATTGGTTGGTGTGCCTCGGAAAAATAAGGTTATCTCTTAAAAATTCCCGCGGCCATAGCGGGCATCAGCCCTAGTCCTAGGGTTTTACTTAGATCTTTGTAAAAATGATTTTCCATTTATGGTGTACCTCTAAAATTTTCCAATTTCCTAGGTGTACCTTGAACTCAAAAAATTTGCGGAACACTGCTCTAAAACATAATAAGATTCTTCAATATAATAATTTAGTTTAATTTCTTAAATCCTGGGATTTTTTCCGATACTACCTGTTTCGATCTCTGGTTACGAACTAAAAGCTTGTAAATTACTTCAGAGTAATAATAAAGCACCGGCCAAAGGAAAAAAATGTACAATATTATACAATTTCAAATAAAATTAGGCAAAACTTCACAAACGAGATAGGTACGGTTGCGTTTTAGCATGGCAATTATTACTAATATTAATTTTAAAAACGAAAATAAAGTTATAATGCTGTCCTGATTTGACATCTATCGTGAGTGAACATTTCAACTATTTTTTGCCATGAAGAACGATACATAATTTGTAGTTCTTTGATAGCCGTGAAGGGTAACCAAGACAAGAAGACAGAAAATCTGACACCAGTATCAAAGGGTTTTGTGTTGTTACTGGATTGTGAAGGTCAGATCGGGAGCTGCTCCATGTTAAAAGCCGACACTAGCAGATCCACTCAGTTATGAAGGATATATTGAAAAGCGATACATAGTTATTAGAAAAAAGGCATTGATCGTCATTGCCAATGATTTCTCTCGCCCTTAGTTGGAGCATGAGGGCGTGTCCGACTATTCATGACTAAAATCTCACCTGTGTCCTTCAGTTGCCTGTTACGTTCAATGATCACTCGCCATTGTCATGCTAAAACAAAACAACTATAATCGCCACTGTGAAGTTTCACTGCATTAGTTCAACCATTCATTTACCAACCACCCATTCAAATTCCGTAAAGGCACTCCATTATAAATCCCTTCTCTAATATAATAAATTGGAACATTTTACAATTAGTTTTCAAATACATTAAAATTTTAAGTTTAAATCTTTCAACTTTAAATTCCTCGACCTATCACATCGCGTAGTATATAAATTAACATACTATATTTATATTATTTACATTCAAAGCATTAAACTGAAATGTTAAGCAAAAACTGCCATTAAAATAACGTCCTTACTGCGATCAACATACGGTACAATTTGGCACGCTTTAGGATAGCTGATGGACGATGCCAAAAGATCAATTTTCATCTATTTAGGAGACAAAGTACTGATTGATAATAATTATTTATTCTGTATGAGTATTGTCTAAAGAGATCGACTAAAAAAGATGATTTATTTTTCGCAAGGTTTTTTTGCTCCTATATTCTAAGTAATTTCCTCTACTCAACTTCATCCTACCTCAGCCTCCATAAAATAACAGTACTACTGTATTTATTGTATGTTACTGACATTAATTTGATAGTTTCATCTTGTTACTAGTAAACCACCTCACCTTGGAAAAGTGTTACAAATCTTGGAAATTCTCGACATTTCTCAACTATTTTTATAACTATAATATTCATGTATGTGAATGGTCCAAAACTACATAAAAATCCATTCAATAGTTTTGGAGTTAATCACGTTGATACAGACAGGCCTACCCGTTGAGGGAACTTTGTTTTATGTGTAAGTATCAAGGCTATCGATCCGAATGAAGCGAAGGAAATTTCCTTAAAAAGTGCTCAGAATATAGGTGTTAATATTATTATCTTCTGTTAACAGATTTTTACACCCTTCTTCAAACAATATTCATACAGAATGCATATTACAAAAGTCAATATAAAAATAACTAAAAATAAAACTATGTTTCATTAAAATGAACCGTCTTGTCATAATACTATGTTACAATGCGATTATTTAATATTTTATTTGTAGGCACTGTAAGTACACACATTGAAAACTTAACAATAAAAAATTATTATGGCTATTAAACGCAGAGTTGATGACAATTTTACAAGAATTTTAGTTATAAAAGCGCATATTTTTTAAATCAGCTTGCGTGAAAATATTTTAACTGCTTTGGCAACAAATCATAATAAAAAAAACAATAAAATATCTCATAAAATAACTCAAACGGGGTCTTATCAAATCCTTGTTTCCAATAAATATAGATAATTTACTCTTAAACAAATAGGTACCAGCTTTATGATGGATGATGTAAAATAAATTGATTCCAAGCTAAAGAGTTATAAAATGTTTGAATTTGTAACGTAAACTGAACTTTATGACTGGGTCTTAAACTCGTAATTCCCTAAACAAACATTTGTGTATATGTTTAAAAATTAAACCGCGAACCAAGAATTTTGGCCACTGTTAATGAAAGTTATTGGTTATATTTATTAAGATTTGTCACTTCAGTGTATAATGGCATACGAATCTACGATGCGATCTCGTACGGCAAAGCATCGGTTCAGGTGACTACAATGCGCGATGCGAATCATTTCGCAAGTAGTTGCGATGCGTCGTGCGAGCCCGTACGTTTTTACGATGCGACGTCACATCGCAGTTTTGAGTTTGAGCCTTTAGACAGATTTTTTTTTTAATTGTCTGGGAGAGTTACAGTTTAGCACATCACGGTTTTAAAGCGACACTCAGCGATATGGTACAAATACAAAATTTTAAATATGAAATGAGAAACAAGTATTGATCGTGTCATGGAGGCGTGAGCATAAAGAAACAATCTTTTATAGACATAGAGAATGGATTGACGACTCTGTAGAACGAAACAAAGCGATTTAACAGACAATACCTCTTTTTAGTAGGTCATAGTAATGCAATGCCGTTGGTCTCGGCAGTTATTTGTAGATCTTTGACAGTCGTATTAGTAGCAAAACGTTGGAAAGTTTAACGACAGTCTTCCAAGGGGTAATGTGTTATCTTAACTCAGTTATTGGGTATTGGAAGTTAAATAAGCAGTCGTTCCATGTAAAATACTGATATTCAGCTGCATCCAGTTACTCTGGGAGCCAACACCAATAAAGCAGGGAAAGGTCGTGCAGATGGTTCGTAGATTTTTTTTTATTCTTGATAGGTTTAAAGACAAACACTGGCTACTCCATGTAAATTACACCAATAATTGATGTAGCCTTTTTATAACTAAGTTAAAGAAGAATCGCCAAACTAAAGTGGCAATGGGCAGGGCTTATTGCTCGCAGAACAGATGGAGCCGAAAGGTTCAGGAGTGACGACCGCATATTGGAAGATGCAGTGTTGATAGGCCTCCCACAAGGTGAACCGATGACTTGTTTAGGGTCGCAAGGGGAAGTAGGGACTCTGATGGATGCGAGATGCACAAGAGTGGTCGTTGCGACACTTGTCGAAGGCCTATGTCCAACAGTGGACATCTTTACAGTAAATGGATGCAGGTAAATTCCAATTCAAATAAATAGGAATTCCGCTGCAACCCGTTAGATTATAAGTTAACATAGTTAGAAAAAGGCAAAACAGATTTATTGCAGTGACGACGGTGACACTACAAGTCTGTGATGTCTACAGGCCGAACAATCCTTTTACCTATTGCACACTTTAGCTGCATGAATGACACTTGATAACTGGATAGCGAAAGCTCACTCCATTCTCCATGTCTATGCAATCATTAATATTATATAACGGATATGTCCGAGTGTTTACAATAATTTAATAACAGTATTTCTATTCAACGTTTCTTTGTAAATATTGACGTTATTTTACCGTAAGCGTGGGTGAAGAGTCCGGTTTTATTCCTCGTAAATTCGATTTTTATAAGAAAATTTTCCCCGTTGATATAAATATTATTTTACAACAAGTTACATATTTTTAACATTCATTAGACAACACTATACTTTGAATTTTTAAAAGCTTACAAATGTATATGTAGGAATTATAGTAAATTTTGGACAGATAGGTTTATAAACATGAAAAACACGATTATTACTACTTTTTTCATAGACACTTGACTTTTAGAAACAGTTTATAAATATCATTTGAAGTCGACCTAAATATGATTCATCTACTTATCATCGGTTAACCTTTACGTATAATAGGATTATTCTCTATTATTTTGTCAACATTCACACATTTAGAATCGTCAGAAAAATGTTTAATCTATCTCCTCGATATCACCTAGCCTTAACGAAATTGGGAAAATTTTCCAAATACATACATAAACCCACGCATTCCCGACGATGAGGGTAGGCAGAACTGCTTTCATCTGTATATACACATGAGTTTTGCGGCTTTTACGTATTTATGACTTTTTGAACAAAGATTAGCACTTTACGCATTCGGCCATGTCGTTGCATTACTGACTGGCTTAAATTCATACTACGATAAGACTTATTATCGTGCAACAAGAGTGTCATGTCTCTTTAGGCCTGTAAAATTCCGTTTTTATGAGTACAGTCGAGTAAAAAGTCAAATTCGGTCTCTTCACCCCGCAGACACGAACTTATCCACCTATACATAATTATGTACAATTACAGCCTAACTCTAAACCACTTGTTCCGTGTCATCCCGCGTACTAGAAATGGCATCTGTGGTGGTCGAGGTCGCTGCACTTCTGTATAACTTTAGATTTGACTCTGTATAGTCTAGAATTTTCCGGCTGGAATGTCTGATGTATAGCATTTGTCTGTGGTAGATTTTTAGGGCTCCTTTGATAGTGATGTAGGTGATGCCGCCTAGTATGGTTCTGTGTAAGTTGTTTTGTATGGATCGGAAGAAGATTTTCCCTATAATGGTAGATATGGTGGGTAGGAGAAGTGCTGAGCAGAAGATTCGTGTGGGGGAGAGGTGTGAACTGCTGCTGTGTTGGGTGTTGTTGTGGTTGTGGCCGGTCACTATGGCACCTCGGTCGCCTTCCACGCTGGAAATGAGAATGAGACGTTGTTATTATACTGGTTATAATGTAAGTCGTAGGTAATTAATTTATGTAATTTAAAGGCCCTAGGAAACCGTATCAGAAAGAGTAGAATTTTTGATCATTAAGGACTTGTTACTTGCTGAAAGAAACATAATTATACGGAATTTGTAGCTTATACAATATCAGATGCTCCATCTAATCGCAACTGCTGCTAGTGGACATCTATACTACAAGAAAAATACTGAATATAATATCAATAATGTAATTTCATTTTATGCATGTATGCGGAATCTATACGCAACTTTATCCTACAAATCTTCAATCGCTCGCACGCTTGAAATTTTAACACGTCATGGTGAGTTGTTGTATTTATGTTCAAATCGCGCGGAGAACTTTGATACCAGAATTTAACATTCGTGTGACATCAGGTCTTTAGTTCGATTGGGGCGGTATAGATGGCCGCTTCTTATATGCCTGATCACACATGCACCCATAGTCTTCAAATCACAAGTATCTAGGTTTTTGGTTACCTCGACTCTATATTATAGAATTACGAATAATTTAAAGAGATTACTCGTAATTTGTGGTTCTTGAAACATGCATATTATATGGTGCAAAACATTGTTTCAGCAACATGTTTTTGTTGAGCAGCAATGTTTTTTATGTGTTTTTTTTTTATGTCATTTGATATTAATCAATAACAGAAATGTATACTTACTTGCCAAACGGCAATATATAAGACAGCGCCGGTATCTTAGCGCAGTACTTCCTCAGGAACAGAAGCACGGATTCTTCCCAGTTGTACATCTTGGCGCTGATGAGCGTCACTGGGATGGTTGGTAGGAGTACCAGCAGGACTAGTGGGTCTGCCGACTCCATCATCTCTAGGCCTTCTCTGTGACCTACCACCTGGAAAAGAAAGAGATGGAGTTTTAAGTTTATAATAAACGAGAAATTATAAATCAAACCACATAAGCATAAGCATAATCAGCCTTTTAATGTTCCCACTGCTGGGACTCAGGCCTCCTCTCTAGGAGAGGGAATGGGCCGTAATCCGTCACGCGGGCCCAGTGCGGGTTGGTGCATGTCACATGTCTTCGAATTTTTGGTTTTAGGACATGCAGGTTTCCTCAGAGCAGTGGTGATGAAATAAACTACACAAAGTAATGCGCTTGGCTGGGTTTAAACCCGCGACCTGCAACTCGTAAATCGGGGCCGTTACCACTCGGCTGCTACTGCTCAAACAACACATTTCTTTATTGGCCACGTGATCAAACTTCTCATTATATAACTAAGCAATGGGAAAATAAGATAGCCTATACTAAACTAATTCCCCTTTTTTACAACGCCAACTAAATATTCTTAGTTCAAGAGCGAGTGAAGCGAGCTCCGAGGTCGGAATTGTAGGACACTCCGACACGAACAGGTTGGGTTAGAAAATTAAGGCGCGGAGCGCCCGCCTTAGCCTTCGTGGTTGATTTTTTAAAACCACCCAAAAAGTGGCTTACATAGAAGATGTACTAATGGCTAAGATAGTATCATTCAGACACGCGTTAATTGTGGCTCAAATAGTAATTTAGAAGGCCATGTAGATTTTTAGAGAGAAAAGAAGTCTGTTTAATTATCACCCATAATAAACTAGTGACTTGCTCCGGCACCGCGACCTTCTTCATATATTGAAAAAAGTAAGTTAATTACTTTTTAATTAAAAATATCATTGGAGTTGATTAGGATAACGATTTCATACATACAGTTTAAAATAAAAAATACTGGGCAAGTGCGAGTCGAACTCGCACTGAGGGTTCCGTAAAAATTAAATTACCTATGAAAATAGTTCAATTCCCGAATTGAGTTACGACGATTTTTCCGAATCGCAAAAACAGTTTTTTTTTTGTGACGTTACTACAAATTTACAGTTTTCAGATTTTTTCCTATACTTGTGCTATGAGACCTTGCTTTATGCCAAATTTCAGGATTCTAGGTTAACGGGAAGTAACCTATAAATTTTGATTCCCTTGGGAGTGTCGAAATACACGTTTTTTGCGACATAAATGGCCGTATCTTTTTTTTTCGTTAACTCAGAAGTTTGATTTTTTCACAGCTTCAAGGGACCCCAGACCTGAGTAATTTCAACTCGATGCCTAGACGTCTTGACAGACAGACAGTCACCAAACAACAAAGTGATCCTATAAGGACTCCGTTTTCCCTTTTAAGGTCCGGAACCCTAAAAAGGAAAGGACTTTTTTATGAATTAAGTAAAAGCCGACGAAAAATTACATGACTGGGGAGTCCCGATCCATGGTACACATTTGTGCGTCGATGTCTGGGACACGATGTATATAGAGCGACTGCAAAGTATATGAAGCGACTGCCCATTATATGGAGCAACTGCACCTCCTCGGTAACACGACACCTGTCGGCAAGATCACTATAAAATCGGTATTAATTCGTAAGTGACTTTAATGAGACCTTAAAATCAATCAACCTCTTACTTGACAAGGCCGAAGAATTATTTTATGTCTTTGTAATTCTCGGAACGGCTTAAATTCAATCTTGACCAAGAGTATCGTGTTATCCTAATAGTAGATTGTGAAGTACGAATGGCGATTCGTCCTCATGAAGATCGATTTTTCAATAGATTCGGATCGAAATCTAAAGAGTCGATTCGGTAATAAATTGAGTTCTGAAAAATCGATCCGTTAGTTACCTAGCAGGTACCTACTGAGTCATAAAAAAACACGGTATTGATTCAATTCAATTCATTTATTAATTTTGTGAACAAAGGGTAAAATGATCATAATAATATGATTGGTCCATCCTATGTTCCGCCGAAAGGCATACAAAATAGCGATGGTAATGTCATATACCTACTATCAAAATTAAATTAATTGTAAATACAAAATCTCCTAAAAACAATGTCCGCAAATGATGATTCCACAATGCACATCTGTTTCTTGACTGGAGTCTGGAGTAATCGGGTGTACAACATTTACATAAATACTAACTTCAGGAAAAAGGTGCTTTGAACGTTTTTAAATAATATTATGTATAGTTGTACCCAACATATAGAAACACTAACCACCGGAACAGCGGGGTTACCATGACGTTCAAAGTAAGATTATTTCATTCTTATTTCAGTGTGGGTAAGAGACAGAGCTATACAGGTTGTCTAGCGCCATCTCTTACCCTCTCTGGAAATAAGAATGAAACAATCTTACTTTAAGCGTCATGGTACAGGTCCAGGAAGGCTTTAGAAAACTCTCTACACATGGGCCAATCGCCCACCTACAAAATGGTCAAAGCAGTAATTTCAATAGATGTCAAGTATTTACGAAAACATTTTTTCCAGGGAATCCGAAGTTCAAGTCATGATCATCTTTTGAAGGTTACCAATAATGGTAACCTTCAAAAGTTGTTTGTATAATAATAATGATAGTATCAGCGACAAAAAAACTATAATAATCTTCAAATTAGTTGAGGTTTTATATACAGAATCGTGCCGCACTGATCTGACAGGTATTCGGACTTCGGACTACGAACATTATTATTTTATACACGGTTTTTTGATATACAAGACGGTGAGAACTTATTAACCCTTAACCGCTTGCTTCGGATTAGTCCGACGACAGTTTTCGTGTCCTATTCGCCAGGGTCATGTGTTTGCGACAGGGTGCTCCATCTCGTTTAGTTCTTCAATGCCTATAGGTGACAGAAGAGCTGACGAGATGGAGTATTTAGTCATGTGCGACCCTGGCGGAATAAAGGCGATAGTGTTTGTGGCTTATATCCGACTAAGGGCGGAATTCACCAATAAAACTAATCGCGTTTTAACGTTTGGCTCGCAATAGTCGCGTTTAGCCGCTGTCACTAGTGTCACTTGTCTGTATTTTTCTTTTGTTGTATTTTTACAAGTGACACTAGTGACAGCGGCTAAACGCGATTATGCGAGCCAAACGTTAAAACGCGATTAGTTTTATTGGTGAATTCCGCCCTTAGGCGGTTAAAAGGTTAAAGTGAAGTTAGACAAGTTCTTAACTTCAATGTCAGAATTCATAAGCATCACAAAAATACACCCGAATATATTCTGATGGGGAAAAACGTGAGGGAGAGATAATCCTCACTCCCCAGCCGCTGCAGGAGACACTGTAGGCACGCGCTTGCGAAAGGCGAGCAATGGGAGCTACCCGTTGCTTGCCGTCCGATAAGAACCAAACCCGGTTCGAAGGCCCGTTATGTTCCACGCGCGCCTCAAAGATCTGTCATCATAATTGACAGGACCCTCTAGGGCCGATGCCCGTCAGGGTTACGGGAATAGTCGAAAGACTTACCGCAGCCCTGGAATGGAAAGGGCTACTGAAGGACTGTTCCTTCAGTAGCCCTTTCCATTCCAGGGCTACTGAAGGAACACAGGTGAGTTTTAGTCAGTAAAAGTCTGAAACTCACTCTCGCGCCACCCAGTGCGGGAGAAGTTATTGATGACTTCCCAACTCAAAAATAGGTCTCTATTCTGATAGAAGCCTAAAGAAAATGTTGGAAAATGCGATCCTGTATACTCTCATTTATCTGTCACTAGTCAATGGCATAATGGAACGATGGAGTGCTGACTAACAAAAGCAAGTAGAGCTATACTACGAGTATATTATACAGCCTAGCTCCTGCAAATGACGTAAATTTTGAATATTTCGAGTGAAGTGAAACAATTGGATTTAACGGTCAATCAGCCGTTACGGGCTTGTACACATTGTCGAACTAGCGATTGACATGCTTTAGAATATTGCATTGTTTGTCCTATTGTGGACTTTTCAAGGTTACTGAACAACAAAGTACAAAAATGTCGTCTAGTAACAAAATTAAATATAAAATAATTTTCGTTGTAAAAATACATTGTCTTTAAATATCGTCGTGTTGTAACATACATGACGCTCAACTCTCAATCCACGTGACGCTGCAACGTGTCTCGCAACTTGCCCCCCAATTTACAACGTACGCGGGACAAGTTGTTGGACAATATTGCACGTCATGTTGGAGGTCATTGTGGAATTTTTTAGGGTTCCGTACCCAAAGGGTAAAACGGGACCCTATTACCTTGTTTGCCGTTTTTTATTCTACGGACGGACGGTACGGAACACTACGTGCGCGAGTCCGACTCGCACTTGGCCGGTTTATTTTTGTAGTTGAGATAGTGGTGAAGCGCGAGCCTATCCACAATAATAAAAAAAAAAAACGACTGATCGAGTTTGGACTGGAGTTTTCCAGATTTTACAGTCTGTTTTATTTTTTGAGACTACGTGAAACACCCCAAGAAATTCCGTCCCATTTGGGTGGCTGTGTCCATGTCACTGGTTTTCCAGATACCAGTCTCACTGGAACAAAGGTTTTTATTTTAAAGTGCTTCTGAAGAAGACATATTATCCTCATACTAGCTTTTGGCTTCGCCTGCGTGATTGTAAAAAAATATCCCGGGATAAAAAATATCCCATTTGCTATTTCAAGACATAGTCTACTCGTATGCTAAATTTCACCAAAAATCCGTTTAGCCGTTCGAGCGTGAAGTACCTAGTAAAAACGCCTTTATAATATAAGGGTGATTACATACTCAGTGAGTATGTAATCACCCTAAAATAACTTTAATTAAAAAAAAATGTTTTTTTTTTTTTTACAAAAGTATTTTATCTATAAAAAGTATTCGAAAGATACGTACTTTATATCTAATATTTCAGATACCATTACAGAAAGTTATTTGTATCTGGTATCTGAAATACTTAATTTAAAAGTATTTTGCATTTTGTATTCCAGATACCTTATTTAAGGTATCTTGTACAAGTACATCACTGATACTCACATACATAAATACAAACTTTCGCCTTCACGATGTTAGTATAAAAGGTGATGTATGTGTAGGTGATGTACCAAGAATTCAAAGAAACATCGGTTGTAGAAAACCAATCAATAGATTTACGCAATAAATATTTATTTAGATATGCTTGTGAGTTATTACATATTTACTTGCTAAAAACGAGTTACTGCTGTTGTAATACAAATATTTTTTTTTAATCAAGAACAAGGTCTGTGAGCACAATAATCTATACTTCTGTAATACAAAATACGTGATCATACGAATTACGATTCATATGAATATTCCCAGTAGGTTACAGGTCCATAATGACCAAACAGAACCCAACATTGCAAATAGGTACCGTGTCACTTCGATACAGTAAACTTCTATAAACTACATAAATTGTTTTTGTTTACGCGAAATCAACAAATAACTCCTTCAGCTGCGCCCCGCTGACCTTTAAATCTATTTTCTTTGCGAAATATTGATTGATATACATATGCTATGTACATTCTGAAGAACACTTAACCTGCAATTTTTTTGTGTAAACATATTTCTAAAGATCAAAGCCGTTTGAAAGGAGTTGGGAAAACAAGCGAAAGAATATCATATTGTTAATTTTTTTTTTGGGAAAAGTACCTATTAATCTTACGAAAAAATCATATTATGTTGATAATGTTGTACTTACATGAATCTATGATAAACATGTAGCGACATCTATGGCGTCACATAAGAACTAATCCTGCATCGCGCAATCAAAGTTCTCCGCGCGATTAGAACATATAGAACAGCCCGAAATCATCTACCGGGCAATAGCCCACCAGACATAACACCCGTCTGGCCGGAGGATCCTCCCTTTTCAACGGAGGTATGTGGGGCTTTGCTCTCTGTTCTACATACCCCTAAACTGGTGAGCCCGACGTGATGTGAACACGCAACCTTCTGATTACTCTCTGTTCCACATACTTCTAAACTGGTGACCCTCGACAATGAACGTCAGCACAGCCTTCGTACAGCTACTACTTCGTGACGTCATCATCACTTCCTCAAGCTTACGAGCAGCGAGCCATACAGCCAGCGCCCACGGCTTTAAAGGGTATCCTGACCACCAGCATGCCTACCTGGTCATACCTGGTCATCACCCTCAGCCTCATCAGCGACCTTGGCGAAGCACACTGCACCTTCGGCCAGTCACATGAAGAGCCACGAAGAACCTCTCCTGGTCGACGCAAGCAGTCAAGCCACTACGTCGCACAGCACCGCTCCGACTCACTGGAGCCAGCAGCACTACTCCGACTCACTGGAGCCTGCAGCATCATCCAGACTCACTGGGACAGCAACACCCCGACTCACTGGGGCATCATCCCGACTCACTGGGACAGCAACACCCCGACTCACTGGGGCATCACCGCAGACAGTTCCGACTCACCGAGAACTATGCGGCATTCGGTTCCGACCCACTGGAACCAACCTACCACTGGCCTGGCACGCATCAAGAAGCATCAAGAACCATCGATCTCCGATCTCCGGAGGGGAGTGATGTAGCGACATCTATGGCGTCACATAAGAACTAATCCTGCATTGCGCAATCAAAGTTCTCCGCGCGATTAAAACATATAGAACAGCCCGAAATCATCTATCGGGCAATAGCCCATCAGACATAACACCCGTCTGGCCGGAGGATCCTCCCTTTTCAACGGAGGTATGTGGGGCTTTGCTCTCTGTTCCACATACCCCTAAAAACATATATTTTTTTCAAACCTATTGACCTTGCCGTTACCGAGGAATAGGCTACAGAAAGTCACTGTTTTATAGCTCTGCTCGGGACTTAGGGCCTTAAAGGGCAATCGCAATGCCTTGACGCCTAGGCCAGGGACCTTACTATGATGTGTTGAAATTTTAAGCGTGCGAACGAGAGAGATGGAGTTATACACCCTATGTAGCTCCATCCCTTTAACAGTTCAGTTTAGGTCGTAAAATGGATCGCGTTGAGAGCTCGTGGTAGTACCTCTGGGCGTCGACCTACGGCCGCAGCGCATTATTCTATGATTTTTACCTACTTGATTGTTGTAATTTACAATTATTGCGCAATTAACAACAAAACAAAGCAAGGTTGTGCCTATATGAGTAGGTATATAAATACGTTATATTATTATCTACTCTATCACCATCTTGTTAATTGAGTTAATTTTAATCATTTACTTCAATGTAGCCTGTCCATTACCACAGCAATTTGCAAGAAGTAAACATAACGGCGGCCAATTTAGCTATTATGTCAACCAATAGTATCAAGTATCAAATAGATCGCGTTAGAAACACCACTCTCCGCTCTATAACTCAAGTAGCAGATGCCGGGGAAAAAACAGCCAGCCTGAAATGGGAGTGGGCTGGTCACGTCGCAAGAATGCATCCGGACAATTGTCACTCACTGGACGCCTGAGGGAGGACGACGCCGCGCCGTCTGCGTAATCGAAGGTGGTGTGACGATCTAATCATGTTCGCGGGGCAATCTTGGCCAGATCAGATCGCCTTAGACAGAGAGGTTTAGAAGGAGTGTGGAGGTATGCGGAACAGAGAGTAAAGTCCCGCAAACCTCCGTTGAAAAGGGAGGATCCTCCAACCAGACGGGTGTTATGTCTGGCGGGCTACTGCCCGATAGATGATTTCGGGCTGTTCTATATGTTCTAATCGCGCGGAGAACTTTGATTGCGATGCAGGATTAGTTCTTATGTGACGCCATAGATGTCGCTACAGGAGAAAGGAGAGGTCTTTTCCCAGCAGTGGGACACAAAATAGGCTATTAAAAAAAATGTGTGGTGGTTGATGGTTTTGTGTACTAAAGAACTTATTTATGAATTTTCATGCAATTGCCCATCACACTGAATGTCAACAGATACTTATGAGGACATTCCCATAAGCTACGCATTTTATGAAGAAGTTGTAACGGCTTGGATAGACATCACCAGACCACACTGAACTGCTTCAAAAAGTGATCGGACAAATTACATACCAATCTCCAAGTAAAGAACTTTCAAAACGCCTTGTTGACACTTCGCATGACCCAAGGGCTGGCTTTTACTTCGGACAAAGGATAAGCATTGCCATTCAGCGTGGCAATGCCGCCAGTCTTTTGGGTACATTACCAGTCGACAGCGATGTGGAGGAGTTTTTCGACGCCGTACTTTAGATTGCTTTTTTTAGTACTTTATGGATTTTATTTTTATTTTGTAAGTTAGTTTTAATTACGTTATTATTAGATTTAAATGTATATACAATGTAAAATAAAAAAAAATCTCCAAGTTATTAAACACTAGCTGATAATAATGTCTTACCAAATAAATTAAATAAATGCAAGCAAAATCTACAAGTTTTCTATGAGAGGTTTCGTTTGCCAATAGGACCATTTAAAGGCCAGATTAATTTCGCGGTGTCCATCAATGGAATCTGACCGGTATAATAGATAGTATTATCAGGGCTTGAACAAAGGAGTGTCCAACATAATAAACCAGCTAGTTCAGAGAAAGTGGTGACGTAACCAGTCGGGTCAGAAGCTTGGAGAGCAGATATCTGGTGTTTATGTAACCATGTATTTGGTTTTAGCGCATCGCGATGAACCGCTACGAAATGTTAGCATAGCATTTAGATTTTTAACATCGCTTAGTTAGGTCCGTCAATTTTAATTTTCTAGCTACAATAGTCTCTTTACTATTTAATGAACGTAATTTAGCTATAAAAGTAAATATATCGTTTATTTACTTTTATAGCTAAATTACGGTGGTCTGTTTGAAAGATGGATGAAAGAACTTCGGTATAATAGAAAATTATGAATGAAGGCATGTACAGATACAAGATGCACGGATCTTGAGCGCTGACTTCTACAGTTCTTCTTGCGCAGAAGCACGCAGAAGTGAAATATCGGGTCTCTTTAGTGGTATGAAGAGAGATGCGGGGGTGGTGAGTGCAATCTTTGTACAGTGATTGGCTCGCCGATGTTGTACGATGCGCAAAGCGATCCCCGCTCATTCGCCGAGCGTGCTATACATACCTGTGATGTGGCGCCGACCTCAAGAAACTAATGTGAATGATCAACCATGAAAACTAATTAAATAAAAAAACCACCAAGTGCGAGTCGTACCATAAACTAAAAAAGTCACGTTTCTTTCTTATACGGCACCCTTTTTTTCAGGTGAAAATCATAAATTATGTCTCTCGCTTTAGGGTAGAGCGAGAGAGCGTGTCAGACTTTTACTGACTAAAACGCACCTGTGTCCTTCAATTGCCCATTGCGTTCTAGGACCATAGTTTCCCTTTCAGAAATTCCCCTAGAAGGACCCCTTTAATAATTATTTATCTAGGTACACCTATTACGTGAGCCAGCTGACAGACGGACGTACCTGGATGGACAGCGGAGACTTGGTAACGGGTTCCGTTGGTAACCCTTTCGAGTACAGAAACCTAACAAGATATTACCCTTGTAATCTACAAAATTCTCTTCATTCACTTATTTATTACATTTATCACACCAGTTCAAGACACCTAACATTGAGCATTGAAGTAAATAAGAAAAACAGGTTTAATCTTTCTACGCATACTACCTAAAGGTCAAGAACGAAGTGATTGATTAGTAATTTACCATTTTTACGCACTTTCATCACACGGTGACGTTTGAACACCGTTTACCTTTGAAAGTTCAAAGTTCAAACACTAATTATGTTTATTAATTTTAGATAAGGTAAAAAGATAACGGTTTCATCGAGACCTGGGTAGTTGACTCATTTTTAGGGTTCCGTACCTCAAAAGGAAAAAACGGAACCCTTATAGGATCACTTTGTTGTCCGTCCGTCTGTCTGTCAAGACCCTTTATCTCGAGAACGCATGGAGGTATCGAGTTGAAACTAAAACCATATATCTACTCAGGTCTGCGGTCCCTTGAAGCTGTGAAAAAATTAAACTTACAAGTTAACGGAAAAAAAAGATACGACTGTTTATGTCGCAAAAATCGTAAATTTGACACCTCCTAAGGAAATCAAAATTCGTTGACCTAGAACCCTGAAATTTGGCATGAGGCAAGGTCTCATAGCACAAGTATAGGAAGAAATCTGAAAACTGAAAATTTGTAGTTAAGTCACAAAAAAAATACTTTTTCTATTCGGAAAAATCTTCCAAGATTCGGTTCGGGAATTGAACTATTTACATAATTTAGTTTGTACGGAACCGTCAATTTGCGTGTCCGACTTCAGACCGAAATTCAGAAGATACCATACATGGATTACCACCTAAACAGTTTTCCAACCAATAGAGTAAGTAGAAGTATTACCCTAGATATACTAGGTATAGTTGATTGATAAACTGGGTCACTGTCAACGAGTCTTGAATGAATGAATGAATCACAGTACCTTACCTAAGCGAGTTTATTTTACGTCATTGATACGTTTACAAACGCGGTCAACGTTTTGATCGCATTAACGTAAAAAAAATTTTACAAAAAAAAATACAACCGACTTCAAAGTAAAAAAAAACACTGAAAAGTGCAAAATAACTTTAATTTCGGAAGTCGGTGTTTCTATAATAGTTTTGTCTCTTCGTTATTTAGCACCGACTTCCGAAATTAAAGTTATTTTGCACTTTTCAGTGTTTTTTTTTACTTTGAAGTCGGTTGTATTTTTTTTGTAAAACGTTTTTTATTTTACACTTTTTAGTTATGGTACCACCACTAAAAAGTACCCCTCAGCCAAACTTAAATACCTTATAGCCAGAGTGCATCTCATGACAATTCTAATAATCCCAAGCACGGTTTGATTACATTAATTTATTACAGAGTTCCGGTGCCTAACTTCAAGCTTCATCATCAGATCAGTTCGATATATTCCCCCTCTACTTTCAGTCAGTCATCGACTACACGTATAAACAAAGCAATTTTACTTGATACGACGGTTCTGCTGTGATCCTATGAGGAGTTCTGTTCCATATCTTCGAAGTTCATGATCAGATCATAACAATATTTCTATGGGACCAACTCGGAAGCATAACCTTTCAAAAAAAAAAAAAATTTTTTTTAAATCGGTCCACAATTGACCGAGAAATCGGTGAACATACATAAAAAAAAAACATACATTCAACCGAACATATATAACCTCCTCCTTTTTGAAGTCGGTTAAAAAACAACTCGCACTCAACGCACAGATATACGAGCTAGTTAGAGTGGTCGTTAACACGAATAATGCAGTTCTTACCAATTGTGACCGTTCGCCAGTCGGTAAAACGCTACTTGAGGCTCTGCAGCTAACTGAAACGCCTTGTTGGTCTCGCAGTTTGCGACTGCTGAGCGTGGGGTCCTGGGTTCAATTCCTAGGTCGTACACAAAATTGGCAACAGCTTCGTTTAATCAAATCAGTTCTAGTCCACATCTGGACAAAATCCCTTTACAAGTTGCGTCACAAGGCCCGGTTCAAAGCATTTAACATCTAGTCCCACCCAGATATCTTTAAATGGTCCGCGCACCACGGTCCATCTAGCTCAGGAGAACGTTTAGACTACCTATTTGCATTCTCCACTCAAGAATTCGCGATGCCACAGCAGATGTGGTAGTACCACATCAGCTTGCCCATCATGCAAGCATCTTGATAACTCCAGTTCTTTATTGACTGATAGATTGAAACTTCATAAATTCAGAGCACTCGAGCGGGCGATCGGAAAGACTACTGGTTGATGATAGGGCAGTTTTCTCACTCTTATTTTCTTCTAAGGAAAATCATCTAATGAGAGAAGTCATTCCATCAGAAGTCAGCCACTCTAAGGTGGAGCGCAAGGGCGTTTCAGACTTTTACTGACTAAAACCACACCACCGGGTCCACGGGTTGCCTTTTCAGAAATTTCACGTGGTCGCATCGGCCCTGCTGGGCCCCTATGGTTTGCTGATATCTCTTTTAGGTGCTCGTGAAACACTACGCGCCGTCAACGACTCGGGATAGGTCCCGGGCGGTTACCAGGCGGCCGGACACCGATCTACCCATTTCTCGTCATCCGCAAACCCGGGCCTACGGAAGCCGGGGATCGCCCTGCGACTTCTCAAACTCCATAAGGCGAGGTTGAGAGAGTCGAGTAATTTTAAACTTTTTTAAATCTAGAAATCCGCAAATACAAGAAAGAACGTCATAAAAACTTCAAACGATCTCCAGCATAATAAAAACACGGAAATTGTTTAATATAACGCAATTATTTTCATATACCTAGCTCCTTCGTTAGTCACTTAGATTTCATTTGCGTCCTGCATCGCGTAACATCTTGAGCAACGGCAGTTGCAATGCGCGGTGAAATATATTCACTGAGTATTCGAAAATGGTCAGGTGCTAGCAGTTCTAACGACTATTAACTTTTAAAGACAGTTCACAGTACCTACATCTAAACAAAAACTTTTTACAAAAAAAAAATAACCGACTTCACTAAAAAAAAACACTAAAAGGGTCAAAATAACTTTAATTTCGGAAGTCGGTGTTTCTCGGTATTGTTTGTTTCTTATTTAACACCGACTTCCGAAATTAAAGTTATTTTGACCCTTTTAGTGTTTTTTTTAGTGAAGTCGGTTATTTTATTTTTTGTAAAAAGTTTTTATTTTACACTTTTTAGTTGCGATACACTTATAAACAGAGTGCCTATTTCTCATGACGATTCCAATTAACCCAAACACTGCTAGGTTACATTGTTTTATTATAAAGTTCCTGTGTCTACCTTCCATCTTCCGGCTCCGTCACCAGATCAGTTCGATAGTACCTTATAGCCAAAGTGCATCTCATGACAAATCTAATAAGCCCAAACACGGCTAGGATACATTGATTAATTACGGAGTTCCTGTGCCTACCTTCCGGCTCCATCATCAGATCAAGTCGATAGTACCTTACAGCCAAAGTGCATCTCATGACAATTCTAATAAGTCCAAACACGGCTAGGTTACATTGATTAATTACGGAGTTCCAGTGCCTACCTTCCGGCTCCATCATCATCATCAGATCGCTTCGATGATACCATTTTCAACGTAACTATTCAGAATCATTCAATTATTTGTATTGTCATAGTCGCTTAACTATTTTCATTGTGATATCTATTTGAGTATGAAGTTCCGTTGACCATTTCTGGTCTTCTTCATCAGTTCCACTTCATCAAATGTTACTTTTTGACTGTAAATGCTTAAGTTCTTGATGAAAATACCAAAATTACTATAGGGTTGCCTATAATTTTTGAGGAGTTCCCTCGATTCCTCATGGATCCCATCATCAGAATTGGATTTTGAAAAAAATGGGACCAATCTGGAAGCATATCCTATAAAGGGAAAAAAAAATTTTGCAAATCGGCCCATAAACGACTGAGTTCTGAGGTAACAAACATAAAAAAAAAAATGATTAAAAAAAAAATACAACCGAATTGAATAGCCTCCTCCTTTTTTTGAAGTCGGTTAAAAAGTACCGAATATCGGATCAGTATAGGTATTCAGCAAATATTCATAGCCGTGGTAAAAAAGCTGACTCAAAGAATACCCATACTTTGAGTCAGCTCAAATCTTTATTGCAATCCATAATGGTACATGCCAGGTGATAAATAATAAAAAAATGGAAACAATTATGGACCCTGTCGGGCAAAGCAAACATTACAAATGGTAGGAAAGAGGAAAAGTGCTAATATAAGTACGTATTTAAATTTCCTATATGTATTTAGTATTGCTATCAGTATATACTATCAGTATCCTACCTACTTATATCATAAACGCTAAAGTTTGTATGTATTTCACGCAAAAACTACTTTCCTACTCTTCTACTACTACGGATTTCGATGATACTTCGTACACAGGTAGACAATGTCCTAGAATAGCACACAGGATATGTTCTAGAATAGTTTTTAAACGTGGGATTATGTTCCCTTTGGATAATTTTCTACTATCACACAGGTGAAGCCGCTGGCAGTAGCTAGTATAAGTACTATAGTTTGATATTTAATTCATTAACGCTAAGGCGGTAGCCGGCGCCCGGAAGCCATTGTCTTACTATTGTGTCTCTAATTACGCACGTCAAAAGGTTAAATGACTCCTGATCTCCAGGCAATGAACTTTCCAGTCAGCTCCTGACATTGTGCACTGGATTTAACTTACGTGTGCCTATTCAGACCCCGTTTGTTTCTAATTTTCTACGGTATGTGCGTTGGTAAAATCGTATTTATATGAAAATTTTATATGAGACCATAATATTTTTTACGTCATCCTGGAGATGAATATATTGTCTTTTATTTGATACCATTACATCTTCATAGTTATGGTTCCTAGTGCATCATAATGGTACCCGAAAAACCGAGATATTTGTCAAAAAGCGTAAAAGCGTCCTTAATTAACAGCCTTGAATAAAGACGATGAGGACTACGACGGAACGAGTGATCACAGAATATGTCTGTTCATTCTTACTTGGGAAGCTGATAGTATGTTTATAATTATACTTCACAGAGAAGTATTTTAAAAGCCATTGGGCAACTGCTAAGGATCGTCAAGGCATTTCGTGGTTTAACAAATTCTTGCGGTTTGTGTTAAAAACCAGTGAAGTGCTTTTGAAATTCTGTAAGCTTTTAGGTACGACCATGGAACGCAAAAGATAATTGAAGGAACACAAGTAGGTTTGAGGCAGTAACAGTCTGACAGACTGACACTCCTTCTCACTATACAGAGCGGATATAACTTCTATTTGATGATTTCCCATCAAAATAAAAGAAGTAGTGTTTTCATTAGTATGGATGGAGCGCTAGCGCAGACTTGCGCTAGACGGAGGATAAAAAATTCTAGTAAAATTGGTACCTGTTCACAGATTAAACGAGGACAATAATAAATTTTGATGCAGAACCTGTTCAAAATGTTAATGACTGCCTCTTACAAAAAGAAACTATCGACGATGTTACATTTTTTGCGTACCTAAAAGGTGCCAAAAAAAACAACACTTGAATACCCTAAACAAACACCAAAAATACATATGTATGTCATGACCGCTTCAATAATTAGTTACAAACAGTAAATTGGTCAGCTCTCTGTGTCATCTTCGACAAAGGATCGCGATCCATAACTGTAGTAGACACGATAATTGATCACAAAGTCACACATCGTGACAGACGTTTTGGAGCAGGGTTAGTGTACTTTGCACAAGTGACTTGGTGTTAGACGGAAATGCTGCTAGTGCTTGGTTTCCTGGTAAAGAACGGGAAATTTAGGCTTTTGATCGTTTACTATTTGGCTTGTATCAAGTGCAATAGAGATATTATACTTTATTGTACACTTAACATCTATTGTTGTTGTTGTTAACTTTATTAAGTAAACTAAAACAACGGGCGGTCTCGTCGCATTCGGCGATCATTTCCAAGCTACCTGAAACCTGTTTCTAGACATTTTTATAACGCCCGCCCATAAAATTGATAGTTTGCAGAATCAGTAAGGTGAAATAGAAGCCTAATAGATAGACATAGAATGTTAAAGGACCAAAAGCCATTGGAACAGAGAAGTTCTCGAGTGAAGACCGCCAGTTAGACAGACAGACGGTATCAGAAGAAATATAGGACCGGGATTGAGAAGGAAAAAAAAACCGACTCTTGTGGCGTAACTTGAGCCGCACCTACTGTGTCCAACAGTGGTCGTACACCACTGTAAGTTGTCGGCTGAGTTCATTATCGATCATTCAAAAGTGTGAGTTTTTGCCAAATTAGAGGAAGCTGTTGCCAATCCTGCTGGGCCTTATCTTAGAACCTTCGATAATAATATCAGTTCCAATATTGGGATATTCAAATAGTTACGCAAGGCATCTAAGCCAAATAATACTGATAAGTATTTGTTTAGTCATTCATAATATTTGCTTAGCAGCCGTTATGTAAGCAAAGAAGCTTGTATCGTTGCTTAGTTGAAACCAAAATTAATTAAAAACTACGTGCTATAAGATTTCATTGCATAATCGGCAACATTTACCAAATGCAATATTTTCTGATTTTAGTAACATGAAATTCTTATACTGTATGGGTAACCTCCATTGAAAAGGAAGGATCCTCTGACCAGACGGGTGTTATGTCTGATCTGGGCAACTGCCTGATAGATGGTTTCAGGCTATTTCATATAAGTATGTTCAAATCGCGCGTAGAATTCTAATTACGCGATACACGATTTCGTAGTCTACTTCCATGTAAGTCTGTTTTCGTTAACACTTGACAACACGTAAATTAATGCATGAATAAAAGAACGATTATATTCAACACTAGAATCATCGCCGAGAATTGAAAATCATCTTCAATATTTAGCTATTCAATTGAATACTTCACTCATAGTTGTTAATTATTCGTTTCACAAATCAACTTTATCCAAAATCGCAAATGGAGTTTTTTTTTATTTAGTAGGTTTTTGTTAGGTTAAAAAATAATAATAATAAAAATGTACGGTATCTATGTGCATTTAGCCTTGCTGATTTCACATATATCCAGCTGTGTAAACACTTGAGATACAAAACTACACCAATTTACATCACAATATCCACTAGAAATCAATTTGCGAATAAATTAAAACAGCCACTGAACTTCACTCGAAGAAATCCCGCCAAAAACTGTATTAAATGCAGTAAGTTACACACCTTTCGAATTTGGGAGAAGGGGAAAATGTCAGGTATCGATCTGTTAAAAGGAAAAGGATGCACAAACTGAAATGTGACGTCACTAGGGTAAGTGAAACCAGAGTTAGCGAGATGTTCCCACCACGCCCCCAGTCTTGCTAATATCCACTAATAGAAATGTTAATTGCTGCTTATTTTAACAAAAAAAATTACTGCAATTTTAAGAAAAAAAAAAACATTTTAATGTTATTTATTGTTTTAGCATGTGTAATCAGCCGTTTTTAATGTTTCCACTGCTGGGACTCAGGCCTCCTCTCTCTGGGAGAGGGAATGGGCCGTAATCCATTACGCGGGCCCAGTGCGGATTGGTGAATATCACATGTCTTCGAGTTTTTGGTTTCCTCACGATGTTTTCCTTCACCGTTTTGAGAGCAGTGGTGATGAAATAAATTACACAAAGTAATGCGCCTGGCTGGGTTTGAACCCGCGACCTGCAACTCGTAAGTCGGGGCCGTTACCACTCGGCCACCACTGCTCACATTTGCTCTATTTGTTGTTTAATATAAATAATTGTACAAAAATAAAAACAGGAAAATATGTAATTAAACATTGATTTTGCCGATCATTGATTATGCGGATGCCTGCTACCTGGATGCCACTGAGGAGCTTGAACGCTTGCAAAACCTGTGCATTCGTTTTGTTTTTGGCCTAAGAAAATACGACCATGTCTCTCAATTCCGCAAGGATTTCAAGTGGCTCCCTATCCGTCTTCGTAGGAACACTCGGGTTACAACATCCTTTTCAACCCTGGCTACTTGCGTGATCGTTTTTCGTTCACTCGCCCTGCCGATGCCCCTTGCAGATCCCACCTTAAATACCATCTCAATTTCCCATCCCATAATACCCATTTCTATTCCAACTCCTCTTTTCATGCGGTACGACTGTGGAACTCACTTCCAGCTAAGATCCGTGACCGTGACGCTAAAAGTGTATCTGTCTTCAAGAAGCTAGTCAAAGAACATTACCTCTCTACCATCTCGTAAAGTTATATTTTATAGATATATATTATTTATAATTTAGTTTATGTATTGTATCTATTTATGTGTTTTATATACTTTTATTAATATATATATAATTATGTATATGATTTAATTTAGATATTATAGTAATGTATATTTTTAATTTTCTAACTTATTTGTAAACACTGTGTCTACATCTCTCATCCAACTCTTCATTCGCAGGTCTACTGGAAGAAATTTCATTTGAAATAAGCAGTACCTTTGTGCTCTTTTATCTGCTTTTATTCTTTTCATTTTTAAGTGTTTGTGTGTATATGAATAAATAAATAAATAAAATAAATTAAGTGCCGCCTGTGTGTTGAACAATCGGGCATCAATATAAAACTAACATACTATACTAACCTTATGAAACATAAAACATTCTTTCTCCAATGTCCGATTTAGACTTTGAAATCAACCAAACTATGTGCCCCAAACCGGTTCATTAGAAAGGCAATAAATAATGCGAAAATAGTTTTTAAAGTTACCATTAAAATAATGTATATTAAATGCAAATTTCCTTCCAACAAATAATCAAAATGTATTTCTTTTTTTAGCATAGTAGCACACACCAGGTTTCCGCTCGTGGAGGCAATTGGTGGCAGCAACCTCTCGCACCGGGTCCTAGTTCAGGCTATGGTCCGGAGCGAGAAGGAATGGCAGGCGGTCGTCTTCTTCTGCGAAGCAGTAATGCTAGCTAAGGAGGAGGCCGCACGCGTAAGGGAACGAACATCCTCACGCCCCAGCCGCCGAGACCCCGACCCCGACTATCAGCCCCGGTAGACGCGGGCTTGCGGACGTCGAGCAATGGGTAGCTCGCCTTCCGGCAGTCCGGTAACTGACAGGACCGAGCCCCAGTCGTCGACTACGCGTATTGATCCACGGGCTCCTCAAAGAGATGTCAACAAACCGTAGGGGCCCAGCGGGGTTGATGCCCGCTAGGACCGCGGGGACCCGCGATCCCCAGAAAGAGAACCCCGGAGTCCTAGAACGCAAAGGGCAACTGAAGGACACAGGTGTGGTTTTAGTCAGTAAAAGTCTGACATGCCCTTCTCGCTACACCCAGAACGGGAGAAGTCATTAGATGATTCCCACTTTAAAAAAAAAATCGGCTTACCACTAGTAAATTATTTGTCCCCTAAAAGCTTGCCAAACTAATTACAGTATTTACCTATATAAGGAAATATGAATTCCATGATGGAATTTTACACGTTTAATTGTCTTGAAAGGTCAGTCTATCAGGAAATATTATTTTATATTTTACCTCACCTGACCTTCGCAATAAAATATTAATAAGTATCTATATTAATTTAATTTTTGTTAAATTGCATTTTAACCATACAGGTTGGACAGCGAGTTTGTTCCGAAAGAGTTACCCTGGCCCTAGAACGCAAACGGCAAATGAAGAAACATAGGTGGGTTTTAGTCAGTAAATTTTTATGCATGGCGAAACTTTGGCGGAACCACTGGCAGAAGCTAATGTCTTATATTTTGAGAGAATTAAGAAAAATGGAGCAAACTAATTTCAAAGAAAATGTTATAATAAATGATGTTACGTTCAGTAGAATTAATAAAATAATACTTACGATGAATTGGGTTTTACCACGGAGGTGAACAAATATATTTTATTTTATTATTATAAACTAGTGCTTGACTGCGTTCCCACCTGATGGTAAGTCAATAGTCTGGCAATAATCACGTTGCAGACAAAACAATATCGACAGCACGGTTGGCGCAGTGGTTGAGCGATTGGCTGCCGCGCTGCGGATCGCGGGTTCTATTCCCACACGGAATAAATATTTGTATGGCCTTAGGTGTTCCGGACCTGGGTGTCTTGTGTATGTGAGTTTAGATGTTTGTGAACGCACCCACGATACAGGAGTAATTCCTAGTTTCGGGCAACGTTTCATTTAGAAAAAAAAAAAAAAACAGGGCAACTGCGAGTCGGACTCGCGCACTGAGGGTTCCGTAAAAACTTACCTATAAAAACAGTTCGATTCGCGAATTGAGTTATGAAGATTTTTCCGAATTGTAAAAAAAGTTTTCTTTGTGACGTAACTAAAAATTTACAGTTTTCAGAGTTATTCCTATATCTATACTATAATACCTTGCTTTATGTCAGATTTCAGGATTCTGTGTCAACGGGAAGTACCCTATGAATTTTGATTCCTTTGAGAGTGTTGAAATGTACGTTTTTTGCGACATAAACGGCCGTATTTTTTTTCCATTAACTTAGAAGTTTGATTTTTCACAGCTTCAAGGGACCGCAGACTTGATTATACGGTGTTAATTTCAACTCGATGTCTCCACGCGTTTCTGAGATAAAGGGTCTTTACAGACAGACAGACAGACAGACGGACGGACAACAAAGTGATCCTATAAGGGTTCCGTGTTTTCGTTTTGAGGTACGGCACCCTAAAAAGAAGAAAAAAAAAGAAGAATAACAAACCTGACTGAACCAAAGATTTACGTTATTTTACCGTTTTTTTTATCCATTCCGATTTTGTCCGAAATGGTTAGTCCGACCGACTCTTAATAGTATTCGTTTGACATTGAACTTAGCAGACTAGTTTTAGATTTAAATATAAATTATAAACATGGCTGCGATAGACTCTTTCTAAATCAACAAAATCTTACTCAACACGTATAAAATAAATAAAATACTTTTTTATTATTATTAATGATAGGCTCGTGCTTGATCACTATCTCAACAGCTGATGGTAAGCAATGATGTGGTCGACAGTGGAGCACGCTTGCCTAGAAGTAGCCTGTTCACTCCCTAAGTTGCAGCTATCAGGCAACACAAGACTCGGGCAGGGAATTTCACTCCTTAGAAACACATAATGAAAGTGTTTCTAAAACATTTTGTGCGTAGGTATGGGTGGGATGTCCATCGCCGTATATCTGTTAGTCCGATGGTGGAACGGGCTTGGCGGAACTAAATTATATAATATAATTGCGACTTTACATAAAGAAACTCGTGCTTTACAAGGTCAAACGAAATTGGAGAAAACCTAAAGTCTCTGAGAAACTTTACGACAATCATGTCCGTTCATTTTAAAATATTTCTAAAAGTACGTAGGTACGGTTACACGCAATTTAGAAAGGGGTGCAGTTCTTGAATTATGAATTTGATTGAGTATTCATTTTCATTAAAATTTTACCTCAGATTGGAAACCTGTAAAATTTTGGCACTAAAGTAGGGTTTGAGACGTTATTAACTTCTAATAGGTCGTAGAGTATTTTGAGTTAAATCGTGTCAAACCCTCTTCGAATGCCAAATTATGTCAGGTTTTCAGGCTAGAGTTTGAAACTTCAAATGAAAAAATTGAGGGTAACCCGAAAACCGACCTGAAAAAATGTTAAGGGATGACCAGACAGTTGCAAACTAGCGTTCCAACCAAGGTGACCTTGGTTTATGTGTTTGATTTGTTTTGCGGCTACATGGATGTAAACCACGCGCCAACACGTTCAGTGGTTGGAAAAACGCACCTCCCAACCAAGGGCGTTGAAGTTCATGGATTACAACTGCTGTCTACACGGATTGAAACTAGCAAGGTCACCTTGGTTGGGAGGTTGGTTTGCAACCGTCTGGTCACCCCTTTACTTGCAATATAGAACCTCGCAGATACTTTTTATCATTTGACCTAGAGAATATTAGAACGGTCATAGCAAGATAACAGAGATAGCAGCACGCGAATTTGAAGGGCATTAATATGGCAGTAAGCCCTCTTTATAATCTACAGCAAAGATAATACAATACCATCGAATATCGATACAGCATATTTAATGAAAATCATCGGTATTATGTACTTTGACATGTCTGAAGCATTTTCTTCCAGCAGACCTGCAAAAGGAGGGTCTCCTTTCGCAGTTTTGCTGAAGGAAATTTCTTTTGAAATAGTACCTTTGTACTGTGTACTTTGTACTTTGTATTGTGTGTACATAAAAAGTAAAAATAAATAAAGACTGAGGCCAAATAATATTTTGCAAATCGAGACGTGGTAAGTGTCTTAAGTTTATTACCGTTGAATATAAATAAATATAATGTATTAATATTTTAATATTTATGCGCATTATTTTTGTGCTCGTCAAGTACAAAAATATACGAGCATCACATAGAGGTGCCGCCTAGTGTGAGTGTGACTGCTTGATTTATTATCCCCCTATGTATGCGTGTGTTTATTACTCCTTTACGCTCAAACGGCTAAACGGATGAAGCTTTCCAGCATTTTAATTTATAGATCAGAATAACATATAGGGTGACTGGCAATTAGTGTACGATACTTAAACACGTGATTGTGCTCATGATAACAAACAATTTTTATTATGGGAGCAAAGCCGAAATCGCGAAAAAAATATCAGCTGTTCAGTACCTACATTAGGCAAACAGGAATGTACTGAACAGCTGATTTTTTTTCGCGATTTCAGGTTTGTTCCCATAGTAAAAGTTGTTGGTTATCATGAGCACAATCACGTGTTTAAGTATCGTACACTAATTACGAGTCACCCTATATAGATATAACTAATTTAAAACGTTGTGAAATACCTACTAAAATCACACAGGCGAAGCCGCTGGCAGTAGCCAAACTCCAATATTTTAACATCCTTAGAACATTGTATTTTCTCTCGCATTGTCAATAAAACAAATAAAACTTCGCCTAGCAAAAAATGCTTTATGGTGCATTCGACCTCTATACAACATTTTTGTCTATAATGCATCAGTAAAAATATAAGCAAATAATATCACATCTCACCTGCATAACAGTAACAGCTCCATATGTGATGGCGATCCAATATATGGAACCCAGAAGTACTCCTCCAGCGATGAAGGGGCAGATCTTGTGGGTGATATCTTCCATGGCATCCAAGAGAGCCACAAAAGCTCCCATAGAAGGAAACACTACAATGTACTCAGCTTTACACTGTGGACACAACACTTTCCTAGTTATGTTGCCTCTCTGCTTCTCATCTACCCACCGTTGAAGGCAACTTTGATGTACCTGAAGCAAGGAGAAATATTTTTCATTATTACAACTCATAGACTGATGAATAATAATTAATATTGAAACTGGGCTAACAAATAGGATAGGTTTTAATTCGGTCACTCCGCGGCAGATTCACTAAAACTATGCACTATTATAAATAAGGTTTCTATAACCATAAATGACAACCGATAAGCATTACTTACAATGATTGTGTAAACTATGAAATTACAGAGCTCGAGCTTACTATGCAATAAGTGAACAAGGATCAGTAAATTCAAGCGACACATACAAAAAGAAAGGCATTATACACAAGGGCACACAATTTGACCTTATACACATACACGGTAACAACGCACGATATAAATATTTCGTAAATTAAAAAAACATTACAAAAAATCTAGCCTCCCAAAAAAATAAACAGTAAAGAAAATAAAGCAGAATACAATGGACAGTGTTAAGCCGTTTATCGAACTGTACTGGTAGTAGTAATTAGTGATAACGCTTTTTCAGACGTAATTGACGTGCGATGTCCAGACACTTCGTGTCAACACATTCGATCTCATTACTTTAACGACCTTAAATCGTAAAGGATAATATGACCTGGATGTTGCCTCCAAATATTGTGAGATATTGTGAGAAGAAATTGAAGAACAATGCGACACTTGCAAGGAATAACTTTATAACTCCATTGAGTTACAATTATATTCTACTGTACAAAAACTGCAGAATGAAAATTGCCTAAAACTGAGTTACAATTTTATTCCTTGCAGGTGTCGAATGAATCTCTTCAGCCGGAAATCGTTTGTCTGAATTCTAAAAAGGAAGTTGGAAGATTTCACAAGTTGGACAGCCTCATTTGACTCTAGGGTCAGAGACTCGTGCGTGGAGAACATACAAGGAAACAAAAACCACTCCTTCTGGTACTTGAAGAAAATTCAATAGGACGAGTATTTATCGTATTGAAAATAAACACATCGGCTTAATAAATCGTGTTGCCTAGCGAAAATCATGATAATCATTATCAAGACTTAAAGGCAGATTTAGCCAAAAGGTTAAATGTGACTTCATTGTGGATTCAACCGGCATTTAATAGTTCTCTATTTACTGAGTATGCACTACAAGCATTGGATCAATGAATTAAGGACAAAGGTCAGGGCTGCAGTTGACAATAAGGCTCTGTAACCACTGAATCGATTTTCTTTGACACTATATGTCGTAATTATTAATCAATCGACTGTACTACTAATCAATAATGCAAAATACACAGCTTGATATCAATCTAGGGCAATTTTAAATTGAGTGTGGACATGCTAAACATGAAACATATAATAGTAAATAACTTTTAAAGTGTGTTAAGTTGTAGTCCTCTGACCCAGTTATTTTTCACGTTATTTAAATATGAAAATTGGATAGAAAACAGTATTTTTCAGCGCTTCAGGAACTATTCAGGTCAGACCGCAGAACATTCAATTAATAATGAAGTCATTGACTTGTTCCTGATTTTAATTTGACATTTTTCCAAGGCTTTCGAATGTATTGATCACAAATATGAGTAAACGTCAGAATGGCGTTGCTCTCATATTTTTAACAGGCGCAGGGGTTTTTAAGCTCGTAAGTCGTAGCTAGGTTATAGAAAGAATAAACAGGGTCTACACTTATAAATTGTGACATAAGCAATTTATAAGCAATTTTTGCCCATTTCAGTAAATCCACATAGTTACTACTCTACAGAGGTTGACCGGCCATTCTGATGGCTGAATAGACGGTCAACCTGAAATTTTAAATTCTTTTAACCTATGAAATAAGCAATTCTTCTTCTTTTCTTTTTTTAGCAATTATGATAAGAAAATATAAGCAATTGATAATCAATTTCTAAGCACAATTTCAAAGCTAAATACGACTGTTAACCAGCCATTCTGACGTTCACAAATATACGACATGTGTATTCGGAAGTTAAAAGCATTTCGGGATTCAACAATGAATTTTTTAACATATTGTGTTGTTCTAAAAAAGATTTTTAGTGTTAATATAGTAAACAGGAATGATTGCGCAAGGTCCTGCATAAATGTTGGTGGTAGTACTCCAGGGTTATATCGCAGTTACTATTATAATAGTTAAGAAAAAAAAGCATACGTCAAATTTAGATCCGACGTAAAATAAATTTTAGTAGAAAAGGTTTTGCATTCACAGCCAGTTCTTATATTATGAGATCCTTACGCAACTGATTCATGGGGGAATCGGTTTCATAAGATTTAATACTTAATCTAGAAAAAGTATTGAATGAAAGAATCAAGTGTGACTTATAAAAGATCGATGATATGTAATTAAATTTGCTTCTAACACTTACCAACAACAAACAGACGTGACGATAGACCAACAACTATAAGAACTCTAAAATAAAGTATCGACTAACAACAACATCAATTTTGTCTTTGATGCTGTTCGTCATAAGAATATGTTATTCAAGATTTCCTTGAAAATTAAGCAGATGAATATTAATTATGATTCAGAAATGAATTGAGTATTTGTATATTGTAAGTTAGTATATTGCATAGAGACATGTACTTCCTATTACTTAGCAATCTTAGCAAGGTGATCTATCAAGGCTTCCGCAGACAAGTACGAAGCGAGAATGCAAAAACCCTTTTTACCCAACTGCCAAGGAAGGCTTCATAGACATGAAACTAGGTTTCTTTATACAAACTTTGGTCCCCCGTTACATTCCCTTTTTTTTTTAGATGTACTTTAGAAAAACCTTCTTATTCTCTGTATACATCATAAATGGAACCTTTGTACAAAATTTTAGCTTTCGAACTGTGGTTCTAGGTCCCAGGGTATGGCTGGGCATTGAAGAGTCAGTGAGTATGTCAGACCTGAGTCTTTTTTATATACAAAATATATAATTTATTTAAATCTTAATATGAAAAGGTGCTGTGTCGCCCTTAAGTTTATTAAAATGTGGACCTGAAATTGTTCGAGCAACATTGTAGTCGTTTGATATCGTGGTCGATAAAGGCGATAAGGATACAGTAAATGACCCAGGTTCGGGTATTAAGTTCAAACACCTGTACGGAGCAAGCAATAAGGCTTCGGAATAAAGACCTTTGTGCCCTTGGAACAAATGACCTTTGTAGTTCGTTCGACGTTCTTTTGTAGATGTTGCAGATCGATTTTGACACTGATTCAGTGCAATGCACCGAATCAGTAAACACTAGAAGGAACTTCAATCTCGCGATACTTTTTATCACGGTAAAATGCACGGTTTGGTAGTGAAGGAGCGGATAAAAGCTAGTTAATATAATAATATTTATAATTGAATTCTGCAAAATAAAAAGCATTACATATGTAGCGAGACGGGGTAGCAGCAGATCGCAAAAAGGAGATGGTGGGACCACAGACGGATTAGGTTCCGCCCAAATTGGCAGGCAAACGTACAGGCTCGTGAAACATAGAAGAAGTGGAAGGAGGCCTTGTTAAAGGAGTGGGAGAGAGTAGAGAGCTAGAAACACAACACTGCTTGTACAGTCCCTAATCTTTCCTATAATTGACTATGCTGATGTGTGCTACTATGACCTGAATGCAGATCTCCTCAATAAACTGGACCGCCTTCTGAATAACTGCATTCGATTCGTCTTCAACCTTCGTAAGTATAATCATGTATCAACGCATCGATCACTTTTAAAATGGTTACCCATTCACCAGCGTAGAGCGTTAAGGGCCTTGACAACCCTGTTCTCTTTTCTAGATAACACTTCTTCTCCTTCTTATCTGACTTTAGAAATTCAATTTCTTTGCTCTGCACACGATAAAAATCTTCGATCTACAACAAATAATCGTCTTCTACGATGCCCGACACACCGCTCTGGGTTTGTCCATTCCTCTTTCTTTGTCCAGGCGATCTTCCTTTGGAATGCGCTCCCTCTGAACATCAGGACGGCAACCAGTCGGTTGTCCTTTAAAGTGAAAGCACGAGAACACTTTCGCAAGAAGTTGGTAGATTCATCACACTCTTTATTTGTTGTATTCGTTTTTCTCTCAATATCATTTTTTATTTGTATTATGAATGTATCTAAGTATATATTTATTATTGTTCTTATTTCCTCTCTGTCAGTCTTCTATTAAGTTGCACCTGCCATGTTATGTCTCTGCACCACCCTAAGGTCGACTGGTAGAAAATGCCTAAGGCATTAAGTCCGCCTTTGTACAATGTTTCATTAGTGCATAAAGTTTTAAATAAATAAACACCAAACCAACACAAAAAATTTTGGTCGTCTGGCAATGTGATGGGCAAACGACACTATTTCCATCGCGGATAGAACCTGAATGAGGGTGGCACCATCATCTTCTTTAGGAAGAACAACATCTACCACCATCCAACTTCTTGATACCCCAGGAACATTCAACACCTGTACGTGAGTTGTAGTGGCCTATATGGAAAGCACTAAATCGGTTGTGCACCCTGGTAGACCGCTGCAAACACAACTTGGCGAAATAGGGTTTTATAGACCCGTAGGTACTCAATGCGAGTACGGCGCCCGTGTTCAGAACATGTGCCACACGTTGGAGTGACCTAAGTGCCCATAATACATCTGTACTTTGGAAAGGATTTAATGAACGTGAGGATTAGTACAAGAAAAAGGATCCTATGCCTAGTAGCTGTTAAAGTCGGGAAGGGGATGGTAATGATGATGATGGCTGCAACAACCATGATTAGGCTTGCCACAGCACTGTAATGAATAGGTGTACCACAGTGAAGGTCTTAATGCTAATTCTGTTTATTCAATTAAATTACAATGCCGTAGCAACACGCAAGCAGACTGCCGCATCATAATCGTTTCACGGAATAGGTGCAAAAGGCTCACTTTCTTAGAAAATTTGTTTAGCCATGTTGACCCACGGCTGAGAAAAGGCCTCCCCTCATATTTTCCCGGGTAAGTTTAACTCCTAACTTCTCCAGCCAGTCTGTCAAATAACGAGTCCAAATCGTAACGGCTACAATATTAGCCCTGCCCCCCTAGCCAAGTAACGTTCGTTTCGTTCGCGTCGAACGCCTCGAGTAGGCCACGCCTCCGATTCCTTTGTTCTAACGTCATCTCAACGCTCAGTCACGTGGTCAGAACCAAGGAATCGGAGGCGTGGCCTACTCGAGGCGTTCGATGCAAACGAAACGATCGTAACTTGGCTAGGGGGCTTGGCTACGGAATCTTTCGTAACAGTCACCGCGGGTGGGTTTTAGTCAGTAAGTCTGACACTCCCTCTTGCTCCACCCAAAGCGGGAGAAATTATTTGATAATTTCCCAACCAACAAAAATAAAAAAACACGACTTTAGACTTGCCTAGTAGTGGTGACCCCGATTTACGTTATAGGTCGCGTCGCGGGTTTAAACCTAGTCAGGCGCATTACTTTGTGTATTTTATTTCTTCATCACTGCTCTCAAAACGGTAAAGGAAAACATTGTGAGGAAATCGGCATGTTTTAGAACCAAAAATTCGAAGACATGTGACATCCACCAACCCGCACTCGGACCGCGTGATGGATTACAGCCAATTCCCTCTCTTAGAGAGGAGGCCTAAGCCCCCAGCAGTGGGAACATTATAAGGCTGATTATACTATGCTTGGCCTAGTGCTTTGGTGATGACATCCTTCTTCAAGTAAATAAGTACTAAAGTTAAATGAAGGGCCTGTTGGTCTAGTGGTTAGTGGCCCTGACTGCTATGCCGGAGATCGTGGGTTCGATTCCCACCCAGATGATCACTTGTTCTGTGTCTGGGTGTAATTTATCTATAATATGTATGTATTTAGAAATATATAAGTATGTTTATGAGTTATCTAGTAGGTACTCATAACACAAGCTCTGCTTAACTTGTGGCTTTAAATGGTAGTTAAAATATGAATGATACTTGATTCAGGGTAAAGTTACTTCAACCCATAGATATAATTAAATCACGAAATGCTTACAAACAAACGTATTGAGGATTTTGATAAGGAAATTGTGCCTTAGATCACATACATACGTACACGTCTTAATGTTAAGGAAATGATGCCTCAAGGATAATCAGAAATCACCATATAAATAGTCTGATGAACCAGTCGATAGACTAAATTAATTGAAAATGCGACTTAGTCGATATCCGTGGACTTAGGGCTTATTTTTCAATAACCAGATATTTTTTAACTCAGAAATAAAAATGGCAGTTTGACAGCTTTTGTATAGAAAATATGGTGACACTATATTTATTCTTTAAATAACAGTCATCTGACTATTGAGATATCAGGTCTTAGAACATAACAAATAAACAAACCATACTTAACTAGTACGTTAAAGATTGTAAAAGGAGGCGTTTTACAGTTTTAGGGCAAACAGGGCTAATGTCGACATGTGACATGTATGTGGGACGTTCTTTTAGGGTTCTGTACCCAAAGGTTAAAACGGGACCCTATTACTAATACTCCGCTGTCCGTCCGTCTGTCACCAGGCTGTATCTCATGAACTATGACAGTTAGACAGTTGAAATTTTCACAGATGATGTATTTCTGTTGCCGCTATAACAACAAATACTAAAAAACGCAATAAAATAGATATTTAAGGGGGCTCCTATACAACAAACGTGATTTTTTTTTGCTCGTTTTATGCTACGGACGGTACGGAACCCTTCCTGCGCGAGTCCCACTTGGTCGGTTTTTTTTAATAAGGCTTCGCTATCCGTCCTACTGTCAACGGGCTGTATCTCATAAACCGTAAGAGGTAGAGAGTTGAAATGTGACACACAAGGCACACAATATGTATTTCTATTGAAGCTACAACAACAAATACTAAAAATTAAACATTAAAAAGGGTTCCGATACAAGAAACTAAAAAATAATAAAATAGGTAGCCTTATGTTGTCCGAGTGTTTTTGCTCGATTTTAATATTGTAGTGCGGAACCCTTCGTGTGCTGGTCCGATTCGCACTTGACCAGTTTTTACCGATAATTATCAGTAAAGTGTGACAGGGGCGAATTCGACCACTCTGTCACGACAAAATATTGAACCAAAAAAAAAGAGTACTTAAAATATTACTATGCAATTTAAAGCCCTTGAAGAATACTCGTAGTATAGATGTATTTTTTACAAATAAACTTAAAATAAATGAAAATTGGGAAAATTAAAATTGTCAAGCGTAAATACGATATTACATTATTGTTCAACGAGACAAGCGATTATTATTCGTAAAAAAAATAAAACGTCCCATGTACTAATACATATATATATATATGTATAGAATAGGTACTCCAATTAACGAGGTCATCGGTCTCGATTTTACGAAATCTATTATTACTAAATTGAACGAAATCTATTTAGTTAGTCTGGACATCTCTATCGTGGCCTATTGCGACTCCATCTCATATCTCTAAGTTGTAAAAAAAAAAACCTTCATAACTTTTGATATGGGGCCCCTTTGGGACTAGCTACGCCACTGAAGTACTCTTTCGTACATTGGTAATCGATTTTAATTTACATAAATTTAGAATAAAAGCACTTAGAAAACAAAAGAATTTTTATTTTCAATAATTAATCGGCTTAACCCAATATATTTAAGTATGACATAGAATAAACCTAAGACTACCTCAGTGACCCTAATTCTCCACGTATATTAATGATAAAAATTGTCCTATATTCACTTTTCACACACAATAACAAATGTGTTTAACAAACTGATAAGGTAGTAAAAACAATCGTTTTCCTAATTATCTTGATGATAATATATATTCAGTGATGATAAAAAATATTTTGTGCTCTAAAACTGATATTAATAAATAACATATCTATCTACTATACGGTCGATCAACAATAATATTTTTATTTCATATACGCAGTTACTTAAGAAACGGTAAACATTACTCTACATGCATGTCTCCAAAGAGGTGAATGAAAATAACCATAAAAAAAAAGTTATATAACAATTACAGTAAATAATTTTAATCTTACACTATAATTGATTTTGCATTATAAATCACAGTTTCAGAATTATCACAGGAAATCAAAATAATCTTAGTAACTACTTCTTTCTTCCAAAGCTTACAAACTGATTAAGAAAGACAAGAAACGGTTTTTACTGACTGTACTTTGGACAAATCTCGTGGATCCAATGGGAATTAATGTAGGAACATTTAAAACAAGATTTATTTTTCATGGACTCTGTGGGAAATGAAGAAATATAGAATCATGGACCTCTGGGTACAACCCATTTAAATTGTACATCTATGATTTGGGAATTTTAATTAATTATCAAGATTAAATATTTCAAACTTGCCAATTTGCCATGGAGTATTGTATTACCCAGCTACTGGGCTGTGGTTGTTGTGGAGGTCAGACAGGTAGTCACTATGTGATATACTGGTAGGCAAAAACGAAAATTGGGTAGTTGACTAATTTTTTTTGTAAATTGTAAATCAAAATTTGTACCAAGAGAGACAGTGTAATGTTGAACAGTTTTTTTTTATCCACAACTATCACACAACGCCGTCTAGTCTCAAGCTAAGCAGAGCTTGTGTTATGAGTACTAGACATCTGATAAACCTACTTATATATTTCTAAATACATACATATTATAGATAAATTACACCCAGACACAGAACAAATAATTGTGCTCATCACACAAACATTTGTCCTGGGTGAGAATCGAACCCACGACCCCCGGCATAGCAGTCAGGGCCACTAACCACTAGACCAACAGGTCAGTCAAAATATCTGTATTATTCAAAATCTTATCTTCTAAAAATTTTTCAAATCCATTTAATATTTTATAAGTTCCAGAATAAGGATGCTCATACTGAAATGTGACGTCACCACCATAAAGGCAAGTGTACTGAAGAGATAGCAAGATATTCCTACCACAGTACCACTCTTCTTCATATCAACAATTGAAATGCTACTTGCTGCTTCATTTAATAACCTATTTTGAGACTGTTTTCAGAAAAAGATTTCTTTTTGGTGTTATTTTTTTTTAAATTCATTAAACCCCAAGAAAACGCTGGCGTTCGCTTGCTCATTGTCTTTCTATTGTGTCTCTTATTACGGTACTCGAAAGGTTATATTATTGTACAATTACAAATATAAACAGAGGTCAATACCCAGTTGGTGTTGACTTTATGTAGTTACAGAGGATAAATCAATTGACCTTTAATTTGTTTTTAAAACAGGCCAATTTTAGTTTTGTTACTTGAAATGGGTTCTGTTCAATTATAACCAGTTTTTGTTTTCTTGCCTTCCAACTTAAGACACAAGGTTCAGAGCGTAACTATGCTAACCTGTCTGGGGTAACTTTGGTTGTGGCTATAGCGTCTCTAGGAAGACATTGGTTGCAGGCTTGTGATGTTTCACTTTACATGCAATGGGCATCAAAACTGTTATGTGGTAGGTGCCATAAGATGTTTTTTTTTTTTTTATTTATTTCCTTCAATCGGTTTGATGAACCATTAGCAGTTTTTTTGTGGGAACGTGAGGGATGCTAAGGTTCATTCTTCCAACAAAGAATCTGCCTTCTCAATATTATTACCTATATTTACTTTGCTCTACTTAGCAACGTCCCAAATGTGGTGGCATTTTAGCCTTTTCATTGTTGCTGGATCACTTAAAGCTGTGGCTAAGGTGTTACTATGTGTCATTAGGCAGTCTTTGTATGACTTTGATCTGAACTCTATTTCTTCTTTTATGGTTTCAATCAGTAGATGCTCATGTAGTTCACTCATGGAAAACATTAATGACAGTGTTGCACCTCGAAAAAACAAGATTAATAAATAACGGACAATCTCAATATCCATCAAATAACTGTCTTTCACCTGACTGGACATGAGTAATCTCTCACTGGATTATTTATTTACATCTCGAGATGAACTGATAACCTTGGTAGTACATTGACTGTCATAAACCCACAACAAGAGATAAGTGAGAGGTTAATATTCATCATCATCAAAATAATCTTTGTTGTTCTTTCTTCTTAGGGTGTTTAAGAAATGGGCTGCGGGAAAGGTTTCAAAGAGTGACCTTGGCCCAAGAATGTAAAGGGCAATTGTAGGACACAGGTGTGGTTTAGTCAGAAAGTCTGACACATCCCTCCTGCTTCACTCTAGAACGTGAGGAGTCATTGGATGATTCCTTACATCAAAAGAAAAAAGGGTGTTTAAGAATGAAATTAATATATAAACAATAAGAGAGGCCTAATGTTGACTACTACCCACTGATATAATGAATGTGGATATCTTTATATATATTTTTTTTTTTTAGGTGGGAAAATCATCTTATGACAAATCGCGCTCTTGGGCGGAGCGGAAAATAGTGTCAGACTTTTACTGACTAAAAACCCACTCCTGTTCCTTCTTTGCCTTCGTCCCAGGGCCATGGGTTTCACTTTCACACTACCCGTGGAATATCTTTATATTACGATTTTCGGTAATTAATCACTCCTTGTGTGGATTAGGCCCATGTGTTGTGTGAAAGACAACCCCAGGGGAGTGAAGTTTTAATGAGTAAAAATCTGACATGAAAAAAGAGAGAGAAGTCATTGGTAAAGTCAAGGGATTTTCCACCTAAAAAAAACCTTGTGGGGTTAAGTTATAGATTATTTGATAATTTTACAGATTAGGACACAACGGTACAAATATCCATGAGAGAGAGCAGTACAGACCACCAGATACTTCAAACACGTGGGTAGAATGAGGATAGCTCGGTCCACACAAAATGTTTTAAGGGAGTCTACAGACAACAAAAGTTTTCCTAAGCTGGATTAACCCAGAAACTTATTCCCATGTCCCCATACTCAAACTGCACTTCTTCCTTTTTTTCCATATTTCATCTACCCAGAGAGGCAACCTTGTTTCCAAAAACACCCTCCCCACAACAATGAAGCAGAAAAGCATCTCCCCAGATGTGTTTCGGCCATACTGGAGACTCCCATGCCAACATATTGGTTAGCTCCTATCAGATTGTAATAGGGGGCACTTAGAATAGAATAAACTTTACACCAAAATAGTAACAATTTCAAAGTAACTTAAATCTATGGTTACAATGGCAGTCTTATTGCTGACAGCGATATCTACCACACAATGTTAGGATGGACTATAAGAACTTAAACTAAAAATGGGGGTAGTCTGCGGTGTACTGCTAACAAATATTATAAGTCAAACAAAATTTAAAAAAAATATGATACATAGATAAAAATAAACCTTAGATGCAAAAGATAATACATAAACTTAAAAATATATCCACTTCACTTTCCTGCCTACTGGTGATACACCTTCAGCCTTAACTTATGGTAAGTTTTTCATAATAATATATGAATAAAGGAAAAATTAATAACTTTAGGAATGCAATAGTTCCAAAATGATCAAACGAAACATATAATAAGTATTTCTAATTAACCTTTTGAGTACAGTAATTAGAGACACAACAGAAAGACAATGAGCGAATGCCGGCGTTCGCTTCGGGTTTAATTAATTAATTTTAAATTACAGTCTTATATATATGATAAAGACAAAGAAATTTACGTTAGCTTTGATTAACCAGTTTTGGCATACATCAACCTAAAGTTTGAATGTTCAGTGATTAAGCAAGAAAATGAATGAAACTAATGCAAATGAATAAGATCACCTCATAAACATTGCACAACTAAAATACATTTCTCAACTATAAATCAAATTCCAATAGTACTGCCTATTATTGTTTACTAAAACAACTGGAGCAAACAACACATACTTTCACTTCCTCACATGTTTATATCATGAATCGGAAGCACAGATAATGACTGCGGCGATCTAGAACAAATACTGACGACGCACTCACCCATTTAGTGGTCCCGATGCATTTACAAGGCTGGACCCATGCCGCCAATCTGTCATCAGCTTCCGTAGCGAAACACACCCAACAAGATTTCGCATTCTCATCCTCAGCAGGCTGCAAAGCCTGAGAACTCTCAACACCTGAAGCCGCCCCCGCCCCTGACACAGGCTTTTCACCAGACATCTTCAACTCCGTTTATAATAAAAATATAAAAAATCACACTATAAAACAGACCAGTGTACCACAATAGTTCTCGACAACAACTGATTATGTGCCAATCTTTGACGTTATTATAACAAAACCATATTTTTCTCCGCAAACGATAAAAATACTTTTGTAATCTAAATCAACAGCTGTTTTTGTCGCAAGGTTTTTTAGAAATTTCGTTCGTTTTGACAAGACTGGGATGTTGAGTCTTCAAAAATGAATGGTCAAAAACGTGAACGAAATAGTGATGCGACTTTAGTTGTTGCATATCGACTAAAAACAACTGAGTCAACTGACTACTCACTGCCTATTCTCTTAGTTACACTCAACAGCGTGAACCATCTACTTTATTAAATTGAATTGTACAATTTTATTGTTACTTAGCTTTGCCAAGGTCTTTGCCCACAAAAATAGTAATCGCGAGAGTGACTAGGTGAGCACAAGCTCGAATATTGAGTAAGTATGTAATCGGTGCGACGCGACGACGGGTGCTTTCGTCGATGGCCTCGTGTTCAGTGGTCTCGAACTCTCGAACGTCATAGAGCGAGATCGGTAGACTTGCCAGCTAAAATCGGGATATTTGTGCCCAAAATCGGTATTTGACAAAAAAAAATACAATATTCAATCAAATTCGTTTATTTATTGAAAAAACACTTATGTACTGATTCAGAGGCGCCGACTCCGTGGGTGCTCGGGGGCTCGGGCACCCATGAGAAATAAACAGTGGATGCCGAGCACCCCTGAGAATAGACATCAAGACACAGATCAGTTATCGCCTTTTAGGCATGGGCGTGTTTTCATTACCCGACGACCTGTTTAGCGCAGTGGTTTAGGGCGCCGGTTGAGACGCAAGGGTCGCGGGTTCGATTCCCGCACCAACACAAATATTTGTTGATGAAACAGATATTTGTGTTGGGGTCAGTGATGCGATCCAACTAAGAAGGAGAGTGTCTATGGTTTTCATCTGTCAACTGACACTTCAAAAGTACGGTTTCCAAAATAATTACTTTGTACAAATTAATTTTTATTTTTTACCAATTTAAAGTCGGTGCGTTTGGCAACTCTGATATGTGCACTTATTTATTTTTCGTTTCGCCAGATCGCATTAATTTTCAATGATACAATAATGGCAAAAATAGTCATGAAAAATGCCGAAACCAAAATAAAAAATGCTTAAGAAATGAATTTTAAAATCAATTCTTAAGCAATTTTTATTTAATGAACTTAAAAATATAATGAACTTAAATAATAAAACTAAACCACAATAATACAAACTGAACAATGGTGTTTTATTATCTTGGAAACTTTTTTGCAGTCTCTATACAACTTTTACGATTTGACAAGTGTGACGTCATAAGAAGCTCTCCTTCTTATTTGGATACAATAGCATAGCATAGCATAGTCAGTCTTATAATGTTCCCACTGTTGGGACTCAGGCCTCCTCTCTCGGAGAAGGAATGGGCCGTAATCCACCACGCGGGCCCAGTGCGGGTTGGTGGATGTCACATGTCTTCGAATTTTTGGTTCTAGGACATGCCGGTTTCCTCACGATGTTTTCCTTCACCGTTTTGAGAGCAGTGGTGATGAAATAAATTACACAAAGTAATGCGCCTGGCTGGGTTTGAACCCGCGACCTACAACTCCGTAAGTCGGAGCCATTACCACTCGGCCACCACTGCTCTCATCCACTGCTCTGGATACAATATGTATAATTATTTTTTATACCAATATTCTTTGGTCATAGCCGCGGTCATCTTCGAATTAATTTCAAAATCATAACAACTAGCTGTACTAAAGAGTCGTTTTGCATGTAATAGACCAGTGATTGATTCAGTAGACAACCTATTTCGCTGTTTTGTTTTCAAAAGATTAATATGTGAAAATATGCGTTCAACGTTAGCAGATGAATGGGGAAGTGATAAAATAATAAAGATGAAACAAGACATCAAAGGAAACATTTGAGTTTCATCGCCACGCTTTAGTAAACTTACTTCATCCCAAAATAGTTCTACATCATCAGGAAATGTTTTGATTTGTTCACAATTTCTTAAAAAGCGCCACTCTGTATCAATTTCCTAAAAATCATTGCTTTGAACAATATTGGGAAAGAGCCTACTCATAGGAACTATCGAAGCAGTTTTGCCAGTTATAGCATTTTTTGGATCAATTATGTCTAAACTACGTCTGTGGTCTAAACTTTATAGTGGATTATTTTTCAATGGAAACCGTGTATTTGCTTACAAGCCTCGATATAAAAATCTAGGCATCTGAATTTAAACAAATTTACTTGATCTGAGTTCAGATTTTCTGAACTACTGAGTAGTGTACTAGACGCAGCAGTATACGACGTCAATATCCATAAAATTCCTGGGATTTTTAAAATCAACATTTTCGATTGGAGTGCTAGTTAAATATTCTCTTTTCAAAAAACAATTAAAAATAGTTTTTAATGTTTCAGTTATTTTTTCATACAAATTATGAATTTTCGGGTGTTTTGCTTGCTTTTCTTTATTGAAATCGGTAAATAATGGTAATACAAAATCTAATAATTCCAAAAATAATATCGTAGTGGGATCTTGGAGCTTCTGTAATATATGTTCTGCAGCTCAAAGATGATCATTATTAGAGATTTGGTCTATAAAAAATAGTTTTAGAGCAGAGAGTTGTTTCAATATACTCTTCTCTGCTGCATATTGTACTGTTAACCAGCGTGTTTGAGAGGGGTGAAGTATTCTATGTACTTTTATGTCGCAAAGCGTTTGAAAGTTTTTAAACTCTGCCACTCTTTTTGGGCGAGAAGAAAAGTAGTTGTAAATGTCCCTTACAAGATCCTCTATAAAGCGTGGCAATTTGTACAATAATATGACGCGCAAAGATGAAACGAATGGCAGACGCATTTATGTATAAAAATGTTGGGAATTTCATTTTGCAGAAAAGTTACAACAGAATTATGACATCCCATCATTACGTTTGCTCCATCAGATGCAAAACCTATTAGATTATTTTTAAATGGAATATCATTACTTCTAAAAAAGTTCACAATGTGTTCAAATAAGGTTATTGCATTAGCTTCTTCTAATGGAATAAGAGTTAAAAAACAATCTTTAATACGATTCATTTTCGCATATCTCACCACTAATCACAAGTGTTTGGTTGTACTAAGATCAGTAGACTCGTCAATAAAAGCGAAAACTTAGTTTGCCGCAGGTCTGCACATAAATTATCGAAACACTCTTTACCTATAATATATATAATTATGTCGTGAGTTTTGGTCGAAGAGCATTTTATTTCTTTTGCTATTTTTGAATCAGGACAAACGGCTTGCATCAGCTTCTGTAGGTGCTCCATAATAGTGAATGGTAGATTGTGTTCAGCAACAAACGAGGCTAATCTTATTTCACCTGAAATTAAAATAAAGAATTAAAATTACGTAGGTATATCTAGTAGCGATTAGGGTCTAATTATTATTATAATAACTTTCGTAATGCGGATACATAATTACATAATTTATCTTTAGGCCTTTATACATAGGGCCCCTTGATCGAATTTGCTACAGGCCCCGCGCTGGCTTAATCCGACACTGGGAAAGGGAGTTCGAAGTAAAGATGGGTAGATTGTGTAAAGAGTGATACGTAAGAAAAGGGAGTTAAGGGCCTATTAAACTACGCGATAGTCAGCAAACGATATTCAGACTGTCTTATTTTTTGTTCCGATTAAGACCGGTCTAACACTTATTACACTACGCGACATCGACTATGACTGTCTGAATATCGAGTAGTGTAATAGGCCCTTAAATTCACTTTCTAACAGCACTCAAAGTAAAGGTGTTATTTAAAAAAATGTCAGAACACAATATTGACATCCACTCAGTTGGTTTAGTCGATTTTTAAAATAAAAATAGTATAATTTTTTTGGTAAATCACTAATCTATTGCGTTCCAGTATTCCTTGCTTATTAAAAAATTAAGCATGAAATTATCTTTCTCTCGCGTTTTGCAACATCAACCAAAGCGAAATTGAAGCGTCAGTATAACATGTTTACAATTATACTGAAAACTGGAACTGGAACACGCAGTCACATTGACTTGACATTTATCACAGAGTACTTTGGTAAATTTATAAAGTGTTAGACTCAGCTGGGTTGTTGTTCCGTAATTTTTGTGTGGTTTCTGAAACTAGAACGAAATATTGAATGGCTAAAGTTTAATTATTTCAATTTGTGAGTGAAACTGCATACATCTTCTAAGAAGAATTGGACTTAATTCCAGATAACTGTAAGTTTTTACAAATGTAACTTTCACAAATATAATTACGAAATAGTGCCGTTATTGTTACGTTTTACACGTTTATGATATTTAGCTTATTTGAATATTTTTAAATCATTTTGAAGACACAGTTCTTGCACATTTATCTTTTCATAAATTTAATAGAATTCCTAACCATACCCTCCATTTACATAACATCGGACGTAGTTATTTGCATCTCGTCATGAAATAAAAAAGAAAGCACAAATATTATTAGTATTTGTACTTAAAAATGCGGGAAAAAGTAACAATACCGAATACGCTCTATTTGTAAAAAAGTTTATATGAATCTGGAAAAAGATGTCCATAAAAATGTAGTATGAAGTTCGAATCGGTCAGTTTTCTGTTTAGTATGTGCATGAGCAAACTACTGCTTCATAAAAATGTATATTATGGTTATAGCTTCATGGCTTCATACATACAAACATGATGATCTGGGGGAAACAACAAGGGTGCCTTAGATTTAGAAAAAAAAGTTGATGCAACTATTCAACAGCTTTTTTGTCAAAAAGCTAATGACCATAGGTAAGACTTGTTGTGTGACTATATATGACAGCTTGTACTGTACAGATGACCCTTCAACCTAAGATCAGTTTTTTTCTTAATCCAAAATTTAAAGAAAGTCCTGTAAGTAATACTTACGTAAGTTGAACTGTAAAAAACAAACGAAATTAGAAAAAAAAAAAAAATCCTTCAGCCAGTTGCACTGTGTACTGAATCATCCTAAAGTGTAAGGTAAAAGCATAATTATGTTATCATAACTAACTGCTCATTCACTAGCAGTTATTTACAGTGAATTAATTTATTAGTCAATACAAAAAAGTTGACAGTCTGTAAACCTGACTGTAAAAAACAACAAAAAAGATCGAAACAAACAAGTCACTTTAACCCTGTAGCTGCTCATGTCAGATTAACCCGACAAATATTTTCGTGTCCATTTCGCCAGGGTCGTATATTTACGACCAAATACTTCATCTCGTTTAACTTTTCAATTCTCATATGCAGGTGAATAGTGACAGAAGAGCAGGAAGGCGTGTCAGACTTTTACTGACTGAAACCATACCTGTGTGTGTCCTTCAGTTGCCCTTTGCATTCTAGGACCGCGGGTTTCCTTTCCAGAAGTTTACCGCGGCCCTAGCGGGCATCGGTCCTGCTGGACTCTTATGATTTGCTGACATCTCTTTGAGGTGCGCGTGAAACACTACGCACCGTCGACGACTCGGGCTCGGTCCGGACCTCCACCGAACTCGGAGTTCACAGCCGCCAATCGCCTCCATGAGGACACGACGGTGTTCCGCCCGAGCGAGGCACACCTCCACCGTATAATCCACCGTGTCCTCCGGGCGGTCCACATAATGGTGACACCTAGGTGTTTCTTCCGCCTGAATCTGGACCAATGACCTGGTGAGATGATGATGAATCCAGAACAGGAACCTCCCGAACTTGCCATGTCCGGTGAAGACCTGTGTCATGCGGAAGGTGAGGATGTCGTCGCGCCTCTCCAGTCACTCTTCAAAGAGGAGACTCACGGCCATGGTTGTGGCATGGCCAAAGGAGGGTTGCGACAGTCGCTGTCGCCATATCGCCATGAGATCCCGCTGGAACTCTTTCCGCCATACCGCGACTTGTTGCGGCAGTGGAGTTTCGGCCCCGGCGTTGCAACACCATGCGCAAGTCGTGCATGTGTGCAAGTACTGTTGCCTCCAAATCCAAATAGGCCGGCAAGAGGGCTCGCCGCTTCGCGGAAGACCGTGCGATATCCCCGCACAATTTTGATGGCCATGACCCTTTGTGACGCGTTCAGGCCCCCGGCCGCTTCCACACCGACGGTGCACACACCGACACCACGTAAAGGACCATGGACCGCACGCACGATCCCCGCGTAGAGCCTCTGGCAGGAGGCGTCTGGACCCCCACATTGACCAAGAGCCGCTTGAGGGCAGCCCCGACCCGCTCCTGTTTGGAAACCAGACGTCGGAACAATGCTACTCGAAATTCCAAAGGCTGTCGAGGACGAGTCCCAGCTACTTCATCGTCGACTGGACGCGGATGTAAACCCTCCTACTGTTATTTGGGAACCCGGTAGTGGAGCGTTCCGACAGCCATGAAAGCACGGCCTCGGACTTGTGCAGAGCCATATTGATTCCCAACTGCCGGACCCTTTCAACGGCTATCTCAACCCCGTGCGACATTAGTTTGGCCGCCGCCTGGTGTGACTCCCCCTGCGCCAAGACCAGCGTATCGTCGGCGTAACATAAGGACGGCCCTATTACCAATCCCTGCGGGACACCGCACGACATCTTTCGTTTCCATTCTCCCTGGTGACCAGGGTAGATGACGAACCTTTCCGAGTCCTCGATCACACGACGGAGGTAGGTTGCAACCCGGTGATACTGAAGTGCCTCCCTATCATAGAGCGCCCCCTGCGGAAGCCGACCGGCGGGTCCGCAAGATTAGTGACGTACCAGATGCCTTTATAGGGGGCAAGCCAAGGAAACTTGACGAAGCCGAATTTTTGGCGTTCATACTTCGTACCGCCACTGTCAGTTCTACCTCGGTCACATCCGTAATTTCGTTTCGTCGCCGTCGTGGATCGCGTCGGACACTGCAAGTGGCGGATGAAACATTGGGTCTGGATTTTTAAACAACAGAGTCGTTTTTTTTGCTGTCTTGTTATGGAATTGTTTTGTAACATGTACCAGGAGGCATGTACCATTTTGTGGTATTTGTCCATCCCCATCCATTAGATAAAAGACATACTTTATCCAAATATTGATGTATGTCTTATCCCATCATTAGGTAAATATCCGAGTCCTCTTTTACTGCAATGTAAGATTGCCTATATTTTTCTTAGTACCAATTATAATTTATTGCTCTCTCAGGAAGCTGTCCGTACCGTACTTAAAACTTGCTCAAGAATGTTGTAGCATCAACTAGATTCTCGATAAACAAAATCAATTCCAAAGCTACGTTAAGTGTAAATTAAGCTCATACGCCGAGGTTGTACGCGTCCACAAGACAAATCATGCCGGTGACGGTTTACCCTTGAACAAACTTACAATCGAGAGGGGAATGACGCTCAAATCTACTCGCGAATTCGCGTCAGGAATGTACGTCACTAGCCAGTAATCGCGAGTTGCGCGACAAAAGCGCGCGTGTCTATAGTTTGCGTCTTCTTGCGCCTTTTTCAAATATCGAACAAGGTACATACAATTTTAAATTGTCACTTTCACTAAAATTTTGGTGTGTTGTTGCATCACTTTGCGTATACGAACCGACTTGCTTACATGTGTTGTGCCGTTCGCAGATATTTCGTAATGTGTAATCTTGTTTTGTATCTCTTGAGGATTATGAAATTATCTTAACGTGTTTTATGTAGTGTTTGTTTTGTAGGTTTTCTTTTCAACAAACTTCGCAAAATGAAGAATTTTACGAAGTTTTTTCATTTAAAAGTTCACTGAATTTGCAAATTTCTTGTAAAATCTACATAATTCATGTGAATTATAAGTACCCAATATAATCACGGTGTTAATACCTACTATTCTGTTCACGTTTTACCAACTAAAGTGTATAAACAACGACAAACATCCATCCATTCAATTTGGATCACACAATGACCGATGTTAATAAACAAATATGTATTTTTCATCAACATTATTTTGGATAATGAAGATCTATGTTCAATTGCATCCGTCGGGCAAGTTATGGAAAACATGGTAATAATCAATGGTCAATAATCAAAGTATAGTGTTCCATGTGACTGAATCCTGGACTGTATGTATTTCTACTTCTTTCTCCTTTTTCTTCTCTGAGAATCACGTTGCACGTGTGTCCCACGCCTTCTTATTTAAGCATTTAAAGCATAGTAAATCTAAAAATCTAGCCTGAAAACCGGTCAAAATTTGGCATTTGAGAAGGGTTTGAGACGTTCTTAATTCAAAATACTCAATTCAGAAAAACACCCTAATTCTGGTTAACTAGTGATGTTTTTTAACTCAGTAAATTCTCTCATTCAAGTCCCAATGTAAACTGGTCCGTCGAATTATTTAAACGACCAATCTTCAAGATTCTGCAATTTTTAAACGTCATTTGTTGTACCGGTTATGTTGGAAATACCTTTCGAAGATTCGTGTGCGTGAGCGGATTCATGATCGTAACTCGTAAGGTCATATAATAATAATCATTAGCACTCAGTAGTATCTATTGTAAATGGTCCTAATGACTACGTGCCCTCTGTCGTTATTGTTTGTATCAGAATTGCAAAAGTCTTGTCTGTTTACAGACGAACTGACAGCATTGCACGTACTATTTGCATTAAAGGAGTGGCTTAACCGGTATAAACTACACTAACTACGTCACAGAAGTAATATAAGTACCTACCTGCATGTTGAATTTCTAAGTATATTAAGGTTGATACACTCCATGGTATGCATATCCGGCTCAAAGGGTTTGCAGCTGGAGTCCCCAAGAGTTTGGTCCTTCGAGCCGGATAATATTTTGTCTGATCTAACCTTGTAGTCTTATGGTGCCATTTCTAACTACATTTAAATCAAAAGCATCATCAATTAACTTTATAGTACATATATGCCCGTAAAGTGCAGTAAACTACATCTTTGCCGATTTATTGATTAACTATTTGTTTTGTTAACATTTATGCGGTATAGATTAAAATTATACTTTAAGCTTGTAAAGCTTAATGCAAATTATAATCTAGATTACGAGTAATCCTTGGCGTTTTGTAAAGCTTTGAGACTTACATTAGTGTAGTGTCAATAAATTATTTTTATCCTGAAAACGATGTAAAAGAGGTTACATCGGTAAGGTTATTATATTTTTCATTAATAAAATGTAGTTGGATTGGAACTCGGTGATAGCTCAGCAAAAATCCATTCACTTCAGATTAGTATACTTGTAGCGATTGCCTCCTACAAACCATTTTTTTATTGGTGATGCAACAGTTGAAGTAGCTAGAATAATCATTACCTACTTTATGTAGTGTTGTGAATTTGCGACACAGTCGTCGTCATCGCTGTCAGTCTTTCTTGGATTTCTAGACGTTTTAAATGTCTCTGCAAGTATAATAGAGAAAGGATGAAACTCATGTTACTAAAAAACATACATTATGAGTATACATGGGGACAGATGGAGATGGAGGCTAAATAAAACATAGATGGATTGTGTGAGGAGTGATATGGAAGAAAAGAGAGTTAGTAATAGTTTGACTAGTGGTAGGACAGAATGAAAAAAAAAAAACCGTGTTGCACCTACCCCAAATTACACAGCACAAGGGCAGGAAGATGAGGAAGTACAAAATTCTTTATTTTTAACGTGTGGTAATCCTCATGGACATCCCCTGCCTCGGAGCGGGCGCATGTGTCTGTCAGACTCTTCTAACTAAATTTACGCTGTATTCTGCAGCTACCTTTGGCCAGAGCGCTGAAGTGTTTGCGCATTTTGTCTTTTGAATAAGAAATAGGTATTGGCCCGTATAAAACGCTCCTAATTCCTGTAGCACTACGCCTAGCGCAGGAGTCAGGGCTTCAATTTAAAAAAAAATGTTATTTATGTCAAAAAAGAACGAATTTATTATTAAAAATCATGCGGACCCCGTCACCCTCTCTGGCCGCGTGAGAAGAGAGCTGTGCGTGAAATACGACACGCCGCCGTCTCGGGTCTATCAATGTTCAGGCTACAGACTCCCCAAGTCTGAAAGCAGCAGGCCAAGAGTGGTGCCTGCATGGCAGTCGGAGATCGCTTTTCGCCCTCCATCTACTACGGATAGTGAGGGAGGTTGTCTATTCCCGTTCCCTTTGCGACCAAAACTTCCTCGTACAATATGATGATTGATGATATATTAGATGATCAAACGAACTTACCTGTGATGTTCGATCATTATTATACGTAGCTTCGTTCGAAGACATATTATATTTAACTATGCAGCTAACGCTTGCGCTAGGCGACCCAATTCGCAGCTTTTCAGAGCCTAAAAGCAGAAACAAAACGCACCGTATCCGAGCGAGTATCTGTCAGTAACGTCAAATGTCATTCTTTCAGAGTTAGAGATAAATCTTAAGTTTTGCTGGGTAGGGTAGGGAGGGTTCCCTATGTCTTCGAACGAAGCTACGTATAATAATGATCGAACATCACAGGTAAGTTCGTTTGATCATCTATTATACTGCAAGCTTCGTTCGAAGACATATTATATTTAACTATGCAGATGTTAAGAGTCAACTTAAAGCAAAATTAAGATTTTTAATATCAAACAAATATATTTCAGGAACCAAAATCTCTTAGGCACTTATTAGGCTCTTAATATAATGGTAATATGAGACAATCAGTCTTTTTGTCATACTTATACATTTTATATTATATAAGTATATATGTCTATATTTTTTATAATTATTTTAAACATATTAAGGCATTTATAAGCAAATATTTTGTTCAGCATTAAGCACAGCATGAGCAAATTCAGATGAATTGTTGGAAATAGGTATATTATAAAATTTTGCAAAAGTTGAAGAACTGTTTGTTCAGCCGTTTGCCTAATTACATCTAATGATACTCCCCTAGCTTTAGCAGTCGACGTGGATGCATGTCTTGTACTATGCCCTGAAAAAACGCTAATATCTATGCCACACATAGAGAAAGTATATATTATATATATATTATTACTATTATTATCCATCTACTAATGGTAGACGAAGAAATTGGCTTGTGTGGGTTATTCAAAGAGAGTATTAAATGAGTATTATCTTCCCTAATACTCTTGAGTGTATCTAATGTAATAAAATAAAGTAGTGTCAGGGAAGATTTCAGGTTTTGCCGTGCATTTTCGTTACAGAAAATGGCTCTATTTTTGTATGTTGACTAAAACAATAAAAATAATAAAATAAAAACTAAAATAAAGGTAAATAAGAGGTTCGGTCCGCTGCAACCAGAACCAGATGTTTTTATAGTGTCTAGGATAGAAATGTTTACACCGGTTTCATTAACTATAATATTTTGTATTTTTATAAATCATAAATCTGTGCTACTTGGGCTCTGCTAAGTGCAAACCAATTCACTAACTTTTTAGACAATTTCATTTTTATAGAAACCTTAACATAATCTCTGGATGTGATCATTACGACCAATTTATGAGTCTATTAATTTATTAATTGGTATAGACTGTGTGAATAAGTGAGATCCTATAAGTAACATTGAATTGAGGCATTATTTGGAAGGTAACCTAATGTAACCTCTATGGCTGATGGAAGAACATCATGTCAATATTCTGGAAATTAGTGTAAGGAGGTGTGTAAGATGACACTCTTTAAAAAAGGAATGCAATAGTTTTTTTTTTTTTTTTTATTGAGTTCCTATAAAGACTAACAGCTTGAAAAAACTAACATTGTTTTCAATGGTGGACAAGCTTGTGAAGGTCAATATGACATTACCTTTTCATTTTTGCCTTCCCAATATTGGGCTAAATGGAGGAAAGAACACATAAAAGAAATAAATTATCATGTTCAAAGGCAGTAAAAAACATCTAATTAAATGTATTTTGAATCTGGTATCCAGGAAACACAGGCATCACATTTATGTATTACTTGTAGAAGGGAAAAGATCAATCAGTTTGACCAAACTGAGACACAATATACCTACTAAAATGTAGAGATATTCTGTTCCCACTCTATGTTAGATGTATGAGATTGTTAATTGCTCTCTTTGTTGTCTTTTGAATCCATATATGAAGCAAATAGACAAATCTAATTATTTTCACACCATATTTGCTCCATATTTCTGGCTATATTATTTAATTGTTGATACCGTATTCCTCCCATTCGGTTTATATAAGATACAGCAAACTATTATCAATCTCACACAAAATGTGTAAGTGCTCATGTTTAACAAAATAGAATTTTTAAAGGTAAAAAATGTGAAGCAGTTCTAAATAATTTATGTGATAATTATAATTTTTTATCCTTTTTCCAGAATCCATGGACTTCTGTTATCACTACAATTGCGCCCCCCCCAGTTCTTGTTGCATCATTGTAGGTCTAGTTTGATGATTGGATGAATTTTTATTTTGAATCTTAGTTGCCTTTACATATAACTAAGTATTTATGTTCTAATTTTAGTATAGAACCAACCAACAACAAATGTTGTTGCAACAAAATAATGCAACAGTTGATGTACCTATTAAGTGAGTAATCTCTCATAAGCTAAGAAATTTGTTTCTGTAAATATTTTTAAGGGATTTACAGAAACAACATTTTTTGTATGTGACATCAGTCATTGTGTGTCATATATAAAATCTAAATAATTAACATGATTGGGATGGCGTATTTTGTAAAAGGAGTAATTGTTCCTTGAATATTTTTCAACCTTTTATTATATAATAGTAGGCTAGTATGAATAGTGTAGTGTGTATAGCAGTAGACTATATAGTCTGAACCAATACACAAAAGGTCATCAAGATGATGATGTACATACTGATTTGTGAACTTTTGATCATAGATATACATGTAACTACCACTATCAAAAATGCATAATGTGTAAAACAAATCCCATTTGGGACAGCAATAGACTCTTTTTAAATGATCATAATGAAATAATAGGTATCTCCTGTGATCTGGATTCAAATTTTGCCAAAAGATCTCCTGGGTACACTAGAGCTACCGCAGTGATCTTACATCTTATAAATTTGGATGTGTGAACCAATTTGTTCAGGGGTATAAAGGTTTCAATAAACCTCCCTTCTCCATCCCTGTTGGGAAACCAAAAAATATCTTGGATATAAGTTGATTCCCACACGGTTTCCATGGGGAATTTGTGCTCAATGGCAGTAAATTATGAATGGTTTTATACATAAATATGCATTCATCTTGGCCCCTGATCTTGAAGATCCTGATTGATCACTTGTAAAACCATTTTTGTTTTGAACCGTTGAATTTTGGTTGATAAGTTATGGAAGAAAAAATGCACTTACCGAACATCCACAGATGTGTTTCAAAATTGGGGTATTACCACAAATCCTCTATCAACGAGGAAGGGAATGGGCTAATCTGTAAGCATGACTAACCTCTAATTTCAACCATGAGCCTGTGGTGAAACTTTTTGTGTTCTAGCATACACTGGATGTGTTGCGAGAATTGCTTGGTTATAGTTTAATATGAGGACTGCAGATACTTTCGTCCAGGCCTAGGTATTATTCTTTGCTGGTTGTACCAAGATGGACCATTCCCGTTTCCCTGACGGGTTACAGTTGAAGATTAGGCTGGCTTCATAATAAGCTTGCCGCTTCTGTGGCATGTCTTTAGGACTTAAAATGTTCTCTGTTGAAGTATTCCCATGCAGGTAGTCGTCTCTATCAACATCTTTGACAATATCTTTGTTTATGTGAAGTGCAAATCTATTAAAACTCTTCCAGTATCAATCAACTGGGAAAATTAGTTTCAGCCTATTTATGCCATCATTGCTGTGAAGCTTAGATAGGGTCTGATTCCCAATCCCAACTGATTCTGTTCTGATTTAATCTTTTTGTATCAGTATATTCTTGTATTATCAGTGAATTACTGACTGAGGCAATAATCTCTATATTATTTTAAACAGTTATTACACACATTTTTATCTAGTTTTTGTTCATATTCCTTGAGTATTTCCAAAAATGGTATTCTAGATGTGTCATTCATTAAGTCAGGCCATTAAATCATTTGGTTTTGTAGATATAAATACTGTAATACTTCAGGAAATATAGTAACTGGTTCAACGACTAGCTCAGATGCTAGTTCAGGAAATGTTATACTCAAGTCTGTAACAGTTGGGGTTGTGCCTGTTGGAGCCGATGATGATACAACAGATATCTAGTTTAATGTCCACTTCTTGAGGATCATCCTAAATACAAGGTCTAAAAACCTAAAACTATTGACCCTGTTATGGTACCAAAGTGTACCTAGGCAAAGCCTTTCGGATTTTATCAAAAGGTAATGACCATTGTGCATTCATCTCGTAAACACCACGAGTAAGCGGATCACGTCAATGCATCTCGTACATCACCCGTGTCCATGTACCTAAGGGTAAAGATCATCGTGTGTTCATCTCGTAAACACCACGAGTCAGCGGATCGCGCCAATGTATCTCGTACATCACTCGCGTCCATAGGTACAATATTCAAAATCCATTTTACTTGCACTGTAGATAACTTTCCAAAGGTGTGGGGCAAAAAACAATCTCGTATGTTTATCTCGTAAACATCCCGAGTCAGCTAAACGCGTCAATGCATCACGTGCACAACCCGCGTCAGTAGGTATATTCATATTTCGAAACCCATTTGATTTACAGTCTTACACTGTATAATGTACCATGGCAAAGCCTTTAAAGTTATGGAACAAGGAAACCAGCTCGTGTGTTCATCTCGTAAACACCCCGAGGAGTTTGATCGTGTCAATGCATACAATTATTTGGGTTAAGTACGTGAAACTCTTACTTCACTGAATAATCTAATAGATCAATATATTACTTCACCTGGAATCAAAGAATTAAATAGAGATAGGACAGGTGACGTACTATGTTATCGTCGTTTCGTCCTTTTTTCAAACTTTTCATCATATGAAGATAGTATTTCATATCTTTTCGTTTTGGCATACTTCATTACAAATTATACAAGCACTATGCTCTTATTTAATTACTTAAATTGGTAAAAAAGCAAATAAAACACAACGTAAAACGTATTGGTTGCCGCGCAAACGTATGGAATGACATTTGACGTTACTGACAGATACTCGCTCGGATACGGTGCGTTTTGTTTCTGCTTTTAGGCTCTGAAAAGCTGCGAATTGGGTCGCCTAGCGCAAGCGTTAGCTGCATAGTTAAATATAATATGTCTTCGAACGAAGCTTGCAGTATAATAGCTATGTATAGCGACAAATATGGCGCCATATGGGACCTAAGCTACGAAATCCTGCATCGCGCAATCAGAGTGTTCCGCGCGATTTGAACAAGCACAACAGCCCGAAATCATCTCTCGGGGCGGCGATGGGCAACTGCCCGGATCCGCCACAACACCCGTCTGGTCGTAGGATCCTCCCTTTTCAAAGGAGGTATGTGGGGCTTTACACTCTGTTCCTCCTTCAATCTCTTAGCTATGTATCGGATGTATCTCTTCATTATAAACGGCTTGATTTTAACTCTCAGACTTGAGATTTCAGTACAAAATTATTTACCTACTGCATATCTTGGACAACCTTTAATTGATATTGATTAATTCGGACGAACAAACTTATCAATATATTGCACTTAGTGGTATATCTTTGAATTAACGTTGACATGTTTTGGATAATGGCTTTAAGAAGCTTAGGTACGTAATTTAATTTTATATGTATATATTGGGGACAAAAAACAGTTACATACTAGAAAAAAATATAACCCTCCAAAGATTCAAAGCATTTTATTAGAAATAAACCATTTACAGGCACTTTTGAAATGTTAAGAAGTCAGTCAGTCAGAAAAAGGATGCTAATTACACCTTCCAAAGCGCAGATCTCTATAGAGAAGAATGTGCAAGAAACCTCTTTCTTGCGCCATAAAAAATACAAAATATCCTTAAATCTAAAAGCACAAACATGTAACCCACGCCAATATCCACGTCTTAACAAATACAGAGATTACAGAATACAGTCTTCTGTGATAAGCTTTATTTAACGAATTACAAAATAATATATTTACAATTCAATTATCTTAATTCCATTTCATTCAATTTAATTGGTTTTTATGTCCTGATAATAATACACAGTAAGTGTACTATTATTTCCAGGACATAAACGACCAGTGTTCAATGTATGAGGATATTAGCATAATGCAATATGGTTGCCCCATGTAGAAAAAGCTGTGTAGACAGATTGACGAGAAAATCTACACCAAACCTCATAGTTCTTGTGAAGTCTGAATAATGCTTCAGAATGCAAAATGTTGAAACGTGACACACTTTCTAAGTCCAATAATTTAATTTTATCATTAATTCATGATGCATTTATTTATAATTTAATGCAAATGTTTCAGTTATCTAAATACATATTTTTAAATAAACAAAAAGTCACATGCTATTTAGTAGAAATGTAAATAAACATGCGTTCATGATGATACGTTATTAAGACCACATGACTGACTATTAAATCTCGCTTTGATCTGATTGCCAATTTTTTTAAATATTAGTTATGCTCGCGCTTGACCGTAGTTATCTCACCTGATGCAAAGCGACGCGACGATGTGGTCGACGATGGAGCACGTTTGCCTAGAAGAAACATATTCATTCTTGATTTAAAGACCCCGGCAGGGAATTCCACTGCTTACTACCACACTAAAACCCACGATCGTCTCCACGATAACTCAGCGGTGTTCCGTTCAAGCGGGACAGACCTCCACCGTGTCCTCCGGGCGATCAGCACAATGGTGTTGTCACCCGGGTGTTTCTTCCCACTGTTTGAAATACAGGAACCTCAGAACACGACCAGCGTCCGGAAAAAAAACTGAGGACGCCGTGGCGCCTCTTTAACCACTTAAACAGAGGAATTTTCGCCACGATTATGGCGTCTTGCATATCCCACACCTCGCTTTCAATTTTGCCAACCGTACCTACAGCAGGATAAATTAAAAGAAATTCCTACTTCCGTTCATGTTACGATTAAGTGGATAAATATTGTTAATGAGTTACTAACTACGATTTTCCTTATAAAAAGTTAAACAAATGTATTAATTAAATTTCAAGGATATATCAGGAGCTCGTAGCTAATAGACTGACAAGTGTTGATCTTCAAGGTAAAGCAACGCTTCCCGAAGTCAGTTTGTGGATGGCTGGCTACCGTCCGTCAATCCAGATTCCTCCGTGTCTCGAAAAGCACATTAAAGAGTCGTTCATAAATTATGTTACACGTTAACATCAGGGGACAGGGAGCGTAGACTACGTCGAAGTGTGACATTGTGTGACAAGGGATGGGAGGATTCATAAATTTAGTGATGGCACATTTCAAAAAAAAGATAAAGAGGCTTCATGGTACCTGTCTAGTTGTATGCTATAAATAATTTCTAGAACAGTTTGCAGCCTCTGTATTGTAGTGTTATGTAATCTGATGTTAACGAGATAAGATTGCGTGTGACACCAATTGAACTCAGTTTTATTATACTCCACCGAATAATAATACTTCATTTGTTCATAGAACACGGCAACATTAATAAAAATACAACTAAAGGCTCTTAGTGTGTCTTTGAAATCTATGATCTTATATATTTTCAAAATAATCTTCAAAATTCGATTTCGAGCTTCGCGAATTTGTAAACTAGCTCATAAAGACGATATTTTTATTTAAATATACCCCCAGTTTCTGGTACGCAAAATTAATCTAATTGCGGGCAAATTGAGCTGTAATTGGCTGCTGACGATTATTCATTAACCAATCACAGTAATTTATGCGCGCTTGACAGTGTCTCACCACATTAATTTTGCGATGATTTACGTTACAGAATCTGGGCATAATAGTCTGTCACTACATATAGGGTGACTGGCAATTAGTGTACGATACTTAAACACGTGATTGTGCTCATGATAACCAACAACTTTTACTCTGGGAACAAACCTGAAATCGCGAAAAAAAATCAGCTGTTTAGTACATTTATGTTTGCCTAATGTACTGAACAGCTGATATTTTTTCGCGATTTCGGCTTTGCTCCAATAATAAAAATTGTTTGTTATCATGAGCACAATCACGTGTTTAAGTATCGTACACTAATTGCCAGTCACCCTATAAACGCGCACTATGTGTATATCTGTTACAAATTCCCGCTCGAACGGCTAATCGGATCCTGGAATAGCTTTTAACTTTTTATCCCGGGAATATGTTCCCTTGGGGAAATTTTCATGGGCTAAGTCGTTGGCAGCAACAAGTTTATTATATTAATTTGCTTGCAAAGAACAGTATTCTTAAAATGGAGCCTATTTTAAGAATACTGTACTGTAACGTTACTTCGAGAATCATAATTGTCGATTAACGGAAAGTCGACTGAACAATTGATCGAATATTTATTGATCGATGTCATTCCTTCGGGATCCGGTGTGATGTAGAACTAAAATGGTGGAGAAACATTGGGGGACACTGAATGTGATCTGCTGCCAGCGTTTTGGGCAAGTGGGCACTCTTCCCATTAACAATATTGACATCGATGAAGTGGATGAATGATGAAGTGATGATTAATGAGTTCTTTTTCTACCCTTTTGTACACATTATTATTTTCAGATTGTATATGTCGTGGCTGGATCTTAGAAATTGATTACTTCATGATATGGCCAAGTAAAACTGGCCAGATCGTTTTAAACGTTAAAGTTTAATGTTATTTCAATCCTCGTTTGGCCTACTTTCTTTAGACCATTTATTATCATAGAAATCCTACATCAATGATATGGCCAAACGAGGATTGACATATCATCAAATGTTAAGGTTTAAACGATCTGCCCAATTTTAGTTGGCCATATCATGAAATGATCAATTCTAAGATCTGGGCAGGACATAATATATATACCTATTAACCTATTTAACATTTGATGATATGTCAATCCTCGTTTGGCCATATCATTGATGTAGGATTTCTATGATAATAAAAAGTTTAAAGAAAGTAGGCCAAACGAGGATTGAAATATCATCAAACTTTAACGTTTAAAACGATCTGCGGGGCTATTGCGTAACTCTGTTGACAGTTCAAGTGATGATCACTTGTTACCAATGCGCATCATTGAACTGTCAAACAGCTAGTTTCGTATTGCCTATCTTCAGTGACCAACTGCAGTGACGTCATTAGCCACTGGTGCCTTTGATAGCCACCGTAACACGTTTTGACAGATGTTATTGTATCGATACTTTTAAAATTGTGATTGTGTAAGCTTTTGAAGCTGTATAATAGTCGATAAAATTTTAGAGTGGTCACAATATGCACCGTAAATTTTTATAATTCACCACATTTCCACCGTAGTTTGTTAGTCACTTGTGTGATACGTAATACCAATTTTATGAAATTGTCAGTCGACAACTAAGTTTAGTGTGCAACGAATGCTAGTTGTCAACTGTTATTGAAAAAGTTAGCCAATAGCCCCCCTGGCCTGTTTTACTTGGCCATATCATGAAAGGATCAATTTTTAAGATCTGGCCACGACATAAACATAATATAAATACCTACTTAATAAATACGTATTATAATGTGCAGTAAATTGTTGAATCCGTAAATGCATGCATACTGAGACGGACGGATGTCAGGTTCTTGATATTAAAATAATAATGACACACGTAACATACATGTTATTTGCATTTGCTTATAAAACAAGTTTTCCTTTACACAAACAAATATAAACTGGTTTGAAAATTACTCGACTATGCCTTGTTACAGCAGGGTAAATAGTTCTATAATTAAGTTTCTCGTGTGGTTCTTAGTTTCGTAGTTTCATCGGTCGGCGGATAGACTTGCCACCTATAGTTCAATCGATATACGAAATCGAATCGATAGATTATACGATACCCCAGATTCTCGCCTAGACGCATTGATTTGAATAGGAAATATTTAAATCATTTCTTAGAACTACGATTCAATGCGATATAACCTTGTAAGTCTGGCAAGTGGCTGATATCATCTAGGTTTTGAAGAAAAAACCGCGCCGCTTCAAAGTTATGTCGCACAACCGGTAGGCGTGGCTTAGCCTGCTTTCTTTTTTGACAAAATGCACGAATGCTCCCGATCCCGAAGATTGCCGACCGTAGGTACGTAAAGATTACACAAATTGGGTACAATTTGTAACCAAAAAATGCACGGTCAGCTCGGTCCTTACTAGGTATGTATCAATCAATGCGTGCAGGCAGTATGACTATGTTTTTCCCGCGACTCGGCTTCCGTGGCCTATTAACCGTACATTTGTTCAGGATAAAATCCATACTCGGCGGTTGTGTAGCTTTTCATCAGTTAAAGAATTTGCGTAATAGGAACGGTTTCTGCTTCCAGAGATTAACAAATTGAGTAGGTAAGTGCAGATATTTTTTTAATAAAAGTAAGGAAACTTATAATATTATGTACATAAGAAACCTAAATAACTACTAGTAATTTTATACTAAACATGACTTTTCATATAAACAAAAACAAAATACACTTAGGCGTCAAAGTGCTCCTACCTACACATCGTTGTCTTCCGAAAATGTGGTAGGAAGACTGGCAGCATTTAAAATATTAGTTGAGAAACAGATAAATTATTTGTCATCAGATAATCCCCAGATCTTTCCAAAGTTGCATGTTGTACACCGCCAAAAACATGTTTTCCAACTTTTTAAGGATAACGAGAAACTTTCTGTATTTGACCTTAAAAATCTTGTACTGAGCGTAATTTAGTGTTAACTCCGGTAGGCCAGTCGTCAAAATAATCAAAATGTTTTTGGCAACCATTACTAAGAATGTTGGCCATGTGAAATGAATCACATGATTCCGTCACATGCCTTATGAGAGCCATGTCTGAAGTCACGTACGCTGATACACCATGGTCGTTTTAACTGCTCGGTCAATAAATAAAAATACTTTTTTTACAAAAAAAAAAAAATACATTTGACCTGTTTTTTCCTGTCCAAGGAAAAATTTATAAGCCACTATTGTTACACAATATAATTCAGTTTTCCTTTAAACTATTTGTAAAAACAAATTTTAAAAAAAATAATAATTAGTTGGTTTCGTGGTTTTCATCTAGTTTACGTTTTCAGAGTTTTTTTTTTTTGACTGGCCCGCTGGTCTAGTTGTCAGTGGCATTGACTGCTATACCGGAGGTCGTGGGTTCGATTCCTACCCAGGACAAATGTTTGTGTGATGAGCACGATCATTTGTTCTGTGTCTGGGTGTAATTTATCTATAATATGTATGTATTTAGAAATATATAAGTATGTTTATCAGCTGTCTAGTAGTCATACCACAAGCTCTGCTTAGTTTGGGACTAGATGGCGTTGTGTGAAAGTTGTGGAATATTATTATTATATTATTATTATTTGTATAACTAGTGCGCTTCATCATTAACACTTAAGGACTCGCTACTGGGTCTAAAGACCCAGTTCTTCAATTTATGTGTAATAACTTTTAAGTTTTGACGTTTACGATGTTGCCGTTCTTAGTACCTTTCAACGACAGTGTAGCATGGCGAATAGCAGTCGTACTCGTTAGTTAGCACTTTGCGTGTGAGTGCTACAGGCGTAAAAGGTGTGCACGGGTCCGCTGTACCCGGTAGCGACTAAATACGTTAGTGTCTTTTTCAACATATTATTACTATTTTTATTAACCTATTTTTTGTTTATTTCATAAAAAGTGGTTACCAATAGGCCCTTGAGACCTAACGAAATAGAAAAATATATTGGTTGGTCTTGTAACTCGAAAAAAGATCGAAAACCCGTTTTTTTTTTTGCGTAAAATGCGATACAGCCAAATAGCTGTATCGCATATTACGTTTGTGGTGAACACATGAAACACGTTTGTTCAAATTATTATAACTAAATTAGATGTAGAAAGAGACTGAGTAATGTTGAAATATTATTTTATCCCAAAGAGTATTTAATTTTGTTGTTTTTTAGAGTAATTTTTTTTTGTGTTCTATAATTATTGACATTAATTGTTAATTAGCCTAAGTAGGTAGGTACATCATAGTAGTATAAGAAAATATAGCAGGTATTATTTAAAATAATTAATTACAAAAGTTTTCACAATTCTACCTTAATCTTGTCATAAAAGTATGCTAAAAAACCTTTAATATTTGTAATAACTTGTTGTTTATGAAAAAGCAATAAATATTAGTATTCGATTCACTATTGTCTTATGTTTATTATCATATTATTTCTCTAATAAAGTAGTTTTCAATTTTATTCAGTATTTTCGAGAAAAAAAAACATAGTTTATACTGGGTCCAGCGCACCCGGTAGCGAGTATGAGTGTTACAAATTAAGGCGCGAGTCCATAAGTGTTAACGATTGCATCACTGCTTATCATCAGGTGGAATCGCAGTCAAGCACTAGTTTATAATTAATAAAAATTAAAAAAACTAGCGACCCGTTCCGGTTTCGGACGGATATTAGTATTTCAAATCTTTGAAAATCTTTTCTCTATCAAAATATGCATTTATTAAACACATAAACCTTACTCATGAATGTCTTTTGGTGAAGCCGCTGAAAAAACCGTTCAGTATGTTTAGAGTATATCGCGAACAGACAGACCTCGTATGTCTGTACATACGAGGTGGGTGAGCGCTGCTGCGGTGCGTGTCGCGGGTTCGATTCCCGCACCGAACAAATATCGGGTCTCGGTATCTTCTGTATGTAATATAACATGTTTGTGAACGCACCCACGATACAAGAGTTATTCCTAGTGTAAAGGCAACGTTTTTCAAACTTGTTTTACCATAAAATCTTTGGCTCAACCGTTGTATGGTAACGGTAAAAACTTGACCAAAATAAAAGATGAAACCTCAAACGGGTTCCTAAAATTGTACTCGAATGAAAATACACGGTAAACTGTTGTTACCCAGTATATATTTATGTACACTATGACGTAATATTTTTTACACCATAAAGGATCCTCCTAAAAGAATTAATTGCGATTGGTAATAAATAAGTTTGTTTCCCGTCACCTGCGATCTGGGAAATACGCGATAACTTGATGACGATTGCTTGGAAAAAGCAAAGGATTACTCCTGGTTAAACGACTGCTGCTGAAAAGTCACTAAGCCGTCCATTACACGATAGGTTTTGCTGTCAGTTTTGTTTGCCACAGTCAATTTTTTGATTGACGAAAAACCTACCATCTAATGCGATGAAATTCCGTCATTCAAAAATCAATCATGATTGATGGAATTGATTGACGCCTGCATGACCGTGTACTGGACGCCTAACACTTAGTTTGAGTAACGAATATTTCGCCTAATGCACAGAATAAGTAATAGTAAAAGTCCTAAAGTGACCTTTCTCAAAAATTCTAAATAGTGATTTTTTTTTTGTATTTGATAAACTAGTGCATGACTGCGATCCCACCTGATGGTAAGCAGTGCTGCAATCGTTGATAGTGAAGTACACTATGTCGTTTATTAAGAGCTTCACTCTAACTTTGAAGACACCTGAATTATAATCGGACCAGTCCTTCGATGTACGCGGTATAAACGACGAAGCGAAACGCTTAGTCCGGATCGTAGAGGTATCAACAATGTAAGGGTGGACACTAGCCGTACGTCGGGTTGTCCGATGGTAGAAAGGTAATGGCAGAATCAAGTAATTTCTTCAAACTAACAAACAATTGATCCTCTATTGGGTATCCTCGCGGTGGGTTACGTGACCAACTTGCACGTGAGAGTAGTGCAATCGAAGCGAAGCGGACACGATCAGTTGGTTTGATATTTTCGTGCGAACTCTTGCGGTGCCGGTGGCCATAATTAATAATAATAATATAATATAATATTCACATTACTATCACACAACGCCGTCTAGTCCCAAGCTAAACAGAGCTTTTTTTTTTTTTTTTTTTTTTTTTTATTATTGATAGGCTCGCGTTTGACCACCATCTCACCTGATGGTAAGCGATGATGTGGCCGACGATGGAGCACGCTTGCCTAGAAGCAACCTATTCACTCTTGACTTAAAGACCCCCAGGTTGTAGCTATCAGGGAACACAGACTCGGGCAGGGAATTCCACTCCTTAGCTGTACGCATTATGAATGTGTTCCCAAAACGCTTTGTACGTATGGGTGGGATGTCCACCATGTACCGATGGCGCAACGCCGTACGTCTAGTGGTCCGATGATGGAACGGACTTGGTGGAATTAAATTGTGCAATTCCAACGCACACTCCCCGAAGTGTAACCGATAGAAAACCGACAGGCCAGCAACTCGGCGTCGATGTTCAAGGCTTTGGAGTTTTGATTCGACAAGTGCATCATCACCGATGATTCTCTTGGCTCGCTTCTCAATCGACTCCAGAGCATCAAGCTGGTATTTGGCAGACCCATCCCAAAGATGAGAGCAGTATTCCATACACGATCGAACTTGCGCTTGATAAAGTTTGAGCAGCTGTTCCGGCGTGAAGTACTGTCTCACCTTGGCCAAGATCCCCAATTTTTTGGCAGCCTGTTGAGCTTTAGCCTCGATGAAAGAGCCGAAATTGAGGGTAGATGACAACGTTACCCCAAGAAGCTCAAGGTCACTGGTTATCGGCACGGTTACACCCCGGAATGATGGAGCCGGCTGGAATTGGCTCCGTTTGGCGGAAAAAAGACACGCCTGGGTTTTAGCAGCATTGAACTTGACCAGATTGGCATCGCCCCAGTCGGATACTGCCTTCAAGGAAAAGTTCAAGCGTTCAACCATAGCCTCTCGGAAAGACTGGATCTGTGACCCACTAGCACGTGCATCAGACACGTATCTCTCAGCAACAGTGCTATCGTCTGCATACCCAAAGGTACCGGGTTTAAGAAGGTCGTTTATGTGCAGCAAGAACAGTGTTGCCGAGAGTACCGACCCCTGAGGGACCCCGGCATTAATTTCCATTTGACCGGACGAGCAGCCATCAATAACCACTCGGATGGATCGCCCCCTCAAGAAGTCTGCGATCCAGTCACACAGACCAGTGGGCAGACCGAAGGAAGGAAGCTTAGCAATAAGGCTATCATGCCAGACCCTGTCAAAGGCCTTCGAGATATCAAGGGAGACTGCAAGTGCTTCCCCATGCTTCTCGATGGCCTCGCTCCAGATGTGAATGGCATACGCTAGAAGATCCCCAGTTGACCGATTTCGGCGAAAGCCGTATTGACGATCACTGAGGATGTCATTAGCTTCTAGGTATGCCAGGAGCTTATTATTGATCACTCGTTCCATACTCTTGCAGAGAATGGACGTTACCGAGATAGGTCTGTAATTAGCAGGGTCAGCCCGACTACCCTTCTTGGGCACGGGTTGCACGTTAGCTTGCTTCCAAGCCATCGGTACTTTTCCAGCCTCAAACGAAAGACGAAATAAGCGTGTCAGGATCGGAGACAGTTCAGGCGCACAGGTTTTTAAAACAATTGCTGGTATCCCGTCGGGACCACTGGCTTTGTTCACGTCAAGGTTACGTAGCACCCTACGGACGTCCTTCTGATGGATGCGTATGTCTGCCATAGTCGTCTCGCATCGCTCAGGAAAGGCAGGGGGCCGCGCGTTACCGGAATCAAGACGTGAAGATTCCGCAAAAAGAGAGGCAAATAGATTTGCTTTCTCCTCAGCGGTGTGGGCCAGCGACCCATCGGGTTTCAGCAGTGGTGGTAGTGAGGGACGGCAGAAGTTCGATTCAACAGATTTAGCCAGGGACCAAAACGCTTTACTACCTGCTGGGTATGAAGCAAGTTTGTTCCCAATTCGGCTAATGTGGTCAAACCGAGACCTCCGCATCACCTTCTTGCAGGATTTGGCAGCCCTATTATAGGCTCTCTTTTTTTGAGTCACGTCACTTGCCTTGCGCCTACGAGCGTCGACCCATTCTTGGTATGCCGTATGTTTAAGCGCTTCAGCGCGATTACATTCGGCGCCAAACCAAGGTCGAACCTTGTCAGACATTGTTACATCAGAGAATGGAATGTAATATTCCATCCCCCGACGCAACACATCCGACACTGCGTCCGCGCACAACGACGGATCAGCGGAAGAGAAGCAAGTAGGCTGCCAAGGATAGCATGCGAAGAAAGAACGCATACCATCCCAATCTGCTGACTTGTATCGCCAAACCCGCCGGGTGCCTCTTGGGCTGGGATCGGGCGGGGAATAGACGGATACAGATTTCACCAGACAATGGTCGGAACTACCTATTGGTGAAGATATCGACACTGAGTACCGGTCCGGATCTGTAGTCAATAGAAGGTCCAAGCAATTGGCCATGTGTGACTCAACATCCGGCACCCTTGTAGCCCCCTGGACCAGCTGGGTGAGATTTAACGCTAGCGCTAGCTTCCGCGTCTCTCGCCCAGCATGGTCTGTGCACTGGTATGGGAAGAGCCACTCCTGATGGTGGGCATTGAAATCCCCCAGTATCACCAATTGGGCAGAAGGGTACCGCTGCTGAGCCACATCCGCCGCCTCACTAAGGTGCTGTGCGAGCCTGGTTGTCTCCTGATCACCACTGTGCGAACGGTAGACACAAGCATAGACAATTTGATCCATGCCAGTGTCCACCAAAGCCCAAAGCGTGGAGTACCTGGAGTCCTCAAGATTGCGGAGACGCCGATAGCAGATGTCGTCCCGGGCATACATACATACACCCGCGCGTGGTTTGTGTTATGATGAGTACTAGACAACCTATAAACATACTTAAATATTTCTAAATACATACATATTATAGATAAATTACACGAAGAAATGATTGTGCTCATCACACAAACATTTGTCCTGGGTGGGAATCGAACCCACGACCTCCGGCATAGCAGTCAGGGCCACTAACCACTAGACCAACAGGCCAGTCAGTCAATTATCTAAAATTTTAACAAGATTTTTCTTTTCGGAGACAAGATAATAATTTTTTCTGAGGCCCTACCACGAGCTCTTAACCCGACCCATTTAATTTTGACGATCTAAACCGAACTGTTAAAGGGACGGAGCTATAGGTGTATAGCTCCATCTCTCTATCTCGCTCGTACGCCTGACTTAACCCGTCATGGTAAGTCCCCAGAGGTTCTACCACGAGCTCTTAACGCGATCCATTTGACGACCTAAACTGAACTGTTAAAGGGATGGAGCTGTACAAGGCGAATAGCTCCATCATTATTTTTCACTCGCATGCTTGACATTTTAACACGTCATGGTAAGTTACCAGGGGCCCAAGTCTGTTATTTTTATAAATTCGTCATTCCCACACGATCCCATTGTCATTTTGCTAAAAGTTCGTAATCTGCTAAATTCATAATGGTCGATCATTGGTCTCATAATAGAATTGTGGTAGAATGACAATATCGAGCTCTCTCGTAACAATTTAAAAACCATGGTTGCACAACGACATTCTAATGGTAGAACACTGATCTAAGGAACTGTAAAAATTTTAGCAGATTACCGCATGCGTCAGACATTCATTAATTGTCATATTATGTACAAGATTACCACTTATGCCATTTCTTCTAATGGAAGTGTCAGTGATTGACCACTGGAAAGTCATAATAACGCCATTATATTAGTAGATTACCAAACTTGTCAAAATCAACAACTAAGAAGTCAATGATAGACTATTCTGACACTATTGTAATAGCAGACTTGAGGCTCTGGTCTCATAGCAGTTCGTCAAAATCAACAAAGGCAGTGCACATCAGTTACTTAGTTTGATAGGCCAATAACCTGACTGTACTATTGTTAGGCTTAGGTTTAGTTCGTTATCTAGATTCTGTTGCGGTTGCGAGGTAAAACGTGGGTGTGAGAATGTTCATTCATAGTCAACGACAGTGAATAAGTAGTTTTAACTCCAAGGGCACAATTACAAAAAAAAAACTTTATTTATTTATTTTTTGTGATAATTCACTATTTACATAGTTACATACATTATTTATTAAATAACTATAATTATATGTACTTACTTACATTAAAACAATAAACCTTTAACTAATCAAAACTAACTAAAAAAATTCAAAATGTGGCGTAAAAAAACTCACGCTGATGGTAAGTGTTGAGTATTCAGGCGCAGGGGTGGATGATTCCCGAAGAAAATAAAACGCACAGGAACTGAAGACTTGAGGATTTATTCTTGAAAGATGTTTACAGGAAGCGAAGACAGCAAGCAAGCGATGACACCAAACGACGACAAAACTTTTGGCCGTGAAGCGGCTATATGTATGAACTAACATAGAAATAAGTAGGTACTAACATATTATGTGGACCAAAGTTGTCTTGAATAAATAAATATTATTATTATTATTATTATATATATACCCCTCGTAGGTGGGTGGAAGTAGTGGCGGTCTTATAAGACCATTAAAATTCCTATTGGCCAATTACGTTCGACCGACATTTCTACGTGGGCGGAGGTAGTGGTAGGTGCGACCATTCAAATCCTTGTCCTACTTCCAACCACATTCGAGCATTAAAATGTATCTATTTATAATTCAATTACAATTTGAAACTTATTAACTAAAATCACATTATAACTACTTACAATCATCACACTAACTAAGATTACTCTATACAACGTAAACAACTATCCATTACAGTAATTCTTAGTTATCTAACTTAGTTATCTAATGTAAATCTAGTAAACAATACAAATGAGCAATAACAGATGAATATATATATACAAAACTCTCTTATAAGAGTAACTCTACAGTTATTGCTCTCGAATATGAAGTCTAAGGTTGCGTGACTTTATATATAAAGCTAATTAACAATCCCTACGTAAGCTACTTTAAATTTACAAGCGGGCGAGGCCGCTGACAATTACTAGTGTTAAACTAGGAGATCGCTGTGCTCCTCAACAATCCCACCCCCCGTAAGAGGGTTCAACCGATTACAGACCCGTCGCGGCGTCGGTAGGAAGCACAACGACCTTTACAACGGGACGTCGTAAAATTCCGTTATTGGTTTTAACGTCTACGACCCTAATAACGTTATCGGTGCCGGGGTACACTTTCGCAATTATGCCTTTTGTCCATTGATTTCGCGGTTTGTTCTCGTCCACAATCACTACCACATCACTGACTTTAATATTTGGCACATCACTGTTCCACTTTCTTCTTTGCTGCAGCGTTGGAAGGTATTCGCGCAGCCAGCGCCTCCAAAAGAGGTCGGCCAGCGCGTTCACCCGCTTCCACATGCGGCGCGAGTCGAGGTCGACCACATGTCGACGTGTGCACGGCGCATCTCCCGCGGCAGTGCCCAGCAGGAGATGATTCGGCGTCAGCACCACCGGTTGCTCCGCATCGCAGCTCACGTAGGCGAGCGGTCGGCTATTCACGACCAGCTCGGCCTCAGCGAGAAGGGTATAGAGGACCTCCTCGCGAGGGGCTCGTTCCTTGAGGGTCGCCCGTAGTGCGTTTTTGACAGAACGCACCAGGCGCTCCCACCCATGTGTGGGGCAGCCGGGGGGTTGAAGTGCCAGGCTATGCCCCGGCCTGTCGCCTCGCTTTCGAGACGGTCTTGGTTCAGCTCCCGCAGCGCCTCCCGAAGCTCGGAGTGCGCCCCGACGAAGTTGGTCCCGCGGTCGGAGTACATATCCGCGGGACAGCCGCGGCGCGCGATCAGGCGCCTAAGTGCCAGTATCGCGGAGTCGGCGCTCAGTGTTGCAGCCAGCTCCAGATGGACAGCGCGCGTAGTGAGGCACGTGAACAACACGCCCCACCTCTTCTCCCGGCGCCGCCCGATGACTATTTCCATGGGGCCAAAATAGTCCACCCCGCAATGGACGAAGGCTCGACGAGTCGTTTCCAGTCTCGCTGGTGGCAGGTCTCCCATCTTTGGTGAGGTAGGTGCGGATCTCTTGATGCGACATTGCTGACAGCTTGCAGTCACTGCTTTTACAGTCGATCGCAGGTTCGTTACCCAGTACTTTTCCCGCACATTGTTCACCACAGCCTCTTGATTAGCGTGCAGGGAGGCCACATGATATTTTAATATTAGTCGGCGCGTGAGGGCGTGTTTCCCATCCAATATTATAGGATGACGCGCTCCGAAGACAAGCTCGCTGCAGGCGCCCAGTCTGCCGCGTACTCTCACCAGTCCGTCCTCGTACAATATAGGGTCTAGGGTCCTTATTCTGCTGTTCTTTGGCAGTGGTCGGGCCTCTCGGAGGGCTTTAATTTCCTCTTGAAAGCTCTCGGCCTGCATGAGTTTCAGCAGGCGTAGCTCCGCCTCTCGCAGGTCTGTTATGGTGACGGTAGCTGAGTTGCGACGCTTGCGACAAAGCTCAGTGAAAATTATTAGACGCGCTACGACACGTACGGCGCGTGTCCATGTTGGCAGCCGCTCGTATGTCAGTGTGGGTTCGGCCTGTGTGGTCAGGACATTTAGTCGTTGCACACGTTCTAGGTCCTCCTCCGTCACTGCGTCACTCCCGGAAGCCGTCGGCCATTGCTCCTGTGGACGGCAGAGGAACGACGGGCCCGAAAGCCACTCGTTACTGTTTCTAGGCCAGTCCAAGCGGGTGCTCTTGTCGGCCGGGTTCAACGCCGAGGGAACCCAGTGCCAGTCACACTTCCTTGACCTTGAGTCAATTTCGGCTAGTCGGTGGGACACAAACCGCTGAAAGTCTGTAGCGTCGGAACCTATCCATTTTAAGACAGTCTGACTGTCCGTCCAAAAATATTTACGTTTGATTACTACCCCCAACTCTATCTCTACAGTTGACGCTATCCTGCAGGCCAGTACTGCCGCTTGCAATTCCAGGCGAGGTATCGAAATGACCTTTTGAGGGGCTACCCTGGCTTTACCTAGAACGAAGCTCACCCGCCTGTTGCCGAGTTCATCATTTCCCGCTATATAAGCGACTGCGGCATAGGCGGATTCGCTTGCGTCCCCGAAAACGTGGAGTTCTATGTCTTCTAGGACTAAGCCATACCATCTCGGGATGGTTATCTTTTCGAGATGCTGCAAGTTATGCAGCCACTCGAACCAAGTCCTAGCCTCTGCATCACCCAGTTTCTCGTCCCACTGAATGCCTGTACGCCATATTTTCTGCATCAATATGCGCGACTGAATGACGCATGGGTACAGGAAACCCAGTGGGTCGAACACCGACATTATGAATCTCAAGAATTCACGCTTCGTGGGTACTATTTCCCCCTCCACGATAGCCTTGGGTATCTTCTTAAAAGATAAGTCAAAGGCTAATTGGTCGGTTCCTGGCGACCATATCATTCCTAATGTTCGTTCGGACGCGTTGTCCCCATTTTCCAGGGATATGCGGTCTGGCATGTCTAACTGTAACTTGCTCCTTAGCTCTTGGGAGTTCGTGACCCACCCCCGTATATGAAAACCGCCCTCGGCGTGGATGTGGGTCACGTCATTTATTAGCTTGTTAGCCTGAGCAACAGACCACGTGCTATCAAGGTAGTCATCCATGTAATGATTGTGTCTCACGGCAGCTACCGCTTCGGGGTACTCCTCCTCATGACGCGATGCGTTCTTATTTAGAACGTATATCGCCGAGGTTGGAGACGATACTGCACCGAATATCATAGAACTCATCACATATATCTGGGGTTCCTTCTCGGTTCCCGACTGCCACAAAAATAGCTGTGCCCCGCGGTCTTGCTCTCTAATTTTTATTCTTAAAAACATATCAGCAATGTCTCCCGTGAACCCTACTGGCCCTAGTCTAAACTTAAACAACACTCCTAGAAGTGAATTCAGTAGGTCGGGGCCCGTCAATAGGTTGTCATTTAGGGATGTCCCTTGATACGTGGCGGCAGCGTCAAAGACTAATCTTAACTTCCCCGGCTTGTTTGGATTCTTCACCCCAAAATGGGGTAAATACCAGACCGGATCTTGGACGCCGCTCTCCAACCTATTGGCGTAACCCTGTTCAACCAACCTATCTATTTGTTTCTTATAGGCCTCTGCATACTCGGGATCCCGGTTCAACTTACGCTCAATCCCCGCCAAGCGATGGCGAGCGTAAGCATAATTATCGGGGAGTTGCGGGCTATCATGCCTCCACAACAACCCTACTTCCCATTGGCCATCCCCATTTTGATGGCTAGTATTATCTAGAACTTCTAGAGCTCTATCATTCTCCCTATGCGATCTAGGGATTTGTGCTATACCTATAGATTCTAGCTCAAACTGATTTTTAACTATCGTATGCAAATCTAAGAGTGGTTCCACGACACAATTCACAGACTCTTCAGCCGACCTATGTCCTTTGCCTACGGGTCCATGAACAACCCAACCTAGCTTGGTCAAGGAAGCAACGGGCTTACCAGATTTTCCTCGGCGTATATCCCGGCCGACCAGCAACTCCCAATTGTCCTGTCCCAGCAACAGCAGCGGCTTGGCCCCAATCATTCCCTCGCAGCCCAAGTCGCGCAGGTGGGCGTGCTCCGTAAGCAACGCAGCCGGCACTGTTTGTGCGGGTAAGTCCAGTCTCTTAAACGTACGACACTTCACTGTATGCACTCTGCCGTTTGGCCCACGCACTGACACTATCACTCTACGCGAGGTCTTGTCCGACACCTCTTGTCCGCGCGCACTCTTTAACACTAAGGGTTCTTCCTGGCCCCCAGCGTTCTCTGCCAACGAGTCATCCACCAGTGATATCGTGGCCCCGTCATCAAGTAGGGCGTAGCATTCGTGTGTGTTGTTCTCAATTGTTACACACACTGGTAATATTTTCAGGAGCGACTTGCCGTGGTATTCACTCACATTCGTGACACTTTCAGTGGTCTTTTTCTCTGCGTGCAATAGGATATGGTGTGCATAGTTGCATGACGGACACTTGTTAGCTCGACAGAAATTCTTTGCATGTTGCTTCACTATACATTTAAAACATAGACGTTTATCCTTCACGTGTTGCCATCTGTCATCTACACTCAGCTTAGCAAACTTGTCACATTTCGTGAGATTGTGATCTCCCTCACACATTGTGCACTGAGATACTCTTGTTTGTGGTGGTGAATTGTCACTTTGTACATGCAATCGCTGTATATTTCTGTATGGAACTTGTTTTGGTGCGCTTTTCTGTGGTTTAGAAACCGGTGCTCCGGTAGCGCTCACTTCGATTTGCACATAATAAGAGGTAGCTCGGGCTAGGTGTCCTAGGAAGTCTGCCAATATTTCTAAACTAGGCGACACCCTCACGTCAATTCCTTGGGTTGAAGCTACGCCCATAGCATAGTCCCCATACTGAGCTCTCTGTACAGGTGTCAACTTGTTCAATAATTCACTCACCAGTTGTGGGTTGTTGAGATATCCGGTTGCATGCACATTCCTCAGCAGCGACACACAATTACGCACAGTCGAAGAGAATTTCCGTAATTCACGACCACTTTCCGTCACTTTAGGCAACGCACGCACTTTCTTCAATGCACATTCCAGTATCAGGTTCGGGTGTCCAAACTCTTCGTCCAGTGTCTTTATGATCTCCGTCGGATTCGTAGATGTCCTGAGCAGATCTTCTACTGCTATCTTGGCCTCTCCCTGCAGCGATGTTTTCAGGCGCGCTAGGTTCTCATGCGGCTTGAAGTTGTACATTGCTGTAGTGTCCCAGTACATGTTCTTGTATGACAGCCAATCAGCTGGGTCCCCACTAAAGTACGGCAACTCATAAGCTTGTCTGGGCACTGGTCGCGGACGAGCTAGGTTCGAAATGGCCTCTGCTAGCTGGTCTATTTTCCTGTCTCGCGACCGGCTTCTGTCCGTGTCTTCAGCGAAGGTTTGATCCCAGTCAGGCACTTCACGTTGCACTCGCGGTACACTGCCACTCGGTATAGGCGTGTTGGGCACTAAGTCTCTGAACTGAACGGTCGCGGGCGCACACTGTTGTGGGAGCGCAGATACTTGTGGCGTCACGGACATAGGTACTCCGCGAGATGTCGCGGGCGCGAACGCGGGCACTTCGTGTGAGGTCGCGGGCGCGGACACGGGCACTTCGCGCGAGGACGCGGTCACGGACGTTGTCACTGGCACTGAGTTCGACGGCACTTGCGACACTGATAGTTCTTGATTACTGGGTGCGGTACGAGTTATCCATTCTTCAACTCGGCGAGTCGTTCCTTCTTCATCTGACGAGTCATCTTCGTCAGCTGCGGCGTCTATTTCAGCCAACTCTGCTTCCAGTTTCTTCCTCACGAGGTTTTCTTTCAGGCGCACTAGCTCTCTTTCAGCCTCGTATTCGACCCTCCTCCGAAGATAGTCGGCACTTCGTTGTCCGCTCTTCGTAGAGACGTGGCTGGCTCTTGATCCTTGTTTCCTTGCACTCCGTCGTATCTCCGATTCCCTTGGTGTTGCAGCATCACTGTAGTCGATCACACGACCGGGCCCCGCCAATGGAATCACAGGTGCAGGCACAGGAACAGAAGATGAGGTAGGCGCTATCAATGGTGATCCCGGTGCTAATTCAGTCGGCACTCCCGAGTCACTCTCCATGGCACGACGCTTGTTCATCGCCTCCTCCAACTTGCGTAGTTTGCTTCGTGTAGTCACGGCGCTGCGTTCACTCATCTTCTCAGGCGATCTTCACAGGGCGATCTTGATGAGTCTTCAGAACGTTGTTGACAAGTCTTCAGGCGCTCCTGATAAGTCTTCAGGCGATCTTGATAAGTCTTCAGGCGATCTTGATAAGTCTTCAGGGCGATCTCGACGAATCTTCAAGCCAATATTCAAGACGATCTTCAGCTTTTTCAGGACGTTTTTCAGTCTTCAGGACGATCCGGCTCGAAGGACCAATTTTGTTGAGTATTCAGGCGCAGGGGTGGATGATTCCCGAAGAAAATAAAACGCACAGGAACTGAAGACTTGAGGATTTATTCTTGAAAGATGTTTACAGGAAGCGAAGACAGCAAGCAAGCGATGACACCAAACGACGACAAAACTTTTGGCCGTGAAGCGGCTATATATACCCCTCGTAGGTGGGTGGAAGTAGTGGCGGTCTTATAAGACCATTAAAATTCCTATTGGCCAATTACGTTCGACCGACATTTCTACGTGGGCGGAGGTAGTGGTAGGTGCGACCATTCAAATCCTTGTCCTACTTCCAACCACATTCGAGCATTAAAATGTATCTATTTATAATTCAATTACAATTTGAAACTTATTAACTAAAATCACATTATAACTACTTACAATCATCACACTAACTAAGATTACTCTATACAACGTAAACAACTATCCATTACAGTAATTCTTAGTTATCTAACTTAGTTATCTAATGTAAATCTAGTAAACAATACAAATGAGCAATAACAGATGAATATATATATACAAAACTCTCTTATAAGAGTAACTCTACAGTTATTGCTCTCGAATATGAAGTCTAAGGTTGCGTGACTTTATATATAAAGCTAATTAACAATCCCTACGTAAGCTACTTTAAATTTACAAGCGGGCGAGGCCGCTGACAATTACTAGTGTTAAACTAGGAGATCGCTGTGCTCCTCAACAGTAAGTAATTTAGTTCTTTACCTAATCATAGAACCACAACAACTCGGATATCTTTTGTTAAAGTTATTTATACGAATAAGTAATTAGGTAAACTTAAAAACTAAGTATAAGATCTTTACTGTGGTACGAGTATTACAAAAAATATCCATACTAATGCAAATGCCTGTATGTATATCTTTTTACGTCTAAAACGCTCCACGGATTTTGATGAAATCACAGCACACGGATATACTGTAAGTATGGATATAATGGACAGCTGTAGTACTAACGGACATCATCAGGAAGTTTCCTTAGTATAAAACTACACGATGGGTTCCGTAGCGTCGTCCGTAGCAAAAAACGGCAAAAAAATCACGTTTGTTTTATAGGAGCCCCTATAAATATTTATTTTATTATGTTTAGTATTGTTGTCTAGGCAACAGATATACATAATACAGCCTGGTGACAGACGGACAGACAGACGGACAGCGGAGTTTTAGTTATAGGGTCCCGTATTACCCTTTGGGTACGGAACCCTAAAAACACTTTTCAGGTAGGTGAAACCGCGGTCAGACACCAGTGACACGGTAATATTATCTATACAGTATTGTAACTCGGCCGTATCTTTGAAATAAATACCTACAGCCGCGCGGTACGTAAACATCCGATAGGGCTGCCCGCACTATAGCTGCCCGCCTCCAGCATTTTAATTACATTTGCCTACTTTGTGTTTCCATTTAGTTTTGTGATTGTAAATATAGTTTTTTTATATAAACAAATAAAATACTTTGTGAATTGAATAGGAAGTGTTCAATATTTGCGACCGAAAAATATTTGCACCTCGGCTGAGACGTACCTATGAAATGCTTTATTATTAAATTTTAAAGTACAAAAATCCGCATTCTAAAGCTTAATTAAAAATTGTTTTGGGAAACATGGACAAGGTGGATAAAAAGGAATATCTTTTTTTTGGTTATAGATACCTGCAGCTATTTTACAATTTATATGTTTGGTTTTAAATGAAGAATTCATGCAACCAAAAACAGCACAATATATCCTACTCGTCATATTAAATATATAAATATGTACTTGAACTTATTTTTATTGAAAAAATCGCGCGGCACAGACGCGACTGTCTGCATCCCGAGCGCACCTCGAGATCGAGGCGCGTAGGTATAGCTCGCGTTTCGTCCGTTTGTATGAAGTTGGAATACTGTCTAAATAATGTTACCGTGCCAGTGAGTTGAAAAATAAAATACTAGCTTTACGTTTTTTTGCCTTGAAGATATGAAAATGCGCATGATTGTAGATCTAATCATAAAAAACAACTACGTATTTTAGTTACACTGGCTACTATTATCTCGAGTGGCTAGTGCGAGTTTGTTTTACATTAACGCGATCGACACGTTTATGACGTTGCGTTGTTCCCTCCGATTGGCCCGCTCCAAGCTCTTAACCAATCAGAGAGCCAAACGCAGTAAATGTAAAACAACTCGCACTCGGCTCACTGTATTGTTACAATAAACATATTGTTAGTAATCATATACTTACATATTTTTCTTTTTTTTTGGAGGGAAGTCCTCTAATAACTCCTCCTGCTACGGGTGGAGTGAGTTGGGAATGTCAGGCCTTTATTGACTAAAACCCACATGTGCCCCTTAGCGTTCCAGAGCCGAGCAGAGAGAGAGTTATTAGGTAGGTACCTACCTAATAATTCTTTCAAACAATGCCATAGCCTTAGCATTGTTACTAATAATGCCATTCAAATATGACCCTTGACTATTGTTAACTAAGGACCACTAGCTAGGCATCCGCGTTTTTACCAAACCATGACGGCTAGCTCTCTTTTCTCAAGGTCTTTTAATACTTACTTGAGTTTTAAAAAAATACGTAATTAAACGCTGTTGACGTGAAACTGATCCAATCTATTTATGAATTCAACGTTTAAATTATTATCAATTATATGTTCTATGTCGCAACTTGCAATGAGCACGGTGATCCAGCTAATGTACTAGTTATCCTTGATCAATTTCTACTCACATATGCCTGATATTAAACTTTCGAATACCGTAATTAAAGGCACAATAGAAAGACAATGAGAGAGCCAACGCCGGCGTTCGCTAAGCTAGGTTCATATGTAGTCTAGGGTGTGTCACACACCCTAGACAGCATATGAACCTAGCTTATACGTCATGACGTAAGATACCCCCAATCTAACGAATCTGTTCGAGCCTATGTCATATTATGAGTTTTGTAGCCAATCAACTGCATCAGAAACCCACGACACGACAGAACACAATAATTTGAACCCGGTTTTAGTGGCTACAAAAGAGTGTACTGCTTATGCGCAATACTTGACAAGTGTGTAGTCCGCGCAAGATATCTTGATACTTGAGAATTTAAGAGCATGGTGGCTTGTTTTGACACTTATGACCGAAAGCCGACTTGGGTTCGAATTTTAATCATAACGGTGCTGTGTTGTTTTTTTTTTTTAATAATTTATTTTTATTTATGTTTTATATAAGTCTTATTGTAATTTTTTAACCTTTGTCCTCGTTTTCTTATACTTAAAATTACTTCACTTAAAATAAACAATTTAGTCTACATTTCACGATAATTGCATATTTACATATTGAAATATTCTTATCAACAATTTCTTCAATTGAAATAAGAGTTCTTATCAATGAAGTTATTTTATTATGTACCTTAACATTTACAAACACCTCGTGTAGTAGGTGCTTACCTTACCTCCTATCTGATGTAGATTAAGGTCATGTCGTCAGGGTCATTGTAATGTTGTGTTACTTCACGACAGTAGGTACCTACTTGAATAGTTTATTTTGACTTTTGATATAGCGGAACTGGATTTGGAACTGGATTTGTAACTAGAATATTCTTTGTTATATAATAATCTTATTTTCGTGTCGATGTACTCTTACTATTTTTTTAGCTTATAGATATATTGTAGTTATTCGATAATGCTACAGATTCGCTTAAATGTCTATTATTTTTGATTTTATTGAGGTTACATTAAGTGCTACACTAATTTATGAATCCATTTAAACTTGAGCGATCATAAAGCATGTGATATGCACGCCTTTACTGTACAAATAATGTTCCATTCGTGATGATCTGAGCAATTTATTACTCACGTAAGTTCTAAGGCTACATCAAAATATTAATAACTAGTTACTGTGCGGATGGCCTCGGTGCCTTTGGTAGTTTTTATGAAGTTATTTCAATGTTTTTTTTTATGAATTTTTTATTGTATCTATGTGATTTGTCTGACGTTTTGATTTTCTTCCTTTAGCCTTTTTTTTTTTGTTTAATGAGGTTTTTTTTATTAATAAATCGTTTGCTTACCGAAAACAGACTAGTCTGTGTAACTGAATTCGTACCTTAAAGAAAACCTGTTATATTACAATTACAGCATAACGCTACGACCACAAACGAAATTAATTTTCAATTGAACTTGCGCGACCTTTGATCGTCATTTAGTTGGCTACTGTTGCTTTTGTGATGTTGTTTGTATAATTAATTAAAGGTTTTTTATTGCAAACAGCTATAGAGGATAGATACTTCAACACTTATTTGTTTTGAACGGATTCTCTAATTTTTATCATAATATCTTGCTGCGTTACCTAAAACCCTTTTGTGGATCAGATATGTGCTTAATATCGAGTACCGATATGGTATTGATAATAACCAATCTAATCTTACGTGTAACACGTACCTAACACAACAGGTACCGTATGAAAAATCTTGTGTTACTCTCATTAAATCTGATTCAGGTTTCTATTTCTTTTATTTTTAGGTGGGAAAATCATCTTATGACAAATACCGCTCTTGGGCGGAGCGGGAGATAGTGTCAGACTTTTACTGACTAAAAACCCGCTCCTGTTCCTTCTTTGCCTTCGCCCCAGGGCCCCGGGTTTCACTTTCACACTACCCGTGGCCCCAGTAGGCTTCGACCCTGCTGGGCCCCTACAATTTGCTGACATCTCCCTGAGGTGCACCGTCGGCGACTTGGGCTCGGTCCGGACGGTTACCGGGCGGTCGGACGGCGAGCCACCCATTACTCACCGTCCGCAAGCCCGCGCCTACGGTGGCCGGAAATCGGGATCGGAATCCCGGCGGCGATTGGGGCGTGAGGTCCGTTGCCTCACGCGATCGGCCGCCTCCTTTGCTAGCATTACTGCTTCGCAGAAGGAGGCGACCGCTTGCCACTCCTCCTCGCTCCGGACCATGGCCTGTACCAAGGCCCGGCGCGAGAGATCGCCGCCGCCGATCGCCCCCACGAGAAATTGATCCAGGTATAATTTCTGCAAATACTCTGCAATTCCAATCATTCTTAAAACATGTTACGCACCTCGCTAGTAATCGTAAAGTCGTAAAGTAACTACGTGCAAAAATAGCGGATCTATTTAAAGATCACACGGCGTTGCATAAGCGGTGACTGATTGCTAGTCTGTCACCCGTACAATACATAATATCCTGGTTCTCCCCTCTGACCACAATCGAACTGTGTCATAGTTTGACTCTTACACTCATAAATTGATATGACTGGTTTATTTATCATTCGGATCCTAACGATCGAACCGATTGGGCTAAATTACAAACTACTATATCTCTGGTCTTAACCACCCCTACTTATTTGTAGAGATTGAAAAGAGTCGTGATCCGAACCTTGATCTTTTTTTTAGTGGGGAGTCATTAAATAAATTGGTTTGCCCATACTGGAGCGAAGAGAGTGTCAAACTTTTACTGATTAAACCTAACTCAACTGTGCTCTTTCAGTTGCCCTTTACGTTCTAGGACTGGATTAAATTGATGCCATTGATGGATGATAAAGAGTTTCGAGCAGTAGCATACTTTTACCATTTTTCCAATAAACCGTAGTCATAGATTGCATTGTAAAATTATATGTGTGGACAGTTCTTTAGATATCTTCAAAATTATTCTTCGACACTGTCGATGTTCTGATGCGAATACCTTTCCCCGTATACATACATGTAAAGTAATCCTTGTCCATTGCCTTTGATAATGGAATTCACAAGGCGATTTAATCTCATCATTCAAAGGCACGGTTTCCGGATGTATCAAGCGAGATAGAAGGACGCTCCATTACTTGTAGGTATATTACATATAGTAACTACAGCTGCAATCATGGCAGTATCAAATAGTGGCACCGGTGATAAAAAAAAAAATCTGTGAAATAGCGCACGCAGATTATGCGACGTATATCCATTATTAGAAAATCTGCTAGCTCTTAGACAGAATATTCTACTCGCAGAGTCGTTTAACCATCAAGTGCAAGGCAAATATAAAAACTGAATTGACATAACTACAAGATGATTCAGTGCGTACGTATTGTGGCTTATCACTGATAATACTTATTTTATTTTCGTTACGTGTGGCGATAACGAAGGTATACACGCTGCTACCACTAGATCAACATCAGTGCAATTTCCTTTATTTGGCTTTACAATTTGCATGTAGTGATAAGGCGTTGATTAATACTTTAATTAGTGATTTATCAATAAAGGATTGGTCCTACTGTTTTTCAGATTATCGCAAGCTTTTGTTAAGCCTAGGTTTTTTTAACTAAAACTTTTACTTTAAAATTCTTGTAGTAAACACTGTGTAAATGGAATATTGGGATAATATGGAAAATTATGTTACCGTTTTTTTATCGGTGGGAAATCATCAGATAATAAACCCTTCTGCTCTGGGTGGAGCAAGAGGGAGCGTCAAAATTTTGGCTGACTAAACCCACCTCACCTCTCTACTCTACTCCTTCAGTTATATTGCGTGCCAGGGTAACTTTTTCGAACAATCCCGCTCAGTCCTATCATGTTAATATATTGTATTATTATTATAAAGAGTCGAGCGGAGTGTTCCAGTACTATATGATATAGTACTGGAACACTCGGCTCTTTGGTCTACAACTTGCTTCCAGCGTTAACCTTACTTAACTTTATTTCGTGCATCAAACTCGGTATTTAGATGTTACTACACTGTGCTCCACGCGCGCCTCAAACAAATGTCAGCATACCGTAGGGGCCCAGCAGGTCCGATGCCTGCTAGGACCATGAGGGAAAGTATGAAAAGGATACTCGTGGTCCTAGAAAGCAAAAGGCAACTAAAACATAGGTGGTTTTAGTCAGTAAAAGTCTGACACGCCCTCTCACACCACCCTAAAACGGGAGAAGTCATTAGATGATTTCCCACCTTAAAAAAAAGATGTTACTACAATAGTAATTAAGTTGCGACTGCCTCTTTATAGTTGTCTTGCTTACATAAGAGGACAGTTCAAAAAGTTGAAAAGGTTATCAAATTCAAGCATTATTAGTTGAGGTTATTAGTGTGCGTGTGTGCTTATCGCACCAATTTTCACATCATTAGTGAATGCATCATTTCCCTGATTGATCTATTTATGATCTGAAGTTCAAGACCTATATGAGGAAAATTGGATGTGTTTATCCGTTTGGTATTCCCCCGGATATGAAATTCCTATCGCGTCTTGATCGAATATCAATATCTTTTATTTATTGTATATTTAAATAATGAGATTTGTTGTAATCAGCGTGCGTATGCAATTTAAGAGAATTGACAGTTACAAGTTAATGCTTTCTCACGATGACAAAGCTAATATATACATATAATACTTTAACACCAAACTTTATTATTACCAAGGACCTTAATACCAGCTATAAATAATTGAGTACCTAAGTAGGTTCCTGGGTTACCACAAGCCACAGACATTGTATTCCATAATAGTGAAAGTTTCCGCTTATTTTCTTACAATCCCTTTAAGGAAATACGAGACGATCTCTAGCAGCTGTGCATACTCAACCAAAAAGGAAGTAGAAAATGCGTTTGTTTTAGGCTTAACATTTGGGTCTCTCTGCTTTACGGCTTTACTTCAGCCAGGGAGACCCTTTCTACAATTTCTGTCTTCATCCTTCTTGATTAGTTTCTGGTATTTGGTTGTGAAACGAAGCTTAATAGGTTTCAATTTTGAACTGCTCCAAGGTAGGTAATTGCAAAAATTGGCAAACCGGAACTCTTATGATTTACTTCGCTGTTTACATTTCGCAAATCCTCTACAATTTAGCGTGTCCGGTTTCCTAATCTACCCAGCTGTAATCATGGTTGAATAATATCAAATCGGACCGCAGTACAACGTCACAATGGTTTGCGATCACTCAGGAGGTCAATGCCGAAACGTATTTACGATTTCAACACAGAATAATGACCCAAAATTAAGTAACCGATAAGATTGAATGATGAGTTATTTTATTATCTATTGTTATGAAAATTATCTCGTTAATTTCATTTGTTTAAGTATTTAACACTCGAAAACCTTGTCAAAGTCATTAGTTTATTCTTTTTTTATATATTTCAATTCTTAATTCAACTAGTTTTAGAATTTTGAACGACTATAATAGACATGTGAATATAAATTAATTTATTAGTTCTAAATACGTAAATCTAATTTTCTTAAATAAATCGCTGTTGAAACATGATTTCAAAACCGATTCTATTTGATTTATTGGTCTCATTCCAAATTGATATGCTGTTTTAAATTAAAAACAAGCTTGATCATATTATTTGTAAATTGAAATGAGTAATGATTATGAAGCAGTAATATAATAAACCTTCGATGATTAGGCAAACAATAATATATAAATATTTTATTCAAGTATACAAAAAAGTAGGTTATTTTATTATTTCAAGCATCAAAACTAAGCTTTCATCAGTTTTTTACGAGCGTAGTCTCCGTCATTCGTAGTAAATATTAGTAGGTATGCTTTTTTACTTAATTATATTACAAAGGAGGAGCTCGTAGCTACAATAATAACAGTTGTACAAGTCGTCGACTTCCAAGGTGAAGTAACATTTGCCGAGGCCAGTTTGTGGATGGGTCATCATCTTAGATAGGTACCGAAATTCCTCCGTACCTCGGAAAGCACTTTAAGCCGTTATTCCTGGCTTTCATTTGTTGATCTTTGACGATCGTTACGGGTAGTTAGAAGCCAGGATATATGTCACCAGTCTCACCAAGGGGTATCGTGTTAACCAGCTATTGGGTTGCGGAGCTGCAGATTACAGGCAGTCGCTCCATGTAATATACTGGTATACAGCTCCATCTGGTTAGATTGGAAGCCGACCTCAACTAGGGAGATTCATGCTACAGGTGAAGCTTCCCAAGACTTCCATGGCTCATAAACTTAATTCATTATTCCTCTTTTTTTTTAATTGATATAAACTAGTGCTTGACTGCGATTCCACCTGATGGTAAGTGGTAATGCAATCGTTGATGGTGAGGCGCACTAATTTATTGAGAGCCTATTCACTCTAGCCTTGAAGAGACCCAAATTATAATCGGACGGGAAAATCACAGCAGGCAAATTATCCCAGTCTCTCGATGTACGCGGTATAAACGACGAGGCAAAACGCTTGGTCCGGACCGTAGAGGTTTTAACAACGTAAGGGTGGATACTCGCCGTTCGTCGGCTTGTCCGATGGTAGAAATGAGATGGTGGAATCAAGTCATGCAATTCCTGCGCACACTCTCCAAAATGAATTCTGTAAAACACCGAAAGGCTGGCTACCCTACGCCTGTGCTCAAGACTTTGATTACAAGATTATGGTCACAGTTACGTAAAAACGTAATTACTTTCACTTTTGTGAACTGATATAATAACAGAAACCGTATCTGCGAGTAATGGAGTAGGAAGACAGGGAAGTAACCGTTCCCATTCGTTGCCTTTATCCACAGAGCTTGGAGTCGCCTCTGTGGCGAATGCTAGAGACGGCATTGTCAAAACTTTAACTAAGCATGACAGTGAGTATCACCGTTTACTCATATCGCTTGGGTACTTGACTATTTTTTATTAAAACTATATATTTGTTAAAAAAATAACTTAATCCAAAATCGCAAATAGAAATATATTTTTTAAAACAGTAAGTTAAAAAAAAAACAAATCTGGTGGAAGGCGAAACTGTTAGAATAAGGATGGATGCACATACTGAAATGTGACGTCACCGCCGATAGGTTACGTGGTTTACAAAAGATATAGCGGCCCCACTCTCCCTCACAACATTTGAAATGTTAATTACTGCCTCATTTATAAACCAATTGTGATACAATTTTTAGAAAAAGTTCTTTTCTGGCTTTTTTGTTGTTTAATATAAAATATTGTACGAAAATTAACACAGGAAAGCACCAAATTGGCGACCTATGACAATTCTGATCATAGCTATGATTGATCCGCGTCACAAGCTGTCAAACGCACAGGAAAGAGACTGGGTATTGCCGCACATTCCCCTTGTCTCTTTCTACAGATTCTTTTATTTGACGATAATGTTCAGTTCTTCTTCTCCAAGTCTATGATTTAGACATTGGCTATGACAAGCTGAAACTTGTGCTAATCGCACCTCAGACCAATAAATAAAAACTTTTTCCAAAAAAAATACAACCGACTTCAAAGTAAGAAAAAACACTGAAAAGTGCAAAATAACTTTAATTTCGGAAGTCGGTGTTTCTATAATAGTTTTGTCTCTTCGTTATTTAACACCGACTTCCGAAATTAAAGTTATTTTGCACTTTTCAGTGTTTTTTCTTACTTTGAAGTCGGTTGTATTTTTTTTGGAAAAAGTTTTTATTTTGCACTTTTTAGTTATGGTACCACCACTAAAAAGTACCCCTCAGCTAAACTGAAATACCTTATAGCCAGAGTGCATCTCATGACAATTCTAATAATCCCAAACACGGTTAGATTACATTAATTTATTACAGAGTTCCGGTGCCTAACTTCAGGCTTCATCATCAGATCAGTTCGATATATTCCTCCTCTACTTTCAGTCAGTCATCGACTACACGTATAAACAAAGCAATTTTACTTTTTACGACGGTTCTGCTGTGATTCTATGAGGAGTTCTGTTCCATATCTTCGAAGTTCATGATCAGATCATAACAATATTTCTATGGGACCAACTCGGAAGCATAACCTTTCAATCACAAAAAAAAAATTTTAAATCGGTCCACAATTGACCGAGAAATCGGTGAACATACATAAAAAAAAAAAAAAAAAAACATACATTCAACCGAACATATAACCTCCTCCTTTTTGAAGTCGGTTAAAAAGTAAAGACGTAGCCGTCGTAAACAAAATCGACGAAATAAGTGAGGACTAGTTTTGGCTTAGTGTGCGTAACTTGGTGTATGACATCGTAGATTTGCACATGTGTGCTAGAGAAAAAATGTTGCAAGCGTTGCGCTGCGACTCCCAAGTATGAGAGATATACTTTGGTTAAGTTTTATTATTGTGTAGGTAGTATAGTGTTTATCTTGGTTATATGAAATGAAAGATAATTTAATTTAATGAAAATCATTAATTTTCATATTAAGTGAAATTATTAATTTTAAAAACACACAAAACTTGCATATAAAAATAATAATATATATCCAACGACTCTCGGATTAGGTGCGGGTCATCTAGTGTAACCGTATGTTGGATGACGCCGTACTTGTAAATAAAAAAACACTTTGTTGTAATGTCCGTAAAAATTACGACTTCCCTTATTTTTGGGAAAAAATAATGTTCTTAACTTGCAACACCGACAAAATGGCGTGTTCCGAGAAATTATTTCAGATATTTTTACGATTTTATTTAATTTATACAGCAAAAACGTTACTTACTTGTGAAAAGTAATCCCAGAAGCCTTTTTTTGCAAACTGGAATTGTTTTTGCAGCAGTTTATGACACAGGACGGCATAATTTCGTAATTATTGTGTCAACAAAAAAACGTCTCACGCACTCGCTTGCTAGCGGCAGACTACCGAGTGGCCGGCTTCATATTGCCGATTGGCTTCATATTACGTGTCTCACTTTTAGGAGCGCAATGTTCTGTCTATACTTTTTTATTAGTCTGAGAATCGCACATTATACGGCGCTAATACTATCTTAGATAGTAAAAACGCGTCAAGCTACTGGGCTTGCCGGTGCGATAATTCTGTGATCTGTGCATGTATTGATTTACACAATTTTATTGTGCTTTACAATCGGCTTGATCCGCCATTGTTCTGGCACCCGGTTGTTCGTTTATAATGTAACTCTGCTGTCAAGTTTTGAAGGCAAAGCAAAAAATATTATGTAGCTACTACTACCAAGTCAATTTTTCAGGATTTATCTAGGTAATGATATAATTATAAATATTTATGTAGCATTAATGAATGTAACATAAATATTTGTATGCAGTAATTAGGTATACAGCCATTGTATTTTCTAATACTATCGAGGTAAATTGCAACGCATTGATAAAGTCGGTAAGCCTTCAAAAAGCATGAAGCATCAATTTAAAATTATAGGTCATGGTGACATTATTTGTAAACCGAAGCAGAGATAAAAAGAAACTGAATTTATAATACATAAGTTTACTAAAAAAATAAATAAGACGACAGAAAAATTAAAATTGCTACACCAGCGACAACACAAAAATGGAAATTGTTATACCAACATAACTATTTACAAAATAATGATAGATCACTATTTGAATCAACAAAATTACACCTTACTTTCATAGACCAGCCAAAGTCATTTACGACTATTTGTATATTATGAAGGAAAACATCCATCAGACCGAATGGCTGTTTCCTCAGCCATTCAAAGGTCATATCAATTTAAAAAGAAGATACACAGACGAACGGAAATGAAACTAATATCGTTTATTTCAGGTGTTTATTCACGAATAACCAATTATAATTTGTAGACGCGTCTATTGGCCTTAGAGCGTTGAAGCAACACTAGTAAATTACTGGGTTTTGGCTATGGTTTCTGCGAGCAATGTGCCTTGCCCACGGGCCACGTTGGAAGGCCTCCGGCTCCTACACTGATGGATGACCTAGTGAGGGTCGCGGGAATCCGATGGATGCGAGACGCACAGGACTGGACACTTGGGAGAGGCCCGTGTCCGACATCTTTTGGTTGAATTAATTATGATGAAGTTCGCATTTATAGTATCTCGCTGAATGATAAACGATGATGTGGCAATGGAGCATGCTTACCTAGAAGAATAATTATGATTCTTGATACCCAGGTTTTAACAAGGAAACAGAGTCCGGTAGACAATTCTAATCCATAGCTTCACGCACAATGAAATTATTCAAAAAAAAAAAAAACGTTGTGTGCGCATGGAGTGTGGGTAATTAAGATAGTTTTAGTTGGGCTATCAGTCCGTACTCATCGTTGAACAAGACGTGCGTTCTTTTTCGGTGACTAATGAATAATATTGACTCTACTAGCACAATTAAGATAAAAAGATAGCCTGAATAAAGATGTAGGTGAAGAAGCTAACGAACTCATTGAATAGCTCAGTACGAGTCCGGTTTGAGTGAGCTTTTAATCCGAGTGGGCTTTTAATACAAGGATCCAGGGTACATGTCCCTGTTCGGGTGGCTCTCTTCTGAGCTGCGGTATTGTTCGCAAGAGTTACCGCGGCAACGGAACTCCAAGGGCAACTTAAGGAACCCAGATGAGTTTTGGTCGGTAAAAGTCTGAGAGGACGGAAACGGGAGAATTTATTTGATGATTTGCAACCTCAAGAAAAAAAACTTTGAGGAACCTAAGGTCATGCCGAAGTATTTTAGCGTTACATACAATAATAATGTGGCGGTGTACGTTAAGATGCATAATTGATTAATTTTTTCTCATAAAAAGAAGAAACTGATTGACTGACGTATCAACGCACAGCTTATATTATTGGAATTAGGAACGTAACATTTGCAAAAGGCTTCAGTTTATGACGTAGGCGAGCACTAAGGGGTCTTTGGAAAGTAAACCTTTCAAGAGGAAAATGGGGAATTTCAATTATATGCCAATATATTGACATAAGGTTGTCATTATTGGTTTTTCAATACTACTCCATAAATCAATTTGGGGGTTTCAAAGTGTATAGAGGATTTATATTTCGTGGGTTAACACACTTGAATTTAGACACAAATTCTAACCAAATAAATAATAAAGACTGTTATTATTTGTTTTTTAAAACTACCCTCTAAAGTTTTTATCTAAACATTCTCGCAAACGAACTCATTGGCAAACTTCTAATTAAAACAAAAATAGAGGAAATAGAGGCTTAATTCGATTACAAACTATCGATAACCCGTGTTTATAAATATAATTTCCTTATATTTGAACCGGTAGAAACGTGTCGGAATGGCAAAACCAGGCATTACACGTGTTACAATGCAAATAGGCTAATAATATCAATGTTAGTTAACCTCTCTAGTTATTATAATAATAGAATCAGAAATATATTGCGGCATCTTTTTTCCTTTGATGCAAATATAACATTAAAAACTCAAAGCATTTACTTCAAATAAACAATTTACAGACTGTATTGAATTGTTAAGAAATCAGTCAAAAAGATACAAGCTTATGGGTAGTAATAAAAGCTCCGACAAAAAAAGAAGAATTGTCCTTACTCAAAATATTAAATCTACTGCCTAAAATACTAACTTTCCGACTATTTTTGTCCGAATAAAAATGACGAAACGACCGAATGAGATACTGAAATCTTCGAAAAATAAACATGACTGTTTATTGCTATAATACTTTTCTACCAGCATAAATTACGTTCTACTGAAAACTATGTTTTGTAATTTTTATCTTTACTTGCCTACTATTAATTCATAAATTACCTTACATATTTCATAGACTGTGGTGCTATTTTAACTGTAACATTATACTGAAAATAATATTCTGAGTGGTTATCCAGAAACTTACAAAAAATATAAAAATGTACTTGTAACAATAACTTTTACTTGCATCATATATCATGAATTTTACTTACCACGGGTATGCTTCGATAGCAGTACCTATTTCAGGCGTTAAAAAATTAGAACAGTCGTATTCATGCTTTAATCTAAAACCAAGTAGGCTTTGGTTTCCTAGAATATACTTAGTTATTTACTAATTATTCGACAAATTTCCTAGTTTTTATAATGTCAGCGAGAACAAAGATAAAAATAGAACAAAACTCAGTTTATTATGAAAATGTAGTTTTAATAGGTTTAGAAGGGCTTAGGGTATGGTACAGGGGGGTACCCCTGTACCATCCCTACCCCGCAGAACCCCATGGTTATGGAGATATCCATGTTTAAAGTATGAGGTTAGGTTAAGTTAGAACACTAATTTCCATCGATTTATGGGGCGGTTTGGGGCCTAAATCATAATGGCTTTTAACATTAGAAAGGGGATTTGGCGCTCGGCGGCCGCTGCCGCGGCACGCTCGCTCCGCTCGCTCGCCTTCGCGCGTTGATGGTCACAGTTCTAACCTAACCTAACCCAAATGATTCACTACCATTAGAAGGAGACTCCGACTCAGAACGGTACACGGGTACCTCATCCATATTTCGTAACAATACTAAGTTTATAGATAGTAAGTTAGTAGTTTCCTTAGTAGATTTATTAGTTCGTTGAAATGATAATATTAAACCAGTAGCAACAAAAGCTATTTAATTTTGTAACATAAACAGACAAAACACGCAAGGATCGGTCGTTGCAAGCGCCCTGCGCTCGGATCTTTCGACTCGCACCCGAAAACAGCCGAAAGCGACCCGAACCCGATCGCGCGAGCCGCACAGTTGAGGTATTTTCCTCATTAATAAGAGATAAAATATAAATTTGATAAACAACAATAGAAATTAAAACAGTTCATGCAAGTTGTAAAAATATGATTATTTTGACAAAACCTCTGTTGTCGGTAACTTAGTAATTTTGTCGGAAGTTCAGTATTTTATTCGGAAGTTTAGTTTTGTTATTCGAAGATCCATTTTTTTTTAGGAGAAAATGTAATTTGAACATGCTCTTTACTGTTGTTAAATTGGATATTTTTTTTCGTTTATGTTTTGGGTTTTTTGTCGGTAAATCATTATAACGCTGGTTAATTAGAATAATAGTCGGCCACAGATCGCTGGAGATTAATTTGTTTTTCGGAACCATTATTATTTCCCCAAGCTTATTGCACATTACATTCCGAAGCGTAGATCTCTATGGAGGAGATCGCGCAAGAAAAAGTATGGACACTGTTTTAAATCATGTTATGTGTTACAAAATTCTTGGTAAGAAATTAACTGTCAAATCAATTCAATTATAGAAATATGACTAGTCAACTAACGGCGCCTGTTCACGAACATGACGCGTTCATCAGCACAGCACCACTTAGCTCAACCAAGGGAACCGAATGATTCAACACACGAACCACCATCAGTGAGGCATTTGAGTGAGCATGACTAACTTTCAACTGTCTGCTCGTTTATGTCAAACCTAATAACAAAAATTGTTCCATGGCTTTATTCTTAGCTTCTGAACCATATTTGAACATGATACAATTAAATCAATGAGGCGACTTGGAAGGTTATAATAACTTTGAAAAGGCAATAAGGAAGTTAATAAAAAGAATACAGAAGTTTCTTTCAACACTGGATGGAAGCAGCCAGAATTCATGACACGAGTCTTAGCCCAGTAATGGGATGATAAAGGCTGACGATAACCGTTATTGAAATAAAAGATTCTGTCTACTACAATAATCTACTGTCACAAATGCAACGTTAGGTACATGTTCTTAAAACGTCATTGACATTGAAATCCTAGCTAAGAATAGCTAGCTATTCAAACGAAGACCCAATTTACTTTTGTCGTAGCAACAACAACAACACATTGACTATAACAAAATTTTGCATTAAATATTGGCCAAGGGGCCATTCATTCATTACGTAAGACAATTTAGGGGAGTGACAGACAATTATCAGACAATTTATCGGTCGTAGGAGAACGGTTGCTGAATCGGGTCAAAAACTAGTAAAAATCGTCTTACGTATTAAATGAATGGCTCCCAACCCAAAAATCTTTTCTAATCTATTTAGGTATAAAAGGAGAAACTGACTGACTGACATATCAACGCACAGCCGAAACTACTGGGACTAGGAGCGTGAAATTTTGCACAAGGTTTCCTTTTATGACGGTGGCTAGCACTAAGAGAGGATTTCCTAAAATTTACCCCCTAAGGGGAAGAAACGGGGGTCAAAAGTTTATATGGAGAAACCTACATACCCGCGGGCGAAGCCGTTGGCAAAAGCTGGTCTAAAATAAATTTACGAAGTGGAATATTTTTAGGTTGCTAAGGTTCAGATTTCATATGTGCATGTTCAAAATATACAAATTGGCTTCCGTTATTTTCCGATGGGTCTGGAATAAATTCATGAATTCTAAGCGTTGGGTTGTTGTTGCAAAAACTCAATATATTTAAATAAATTCGAATATACAAAAGGAGAACTGTGAACTACCTGAGCTCATTCTTTAATATATTCCACCGTTTATTTTTGAACACATCGGATCAACGCAGGATGGATGAAATGGCGACAGGTCACGGGAACAACTTGTGACCCACGGATGCCCCTCAAGTTGAAGGGTAAAATCTACAAGTCCGTGATAAGGCCTGTCATACTGTATGGATCAGAATGTTGGGCTGTGAAAAAGACGGATGAAAAAAGATTGCACGTAGCGGAGATGAGAATGTTAAGATGGATGTGTGGTGTGACGAGAATGGATAAAGTTAGAAATGAGTATATTAGGGGAAGTTTGAAAGTGGCGCCAGTGACTGGAAAGTTGAAAGGGAATCGTTTGTCTTGGTATGGTCATGTGAAGAGGAGGGATGAAACGCATGTTACTAAAAGAGTTATGAGTTTACATGTGGATCGATGGGGAGGGAGAGGGAGACCAAAGAAAAGATGGATGGATTGTGTGGAGAGTGATATGAAAGAAAAGGAAGTTAGTGATAGTATGACGAGTGACAGGGCAGAATGGAAGGTAAAAACGTGTTGCGCCGACCCCAAATAACACGGGACAAGGGCGATGATGATGATGATGATGATTTTTGAACTCCTATTTATTTTAAAGTTAGCGAAAAAAAATCTTCATATAGTCCTCAGCACAGAACAATGGTGACCCATTGATTAATGGCTGTGACTTGCGAGTGTAGGTCGTGGGTTTAAACTTAGGCACTTTGTGTAAGTAATTTATAATATTTCATTACCACTGCTCTAAAAACAGTGAAGGAAAACCTCGTAATGAAACCGGTATGTTCTTTATCCAACAATTCGAGGACATGTGACATCTACCACGAGCCCGGGTGGTGGACTATGGCCGATTCTCTTTCATAAAGAGGAGGGCTGAGTGGGATTTGAAACATTATAAGGGTGATTATTGATTATGCTATGTTATAGACCATTCATAACTCAAACAATAACAAACGGTTTTGTTACTGATAGTGTCTTGTAATACAGCAGCATCTACTATTATATTTACAAATACTTGAGAACATAGTAGAGATCTGTGTCTGATAAGTTAGAACTATGTTTGCTTTTATAATCTACTTCCAATGGTGAGGAAACAGGGCGGTCATCGTGACATTTATTCTCTGTTTAAGTGATTCCATCCCTGTTCGATACTGCAGAGTCAATATTATATAATCTGTTGTCGACTAGTTTTGTCTGGTCCTTTCTCAGTTGAGTTGTCTCTGGTCAGTCACATCGCTTTCTGACACACCCATGTATTAGTTTCTTTTAGAAAGACTGAGAGAGATAGAGCAATTTTTGTTATTAGGTTTGACATAAACGAGCAGGCAGTTGAAAGTTAGTCATGCTCACTCAAATGTCTTGCTGATGGTGACTCGTGTGTTGGATCCTTGGGTTCCCTTCAAAATGGTTGAGCTGATCGGTGCTGCAGTGCTACCAAAAACTCTTAACGAGATCCTTTTTACGATATAAACTGAACTGTTAAAGAATATAGGATATATAACTCCATCCCTCTTTTTCGCTCGCACGATTAACATTTTAACACGTCATGGTTAGTCTCCTGCACGTAGTGAGCTGGACAGCTCTGGCACGATGAATTTCTGGCTGTGGCACGGCCATAGGATCCTTTGGGAGAGGGTACCTTTTAAGTACCCTATCTTCTAAGTTTTGACTCTTTCTCTTAATGTACACTGTTTATATGGAGACTTGAGATACGAGGTGGCCTAACTGGAATTTTACACATGTGACCAAAAAGATTCGCGTTCATTCAATGTCGACGTCTGTAATGTAACTATGTAATTATAGGCAAAGTACTAATTGAATCCGTAACAACAATGGTGTTATTGTGTTACAGACCTTAGCCGATTATAGAGGAGGCACACGTACCAATTCAAGGACAACTTCAGCCAGCAAATCAATGTCATAGACGCTTTAGTTTTGATCGGAATCAGAATCATAATTGTACCGATTAAAAATAAATCAAGTACCTAGCACTTTTTCAGAATAATATATATGATCACTTTTTTGTTCAGCTTTTATATTTTGTATTACAATTCCGGTCTTGCCAATGGGTATAGTGTTAACCAGTTATGGGATTGTGGAGGTCAGTTAGGCAATCATCATCATCATCATGTGTCGTGAATGTCTAAGGTTTTGTGAGAAGATGGATAAAAAATAAGAAAACATTGTTTCATTTGTTTTGTGGGATATTTATTATTTTAGTGGTAATGTATATGTATTTTCTTTTTATTCTTCAATGTGTTATTATGGTTTTTATTTAATGTAATTTTTTAGTTTGTAAGTTTCTACTGTACAACACCTTGGACTTCCTCCGTAACGTTGTACAAGTGCTTGTAAATAAATAAATAAATCATTTCAGCCGAAAGACGTCCACTGTTGGACAAAAGCCTCCCCCAAATGTGGCGATAAGGAACGGTCCTGTGCGTCTCACATCCATCGGATTCCCGTGACACTCACCAGCCCCCCTAGCCAAGTTAGAACCGTTTCGTTTCTATTCTCTTTTTGTTGATCGCCTCGAGTCGGCCACGCCTCCTATACCTTTGTTCTGACCACGTGACTGAGCGTTGAGATGACATCATAACAAAGGAATCAGAGGCGTGGCCGATTCGAGGCGATCGACGAAAAGAGAATAGAAACGAAACAGTTGTAACCCTAGCCCGTTCCCGCCCCCCTAGCCAACTAGGGAGGCGGGAAGCCTTCCAACGCAAGCAATCGCTTCGTGTAAAATGTGGTACTGAGCAGCATCCGATTGAACTGGAAGCCGACTCCAACATTGTTAGGAAAAGGTTAGGCAGATTTATCGATTCCGTATCTATTCTTTAACTAAATATATTTTTCTATGTATGTTTTTCATATTATAAACACCCAAGCATGCAGTACTACCGTCACTAATAAATAATGTAAATATAAATCACCTTGACACATTCAGTCCTGCACATAATGTCAGTGTCGTATGTGTGACATATAAGCCTGTCATTTATTATTTTAGTACAGTTTGATAATAACTGCTTTATCAAAAGGTCCAAGAGCACAAACATATTGGCACAAGGACCAAATTTTTTTTTAATTTCGTGTCACGAATCGTGGTCACCTTTAGGCCCAGTTTCAATAGCGTTAATTACATTGGTCGACATATAAAAATAAATCAGAAGGAGTCAAAAGGAGTAAGATTTCCATGTGATTTTTATAGATTTTGATTCACTGTATTCAAATTTGTTCACAGATTCAATCTGTTTTGTCCACCGTATTGGCCATATTACATTCGTAGTCCTTTTGACAAAAACCATTTTTTTAAATAATTATTATTAAAAGTCTTTCGTTTGACCACTACTCTCCAGATGATAAGCGATGATGTGTTCGACGATGGAGCACGCCTGCCTAGGTTTAGGTAGGCCCAACCTATACTTTTGGCCTCTCTCTCTTCCTTCCAAACACCTTTTTTCCTGGACTAATTTTGCCTGTAGGCTCTTAGCTTGTCTCGTCATCTTAGCCTAGATTTAACGTGTTGTGGTGATGTCGAAACGCATATTTGAATTTGAAAAACGAATCTAGATCTTCAGATTTACTTTTTTAGATTCTTCTTCTAGATTTACAAACTAGTGACGAAAAAACGACAGCGTTAACAGCTGTAGTTGTTGACTGAAAACAGCCAATCGTATTACAGTGAAATGGGATTTCAAAAAAAAAATACAAACTGGCGAAAGTTTAATTTTGTAATAGAAATATTGTAAAATCATTCATTTTTTTAAAAAGAGTAACTATGGAGTTTCTTGTCGGCTCTTTTCCGTAGAAAACGTAATGCATTAGCTTCCGAGTTTGATGTCAAATGCATTAATTCACATGTTTCAATTTTGAATAATCTAATCCAATCCACGTTTTTCTTAAGTCCTTAGTAATTAATTATTGTGTTAAATACATTCTTATCGATTTTATCTCTACGTGACAAAAACCACGAGATACGAAACCTGTTGTGATCGCTTCACTGAATTATGCTTATCTCATAATAAAATAAATCATTGAACAATCGACCCTAAGATTCGGTGATAAGGGATAATTGATCGCAAAGATAGACTTGTGAATGAGTTGAGAGCTTTTGCGTCAGTTGTATCCATGTGGTCTTGGATGGTGCACGTCTAAGATGTATAGTAATTAAATATTAAAATTAATTAAGTTAGGCCTTGTGATACTGTGTTGAAGTCGTGGTCAAACTTGCTTGGTGAGTTAGATAAATACTTACTTGTCAAATGTTATTTGTTTGGACAATATTTTATTTATTTATTTATTTATTATATTCTTTATTGTACACCACATAAACAAAAATAAGGACAAACATAATTAAAAATAAGTGTACAATGGGCGGTCTTATCGCACAGGGCAATACAGCAGCGGGCAGGGTATATTTATCGTTGGAATTAGTTATTCATGTACTTGCATCGAAATGTTGATATTAATATGTATCTTCCCGGGATTTCTAATGAAAAATTCTGTGTGGCCAACAATATTACAAATAAATAATAACAAAAACCTCAGAGATAAATAAGACAAATAAAACAAAGATAATTAACATACAATTGTTATTAGTATTTTCATTGAAAAAGATCTCTACGTCAACTGAGATAAGGTTAACCAATTTATACACTTCCTCCTCCTCGTCATTAATGCAGGAAGAAAATTTTTCTGCTATATTTCTGATTATTTATTTATTCAACCAAAACGACAAAATGCCAATTACACTGATTACATTAGTTAGAAATAATGTTAAATACATTAAAGAAAATATAACACATATATATAATATAACTAAACCTCTCACTGATAGTGTCATAAAAAAAAATCTGCTCTTTAAAATTAATCTCGGGATTTGAAGCATATCCACTTTATTCTTTCGTTGTATGAAATCGATGTAAGTACATGTTTAACTCTACCTAATTCCGACCTCTGCGTTATACGCATAATAATTATAGATATGAACACAATAATATCTACAAGTCAATTGACTTAGTATAAAAACTAGTCCTTTAGACTGTGAAGGACCTAACATTTCTTAGGTGGTAATAAATAATTTATTTAAGCATGATTGACGCCAGACAACGGCAATAAATCTTCCGCCATTTACCGACTTCTGCATTGTCAAATTGAATGAGCAGTTCTAAAGAATTACCGGGGCCCTGGAACACAAAGGTAAATGCAGGAACACGGGTCAGTGTTTAGTCAGTAAAAGTCTGACACCCTCTCGCCCACTCAGTGTGGGAGAATTTATTTGATGAATACCAACCCACCCAAAAAGCTGAATAACAAGATCAACTGGCATGTAGTCTAGACATTGGTATTGGATTCAATTTTCGTAACGTAAGAATCAAAGACATAACTTACTTATCACAGGATTTTTTAAATTCTACTTTGTTTGCCTTTACTAGTGCCACATGACAGAACTAGAACAGAGTGTGTTTCTTGTGTCCAAAATCAGCCGATCAAACTGTTTGATTGATTGATTGCTGTTTGATTTTTGAAAAATCTGATGATGCAGTTGTAAGAGTAGTAGTTGTCATTTAAATCAGGGATGTTTTAGAACTCCATTAACCGTTAACGAAACTATCTGATATCCGAAATAAAAAAATATACGTAACCGAAACCGATATAAAAGTTTCGGATAAAGGCGGAGTCTTAATGACAGTGTACGACAGGATTTTATTAGTTTGGTCGGCCAAACAAATAATCATCATCATCTTCCTGCCCGTGTCCCGTGTTATTTAGGGTCGGCGCAACACGTTTTTTTCTTCCATTCTGCCCTGTCACTAGTCATGCTATCACTAACTTCCTAAACAAATAATAATAATAAAAAGTTAAAACTTGCTATTTATTTTACTTTAATAATTTTAAAATTCTAATATCCGTAACCGAAACTATCCGAAACTAGCGGATAATCCGAAATTCCGATATAACGTTATATCCATAACCGTAAACGAAACCGGTATAATATTATTCCTATAGGTATCCATATTTAGACCGAAATAATCTGGCCCAAATGCCCGATCCTTATCCCAGCGAAAAAGCCCATCCAGCAGGGTTTTGTTACATGAAACCGATAACGCATTACGTTTGTGTATTTGGAGTTTAGTCGTAACCAATAGACGAGTATAATCATCAATATCATTCAGCGCACTGCACTTTAAATTGGGCTTAATCGGATTATGTCAATCCTTATCAAGAATCAATATTCATAGGTAAATAGAAAGTCTACAACTGCTTTCAAGCAGTATCCTGAATAAGATTGCTATCGCGCTTTTTCTGTGAGGATCTTATAACACAACCACCTTCTCTTCTTAACTAAACTTTTAATATTTTTGCAATTTTTATTTATATAGTTCTTCTGTACGTAGGTATATTTCTCACTTAACTTTTCCACAAAATTTTTTTTTGTCCCATGTCCTTGGATGGTTTGAAAATAAAATTGAACCCGAAAAGCTATCTTTCGGTTTGATCCTAAGGTATTGATAGATAAGAAACCCTCAGAAGCTCTCCAGAGTGGATTTATGATCAGTTAATACCGCGAACTTGGCTAAGCACACTGCACCCAGTCAGTTACATAAAGAACCTCTCCTGGTCGACGTCAGCATTTAGCCTCATCGCATCGCTGCACTACATCCGACTTACTGGAATATAACGCTGTGCCTGTGCTTCATCTAGCAACTTGAGCACAGCAGAATTACAAGATGTATAGATGACGAATTAAGGACGAACTTAACATAACGTTTTCCCTCAGAAGATACCTATAAGTATTTTGCACTAATCATAAATTCTCTTCTTTCCAGATACCAACTAAGCACATAAATCGGCCAAGATGTGTCCCATCTGGCCGCTGCACCTGATAATCCTGTACATCCTGGCACTATGTCCATTATGGATGATCTGCCAGGCCGCTCCGACCCTGTTCGCGACCTACATTCCTAAAAACATTAGCATTAACATGGATGAGTATCAATACGTCAATGTGACTATTGAAGGTTAGTACAATCTGCAACAAACATAAAGTTCTGGCTATACTGAAGCGCATCCCACGGGGGATGTTAGTATTACAATTGCTCTGGAACTCAAAGGGTAACTGTACGAACACAGGTGGGTTTTAGTCAGTAAAATGCCCTCTAACTCCACACACAGCGGGAGATGTTATTTCATGATTTTCCACCACAAAAACAAAAAAATAACAAATTGGCAAGCGCTTACTGTGTGACCACTTACCGTATGGACTCTATGGAGGCGTTCAACCGCCGCGGATTGTCGCGTGACATCCGTGACGTGACCTGAACAAATCGAAGCGTGCTCTCTGATTTGCGTTTGCTGTAATAATATTACTGACCACTCTGTTCCCATGGACCAAAAAGAGTTGATGTGACAAGTCTAACAACCGGCTTATCATACTCGTATAGGAAATTATTTTTATTAAAATATAGTATAGTTATAGTAAACCGTACTGTACCTACTTTTGTAGTTGTTAGTAGTACCTAGTCGCTGTGTGTATTCTGTGTAATATAGTGCCCATTTCCTGAGAAAACGACTGCAAACGACTAATCCGATTGCAAACAGACTGTAAGGGCTATATTTCATCGGAACACCAAGGCGGCGCGACCAGTCGCCAATACCAACAAAATGTATACAGCTCTATAGAGAGTTACTCACCTAGTGTCCGTGTGGTTGCACAACCAATTTAGCGGCGCGACCAGCTCGGCTCGGAAGCATGCACTTAAGGTCCATTTTGATAATGTCTCAGTGTGGTTAGCGATTCTGGTGTCTAGTTTGGTAGCTTACGGACACCATGGCGGTGCAACTGGTCGCGCCGCCATGGTGTCCCGGTGAACTATAACCTAAAGGTACTGTCACCATATTTTTTCGTCTATTCATAATAATATTGGAGCTTAGTATTTAGCGGGAGGCTGTGAGACTGATCGAAAGAGTTACCGTAATGCAAAGGTCAACTACAAGTAGGTTTTAGTCAGTAAAAGTCTGACATTCCCTTGACGCTTCTCAAGTTCATATTCCACACAGAGTGGCTGGAGTTATTAGGCGACTTCACACAAAAAAAGGATTTAACAGGAGAAGCAAGTACACAAAATTACTTGTAAATTACCGTATTTCAACATGAAACTCGAACTAAAATCTCAAACGTAAAACGTCTTACGTTGATATCGGTCGAAAAGAAAGATAGAAAATACATACAGGTATTTCTTAACTACTTACTACCATAACATAACATTGAGAAATAACTAATGGTGCAATTCAGCTCGCATGTATCGATTGCCCTTCGCTCAGTTTGTAACTGGTTATAGTATAGCGGCTACTACCATTCTAAATATTACCGAACCAAGGACTTTACGCTTGTGATAAAATTTAAAGAAGTGTAATTAGGGTAAACGTTCAGTAAAATATTCTGTATTTATAACTCAATTCAGTTACTCTACGAAAACATAACTAAGTAGGTACGCTCAAATGGCTGAACAGATTTTTACATGAAATTTTGCACACGGGTAGACCATCTCCTGGAAAGCACTACAGCTCTTGGGATACCTAATTTACTAATTCCATGCAGGCGAAGCCGCTGGCTAGTTATTCAAAAATGGAAATTGTGAAAGCAGTTACCTGTATTGGACCCCTGTACCAGACCTCTTTGGACTGTCTGATGTAGCACTTGAATCCGGAAGAAAAGTTACGGGACTTTACACTTTGTTCTGCATACCTCTATAACATAACCCGGCGAAATTCGGGTGAACCAAACACCTCTGCGCTTTCGGATATCCGATTGATGGCAATAGATTTGTCCCTATTTCTTGGGTTTTAAACATAACTGACCAAACTGCAGTGCAGTGCAGAGCAGTGGTGGCCGAGTGGTAACGGCCCCAACTTACGAGTTGTAGGTCGCAGGTTCAAACCCAGCCAGGCGCATTATTTTGTGTGATTTATTTCATCACCACTGCTCTCAAAACGGTGAAGGAAAACATCGTGAGGAAACCGGCATGTCCTAGAACCAAAAATTCAAAGACATCTGCCATCCACCAACCCGCACTGGGCCCGCGTGGTGGTTTACGACCCATTCCCTCTCCTAGAGAGGAGGCCTGAGTCCCAACAGTGAGAACATTATATGGCCGACTATGCTATGCTATGACCAAACTGTGCCATTGGCTGTTGCACTGCGTGTCGCGGGTTCGATTATCGCACGGAGCAAATATTGGTTGCAGGTCTGGGTGTCTTGTGTATTACATGTTGTTTGTAAGTGCACCCACGCACGATACAGGAGTTATTCCTAGTATGTCGGTGTATTCAACATCTCTTCCTACTCCTTCAAGGAATACAAGCCAGGTTTTCTTTTTATTATGTGTCTTAACATCTACTATTTCCTTGTCACCAGGTACGGGCATGCAAGCAGGCGACCAGTTCACGTTGTCGACAACAAACGAACACTTAGCAGAAGCGAATTGGAATTCCACGTATCAGCTAACTGAAGATCATGTCCAGAAAAATCGGTTCGAGGGCAAAATGCGCGTCACTGGGAAGTTCCTTGGTAAGAAACTATTTATTTTATATTAGTAGTAGATAATTTTGAAATGGTTTGCAGTTCCATCCATATATATGGCAAGTAAACTGCCTTCGGAACGAGAGGGAATGGAATGCGGTCGCTTCCTTCTGCGAAGCAGTAATGTTAGCGAAGGAATTGGCCGCAACCGTAAGGGAACGGACATCCTCACATCCTAGCCGCCGCCACAGGACGCCCCGGGAGTCGGGAGTGCAGGGTGATTCTCGGCCACCGTAGGCGAGAACTTACGGACGATGAGCAATGGGTAGCTCGCCTCCTGACCGTCCGGTAAGGTCCGAGCCCAGGTCGTCGTCGGTACAGTGTTCCACTCGCGCCTCAGCAGCAAAACCGTTGGGGTCGTTGGGGTATTTCCGCGATAAAATGTTGTTGTTGTCATTTTATCATTTCACACTGCACTTACAGTCGGCAAACTATTATCAAAGCAAGTTTAACACCCAAGACCTACTAAATGGTTTCCCAGAAATACCTAGTAACATTAAATTATTCGACGATCTATTCATCCAACTTTTTTTGCTTAAGCATAAAAAAACGAATGTAGACTTAGCCGGTTATCTATAAAGAATTCAGCAATGTCATCGTATTTATCTACCTTTTCCTTATATACTTTCGGATAACTACTATTAAAATATTAAAAAGTCACGATGACTTGCTAACTGTGAAGTAAATTGACAATAACGTTTAAAAAATAAATAAAGAAGAATTAAAAAATAAGTGATCTCAGAGCCAATAACGTATTTTTTTGCTGCAATATTTCTTTATAATTTTCAACCGAATAACAGTCCGCGTACCGACCCATCGTGTTGCTCGACGAGGTGGGCAAGCTCTTTGAAAGAGTAATTGCAGACCGCCTCGTCGCGCACCTAACACGGGTGGGGCCGGACCTTTCGGACGGCCAATTCGGCTTTCGCAGGGCGCGCTCTACGGTGGACGCCATCATGCGCGTGCGAGCCCTCACGACGGGGGATGCGGTGTCCCAGGGCAGGTGTGTCTTGGTGGTGTCTTTGGACATCGCCAACGCCTTCAATTCCCTGCCCTGGGGTAGCATTAGGAGGGCACTTCGGTATCACCGGGTGCCTGACTACCTCTGTCACGTTGTAGAGGCCTACCTGTCGGACAGGTACATTATCTACCCTGGTCACCTAGGAGAGTGGAAACGGCGAGAGATGTCGTGCGGTGTTCCGCAGGGATCGGTACTAGGACCACCCTTGTGGAACATCGGGTACGACTACGTGCTGCGCGGCGATCTACCTGACGGGGTCAGCGTGGTCTGCTACGCAGATGATACGCTGGTCCTGGCGCGGGGAGAGTCGTACCAGGCGGCGGTCGAACTAGTGACACGCGGGGTTGCGACAGTCGTGGAGAGGATCCAAGAGTTGGGACTCGAGGTGGCATTGCACAAGTCCGAGGCCATGTGCTTCCACGGCCCTCGGAACGCGCCACCATCGGGATCCCAACTAACGGTAGGAGGAGTTCACATTGGCGTCGAGTCGACGATGAAGTACCTTGGACTTGTCCTCGACAGCCGATGGAATTTCGAGGAGCATTTCCGACGTCTGGCTCCCAAACTGGATCGTACAGGGGCTGCCCTCAAGCGGCTCCTGCCCAACCTAGGGGGTCCAGACGCCTCCTGCCGGAGGCTCTATGCAGGAATCGTTCGGTCCATGGCCCTTTATGGGGCGCCGGTATGGGCGCCGTCGCTTCGAAAGCGACCGGCAGCCAAGCTGAACGCAAGCCAGAGGGTCATGGCCATCCGGATGGTGCGGGGATACCGCACGATTTCCCGCGAAGCAGCGAGCCTCCTTGCTGGCCAACCACCGTGGGATTTGCAGGCAAAAGACCTTGCACGCATGCACGATCTGCGCATGGAGATGCAACGCCGGGGCGAAACTCCGCTGCCGCGCCAAGTCGCGGCATGGCGGGAAGACTTCCGGCGAGATCTCATGGTGGAATGGCGACAGCGACTGTTGCAACCCAGTGCTGGGCACGCCATAATTATGGCGATAAGTCCCCTCTTTGAGGAGTGGCTGGAAAGACCTCACGGCGTCCTTACATACCGCATGACGCAGGTCCTCACCGGACATGGTAAGTTCGGGAGGTTCCTGCACCGAATTCGTGCAGAAGAGACGCCCGGGTGCCACCATTGTGTGGACCGCCCGGAGGACACGGTGGAGCATACGGTAGAGGTGTGCCCCGCTTGGGCAGAGCACCGCCGTGTCCTCGTGGAGGCGATCGGCGGCAGCGATCTCTCGCGCCGGGCCTTGGTACAGGCCATGGTGCGGAGCGAAGAGGAGTGGCAGGCGGTTGCCTCCTTCTGCGAAGCAGTAATGCTAGCAAAGGAGGCGGCCGATCGCGTGAGGCAACGGTACTCACGCCCCAACCGCCGCCGGGATTCCGATCCCGATTTCCGGCCACCGTAGGCGCGGGCTTGCGGACGGCGAGCAATGGGTGGCTCGCCGTCCGATCGTCCGGTGACTGTCCGGACCGAGCCCAAGTCGTCGACGGCGCGAAGTGTTTCACGCGCGCCTCAAGGAGATGTCAGCAACCGTAGGGGCCCAGCAGGGTCGAGGCCTACTGGGGCCATGGGTGATGCGAAAGTGACCCCCGGGGCCCTGGAAAAAATGGCAAAGAAGGAACAGGAGTGGGTTTTTAGTCAGTAAAAGTCTGACACTATCTCTCGCTCCGCCCAAGAGCGGGGGATGTCATTAGATGATTTTCCCACCCGAAAAAAAAATTGGCGTGTTATACCTATATTTCTTAGTATGAAGGCCGCGAAACAAACGCTCAGTGTGTTTGTTCTTCATGCACTTAAAGCGAAAAGTCCAGGGTAGCCCGCGAAAAAACGTCAAATTCATCTTCTAGTATACAAAGCTATAGCGAATACCATTCCATCAAGGTTTGTCATTAAGGTTGGTGCTGGGGCCTAACAGCTTCGATTAGACGGCATCATGATCATGAGCGTTGTACTGCGTCGCTTACTGTCCGTCATCGTTCTTGTAACAATGACCATTGACATTCATCATTCATGCTGTGGGATGATTAGCAGTTGTCTCAATGAGAGCTAATAGTTTCACCAATGGTCATTGGTTTACTGGACAGCCGTAACATTGGCCTCGGCTGCTCCCATGGAGACCGAGCCGCAAGTTCCAGGTCTCGCAAATGATGAATGAATAAGTCATTCAATAAATGCGCATCCACGACAAGTAGGTATTTGGTCGCATATCCACGACCAAATACTCCATCTCGTCAGCTATTCTGTCACCTATGGGGATTGAAGAGCTAAACGAGATTGAGTACCCAGTCGCAAACACACGACGAATAAGACACGAAAACACTCGTCGGACCAATTCGACGCGGACGATTAAAGGGTTAAAAAAATAACGTCAGCGCAAAAACACGCATCTCTTGCTTTTGTATGCAGTCAGAGAATGACCTTTAAAACTTTACGGCTTTAAAACTTTCTTATTCTTACCTTCTATCTACAGGTAGAACAAATGTGAAGGTGACAAGCCGGCGCGGCGGACAGACCTTTTCGCTGAACGAGACCCTACCAGTCATAGTGCTCAGACCAGAGAGGGTCATAGACACTATATTTGTCACCTCGGTCGCTACTTTTGTAAGTAATCAGTAATTTTCAAGATAAAACCTTTTTTATTTGTTTTTTGAGCTTGCGTTTAACTTCTTGCTCATTTGATGGCAGGCAAACTATATCTTATTTATATTAATATGATCACAGACCCTACCACGAGATCTTACGCGAATCATTTGACAACCTAAACTGAATTATGCCAGGTGCGAGCGAGAAAGAGGGATGGAGCTATTATACACCTTATATAGGGTGACTGGTAATTAGTGACCGATACTTAAACAAGTGATTGTACTCATGATTACAAACAACTTTCCCAAAGAAACTTTTTTATATACTCAAAAGTTTTATCACAATAACAAAACATCTGTTTGTAATACGCGCGCGCCTGCAACCGGCGACCGCTTAGTTAGCCGCCTGACCCCGCCACCGTTGTACCTACTATAGTGATAGAACATCCGCGCGGCTTGCAAACCCATAGGTGTGTAGCAGGCGCGCGCGCGTATTTAAACAGCTGTTTTGTTATTGTGATAAAACTAATGAGAATATAAAAAAGTTTCTTTGGGAAAGTTGTTTGTAATCATGAGTACAATCACGTGTTTAAGTATCGGTCACTAATTACCAGTCACCCTATATAGCTCCATCCCTTTAAGAGTTCAGTTTAGGTCGTAAAATGGATCGCATTAAGTGGTAGGGTTTCTGGGCATTATATTTTGTGGATGTTTAAAGACGCCATTTCCTATACAGCGCCATAGATGTTTACGGATTGAATGAGACTGAGCTGATACGCTCCGTTGTGTACCTAATGCTCGTTCGGCCTAAAAGGGCCACATTGAGCAATTCATCTAAAGGCTACTAATTTCCCGAATTTCTAGCAGATCATTCCTTTCTCTAATATTCGTAAATTGGTTACACAAATTAGCTATTTAAGCTCCTGAGCCCGCAATTTTTTTTTAAGATCTTTATTTATTTACATGTCAACATAAATAGTCTGGTTAAGTACCTAACATCATTGGATAAAAGTAAATCCGCTTTATCGTAATACCACATAAATATTAAAATTGATAATACACATTTAAACCGAATTTGCAAGATTTTGGTAGATTCATCACACTCTTGATTTGTTGTATTCGTTTTTTTTTCTCTCTCAATATCATTCTTTATTTGTATGTATGTATCTAAGTATATATTTATTATTGTTCTTGTTTCCTCTCTGTCAGTATTCTATTAAGCTGTTGATCCCCGCAATAACGCCGGCGTTAACGCGCCATTGTCTTTCTATTGTGTCTCTAATTACGCAACTCAAAAAGTTAAGTTGCACCTGCCATGTTATGTCTCTGCACCATCCTAAGGTCGACTGGTAGAAAATGCCTAAGGCATTAAGTCCGCCTTTGTACAATGTTTAGTGCATAAAGTTTTAAATAAATAAATAAATATCTTTAGCACCAATTAACAGTACTAACTAATTTGTCCATCTTTAGGCGTAAATAAATAACTTATGAGGTAAGAATATAGCAAAATGGTTTCCATAAAGGGGTAGATTATTTATTAAAAAAAATCAATGATTTTATTTTTGGCCAGATAAATTCAACAGAGCTTTCATAATATCTAGAAGTCCAAAGATCTGAAATTTTACGCGCTCTTTCCGTTATAAATCATCGTATCTGTTATTGGAGTGAATTATCCCAGGAGTACCCATGCAGCCATGGGAAAGGTACCGAGTTTCATGCAAGAGAAGCCACTGGAAGGAGCTATGCAAAAAATAGATAAAAACATTCAGAAATCCTAATAAACTGAACGTTGTTCCAGGTATCGCTGATCTTCATAAACTTCGGTTGTGCCATGCACTGGCCGACTGTTAAGGAGGTGCTCAGAAGGCCTATAGGACCTTTAATAGGAATGTGCGGACAGTTCCTCTTTATGCCACTTGTAAGTATTGTTTTACTACCACCATACCTAATTATTCCAAAGCGCGATTGCTCCATATTAACTCAAGATCGAGTTGGAAAAGAGAAACGAACGTGTTAATAATAATAATATAATATTCCACAACTATCACACAACGCCGTCTAGTCTCAAGCTAAGCAGAACTTGTGTTATGAGTACTAGACAACTGATAAACATACTTATATATTTCTAAATACATATCTACATGTTATAGATAAATTACACCCAGACACAGAACAAATGATCGTGCTCATCACACAAATATTTGTCCTGGGTGGGAATAGAACCCACGACTTCCGGCATAGCAGTCAGGGCTACTAATCACAAGACCAACAGGCCTGTCAAAAGTTGTATGTACAGCGGGACACCACAGCATAATAAACATAACCAGTTTTATAAAACATTATTAGACTGGGAACACCAACCACTGGGACTCAGGCCTCCTCTCTAGGTGAGAGAATGAGCCGTAATCCACCACGCGGGCCCAGTGCGGATTGGCGGATGTCACATCTTCGATTTTTTGCTCTAAAAATGGTGAAGGAAAACATGATAAACCACCATGTTTTCCTTCACCGTTTTGAGAGAAGAGCTGATTAAATAAATTACATGAAGAGAAGCACCTGGGATTGACCCACGATGCGCGACGTGAAGGTTGAACTACATCTGGCAGCATGGAGTCGCATTTTCCTACGCTTCTATCCTCTCCTGTTACTTAGCACTATCATTTACTAAAGCGTATTGCCGACCTCATCGATTCCGCCGCGTGCGATCGCACTCCCCTCCCACTCTCTTTCTCGCTCTAGTAAATGACGGTTAGACGTGTCTAAGAGAGCTGCGCGTGTAACAGTACGCACCACCATCTTTGGAATATGTAACTTTCCTGTTCTAACACACTGGGAGAGCAGTGGTGGACGAGTGGTAACGACCCCGACTTACGAATTGTAGGCCGCGCGTTCAAACCCAGCTAGGCGCATTACTTTATGTAATTTATTTCATCACCACTTCTCGCAAAACGGTGAAGGAAAACATCTTGAGGAAACCGGCATGTCCTAGAACCAAAAATTCGAAGACATATAACATCCACAAACCTGCACTGGACCAGCGTGGTGGTTTTTGTCCCGTTCCCTCTCCTAGAGAGGAGGCCTGAGTCCCAGCAGTTGGAACATTATAAGCCTGATTATGCTATTATTGTACTATGCTGTGTTAACCCTAAAACTGTTCCTCTCTTCCAGATGTCGTTCGGCTTAGGCTTCGCGATCTTCCCGGACGACCCGGCCATGCGGCTGGGCATGTTCTTCACGGGGGTGGCGCCTGGCGGCGGCGCGTCCAACATCTGGACCTTCATCCTCGGAGGGAACCTTAACCTGTCGTTAGCTATGACTTCTATTTCTACAATCGCGTCTTTTGGTGAGTTTGTGAATTATTTTGTTACACTCATTTATTATTAGGTTTTTTTTTTTATTCTAAATACAGTATATATATAATCTATAACACACATTTAAATTACAGTATTTAAATTCAATAGTATAACAAATATAAATCACAGAACAATGAAATGTAATTACCTACACAAGAAAAAAAATGGAGCGTAAAATTATTTATTTTACGCTCGTAATACGCGGAACAGTCGTGTATTAGTTTTAGGTAAACACTTCTAAATAGGCATAATACTGTGTCACCCTTTTATAGAACGGGCAATCTGATTTGACCAATTAAAGTAGAAATATTCAATTGATAGTCAATTTGCTATACAATCTATCTCTCGAATAATGTTACTGTGATACTATAGTAAGTGATTGGGAAACTGTGTTGGTAAACAAAGACTATAAAAAAAATGTAACTATCGAAACCAGCATGGCCACTCATCTTGGAGACTTGGATCTCAGTAGTAAAAAACATAATAGGCTTTTTTTGAGGTGCGTTATCCTCAAATGACGTCTCCCGCTCTAGGGTGGAACGAGTGGGCGTGTCAGACTTGTAATTACTAAAACCCACCTGTGTCCTTCACGTTCTTTGCGTTCTAAAGCCACGGTCACTCTTTCAAACATTCGCGCAAAATATAATTCAGCATATACTATTAATTATTATATTAATGTTATAATTTTCTTTTTCCAGGATTTATGCCCATGTGGCTCTTCTCCCTCGGTCAGGTGGTGTTCCGCAACGCACATATAAGGGTTCCATACATGCGTATAGCGACTTTCGTCATAGGGCTGCTAGTTCCTCTGGGGATCGGTCTGGGCATGCAGAAGTGGACGCCTAAGATAGCCAAATTCATGGTGCGAATCTTGAAAGGATTCTCTACAACCTTGCTGCTTTTTATTATAGTCTTTGCCATCGTTACCAACTTGTATATCTTCGAGTTGTTTACTTGGCAGGTGAGAATGTTTTTATTTAATTTAATATATAATAACTGCTAATCAAATACAGTTGTTTTGAAAAACTAATGACGTGTGGAAATGAAATGAACAAAAAGAGTTTATTTGTCGCTATTATTTGTTTTGTTCGCTATTATATTGCACATACCATAATTAATAGAAAAAAGAAAAAAATACGTAACATAATACGTATTTTATTTTAGTTTATGAAAGGCACAGTTAGGTCACACTATAGATATATGGAACAGTACGGAAACTACCTACAAATATTCGAAACGGCACACTCACACAAACATACGCATCGACGAGACTCCTAAGCGTTTCTCGCGGTCCTGTCAGTAGCGAATGCCGCTTAGGAGTCTTTTTTCGAGTTCATTTTTTCAACTTTTTTTTTTAATAAAATAAAAGAAAGATACTTATCTTTCTTTTCTTTTATTAAAAAAAAAGTTGTCTCCACATTAGGAATAATTCCTTTATCATAGGTGCTTTCACAAACATGTAAACTGGTAGACACAAATATATTCATTAATAAATATAAATTTATAATATATAATTAATATTTAATTTGCAGTACACCGCAGTCTACCCCCTTTTTATGTCAAGTTCTTACAGTCCATCCTAAGGTTGTCTGGTAGATATCGCATTTAGCGATGAGACCGCCATTGTACCCATAGATTAAGTTAGTTTAGAAGTTTTTGTTACTATTTTGGTGTACAATAAAGTTTTATTCTATCATGTAGGCCATACAAATATTTTTTCGTGTGGGAGTCGAAACACACACGCAGCGCAACAGGCAATCCCAAAAAATCTTGAGCCTTTTTCAATTCGGCATCCGTCATAATAAACTTAATTTGTCTTTATGTTCCCAGATCATAGTAGCCGGTATGGGCATCCCCTGGCTGGGGTACAGCTTCGGCTACTTCCTGGCGTGGGTGTGCCGCCAGCCCCACCCAGACTCGCTGGCCATCTCCATAGAGACCGGCATACAGAACACTGGCATCGCCATCTTCTTGCTGCGGTACGCTCTGGACCAGCCTGAGGCGGATCTTACTACTGGTATGAACGCTAAGAATAAGAATAGAAGTGCTAAGTCATCATCATCACCATCATTTCAGCCGAAAGACGTCCACTGTTGGACATAGGCCTCCCAAAAGTGTCGCCATAGTGTCCGGTCCCGTGCGTCTCACATCCATCGGATTCCTGCGACTCTCACTAGGTCATCGGTCCACCTTGTGGGAGGCCTTCCAACGCTGCGTCTTCCGGTACGTAAGTGCGATACCGGCACGAATCTTGAGCGCTCGGCGAAAGAGCGGGGATCGCTTTGCGCATCGTACAATATCGGCGAGCCAATCACTGTACAAGGATTGCACTCCCCGCCCCGTTTTCATACCACTAAAGAGACCCGATATTTCACTTTGCGTGCTTCTGCGCAAGTAGAACTGTAGAAGTCAGCTCTCAAAATCCGTGCCGGTATCTATAAGTATCACACTAATGTTATAAAGGCGAAAGTTTCCAAGTGTCTATTATGTATGTTTGTTACTTATTAACGCTTAAACGGCTAGTCCGATTTCGATGGAACTTGGTTCACGGGTAGACCATGTCCTGGAATCGCACATAGGTTACTTTATCCGGAGTATGATCCCTTGGGATAAATTTCTACTAAAACGCAGTGGCAGCAGTGAGTCATGAAATAAAAATATTTTGTATTAAAGTGAAACTGACCGTATCTTACAATTCTGACTAATAATGAGGGTCTCTACATGCTTAGCTGTGAAAAAGCGCTGCGAGGTTTTGTCCTGTCCTGTTTCATCTTTAACGAAATACGAACAATCAGCAATGATTCATATTAGCTGCACCTCGTGGAGTGACGACTCCATTCTCTGTTCTGGATAAAAATAAATACTGCGCTATGTGGAATTATTTTGACAGATAATATCCCCCTTAAAAGTATATAATTATGCCTTAAAACAATGGGGTTATAAATAGCGTGATATTGAACGTGTTTCATTTATTTTGGGTAAAATCTAAACAGCTACAGATCAAATCTCACCGTATGTTTTAACCGCCTAAATTGATCTGTATTCACTTAGTAATAAAGCCTATTTTACATCGTAATATCTTATATTTGCAGTGGTACCAGTATCATGCGCCATCATGACCCCAGTTCCGATGACGTGCATCTTTATCTATCAGAAAGTTAAGGCTTGGTGAGTGATCATTTTAAAAGTCCATTTGTTTTGTCTCACATCTTGGTACCGTCAAGGAAATTAATGGTTCATCACCTTGAGGTTGATCGTCACTTACATCTCGTCATAAATTGACAATGACCATTTGTCTATGAAAGGTTATATATTATTCGTATTCAGAATTCGAGATAGTTAATTTTTTGGAAATATAAACTATATTTCATGCAATACAAAGCCCAAATTCCATTGCAACAATTTAATTTTACGATTTCTTGATAATTTAACCTTTTTACAGCCTACGTCGGATATATCCGACAAACACTCTCGTTATTCCGCTAGGATATTTTACTCGAAGTCATGAACCATTAATTTCTTTGAATTCATGAGGGACTTACCATGAACATTAAGACACGCCAATATAGCACTTAGGTCTTACCATGAAGAGTCAAAACTATTTGCATTGTTTCAGTGTGGGAAACAGATGGATCAATTCTAAACGACTAGCGCCATCCTTATTTCACAAGGGAAAAATTGTCTAGGACAAAAAGAAACTGCACATAATTTAAATGCCAAATTGGGCGTAATTTATGCCCAGAGGCGTAGCGTGGACTAATTTAAACGTGGGCGAAGGCGCAACAGCGAGACTTTTTTATTTCATAATTTCGAAAACGAGACAGCGACTGTCGTAACCCGCTGTTCGACCATATCTTCGCCTACCATCAGGTGAAAAAGAGCCTGTCAATTATAAAAAAAACTCGATCTTAAAGAGCGAGGCTCCTTTGGGTGCGAGGCCGTGGGCGAGGGGCCGCTTCGCCCACACCTAGCTACGCTACTGCTTCTACCCTTAAACTAAGATAGCAAATGTATTTTAAACGCAACGCAAAGTATTATTTCTTTGGCTATGTTTCGTGATAGGTCCCTATTATTAGATTTCATTTTTATGCCGTAAATATTAGTCATTTAGTTAAGAAATGTTATTTTTTCTGCATTTTGTTACGCCTAGAAGAAGTAAGATGTAGCATCATCTTCATCTCCCTAGCCTTTTCCCAACTAGTTTGGGGTCGGCTTCTGGTCTAACCGGATGCGGCTGAATACCCGTGTTTTACATGGAGCGACTGTCTATCAGACCTTCACAACCAAATTACTGGGCAACACAATACTCATTGGATAAACTGATAGTCCAGACTTTCTGGCATCTGTAACGACTGCCAAGATCTACGAAAGACAATCGAGATCAACAGCTTTAGGTGCTTACCGAGGCACGGGGTGTCAGTAATGTCCTAGATAAAGTTAAAAAAGTAAATTGTGAATTAAAAAAATTACATTGTTACTTGTCCGACTTCGAACCGGGTGCCTTAACCACTGGGCCATCAAGACACTAAAAATAATGTGTTGTATTGCCCCTATTTAAAGATTTCAAAGTCATTCTTAGTTTAAGAGAACACTGACCTCCGACAATGTACGCAAGTCAAGACAAGAGGTCTGAGTTCAAATGATAGTGATAACAAGAAAGTTTTTTTTTTAAAGGTCACTTTTATTAACAATAATATTAAATATATTTTTACAAGCAGTTTTAAAAACCGAATCCATGACTATAAGTGAAACATAAATGCTGGGCCTAAACGCCATTGACAAAATTATGATAAATCAGTAATCTCTTTAATGATTGGTCACAGAAATTGTGTAAAGGTCAGATAGGGATGTAAAATACTGGTATTCAGTCAGACTGGATACGGACCCCAACTTAGTTGAAACCTTTTTTATGACATTGCTACTTCTAAGTCTATCCTGATTAGAAAATACTTACGAGTTTACAATGAAAACACATTTTGGGAGAAATTAGGTACTAAGAAGTTGTAAATTCTGCAGATCAGGCTAGGTTTGTCATCATTGGGGTAATTAAAAAAAAAAACCATTAATTTGTGATTGTTTTCGCTTATCTTGTCGTTAGCCAAAAATTATCATAACCAAATTGGTTATTCATTTTTCACTATGGCAAGACCTAACACTTTTTTAATTGGCAACAATATCAGCAGATGTATGAAAATTGGCAATAATGAAATTTGTAAAGAAAAAATATAATCAAAATTAAATGAGATACTTTTTTTTGTTTTTCATATAAAAAATAAACATCAACATCATTCACGGTTTGTCGTGACAGTATGGGAGGTATGTCAACATGTACTTGTATTGGGTTGAGGTGTTGGGTTCCGAGTTCATTGTGGACGCGTGCTATTGCTTCGCTTGGTAGATTTAGAAGGCTGTGGACTGATTTTTTAATATTTAGATAACTTTTATCCTAAGATTAATTATGGTGGATTCACATAGAACTGTCAATCCGCCATTTTTATTCCACAGATACGTAATAGTTTTCTGAAGATTATAAAATCGGTACCGTATGATGTTTGAGGCTTTATATAGAAAGAATGGTGATTCAACGCTTGGAAGAGTATGGTTTTTTGGTACACGAGCTAATAGGACATAAGGCGCAGTTTCATTTGGTGGACATTTAATTCATCTTCATATTTCGGGGCCATCGTTCAATATCACTTTTCAGAATTTCAGATACTTTAAATGACACATAAAACGTCACAATCATGGTTGGTTATTAAAAAAAAAGCCAAAAAAAGGCCAAGGAAATGCCAAAACGGAAAATAAACACAAAATATTTCTTTGAAACCATAATTATGTTGGCGTTCTAAGGGCCGTGCCTCACTGAAACGCCATGGTGGCGTAGCCAGGTCATAACGCCAAAAAAATGTATGGTTTGGCTGCATGACCAGGTGAGGTACACACCACAGAGCATGCATTTTCTTGACTGCGCGAACTGGCAGCACCGCCATGGTGTCCCAGTTATGTACGGGCCTAATAGTAAGCGATCATAGTGTGAACACACGATCTTCGCATTCATTTGTTTGGTAAAACCGGAAGGCGCCCTCTGTCAGCGATTTCGCCGAACAAATCAACGCGACGACCGCGAATTTGCGCGAGGATCGTTTTCTATTAGGACGTTTAAGGTGAAAGTTACAGGCCTGAATGAGACTATATTTTCCCTAGATGGAGCTGAACTCAACATTTTTGGTTTTTGTTTTAGTGTATGGGTGCATTATTAAGTCAAATAAATAGTATTTGCTAAAATCGAATAGTCCACTTTATAATAATATAAGAAAAGAATAGAATAAAATTTATTGTACACCAAAATAGTAACAAAAACTTTTAAAGTAACTTAAATATATATGTAAGTACAATGGCGGTCTTATCGCTAACTGCGATATCTACCAGACAACCTTAGGATGGACTGTAAGAATTTAAAATAAAAAGGGATAAGAATAATCGACTTATAATTCATCTAATTCTGACTGTTCATGAGTCTTAACTATAGTGCTTTAGGATAGCTCTATACTTAGCACTATAGTTCATTAGAATGTCCGATTTTAGCAAACACTATTTCCTTGACCCAATGTTCCCCTAAATTCTACTAAAAACTAGGTTGTTGTTGAGCTCGACGCCATCTAACGGGAAGATGGCGAATCTCGAATTTCACCTTGATAATGACGTCAAAGAAGAAAAATGCCATAATTCCTAGTATGAAGAAAGTCTGCATTGGTTTAGCGTGATAATGCAAGTCGCATGGTTACAAAACTAAACCCACATGAAGTGAGGATTTAACTACTAAAAAATATGCTCGTTATTACTAAAACACAAATGAAATCATCGATTCGACAAGATGGTTTGCTTCCTAGCTTTAAGACGCAAGTTGTAAATACTTCACGTCAATATCTTATTTGTAAACGTTATTTGAGACATGAAGATTTAAACAAAAAATAGTTAAATTAAATTGGCCGAAGAAACTCTGGAAATGTATAATAATGTATATGACGATAAAACAAACAAAAAATTAAAATTCTAAACTCTTATATCAAGTTCAAATTGAAAAAAAATTATTCGCAAAATATAACAATAGCATACTACAGTTTGCCCGCTAAGGTCTTCCAGGCCTACAGAATGGTTCGAAAGAGTTACCGCAATCCAGGAACGCAAAATACACTTAAAACAAAAAAGCTGTAGTTACTAGTCCTGCACATACTCATATAGTAGTCTACGACCTGGAGCGCTCATTTCAATGATCGATCTAGGTCGTTTTTAGGGTTCCGTACCTCAAAAGGAAAAAACGGAACCCTTGTAGGATCACTTGTCCAACTTATTAACCGTTTAACCGCCAAGGTCGCACATTCACGACCAAATACTCAGTCTGGTCAGCTCTACTGTCACCTATGGGGGATTGTTTTCGTGTCTATCTGTCAAGACCCTTTATCTCGGGAATGCGTAGAGGTATTGAGTTGAAATTAAAACCATATTCTCAGGTCTGCGGTCCCTTAAAACTGTGAAAATATCAAACTTCTAAGTTAGCGAAAAAAAAGATACGGTCGTTTATGTCGCAAAAAACGTATATTTCGACACTCAAAGAAATCAAAATTCATAGGGTACTTCCCGTTGACCTAGAATCCTGAAATTTGGCATGAAGCAAGGTCTCATAGCACAAATATAGGAAAAAATCTGAAAACTGTAAATTTGTAGTTAGGTCACAAAAAAAAAACTTTTTTTACGATTCAGAAAAATCTTCGTAACTCAATTCGGGAATTGGAACTGTTTTCATAGGTAAGTTTGTACGGAACCCTCAGTGCGCGAGCCTGGTTTCGCTCTTGCTTAGTTTTTTTTAGTTCGTTCGACTCGAACCAAAGAAAAGCAGATCGATCGCTCGGTTTGCTATTTCTACAGACCAGACAACTGAACGAACGATGAGAAGCGCATGTGATCTGGGATATTGTTCGCCTAGTTGGCGCGTGGGAGCGCTCTAACCACCTAGTTCCTTCGGGAACTGCACGAAACTAGTAGTTACTTGAAATTAAAACTCATTAAGTTTTTTTTTATCGTCATTCGAAATCGATACCTAACATCTCTACGGAGTCTCTTCAGCCAATACAATTTGATCCTACAATTTTACAGATAATCATTTTGTTAATGACACAAATGTAATGTTCTTCTGTTTGAAGGTTTTGTCTCCAACAACATTTATGAATAAGAAAAATCTGTACATATTTCCTAACTTGTATCTAATACTTCTCGTTTCTAATCTAAAGCATCAGCATGTTATTCAAAGTATTCTGAATTATAAACTTAGAAAGTCTTTTACAAATCCAGTACTAATGATTTACTGTTCTACTTGCACAATTTATTACCGCAACCGCTATTAGACTAGGCATTTTTATGAGACCGACTTATAGTTGGCAACTAGTCGTCTAGCCGGCCAAGTCTATTGTCGACCCAGCTCTATTACTTCAGTTCGAATTTTAAAACACACCTTACACTGTTAAACAACTGTTTATGCGCGAAATTTTTAAATAAAGTATATTTTTTTATATCAATCAAACATTAAACCTATCATGACTTACCTTTAACCACTTGCGTCGGATTGGTTCGACGAGCGTTTTCGTGTCCTATTCGCCATAGTCGTGTGTTTGCGACTGTGTACTCCATCTCGTTTAGCTCTTCAATCCCCCATAGGTTACAGTAGAGCTGACCACACGGAGTATTTGGTCGTGAATGTGCGACCTTGGCGGTTAAACGGTTAATAAGTTGGACAAGTGACAAGTATTTGTAGAAAGAGCTATATAATTCAGAATACAAAAGAATCCCGCACTACACAACTAATAAAACTCTAAAAATTCCAGCTTTGTCAACCGACGAAAGCACAAGAAAATGCTGGAAGAAGACATCACCCCTAGAGGAGACTCGCCACAGCCCGCAATCATCTCAACCGCTGATCTTTACGGGAAGTCCAACAAAGGTCTAGATGACGTCGACGTCAAGACTGACGTCGAGACAAGCGGCGTCAACCCCACAGGAGGTTCTGTAGTCAACTAATACGTATAACAAGATCTTTCTTTAAATTTTTTCTTTGTAAGCTTTTCACTTGGCGTATATATGAAATTCACGGTACTTATATAAAGCAAATTATACCCTAACCCAGCTAAGATAAAGTATAGTTTGTAATGACGCGATTATTTGATCGTCACCATAGGATTGAGTTACAGGTAACATATCCTACTGCTATAGAAATAAAGCTAATTTTGTATTAAAGCGATTATTTGCGCTAAATTGCCAAGAATCTTTAAAAAACTAAATGCTATTAATTTAGCTTTTTGATGACTCAAGAGCGACGTGATGTAATAAAAAAAATTAAGTTGTTTTAAATAAGATATTGTTTTCAATATTTCGTTAGGCTCTATGGGACTCCTGATAATAAATTATTTGGGATTAACTCTAAAAGCAATATTGTAATAAGTTATGTTATTCTTACGATGAATTTATAATGTACCTATGAAGTAGTGTTAAAAATCCAGAATAATTATTTTAATAAACAGTGTTACCAGATAAAATAATTACAGAACTTATCTTGCCATATACAAAACAATGGATCTAACATTTACAAAGATCTTGTTATATGTACGTGATTTTGCTACAACAGTATTTTTTCTGAAACTTTAATAATCTTGAATGTCAATTTATTTTTTAAGGATGCTATTACATCCTCAAAAAAATTCTAAACGCATTATTATGCATTTTTGGAGAACTTGTGATTTTATTTAATTATTTATTGTTGTACGCGCCTTCATATGTTTTGGCGCCGTACCTTACTTTACAAAGGATTTAAAGCACATTATTGCTTTCTAAAATCGAAGATAGAATTTAAGTTTTTATTTATCGATTCGTTTTTCGGCAAGTCGATAGTGTGTGAGAATCTTAACGACTTTGGTCACATAAAATTGAATGATTTTCACCTATAAAATTGTATGTCACTCGAACAAGGTTATAATTATTTCTTTTGTTTCTTAATTTCTTTGCAATAATGGCACCTTCACGGTTAAGGGTACAATATGCTTAAATATTTCGCATGCGATTTTGGTGTTGCCAAAGGAAAATATTTCTGGAATAGTAGATTATTTGTTCGCTTTGGTTTTAAGTAAATAAACTAACTGAACAAGAGATTCCGTTGAATTGTACGCGAAACTATCATAAAAAATATATCTAATTTGCTATTAGTAGAACTTTTAAAATAATTTCAACGATTTGGCAACCCTGTGTGGTAGAAATAGTATTTGTTTGCTTCTTTTTTCAAATAGCTTTCTCTCTTATTTTGTTTTCGCTTTTTGTATGATTTTGTATTACTGTGAATACGATCTCGGTTCGTATATTATCGGTGACTTTCGCAACTCGTTTATAGGTGAAACAGATGTGAAAAAAGGCTGTCGTTGGTTTCAAATGTTTGTTATGAGATCAGTATTGCATTAAGTTATGTGAGATCATTATGTTATGTTAAGAATCTAATACAAACGTTTTTCATGAACAATTCTTTGGTTTTATTTATTTATTTAAACTTCATGTACAGTAGTGGTACATAGGCGGACTTAATGCAACAAGGCATTCTCTACCAGTCAACCTTTGGGTTAAAAAAGACAACACTGTGGTAGGTTTGCACAATAAACAAATAACAGATACTTTAAACAGAAAATAAAATAAAAAATAAGTTATTTATAATAATAAAATACATATATATGCTAAAATTATACACTAATAAATACTAAGAAAAATATAAAATCATTAAGAGAACTTAATAATAATTCCGACGAAGACCAAGCTAAGGTTGAGAAGACTTCAAGTAGTAGTTCCGAATTTTACGCTTGAAGGAAAATTTACTTTCAGCTTTCTTGATGTCAAGGGGAAGCACATTCCAGAGTTTTATGGTGGAAACAGCGCAACATAAAGCCAGTAAGTGAGAAGGAATATGAAGGAGCATGTTTTTGGCTGCACGAAGGTTAAGATTATGAGAACTGCCCAACACTTTAAAATATTGTTTTAAATAATCAGGGGAACAAGGATCGTTCATTATGGTGAAGAGCATGCAGAGGGATCTGAGGGATCTCCTGTGACGGATAGGCAGCCATTTAAGCTGAGAACGGTAGGAAGAAATGTGATCATATTTACGAAGGCCAAATATGAAGCGAATGCAGTTGTTGAGAAGTCCATCCAATTTGTTTAGAAGTTCTTGGGAAAGATCAGAGTAACAAACATCAGCATTGTCAATTATAGGTAACACAAGCGACTGTACTAAAGTAGTTTTAGTGCTTGACGGGAGGAAATTTTTGAATCTATAGAGAGACCGCAGCGTGAAGGTGACTCTCTGGCTAACCTGAGCAATCTGCTTATTCCAGCTTAACCTATCGTCAATAAATAAACCTAGGTCTTTAACGTGAGGCGAGAGAGGGATGACTGTATTGCCAAAAATAAGCGGCAGTAGTCGGCTAGTGTCCAAACTCCGTAAAAAGTAAGAACTACCAATGAGGATAGCCTGGCATTTGCTGACATTGACAGTCACCCCAAATCTGCTCGACCAATCAGCAATAGCCAGGAGGTCAGCATTTAGTAGGGATATGCAGTCATCAAGGTTGTCAATGTCAGTTTGCGCGTAGAGCTGTAGGTCATCAGCATACAGATGGAAAGAGCATTTGAGAATAGCTGTGATGGAGTTAATAAATAAAGAAAATAAGAGTGGAGAGAGTATACCGCCTTGTGGAACGCCGGTTTGCAGGTCACACCAGTCAGAAAATTTCTGATCGGCACGTACCGCTTGCTGACGTCCACGAAGATATGATGAAAACCAATGCCTTGCCGACGAAGAAACCCCAATTTGAGACAAGATAGCCAGAAGGATGTCGTGATCAACGGTGTTAAAAGCGTTGGAGAAATCTATTAAAACTAACACCGTTAATCTCGAGTTCTCCAGGCCATTCCTGACATCATCTGTGACTTTAAGCAAGGCTGTGGCTGTACTGTGGCCAGGTCGAAAACCTGATTGGAAAGGAGATAACAGTTTATTCCTAAACACAAAGGATGAAATCTGTTTAAGAGCCACTGCTTCCAGGATTTTAGATAGGAAAGGAAGAATGGAAATTGGTGTAAAGTGATTTGATAAAGTGGGAGTGGGAATTTTAGGAAGAGGGATAACGAAAGCCTTACGCCAGCAACTAGGAAACACCCCAGTTTGGAGGGAGGAATTTATGATGTGTGTGATAGTGGGGAGCAAACTTTTAATCAACAGGGATAACATAGTTCTGCTGACTCCATCACAGCCGACAGCCTTGGACTTAATTGCAGTGAAAGTTTTGAGGATCTCCGGGCCGGTCACTGGGGAAAAAGAAAAAGAATCATGAGGTAAAATTGGCGTGGAAGTTATATCAAGAATTGTAGTATTTTTGACAGGAATTGCAAGCATAGCCGACGATGAGAAGTGTTGATTCAAATCATTCAAAGATATATTAGAGGGAAAAGTATGAGAGGAGGACTTTGTTATACCAAGTGATTTGAGGAACTTCCAAATATCAGCCGGTGAAGAGTTGAGAACATTTTCGCAAATGTATCGGCGTTTTGAAGCTCTTACCATCTGGTCACAGCGGTTTCTAGCCAACTTGTAGAGATTCCAGTTCTCCTCACTGCGATCTCTTCTATAGCTACGAAAAGCCCTGTCACGCCGTCTCATCGCCATTCGAACTCCAGGAGTAATCCATGGAGCCGGGGGACGCTTAACACGGACGGCCCTCAGCGGCGCATGCGCATCAATGAGTTTCAGTAAAGCCCTATTAAAAATCTCCACTTTCTCATCCACAGTCGCTGCCTTTTCGACATCGCCCCAATCAACCGGATTTTATTGGATATCCTGAAATAAAATAAAGTTATCGTCAATAAAGCTAGGAAGGTGATGATTACAGAACTGACATGATAATTAATGGAGAAAAATGGAAAGAAATTGTGAGTACCGACGGCTGACCGCAAATAAATTGTGATTAGAGGATGAAGAAGCAAGGTTGAGACCTAAAATTGCTTTTACTCGCACGGCCGTCTCCTTCGAATAAGTTGAAGTGTATAATCGACTTGCGTTCTTGTGATTACGACGTTTCGGTAGACGTATCACCACTTGTTATCCTTCGTTTTTACTACTTTTTAATCTATTCGGGCCCAACCTGAGCGACGTTCTTTGGCTTCAAGGAATATGCACCTACAAAAAGGTCGCATAAATACTCCTTCATAAATAAAAACAAAATAGTCTGAATTCAAAAGGTCTGTCAAGAGTCCCCGCAAGCCGTCAGTGTGACAACCACACAACTCGCAAAAATGACCAAATAACACAACAGTAACAAATTTTACACAAAAAATTCATGACAATAAAAATGTAAACCCAAAACCGACCAACCACCACCTAAGTATATCTCTCGGGACGGCTAGCGAGCAATAGCAAGATGACGAAACAATCCAAGTATGACCACCCCACAAGTACCTACCCATACAAAATACCCAGGAGATTGAACCTCCTCAGCGTACCTCGAAAAACGTTTTACGAGTCTATGGAAGGAATGCCTGCCTACACCGACATGGGCATCCGAAAGTCTGCGTTGAGAGCTCTCCCCAGAGACAGAGTAAACGATATCGCATGGCCATGGGTTAGGTGAGTATTACCGCAACAGAAAATAAACTATGATACCTACACAACACACTGACTTTGTTGTGGAAGTGAGAATGGTAGTCGTGCTATAAGTACAAGATACGGATATTCAGAAATTAGAGAAATTAGAGAGAGAGAGATGGGTTAGAGAGAGAGGCAACGTCCAAATAATTCGGAAAAGGTTTGGTAGATGATGACATAGAAAGTAGATGCTGGGACAAGCTAGACAAAATTAAGATCGCGTTAACCCTAGATCGAAAAGGCGGGAAGTTGTGGATGAGACCTTTGCCCAACAGTAACTGTAACCTACACATACGTCCCACACCCTCACCTATTCACAGTGACTAGGAGATGGATGTGAAAAAACATTTATTGGCGCATCAGATTATAAAATAGATATTTATACCTACTATAGTTTATCTAAGTACCTACACATAAAGCAATGTGCTCAATAGAATAAAGGAACTTCCATAAAAGCATCTACTCCCTATTTACGCTCTACAGGAGGATAAAATTTCATATGTTCAAACTATGCGATGTCTTTAGTATAATTTAGATTGATAGATTTAACCAATTATGAGCGCCACGGTCTTCTATAGAAGATAATCACTGTCGTGCTCTACATGCCACGATTTTAATACAAGATTAAATACACATAATATGTAGTCATATTACTCGTTACGTTTTTTAAGATCTAGTGGTCAAAAGGTGAGGTAGATTTATCCTTTCGATTTTTATATTTTATGTTATAACTTTCGTTAATAGGATCTGTATTTGTTTCACAACATTAATTTGTAGACGTTTAACCATGCTTAAGAAGACGTACAAAAACCGCTTCAGTCCAGAGCGCATGGAACGTGTCGAGCGCATGATCGAATGTGCGAACGCGACTATGTACACCAAAATGGCGAACTGTGTCCTAGACCTCAAGAAGCAAGAGACTGTGAAAGACATGAAGAAGAAGAAAGGCTGGTCTGAGAGCGAGTGGAAGAAACATATGGACTATATCTCACAAGTTGCTGGACCTAAGAAGACGTTCCAGCCACCGCCTATTAAGGTATAATAATAAATACTTTATTTCAGACCATGGTGTCCAATTTGTTAGTAACAATATTCTTATAGACCAAAACATAAAAAGAACGTAAACTCCACAATCACTACTGCGCCATTCCATGACAAATGGCGCAGCAATGACTGATGTAACCACAGTTCAGCCGACTAGCGATCATGCTAAGGATGCTGTTAGCACTGCCACGTACTCTATGCACCAAAGATGCACATCTTTTACGCATCGTAGCGTAAAATCAGTCCACGCGATGTTCAGCAAACATCCCTGATGCACTACAGAATCGCCGCAGCCCCATCAGCACCCTGAACACATTAGTAAATAAAGACTGCATAATTTTAAAAATATGTAATCTTGTAGAAACTAGAAGTTCCTGTACGTTCAAGCGTTTGTACCATTTTGGGCCTATCAATATTTCCGTAGTGATTAGCAACTGGGCTTAGGTTCCCCTTTATTGTTATAAACATCTCTTGGTGCCTATAAAGATGAACGCACTCTTATCCGAGCCGAACGCGTCGAACGAATCGAAGTCAAGAAAGCCTCGCACACATATCCGCACCGAAAGAATCGACCGCGCCGAAGAAATCTTTTCTATTTCCTTTACACCTGTCGCACTAAAATTACATGTGAATTGTGATGGATCTTGACGAGGTTTTTATTGTCAGTACTTTAGAACTTTGGAACTTGAACTTGGGAAGATGAAGAAAGTGAAATACATCAAAAGGAAACAAGAATGTGGGTTCATAACATTAACTTAATTAAAAAGGCAGTGCTTTGGTGCATCCGAATTTGTCTAGGATTTTCGGAGTCCGTTCAGATTCGGACGATTCGACTTAGGTGTGCAGAGTTTCATTACATTTCATATAAAGAATTCTTTTCTTTCAATTCGTTCGGCTTGGTGTGTTCTTCTTAAATCTAGCTCTGTGCTATCCATCTCTAACTTGGTGGGTAGTGCAAATTGTTTTTCTGCCTACTATTGCGGGATCCAAGAGAGTTGAAAAGCTCGTCGATCTTCATTATCTCGTTACTTTTTATTGGTCGTCACTATTGATTCGGGCTTTCAGAAGTTTCAGAAAGAAGCTTTCAGGCCTGACCTGCCTGCCTGCTTGCCTGGGCTGGCCTGTTTTGACCTGGACCATGTCCTGGAATAGCATATAGGATATTTTATCCCGGTGTGCTTCCCTCGGGATGTTTTCTGCTTTCACGCAGGCACAGCCACTAGCAAGGTCTAATCATAATTTTCGTTCCAGCGAGGTAAATCAATGCCGCTCGAAGCGTTGATGCCGCGGATCATTGAGATAGCTTCGATGCCCGGATTTAAGTGCTACATCAGACAGTCCAAAGAGGCCTGGTACAGGGATCCAATAAAGGTGAATATTAACTTTAATGCCTACACATAAAGTTTAGTCTCCGTTACAACTACCTACAAGATTTTTTGACATTTTCATAATAGTAGGACATTATATAATCAAAGGATAGTACAATGCGTTCCAAATAAGAATAGGATCGATTGACATGTTGTGACGTCACGTCATACTGCCAAATCGAAGAATTATTATGGTGAGCGAAAGAAGAAATTTTTAAAATTTAATTTATTTACGAACTGTGAACGAAAAAAGTTTAATCAGAATCCAGTTCTTCAATTTTGCTCATCTCTGAGTTCTTCAATTTTGCCCAATTTATTGCGATTTGACAGTACCTACGAAAGTGATGTCACAACATGACAATCGATCCTATTCTTATTTGGAACGCATTGTAGTTAGTCAACCTAGAATCAGCTGTATTAACACTATGGAAAAGTTGATAAGTTTTTATATTTCTTTGAGTAAGGAAACTGATTCAATTCGACTTAACTCCTAACTTTGTCTGAACACATCCCTGACTCAGGCTAAGAACTCACGATGCGGTTTTCATGCAGCCGCGGTAGAGGAAACAGCTATTTTATTTCAAAACTCACGAGACCGCAGATTTACGTGGTTACGCAGCCGCCGCGGTTGCGATTTTCGCCCGCAAACGTGGCGGGCGATTATCGCAAGACATGCGGTTGCAAGACGGACCTTGAAATGATCGGTGCCCGGTCGCCCGCCTTACGTGCGGGCGCACACCGCCGAGGCTGCGGGCAGCGCGGCCCGCGAGGTTCTACTGGTTGCTCGCCGGTACAGCGGGATCCGCGAACTATCGCGCACACCGCGGGCGTAAAACGCGTCGTATGTGCTTTGATTTTTTACATATCTGCATTCTACAGAAGCTGCGGGCCCGCAACCGCGGCGGCCGCGGGTGAAAACCGCTTCGTGAGCCTCAGATTTTTTAAAAAGAATTCTTTGATTTATCAAAGCTTTTTATCTTACTATCTATTTGACTGGCCTGTTGGTCTAGTGGTTAGTGGCGCTGACTGCTATGCCGGAGGTCGTGGGTTCGATTCCCACCCAGGACAAATGTTTGTGTGATGAGCACGATCATTTGTTCTGTGTCTGGGTGCAATTTATCTATATATGTATGTATTTAGAAATATATAAGTATGTTTATCAGTCGTCTAGTACCTACTCATAACACAAGCTCTGCTTAGCTTGGGACTAGACGGCGTTGTGTGATAGTTGTGGAATATTATATTATTTTTATATTATTATCTACCAGGTACCTCCAAAGGCCCTCAAATACCTAATATCAGAAAGAGTGAAGAAGCTAGCCGAACCGAGAATCATACCGCAGCACTACTAGCCTGGTCATCACAACTCCTCATCAAACACCTGGAAAATATCTACATAAGCATAAGCAGTGGAACCAATAAGTATCGTCTAGTGAATCAAATAATAAAATATTGTACAAAATGTAAATTCATAGCCATTCAAGGGATACAGTGACAATATTTTCATACTTGAAAACAAATATCCTTTTAAATAGCTTCCGGCGTTTTATTTAAAGCCGCGTTTCCACTAGGCAACATTTGGCGCACGACATGTTGCACAACATGTTGCAAGTCAACGCAGAACTTGTTTAACAACGTTGTCTGTCTACGCATCTATTACAACGACAGTCGTCGACAACATGTCGTCAGAGAAACTAGTGTGGAATTCAACGGCAGTGTCACTACGGGCATTGTTGCGCGTCACGTCTCCATTCGACAACAATTGATGCTCAACTAACGATGCTCTCTAAACAAACAACAAGCCGCGCGTCATATTGCGCGCCAACTGGCAACGTTGCGCGCTGTTGTGCAACGTTGCGCGCTGTTGTGCAACGTTGCCGTACATGTTGAGAGTCACGTGTTGCGCGTCAATTGTTGCCTAGTGGATACGAGGCTTTAAACTGGTTTCTACCAGCGGCTTTGACATACAGACTTTGGATCCCAGTTTCATCCGTGTTTTTAACATCGTGCGGTTTTAATCACGGCTGCGGTATTGCCCCGCACGCGTAACCCCCACAAATATCCATTTCACACAAGTATTTATTGTAATGCGTGGAATACGCACTCGGGACGCATTTTTTTGCATTATGAAATTTTTGGCATGCGGGACAAACCCGCATGCGTGATGTCGGCACGATATTAAAAACACCCTTTTTCTTTTAAGGTGGGAAATCACCCAAATGACTTCTCGCGCTCTGGGTGGAGCGAGAGGGCGTGTCAGACTTTTACTGACTAAAACCACACCTGTATCCTTCAATTACCCTTTGCGTACTAGGACTACGGGTTTCCCTTTCAGAAATTCTCCGCGGTCCTAGCTAGCGGGCATCGGCCCCGCTGGGCCCCTACGGTTTGCTGACATCTCTTTAAGGAGCGCGAGGATCACTACGCGCTGTTGACGACTGGGCTCGGTCCGGTTAATTACAACGAACAGCCGGACGGCGAGCTACCCAGTGCTCGACGTCCGCAAGCCCGCGTCTACCGTGGCTGGTAGTCGGGGTCGGAATTACGACGGCTAGGGCGTGAGGACCTTCGTTCCCTCACGCGTGCAGCTTCGTCCTTCGCTAGCATTACTGCTTCGCAGAAGGAGGCGACCGCCTGCCACTCCTCCTCGCTTAAAAACACCCTTAGGGGGTGAATTTTGGAAAATCCTTTCTTATTCTTTGTATGTGTTACTGGCAATCTGTATCATTCTGGTATATACCTAGGCAATGCTTAAATTACCTGGGGCGTCCAGGCAATGTATGAAATATGAATATTCATTACATACTTTACCAAGGTAAAGAAACAAAAAAGTATAAAATAAATAATATTCCATACATTACCCTCATGTTTTAGATTACCCACATATTTGCAACAATACACTGACCAGCGAGAATGTTTACCATTTTTAACCGACTTCAAAAAGGAGGAGGTTATATGTTCGGTTGAATGTATGTTTTTTATTTTTATTTTTTATGTATGTTCACCGATTTCTCGGTCAATTGTGGACCGATTTTGAAATTACTTTCTTTGATTGAAAGGTTATACTTCCGAGTTGGTCCCATAGAAATATGGTTATGATCTGATCATGAACTTCGAAGATATGGAACAGAACTCCTCATAGGATCACAGCAGAACCGACGTAACAAGTAAAATTGCTTTGTTTATACGTGTAGTCGATGACTGACTGAAAGTAGAAGGGGAATATATCGAACTGATCTGATGATGAGATGAGGTGTTAGGCACCGGAACTCTGTAATAAATTAATCTAACCGTGTTTGGGATTATTAGAATTGTCATGAGATGCACTCTGGCTATAAGGTATTTAAGTTTGGCTGAGGGGTACTTTTTAGTGGTGGTACCATAACTAAAAAGTGTAAAATAAAAAACTTTACTACAAAAAATACAACCGACTTCAAAGTAAAATAAAACACTGAAAAGTGCAAAATAACTTTAATTTCGGAAGTCGGTGTTAAATAACGAAGAGACAAAACTATTATAGAAACACCGACTTCCGAAATTAAAGTTATTTTGCACTTTTCAGTGTTTTATTTTACTTTGAAGTCGGTTGTATTTTTTGTAGTAAAAAGTTTTTTTTACATTGTGGCCATCGTAATAATAATGAGCATCATCTAGATAATTTGTTTCCGTAACCAGTTGTACATTATCAATTGTTATTGCATTATTAAGATAAACGCATGGAAATAGCAGTTAATGCAATTTATGAGCGAGAAACTAAAGACAATTATTTTGGATCGGCGGTGTAAGAAAAGGTGCTTTCGATGCAAATTGCTATCGGTAAAGGATTATTCAGTTAAAGCGTGTTGCGGCGAACCATGACATCGGCAAATCTTGGTATCGGCCAACCATTCATTCTATGTAGCGTTATTCGGCGAAACGTGCTGTCGCTAAATAATAGTATCGACTAATAGTTTTTTCGTATTACCGTTCGTCGGTGAACCATGCTTTCTGTAGACAGTTATATCGTTCAAGGGTAATTCGATATGTACGGTATATCGAATTACGGTGGCCGGAGCCAAGGAAGAGGCGGATAATTAAGGCGGCTCGAGACGCCAAGAAACGCGAGCGGCGGTGACAGCGGAAGAGAAGGGCCATCGCGGCCAGGTTTCTCGCCCCGGATTCTAATCACACTGCAGCCGGCTGCAGTGTGATTACCCGCCTCTTCTTTGGCTCCGGCCACTTGCCATTCAGCTTCGTTCGGTTTTTCGTTCTGTAGGCGGGGAAGGCGGCATGGGCACAGCAGGGGCCCCCACCCGCCTTAGAGGCCTATAGGGTAACTATAAACTATTTCCGACTTGAGCACAAAATACATAATAGTGACTTGAATCAAAACTACGTTCCCGTTTATTTTCGTTGTTATTACGATCAGTCAATTAATTTGAAAATGAGTGCTTGTAATGTAATGAAATCAAAACGCGGCGCTAGTGTACTTATTGTGGATAGATATTAATATCACCTCAACAAAAGATTGGACGACAAATATTACTGGAGATGTACGCTGAAAAATTCTAAAGGTTGTGGTGCTACTGTGACAACAATATTTAGCACAAATGAACATTCGATTTTAAATCAAAACAATGGACATGGGCATCTGCCAGAGCCAGAAAAGCGGTCACAGATGAGTTTTAATGCAAAGATAAAAGAAATTGCAAACAATTCAATGGACCCTCCATCACAAATTGTTAATCGCTGCTTGCAAGATGTGCCAAATACGAGTGCTGCTCAATTGCCTAGCAAAGCAGCAGCAAGAATGATTGTTCAGCGTATCAGAAGTAAAGGCGAGCCATCGATACCAAAAACAATTGATGAATTTAAAGTACCAGACTGTCTTTGGACCTTGACCAACAACAGTTTTTAATTGGTCACTATACAAATGAAGGTGAGAGCGTAGTCGTATTTTGTACTAAAGAAAATTTTAAACGACTAATGAGTGCACAATGCTGGGTAATGGACGGAACATTTTCGAGATGCCCGAATCCATTTACTCAAGTATATTCAATACTTACATGTTTTAGTTGGAACTGAACGGGGCACAAGCAAATTTTTACCATTAGTGTTTGCCCTATTATCGCACAAGACTGAAACCTGTTACATAATATTATTTGAAATATTAATAAAAATAATAGTTTATAAAACTAAAAAACACGCTTTTAGCACGCACTAAAAATTACAAAATAATTCGGACATTTAGTTTGATGACTCAAGAGTTTTCCCTTTGCCAAATCTTCATTAGATCGCAGGTAAACATAAACAATTTCAGTTCGTGATGAACGATAAATAAAAAAGAAAGCGTGGAACAAAACGCTCCACACTTTCTTTCATAATAAATCATAGTAAATATTCAATAAAGATGATTACCAACTTATAACCATTTCGCATAGGTAATTATTTAGATACCAATAGGGTAGGGGGGGGGGGGTAGGGGGCAAGGCTAATTACAATAGGATTGCGCCCGGTGCCCTAAGGTGACGCTAGCGACATGATATTTTGTACCACCCTCATACCATTCAGCCCTCGGCGCGTATCCTTCCTTGGCTTAGGTAGGATCTCATAGAATCAATGTCCAATCTTCGTATTCCTCTCGTCGAACCTTATTTATTGATACCCATGACTCACGTGATTATTTTTTTCGTATCCCATTCAGCAAACCCTTTCATTTAATACCCATATCATGGGGGTGCATTTCAAATAGCCTGTTCGCCATCTTGGACGTCCGCCATATTGGATTTAAGTCACGTGACTATTTTTTTCGTTTTCCTGACAGCAAACCCTTTCATTTGATACCCATATCATGGGGGTGGATTTCAAACAGCCAGTCCGCCATCTTGGGGAGGCCGCCATATTGGATTTGTAGTGACGTTTCTTAGCTAGTCATGTATTGTCATCAGAACTCAGAGCGTGTGCAAAATTTCATCCTAATCGAAGACCGAGAAGTGGGTCAAATTAAGATTCCAAGATTTTCTTACATACATAGTTAGTTACAAGTGAAGCTAATAAAAGCGTGTTAATAAAATTAATAGTTTAAAAAACTAAAAAACACGCTTTTGGATTTAAGTCACGTGACTATTTTTTTCGTTTTCCTGACAGCAAACCCTTTCATTTGATACCCATATCATGGGAGTGGATTTCAAACAGCCAGTCCGCCATCTTGGGGAGGCCGCCATATTGGATTTGTAATGACGTTTCTTAGCTAGTCATGTATTGTCATCAGAATTCAGAGCGTGTGTAAAATTTCATCCTAATCGAAGACCGGGAAGTGGGTCAAATAAAGATTCCAAGATATTCTTACATACCTACATAGTTACAAGTGAAGCTAATAAAAGCGTGTTAATAAAAAGGTATGGGGTCAATACCTTAAATACTAATTTGTCTCCAGAAAACATACTGACTGATTTCGAAATAGCGGTGATAAATGCTGTGAAAAACAATTTCCAAACTGTGCACACAGACTGTGTCTGTTTCATTTCACGCAAAGCCTTTGGCGGCATGTATAGCCGGAAGGGTTGGCAAAGCGCTATGGTACTAATTTTGTACTTGCAAATAAAATCAGACATTTATTTGCTTTAGCATTTTTGGAACCAGAAGAGATACCGGAGGCCTTCGAGCAAGTAAAAAACTTAGTTTTGCCAACTGAAGCCGAAGGATTGGCACAATGGTTCAATAAGTATTATGTATCTGGAGTACACACATGTACCTTTGGAGGTAAGCGGAACAGAGAGTAAAGTTCCGCTAACCTCCGTTGAAAAGGAAGGATCCTCCGACCAGACAGGTGTTATGTCTGGTGGGCAACTGCCCGATAGATGATTTAGGCTGTTTTAATCGCACGGAGAACCTTAACCCTTCTTCTCGCTGACGAATAAACTCGAAGAATCGTGTTCAACCTATCGACTAAAACCTCATTATAAAAATGAAGAGTTCTAAATATGAAACGTCTATTAAATCTATGCGCACAGCAATCGCACGTCGCGTTACATCTGCCAGTGTCACAGGAATAGTGCACTGGAAAACCGGTGGTCAAAATGTATGATCAATAAAAATACTTGTAACAGTAAATAAACATGCATCTCCAAACCCGGTCACACGCCATCATCCACCATGCAACACCCATACAACTCTCATAGCGGCCAACAATCATCACAACTATGGGTATGAATAAATATGCACCAGACAATGGTCTCGTCATGTATCATGTACCCAAGAGAATTCAGCTTCTCAGTGCACCTAAAAAAGTCTTCGTATACAGCGAACAAGATTTGCCCAAGTATACTAAGGCAGGCATCAGGCAATCTGCTTTAAGAGGGCGATTATACAATAACGATATTGCTTGGCCTTATCTCAGGTAAGACCTCAGTTATTTCAATTACACCTTGAGTATGAAAGTACCTATGTGTTTAACCATTTCAGACGCGTCCGGGCGCCGGCGTTCGGGCGGACGTCATCGCGCCATGCATGCATATGCATTATCAGCCTTTTAATGTTCTCACTGCTGGGACTCAGGCCTCCTCTCTAGTAGAGGGAATGAGGCGTAAACCACCATGCGGGCCCAGTGCGGGTTGGTGGATGTCACATATGTCTTCGAATTTTTAGTTCTCGGACATGTCGTTTCCCCACGATGTTTTCAATCACCGCTTTGAGAGCAATGGTGGTAAATAAATTATACAAAGTAATCCGCCTGGCTGGGTTAGAACCCTCGACCTACAACTCGTAAGTCGGGGCTGTGCCCACTGGGCCCCCAGATCTACTGTCCTATGTGCTTATACATATAACGTCAAAGTATTTAGGTATATTGACTTACATAGTAACATTACCAGTGGCGTGTCTAGGGTTTCAAAATAAGGCAAGCCCAATAAAATTTTAACCGATTTCAAAAAAAGAAAGTTCAGTTTTCGACTGAGTATGTAGGTACCTACGTATGTATCATCGCAATTTTCTCATAAACTACTGATTAGGTACAATAAATTAAAAGCCCAAAAACAGTCATGAATTTCATTTTTATAATTATATCTGAGAATCAAGCACAGTTGTTTTCTATGACTAACATCGGGGGTTTCGTCAATAATAATTGAAACAAATTTTGTTTGCCTAACTTCGTAATCGATGCAAGTTTGCATCACATCGGCTACGGAATGAATAATATCGTTTTGAATTTTGTTAGATAAATAACTCGGCCCCGGTTTGTCACTTTCCTGATGCTGCTTATTTATGCTTTTCTAAAACGACATCGTATTTTGAAATTAACGAGACCAGTTCTAAAAAATTGCCTTTATTTTTGAATATTTAATTTCGTTATTTTAAAAAGTCGCTAGTTTTTATTGTTGCTAAGTCTTAAAAAGTCTCCAAACTCGTTAAAAATCTCCAAGATCTCACAACGTCGCTAAAACGGCAACACTGCAGAGTTGGCAAGGTGACAAGGTCACGCATACGCGAGCAACTTCATACGAATGCCCGGCTTAAATCTTCCATACTGATCGATTTGTAGACGCATAAGGTCCTAACTCGTTATACGGCACATCGCTATAAGTGCGAAAGTGACAGAGATAGTATTTGAAAGCCCGGTAAAAGCCAGTACGTGTAAGCGAGATAGATATAGCTCTCGCGTAGATGCTGCTAATGCGAAACTCTGCGCGCGCTGTGTAGTAGTGTGGCATAGGTAGATACTTTGTGTTATTTTGATAAGAATTAAAGCGCGCGAAATTTTAAATAGTTCGGGTTTAATATTGATTCTCTATCGAGCATTTTAGTAAGGCATGCCTGGCTTTTCTGCTTGTATGAAGGTACCGCCACTTAAATTACATTTACATAGTAAGGACATGGTGAGCCCCGCGTTGTTCTGACGTCACAACTTGGCCCGACATAGGTCCGACTGGACCGAAGAAGACACCATGCATAGCTATCTTCAAGAGCGATCGTGTGTGCGAGACCGATATGGCAAACGTTTAGACGGCTTACCTTTATTATTTGAATCTATGTTAGGTGGGAATCCGGTGAATGCGAGACGCACAGGACCGGTCATTATGGCGACACTTGGCCATAATGACCGGTCCACTGTTGGACATAGGCCTCTTTCGACGTTTTTCAGCTGATGAAACGGCTTTCAATACAATTAAGGAGGAAATACGACTTCGTACAACAACTGTCGAAATACGAAACAGATGTCGGGCCAGCATTCACAATAGAGGCCAGCAATTTGAGCAGGATTTGTAAAAATTATGAAATAAATGCAATTTCATTTTTTTTTTTCTAGTAAAACCCACAAAATGAGAGATACGAGACAGATTTTACCTTCTTATAAGAGTGAGATAACATTTTTTTTTTATAACAGTTTGGGACCAACACGGAAGCATAACCTGTCAATCAAAAAAAAAAATTCAATATCGGTCCACAATTGACCGAGAAATACATAAAAAAAATACATTCAGCCGAACACAGAAACCCCTCCTTTTTGAAGTCGGTTAAAAAGAATGTTGATTTTTTATGAAAATTTGGGTCTTATGCATGAGAAGTTGCTCAGGCATGAGAAGTGTTTAGGGGTCTGAAAGGATAGCAGATGACCCCTCCCGTCGATTATTTCAATTTGGCACACGATGCACCAAACACCCTGTATATTTCTAAATACATACATATAATAGATGAAAATTAGACCCAGACATAGAACAACTGATCGTGCTCATCGCACACACATTTGTCAATGAATTAAACAATGAAACTCTTATATTACAGACGTTTACTTGTCTTGAAAAGGATGTACAAACACAAACTTAGTCAAGAACGACTGCAAATCATTGATCGCTTGATTGAGGCGTCCAACGCTACGATGTACTCGAAATTAGCCAGTTGTGCCATCGATCTCAAGAAAGCAGAAACGGCAAAAGACATGAAAAAGAAAAAAAGCTGGTCTAGTTCTGAGTGGAAAAAGCATACGGAATATTTGTCGCAAATAGCTGAACCTAAAAAAGTTTTCACGCCTCCGCCGTCTAATGTAAGTTTCCAGCACATGTTTTTGAACTTATGAGAAAGATTTGATGTTTATGGATAGTCTGGCTCAAAACAGCAAAGATAAATGAGCCTGAATGATTGAGAAGTGAACTGATCTGCAGCCGGCGTCCTAACCCCCTTAATAATAAACGCGGAGAAACCGGGGAAATAAATCTGTTTTAATCTGCATTTGCGCAAACACCGAGAGACGGTGTTATGTCTGAAAATGCTTTCAGGATGGTTCCTGAAAGCATCTTTAAATATAACCTGGGTGCATATGCACCTAGGTTATGCTTATTACGCTTGAAAATCTTACTTAATGATTTCACTCCGAGAGAGAGAGACGACGGTATACATGGCCGATAGCACTTCATTCTTTTCTCCAACTGAAATAATGTCAGTAAAAACTGAGGGACTCGCAAGGTTTTTAGAAATGCTTTTTAATGAAGCACGAAACTGCGACCAATGATATGAACTTTCTACCAGTCACTTACGAAGTGTCCTAAAAGGGTGATTCAACGTGAATACGGTTAAGGGCCTATTACACTACGCGATATTCAGCACACGATATTCAGACAGTCTTATTTTTTGTTCCGAGAGTATAAGACCGGTCTAACCCTTATTACACTACGCGTCATCGACTAAGACTGTCTGAATATCGAGTAGTATAATAGGCCCTTTACGAAGCAATCTCATGCGGTTCAAGTGAACTTCTATGTGCGCGCGTGCGCGTATCTCTGTCTATGTGAGCGCGAAGTCGCTGTTTCAGCTGTACAAGTCACCACACTGCAAGAATTCGCTCGAAAATATCGAACCAACTGATGGCGAGCGCTTCGCTTCGCTCATCGCAGCACCGCGCCCACGTGCGGTTGGTCATGTAGGCGACCTCAATAGAGTGACAATTGTTTGTTCCAATCGCACCGTATGGCTTCGCTTCGCCTTCATAGGACACGGCGCAGCTTTAGGATCAAATCACAACAAGATGCAACCTGACAATGCTTGTACAAGATACCAATGAGGGTGTTTTAAAATGACGTTCACCAGGTGGCAGCATTGAGGCGTAAGGTCCAGGCAACTGTCAAGACTCTTATGTTAATGACATCAGCTAGACGTCTATGTCACGTCATAAGTTTTCAAAGGAAAAGTCCTAACGGCTAAGTGGCGCCAACTGGTGGTGTGAATTTTCCTGAACACCCTCATTGTTTGGCACGCGCGGCGCCACGAAACATATCGCGAAGCCGCAGGGGATAGCATCACTGCCATTGCGTCGCTCTGGCTACCTCGAGATACAGTGACACGCAGCATCATAATTATAAAATCATCAGTGTGCACATAACGTGTCTCAGTGGAAGTTGACCCTTAAATGCAATTAAGTAAATTTATATTATGTAAAATTTCCAGCGAGGTAAGTCAGTACCGTTGGATGATCTGCTACCGAGGCTCCAAGTAATAAGTACACGTCCTGACTTCAAGTGCTACAAGAGGATTGAAGACGAAGAATGGTACAGGGACCCTGAAAAGGTCAGCTTACTAAATAATGTTCGAGTACTTAGTCTGCAAATTCATTTTATTTGCGCCAATTATGATGAGTCATCTTTTTTGGTTTGTTGAAATCCTCATAGATGTTCTCCGCTCTGGGTAGACGGAGCAGTTTGTCAGACTATTACTGACTTAATCCGTACAGGTGTTCTTCAACTAAGTATCAAACCAAGGCCAAGGCGCTGGAAGTCTTGCGAAGTATACCGTATGCACCGGTGCCGCAATTTGACACAGATTGCAGTAAATACCTATGATATCATTTTTGAATCAAAACGGAGTCTCTTATCATCATTCGGTAGGAACAGTAGGTACCTATCAAAATTCGGTAGGAAAAATCAACAAATTTTCATGAAAATGTCACACTTCCCGTTACAAATGTGTCTTGCGAAATAAGCAAAAGTGCAAAATCGAAAATACAAACGAGTTTTTCAAATCCATTTATAATTGAGGAAGTTGGAAATCTTAACTACATTTATTGATTGATAGAACTTATTAATCAATATTTATGTGTGGTTTTCACCAGGTGTCGCCGAAAGCTCTGAAATATGAGCTATCAGAACGAACGAAAAAGCTAGCCGCTCCGAGAGTTATACCTGTCTATGATTAGTTACAACTATCCGCCGATCACAACAAACTCATGCTGACTTCAATATCAACTGCCACTCAACACTATCATTCGACATGAGAAAAAAATTTAAAAAGATGTTTGTAGTTTTTCAGAACGTCCGAAATCCTTGCATAGAATACTGAAAAGCATTTTACTATTTGGATTTGCTGAATGACGCCACATAACGGACGGACGGACGGTCTAGACGGCCCCTGAAAAAAAGAAATTGGCGACTACATTTTTTTAAGTCCCTTAGATAATTACTATAAAGGGTCAGTTATATCAAGAATATCTCGCCCCAGTAGACTAAAAATGACTCGTAAACAGTACTTACGTGTGATAATCGCATTTCAAATGGCAAAAATCGCGTCGTCAGCCAAATATGACAGTGTGAACAAAACGTATTTCGAGTTATAAAGTTCAATTGATGGACGAGAAACTTTCCGCGTGTGATGAACCAGATTGAAGTCAATCAGTAAGTGAAGTAGTTGAAGTCCTGTAAAATTATGTTGTGTATCCGGACATTTATCATACATTTATAATATTAATAGCTGTGTAACTTATATATTTACTTTTCCCAATCGGATTATATCTTAGTACATAAATACAGAACAAAATAGTAAGTTTATATGTTGTTTAATTTAATTTCATTGTCATAGATAGACCACAAGCAAAATAAAAAAAAAGAATAGGGCAAGCTTCAATTTAAGGTTTACAATAATAGCTCTAAGGCTGAACTGAGTATGATTGATTATTTTAATTATTATAATTCCGTAAATAAAAGAGCTTGGCCAGAATGGGCGAATGCCTCGCGAAACGATTCGTTCGAAATCATTCGCGCGTTAGCGAGATACTAGGCGCCAATACGTCGCATCCACAAGAACGCCAATCGAAAATTCCACGCGTAAATTGCGTATATTTCGCCAGACTCTCGACTCGCACTTATTGCGAGCGAGTCAAGATACTAGAGACGCCTTGCCCCAAAGCGAACGTGATCGCTTCATATCTTCACTTCTTGTCATGTCACTCGCGTTAGTCGCGCGCGTAATCGTGTACGCTACTGAGAACGCGCGATAGATTTGCTGTGTAAGGGGCGAATTCGTCCTTTCTGGACAAGCTCTACTTGTTAGGTTAGGTTAGACCCCACATTAGGCGTGCGCATTCCTCGGACGTGTGAGTAGCGCGGGCGCCGCGTGAGCGTCGCGCTCTTAATCCATCGCCTGCTATCGCGGCGGCGGCTACTAAAAGTTCACTGAATGTTGCCCTCGGCATTCGTAAATAATCATAAAAATGCTCCCTGCTCACACGCCACACGGCGGCAACACGCAACGCGATTGCGGCGCTCGCTTCGCTCACACGCCTGAGGAACGCGCTCGCTTCGCTCATACGCCCAAGGAACGCGCACGCCTAATGTGGGGGACGCCTTACGATCGCAAATCATATTTTAATCATTATATGACCTGCAAAATAGGTCTTAAAACTTACATTTATTACTAAACTGCTACCGCATATTTTCGGTGAATGGCTTTATTTTTTTAAATAGACGTGGTTCCAAACTTTTGGAAGGAAGTGCAAAAATTCAGATAAATAAAAAAACAGCAGCGTTTTATATATGGTACCCGAATGTGGGGTAAGCAAAATAGTCTTGTTCACAAATAAAAGGCACAGAATAGTTATTACATAATGAGTTTATTTACATTGTCCAACACAATTTATCTACATAAATAGTTCATAAAAAATGAATACTGAAGGTATTATTATTAACTATCATTCACAGATCGTTTGTCTACAAAATAAAATAAGTAAAAATAAATAGTTGAATCTTAAACTTATATTGATTCACACGTGTGACGTGTGCTGGGTGATTAACTTCTATATCTCTAGTTGGATGATTATGTGAGATAATGGATGACAGCGTTGGTGAAGTCTTTGGTTGTGGACTGTCCTCCGAGGTCCTTTGTCCTCACTTTGCCGTCTGTCAATACCCTGGAATCGAAAAGGTTGTGCTGCAGTATATACACACAAGGGGGCGCCTAAACTAGTGCGCCTCACCTTCAGGTGGGATCAATCAAGCACTAGTTTATACCAATTAAAAAAAAAAGAAAACAAAAAATATTCAATAAAAATAACACAAAACGTTACAAAAAAAGGTTTGTTTTTCGTCGTGTTGGTCCCAGCAAACCCTATAATTTAATATCTATATTATTGGAGTCCATAAGAATAATTGGTCTATTATCTTTGGGAGTCCGCCATGTTGGATTTAGAGTGACGTCACTTAGTTATCCGTGCGTTGTCATCTAAACCAAACGTGTGTAGGGACGTTCTTCTTTTCTATCGACAATCGATCAGTAGAAAAATGTGCGATGGGGGCGAGTTTTCTCCACTTTGTCACGTAAATTGAAGTGAATTGGGTACTTGTTTAATTTTTTTATTATTGGTATTAAAAAAATAATTTTATCCTAAATCGCGAATAGAAAGATTTTTTATATCCGTTCAAATTTAAGTAAGTTAGAAAACTCAAATTTAGTGGAGGGGAAACTTGTCAAGTTACGGAAAAAGGATGCTCAAACTACAATGTGACGTCACTGCAGTTTACGCGCATAGAAAAGAGATAGCCAGATGTTCCCACCACACGTCCACTCTTCCTCATACAAATATTTAAAATGCTAATTGCTGCTTCGTTTTTATACTTAATGAATTTTGATATGGTTTTCAAAAAAATATTTGTTTTGAGTGTTGTAACAAAATATTGTACAGATACGATATTTCCAGTACACAAATTTTCTAAAAATGTTGAGTTCAGCGCCATCTAGCGAGAACATTGCCCTGCTCGAGACCATAGTTTTCACCATAATGTAAATGGTAATGTATTGAGGTTTTGTCTCAAAATGACTTTTTTTCATATCCTTTTTTCAAATGTAGGCTATTTTCAACCTTAACAACTGACATTATTTTTTCAACAAACTATAAGCACTTACTTATTGATGGCATTCTTAATCATCCGTGAGTAGGGATGCAGGTTGATGTGTGCGAGCAGGTTGGCGGAGCACAGCAGCATGGCGATGGGGTTGGCGATGTTCTTGCCCACCGCGCCCGAGAATATGTGCCGCGCGCCCTGCACACCAACAATACAACAAAATACACTTATTTGACACCAGTCAAACCCCAAGAGAACGCCGGCGTTCGCGCGTAATTTCGCGCCATTTAGGTTAAACGCTAGCGTCCGCATAGATTATAAAATATTGAGCGTTTTATATACAAGGTATTTATCCAAGTACATAAATAAGAAGTTCTTCATAAAATAGTCTGTAAATATCGAAAATAAGCAAACATTTCCGTTATTCCCTATATACCTATAGGTATCCACAGGAGGCGAAGTTGGTTTAGTATGGTACCCAGTCCACTGGCGAGGTTGTCTACTATGTTACAGTAACATTACGTGCTACATATAACTGACCTGCTCGAACACGGCACACTCAGCGCTGTAGGAAGCCCCGGCGACCACTCCTGCGCCTCCCACCAGTCCACTGGCGAGGTTGTCTACTATGTTACAGTAACATTACGTGCTACATATAACTGACCTGTTCGAACACGGCACACTCAGCGCTGTAGGAAGCCCCGGCGACCACTCCTGCGCCTCCCACCAGTCCACTGGCGAGGTTGTCTACTATGTTACAGTAACATTACGTGCTACATATAACTGACCTGCTCGAACACGGCGCACTCAGCGCTGTAGGAAGCCCCGGCGACCACTCCTGCGCCTCCCACCAGTCCACTGGCGAGGTTGTCTAGTAGGTTACAGTAACATTACGTGCTACATATAACTGACCTGTTCGAACACGGCACACTCAGCGCTGTAGGAAGCCCCGGCGACCACTCCTGCGCCTCCCACCAGTCCACTGGCGAGGTTGTCTACTATGTTACAGTAACATTACGTGCTACATATAACTGACCTGTTCGAACACGGCACACTCAGCGCTGTAGGAAGCCCCGGCGACCACTCCTGCGCCTCCCACCAGTCCATTGGCGAGGTTGTCTACTATGTTACAGTAACACAACGTGCTACATATAACTGACCTGTTCGAACACGGCACACTCAGCGCTGTAGGAAGCCCCGGCGACGACTCCTGCGTCTCCCACCAGTCCACCGGCGAGGTTGTCTACTATGTTACAGTAACACAACGTGCTACATATAACTGACCTGCTCGAACACGGCGCACTCAGCGCTGTAGGAAGCTCCGGCGACTACTCCTGCGCCTCCCACCAGTCCACTGGCGAGATTGTCCACTATGTTACCATACAGGTTGGGTGTCACCATGACGTCGAATTGGTTGGGGTTGGACACCATTTGCATGGATGCATTGTCTACAATCATCTTTTCGAATTGGACACGGGGGTATAGTTTTGCCATCTGAAAACATTAATATTGAGCTATGTGAGTAAAGGAATTACTGAGAATTATTCGTGACCCGAGCAATTTTTTTATGTAAATATCATTCATTCGCTGAACTACAGTACGGCCGACGTATCTAGGCGAGCCCGAATTTTGCGCAGAAGGCTGCGCACGAACGTTTTTTAGGAACCAAATGGTGGCATGAGGCGACGTGCGCGGGGCGGAGGTCTAGGCTAGAGATTGACTCTATGTAAACACAATCGACCCTTTATTCAATCAAATATCGCAATCGATTTTTTATCGATTTGGAATTTATTAATTTTTGTTTATATGAGATATTGAACGAAATAGATTTACAAACATAGTGAATGTTGTCGTTAGTAAACGAGATTTCGACTTTAATAAAAGAAAAAAACTAATAAAATTTTATTTTCTTGGTTGAAGACATGATTTAGTTAAATATCAGTTATTTATAAACGACTACTAGAATAACGATTGTTTGAGAATATTTTAAACCTCCATAGAAAATTGAATATAAATATATTTTTATAACTTAATTTCAATCGAGTTGAAAAAAAATCGATTAAACAACACCTTCAGACACGCGTATTTGACATCCCTCTTCGGTAACTTCGTGCTTATTCGGCAATGTTCGTTACGCAGTAATATGTCTCACTCACTTATTAGCATTGGTGTTATGTTCGTGTCGCTGTCTCTGCTTGAGCACAGGCGGTGACAAAAGTTTTCGTTGGCAGTTATTATTATATTGTTAAGATTTTTGTGTAGTGTTAGGTTTGTTTCTTTAATTCATAAGTCATTTTTGTAGCTTTCTGTCTCAAATGTTTTAATATTTATTTTATTTGTACTTGGTCCCTGTATTAGTACATTTTTATTCGTATTTTGGTTAAAAAAAATAAATGTCAACAGTTTTTTTACGAGTTGCAGTTACATGCGCTAAAGTTCGCGGCGCATATGTTCAGGCTCGCCAAATTACGTCGGCCGAACTGTACTAAGGGTCGATTTTTAATCATATTCAGTGCCCCCTTCAACCTGTGTGTGTTATAACAAAACCCAATCTTGTATACCGATAATTGGGAAGTCGACTGAATGTTATTATTCTTTATTCAAAATTTTCAAAGATTTCAAACGAATGATGGAATGATTGACTGGAATGAGACGAATGTATTTGATTTTTTTTTTTTAATTTTTCCGATATTTTAATAGTTATTCTGCTATTTTGGGCGGAGTCGAATCTAACGAAACAAAAATCATTTTATCGGTCTAGCCGTTCTTGAGTTATAAATGATGTAACTGACACGACTTTGTTTTATGTTTAAATAGACTTTGATGCCGTTTTCAGAAAAAGAATTCTGTTTAATGTTATTTGTTGTTTAGTATAAAATATTGTACAAAAATAACACATGAAAGTACCCTATTAGTGTAAAAGTTATGATTTAAATGTCCAACACTAACCTCTTCACAACTGCGCAAGAACAGTCCGTCTCCCAGCTTCATGATGTTAGCCTTGTGCACGGCAGTCACCTTCTTGCGGCCCATCTTGACCGCGTAGTCGAACGCGAACTTGGCGATACGCTCCGACTTGGCCGCGGTAATGATCTTCAAGCATTCTACGACACCTGAAATCAAATTGAAAGTAGTAATAAATTGATATTTTGGTATCAGTTGGTCCCGTTTTCAGCTTTTAATCGGTTTGATAGTCAAAGAGTCAGTGTTTTTGTTTTATGGTTTCCTAACACTGACTTCCGAAATTAAAGTTATTGAGCAAGTAGAGAACTGACATAATGCCTAAAATGGCAAAATCTTCACGTTGGTGCTGTTTGTCAACATTAAAAACCATTATATAACGATAGCAGGTAAGAATATACAGTTCAATGACAAAGTTATATATCTCGAGAACAAACAAAACACCTTCCAATTATCATGCTTGCCATATTTGAGGTGTTTTTAAAAAATAGATTACTTGGTTTTGTTAGTTGAACAATACACAATTCTTGGAACATTAGTAGTCTGGCTTAGATTCTGTTAAACTTACAGAAAAATGGGATTGGCAAAGTGGCCTTAATAATTAACTGGTTGAGTAGTGTAATTAGAGACACAATAGTAAGACAATGGCGCACGAACGCGGGCGTTCGTGCGGGGATCAACAGCTTAAAGTAAATAAAAAATACAAGCTTTAACTAAATCAGAATTTTGAATGCTCACCTGGTACGCTCTCATGCTCGAGCGCGGAGTACTCTCCCTCGGTTTGCTCTCTGATGATGATGCAGTCGACGTCGCGATGACGACTCTTGACGTTGGGCAGCGACTTGACGTGGACGACGTTGGCGTACAAGTCCAGCGCGTTACGGAGCTTCATGTTCAGGGTTTGAAGCTCGCCCGTGTGTGAGAAGTCAGGGGTAGCGAGAATGCCCTTAAAAAAAAAACAAGGCAAGTGCGAGTCGGACTCTCGGTAAATAGTTCATTTCCCAAATGGAGTCTCGAAGATTTTTCCGAATCGCAAAAAAATAATATTTTTTTTTGTGATATAATAACAAAGTTACTGTCTTCAGATTTATTCCTATACCTGTGCTATAATACCTTGCTTTATGCCAAATTTCAAGATTCTGAGTCATTGGGAAGTACCCTATGAATTTTGATTCCCTTGAGAGTATCGAAATATACGTTTTTAGCGACTTAAGCGGCCGTATGTTTTTTTTTCGTTAACTTAGAAGTTTGATTTTTTCACAGCTTCAAGCGACCGCAGATCTGAGTATATGGTTTTAATTTCAACTTGATACCTACACGCGTTCCCGAGATAAAGGGTCTTGACAGACAGACAGACAGACAACCGACGGATGGGGTTCCGTTTTTTCCTTTTGAGTTACGGAACCCAAAAAATGAATTTTGCAAGGTGTTCTATTTACAATTATTCCACGAAATACTTAAGCTCCGATCAGACCGAAGAGCATTCTACGCGAGAAGCGTGACCAAATTCGACGCATGCTGTTGTGTGTCGTGTCTAGCGCCAAGTTCGGCTTAGGCCTACTGTCCACGGACGCGTATTTGTCAATTATACGCTTGGTGTAAGCCTGCGTGAAGCTTACATCTTATCTTATCTTATCTTATAGTGAGGCTGGCCCTAAGCCAGAGCACTTCGACCCTTCTGGATCTTTTGTGCTAATCCCCCTCCCTTCTACTCAACCCCCAGCCTTCCGTGCACCTTTTTCATGAGTCCCAGTATGGCCTTGATGGGGCTGAGCCTGTAGTCCTCTGGTCTTGGAAATGGTTGACCCAGATACTCTAGTCTCCTGGAGCCTAGTGCTGCACAGTCGCATAGTACGTGTAGCATATTCTCCTCTGCCTCTCCACAGATCCTGCAAGTCGGGTCGCTTGCTAGTCCCATGTTGTGGAGCTGTTTGTTGGTGGCATAGTGCCCCGTGAAGACTCCTGTGATTGTTCGGAGCTGTGATCTGCTGTACCTCCATAGTTTTTGGGTCCAGGCCTTATCTATGTCATTAAGAAATAGCTTTGCATGCTTCTGGCCTGTTGTGTTGCGCCAGTGTGTGCTGTGTATTTCCAACGCAGCCTTTTTCAATGCTTAGTTGATGACCCTTGGTGAGAGTCCTATGAAGGGTTCCGGTCCGTATAGGGGTGTCTCGGATCCTTTCCTTGCTAGAGTGTCGGCTCTTTCGTTGCCTTCTACTCCTGTATGACCTGGCACCCAGATCAATCTGACCTTGTTGCGCCTTCCTATCCGATTTAGTATTTTAATACAGTTTAGTACCAGCCCAGAATCCACTCTATTGGACGTGAGTGCCTTGAGTGTTGCTTGGCTGTCGCTTAAAATGTAGACAGTGTCCCCTTCGGTGCCTCTGTCTAGTATTTCCTGTGCGCATGCGATTATAGCATAGGTCTCTGCTTGGAAGACCGTCGCCAGTTTGCCCATGCTTAGGCTGAGGTTGCAGTTGTCGCTATGTACCCCCGCTCCTGTACCGGTGTTCATTTTAGAACCATCCGTGTACCATACCTGGTTTTTCCCTTTGTGGGGTTTTATCCCACCTTTCCATTCCTCCCTGCTCGGAACGTAGATCTTAAACTCCTTTTTGAGATTATGAATGGTATGTATTTTGTCACATCCCATGTCCATCATCCAGTCAAGTTCCCTGTTTGGTCTTGTGTTTGTATGGTTTGTTTTACATCCGGAGTTCGTCCAGTGCCCCATACTTTTAAGCCTATGAATGGCCCTCCTCGCCTCTAGTTCCACTTCAATGTGTAAAGGGGTGAGATTGAGCAGCGTTTCCATCGCCGCAGTTGGCGTGGTCCTAAATGCTCCTGTAATGGCCATGCAGGCAGTCCGCTGTACTTTGCTTAGGGCCTGTCTGCAAGTTGCTAGCTTGGTTCTGGTCCACCATACGATGCTCCCGTATGTGATCAGCGGTTTCACCATCATGGTGTAGATCCATTTGATAACCTGGGGTCTAAGGCCCCATGTTTTCCCATAGGCAGAGCGACACATGCCAAATACTCTTAGAGCCTTGTTTGCTGTCGCTTCGGCATGGCTTTTCCACGTGAGTTTGCTGTCTAGGATTACTCCTAGATATTTTACTTCTGTGGACAACTCTAGTACAGTGTCGTAGAGCTTTATGGTACCCATTGCTGTTAGGTCCCTCCTTCTGGTAAACGGGATGATCACCGTTTTGCTTGGGTTGATGGATAGGTGGTTGAGTTTACACCACCTTTCAACCATGTTCAATCTCTCCTGTATAATCCCTGACACAGTGTTGGGAAATTTTCCGTTTACAAGTATCACGAGATCATCTGCATATCCAACCGTGTACGTTGGTCCTTTGTTCAGTTCTATTAGCAGCTCGTCTATCACCAAACACCAGAGTGTTGGCGAGAGTACGCCTCCTTGCGGGCATCCTCTTGTGACATGCGCCCTTTTGGTCTCACCTAGCAGTGTTGATTCTATAACTCTGCCCTTCAGCATATTGTCCATCCAGTCACAAATGGTAGGGTCTATGCCATGTTTCTCTGCAGCTGTTCGTATCGTTCTAAAAGTAGTGCGATCGAACGCGCCTTCTACATCGAGAAAAGCTGCTAGGCATATCTCTTTGCATTCTAGCGCCTTTTCGGCACGACTTACGACCTGGTGTAGCGCCGTTTCTGTCGACTTACCAGGCTGGTATGCGTTTTGCATCCTGTGAAGCGGTTGTTTCTTCAGCGCTCCCTCCCTGACATGCTTGTCTACAAGCTTTTCCAGAGTTTTCAGGAAGAATGATGTCAGGCTTATAGGTCTGTATGACTTAGCGTCCTCGTAGTCCGCTCTTCCTGGCTTGGGAATAAAGATTACCTTCGCCTGTCTCCACGCCTTTGGTATGTAGCTAAAGGCGATGCATGCTCTGTATAGTCTACCAAGATGCGGTTCTAGTATGTTCCCCGCTCTTTGTAATAGGGCTGGGTACACTCCGTCTGGTCCCGGGGCCTTGTATGGCTTGAAGCTTTCCAGGGCCCACTTTATGCCATTCGGCCCTACTACCTTTTTCGCGGCGTCCCAGTCTGCTTTCGTTGTTTTTGACTTAATGTCGTTTAAGCTTAATGAGTCCGCCGTGTCGTTAGCTGCGAATGAGCCGGGAAAGTGCGTTCTAAACATTATCTCGAGGGTATCACCTCCAGACTCTGTCGGTTTGCCATTCTCATCCTTGATGGATGTCAGTGGATTTACCTTTGCAGTGGCCATAGCCTTCGATAGTCTCATGCTGTCTGGAATGCTGCCAATGCTATCGCAATGGTCCCTCCAGGCCTGCCTTTTGGCCCTGCGTACAGCCTTATTAAATTCCGTCAGCTTTGTAGCATACATCTCAAAGTTTTTGAGAGCCTTAGCACGATTGAAGGCGGCCCTAGTTTCCCTGCGTAGCCTAGCTAAGTCAGAGTTCCACCAAGGTTCCTTTCTTGCTTGTACTACTTTTTCGGGGCAATTACTTGTCCAAGCGCTCAAAACAGCTTCGGATATTCGCCCCGCCTCGAATTCTACGTCAATCGCTGAATTCAGCTTACCTTTGGGGTCCCCAAGTTCCACTTTCAGGTCTCTCGTGTAGGAGTTCCAGTCAGTGTGTCTTGGGTTCCTCCTTGCTACCAGTTCCTTTTCCAATCAGGTACTGTACTTGAAGCAAATATACCTATGGTCTGAGAGTGATATCTCATTTGGTACGTGCCATTCGCTTATGCGGTTACTAGCCCTGTTAGTAGCTACTGTTAGGTCAATTACCTCCGCTCGTCTGGCATTGACGAACGTGGGCCTGTTGCCATTATTTATAATTTGTAAAGGTGAACTTACCAGGAAATCCAGCAGTTTTTCACCTCTCCTATTATTAATGAAGCTTACATACAAAACTATGAAAATCTGTCGACGGAGCAGCAACGCCGTGCCGTCGTCGTGTCGTGTATAGTATAGTACGTACGAGTCCGTAGACAGTAGCCCTTAGTCTCCAGCCCCCCTAGCCAAGTTACAACCGTTTCGTTTCGATTCTCTTTTCGTTAATCGCCTCGAGTCGGCCACGCCTCCTATTCCTTTGTTCTAACCACGTGACTGAACGTTGAGATGACGTCAGAATAAAGGAATCGGAGGCATGGCCTACTCGAGGCGATCGATGAAAAGAGAAACGAAACGGTTGTAACTTGGCTAGGGGGGCAGTTTGCTGATTGGCAAATATTTTGACTATGGCATTTGGTATTCACGGAGAGTTCGTGCCGATAAGAGACAATATATTTATTTTATTTTTGAAAAGATAAGATATTATCAACAACTTATCAGCTAAAAGTGAAAACGTAAGTTTTGATCTCAAAATAAGAGTAGTTTCTGAAAATAGTAGTTTTAACATGGTTTCTAATTATGACGAAATTCCATTTTTTTTTAAATTATGTATATGCTCGCGTTTGACCACTATCTCACCTGATGGTAAGCGATGATGTGGTCGACGATGGAGCACGCTTGCCTAGAAGTAACCTATTCACTCTTGACTTAAAGACCCCTAAGCTATAGCTATCAGGAAACACATACTCCGGCAAGGAATTCCACTCCTTAGCTGTACGCATAATGAATGTGTTCCCAAAACGCTTTGTACGTATCGGTGGAATGTCCATCATGTACCAATGTCCTTATATTCGTTTCAAGTGATTGCCTATATTTTGAATTGGCAATCAATTTCCTTGCCTCATAAACAGTGATCGGAGTAGGTAGATTGATTTTTGGTACTTGTATCATAAATGCACACAGAAAGAATAACTTGGATAAGCCATTTTTCCGAAAAGTTATTCCAGTATTTCCGGATTCAATTAAACATTGTTAATGTTGGTAGTGATAGTATTACTACTCAATTCAAAATTTTAAGGAAGGTATCAAAACTAAATTAATTTATTATTTATCTGTTGAATAATAAAAACAATCGAATTCCGATCGAAGCACCAATTCCGAAGGAATTCAGTCCATATTAATATATACGTTTCCGATCAATGACCCCAATTCAATTTACCTATTCCGATCACTGCTCATAAATAATACAGTGAATATATAATATATTACCTTGATACAACATTTGTTCCTAGTGATGGAGTTGACGACATCTTCTAGCGGAGCGCTCAATGTAGGATTCACTTCGGAAAAGAAGAACGACTCGAAGTCGACTGGGATGTCTGCCGCCTGCCATAAAAAATTTTATTATTAACAATACTCTTAACACTATGAACATAATAAGGTGAATAATAAGAACTGAACACAAGTTATGAATAGATTGTTGTTGATTCGAGAGCATGTTTAATTCAGGTACAAAGATATAGTACATTTTGATATAAGTGGAGAAAGTTTGCCATTGCGACCGAGGCGGAATTCGCACGAGCCGTAGGCGAGTGTGTATGGAGCCAAGTGCTGCAGTGACAAATTTCCACGTGTATCAAACGATGTTTTTCGATATACTTACGAAGATATAAATAAATGGGGGTTGACGCGCGACTCAAAGTGGTCGCTTTTCCGCTCTTGTGCGAAAAACAGTAAATTAGCGTGCCTAAAAGCGGTAGGGATAATAGCGGGTTTCCAAGTAAGTGTATAGGAAATAGCTTATTTCTCGATGGCTGATTGAAATTTAGGATACCGATTTTAGCCAAGTAGAAGGTAACTACGGGGCAATTTTTACAAATTTATAACACGCTGTAGCGACATCTATAGCGTCACTTATGAACTAATCCTGCGTTCTCCGCGCGATTGGAACATACAAGGTGTCTTTGACATCGACGCACAAAGAATACCACGGATCCAGTACATGATTCTGGACCCCCCAGTGGTGGAATTTTTGTCGGCTTTTCCGTAATTTCCACGGTCCACCTTGTGGGAGGCCTTCTAACGCTGCGTCTTCCGGTACGTGGCCTATAATAACTATTGGATCGACAAGATTCGTATCAAGGCTCTTACCTTGAAGACTTCCTGTACGGAGTATACAAGCTCAGGACCAACTCCATCGCCGGGGATCAATGTGCACTTGGTGCGGCCCTCCGTTGAACTCGATTGCTACACATACAATTTACATATTATAGCACTTATTATTATTGTGTTACAGTTCATATTGATCTATGCTGAGTTTACAGAGCGGGCCTAGAAAAGCCTAACCTTCTTTGTAAAGAGAGTTCTGCGATCACATTTATCTTTCGCTGGCCCTGTCTCACCAGGATAAAGGTCAATGTTTTTGAATGTTGTAATTTGAGATATAACCTCTTATTCTATCTTATCGTCCAGTTAATGCCTGTTTCATGTTGTTTTTAATCAGTTTGAAGAGTTATTCCATTATCTCATTAAGTACGTATTTAACCTAAGCAGTTCAAGATTTCTGTTTATGTAGATTCTGTATGTGTTTCTATACTATACAATTCGTTTTCCACATTTTATGACAAACTAGTTATCTAAAAAAATACTTATTTTTAAGTGGGAAGTCATCAAATGAATTCTCCCGCTACGGGTGGTGCGAGAGGGAGTGTCAGACTGACTAAAACCCACAGTGTTCCTTCTGTTGCCTTTTGCGAGGGCCACGGTAATTCCTTCGAACAATCAGTAGCCCTGGCAGACATCAGCCCTAACTAGCCCCGTCAATCATGCTGACATTTCTTTGAGACGTGCGGGCTTGGTCCTTGCCGGACGGCTGGACAGCGCGCTACCCATTGCTCGCCAATCGCAAGGCGCGCTACGTCCTGCAACTTCCGACTCCCAGGGCGTCTCCGGCAGGGACTGGGACGTGAGGCTTGTCTCCACCTCATGGTTTCGGCTGCCACCTTTGCTCGCATTACTGCTTCGCAGAAGGAGCCATTCCCTCTCGCTCCGAAACATGACCTGAACCAGGGCTGGACGTGACAGGTCTAGCCGCCGCACAATGGTTACATCCAGGCGTTTCTTTCTGCCAAATCCGACACAGGAATCTCCCGAAACAACTATTTCCATACCGACTTATAAATTACCTTAGTTGTCTTGAGTTGTTTTAAAAATAAGAAATTAAGCTGAAGTTAATTCTTGTATAACTATCTATACCTACTTTATACAGTGTCAAATTAAACTACCTAACGGAACTCCACAGGCGCATTTATTCCGAATTTCTCTGTTTTAATTAGACCAACAAACTCCATAACTCAAGTAGAGGATGTTAAAAAAAAATAGCTAGGCTGTAGTGGGAGTAGGCTGGCCATGTCGCACGAATGCACCCGGGGAGATAAGTGAAGACCGTCAAGGCGCTTGTAGACGCTAAGAAACACCGTGTCTGCTACAGTTAGGACCACTTCATCATGTACACGATAAGAATTTTGTCGGATCTAAGCACGAAAATATCGTGACACCCCCTTACCTACCGCACCATAGCATCTTCACGCGTCGTGTCTAGCGCAGAGAATTTTTTTTCTTGGTCAGCGCCAAAGCAGTGTACACATTTCGTATGTAGAAACGCACGAATTCTTGCATAGGCACGGCGACTTTTCTTAACGTGTACAAGCTGCCTCACTCACTTGACGCCTGGGGAGGATATCGTCGTCGTAGTCGCTCGTGGCGAAGGTGGTTAGACGATCTATGTACTGAATGCGAGTTGTTTTTACGTTAATGCGATCAAAACGTTTACTGCGTTTAGCTGTCTGATTGGTTAAGAGCTTGGAGCGGGCCAATCGGAGCGCCGAACGTCATAAACGTGTCGCAAGCGTTAACGTAAAACAAACTCGCACTAGCCGATCACGTTTTTGGGTTCAGTTTGGTCTGAGATGGTACAAGCCTTTGCCCAGCAGTGGGACACAAATTAGTTTAAATAAAAAAAAAAACTATACGACATCATTGCCTAGATATATAAGAATCATTTTATAGTTACTGCGTCATGTGACACGCGCAAGACAGAGATTTGAAAGGAAAAAAGGGGCGCCTTTGCCCAGCTGTGGGACAAAAATTAGCTTAGGAAAAAAAAAACAAACTACGACATCATTGCAAATATAAGTCTCATTTGTCACAGTCGCGTGACGCAGAAACTATATGTTAACATAAATAATAATTAACACGATTATGAAACAATCGCTAAGATTTACAGCCACCGATGCTTCCGATAACACTGTGGGGATAGGTGGCAAGGTCAAACGGTTGTAGACTTGACACTTATCACCGCATGTCGAAATGTTGAGGATAAATAGCTTGTGCCCTTTGATAAATAATAAGATCTGTTATGTATTTTCTGTGCTCACTTATAAAATTAAATATTGATTGTTATACCATTATCAGGATAGGATGGTGCGGGTGACAGCTATCCTTTTCTCTCATCTTAAAGATGCATATTTTCGTCCAGCTGTCATCCTACCCATGCTATGTAAAATAACTGGGCAAGTGCGAGTCGGACTCGCGCATTGAGGGTTCCCTACAATTTTTTACGATTTATGGCTTATTAAAAAAAATAACTAATTACTAGATCTCGTTCAAACCAATTTTCGGTGGAAGTTTGCATGGTAATGTACATCATATATTTTTTTAGTTTTATCATTCTCTTATTTTAGAAGTTACAGGGGACACACACATTTGTAACACTTTGGAAGTGTCTCTCGCGCAAACTATTCAGTTTAGAAAAAAATGATATGATGATATAAAACTCAATATCATTTTTGAAGATCTATCCATAGATACCCCCACGTATGGGTTTGATGTAAAAAAAATTTTGAGTTTCAGTTCCAAGTATGGGGAACCCCCAAAATTTATTGTTTTTTTTTTCTATGTTTGTGTGAAAATCTTAATGCGGTTCACAGAATACATCTACTTACCAAGTTTCAACAGTATAGTTCTTATAGTTTCCGAAGAAAGTGGCTGTGACATACGGACGGACAGACAGACAGACATGACGAATCTATAAGGGTTCCGTTTTTTGCCATTTGGCTACGGAACCCTAATAAATAAGAAAGAAAGAATTTCGTATTTCCCGTGTGAAAACAGAGCAGGTCGGTCAAGGTTGTCCAATGGGACAAATAAATATTAATTTAACTTTAGTGCATCTGTGTCTTTCATTTATTAGCCTTTTGAAGTACATACCTATTTTATTATTTAAAATCGATACCTCCCAAGCAATCGAAATATAAACGCCACATGAATATCAATTTACTTACACATCTGCAGTTAATATTTTCGTAACTTACCTGATTTTACAATAACTAGAACTTACTGAACAGCCTAGCCTTTTCTGAACACTGTCAGGTTTTCTTCCAGTGTACCTAGATTCAACTAAACATCAGTGCATTTTATTTGACACAGCAGTGAACATATACACTAGCAGTTATGTTTAATGACCCAGGGTTATAGTTAACAATGTATTGGACAAAACATAGGCACTGTTTGTGGTTGCATGCTACACATAAATGCTAATCTGTACACTTTTAACTGCCATTTTAACCATTCAGACATTTAAAGATAACCATGAGATGTATTTCTCCTTAACTTTGTTTGGTTTTGGTTAAAATTTAAGCTTAAAATGAAACCCTAACCCAATTTTAAAACCGAAATCATTTTAAATGAACCAGCATCTGGTTTTGACATGCATTTTATTCAATAATTTTGGATCTGCAGTTAAAGGGTGTTCTAAATATAACATTTATTAACATAGTTAGGAATCAAAATCATGCTACATATATGACCATCCTATTCTCTAAAGATTTGTGCCAATATTATGGAATCCAATGTGTGAAGATGTTTTGTTTCTGTACGAATTTTCTGTTTAAATTTGGAATGTAAATATTTTAAAGAAAGAAAGAGTTTCAAATAACAAAAAAATAATAATTTTGAATTTGGAACAAGGTTTAGACGTTTTTGTTGCTATTCCTAAAGAATTTATGTCAAACTTTATTAGCCAAAAATAAAAAATTAATCTTCCTATTTGATAACCAAAACAAAAAAAAAAAAACAAATCTTGATTAATTTTATTTTGATGACTATTTTATAAAAGAATAGAATGGTATTATTAAAACATAATAAAAATCAAAAACACAGGAGTGGGTGCATGCATTATTGTAAAAAAATATCTTACGGATCATCTGAAGTCTTACAAGGAACCATACTATAACTTTAAAAAAAATGTATAATACTTGTGATTTACAATGTAATATTCTTAAAAAATAATTTAATACCATACCAAAAGTAAGTGCCAATTAGAACTTTAAAATAAAATTTTAAAAAATATTGGTATAGTTAAAGTGAAAATTTTGAATAATACCTAAATAGTTGATGAACAAACCTATAGGTAATGAAGCAAGTAGTAATTATAGACAAATTATTATTTGTCTGCAATACCAGGAGCTATTTTGTAAATCAGACATATGAGTATTATGGTGGAAAGCTCCTCATCCACCATTGAAAATGGAGAATCCTCTGCCCAGAAGTGTGTTGTATCTGGGAGGCATCTACTCAACTGTTGATTATGGGTTTCTTATAATTACTTTAATCACGCAGACACCTCTTGCTTGCAAAACTTAGCATTTATGAGATAGTCATATCAATTTCTTGTACACTGACCACCCCAAATCTCCTTTCTTTCAGTCGATCCTAAGGTTGTCTGTAAGAGATAGCCCTGAGTGATAGGTCGCCCATTGTACACTTAGAATTTACAAATGTTTATCCTGTCAACATTATGAGGTATACAATAAAGTATATAATAAATAATTCCTGTGATATTGTAAAAGCTGCCACAGAACAGAACTTTTCTCTCCTTTTCTTACTTGCTTCATTACCAATAGATAGTAAGGTATTAGTGGACAGTTAGTATGCTCACCAGCGTGCTGATACCATGTGGAGCGTAACATACGTTTTTGTCTGCATTTACCGACGTAGTGTGGACGCCTTTGTTTGCATGAACCAAATAGGATCCCTGGGGAAAATTTTCAAATTTATATTATTTTTGCTGCTTAGACTACAGTACACATTATGGTCATAATAAATAATCTGGAAATGTTTAATTTACAAATTTTAGCCAGTTAAACTTGTTTATAATTTGGAAGATATTTTTACTGATGCCAGAATAAACATTAAATCAACAAACATGCAGAACCAAGTCAATAGGCACAAGTTTCATTAGGTGTTAAGAGTACTCGTGTTGCATTTTAATCAAAAAAATTAAACGCATATTATATTGCGGTTTCAAGTAGATATTATTAGAAGAGATCACGTGAGAAGCCTCAGGGAAAATAAAATATTGAAAGCACATTTCATAACAGTAAACTAGTAACAACACGATAATGTTACGATGTCCGCCAGTTTAGGTAAAACATAAGTGATAATAAACAATATCCGCGAAACGGTTATTCATAACACAGAAGTTACGAAACAGCCAGGGTACGACATTGGCAATTAATAATTGTTAAAATCAGTCAAAGTTTGTACTGTACCTGCATCAGGGTACGGCACACATTCCTAGTGAGAAGCGACATTCTCAATTTATTCCAAGAAACCTTTTGACAAGGGTTGAATTTAAATATTATATTTATTTTTGGATCAAAATCCTGCTAGAATAAGACGTAACCTAACCTATCACGCGTTCGGTTTCACGGCAAATGACAGCTCTACAATTTACTCATTCACTGAACGTACATTATTAAAATTGTTGGATAAAATCATAGCAATTTAAAGTCCAAATTGTCTTATTTAAAGTACTGAATAATTTATTAGAAATAATTACAAATGTTCTAAATAAATATAATACTTAGCCGAAGTTAATTTTATTAGCGTGGAACAAAACGTACTAATGAAACCATATCAAAAAGTTGCAAGGTTAGAAAATCTATTTGTGTTGGGGAGATTATGATAGAAAAAAATAAAGTACTTAATTACGAGTACAAAAATTAGGTGCAAAGACATCAGTTTCAAAAGTATTTTAATATGTAGTAAGCAAGTTCAAAAAAATATTGTTCAATAGTAAAGAAAGAAAATTAATAAAATAAGTAGAATCTAAGAAAGGAAATGGAACGTTGGTAACTCTCTCTTGAATTATCGAACCAATGCCAAGTGCGAGCGAATTGATTTTTACGTCACCATCTAAGTAGCTGTCACGGCGCAACATTTGAACTTTACGTCTTGAAAATTAAGTAATTTCGGCAAAATAGTGATACAGGATGGATGTGACGACTTCGTCGTATATTTGAATTATTTTGTAAGCCTTTGGATATCGTGATTTTAATATCGGTCCCATTTTTAATCTGCTAAGTCAAAGCTAAGAGGTGGCACAAGTGTGAAATCGGTAAGAGTATTTTTTTAATGAAAAATATTTTTTTATTGTTAAACATACACGAATTACTCAAAGAATAAGGGTAATTTTAGGTCCATGGTGTCATCTTATGCAAGCATTAGTGCGAATAGATGCTTAGTTATTTTAATTCATAAAATTATTGTATCCGTGATCTAAGATATAATGATTTGATAAAATTATTACTGATGAACTTATCTGTAACAATGATAATATTCTCCGCTTTATTTGAAGAACAGATACTTGTTAAATTGTTGATAAGAAGCCATAGGTCGGTCTTATTGATTACCTATTACGTTTAAAGTTGTTTCAATGTTATATCCGTTTTCCATTTAGATTTACATACAAAAGAGTAAAAGACATTTAACCCAATTTTTTCTTTGAATTTGAATGCAATAACAAGTAAGTTTAATTTTTTCGAAAGATCGACCCCGAGTGCGTCGCAGTGAAAGTTACAAATTGCGACGTCTAAATCGATAAAATATTCATTAATTAACAGTCGTGTTAGAATGAATACCTACCTATATTAATAGTAAGTTAGTATTTAACGTATGGCAGTTTAGTTACGTTTGTCAATTATTTAATTTTCTCCGTTTTTGATTTTAAAAATGATTGCATACCTTATATACATCCAATCTTTGATAGAAGTTTATCTATCGATTTGTAATATCACGTTGATACGTTAGCCAGGATTTTATTCATAATTCTACACTAGATGCCTCATATTTTTTTTTGTTTATGAATCTTATTTACACGAGGCCCAAACGGCCTAGGCTTGCTTTGGACACAGAATAAGTAATAGTGCTTTGGACGACATCGATTACGTAATTGGATAATCAAATCGAGGTTTATTTATTTATATCAAATTATATAATACTTTATTGTACACCTAGATAATCATTTACATAGTGGTAAATTATAAAACATAACACTCCTTTTTTTGGGCAGTTGTGTAAAAATCATAAAATTGGCATTCTGCGAGAAATCGCAGAATGCCAACTTTATGATTTTTACACACACAACTACACACACAAAAAAAAAGCACAATTCAGAATATCTAGAAGAAATTCTAGATATTCTGAATTGTGCTTTTTTTGGTTCACATTATTGCTTTTAAATATTATAAAGGCGAAAGTTTTTGTGTGTATTAAATTGTATATTTTATACTTTTTCACGCCCGAACGGCTGAACGGATTTCGATGTAACTTGGTACACGGGTAGACCATGTCCTGGAGTAGCACTACTTTAAACAACTACTTTACTATCCGGAATACTTTTTATCCAGGGAGTGTCTACCCTTGGAATAATGTTCTACTATCACGTGGAAGACGTTGGCAGCAGCTGATGGTAAAATATTTTACACACTTCCGCATATTTTCCCTACATAATTTATGGGGGAACAGACCCCTTATGTATTTTTTTTTTGTGAATTTTCCTCTTCATTATAAAGCTACAAAACACCTTTCGTACCGGGGCCGAACCTTCCTTTCAGAAACAGATCCTTGGCCCCAGTAGGCTTCGCCCCTGCTGGGCCCCTACGGTTTGCTGACAACTCTGAGGCGCGCGTGGAACAATACGCGCCGTCGACGTCTTGGGCTCGGTCCGGACGGTTACCGGAAAGTCGGACGGTGAGCTACCCATTGCTCGCCGTCCGCAAGCCCGCGCCTACGGTGGCCGGAAATCGGGATCGGAATCCCGGCGGCGGCTGTGGCGTGAGGACCGTTGCCTCACGCGTTCGGTCTCCTCCTTTGCTAGCATTACTAGTGCTTCGCAGAAGAAGGCGACCGCCTGCCACTCCTCCTCGCTTCGGACCATGGCCTATACCAAGGCCCGGCGTGAGAGATCGCTGCCACCGATCGCCCCCACGAGGACACGGCGTTGCTCTGCCCAAGCGGAGCACACCTCTACCATGTGCTCCACCGAGTCCTCCGGGCGGTCCACACAGTGGTGCCACTTCCGCACGAAACCGGTGCAGGAACTTCCCGAACTGACCGTGTTTGGTGAGAACCTGCGTCATGCGGAAGGTGAGGACGCCGTGAGGTATTTCCAGCCACGCTTCAAAGAGTTGACTTGTCGCGGCTGCGGAGTTTTGTTGCATCTCCACGCGCAAATCGTGCATGCGTGTAAGGACTGTTGCCTCCAGATCCCATGGGAGCAGGCCAGCAAGGAGGCTCGCCGCTTCGCGGAATACCGTGCGGTATCCCTGCACGGATACGAATCTCCCCACCAACTTCCAAAAAAGCGTTTTAAAACTATTTGTGCCTACAACCTTTTTTAGTTCTTAAATGAAATCTCCTTGAATCTATAGAAAAACATCTTCTGTCAATTTGTCAAATTTCCGTCAGCATCTTGGATATTAAACTGGAAATTTTAAAAATACGTTTTCAGCAAATTTGTTTTGTGAACGTGCAAAATAGTTCCCGTTTACAAGAGATTTGGTGGGTACATAGTTACGTTTGTGTGATCTATCTGTCTAGCCTATTCCTATAGCCGGTTCCGATCTTCAGTGTTTGTGCGGCTTCTCTCCGCAGACCATGTCCCACCTTCCATCGTGCGTTACATGCCCTGTTCACATAGGGACCTAATGACAGCGTCAGCGGAAGGCATTGCCGTGGCCGAATACTGGGCCAGGCAAGTAATTTAACTGAAAAAAAAGGAAAATGAAAACTAGGTAGTTCAGCCATCGACTCGCTAAGAAGAAGAAATTGGGACACAATAGGCTTCTATTGTGTCCCACTTCTGGGCAAAGAGCTCCGTCGTTGTTTTTCACACATTTTGGCTTTTGCTAGTGCGGGCCAGTCTGTTCGGTAGGAGTCGAGCTCATCCCGCCAGGTTCGCCTTGGTCTGCTGCGAAGTCGTCTAGCCTTTAATGCCGGGAACCATTCGGTGGTTCTTATTGCTTGTTTCTCATCAGAAATGCAGCAGACATGAATTCCGCATTATGAATAAAATCGTTGGTTGTTTAAGTTATATTTTGACGTTTATAAGCTCTATACTTTTTAACATTGAAAACTGCCACGCCAAGAAACTTCTAATGAAAAGAGGCTTCTAATGCTTAGTCCCGTTGCAGAGAAAGGTCTTTCTCTCCTGTTTATTTATGAGTACATTCCTGTTTCTAAGGAAAGGGATCGAGTTCTTCCTGCTTCAATAACCTAACTTATATAAAACAGCTTCTGCCAGCGGCATCGCCCATGTGAAAGTAAAAAAAATCACACGGAAACAATACTCACGAAATAAAACGTAGGTATCCTATACTCTATTCCAGGAACCTCTAACATGATTGAAGCGTGTGCCAAAATTTCATCGAAATTTGCTCAGCTATTTGAGCGTAAATGAGTAAGAAACACACACATGTATTTTAACTTTCGCCTTTTTATAATAGTAGGGTAAGACAGATTTTACTTAAATGCACTTAGGTAATGTTTTTTTTTTGGGAAATTAGTTAACTTAATTGTAGGCAAATAATATGGATGGGAATTGCCACACTACGTTGATAGCGCATCGATATTGGTATCTACGCACGCACACACAACTAAGCGAGTGACACAATCAAGAATTTATCAAAAAATGAAATATTTTTATCCTAAAATAATAATCGCTAAAAAAATAACTGAAATCGAGTATAATAATATATTAGTATTATCTATTACTTTCAGGATGTGCGTTTATATATTTAAATAATTAATAATTCTATCGTTTTATTAATATCCTACCATTAGCAAAGAAAATAATATGTAACTAGGTACTTTGCCCTAACTAATTATAATTCCGTTAAATCATTTCCATAATGCCCGAGATAAATAATGATGTATCACACACAGGGAACCTTGAAATTCTGTCAACGATAACAATAATAATGTCTTCGCCTTCAGCCAGTATGTAAAATTATCTAATTACTCGTCTTATCTGAAGTTACACAAACATTTTTAATTATTGAGAGACCGTACTATGATTGAGATAAAGAGCGCACCGAATAGGTAGCAACTCGTATACAATTTTAACTGTAATGAACGAAAATGACTACCATATAAAAGTAGTATTGTTATTTTTTTTTTGCCTCTTACAGTTTGGTATTAGGCCAGTGCCAAGTTTAAAAAGTATTAAAAAAATGTTTTTGATACAAAATAGAGACACATTTTTTGCTGGCCTATTCGTGGATGTAACATATTATTATTCTAATGTTTTTGCAGTATTCGTATTTGGAAGTAAATAATATATCGAGTCGGTCTTCTCGGCAAACTTCGCTGAGGTAGTCTACCGCTACAATAACATTCTCAGCTCCATTTTATCGAGATCGCGTCTGATTCAATGATTCCATATACACACACTGTATGGTCTAGTTGTGTAGACACTTGACAAACAAAACTACACTAATTTTGTATCACAATATCCACTAGGAACCAATTTGCGAATAATTAAAACAGCCAGAACTACACTCGCGAAAATTCTGCCAAAAAAAAAAACGCTGACTGTTTTTAACATTTTTTGTACCGAGACGCCACGACTACCACTACAAAACTTTATAATTATAAAAAAGAAACCACCAATTACCTTCTCACAATAAAATACGACTCTTGCCAATCCTGCGGGCACATTGTGCGGGCAGTAAAAAATATTAGCAAGTTATAGCATCTCTTGCCGAAGCCATCGCCGCTATTCGAACTCTGAGAAGCAATCTAAAACGGCAATGAGCCAGCCACAACCATCATACAGCCCAGGTGTGCTTAGGACCGGTGATCATTGAAGAAAACGAGTCCTTGAGTGCAAATTAACAAGCGTAGCATGGAACACTCCCTAGCTAGATGAAACAACCAGTAAAGATGAAACAATCAGCTCGAAGGATGGATGCGAAAATTGAGAAACCACGTGTTGTACCCAATATAGAAGAGCTATCCAGGAGCTACTCAGCCTTTTCTAGCAGGGAGCTGCAAAAAGTCTGAGATGGCGTCTATTAACTGACCGTACTGCCTTCGTCCCATGTTATCCCATGTTGGAGTCGAAGCAACACGATTTTTCTTTCACTTCGTGTTTTGAACCCTTAAGGTAGCTCATTAGACCCACCCTACATTTTACCAGCACCACCTCATCGCTCGATGTCCACTCGTTGTCGGCAGGTGGTCAACAGCTGGATGCTGCGTGTCAACCAGTAAACGTCAAGTGGTCCACGGGTTGGCGCCGTGTTGTTAACCAATAAACGTCACGTAGTCAAGGAGTGGACATTGTGTTTTCCGCGAATAGATGAGTAGTTTATCGAGGAATGGCGGGAAAGGGTGCGGTGTCTCGCCTATGCATCGTCTTCGTACGTGAACCACTCGCAGATAGCACACTATCTATTCATGTGTCATTTTGCGAATGTGGCATTGTGCGCCTAATCCATCCATTCGAGACCAGTGCGTGGGCAACGCAAGGCAAGCGTGCGAGCAACGGTGACCACGTGGTCCATTCGCCGTCCGCGCGTGGTCAGCCCGCGGGCGAGGCGCTCCGGAGTGGATGTAGTGAGCGTTTTTTTCTATAGTACTTACTCCACACAAAGACGACTAACCGCTCGAGGCGAGGTGCTGCTGGTCGGGTGTCGGCTGGGTATAATGAGCTATGACCTTTACACTATGATTGACTTCCTCTTCTTTCATATAATTCCTCACACAATCCATCCAAGTTTTCATTAATCAATTTACCTAAGACCTTTTTTGTGGTTGCAGAGTTCCTGATTCAAAATGGCGATAAACTTAGACAAACCGAGGTATGACCAGGGAACGTACTGGGGCAGAGCCAAGCATTTTATCCTGCTCACCAACCCACTGAACGTGTTTGCTACAGAATCACAATTGAATGAGGCGAAGAATGTCGTCGATACTTTTAGGTATGTTCTTAATAAACTTCCTTTTCATCATCAGCTTGACTTCGCCCATTGCTGAGAAAAGGCCTATTTCCTTGTGCCCATTCCCCACAGTTCTGTGCCTGCCAAATGTAGGTAATACCCGCGATGCGATAGCTTCATTGTCCTCTGCCTATCTGTTCATCCGTCATTAACAAAATAAAAAAAACCAATGTGAATAAAGATCAAAATCCAAGGGTTCCTCTTTAAAGTAATAATTTCCAAGTGACTGGCAAATTGAAATATTATATATGTCGTGGCCAGATCTTAGAATTGACTACTTCATGATGTGACCAGCCATATCATGAAATGGTTGCATTACATGATATGGCCAGATAAAACTGGCCAGATCGTTTAAACAGCAACGTTTGATGATATTTCGATCCACGTTTGGCCATATCATTAATTTAGGATTAATAGACTTTTTACAATTATTAAGGGACTTTGGGCACCTCGACTCGGGCCCAGCAGGGTCGAAGCCTACTGGGGCCTAGGTGATGCGAAAGAGATCCCCGGGTGTGGGTTTTTAGTCAGTAAAAGTTTGACACTATCTCTCGCTTTGCCCAAGAGCGGGGGATGTCATTAGATGATTTTCCCACTCGAAAAAAAAACCCGACTCGGACAGGTTACTTATAATATTCCACAACTATCACACAACGCCATCTAGTCTCAAACTAAGCAGAGCTTGTGCTATGAACACTAGACAACTGATAAACATACTTATATATTTCTAAATACATACATATTATAGATAAATTACACCCAGACACAGAACAAACGATCGTGCTCATCACACAAATATTTGTCCTGGGTGGGAATCGAACCCACGACCTCCGGCATAGCAGTCAGGACCACTAACCACTAGACCAACAGGCCGGTCCAGTCAGGTTAGAAGGCCTTAGTGGTTTTTTTTTTTTATAACCACCCTGAAAAGCATATTTCAGTGCACAATTAGTATTTCTTGATGGAACAGAGGCACATTTTGTAGTAGAAAACAGAAATAAATTGAGGATCAGTAAATACGAGCCCAATTAAAATCGTATTTAACTAATGTCGTTGGCAAAACTGTACAATACTGCATGCAAACTATTGATTGACTGCAGGCTCGGGTTAGTTAAATAACACAATTTTGTATCGTAATTATATTTCATTAGACTTTTACCTTCTATTTGAAAATTGTTATTCGCTTTTAGTAAAAATGTCGCCATAAAAACGTCACGAAAACAAATCGCAATCAGCACCTCTACCGGTGGTGGGCACGCCACAATTATGGCGGTAAGTCCCCTCTTTGAGGCGTGGGTGGAAAGACCTCACGGCGTCCTCACCTTCCGCATGACGCAGGTTCTCACCGAACACGGTAAGTTGGGGAATTCCTGCACTGGATTCGTGTGGAAGCGACGCCCGTGTGTCACCACTGTGTGGACCGCCCGGAGGACGCGGTGGAGCACACGGTGGAGGTGTGCCCCGCTTGGGCAGAGCAACGCCTTGTCTTCGTGGGGGCGATCGGCGGCGGCGATCTCTCGCGCCGGGCCTTGGTACAGGCCATGGTCCGGAGCGAGGAGGAGTGGCAGGTGGTCGCCTCCTTCTGCGAAGCAGAAATGCTAGCAAAGGAGGCGGCCGATCGCGTGAGGCATCGGTCCTCACGCCCCAACCGCCGCCGGGATTCCGATCCCGATTTCCGGCGACCGTAGGCGCGAGCTTGCGGACGGTGAGCAATAGGTAGCCCGCCGTCCGACTGTCCGGTAACCGTCCGGACCGAGCCCAAGTCGTCGACGGCGCGTATTGTTCCATGCGCGCCTCAGGGAGATGTCAGCAAATCGTAGGGGCCCAGCAGGGTCGAAGCCTACTGGGGCCATGGGTAATGTGAAAACGAAACCCGGGGCCCTGGGTCGAAGGCAACGAAGGAACAGGAGTGGGTTTTTAGTCGGTAAAAGTCTGACACTATCTCTCGCTCCACCCAAGAGCGAGTTTTGTCATTAGATGATTTTCCCACCTAAACAAAAAAAAACCTCTACCTGTGGACAACATAATTATTTTACGATATGATCAGCCATGTTTGAACATATCACGAAATAATCATGCGTTTAGCTGTTCATATCGTTAAACGCAGTGTTCATTGATTTGGCTTGCCCATATCATGATGTGGCCAGCGGACAAGTTCCTATAAATTCAAACGTTGCTGTTCAAAACAATCTGGCCAGTTTTAGCTGGCCATATCATGTAATGCAACCATTTTATGATATGGTCGATCATATCATGAAATGATCAATTTTAAGATCTGGCCACGACATATACATAATATAAAACAACGTGTTTTCTAATGATTGATTGATATACTTTTTATCTTTATTGTACACCATAAAATAATTACCTACTGTAGGAAATTCAATAAACATGTCATGTTACGTCTCATTAATAATGTTAATAAAATATTAAAACAAAATTGATACGAGTATGTTTGTAAATTGTATCATTTTATTTAGCAAAACAACTGCGCTCTTCGCGTCTTGAAGTTTGGTTGAAAAACTGTTCACAATGACACGGTACCTACACCTACTCGTAGAACACGATAATTATTGCTCAAATATGCATTTATTGGTGCTGCTGCATTGACAGGCAGCAGCACCAAAAAATACCATCACCACCATCACACCATCACAATATTGATCTTCGCCCGTGTGATGGTAGAAAATTATCCCAAGGGAACATACTCCCGGGAACGATTTCTATCCTATGTGTATTCCAGGACATGGTCTACCCATGTACCAAGTTTCATCGAAATCCATTCAATAGTTTTTTCGTGAAAGAGTAACAAACATCCATACATACTTGATGGGGACATGTACCGGGGCGGCGGCTGGGGCGTGAGGATGTCCGTTCTCACACTTACAGCCCACTCCTTAGCTCACATTACTGCTTTACAGAAGGAGACAATCGCAAATACAATACATCGTAAGTAGTTAACAGTTTTTTTTTTTTCATGATAACAGGAAGACACAAAAGATGCCTCCAGGCTATGATGAAGACAAACTGTGGGCCGCCAAATATCTGTACGACAGTGCATACCACCCCGACACTGGTGAGAAGATGATCCGAATCGGTCGCATGTCTGCGCAGGCGCCTATGAACACACTTATTACTGGATGTGAGTAATAACAATACTTCAAAGTATCTAGACTAGAACAATGTAGCTCTCTGCGAGTTAGCTTCATCCCGTCGTAAGCTTTGATCAATGATCAATGGTCCTTTCAATAGACCCCTAAGTTCCAGGATTTGCCAACAATTTGACTGGAAAGCTAAACCTGGGTTCGGTAGCCAGGTCGGTAAACTATTATTAATTTTTCCATAAGAAATTTCTCGTTAGCAGTCCAAAATTTGAAAGTTTTTTTTAATAGATACTTCTGTAATCGAAAAGTGTCTAAAGTCGTATGTCCTGTGTACTCCGCTATTCCAAGTAATATGGGACAATGGCAGGAAGAAGACGAAGAAGAAGACTCTGCTAGTCTCCGTTGAGATTGATCACCCTCATCATCATCTTCCTGCCCTTGTCCCGTTTTATTTGGGGTCGGCGAAACACGCTTTTGTCTTCCATTCTGCCCTATCACCCGTCACGCTGTCACTAACTGCCTTTTCTTTCATATCACCCTACTTAATAAAAATCGGTCGGGAGAATTATTATTGGTGAAAGCCCGCGAAATTCAAATTTTCTTAAGTTTTTTGCATTTTGCTGGTTAGTATCAAGTTGTATGTCAATTAGAATATGATTGGCGGCGTAATACGTATTTATTAACGAAATTATAATAATTCAAATCATCAATTTGATACAACCCTCTCAGTTCGTCTTACGCTATTGTATGACTTTCATGAAATAGGATTTTTGATTCAGCAGTGGTTCCTTTGATAAAGTTTTTATATTCATGAGAACTTTGATAAGAAAGGTGATCAATGAGCCAAAACTCATCCTTGTAGAGCAAGGAAATATTTACCTACTAGCTTTTGCCCGCGGTTTGGCCCGCACTCATAAAATATAGCCTGTCACTCAGGAATAAAGCAGCTTTCTATCGGTGAAAAATTTTTCGCAATCGGACCAGTACTTTCAGAGATCCTACAAACGAAAAACAAACTTTTATAATATTAGTGTAGATATCTAGCTTGTACTGTCCCATAACTGGGTGAAGGTCACTCTCCATTCCTTCCCGGCTCTGGGCAACATCTTGATTCAGGAATATAGTATTTTTATTATTTTTTCAGGCATGATATCGTTCTACAAATCGAATTTCGCTATAATATTCTGGCAGTGGACCAATCAAACGTTCAACGCTATCGTCAATTATTCGAATCGTTCTGGTGATGCTGTTATCACCCCAAAGTAAGGACTTGGAACTATTTAGTTTATTGTGTAATTATAATGAATACCGACATCCTGAAGAATCGCCGAACTTTAGTGGCTGTGAGCAGGGCACATTGCTCGCAGAACAGAATGATGGTCGTTGGGGCCGAAATGTGTGGAGTAGAGTGGCGATTGCGCACCGGAATATGCAGCGCTGGAAGGCCTCCCACAAGGTAGGCCGATGACCTGGCTATTGGCTAACTTTTTCAATAACAGTTGACAACTAGCATTCGTTGCACACTAAACTAAGTTGTCAACTGACAATTTCATAAAATTGGTATTATGTATCACACAAGTGACTAACAAACTACGGTGGAAATGTCGTGAATTATAAAAATTTACGGTGCCTATTGTGACAAAAATTTTTATCGACTATTATACAGCTTCAAAAGCTTACACAATCGCAATTTTAAAAGTATCGATACAATAACATCTGTCAAAACGTGTTACGGTGGCTATCAAAGGCACCAGTGGCTAATGACTTCACTGCAGTTAGTCACTGAAGATAGGCAATACGAAACTAGCTGTTTGACAGTTCAATGATGCACATTGTTAACAAGTGATCATCACTTGAATTGTCAACAGAGTTACGCAACGCTGGTGAGAGGCGCGGGAAAGCGATGGATGTGAGACTCACAGGACCGTTCGTTGTGGTGACATTTGGGGGAGGCCTATGTCCACCAGTGGACGTCTTTCGGCTGAAATGATGATGATGAGTGAATGCAACACCGCTACCTGCTTTTGTTAATTTCAAGGGGACTGTGGTCCTTGAACGGAAAGGACAACTTAAAGACAGTGTGTGTAAAACCACATCAGTCAGGAAAAGTCTGACGCGCCCTCCAGCTCCACCCTAGACCAGGAAGTTATTGGATGATTTTCTACTTAAAAAAAAGTAACAAAAACTCATATATCGTTTCTGTCGCATGACTAATTGTATCAATATTGCAGGTACCTTAAAAATGGTTGTTGGTTGGTTGGTTGGTCTGTAACAACTGAATACTATTCCAATGTTTACTCAAATATATAGGTACATATCTAGCTTTTGCTCGTGGCTTTACCCGTGTACATAAAACATAGCATATGTCACTCGGGAATAAAGCAGCTTTAAACGGTGAAAAAATTTTAGCAATCGGACCAGTACTTTAGCGATTACCTCCTACAAACAAAAAAACAAAATTTACCTCTTACCTTACTATTAGTGTAGATATTGTGAAGCATCCTTCCTGAGTTTCAGGGCCTGTGCACACCATCTTTTTTAAACGCGCCGTTGACGCGCGTTTGTAGCGATACAGACGCGATACACACGCGAGTCTGACGCAGCCTGTAGACCTTTAATAGGATAAAAGCTGCACGTTTAATAGGATAAAAACGCGCGTCAACGGCGCGTTTAAAAAACGTGGTGTGCACAGGCCCTCAATCAGTTATTATCCGAGTGACCCTACTACGCAACACACATTGGCTGGGTAGGTCTGACAGCCAATACCGGCGAAAGTAACCTAAAAAAAGAATGATTTAATCTAAATATTAACAAATTACTATTATTATTATTTTTATTCAAATATTATTATTTTATTTTATTGAAATGTTATTGGTGAATAAATAAATTATTATTATAATTATATTTATTTTCCAGGCAATTACTCGCGTCTTACTGTGCGGCGTGTACGGGTGCCTTGTCTACTGCCTTATACCTCAACAGTAAAGTCAAGGTAAGAATTCATTTTCATCTGAAACAACTAATCTCGAAAACCATTATAAAAGATTTTCAAATAATTTGCTAATAGCCTTAAAAAAGGTTTTGTATTGTAAAAAAAATCGGAAAAATTCTTTGCTTTTTTTCTGCGGTTGGTAGGTAGGTAACACAGTGCAGTGAAAATCTTGACGCTTGACAAGTGTAATTTTACAGGAGAAGAATAAATATGTAAGTATTGTGTGCAAAATAAAGTGTAAGTTCTTTGGTTTTATTTATCTCTTATAGGTACGCACATTCGTCTTGAACACGCTTTACTAGATTTATTTTTTTATCACTATCCAAAGCTTTTCAGGGTTTTTAACGAAAAATAAATCAAAACCTCATCATCATCATCATCATCTTCCTGTCCTTGTCCCGTGTTATTTGGGGTCGGCGCAACACGTCGTTTTCTTCCATTCTGCCCTGTCACTCGTCATGCTATCACTAACTTCCGTGTCTTTCATATCACTCTTCACACAGTCCATCCATCATTTCTTTGGTCTCCCTCTCCCTCTCCATCCATGCACATGTAAACTCATAACTCTTTTAGTAACATGCGTTTCATCCCTCCTCTTCACATGACCATACCAAGACAAATCAAAACCAGTTATTCCTTACATTTTGTCGACTTACGCGAATTTTTTGTATAAATCGTGTCTGTCTGCAATAATTTGTATGGGAATAAAAAAAAAACAGGCATTAGGCTTAATTAGTACGAGCTTTACAAGGTTTTCACTGCACGGCGCCAATATGCAAGCAGCATTCGAAACGGCTTTATCATAATTTACAACTATAAAAAATCACTGCTCAACAATTTATTATCTCGACGCCAATAAATTTCGGCCAGGTGTATTTTAGTATCAAAACGATAGTGTATCGCGTATTTTTCCAACCTTATCTTCTATTTTGGTAGTGTCAACACTTCCACTAATTACTTATATCAAGTATAATATCTAAACGTCATGGAGGTGTGTCGTATCGTGTTGGAAAAACCGTGAGATTATAAAATGTTTACATTGGAAAACACGTGGCTGTCACGTGACTTCGATGTCTGGAAGTTGGTTCTATCATCATATTTGTAAAGCTGATTGTTACTTGAAGAGAGAGACTGAATGTCAGCTTAGTTCATGACATCGCCCCGTATTACATGGTACTTAAAAAATAACTAGCTCTATTTATGGGCCAATATTTTGTTCCCAACGGCTCCAAAACAAATTTTGTAGCTATGGTTGGCAAAATAAAACGATTATGGCTCACATTGAAATTTGTAATTTGTTTAAAATAGTTTTTAAGGTTCAGCCAAAAATCGACCTTATATGCTAATAAAAAAATAATTCAGAATTTCAACTTCTGTTAACACAAATCGGTTTTAGCTTGCTACATATTAAATAGTCAATTAGGATTTATAATTAAAAAAATAATTAAAATCACAGTATCAAATTTAACTAATAGATCTTATGCTACTGCTTATATGACAATTATTTAAAGGTAAAAATAATAAATACTTCCCTAATTATTTTTCAATTTTGCTGATCTTGCACATATTTTTTTAGAGCCGCTAGGAACAAAATATTTGAAGCGCATGGGAATACGCCATATACGGATGGGCGACCGGTATAATCATCTTTTCTTTACACCCTGTATGATATTATGATCACATCAAGATTAGCAAGTCTGAGTACCATAACAATCATATTATCTTAAAAGAGTTAATTTGTTATGATTACGACATCACAACTCCACCGTGACCTATAGCATGCGAGTCGTGCTTGACAGATTTGCAATAGTGTGTCATGAAAGTTCACTTATCGATTACACTGTAAATGGGATCGCAAACAAAAACATAATAATATAACACTTGTTATATTACTATGACGTCAGAATCCTCCAACACGTTTGAAATAGTACGTAAGTACTATGATAATGTATCGTACCTCAATTTGTATCCATAATTTCGTTAAATTATCTAGGTAGAACGTCTGTATGTACTTTCGTGGTAATTAGAATAATTAGAATAGATAAGGTGCGACTACACGGGCAACTAAATTGTTTACTTTTGGGCAACATTGGTCAAATACGACGGTTGGGAAAGGCGTAGTTCTTGAGTGGGGACCGCGAATTGGCAAACGTAAGGTAGGCAGCTCTCTGGCTAGGTGGAGTGACGACGGTCTTCAAGGGGTGCCTGAAATTGATAGCAATTTATGATGAGTGTTGCGGAGAATCGATAGGAATGGTGTGTTATTGGAGAGGCCTATGTCCAAAGTAGACTGCTGTAGGCTTATAATGGACGCCCATTATCATCAAGCAATTAACTGCAGTGATGCTAACATGTAGCTTTTCTAGACACAAAACTACGCGATATTTTGGCCAAGTATCTGGCAGTACCTATCTACTGCTTTGTAGTCTTAAAACACATACATGGTTCCCACTTTATCTCTGGACTCTAAAACAGACCCTGACCACTTCGTTTGTTCCTATTAGTATTTCTTTTGAGCTATATCTACTTACAAAATAAATACATATATTTATCTTTACATGGAGTAATTGAGCAAAGAGATTACTTACTCCACATTCTGCCAATGTCTTCGCAACTAGGTATTGCCGGCAATTAACTTACTAAAAAAGCTGCCCGTGTACACGCAGCTCAACCATTTATTTTTACTTCACCATTGTATTTACATTTAGATTAGTTAATTTATGTTTATATTTGTATTTACTATTGTTTTTTTATTTTTATTTTCATAATAAATTCCAGGGCATGAACCCGCTGTATGCTCGGTTAGTTCCCTTCGCCGCCGTGTGTGGCGCTAACTTCATCAATATACCCATGATGAGGAGCACGTAAGTACGGTTTATAAGTTAGTTTTATTCAAATGGAGCGATACAAGTAATTTTCTAAATTACGACAAACAAGTCTTGGTTGGTTGGTGATAATAAATAAGTAGTCGTAGGAATAAGGTCGTCGGTGATAATAAATAGGAAACTTGATATGTCTGAAATTGTCTTTTAAGATTATTTATTCAGTACACAAAAGAAATTACTGATAAGTACTCCCGTGGATCTTCGTGATGCTAATATTATTTATTGTTAAAAAATGCTCGGGGTCACTTGGACCGAGTTTCGAACAAACGCTTCCATTCTCGAGAAACTGCCCCCCTAGCCAAGTTACAACCGTTTCGTTTCAATTCTCCTTTCGTCGATCGCCTCGAGAAGGCCAGGCCTCCGATTCCGAAAAGAGAATCGAAACGAAACGGTTGTAACTTGGCAACGAGGGCTGGGCGTCAAGGAACGCTTGTCTACGCTGGTGCGCAGTCGTATTTTTAAATACTTTGGCCATATTTGTCGACGCGGAGGCGACTCCATCGAACGCCTTGTAATACAAGGAAAGGTGGACGAAACAAGGCCGCGTGGCAGATCACCGATGCGATGGACTGACCAAATAAAAACGACTGTTGGCGGCCCATTGGACGAGTGCATCCGGATGACTGCCAGTAGGCAAAAGTGGCGGGAAGTCGTGCGGAGTACCCTGACGGCTTCCGGAGAGCTACCTTCGTGGTAACCACGACCACTCTGGCAAGAGTTAAACGACCAAGGAGAGAATATTATTTACCTATCTTTGGAATTTAAATTCTAAAATAATGGTCTAATATATTATCAGCTAGCAATTCCAAAATGATATTCGATTATGTTAATGACATTTGGAATATCGAGAAAGTAGTTACTCGTATACCGTTGACATCACTAGTGGCTCGGTCCGCGTTTTAAGTGGCTTATTAACCCATTTTTTTTTTACTTTGTTTCACACTAATACTATAAAGGCAAAAGTTTGTATGTATCTGTCATGTATGTGTGTGTACGTTTGTTACTCATTTGCGCTCAAACGGCTGAACTGATTTGTATGAAATCGGGCACACGGGATAACCATATCCAAGAATAGCACATAGAATACTTTTTATCCCGGAAATATGTTTTCTTGGGATATTTTTACGCGAGCAAAGCCTTTGATAGAAGCTAATGTCTTTTTTACATAGCATGGGTAGGATGACAGCAGAACGAAAAATAGAAAAGGATAGGTAGCTACATTGTATGAATCTGACAGCTGTCACCCGCACCATCCTATAGTTATTGTAGTGTAGTATACGTGATAATTCTTAAACCTTCACTTGTCATATTTCAGTGAAATCATGAAAGGAACGCCGGTATTCACACCGGATGGACAGCGAGTGGGTAACTCTAAGATCGCGGCCGCCTCAGGCATATTCCTAGTTTGCATATCCAGAGTGGCAATGGCCGTGCCCGGAATGAGTAAGTATCTATATATAAAAACTAGCTGACCCGGCAAACGTTGTTTTGCCATATAAATAATTTTTAAGTAATTTCTAGAAAAATGTTAAGGGTGGACAACCCTAACCCTATCACTAAGGGGTATGAAAAATAGATGTTGGCCGATTCTCAGACCTACTCAATATGCTCACAAAATTTCATGAGAATCGGTCAAGCCGTTTCGGAGGAGTACGGGAACGAACATTGTGACACGAGAATTTTATATATAAGATAGTTTCTCTTAGAAAGGTACGGTTGGCTCAATGGTTGAGCGATTGGCTGCTGCGCTGCGTGTCGCGGGTTCGATTCCCGAGCGGAGCAATTATTCGTATGGTCTACAGGTAGTTTGTTCCGGGTCTGCGTGTCTCGTGTTTGCGAGTTTACATGTCTGTGAGCGTACCCACGATACAGAATTATTTCTAGTGTGAGGCAACGTTTTTTTTTAAAGAAATAAACAAAAATTTTACATACTATTCGATACGACCCAAGAATGGAGCGTGCGGGGCTCGGCAAGGCTCCTGGGTCGGGCAAAAAGTGCTATTGTGGTAGTAGTGCTAAAAAAACGTTATTTGTTGATATCCCACGTAGAAAGAGGAGACCCAGTTTTTTTTTTTGGCCCAGGGCCGTTTGTTATCTAACTACGCCACTGATTGGCCACCGTGATCGAAATCGATCGGCATTGGTTTTTTATCCTATACTGAGCTGCAAACCGCAAAAAACTGTCAAGGAATCCGTCAGAATTATTGACTACCTCAAAATTTTGATTGTCATAATCTCTCTATAAGATGTTTTTCCTAATTTCTAAACATGCGTATTCTCATGTTCCAGCACTGGTACCAATAATAACGAACACGGCAATCAAGAAGCGTTGGTTCAAGCCGTCTTCGCTGGCCATCATCCCGTTCCAGCTAGCTCTGGTGTGTCTCAGCGTGACGTTTGCCACACCACTGTGCTGCGCCTTCTTTGACCAGAAGGCCAGCATCAGTGTGGATACCATTGAGAAAGAATTGAAGGTAATCGTTTGTTTAGTGCTTAATAAATTCAGCCACCGTTAGCGTGGGCTTGCGCGTCCGCAAGCCCACGCTAACGAGTAATAGGTAGCTCGCTGTCCGGAGCGATCCTGAATCGTCGACATGTTCCACGCGCACCTCAAAGAGATGCCAGCAAAACCGTAGGGGCCCAGCAGGGCCGATGCCTACTGCAGCCATGGGTTGATTTCCGAAAGTGAAACCCGGGGCCCTGGAACGCAAAAGGAAAAGAAGGAACATCTTAATAAACTAGTGCGCCTCACCATCAATGATTGCATCGCTGCTTACCATCAGGTGGGATCGCAGTCAAGCACTGGTTTATATGAATTAAAAAAAAAAAGGTGTGGTTTTAGTCAGTTAAAGTCTGACACACCCTCCTACTTCGCCCTAGAGCGAGCGGGTGAAGTCATTAGATGATTAAAGTGCTTAGTAAATTATTTCTCATTAAACGCCAGAAGATGTCGCGTTAGACCAAGGCTTAAACCTTGGAGAGGCGAGCTCGACTTCTACCTAAAGGGCTGGATCGCTCTGCTTAAAGTCACCCAAAAGGCAATGGAAAAGGCTATGCTCGGAGTTTCCTTGCGTGATCACATTAACAATGAAGATATCCGCAGGAGAACCAAGGTTACCGATATAGCCCGAAAAATCGCCAAACTGTAGCAGTGGGCAGTTCTCATTGCTCGTAGAACAGATGGTCGATGGGGCCGAAAGACGCAACATTGGAAGGCATCCCGTAAGGTGGACCGACTACCTGGTGAGGGTCGCGGGAATCCGATGGATGCGAGACGCAAAAGGGCCGTTCGTTGATTCGCCTATGTCGAACGGTGGACGTCTTTCGGCTGAAATAGTGATGATGACCGTGGCCCTGAAACGCAAAGGGCAACTGAAGGAACATGGGTGGGTTTAAGTGGATAAAAGTCTGATACTCCCTGTCGCACCGCCCGAAGCTGGAAACGTTATTTGATGACATCCCACCTAAAATAAAAGACAGGCTCGCTCTAGCAGAAAATTGTGTGTCAGAGGGAGAAAGTGTCTGACACGACACGAAGTGGACCTGATGGTAAGTGACGATGTGGTCGAATACTAGGATACGACAGTCGCTGTCTCGTTTTCGAATTTATAAAAGAAAAATGTCTCGCTGATGCGCCTTCGCCCACGTTTAAATTAGTCCACGCTACGCTTCTGCGATGTAAACTATCATATAAACACTTAAAAAAAAAAAGCTGCACTAGAATTTGCGTGCCTGCCTGGATTCGAAATCGCGACCTAACAACTCATAAGTTATAGGCAATTAACACATAACTACATAAAAGGCATTAATTTAATTTCATGATCACTACTCTTATAATAAGTAAATGATTCATAATAGTACCTAAATGATAAACATAAGTCCTCCTTTTTATTTTATTTTTTTTCAATCCATTCAAAGGTTGTCTGGTAGATATACAAATATTGTTTATTCTTTTCTAGAGAGCAGGCCTGAGTCCAATAAATGGAACATTATATAGGGTGACTGGTAATTAGTGTACGATACTTAAACACGTGATTGTGCTCATGATAACCAACTTCTACTATGGAAACAAACCTGAAATCGCGAAAAAATATCAGCTGTTCAGTACATTTATGTTTGCCTAATGTACTGAACAGCTGATATTTTTTTCGCGATTTCGGCTTTGCTCCCATAATAAAAATTGTTTGTTATCATGAGCACAATCAGGTGTTTAAGTATCATACACTAATTGCCAGTCACCCTATATTCTTTAAAGAATTATACCAGTATCATAATTGTGTACTCTCTTAATTATGAATTATACATAGGTATAATTCATCATTAAGAGACTGTCAATTCAGGGGCTGGTATAGGACAGCCCCTTACTTAATGAAAAACTTAACTCATCAGTAGACCTATAACGCAATGTCCTACATAGGCGATTCAACAGAACACGAACGCGAAGCGATGCGGTGCTATTGAAACAGAAATAAATAATAATAACAAGGCTGCACGGAAGCAAAGCAACGACAAGCGAAGCGGACGAGCTCTGAATGGCGGCCGAAGCAGTATCGCTCGTACGTAGGACAAAGCTGCCGCGTCGCGTTGAATTTACATGAACCGCATCGGATCGCTTCGCAATCACATTCACGTTGTGTCGCCCACGCAGGACGCCGCATGGGTCTGTTGGTTAAAATTTGAAATTGACAGTTTTATTGTATTTTTCAGGAAAACGTTAAAAAGATATCACCCGAGACGACTACATTATTCTACAACAAGGGATTGTAAGAAGCAGGAGTACAAATATTACCTAACCTAATGGCTAACAGAATTCGAGACAAACAAGGTTGCAATGATAGAGACAAGTCAAATCGATCATGAATGTTGTGATCTTAGAGAATTTTGTTCAAATGTCTTATGTTTAAAAGCATAAGCACAAGTACTATTTTCTGTAGAATAGGAAATATGTATGAAATATTTTGTTATCTCACCAGTTTATATATTAATAAGTATACAAATCTAGAATATTCTACGAATTTTGATACAGTTTTCATAGTTAGGAAAATAATATCAAAATTCGTAGAAAAGTAAACGCGATTAAAATAATTTTAAACAAATATGGTGACCGTGCGAGCGTCATGGACTTTGACGTCAAAGCCCATGTGGGACTTCTCTTTCTTTTTAGCAGCTTTGAAGTTTTATAACTTCGTTGTTGCTGAAGATGTTTTTAAACACTCTTTTATATATTTTTTTCTACTAGTGCAATTTTGTATTTGAATTTAGCAATTTAAAAAGATAAAAGCAAGTGTATTCCCTATTGCAAATTGATGGAAAAATCGTTAAGAAACATACTTTTTGAAACCAAAGGATTTGTGCTTACAATATTTTCGAGAGACGCTATATAACTTGTTAATGACTAGTTTTTAAGAATAAACTTGTTTTGTTATGAGATGACATTAGGTATATCGGGTGACTGGTAATTAGTGACCGATACTTAAACACGTGATTGTACTCATGATTACAAACAACTTTCCCAAAGAAACTTTTTTTTTATACTTATTAGTTCAATCACAATAACTAAACAGCTGTTTGAAACTTTGAATTTCGCGCGCGCCTTCACCCGATCATCTGTTAGCGGCGCGGCGCCCGCGTCCACGTTATCGATGACGTAAGCAATGTACCTGTCTACATGTTTCGGTAAAATAATATCCAAAGACTAGTATTTTGGAACTATACGCGAGCGCGCTATGCTACAATAAATTAGTATAAAAAAAGTTTCTTTGGGAAAGTTGTTTGTAATCATGAGTACAATCACGTGTTTAAGTATCGGTCACTAATTACCAGTCTTCCTATATATAATATTTAAAACCTATTTGCTGAGTGCGAGTTGTTTTTACGTTAAGCGTTCGAAACATTTACTGCGTTTGGCTCTCTGATGGCGGCTCCACATTAGTGCCGTGATTTCACGCGTGCTCACGCTCCACATTCACGGGATGCTCAATCGTTCGTGAAACTCGCCGTGAAATGGACGTAAAAGCTGCTGCTGCAATAACTTTGTTTGCTATGGCAACATTTGAATATTAGACGTTCAAAACAACAAAGTTATTAGAAAGCGTTGAGAAAAAAGATGGTGGATGACTGAAATACATAATCATTAAATTCATTTCAGACTTTCTATGGAGAAGCAGTATTATATTCTGAACCCAGTAGTGAATTTAACTCGTATGTAGACAGTGGACTTTCAATAGATACATATATGCTTCAGAAAGTGTTTTCCAATTATTTATTATAGACGTCCGTACACCTTTGTAGTGCAGAGTAAACTGGTACGGGGTCGTGAATGTGGATGTGTACGCGTGAACGCCGCGCGAAGGGGGCGCGAGCCCTTTGTCGCGGGACTAAATACTGACTCTGATCGGGGAACAGGCGTGGACGCGCGTCAACTCCGCGAAAACCGTCCACATTCATGTTCACGCCTGTTTACGGAGCTTCACGGCGCTCATGTGGAGTCGTCATGATTGGTTAAGAGCTAGAAGTGGGCCAATTGGAGCGCCGAACGACATAAACGTGAACTAACTCGCACCTGGCACTCTGTTGAATACAAGAGGTATATTAATGAACTACAGTTTGACATTACTATACTTTCCTGGTATTTCAATTACCTCGGAATTAATGGTTCAGAATAGTGTTTTTGATGTTGATATTTGTGGATTAAATATCGGATATCCGTCGTGTGTTGCTATGCTAAAAACTGGGCAAGTGCGAGTCGGAATCGCGCCCTGAGGGTTCCGTACAAACTTACTTACCTAATTCCCGAATGGAGTCTCGAAGATTTCTCCGAATCGCAACAAATTTACAGTTTTCAGATTTATTCCTATTCCTGTGCTATAAAACCTTGCTTTATGCAAAATTTCAGGATTCTAGGTCAATGGGAAGTACCCTATGAATTTTGATTTCCTCGAGAGTGTCGAAATATACGTTTTTTGAGACATAAACGGCCGTATCTTTTTTCGTTAACTAAGAAATTTGAATTTTTCACAGCTTCAAGAGACCGCAAACTTGAGTACCTACGTGGTTTTAATTTCAACTCAATACCTACACGCGTTTCCAAGATTGATTAAGGGCCTTGACAGACAGACGGACGAACAAAAAAAGTGATCCCCTAGGAACGAAACGCATTTTATTTATTTGTTAGAAAAAAAAATTTTTCACGGCATTTTGTAATGGTGTTTAACCAATCTTCGCAATATTGCCACTTTGGGGCGTTTCAGTTGGATGGTTTCGAAGTCTATAATGGGCGTAGAATTTTATTTTCGTGTTTTAGATATTTACAATTTATGTTCCAACCAAGTTGTATAAGCAAAATTTTATTATATTCTATTTTATTTTTATGAATAACATTTATTATGTATATTGTCCACCTATAGCAAAGAATGGGTGAAGCAGATGGTGAATGAGTTTTGTAAGAATTTGGTCACAGACAAGACTAAGAACACATACGTGTAGTGGTTTGACGATATTTACTAATTATGTGTTTTCAAGTAGATATAGTATATGCACAATCGTATGTACCTAATAATCAAAAGTTACTTGTATGTTCCTATACTTCATTTGTTTAGGTAGTTAACTAAACGTAAACAATATTGATATGTCTTTTTATAAAAAAAATCGTAAGTATAAAAGACATACTAAAGATTTTTTAAATTTAGTTAATTACAAAACATCGGTATAGGTAAATAACAAATTGCAAACATTTATAGATAATTTTTTTTGACAACATTTAGTTAATTACCTAAACAGATGGAGTATAAATTGTGTCCAGTCTGTGAAAGATGTAAGAGCTCAATATTATTATAATATATGTATATATATATACATATATATATCTAGTTGTTATGTTACCCCTTCGATCTGATCACTAAGGACTTAGTGAGAATTGTTTTAGCAATAATGTGCAATAACATTCCAAAGGTATACCTTTTTCATTATAATTTTAAATTATATTTGTATATTGTGATGTCAATTGTCCTGTCTATAAGCTGACAATAATACTGTAACTAGTAAATATAGAAATGTATTAAAACAATCAAATCATATTATTTGTTATTTATAAATGTTTTAAGAAAATCAGTTGCACATTTTTCAACAGTATTTTTTCGAGATTTTTTCTAATTTTGCTTTGAAACCTATTATGTAAATATGCAAAAAAAAAAATCTTAAATCAATATTGCAGAATGTAAAAAGAAAACAGTAACTGCCGTACCAAATAGCTATAATTTTAGTTAAGAAAATAAACTGTTACATAACTTGTTGTCTATTGTTATTTCATTGAGTCCACAACCATGTTCCGACAAGTAGCTACAGTCAGAGGTCAAAAGTGCAGTTGCACTCAACTAACTGTACTAGTTTAACATCTAAAGTATTAAGTTATTTTTTTATATATCACTCTTACTCCTTCCCTTTTATGTCTTTTCATTTACTAATTATTAAATATATAAAACTTATTTCAAGGGCATGAATCCATTGTATGCGCGGCTGGTTCCCTTCGCAGCTGTAGGCTGCGCTAACTTTATCAATATTCCCATGATGAGGAGCAAGTAAGTACCTATTTGTGTCACCACACACTTTCGGCTGGACTGGACTTCTACTGAAATTATAGCAGCATAGTGGCTTGATTGATCTTCCTTTTGATTAATGAAAAGGTCGGTTTTAACCTTGATCAAAGGGGCCTCGCACAAGGGAGGGTTATTCAAAGCCGGGTACAGACTGCTGTAACATAACATGCAAGGTAACATGAATGGAGCATTTCAAAGTGTAGACGCAGCGCGCGCACTAAGGGCCTGCGCTCACTTGAGACAAGACTATCTCAGACAGAATTGTATACGACGTCGCAGACTTGTCTGCGACAAGACTGTTTTGAAACGTCCAGTGTTGCCAACAGTTACACTAACTTACCACTAGAGTCAACTTTTAAAACCACCAGAAAACGACTAGCAAAAAATTATCCCACACACAAAATCGCAAAATTTCCCACTAAAAAAATGTGTGTTGTACGAAATAAAATAAGTAGGCATATAGGTTATTAGTTTTCTTTAATAATAACTGATAAAAATTAACAATCAGTTGATCAAAATACCATTTATGGGTAAATTAACACTAGTAGGTAATTCAACATACAAATTATTCAATATTAGGTAACTATTGTATTAATTCGTCTTCAGACGAATCATTTTTGTTTGCACCATCATCGTCGGTATCAGATGATATGATAATTATAGATTCTATGATGCTGATTTACACCCGAGTGATCGCATTTTTAGTAAAAAATTGAATTTTACTAAAGCACTTGAAAAATCCACTAGCCACTAAAACCAATATTTCGCAATTAAATGGGGGGTTCAAACCACCAGTTTTAGTGGAAAATTCACTAAGTTGGCAACACTGGCCGTACGCCGCTAGACTGTTTTGTCTTGATCGTGACATAGACAAAACAGTTTTGTCGCAGACGTCGTAGACAATAAAATTCTATCTAAGACAGTCTTGTCTCAAGTATACGCAGGCCCTAACCGAGCATGTACCTACTCACATAGTTGAACTGCTCTGTTCGCGCGCTTAAGGGCCTATTACACTACGCGATATTCAGCACACGATATTCAGACTGTCTTATTTTTTGTTCCGAGTAAGACCGGTCTAACCTTTATTACACTACGCGACATCGACTCAGACTGTCTGAATATCGAGTAGTGTAATAGGCCCTTTAGTGTGCACGGTTCGCGCGCGCAAGGCATCCACACTATGGGAATTCTATTACATTGCATGTTACATTACAGCAGTCTGTACCCGGCTTAAGAACGAGGTTTTTTAATAATTGATAGGCTCGCGTTTGGCCACTATTTCACCTGATGGTAAGCGACGATGTGGTCGGACACTGGGTTGCGACAGTCGCTGTCTCGTTTTTGAATTTATGTAGAAAAAGGCCTGGCTGATATGCCTTCGCCCACCTCTAAATTAGTCCACGCTACGCCTCTGAAGCTATGTATGAGATCAACGATGAAGCGAGAGAGTCCAAAAGATGCCTTGATTACTTTGAAAGTTCATGGGTCACAGTTGGTAGGGAACAAGAATAATGGCAGAGTTTCACACATTGTGCGTATAATTTTGAAGGAGAAGAGCTCTTAGTAATACTATCTAACAGGTATTTTAAAACTTCAGACTTATGATCGAACGCACAACGCTATGGTGAGCGGTAACGGACCCAAAGTCGTATGAAAAACGTCTAGAATCGAGTGGTCTTTTGTTCCGTCGCAGTATGCGTCAGCGGTGACGTGGATTACGAGTCTGGCACCGCATACCTCAATGTTTTGCGTTCCGATCAAGATAACATAGCTTTAAGATAGTTTTCAGTGGCGGTTTAGCCATTTAGCAAGAGTCTATCTAGTCAAAATATATTATTATTATTATTATTATATTCTTTATTGTACACCACATAAACAAAAATAAGGACAAACATAATTAAAAATAAGTGTACAATGGGCGGTCTTATCGCACAGGGCAATCTCTTACAGACAACCTTTGGATGGACTGAAAGAGAGGAGATGGATTTAGGGCTGTCAGTGTACAACATCAGAAAAATACTAATAAGACAGAATAATACAAATACATACATACAATATAAGAAAAAAAAAAAAAATATACTAATAAATATTAAATATATAATTGAGCCAGGAGAAGAAAAAAAAAAAAAAAAAAAAAAATCAAAGTGAAAGGTAATGCTCCTTCACCATTTTTTTAAACGTAGGTAGCGTTTGAGCACGCCTCACTTCTAAGGGTAACGCATTCCACAAACGAGCTGCTTGAATTGTGAAAGATTTGTCAACGAAAGAAGTGGAATGCGTGCGAATACTTAATTTTAGGGTTTAGTTATATTTATATTGAAATACAAATACAGCTAATTCCTTTGAATGTGATAGCCAATTTACTAGACTTTCCTCCAGGTAAAACCTCCATAGATCGTACTTTTCATTTACCTAACCCGATCTTAAAATCCACGGGGTTATTGGTGACCATTGTAATTTACACATACAAACAAAATATATAGTTCAATTAGTACCCTAAAAGACCCTCTTAAGATCATTTTTTTATTATAGATATGGCTCGCGTTTGACCACTATCTCACCTGATGGAAAGTGATGATGTGGCCGACGATGGAGCACGCTTGCCTAGAAGCAACTTATTCACCCTTGACTTAAAGACCCCTAGATTATAGCTATCAGGAAATACAGACTCCGGCAGGGAATTCCACTCCTTAGCTGTACGCATAATGAATGTGTTCCCAAAACGTATGTACGGGTGGGATGTCCACCATGTACAGGCCCTGCGCTGGCTTATCCGGCACTGAAGTTTTTTTTTACATTCGCGAACATGTAAGGATACTGAAAAAGATCTGTAGGTTTGTAGTTGTGACATGGTTCTAGCTAGATGATATATTTCAGTGAACTCTTGAATGGAACTCCTGTGTTCGTCCCAGACGGACAGCGTGTTGGCAACTCCAAGGTCGCGGCGATCACAGGCATCTTGCTTGTGTGTATATCCAGAGTGGGCATGGCAGTACCCGGAATGAGTACGTATACGACATTTGGCTATGAGATTTTACTATATATGTATTCGAGAAAATAGTGACGTTATCGTTGTCGTCGTTATAACAAAATCTACAACTTTCATGTTTGGGCTTGTACTTTTACTTATTCTGTGGTTTTGGGTACATACGTTCTGATTTACATCCATTCGAAGTCTAAATAGTAGTTTAATTTCAAGTGTCCGTTAGTAGAATTCCGATCAAAACAGTGACGGTCAAGCTTCTTATTGTTTTTTTTTTAAACCTTATTATCAAGATTTTCTTTTCATGTAAGTATTCACGCTTATGTGTGATATTAATTTTTTCAGCTCTGGTACCAATGATCACGAACGCAGCGATTCAGAGGTGTATTTTCTGCCCTAACTCGTTGTCCATCATTCCGTTCCAACTATCACTAGTGTGCCTCTGTGCGACATTCGCTACGCCATTGTGTTGCGCCTTCTTCGAACAGAAAGCCAGCATGAACATCAACCGTTTAGAACCTCCCTTGAAGGTAAGAAAAAATAATGCATTTCTATCTCTCTTAAGCTGTTGATCCCCGCATTAACGCCGGCGTATACGCACCATTGTCTTACTATTGTGTCTCTAATTACGCACTCAAAAGGTTAAGAGCAGTGGTGGAGCAGTGGTATGGTAACGGCCCCGACTTACGAGTTGTAGGTCGGTTCAAACCCAGCCAGGCGCATTATTTTGTGTTATCTATCTCATCACCACCTGCACTCAAAACGGTAAAGGAAAACATCGTGAGAAAATGAGCATGTCATAGAATCAAAAAATCGAAGTGACAGCCACCAATCTGCACCGGGCTCGCGCGTGGTGGATTACACCCCATTCGCTTTCCTAGAGAGGAGGCCTTGAGTCCTAGCAATACGAATATTATAAAGCTGATTATGCTATATCTGAGTGCATTTCTCAGGCGAAAAATTTACGCGTCTAAGCTGAAAACGCAGTGCTGCTTTACAGATAAGGCAATGATTTTTTTTCTCAGAATTAAAGTAACGTTAATCTAAATGAAGCCACTTAAATTATTTTTATAAGACTATTACTTTTTAAGAAAAACATCGGTAAATGACGAATTATCAATTTCTGTGTCTTGTCCACAATCACTTTCATACACAACATTTACCTCTCAGGAAGATAATCTTCAACTTTATAGGGTGACTGGTAATTAGTGTACGATACTTAAACACGTGATTGTGCTCATGATAACCAACAACTTTTACTATGGGAACAAACCTGAAATCGCGAAAAAAAAAATCAGCTGTTCAGTACATTTATGTTTGCCCAATGTACTGAACAGTTGATATTTTTTTCGCGATTTCGGCTTTGCTCCCATAATAAAAATTGTTTGTTATCATGAGCACAATCACGTGTTTAAGTATCGTACACTAATTGCCAATCACCCTATATAGGAAAAAGTATTTTGATTGCGTTATGTCGACCTACAAGAAACTAATTATTTTTGAAAGTTTAGACTCATAGTTAATGAGTACATGTCAACGGTAGTTTTGTCCGAGCGAAATTACTAATTTCTGTGGTCATTTTGTTTCGCCGTCCTGAGCTCCACCAATTAGTTTAAACGAACAATAAATCCCTGCCCGGCAAGAGACAGTCGTGGGCTTAAGCGCAGTAAGAACGGTAGAGCACCATATCGCCACGTCTTCCCACCAAAAATTTAAATACGTGATTTCAGTTTGCTCGGAACTAAATTTTGCAATTTCGGTGATCAGGTTTTGAAAGGATTTTTGCAAGAAATAAAGGTATCACTTTTATGCATGCTAAGTAGCCTTTGATACACATTAAAAATATAGAAAACAATAGTCAAAGCCTTGATAGATTCTTGTAATAAAAAAAAATAGCCACATTTCCAATTTCTGTGGGCCAATTTCTGTGGTTTCCGTGGCATCTTGCCTGTTTTTTAGGGCTAACTACGCCGCTGATGTTATTTTTTAGATATTAGCGCATTGACTGTTTTTTATTTTCACAGACAAAGGCGCTAGAACTATCTCCCAAAACAACTACAGTGTACTACAACAAGGGTCTATAAACAGCAGACGCTAAGCTTTTGATGTACCTACTGTGATTATCTTACTGAAAACTGAATCAAGACTTTAAACAAGTATGAGCCAATTGAATTGTTATGACAACGTAGGTACTCTTTGGACTTAAATCTGTGGTGATAGGGCCCAAACACAGAACTGCGATGCGACTTCGAATCGTAAAAATTTTCGGGCTCGCACGATGCATTGCAAGAACTTGCGAATTGATTCGCTTCGCATATTGTCACCTGAACCGATGCTTTGAATCACGAAATCGCATCACAGCAATTCGCATCGCAGGAAACTGCGGCGTCGTACCGCATCGCATCGCAGTTTTGTGTGAAAGCCCATATTGAGATCAGCATCACGGTCATCGTGAAAATTGTACTGGCTCTGCTAGTTCTTGTCGGCAGCTTTAGGAACTTGGGCGACATATCACCTAAGTTCTCAAGAGATGCTTAGTTGTTAAGACTACATTCGTTTTTTTGTCATTAAACACTCTATGAACTGTAGTTTAACGCCGTTTATGATCTAAAGTTTTATTTGTTTTTGTTTACGCCGTTAAAGCGCTGCGCTGAGAGCGAGTTGTTTTTACGTTAACACGATCTGGCTCTCTGATTTTAAGAACTTGGAGCGACCTAATCGGAGCGCCGAACGTCATGGCTCTCTGATTGGTTAAGAGCTTGGAACGGGCCAATCGGAGCGCCGAACGTTATGGCTCTCTGATTGGTTAAGAGCTTGGAGCGGGCCAATCGGAGCGCCGAACGTCATTATGGCTCTCTGATTGGTTAAGAGCTTGGAGCGGGCCAATCGGAGCCCCGAACGTCATGGTTCTCTGATTGGTTAAGAGCTTGGAGCAGGTCAATCGGAGCGCCGAAAGTCATAAACGTGTCGATCGCGTTAAAGTAAAACAAACTCACACTAGGCACTCTGATCATTTATTTATACAGTAACTAAATATAGCTCGAAATTTATGGCTGTACTTATATTTTGGAATAGAGCGCTTGAATTTTTAAACTTTCATATTGATTTTTTTTATTGTCTTTATTACGTGTTGTGCTCTTATTTATTATTTGATTTTTTGGAATTTCTTTATTGTATTCTTTACTCGCCCGATTTTTTGAACGAAAGTCAGCACAGCGTTGGGTAATAAATTGTCAAGTGCGTATCAATTGCTATGATTCACTGAAGGAATGATAAGTAACCTATCGAACTATCCATCTACTCCTTCAAGAGCTTGCATTTAATTTAGACACGTTGAACTTTACGTTCCAGAAACCAGGTGTAAGTACCTTATTGTTAATAATTAGGCGAGGCTTATGCTAAAAAATTTTTGTAAAAGATCGATCACAAAAATAACTGCGTTGATGCTCTGAAGATCACAAAAATGACTGCGTTGATGCTCTGAATCCGTTACCAGAAAGATTATTAGGAATATGAAAAAGTAACCTGATTCGTATATAGATTTCTTATTTTTGCTACATTGGATCTCAAAGTATGGTAGTTATAGGTGCTTAATTTAATTTCCAAGGTACTAATTGTGTAGGCTATAGCCTACAGCAGTAGTATACTACTCTAGTGCTCAAAATACAGTTCTATACTGTGATATAAATCCGAATACTGATCTGTCCTTTAAGCTGACTGCAATATAGAATGTATTTACTTTCATCTATAGAAAACGTTACTCACAATGTATTTGTATTATTAGTGTTGTTTTTGCTTAACAATAACGGTATACTTCTATAACTGTATAAAATACTGATTTTTTTTTTTCATTTAGATGTTAACCTTTATAATTTTTGGAAAATAAATTATTATTATACCTACTGGAAAGGTATTGTTATTTCTCTATTCACTAAACTATATTTAAGTCAACAAGAGTAAATAGGTTACTTCTAGGTAATCGCGTCGTCGACCGCATCGTCGATTTTCATCAGGTGAGATAGCGGTTTTGGAGGTATGCGGAACCGAGAGTAAAGTCCCGCAAACCTCCGTTGAAAAGGGAGATTCCTCCGACCAGACGGGTGTTATGTCTGGTGGGCAACTGCCCGATAGATGATTTTGGGATATCCTATATGTAGCCAGTCATAACGTGATTCTGTAGAGGTTCTGGGATATTCCCAGAGCCTCTACAGAATCACGTTACTTTAATAACGATAAAATAAAAAATAAAAATTGTTATTGCTGGCGCTTCTAACAAACTGTGTAGCTCACAATCAGCGTTGATCCCGTAATTATATATGTGGTTACTTGAAGGGAACCTATAGCTAGATTATTTTTTATTATTTATGTTCCTACCTAATTACCTATCTTTAGATTTTTAAATGTTTTTTGAGGGTTAAACTACACCGTGCAGCAACGAATCGCATTTTCCTGTGCCTCTATCCTCTTCTCATTTTCTGTCGTTTCCGCCACGTACGATCATTGCACTCTCGCGGAAAAGAAATAGAGATTTCTCGCTCTGTAAACGACGGTTCTAAGTAGCAGAAAATGATACAAGCACAAAGGAATGCGATTTGGTGCTGACAGATACAGCTCAACCCTTATCCATCAATCACGTCTCAACACGCATTTAGGTAGAGCAAGGGCATGATTAGGACATAGAGCGACGAAATTGTTCGATAGACTTACTACGGCCTTGGAACACAAAGGCCAAGGAACATTCCAGAACATCCGGAAACGGCTGCCGCGTCATCTAGCGGCCAACACTAAACCTGTCAATGCATCTGAACCGTGCTGGATTAGCCACGTAGAGTAGCAAATAATGCTACGGGCTCCGTGTATTCGGGTGGGCCCCACTTGAACGTATAAAAACAAGTCAAGACCCCACATCAGTTCTAATGACTTCCTGGATTTTCCATAAGAACAATATAGGCAACTGCTTATGGACTCGTCGCTACCTAAAGTCCGGTCTCTTTGAAAAACAAATCAAAGAAGTTCATTCGTTGTAATTTATAAAAAATTAAGGGGGGCCCCTTTGGTAGAATTTGCTACAGCCACGCTGGATTGATCCGCCACTGCACCTGAGTTCTTTTTGCACTAGGGTCAACTCGTCGGCTGTCGCGACTACCAACAAGTCGTTGTGAGTGTGAGTCATTCAGAGTGTCATAATCGTTTGAGTATTGATATTCGTCTCTTTGATTTTACTAAAAATCGAGACGAGTCGTAGCGCACCGCCCCCCCCCCTCCCCCGCCGTTCAAAATTTGATGATTCTTTAAATAATAAAAGTCAAAGTTTGTAAATTATTTAATTTAATTTGCATTTTTGATCAAATAAATAAAATCTGACTCATAACAATGCCTGCTTGGCCTAAAGAGATAATTATATCGTTTGATAAAGGTTTAGTAATCCTTTATACATATATCGGGAGTCATGAACATTCACACAATATGCAACTCCTTTTGTTATGTAAATTAAGAAGAAATGGAATCACATATTGTGTGTAGTTCCTGACTCCTGTGTCAGTGCGCTCTCCAGGTCGAAAATACACGACAAACGTTGTAAACAGGTTCCTGTTCATCGAAGTCCAAAGACCTTCTTCTGTAACTGTAGTAAAGAGTGTGACTTCCTCGTGAAATGGAGAATGAAGATGCGAGATGTTGCAGCTTTACCATTGTTGAAAAAAATTTATTAGATTCTACTTCAATAACTATGGGTCTCCGTAGTCGTGAAAGTAAAATCTATTCCAACAATCTTATTGCTACAGAGCTTTGCTGATGAATCAAGGTTCTTTCTGCTGTGTAGTACCTAGAGGTTGTGGGTATATTCATATTTTTTATTAGGCTTACTTCAATAACCCTCGTGCCTACCAATACAGGACAGGCTGGCTCATCCTCCTCGTGCAAGGAGCAGTGGACATAACACACGTTTAGTTTACACCTTTCCCCGGAATAGCCAATATTAACTAGTCTGATAATAGGTACATAACAAAACACTACAGCAAAAAAATAAAAGACATTTCATTTATAAAATCATGAGTACATATGCAGTAGGTACAAATTAAAGTTAAAACTGCTAGATGTTGTGTTTAGAACAATTATGGCATAAGGGCCTATTACACTACGCGATATTCAGAACACGATATTCAGACTGTCTTATTTTTTTTCCGAGTAAGACCGGTCTACACTCCTACCAACCAAAGTACTCTGTGCTACCAACTTATCTGTGAAATGGCGAAAATTGGAACTACGGACGTCATGTTAAAATGTCATTCGATTGTCAGTGTATACTACATTCGGGTTCTCTGGTTGTTTTGTCGTGATATGGCTGAATTTATAAATTTAAATATGCCGAAAGCTATTAAAAGTGATGCTCGAAACATTATTCTAAAGGTTAAAACCTTTTTTGAAGAAGAAGCTCGGGCGGGGTCTCCGATTTTTCAAATATACAAACGAATTTCGGCAGCGACAGGTTAGTGTTGTCAACTTTCTTGTTATAAATTACCCGATACTTAACTAATTATTTAAGTCCACGAAATATTCGTTTCTATTCTGCTGCAGGTTAGCGTAACGGTAATGTACATCTAATAGGTAACCTGCTAAGTGAGTGAGCAAACTAACCTGCCAGATTTCAAATTTCTACTAACATTTATTTTATTATCTTATATTTCAGGTGTGAGTCAAGGACTAATTTCAAAAATAGTTACAAAGATATACAATTATGGTTAACCCAAAATAAAATTGACTACGGAGTGAATTTGACTAAACCTCAGCTTTTTGAAATAATTAAGAGAAACAAGCCTGAACCTGTATAAGAGATTGAAATAATTTTAGAAGACAATAGACACAAATGCTTATATTTACCACCTTATCACTGTGATCTAAATCCCATTGAACTCATAAGGAGCACAATGAAAAGAAAAGTTGCTGATCTAAATATTGAGCACAAAAATGCTGAAATTTCCCGCCTAGTTAGAGAAGCTTTTGACGCTATTACAGTTCATGAGTGGGCACAGCATTGTAAACACGTTCGCAGGTTAGAAGGAGAATACTTAAAACATGATTTGTATTTAGATAAACCTTTAAGTGGTAAGTGACACTGAAACCGAAAGCGATAGTGACAAGTGGTACGGAAATAAGCGGAGTATGGCCTCACAACCAGGATGAAGTTGTGTATGCAGGTTCATCTAAAGATCACAATTACTGTAAACCTGTTTTCAATAAATCATTGTAAAGCAATTTGTTTTTTTTTATTACACTACACTACCACTATGTACCACTGCTAATTATAATTAGTCAAATCTGGTGTTAGGGGTTAGGTACGGTCATGACTAAATGCTAGACATCCAGGTACCTCTTGCAAGGTAGGCACCTACTTAACTTCGCATTAAATGAAAGTTGTATCCCCCCCGTGAAACATTTTATCTGCTGAATTTCCACTTCATTGGATTACTTATTAGATAAAGCCATTGTTTATTGCTGAGAGACTAAACTGATAGCGTACCTACGTAACTATAAATTATCAAATTCTTTTTATTTATTTTATTATTTTTATATAGGTATCTTTGTTTTTAATTGGTAAAAACTGTAATTCTTAATAAACGATTATGTCTAATGTGAAATTTCCTTCTTGAAAACTTACTCAATTTTGGGCACCTTATATTAATTAGCAACACTGAATCGACGGTGCCGTCCTCTTTCAGTTCACAGATAAGTTGGTAGGACTGTAACTCTTATTACATATCATATAGACTCTAACCATAGACTAAAACTGTCTGAATATCGAATGCGAATGGTGTAATAGGCCCTTTACCTACACGTTTTGCCATAGGTAAATGACGTACAAAGTAAAAAATTGCATACGTAGATACTATACATTCACAAGTACCTAGTTATCGCATGCAGTTTTTTTAATCGACTTCAAAAAGGAGGAGGTTCTATGTTCGGCTGAATGCAAGTCTTTTTTTTTCTATTTGTTCACCAATTTTTCGGTCAATTGTGGACCGATTTTGCAATTATTTTTCTTTGATTGAAATGTTATGCTTCCGAATTGGTCCCATAGAAATATTGTTATAATCTGATCATAAAGTTAGGCAGGCAGTTAGGGAACTCTATAATAAATTAATGTAGGTAATCTAACCGTGTTTGGGATTATTAGATTATTGTCATGAGATGCACTCAGGCTATAAGGTATAAATTTAAGTTTGGCTGAGGGGTACTTTTTAGTGGTGATACCATAACTAAAAAGTGAAAAATAAAATGTTTTACTAAAAAAAATACAACCGACTTCAATGTAAAAAAACACTGAAAAGTGCAAAATAACTTTAATTTCGGAAATCGGTGTTAAATAACGAAGAGACAAAACTATTATAGAAAACCGACTTCCGAAATTAAAGTTATTTTGCACTTTTACTTAGTAACTGTAAGTAGTGAGTACTATTCTGTGAATATCTCACCGTATAATAGGCGAAGTCAAGTGAATTGATCAATCAAATGCAAATGAGAATTGAGAGAAAGAGAGTTTACTTCACATTAATTTTCAGTGAGATGTTTACAGGAATAAACCCTCGCCATCCAATGCACAATTACAGTTCGGTGCCCCTGAGACTTAAAAGTCGTAAAAGTTTTGTTGCAAGCGTGAGCCCAGCGTGGTAACACCACCTCGGAGAGATGCGACCTCTGGCGGGAGAAGTTTAAACCTCCTGATGATTTTGTCGAGCCGTCGGAGAGCCTCTCTCCTGGACACAAGTTGCCCACCTGGAAAACTCTAAACAGACTCTGCACCCAAGTTGGGCGCAGCAAAGATAATCTCCACAGATGGGAGTTCTCGGACGATTCCGATCTTCAGTGTTTGTGCGGCGTCTCGACCATGTCCCACCTTCGATCCTGCATCACGTGCCCTGTTACCTGTTCACGTAGGGACCTAATGACAGCATCAGCGGACGGCACTGCCGTGGCCGAATACTGGGTCAGGCAAGGAATTTAACTAGTTTTGCCATCGATACGCTAAGAAGAAGGAATAAACTGATTGAATTGACAGCTGAAATGACACCTAAAAACTAATAAAGAGCAGGAAAAAATAAAGTTTTACCTACTCGTATATTTAGGAAGTCCCTGTTCGTTGAAACTACAATTGCCACAGAAACAATATTTCTCTCAAACTGAAACATCGCATCGCGACGGCAAGCGATGCGATGTTTCAGTCTGTAAGAACTATTCTCTATAAAGTAGTTAATTCTTCTTTCGTAACATTTGTGTACCTGTAAATTGAAAACAACTACTGCTCAAGAAGCTGCAAATAAAAACGGTGGAACTATTATTGTGACGGTACCCCTTCAGCTATCCACGACAATGTCGTGCAAATCACAACCGACATCGCCGTGGACAGCTGGAGAGGGCGTCTTCCATCTTGATTAAGCGTTTTTCTTGGATCCAGATTCCAATGCTAGGAGCATCCTCAGTATCTGTGAAGAAAAGTAAAGCTGTGAACTCTGAATAATTCTTCCATATATTTCTCAGGTAGGTAGACCATAGCGTTGGAAGGCCTCCTACAAGGTGGATCGACCTGGTAAGGGTTGCGGGAATCCGATAGATGCGAGATGCACTGGACCGTTCATTTTGGCGACACTTATTTAGGGAGGCCTATGTCCAACAGTAGACGTCTTTCGGCTGAAATGATGACGATGATGATGTAGGCACAAGATAAATTGCAATAGCGCTTATTGACCCTTTGTGGCTATTTCACTAGGGTCCTATATTTACGATCAAATAATCTATCTCGATTAACTCTTCAATTGCCATTTTCACTTTTAGGTGACAGAAGAACTGTCGAGATGGAGCATTTGGTCGTAAATAATACGAAAAAAACAGGGCAAGTGCGAGTCGGACTCGCTCACTGAGGGTTCCGTATAAACTTACCTATGAAAACAGTTCGATTCCCGAATTGAGTTACGAAGACTTTTTCTGTGACGTAACTACAAATTTACAGTTTTCTGATTTTTTCCTATACCTACTTGTGCTATGAGACCTTGCTTCATGCCAAATTTCAGAATTCTAGGTCAACTGGAAGTACCCTATGAATTTTGATTCCCTTGAGAGTCGAAATACACGTTTTTTGCAACATAAACGGCCGTATCTTTTTTTTTCGTTAACTCGAGAAATTTTTATTTTTTTACAGCTTCAAGGGATCGCAGATATAAAGAAAAAAAAAGAAAGAAAGAAAAAGAATTTATTTGGTACAGCACAAGGCACAAACACAATATAGGTCTGAGATCTGATCTGGAGTATATGGTTTTAACAGCAAAGATAGACTTTATTAGTCACATCAGAGCACATGATCGCAACCCGTAGTTGCAAAAATCGGCTAGGGGATATTTAAATATGGTTTTAATTTCAACTCGATACCTCCGCGCGTTCCCGAGATAAAGGGTCTTGACAGACAGACAGACAGACGGACGGACGGACAACAAAGTGATCCTATAAGGGTTCCGTTTTTTTCCTTTTGAGGTACGGATCCTTAAAAATAGCGAAATAGACATTTGTCGGATTAAGCCGACGTAAGCGGCAGGCTAGCAAACTTGCAGCAATCCTACTGTCGTACTTCTTTCCCCTACTTACACGTCTTTATCCGTGGTTACGTATCTGGGATTGTCATAAAACTGATAACATAGGTAATAGAATTTGTTTCTATTTGATTTTGACGAGTTCCCTGGTTTATCAGGCAACTCTGTCTTTATAAGCACAAGCCAAATTAGTACCTACATACGTGACTCGAAATGATAGCCTGTTTTTAAAGTTTGTTAAAAATACAAGCTTTACGTGTACTTACTCAATTACTCACCCAGAAGTGCACTAACGCCAGCCACGGCTTCGAAACAACTTTATATTTTTGAAGCAAAATTAAAAGTATTTTACCTTAGAATCTAAATTTAGTTTTCAGAAGAAAAAAATGCGTCCACCGTTGATGACCGCGCTTGAAATTATACTGAATGAAGCCAAGCGCTGTTTTATTCATCACACACTAAAATAATATTTTCGGTGATAAGAGACTCTAGATAGACTCTATCACATGTTATTTCATCATCCGGCCAGTAAGTAGGTAGTGTTGTGTTGACCAAAATACGATTTTAAGCTGAAACCGAAACGAATCCGTCACCATTTTAGCATCTCTTGTGTCTTCAGGATAGTTTATTTTGAGTTTTATATTTGATGCTTCCTGACTAATCATGACGTAAATCGTTTAGCTTTGGTTGCATGTCGATGTGGGTATGACTTAGGAGGCATAGTCATCAGCGTAAGAAATCAGAAAGGTTTATTTCAAATAGACCAATTACAGGCACTTTTGAATTGTCAAAATGTCAGTAATCCAGGTCTTCCAAGACATTGGATAATCCCCACTCTATCTGGGAGTACCTGTTATCGGAAATGCGAAGCATTATCATCAAGAACAACAAGAAATAAAAGTGGCGAAAGTAGACATCCCTGGCGGACCCTATCCTGCACTGCAATGTCATCGGAGATGAGGTCGTTGTGAGTTACCTTTCAAGAATACTTTCTGTATATTGACTCTAAAAAAATAGATACTTTTTGAGCCAATATAGGTACAGAAAGTATTCTTGAATACGACACTCCAATTTTCAGTAGGCGGGACCAGATGTTGAACGGCTTCACAGTATCAAAGGCCTTTTCAAAGTCAACAAAATAATAATAACCATTTTTTTTATTCGGGCATTTATTATCCGAAATAGAAACTGCGACCGATAGGTACCCTTGGTCGGACACTATCATCCCGATAACTTGGTGACCCTTTCCGGAGCGGCCGCGTCACCCGTAAATGCAATCAATTTGAAATCTAAGGCAATAAGAGAATTTAAGAAATAAATAAATGAAGTAAGAATTATATACTTACTAAGATCCCAGAGCTGTCTGACATAACTTATTTTCACATGGATGAAACCTTAGGTTCTCAGTAGCGTCTCATGTGCTTTGAATACCTGTGTACTTGTGGAGCTCCCGCTTGCGGCCTCTGAGCAGGTACCAGGTGAAACACAAACCTAAGGTTTCATCCAACTGAAAATAAGTTATTTCAGACAGCTCTGGGATCTTGGTCTATTACGGGTGATTTTAGTTTTTGAAATCTATACTCTATATATTATGTTTGATTAAGTATGTAATGTCTAGTGTTACATAAATAATAATAGTTTATTTTACATTATATACCTATCTAATCTGTATACACTCTCTTGTAGGAGCAGTGGTGGCCGAGTGGTAACGGCCACGACTTTCGAGTTGTAGGTTGCGGGTTCAAACCCAGCCAAGCGTATTACTTTGTGTAATTTATTTCATCACCATTACTCTCAAAACGGTGAAGGAAATCATCCTGAGGAAACGGCATGTCCTAGAATCAAAAATTCGAAGACATGTGACATCCACCAACTCGCACTGGGCCCGCGTGGTGGATTACGGCCCATTCCCTCTCCTAGAGGGAATGAGGAATAAGAATGAAAAGGCCTGAGTCGCAGCAGTGGGAACATTACAGGGCTTATGGCTTTTAGGCAGGTGTCGGAATTAGGTAAAGCTATTCATGTACTTGCATCGAAATGTTGATATTAATATCAACATTAGAATCCCGGGAAAATCCATATTATTAATTAATAATATGGATTTTCCCGGGATTTCTAATGAAAAATCCTGTGTGGCCAACAATATTACAAATAAATAATAAAAACCTCAGAGATAGATAATTAGTGGTGATGAAATAAATTATTACTTTGTGTAATTTATTTCATCACCACTGCTCTCAAAACGGTGAAGGAAAACATCCTGAGGAAACCGGCATGTCCTAGAACCAAAAATTCGAAGACATGTGACATCCACCAACCCGCACTGGGCCCGCGTGGTGGATTACGGCCCATTCCCTCTCCTAGAGAGGAGGCCTGTGTCCCAACAGTAGGAACATTATTATAAGGCCGACTATACACTCTCTTACATAAAAAAAAACTTAAATATTAACTAAACTATACTAAAACCTAACTATGTAGGTACATAAATATAATATGTCTAGATAATTACTTGAAAAGTTTGTTTAGTTGAATGCGCTTATCTCAGGAACTGGGTACTGGGATGAGATAAAGCCCGCTCACAGGACTGTCGCGGCGGACGTACATCCGACAGCGATTTTCGCTGTACATCCGCTGTACAGCTACAAATATTTGTAGGTATCTATATGTAACTATAGTTTCGTTGGTTACCCTTTTGGTATGAAACCCTAAAAACTAACCATCGCTTTACATCAGTAGAGATCTTGGTCAAGATGGCTCATCTGGTTCATCATGAAAAGTCAAAGAATTGAAAATAAAACCTCTTTCGATGATCACAGTTGTCTATTACAGAAGACTTATATCTATGCTTAGAAGGAACGACATAAACTCCTGAATGGAGAATGTCACTTTTGAAATTCGAAATTTTAATTTCGGTATATTTTGGTATATTTACAAAATAAAAATGTGTTATTGGCTTATATATTTGTAGTGTTTATCTAAATGTATAACGTGCTTTATTTAAAACCAATTTTTGTCGATTACGTACATACAATTTTGGTGAGTACGATGATCTGGTGAGGTTCGCGGAAGAAGCACAGCTCACCGTGTTGACACGACGGTTGGAGGAAGTTTGCGACCAGTATTGGACGCCTTACGATTAAAATTATGTCATGCTCCAACTGCTCGAACTCAGATAAACCCAACTGTTGGATGTTTACATGTTTACAAATTAGTATTATTTTCTAGGACATCATGCCAGCTTTCTCGATAGATTTTAGTGTAGATCCCTCAGACCAACAAAAAAAGAAAGACGGAGCTCCACGAACTTCAAAAGTAAGGCTCAAAACCAAGATTTTTTTGTTAGTCTGAGGTACCTAGATCCATGGTTCATTCAAAGTGATCGTCACTTCAAAATCGTCAATGGAAATCTATTGAGGTCTATTTCTAATTTGGTAACCATCAAATCATGTCATATTTGATTATATCCATATGTATAGTTTTCTGATATTTTGTAGTAAAGTACGTTAGTTTATGAAATATCATACAGGGTAAAAGCCGGATAGTTGCACCACTTTTCAAAAAAGCTCTATTACAATAAAATATGTAGGTACTTAATAAAAATAATGCAACATGTATAGTCTAGAGTAGCCTATTTTTGTTAACATAATTAATAATAGTTTTGAGTAAATCCTGTTTTATTTGACCTAAATGCCTAATGGTCGATACTTTTGTTGTAGCATAAAAAATAATGCCAGAACAAGCTAAAGAACTAGCCAAAGAACCGGCAAAAAAACCAGCCAAAAAAGCAGCACCGGCACCGGCAAAGGACAAAAATGCCCCAATAGATTTGAACAAACCCCGATGGGACCAGAGCACATACATGGGCCGTGCGAAGCATTTCATTGTGCTCACCAACCCTTTAAACTTTTTCGCTGCCGACAAAGACCTGGATGACGCCAAACATCTCGTAGATGAGTACAAGTTCGTTTTTTTCGGTATCACACTTATACCCGGTTTCTGATTTATGCAATCGAAGTTGAGAATTACTCAAACTCTACTTTGCCCTGAAAACCTGTCAAAATTGGGCAGTTAAGGTTTGAGACGTTCTTAACTCAAAACACTCAATTCAGAAATCCGCCCTTAATAGTGTAAAGTCAAAGTAAGTTTGTTACTTCTTCACGCCCCCCTAGCCAAGTTACAACCGTTTCGTTTCGATTCTCTTTTCGTCGACCGCCTCGAGTAAGCCACGCCTCCGATTCCTTTATCCTGACGTCATATCAACGCTCAGTCACGTGGTCAGAACAAAAGAATAGGAGGCGTGGCCTACTCGAGGCGATCAACGAAAAGAGAATCGAAACGAAACGGTTGTAACTTGGCTAGGGGGGCAGGAATACAACACGTTTGGCGCAGTGGCTGAGCGATTAGCTGCTGCGCTGCGAGTAGTGGGTTCAATTCCCATACCGAACAAATATTTGTATGGCGTACAGATAGGTGTTCCGGGTCTGGGTGTCTTGAGTATGTGAGTGATACATGTTTGTGAACGCACCCACGATACAACAGTAATTCCTAGTGTGGGGGCAATTTAAAAGAAAAATGAAATTAAAAGTTCCTGGCAGGCAGCACATAGCACGCTGGTTACTTTTCATTCCATGAGTATTATCCTAACGGAACATTCCCTTGGGATATTTTTCTACTACCACGCGGGCGAAGCCAATGGCAGCAACTAGTTTATATTATAAATGAGAGAGTAATGCTGTCTGTCTGTTTGTTACTGAACGGATTTGGATGAAAATTGACACACGGGTAGACCATGGAATACGATCATTTTCGACCTACATTCGGGTGTACTCACTGGTAGGAGAGACTAGTTAAAATTATAATACACTAGTTTGACCTGTGACCTCACTTCTTTGGTCTACCTCACAAAATAAGAATTGTCGTAATCAGATTAGTACCAGAAATTAGAAAAATCTTGCCGCGGAACCTTTATACCCGTTTTTGTGTTGTTACTAAGACATATTTTCAAACAGTCAGAATGAATTCAAACGATAATCTAAGGAAGCAGCAACAATTCTTGATTAACTTGACTATTTTTAAAATTTAAAATTTCAATGTTATTTTTAATTTATTTCAATTCCATTTTTAATTTATTATTTTAAAGTCGATTACAAAGGCGAAATCATTGCGATGCCACAACACATCGTGTGATCTAACTCTCTCTTATAGAACTCCAAACTATAAGCCGTTTCATTTAGCTACTAAGACCTTATTAAATAACTAAAAGAGCTTTTATGTGCATGACACCAGGAAAACAAAAAAAATGCCGCCAGGTTACGATGAGGACAAACTCTGGGCGACCAAATATCTCGTTGACAGTGCGTTCCACCCAGACACTGGTGAGAAGATGATCAAGATCGGACGCATGTCTGCGCAGGCGCCTATGAACACCCTCATCACTGGTTGTGAGTAAATTGTTTTTTTTTTAATAATATAAATCAGTGCTTGACTGCGATCCCACCTGACGGTAAGCAGTGATGCAATCGTTGGTGAGGCGCACTAGTTTAGTACTCTAGCCTTGAAGACACCTAAATTATAATTGGCCAGGAAGACCACAGCTGGCAGGCAAAATGTTCGCACATTCGAAGTCATTCATAATAGGCAGGACCGATATACACCACGAATTTTTAATTAGTACAAATACTTATAGGGCTTATTAGAAAAGGTCTTGTTATCATTTAAGTAAAGTCTCAAAAAATTATAATAATAAACGCTAATAACTTTGAGTTTGTTTATATCCCAAAGTGTACGGCTATTGATTATATTTATAAATTAATGAATGGCGATAAACATGAAAAAACACTGTGCTTAGGATTTTCTAGTAAGTAGCAATTGTTATGAATGATTGATTCAATTATGAATTTACCAAGATCAATTTTCGTGGACAATTTTGGGATTTCGTTTTTTTACCTTTGACTACTCAAATATGATCAGTATCGGGTACGGATAGAGCCCCATTTTTTTTGTATTAATAAAATAATAGGGGTATATGTACGCTTGAGAGAGGCCTATGATAGCAGTAGATGTCTTTCGGCTGAAATGAAGCGATACGATGCATCCTACGCATAAAATCGTAACACATTTTTTGAGTAAAAATATAAAAAAAAATATATATATTATTATTCCCTAGCACATCCAGCATCTCATTTCTTATCAAACTGATTTTGATTACAGAATACAAAAACATCTGTTAAAAGTGTTTCACAAATTACTTGAATCAGTTTTTTTTTTTTTACCTTGATATAAACCAGTGCTAGACTGCGATCGATCCTACCTGATGGTAAGCAGTGATGCAATAATTGATGGTGAGGCGCACTGCACTAGTTTATTAAGAGCCTATTCACTCTAGCCTTGAAGACACCTAAATTAAAGTTGGACGGGAAGACCGCAGCAGGCAAATTGTACCAGTCCTTCGATGTACGCGCCTACGCGGTATAAACGACGAAGCGAAACTCTTAGGGGCAACGCAAATAGAAGACGGCGAGACGAAGGTACGGTACAGACACGGCGCAGATACGGTGCAGGCGCGATATCTGCGCAAACAGACGCGGGGACGGTACGGCACAGAGTATTATTATACAAGGTGCTATTTAGTGGAAATAACATTTAATACACCTGCTTTCGGTTTTTTTTCGAATACTAATTCCCTCCTTTTGTATCATTATAATTCCTATGTACACTCGAGAGCACATCAAGTGTAACATTGCGCTACGAAAGCCGCCACTATTACAAGTGCAATAAAGGCGTGCTCAAGGTCAAACTGTATAGCTTGATGTGCTGTCGACTGTACTTATGTTTGCAATATGTAACCGCTATGTTTGCTATTTAACTACTTTAAAATACGAATAACATCGAAATACATAAATCAAATCATAATAAGTTAAATTACATCGGATTTTCATTAAAATCAGCCTTTAAATATCCATATGGACGAAAATTTGAACAGTTTAAAATATATCGCTACGTATCTTTGTTCATACTGTATATAATGCGAGACGCCGCTTGCGCCTACATCTGCTGGCGACGTGGCGGGGGGCGAGGAGCGGCGTGCCTGCGCCGTCCGCTTGCCGCCTTCAGTCACGAACAAAAGATAACGCAAGACGCACGTCGCTTCGTATACAGGATGCGTGACGATATTGAGTTTAATATTGAGTTTTGCGAGTTAATTGAGCAAAAGTCCTTCTCTTACTTTTGACAATACGATATGGTAACATTCCAGTGACATTTTATAAACTGTGCGAAAACGATCAGGATATTCATATAATGTTTCCATTATTTTATAGTACCTGTGCTCTTCTGCATTTCTCCACACTGGATGTATCCAATACCTTCTTGGTCTTTGCTGTAAATTAATAATCTGTAGCAAAACCAGTGCATCTTCATCTTCGTCTGAAGAGGAATACATGTCTTATCCCGTCAATATCACGCTCTATAATGACTTAACTTGCCGTATCGTCCCCGCGTCTGTTTGCGCAGATATCGCGCCTGCACCGTATCTGCGCCGTGTCTGTACCGTACCTTCGTCTCGCCGTCTTCTATTTGCGTTGCCCTTTAGTCGGGAGTCGGGACCGTTGAAGTCAACATCAACAATTATAAAAACAACTCTCGTAGAGAAAGAAAGAAGAAAGAAAAGAAAGAAAATGAATTTATTTTGTCACAACGCAAGGCACACAAACAATATAATATTTATGTAAACACGAAACCATACAAAAGAGAACAAAAAAAATAAAAAATAAAATTATAATGTAGATATACAATTGTGCGCCTCACGGCTGCGCCAAAATAGGTCCAGTTCAGCATGATTGCCAGACAACTAATGCCTGACGCTGGTTTTCAACTGAACCTGAGGTTGTGACGTAACCACAGTATTACAATATTTCCTACAGTAGCGCAACGCCTTTGATGTTGCGCGATGCCGCCGCCAGTGTAGGTACTTACGCTATCACCTGCAAATATGCTAGGGTTGTCATCAAATGGGAAATAAAACAATTGTGATTATTACTATTATGATGTAATCATTTATTCATATGTACATTAAAAATAATTGTGATTATTAAATCTAATGTAATTATTTATTCATAAATATATATTTACATGTTGCACTGCTAAATATTTACGTGACACTTTATTTTTGGATGTTCTTAATTGTCTATTATAAAATTTAAGTACATAATGTATTCGCATTCGGATGAACAATCTGATAACTGATCTGATGATAGAGCGGAAGGTAGGCCCTTCCGCTCTATCATCAGATCAGTTCGATAGTACCTTATAGCCAAAGTGCATCTCATGACAATTCTAATAAGCGCAAACACGGCTAGGTTACATTGATTAATTACTGAGTTCCAGTGCCTACCTTCCAGCTCCATCATCATCATCAGTTCACTTTGATGATACCATTTTCAACATAACTATTCAGAACCATTTATTTATTTGTATTGTCATAGGCGCTTATCTATCTTCATTGTGATATCTATGTGAGTTTGAAGTTCCGATGGCCATTTCTGGTCTTCATCACCAGTTCCACTTCATCAAATGTTACTTTTTGACTGTAAATGCTTAATTTATCGATGAAAATACTAAAATCGCCATATGGTTGCCTATAATATTTGAGGAGTTCCCTCAATTCCTCATGAATCCCATCATCAGAACTGGATTCTGAAAAAAATGGAACCAATCGGAAAGCAACTCCTATAAGAAGAAAAAAAAATTTTGCAAATCGGTCCATAAACGACGGAGTTCTGAGGTAACACACATAAAAAAAAAACGTACAACCGAATTGATAACCTCCTCCTTTTTTTGAAGTCGGTTAAAATTATAAGGAAGTGGCCAAAATTGTGTGCACAAGTCAGTTTTGGCCTTTTGTCTTAGCGGGGGCGGCGGGGCGTCTGGAATATTCCATAAGTCTATGTTACGTTACACAAATGAAAAAACCTACCTCTCGTCGCGGGGAAATCTATGAAACTTTAAGTCCTTCTGGGATTTCGATGTCGATTTACATCCACACACAGAACAGTTTGTGCGCACCATTATAAAATAAGTAAGTTTAATAAAATTATTACACAAAAAACGAGCCCGCGTCTGCCCTTCGCGCTCGGTACCGCAAACTAAGTGTGTTTGCGGTACGCGGCCCGCGCCGCCCGACTCCCCGCGAGTTCCCCTCCGTTGCTCTGCGCAAGTACATTCGTCGCGCTACTGTAGGAAATATTGTAATACTGTGGACGTAACGGACGCGAAACAGTTTTGTAGTGTAATATATAGCGGTGATGCGTAGGTACTTAAACAATATAATACATCATAATAGAATGTTAGAGCGAGAGGGAGTGTCAGTTTGTCAGACTTTTATTGGCTAAAACCCAGCCGTGTTTCAGTTGCCCTTTGAGTATCAGGGCCGCGATGAGTTTTTTCAATGCCGCAGTCCCGGCAACACCTCTATTCCTCCTATAGGTTCAGTAGAGGACTTAAAATTTAGCTGGTAAAGCTGATGTTATAATGAGTAGGTACCGAACTTTTATTTTCCTACGGGAACAGGACTTAATTCCTGGAGACATCTCCAAAATAGATTTTGACCAGACTTTTACTGACACACAGCTTAAATGTGTTATGTTACAAAACAAGAAATAAAAAGTGGCATCACAGATTTTTCTTTTTCTCTTTCCCAGGTATGATAACATTCTACAAGACAAAGCCAGCTATAATATTCTGGCAGTGGTTCAATCAAACGTTTAACGCCATAGTTAATTACACGAATCGTTCAGGAGACGCTGTTATCACGACAAAGTGAGTACTTACTTCTTTACCCCGATTTCTGAATTAAAGGTTTTAAGTCGAGTATTTTCTATAGTGGAACAGGTTGTAAAGCCCCGCAAACTTTTATTGAAAAGGGAGGATCCTCTCCGACCAGACGAGTGTTGTATCTGGGCCGAAACAGCCTGATAGTTATTTTCAAACTGTTGTATTATGTCCTAATCGCGCGGAGAATTCTGATGCCGTGATATAGGGTTTTGCCTAGTTCCTATGGTGGCACAGACGCTGCTACAATCTACTTTAGCCTTCTCATAATAATATACTCAATTCAGAACCGTTATGTTTCGCCACTTCCCGGCCACGACCAGCCCCCCTGGCCAAGTTATAATCGTTTCGTTCGCGCCGAACGCCTCGAGTAGGCCACGCCTCCGATTCCTTTGTTCTGACCACGTGACTGAGCGTTGAGATGACGTCAGAACAAAGGAATCGGAGGCGTGTGGCCTACTCGAGGCGTTCGGCGCGAACGATACGATTGTAACTTGGCTAGGGGGGCAGAAGTGTTATCGTGAGAACGGGCTTATCTTTGTATAGTTTAGAACAAAGTCGTTTTTCGCCTCTGTCTGCTATTCCGCTAACTCCTCCTAAACCACGCAATAGATTTTAATGCTGGTTTCACTAATAGAAAGAGTAATAATCGAGGAAGGTTTTAAATGTATATTATAATATTGTACCTGTGCGAAGTCGGGAAGGGTCATTAGTTCTAACTTCTAACATAAGAGAAACTAAAGTTTTTCGACATTACCAGACAAATACTTGCGTCGTATTGTGCGGCGTGCTCGGGAGCCTTGACAACTGCTTTGTATCTCAACAGTAAAGTTAAGGTAAGCGAGAAAAACACTAGCATTTATGGGAAAGGAAGGCGAAGGGGAGAAAGGATATAATTTATCATAATCAACATCATTTCAGTCGAAATATGTTCACTAGTGGATACAGACAGAGGCCTACGTCCACCAGTCATTGTGGCGACACTTAAGGGAACTTGAACGACTGGTCTTGTGCATCTCGCATCCATTGGAATCCTGCGACCCTCACCAGGTCATCGGTCCACCTTGTGGGAGGCCGCGCCACCGCTGCGTCTTTCCATAAGCGGTCCTCATTCCAGAACCTTAGTTGGATAGACAGTGGGCTCAATTTGACGATCTCAACCGCTGACAGACTAAGTCGTAGTGTTCAATTTTTATCACATCCATCCATCTGAAATATTTGTGAACGCATGAACATAACCTATAACGTCACTACTTGTGGACCACAGCTTCCTCTCTTTTAGAGGAAGTGGGTCGTATTCCAAGCACAATAACATAATAATGGCATTAGTACGTGGGGCATATACCTACTGAAAGTCTCTGGATCTAGTCCCTAACAATAAAAAAATGAATAAACAATTATTATTGCTTTCGAAAATGGAACTCTTTGCGAGCAAGTGACTTTTTAATTTTGCGAGACTGTCATTTATTTTTTCATTGTGGCGTCCTTTCGAAGATTGTGTGTCGCTATCAAAATGAATTTAACTCGTGAACATTTTCGTTCAATGATTTTTTAAGCGCGACTGCGACTTCTATTTGTTTCCAAAAATTAAAGACAAACTTAGAGGCACACGATTTACGAGCCCTGAATCGGCGGTGAATGCGTTCCATAAAGCCATTGAAGACGTCCCTAAAGAAGACTGGCCCAACTGCTTTGTACAGTGGTGTCAGCGAATGCATACTTTGAAAACCAATAAATGTATCGTAAGTCTTGTATCTAGTCTTATTTATCAGAATCCAGAAACTTTCAGTATACCCTAAGTAGGAACACCACGTGAACCCAGTGCTTGTTGGCGGATATTAGAGAATGGTGTAGGTTTTGAACTGACTGGCTAAATTTGACTGTACTCCAATTTGAAGACACAGTTTAGATGCAGTTGGTTTACTGCATCTAAATTGCCAACCAACTATGCAGTCCACTCGTTAAACTTGTTTTTAAAATGCAAAAGAGATGCATACGCTCGATGTTTGGTATAAGAAAGACTGACAGTTGCAATCCATATTTTAAAAAATACAATATTTTAACCTTTCCTGCTTTGTACATCTTGGAAACTTCTTTATTTGTAAAAAATAATCCCCACTTATTCAAAAAACTGGCCACAGTCAAGAAATTACCCATACGTGCTCAATATATGAACACATTATGCCATGTTAAATGTAAAACTGCACTGATGAAGAAAAGTCTCTTTGGTATTTCTCCCCAAGTTTTTAATAAAGTACCCGATGCAATTAAAATTATGCCAGTACAAAAGTTCAGAAACACTTTACCGAAGCTGTTACTTAAAACATGCTATTACACGTTAGACCAGTTTCTGAATGACAAATCTAATTAATCATAATTCTGGAATTATTGTATTTAAAATATTTATTACAGTTAGTAAATTTTAATAATTTTATTTTTTTATTGACATTGTAAAATTGACATTCTTAATGACATTTTGATTATTTTAATTAATTTAATTTTGACGATTTGTAATATTGCTGACATTATTTTATCTTTTAGTACTATTTTATTTAAATTTTACAATTTTCATTTGCTGACATTTTCTTTTTAATAAGATTGTATTGTATATTTTCACAATTAATTTATTTTGATATAATATTTTGACATAGCATCACTGTTTTGTATGCCTTTTGGTGGAACATAGGATGGACCAAACATTATATAATAGGTCTTTACCTATGAAATTGTAGTTTTTTAAAACGGGTTGCTTTGAAGTGTTATATCTTTGGATTGACTTGGAATTATAAGTTCAAATAAACTTTATATTATACCTTTAATACAAAAAGTACAAAAAGTACAGAAAATACAAAACACAAAGAAACCAATAAATACCTAATTTCGAAAAAAGAATAACGCACATTTAATATAAAGTTTATTTGAACTTATAATTCCAAGTCAATCCAAAGATATAACACTTCAAAGCAACCCGTTTTAAAAAACTACAATTTCATAGGTAAAGACCTATTATGTTGGATCTTTGTACCCTGTGTTCACAAAATGAATAAATGAAGAAATGAAATAAATGAAATGAACTACATGAAATGAAATGAAATGAAATGAAATAAATGAAATGAAATAAATGAAATGAAATAAATGAAATGAAATGAATGAAATGAATGAAATGAATGAAATGAATGAAATGAATGAAATGAATGAAATGAATGAAATGAATGAAATGAATGAAATGAATGAAATGAATGAAATGAAATAAATGAATGAAATGAAATAAATGAATGAAATGAATGAAATGAATGAAATGAATGAAATGAATGAAATGAATGAAATGAATGAAATGAATGAAATGAATGAAATGAATGAAATGAATGAAATGAATGAAATGAATGAAATGAATGAAATGAATGAAATGAATGAAATGAATGAAATGAATGAAATGAATGAAATGAATGAAATGAATGAAATGAATGAAATGAATGAAATGAATGAAATGAATGAAATGAATGAAATGAATGAAATGAATGAAATGAATGAAATGAATGAAATGAATGAAATGAATGAAATGAATGAAATGAATGAAATGAAATGAATAAAACTGCATGGCAACTGAACGCCACCCCAGCTGCAAGTTGACTGCACAATCGTTAGGCAGTTTATGTGCGATAAATGATAAATGATATTTATTTTGTAAATAGGTTTAAAAAAACACTTTTACACGTCAATTTTTTTTCGTCATTTTTAAACTAGATGAGGCCGGTGTTTCCTAGCTGACTACCCTGAGAAGAAACACCGAAACAAACTCAGGGGTTAAAGTCTCTTTTAAAGTCCATACAGTAAATATGTAATGATCAAATCACATGAGAACCATGCAGATTTGTCTGAAATTGTCTTTTGAAGAAAGAACCATACAGATTTGAGGGGACCTGTCCAGTCAGTGCAAGCATTTGTCAGTATTCGTAAAGCTCAACTCAGGACTACTAAGGAGCTCAACGACTTGACGAACAATACCAAGGAAAGGACATTTGGGTAGGCCGCAGAAAATACTCAAATTGCCAGACATACATTAAAATTACTGAAAAGGAAAAAAAAGCAATCAACATAGTCCTCACGTTCACAATAATAAAGGGAAATAATTATAGTTTACAAAATGTAATACTTAGTAAAGTAAATATATAAGTCAAAAATTAATTTAAAAAAATAATGTCATAATGCAAAATAAAAATAATCTACAATGTCAAATTGTAAAAAAAAAAATATATATAGAGTACAATTGAAAATAAAAACAATAAGACAACAGTTGTAGTGCGTACTGGAGCAGGTCAATCCCAAGCCTTTTGGTCCTCAACATAGTCCTTTATAGTGTAAAAAGCCTTTTGGCAAAGTGTTCGCATTACAAATAATTTGAATTTATTAAGGCTTAGTTGTTGAATATGACTAGGAAGTTTATTATAGAAGTGTATACATTGGCATCTAAATGAGCCCCCTATTTTTTTCAGCCTGGTTGTAGGAACCACAAATTTGTGTTTGTTCCTAGTATTAAAATTATGAACATCACTGTATTTTTTAAACATGTTTATATTTTTATGTGCATACAAAATATTCTCGTAAATATACTGTGAAGGTACAGTCATTATATTGATTTCTTTAAATTTATCTCTGAGGGCGATCATCTTAAATACATCCAAAATACAGCTGCAACTGGCGTGTAGGTACTTGAAAAGCAGGCCATCTGTTTAAAGTCTGGCTCTATGGGGTATTTTGGCATCGTTTTTAATCTTTTGTACTGGTTTCCAGGGTATGAATCCAGTATTTGCGCGGCTAGTTCCCTTTGCGGCCGTAGGCTGTGCTAACTTCATTAATATCCCCATGATGAGAAGCAGGTAAACTACGCAATTGATCATCATCATCTTCCTGCCCTTGTCCCATCTTATTTGGGGTCGGCACATGTTTTTTTCTTCCATTCTATCCTGTCAACGGTCATGCTATCACTAACTTCCTTTTCTTTCATATCACTGTTCACACAATCCATCCATCTTTTCTTTGGCCTCCCTCTCCCTCTCCACCCATCCACGTGTATACTCATAACTCTTTTAGTAACATGCGTTTCATCTCTCCTCTTTACATGATCATGTAGTAAATTAATTAAGGGATCTACCTACATATAGCATTATAATACAGTGGTGGCTAACTAATGCAACAAGGTATTCTCTACCAGTCAACTTTCTGATTTAAAATAAGACTTGCACTAATCTGAATGGTTGCAGCTCATGAAGTCACTTTTACTGGCCTGTGTTCCTCCAGTTACCCTTTGCGTTCCAAGGCTGCGGTAACTCTTAAGAACAATCCCGCAGCTTTTTGCCAATCTGACCTCTACAAACCAGTTACCGAGTATCAACTGAGACTGGCTAAAACTTTGATCTATGAATGACAACTGGTACTAAAGTTTTTACGAGCTTTCATAGGCACGGAGGATTCGAGTTGGCTCAGTTTAAAGAGGTCGTATGGTCTCCTACTACAGATCGACCTCGATAAGTGTAGCATTTATAACCATATTTACTACAAAAAAGGTCCTACAAAAAGTATGGGTTGCAATGGAGTTTGAACTTTGTTATACAGTGTGAAATAGAATTTTTTATTCCAAGATTTGTCAGTTATCTCGAATTCTTCAATCGAATGTAGAATGGGTACCTACTTAACTTCACGGTGGAGGTGTGCCCCGCTTGGGCAGAGCAACGCCGTGTCCTCGTGGGGACGATCGGCGGCGGTGATCTCTCGCGCCTGGCCTTTGTACAGGCCATGGTCCGGAGCGAGGAGGAGTGGCAGGCGGTCGCCTCCTTCTGCGAAGCAGTAATGCTAGCAAAGGAGGCGGCCGATCACGTGAGGCAACGGTCCTCACGCCCCAACCGCCGCCGGGATTCCGATCCCGATTTCCGGCCACCGTAGGCGCGGGTTTGCGGACGGCGAGCAATGGGTAGCCCGCCGTCCGACCGTCCGGTAACCGTCCGGACCGAGCCCAAGTCGTTGACGGCGCGTATTGTTCCACGCGCGCCTCAAGGAGATGTCAGCAAATCGTAGGGGCCCAGCAGGGTCGAAGCCTAGTACTGGGGCCATGGGTGGTGTGAAAACGAAACCCTTACTGACTAAAAGTCAGTAAATGTCTGACACTATCTCCCACTCCACCCAAGAGCGGGATTTGTCATTAGATGATTTTCCCACCTAAAAAAAACCTGCTTAACTTAGATAAGTATTTGGTTTTTATTCAGTTTCTACGAGTTTTTTTTTTCGCTTATTACAGTGAGTTAATAAACGGAACGCCAGTATTTACTCCGGATGGCAAGAGAGTGGGTGAGTCCAAGAAGGCAGCGACCACAGGGATCTTACTCGTGTGCATATCTCGAGTGTTCATGGCAGTACCCGGCATGAGTAAGCATTTTTTTTTCAAAATTAGAAAATAATTGGGCTAGGCACACCTGCCAGTATGTCAGGCGATAAATGGGGCAAACTGAAGACCCACAGTGACAGTGGTTCCTGCTATATGACAGGCAACATCGCGGCAGGAGTGACCGACAGTGAGGCGGGATGAGATGACGGGAAGACTAGTCTCAGAAAGCCTTTGATAGAGAGAAGAAGAGAGTAGGGAGGCGTTTGCCCCGTCGTGGGAAAAAGCCAATGATAATAATTTAATGATGACTAAAGGAGCCACTGCACACCCAAATGCGTGCTGTGAAACCTTATCTCACATATGTTACATACTGGATCTACTTTATCCATATGTGAGATATCAACCGATCGTTTAATTACTTATTTATTAAACAATTGCTTGCTATAGGTACTGGAAAGTGGTATGCATCAAATCGAGTTGGTTTGCAAGCCTTCGTTGTAACAATGTATGGCCAAAGCCTATATTCAGCAGTGGACGTCTTTCGGCTGAAGGTCGATGAACTAAAAGATACTGAGATGCGACTTCATTTGACCAAAAGTTGTACCCGAGGCTCGCTCAATATTCAGTAGAAACATCATTGCAGCCGACGCCAGCATTCTTGGAAAAAGCTAGCTAGATGATAGCTTTTTCCAAGAATGCTGGCGTCGGCTTCCATAATGGGCCTACCACACACACAAGTTTCACCACAGGTTTGCCTGGCAGGCCGGTTTGTACAAGGAACACGGGGTAAAACTACGAGTTTTAACAATCACAATCGCGGTGTTTCGTGTAGGTACAAACGGCCCTGCGCAGGGAAAACTGTGGTGAAGCTTGTGCGTCTGGCAGGCAGGCCCAATATACATAGAGTGAAGTTTTTAAACGCATGTCCTTTGTATTTTAGCCCTAGTGCCGCTAATAACGAATATTGCGGTGCAGCGAAACCTTTTCTGTCACTACCCGTTAGCTGTGATTCCCTTCCAACTATCACTGGTTTGCATTTGTGCGATCTTTGCGACACCATTTTGCTGCGCCATCTTTGAGCAGAAAGCTAATATGAATATCAATTCTTTGGAGCCCAACTTAAAGGTAAAAATATTTAATTTTTCTGTTTAGTACCTTATTATTAATAATCGACAAGCCTGTTGGTCTAGTAGTCAGTGACCCTGACTGCTCATGGTCGTGAGTTCGATTCCCAGTTTCCCACCCAGGACAAATGCAAATTATGTTTGTGTGATGAGCATGATCATTTGTTCTGTGTCTGGGTGTTAATTATCTATAATATATATGTATTTAGAAATATAAGTATGTTTAACAGTTGTCCAGTACTCATACCACAAGCTCTGCTTAGTTTGGGACTAGATGGCGTTGTGTGTAAGTTGTGAAATATTATAAATTGTTGTCAGTACCTACCTACTTAATGTTGTACGATCTCAGATATCAGACGCAGGTTAGGAAGAAAGAGTACCCCTTAGTTTACGTACACACTTGTGCCCTATAATATCACCAGTCCTATGCGTCTCTGGCACGGATATCTATGGTCTCTGGCTAGTCGCCGTAGAAATTGGCCGCCTTGACTGAAATCGGCCAAGACTTCAGGGGTTCTTTAGACAAAATTAATACAAATCGTTCTCGTACATTGAGGGTTCCGTGGAAAGAAATAATGAATGTTCAAATTTGTAGGCCGCATTTACTAAGTTAAAGACATCGACCGACGGTAGAAATGATGAGCTATTGTCAGCTCTGAATTTCAACTTTACGCTAAATCAACCGTATCTATTCCTTGCCTATCGAATGCAAGCATATTTTTGATTTTTCATAATTCCGCTAACAAAACCAGCATCTCTTCTGTGTTCGGTAATCAGTGGCGTAACTAGATGACCAACGGCACTGGGGCAAAAAAAGAAACGGGGGCCTATTTTTTACATGGGAAATCTCAAAAACCTCTCATGCTCTGGGTGGAACGGAAGGGAGTGTCAGACTTACTCACGAATTGCTATGATTAAAGTAGTGTTGTAACCTATTTTATTTAGATTTCGAAGGTGGGAGAGTTTTTCGGTAGTTCAATAAGAGGTTTGTTAATTAGGTTTTGGGGGCCCCCCGAGCTTGGGTGCACTGGAGCACTGCCCCGCCTGGGCCTTGGGTAGCTACGACAATAAACCATATTTCTCCAGTAGACATTTTTTTTTTGTTTTGTTTCTGCACCACCATAAGGTCGACTGGTTCGTAGGGGCCCAGCAGGGTCGAAGCCTACTGGGGCCACGGGTAGTGTGAAAGTAAAACCCGGGGCCCTGGGATGAAGGCAAAGAAGGAACAAGAGTGGGTTTTTAGTAAGTAAAAGTCTGACACTATCTCCCGCCCCGCCCAAGAGCGGGATTTGTCATTAGATGATATTCCCACTTAAAAAAAAAAGGTGGACTGGTAGAAAATGCCTAAGGCATTAAGTCCGATTACTAGTGCATAAAGTTTTAATAAATAAATAAATGTAATACCTTGAATTAACTTCTTTCTTTTCAGAGCGCAGCATTAAAGTTATCGCCCAAATCGACAACAGTGTACTACAACAAAGGATTGTAAGCAGCATAAGAAGCGAACTTTATCGGATAGTAACAAACGTGTTGAAGCAAGCTGCACCCAAGCACGGCTGGGTCAAATTAAGTTCTGCTCTATGGCGTGGTTTGAGTCAATCTTTTGGATCAAAAACATTTCCATCCTGGGGTTGTCAGGAAAAAGTACACCTTGCACTCCCTAAGTTCTTACTTGGGACACAGAGCCGGATTGCTGAAATTCGCCCGCCTCCCTTTAGGCCTACCTGAACTTTATCGAGAGATGCGAAGCTAAGATGGTTGTTTTAAGACATTTTACATTAGTTTTTGTTATATAAGTTGAAGCACCGATATTCTGAGGACGTAAGGCACTGGAGGCTTGCTCTTCGAATACCTAATCAACTTTTTGAAATTTACATAATTATACAGTATGTATGTCTATTCCAATAAAATTCAATCCGAATCTAAATTCCTTGATCTTTTGAAGGAAGCCCGCTGTTTTTCTGCGTCTTTGTCATATCTGGATACGTCTAAACATTAAGATTTTTACAAGATTTTTTTAAGTCAGCGATGTAGGTATTAACCAAAGAATTTGCCAATCAAGTCAGCTATTAGATAAGACAAATAAATCACATTTGATTTCAAAGATAATGTTTCAATTGAACTCCCTGTTCTGTAATAAGAAACTCTCAGTTTGCACACACATGCTAATGCTACGCGTTTACTTCGACGGGCCTACGCAGCATGGCACAGATGTCACACATCTACAGCGAGGCTTCTACACGACGTAGCACGGCTGCTTCGCGTCTACTACGACGCGAGACGAGGTCCTACGCAGCACATCTCGACTGTCACGCATGCATAATATTTACTGCGACGCGCCTACGCAGCGTAGCACGGCTGCTACGTCTGTAAATATAGGGTGGTGTGCTAATGCTAAGCGTCTACTTCAATGAGCCTACGCAGCGTTGCACAAAGCTCTCACGCTCACGCACCTACTTGTGTCAGATATGTACCTAGCAGCCGAGTATCTTGTATTAAATGTTGTATTTAGTAGCACAGTTGTATTTAACTGTAAATGGGATATAGGCGAAATTCCCAACAAGGTGTATATAATCATCATCAATAGCAAAATAGGAACCGGCAATTGAATATTGTGATTATGTATAGTAATTTGTTTGACCCAACCGTAATATCTATTCGCTATAATATAAATAATCCTTATTCATTTATATCATAACAATACGCCTGTCCTCAAGTGTAAGCCATATATGTTTTTGTACAATCACATTTCACTAATTATGACCGTCTCGTGTGGCTTTTTACAACGTTAATTATCCTTTCGATCTTCTTTTAGTTTTCGCCGCGATCTCTTTTTAACAGACATCAAAAAGGAGGATTTTCTATGTTCGGCTGAATGTAGAGTAAAAGCTACTTACTTTTTCATAGCAATATTAGCCAACTGCTGCATCCATAGAAGCTGCGTCAGAGCGAAAGTCTCATTCTTCCTCTAAAACAATGTGAAGTAATGTTGTCCATCCCTGGTGACCACTTTGATTGAATCAGGGAAATGTTTTTTTTTTTATGTATTATATTTTTTATGTATTATCAGGGAAATGTTACCGATTTCTCGGTCAATTGTGGACCGATTTTTTTTTAATTTTTTTATTGAAAGCTTATGCTTCCGAGGAACGAACGGAACCGATGGAACCAAGCTTATTATCTGATCATGAAGTTCGAAGATATGGAACAGAACTCCTCATAGGATCACAGCAAAACCGCCGTAACAAGTAAAATTGCATTCTTTATACGTGTAGTCGATGACTGACTAAAAGAAGTGGGGGAATATATCGAACGGATCTGATGATGAAGCCTGAAGTTAGGCACTGGAACTCTGTAATAAATTAATGTAATCTAACCGTGTTTGGGATTATTAGAATTGTCATGAGATGCACTCTGGCTATAAGGGGTACTTTTTAGTGGTGGTACCATAACTAAAAAGTGCAAAATAACGAAGAGACAAAACTATTATAGAAACACCTCCGACTTCCGAAATTAAAGTTATATTGAAGTCGGTTGTATTTTTTTTTGTTAAAAGTTTTTTATTTAGAATTCTAGTGGCGGCCATGAAAAAGTGCCGGTCTCGATTCGAAGTTCGAACACACAACCTACAGTTCGTAAATTCGTACTTGTATAAAATTGTAGGGACTTCTCAGGAATTTTGGAAATTAAAAAATCAGGATCGTAGCTTGCAGTGTACCAGTTTAATTTTGCCAGTCATGACATTCAAAAATCATGAAGGTCGTTAATAGTGAACGCCTGATAAAAATCTTATAGCTAAAACTTATCAATAATCTAATTATAGCAAATTTTAGTTGTGCAGAATTGAAGTGACGCTTCAACAATTCTGTAACCATCTAGTGCTTGAAAATTACTTGAACTAGGTATAAATAAATACATTATCACTTTACCCGACCTGTGACTGTAACTCGAACCCAGAACCGCAGATCTATGAGATTGCCAATGTAAAGCTCGATATGAATATTTTCACTGTTAATATCAGGCGACCAGGGAAGCCAAAAAGATTAATTTAAAAAAAAAAGCAAGTAAACGTCTGCCTGAGTTATAATATGGCGGGATTTTTTCGAGTAAAGTTCATTAGGTAGCTGTTTTCATTATTCGCAAATTGATTCCTAATGGATGTTGTGATGTAAAATTAGTGTATTAGTTTTGTATCTCGAATGTCTGCACAACTGGACAATATGTGGAATCATTGAAACTGGTGCGATTTTGGTAGAATAGAGCTGAGAATGTTTTTTAACCGACATCAAAAAGGAGAAGGTTCTATGTTCGGCTGAATGTATTTTTTTTTATGTAAGTATGTTCACCTATTTCTCGTTCAATTGTGGACCGATTTTGAAATCTTTTTTCTTGATTGAAAGGTTATGCTTCCGAGTTGATCACATAGAAATATTATTATCATAAACTTCGAAGATATGGAAAAGAACTCCTCATAGGATCACAGCAGAACCGTCGTAACGAGTAAAATTGCTTTGTTTACCTATACGTGTAGTCGATGACTGACTGAAAGAAAAGGGGGAATATATCGAACTGATCTGATGATGAAGCCTGAAGTTAGGCACCGGAACTCTGTAATAAATTAATCTAACCGTGTTTGGGTTTACTAGATTTGTCATGAGAAGCACTCTGGCTATAAGGTATTTGTTTGTTGAGGGGTACTTTTTAGTTATGGTACCATAACTAAAAAGTGTAGGTAAAATAAAAAACTTTTTACAAAAAAAATACAACCTAAAAATAAACTTCAATGTAAAAAAAAAACACTGAAAAGTGCAAAGTAACTTTAATTTCGTAAGTCGGTGTTAAATAACGAAGAGACAAAACGATTATAGAAACACCGACTTCCGAAATTAAAGTTATTTTGCACTTTTCAGTGTTTTTTACATTGAAGCCTAGCCGGTTGTATTTTTTTTTTTTGTAAAATGTTTTTTATTTAGTGTTAATACTTGCCAAGAAGGCTTATACGATACATTTACCATCAAATACTATAAAACGATAGAATTATTTTACATCCGTATTCTAAGGATACGAAATACGTTGAACGCAAGAAAACATGGACGTAAGATTAGGTATGGTCGAAAGACTATATAGCCTGCCCTTAAAAAATAAACGTCAACCTTGCTTGACAGACGTCACTTTCGTTTCTTTGGTCAAACGTCAACGAAATCCGAAATCAAACAAAATGCTTGGAGCCGTAATTATTTAGATAATTAGTTTTTTTAATGAGACAATGAGATAAATATTAGCAAAATGTATAATCTCAAAGCGTGTATGGTGTGTTTCAGCACAGATGTAAAGTTAATTAGCATGAACAGTGTAAAATTAAGACAGGAATTCCATTTGATTTCTGGTATCCAGGTATGCATTGTTTATATCCGTTTTAGCATGAAATATTCAAAATATTGTGGTTTAATATCCCCCAGGTTCTAATATAGAACTCCTTTTGTTATTTTCAGACTTCCCACGGGGATGGTATGCCGGATTATTTGTGTTTTCAGTGTTCAGCTGTTGTGCGAAACTTCAAAAAATTTCGCGACAGATGCCACCGAGCTCATTACGCTTTGAAAGAAATTTTAAGCAGGAACAAAGAGGTAAATTATTTTAGAACAGTTTACAAACACATTATTGTTATTTATTGTGACTTTAGTCTCAACATATGGTAGTAAATGATAATAACCATTTCCACTTTACAGATTACTCAAACAAATCTTGAATACTTAAACCGCAATCTTCTTGGTATCATGCCGCCTCTATCTTTCATGAGTTTAGATAAAAACCACTATGAAAAAGTAACATTTCAGTGGAAAAGATCAAACCGTATTGATTGTAATTCTTCCAATCGAAACATACCCATATTCCACTGTAGTACACTTACTTCTGATTTCACTTTTGATGGTGTAACCAATGCCAGTGATTTAGAATTTACTGAAGAGAAAATTAAAAGAGATGTTGATGAAACGGAACCTGAAGAAGTACCAGTTGAATTTGAAGTAGCCAAAGATGAATCTGCTGGCTTTGCGTGTAGTACAGCAGAAGACACTGAAATACCAGATTCATTTTTGGATAACGAAAACTTTAACAGTGATCAGGATATTGATAAATTCCCTGATTTGGCTCTTAATGTAGAAAATACAGTCATCGATGGGACAGATATGGATGAAGAATATGCTACATTGGTTCCAATTTCTGTGAAAGAAGCTAAAGCTGCAATTGAGGTTTACAAAATGTTCACTCAGGGTAAATACCATTGTGAGATATGCAATAAGGCTTATAATAATGCTGAAAGGATGAAGATACATTTACGTATGCATGATAAGGTAAGACATTTTTAAATTAATATGTAACAGTATCACACCCGTGGTGATGTGGTCCCCAAAGAAATGTCAGCAAAACCATAGGGGCCCAGCAGGGCTGAAGCCTACTGGGGCCATGGGTTCACTTCTGAAAGGGGAAAAGAAGGAACATAGGATTGGGTTTTAGTCAGTATAGATAGCGGCACGAATCTTGAGCGCTCGGCGAAAGAGCGGGGATCGTTTTGAGCATCGTACAATATCAGCGAGCCAATCAAAATCAAAAGATTTACAAAACGTGACGTATTGTCAATGAAAAGTTCTCGACAATCTGAGAAATTACCCTCGAGAATTCTCGAGATGAGAAATTTAAAAGTTTGAGAAATCATGAACCCTAGTCCTGGCGAGCCCCGACGTGTGGACGCAGCCATTGTTGATCGCACATAAGTCAAGCTCATAAAATATATCTACCAGACCCGAACCAAAGTTGTTGCAGATATCTGACCTATAGTGATGGCAGTTGAAATCTTCACGACATTTTCACGTATACATTGTCACACCGACATCGTCACGCTTACGTTGTTGTTCGGGCTGGTGTCCGCAACTCCACGACTAAAGCGCGTATTTTGCGTACGGCCCACCCGTACGTACAATTGTATCATTCAATCAACCCCAGCTCCTCAAAGAAAGCCAGCAGTGCCTTTGTTTTACCGACCATTTCACGGAGAGTACCTTTGTTTGCGAAGTACCCTTTTTGATTTGTATCCAGCGACCAGTGGGCAGCATAGAAGCAAATGAGCTGCTGTCTCGTCCTCCTCCAAACAGGCTCTGCAGAGTGGGCTGTCTGTAACTCATATGACAGAGAGGTGCTTATTAAAGATCCTCTGACCAGTTGTTACGGTCGTCACTTGCAAATGAGGTTTAGTCAGTCGTAGGGCCTGTTTCGTGAAGCGGCCATAAGTACTAAAGTTGTTACGCCTACATTGTCACGCCTACACCGTCACGTCACTCCGACGATCCAGTAAGAATGAGCCTTATAGTTCCCATAATAATATTTTTAAATTTTCAGCATGTAAGTGGGAACTACCATTGTGGTCTCTGCCAATACTACTACAAAACCGAGTTTCTACTGAAGACTCATATGACTGATAAACATCTGTTCAAGTATTTATGTAGAAAATGCCCCGAAGTTAGTTTTGATAGGTAAGTGGAATTTTTTTTTATTAATTAAAAAAGAACAGATAAAAAATGGAATAACATACATTTTAAACAGAAATTATATAAATGTTGCCAAAAAGGCTGCAAGTCTCAAATAGAATTGGATACGCCACATCAGCCCATATATGATGGCAGCTGATGGACGAGCACCTGGCTGGTTCAAGGTAGCACAATAAAAGAATATATAGAAAAATATGGGGTGGCCCAGCAGTGAGACGTCCTGTGCTAAAAAAATAAATATATACTTTGAATTTCAGTAGTTGACTGCGCTTTAAAATTTTATATTATTTTTTGATTTATTGTCATTAGATTTCAATAATAATTTGCGAAGATTTTCTAGTTAATTTAATTTTACCCTTTGTTATTATTATTACAAGCCCATATGTCCCTAAATTCCTGCGCATTTCTTCCAACGGTCACGATTTTTCGCGCCGTGACCCGCGGCCCTGTGTCGCTGTGTAGGACACCAATTCTGTGTTTTATACATGCGACAGACATAATTATCCTACACAGCCATTTAAGTTGGACAATCTTTTGAGCCACATCAACAATTTGATTTTTGGAGCGCAGTGTAAGTGTTTCGAACGTGATCTTTTAATTTAACACTTAGTATGCCGTGCTCCATAGTACGTTGGCAAACCTTGAGTGACATGAGCAAAATGTCTCGAAATAGTTCCGTTGTAACGTAAAAATACATCCCATACTCGTATATTAGGCATGTTAATTTCTAAGATCCAACAAACAGAACCTAATATAATTTCAGATCATCGGCAAAACAGCACTACATCTGGACCCACTTACAAAACGGTAGCAAAAAGAATGCAAACTGGTACGAATCCAGACCAAAATGGATGCAAACTCGAGGAGGAAAACGCGTGAAAGGTGCGGTCACAATAAAACCGGTTAAGAAGAACAGGAAGCTGCCTGAAGACTTTCTTATCTACTCTCCTATTGGTCACGAGGAGCAGTACCGATTGGTCCAAGAGAGACAGCAGTCGAGGAACTACCAAGAAGCCAGGTATCAGTGTGATTTGTGCTACCGAGGGTTCAGAGGTATGCTGACGTATAATAAGCATATGAAGAAACATGATCCTGTGAGTATATATAGCTTTGAAATTTACAATAACTTACTTCTTATTGCAATTTCAAATAGAGACCGACCGAAGATTCGGTTTCGGTCAGTTTCGGCCTCAATAACTGGTTTCGGCAGGAATTTCGGTTTCAGCCAAAAAGAGCCAGTAGATTCGGCTCTACCGATAATTTGCTTTACGTCTTTGCGCTGACGGTTCCGTGTTCCAACTTATTAGGATTTATTGCTAGAAGCACTATATCATATTTATAAAATTATTTTTCCGGACTGGTAGCTTGACAGCCGTCCTGACTTATCTAACATTATAAAACAATCTTCTTTTTCCCATCTAAGTGTCTAAACACACTATGCCGAAGGTACGCGGCCGAAGTTCCGAGGCTGATTTTACGTTCCGACGTATTCAGCTGACATGACACACCATAAGTGCCGAACTTACGCGGCAGAAATTCAGTTGCGCAACATTGTGTGTATTCAGTGTCTCAAGCGCTGTCGTGGCGTCGTGTCGTGTTATATAAACAGCCGGACAGATGGACGCAAAATAAAGTGATCCTGATAAATTTAGCGCGATAGCAAAGCGATTGACTTGTGCGATGTGATGTCACGAGTTTGGTTTCCGTACGGATCAAATAGATGACCTGCGGCCTTCAGACCGTTATTCAACTTTTTATGCATAAACAGCGTGGTCAGTGCTATAAAACAGTAACTTTCAGAACCCTACTCCTCGGTAACGGCGAGGTCAATAGGTTTGATAAAAATATGTTTATTATAGATTCATGTTACAACATTATTAACGTATGATTTTTTCGTAAGACTATAGATAGCGGCACAAATCTTGAGCGCTCGGCGAAAAGGCTGGGATCGCTTTGCGCATCTTCCACATCGGCGAGCCAATCACTGTACAAGGCTTGCATTCCCCGCCCCCGCATCTCTTTTCATACCACTAAAGAGACCAGATATTTCACTTCTGCGTGCTTCTGCGCAAGTAGAAATGTAGATTCAGCGCTCAAGATCCGTGCCGGTATCTATACTATACTTTTGCCAAAAATAAAATAATAATAACAAGATATTTTTTCGCTTGCTTTCCCAACTCCTTTCAAACGGCTTTGATCTTTAGAAATATGTTTACACAAAAAAATTGCTCTTCAGAATGTATTTAGCATAATAATATGTAAATCAATCAATATTTCGCAAAGAAAATGGATTTAAAGGTCAGCGGGGCTCTACCGGAATTAAATGAACAGATACTATGTCCATTTAATTCCGGCCAGATTTTCAAGGGACTATAAGCCTTAAGTACGCACCCATTCCCTATACTGGATGCATTTCTTAACTCACAACACAGATTCGCGTCTCTGTAATTGGTACTTTATTTTTTTACTTACATATATCTTTCTTTACGTCATATTATAAAACTAGCGATCCGCCCCAGCTTCGCATGGGTGCTACAAATTTTTTAAATCGTCGGTTTTTCTCTAGTATAATATGCATGTATTATCTAACTAAACTTTCATCATAAATCACTATCTATGGTGAAAACTGCACGAAAATCCGTTTTTTATTTCTTGCGAACAGACAGACAGACACAGTTAGGGTTTTTGTTTTCTGATATGTAAGGATAATGTCACTTTAGGTGTTTGTCTGTGTGGTCTCGCTGATTCTAATCAAACCAGCTATCGGTCGAGTTATAAAATCATGCGTAGCACCATTTTAGGGTTCCGTTCCCCAAAGGTGACAACGGGCCGTCCGTCCGTTTGTCTGTCAGCGGGCTGTATCTCAAACTATAAGAGGTAGGATAGTTGAATTTTCACAGAATTTGTATTTCTATTGCCGCTACAACAACTAATAATAAAATCAAAACAAAGTAAAATATTAAAGGGGATACAAGAAACGTTATTTTGACGACGTTTTTGATCGATTTTAATATTGTAGTACCTACGGAACCCTTCGTGCGTAAGTCCGATTCGCAAATGGCCAGTTTTTTATTCACGGTGGGACCCGAATCATTGTTTTATTCTTTATTTTTAACTTTTGACAAAAAAACTAATATATTTTTCGCCCTTAAATTTTCAGGCACAGTCGGGTCCCTTGCAATGTGACATCTGCAAGATCCACTTCAAAGATCAGAGGAAGCTCTACAAACATATGAATATCACTCACTTGTTCAAATACTCCTGTCAGTTGTGTAGTTATGTGTGCTGCAATAGGTAAATATATTTTTATTTTATTTTATTTAAGACCACAGTTCCACCGTTAACCAACTTACATGGAAGTTGTATTCAATTGCGGGCCTCCCAAGTTTCATGTGATCAATCGTAAGACCGGATTCCGCACAAAATTTGTCTAAAATTTCAACAAAGACCGGATTCCGATGTAATTAAAGTTACATGCGAGTTACTTATCTATATATTTATATAAAAGAGATATTTTGTTTTCTTTTCAGAGGTCAAGCTCACATGCATTATAGGTGGCATAAGAACGTCACGTATGAATGTCCTCACTGTAAGAGAGAGTTTATGTAAGTTATTCCCGTTATTTCACATACATCACCATCAACCATGGCAAAAATTAATAATGATGTTTTTTTTTTTGTACTTGTTTAGAACTAGGTTGACTGGCCTACACTGTCCTTTTTTGAGGTGTGAAATCAGTCATTAAATCCTCTTGCTCTTCTGGGTGGAGCGAGAAGGTCTAAAACCCACCTGTATTATTTCAGTTGAGTCCCGCATGGTCCACACTGTCTTCAAAACTCTTTTTTTTGTGTATTGTTTAAAATGCCCATGAAAAAAAAATATCCTTGAAAAATAAAACCAATTGAGATAGCCGCTACAAAGAGTGTTAGTATTGTGAATTGAATTTATTTCATGCAAAATTGTTAATGATTACAGGAAAGCATCAACGCGTTTAACCCACATAAGAATAAAACATCCGTCCATGTGTCTGTGCACTATTTGCGGACACAGTTTTGTGAGCGATTCTGGACTGTATTGTCACAAACAAATAGCTCACACTGAAGAGGTAAGATTAAGATGAAAGCGTGAGCATGCTGTCGCTAGATGGCGCTAAACTCAACATTCTTAGTTTATTTTGTTTTAGTGTGTAGAAACATTATAAAGTCAAGGTGGAAATGGTATCCGCGAAAATCGAACCTTCCACTTTATTGAACTTAGTTAAATGGTTGTCTCAAAATGGACCCAATTTTGACTGTTCATGTAAACTATTATACTTAAGCACTGTCTACACTAAGCGCCATCTATCGATAACATGGGCACGCTCGGGCGTTTTGAAACTGATTTCACTTATATTTATCGAGTTCTTATGTTAAAATTTATTTTAATGGATGAATGTGGATGCCTGTACTCATAACAGTGGCTCGTGGCTAAATAGTTACAACCGCATGAGTCGAGTCTTCAAGGTGGCTTAACCTGGAGGTCCTCGTTTGTCGTTCATAGGGGCCATTCATTTATTATGTAAGACGATTTAGGGGAGCAGGGGGGTCGACCATGTTTTATTAAATTAATTTTTAGTTTGTAAGTTTCCATTGTACAACGCATTGGACATCCTCTGTAACGTTGTACAAGGGCTTGTAAATGAATAAATAAATGTCTTATTTTTTCTTACAAGGGGGTGGGAGGTAGTCTTGATTGTTCTTACGTAAAATCACAAAATACGCATAGTTAAGATTTGAAAAAGTACGGGCAACCGCGGGATTGCCGATGTGCGCTCGGATGCGTATAGGTAAATTATTTCCATGGCAAAATCACTGCGCCTTACCGCTTGTGAACTAGACGTTAGTTGTTTGTGTAAACGACATACTTGTTCCGTTTAAAAATAAACAATACACAGTGCACTAGCTTCTCACGTTTTATAAGTTCCCATCTTCTTCTTCTTCTTATCGATTCGATGGTAAACTCGTCAAACTGTTTGGGCCCAATAGGTGGCTACATTAATAGCAGCATCATCGGTAGCACTCATCAAATCCTCCAAAGTGCAGGTGTATGGGCACTTGGGGCATTCTAGTATGTGGCTCATGTTTTGAACAGGAGCCCATAAGTGCCCATGTAAGCCTATGTGAAATAAAAAACTTTTGACTTTGCCTTTGAATAAAACCAAAATCATCAAAACGTATATTCATTTTTTCCTTTAGATTCTTACGTAACAAATATTAAACAGGTGGGAGGAGGGATCGGTCTATACTTATTTTTTCTTATATATATTACGTACTAGCTTTTGCCCGCGGCGTACATAAAAGATTTTTATCAGTTTTTGAACCGGGGAGGGTTCAAAAAATAATAAATTAATGGCCCCATACATATTGATCTTCATACACAGAGTATAGTTCTGTTTAGGCGGAACAGAGTGTAAATGATAATGATAAATGATATTATTTTACAAATAGGTTTTTTAAAAACACTTTTACACGTCATTTTTTTTTGAAGTTATACTTCTTTTGGCGCGATAGAGAAAAATGATGAGAGTGAATTTTTACGACGCGCGCGCACACCGACACCTAAATTCTACATCGTGAAGTTAGTTCTAGGTGGCATGCATGAAAATTGATAACTATGTTCAAGTTGTATATTCTTGTATGTTATAGTATTTTTATATTTAGAACACGTGTTTCGTAAGAGTACAATTAAACAGTGTGAATATATAAATATTATTTTGGTGTTTTTATTAAATCAATTTCATATACGACGGTGATACTAATAATTTATTAAGTTAATAAAACCTTTTTTATTTAAATAAAATCTTTTTGATTAATTTTAATATTTATCGTTAATCACTACTGCATTTTAGTTATTTTTTTTCCATACGCCAAAGAAGTATAACTTCTAACGCGTGTACATAAGTACACACACTCTTTTTTTTTTGTCAATTTAAACTAGATGAAGCGAAAGAGAAGAAACACCGAAACAAACTCAGTGTAAATTCCCACATACCTCCTTTGTTATGGGAGGATCCTCTGACCAGACGGGTGTTATTTGTAGTCTGAGCAACTGCCCGATAGTTGATTTCGGGCTAGTTAGTGTACATGTTCTAATCGCGCAGAGAATTCGAATACAGCGATGCAAGATTATGAATTTTGGTTCCTATATATATATATACACCATCCTCCTCATCTGTTCCTGTATATTTTAGAGACCATTATAGTTTCGGAAAAGGATATGTAGATGATTATTCTTTTATCAAAAAATGTTGCCCCACACTAGGCATTCGTGGGTGCTTTCACTAACATTTAAACTCATACACACACGACACCCGCAACGAACAAGGCTGTAACATTCATTCAGTCATTTTTCAAAATGAACCTAAAAGTGATAGTGCCATGTTCGATGCGGGTGTCGACAAGACACCCAGATTCGGCATTGATATACATAATATGTACTACGCCCTAGATTCCGCGTGCCGAACACTCACTTCAATCGACTCAGGTGTAGTGTATGGATTACACTACACCTGAGTCGATTGTAGTGAACATTACACTATGTTGAACGAAACGCGTAAGTGCCACGAAATTCATGGCGCTTAAGACATTTTGGTCGCGAAAAAAGTATCCTCTAAAAGCTATGTTAGCGCTTTATGTTTTAATAGTTCTGTTAAACGGGATAATGCCAATATAGCGCTGCAGCGAACTTTTGTTTTAACTTTTCAGTATTTTAACAAATAGTTTCCATGATCGTGCTTGTCTATCACTAGAATATATAAGTCGATGTCTGTAGGTCATACAAATTTCCGTGCATAAATCGAACATGCGAAACGAAACGCAGCAGCCAATCGCTCAACCTGTGCCATTTGTTATGTTATGTTAGTATAATGTTTATGTTTAACATTTCTGACAACGAATCTATGATGACAAGTAGTGATGAATGCCTATGATTATCCTAATGGATTCTTTTGAGCTTATACACAAGAGCGGTATGTTGACAACGGCTGAGGTAAATGCAGCCATCGACACGTCGGCGACAGCTGTTGACGCGTCGACGCGGCGGCCGTCGATATTCTAACTTTGAACATCAGCGGCAGCCGTCTTGTGTGTCAAGTGTCACTACAGCTCGAATGCTTGCAACATTCCGCTCATGTGTATGGGCCATTACTAATATGTTTTCCTTATAATTGACAGGAGATAGAACAAAGCAATAAGATGGTGGTGAACACGGCCGACCCGCACTACTGCGCAGACTGCGAGATACAGTTCATGTCGTTCGCTGCTTTCACGACACATCTCGGCAGTTCCTACAAACATGCTACGACTAATCTGTAAGTACTAGTCATGGTCAATACCAAACAAGTTGCGCGAGTGCGCGTTTCATTGATGGGTTCATGAACGTATATTCCAGCTCAATAAAGCCGTCCCGGCGCAGCAAGACGGAGGAGCCGCGCGCGCGCGGGCGCCCCCGGCGCGGCGCGTGCTCCGAGATCGTCAACAACGGCCTCACCACCTCCAGCACCTGCGAAGTGGTAACCATGATACTTTATATTGTTATAATTAACCATTCTCCTGTATTTTATTTTTGTACAATATTCTATAGCGACCCGCCCCGGCTTCGCGCGGGTGCAATGCTGATATCACCGCAACCGCTATGACCCTGCACTTTAAATCTGTAATATCTTCGAAAATATTTATTTAAATTACATGGTGGGGCCATATTGATCTATATTAAATGCACAATGTATTTAAGGTGCATAATTGTATAAGGATTACTGCTGTATTGCTTAAAATCACTTCGTAAATAAGCCATTATTTCTCGTAAAAAGTAAAGAATAAAAAATTGTTATTTTGGGTTATCCCTAAGAGATAGACATATACCATCGCGGATTTTTTTGTAGACCTTTCTAAGGTGTACAATACTGTAGTACATTATTTTGATCTACCTCATAGGGTTCAGCCAGCGTTTGCAATGTAACCGCAAAAAGATGTGTTTATTTTGACATAAAATCCGTTGCGTAGTTTTAAAGATCTAAGCATACATAGGGAGAGACAGAGGGAAGCGACTTGGTTTTATAATATGTAGTGATATGAAGGCGACTGCGATATTTAGCGGTACAGCCGTTATCACTCAGGTTTATTAGTAGTGTTCATGATGTAGAATTAAAATAACAATACACTTTTATTTCACAGTACATATTATTAGACGATTACAGACTTAGGTATATCATAATCCGATAGAACCAGTAAATTCGTTAGGAGCGTCTGAACTACTTGACAAATCGCCCAAGACTGGCGTTAGCGTGAAAGAGTATGTAAAGCTAACGTTTTAAGAGGCCGGCGGACACGGCTTGCAACTATGTACAAGTTGACGCGTATCGCGGAATATAGCTATCTCTGTTTGACAAAAATAAGTGAGCGACTGGCGCAGCGCGCAGCTGTGTGTGTGTGAGCGTATTACAATATTGTTAGTAAAATTAGGTATGTTTATTATTTTTGCCTAATACTTTGGGGAATCGTTAGTGAATGTACAGACTAGTAATGCGTTTTTTGGAAATTTCATTACCGTGCCGATATTTCAACATATTAGGATAACTAGCACACACTAACAAATCAGAAAATGTTATGGAGCCGAGTGTTTTTTTTATAAGTGGGAAATCAGTCGTGACTTCTCCCACTCTTGGGCGTAGCGAGAGAGCGTGTCAGACTTTTGCTGACAAGAAAACCTACTCTGTTCCTTTTTTGCCTTCGATCCAGGGCCCCTACAGTTTTGCTGACATCTCCTCAAGGCGCACGTGGAACACTACGTGCGGTCGACGATTCCAGCTCGGTATGGACGATTACAGGACGGTCGGACGGAGAGCTACCCATTGCTCGCCGTCCGCAACACAACGCCTACAAGTTGGGACTCGAGATGGCACTGCACAAGTCCGAGGCCATGTGTTTCCATGGCTCTCGGAACGCGCCACAATCGAGTTCCCAAATAACGGTAGGAGGAGTTCACATCGCGAAGTTGACGTTGAAGTACTTGGGACTCGTCCTCGATAGCCGATGGAATATCGAGGAGCATTCCGACGTCTGGCTCTTGAACTGGATCGGACTGGGGCTGCCCTCAAGCGGCTCCTGCCCTACCTAGGGGGTCCAGACGCCTCCCGCCAGGGGCTCTACGCAGGCATCGTTCTGTCCATGGCCCTTTATGAGGCACCGGTATGGGCACCGTCACTACGAAAGCGACCGGTGGCCAAGGTAAACGCATGCCAGGGGGTCATGGCCATCTAGATGGTGCGGGGATACCGCACGGTTTCCCGCGAAGTGGCGAGCCTCCTTGCTGGCCTGCCACCATGGGATCTGAAGGCAAAAGTCCTTCCACGCATGCATGATTTACGCGTGGAGATGCAACGCTGAGGCAAAACTCCGTTGCCGTGATATGTCGCGGTTTGGCGGACAAAGTTCCGGCGGGATATCATGGTGGAAGCGACTATCGCAACCCAGTGCTGGGCACGCCATAATTATGGCGGTAAGTTCCTCTTTGAGGAGTGGCTGGAAAGACGTCACGGCCTCCTCACCTTCCGCATGATGCTGGTTCTCACCGGAAATGGCAAGTTCGGGAGGTTCCTGTATCGGATTTAGGTGGAAGAAACGCCCGGGTATCACCATTATGTGGACCGCCCGGAGGACATGGTGGAGTACACGGTGGAGGTGTGCCCCGCTTGGCCAGAGCAACGCCGTGTCCTCGTGGAGGTGATCCGCGGCGGCGATCTCTCGCGCCGGGCCTTGGTACAGGCCATGGTCCGGAGCGAGGAGGAATGGCAGGCGGTCGCCTTCTTCTGCGAAGCAGTAATGCTAGCAAAGGAATAGAATAGAATATGGTTTATTACTTGGTTAAAATATTTGACATGTCACTTAATGAAATAAATTTGACAAAGTGATAATTATGGTATCTAGTTGTTAGCGCATTTAGTCCTGTAGGGGATCTTTTGCAACTTATTTCTAACATCTTTCCTTACTACATTCATAATGTGTAAACAATATAAAAATAAGGTTTGTAAATTTAAAATCACAGTAAGTCAGAGACCTGCTTTTACTGATTATTTAAGTCTGACTCTATGGATCAGAGCCTACGCTCTCTGGGGAGGGTCGTTCGCTTGTGGAGCGGCTTTGCTCTCTCGTTTTTTATGTACATATTCAATTTCGCCTATTCTATGGGCGAAAATAGCTGGGTTAAAGTGGCCGTATCGCGTGTATTCTGGTCCGGGATCTTCTAGACCAGTGATCGCCAGTTGTTCGAGTTTATCGATCATATCGTGATGTAGGTCATGGGCTCTGATGTGCCAGGGGTCTTGTTGTAGCATCTCCCACAGTGTGTCCGTGTCTAATCGTTGGTCGAAACCGCCAGCAGCTTTCAGCGCCATTCTGTATTGGCGCTCGATTTTTAGTAAGTTACTTTTGCTATACCTCGGCAATAGCTGCACGACGCCGTAGTCAAGGATTGGAAGCAAACATGCTTGTATTATAAGTAACTTTATCTCTACACTAATTTTGGATCTGTATCCGATGATGGGGTTGAGCGCACCTCTTACTCGTTTCAACTTTTTGACAATTTCTTTTGTGTGATAATTCATTGACAGATTTTTAGAGTTACTCCTAGGTATTTAACTTGTTTTTTGTATTCAATACACTCTCCCTTCAATCTAATGTGATTTCTGTAGCCTGTGTTAGGGTTTCTTCCTCTTGGTTTCTTGCTAGAGAACATAATGCATTCAGTTTTGTCGACATTACATTGCAATCCCCATCGCTTGTAGTAGTCAATTATTTCGTCCGCTGCCCATTCTGCCCGTGTGGTGGCGTGGTCGGGGCGTTCTGCTGCGTTGAGAATGCACAGATCGTCTGCATATTGTGAGAGCATTTGACCTGCTATGCGTTGTTTTGGTATGTCTGAAACATACAGGTTGAATAAAACCGGCCCAAGGATCGAGCCTTGGGGCACCCCGTGAGGGACTGGTTTTTCTGTTCCAGTAGTTGTGCGAAATCTGCCCCTCGTGGTTCTGTGCGAGAGATAATTCTCTATGATCTTGATGATGTTGTTTCGAGCTCCTCCGTCGTATAATTTCTTGATGAGGCCTTTGTGATTGATCGAGTCAAATGCTTTGGAGAGGTCAGTCGATATCATGGCAACACTATCTCTTTTGTTTAACCTTTTGAGTGCGTAATTAGAGACACAATAGTAAGACAATGGCGCGGGAACGCCGGCGTTAATGCGGGGATCAACAGCTTACGGTGTCTGCGATATACTTTCCTGTTCTCAGTATTTGAGTGGCGGTGCCTCGTTGTCGAACAAACCCGTGTTGGTGCTCTGGTATAAGTTCTTTACATTCCTTCATCAGTCGTGAGAGAATTATTCTCTCTGCCCATTTGCCCATGATGTTGAGCAAGCTAATAGGCCGGTACGACTTTGGTTGGGTGTAATCTTTGCCGGGGCGTGAGGACCATTGCCTCACGCCCCAACCGCCACTGGGATTCCGTTCCCAATTTCCGGCCACCGTAGGCGCGGGCTTACGGACGGCGAATCGTAGGGGCCCAGCAGGGTCGAAGCCTACTGGGGCCACGGGTAGTGTGAAAGCGAAACCCGGGGCCCTAGGATAAAGACAAAGAAGGAACAGGAGTGGGTTTTTAGTCAGTAAAAGTCTGACACTATCTCTCGCTCCGCCCAAGAGCGCGATTTGTCATTAGATGATTTTCCCACCTAAAAAAAAAACACTCCTGCTCCGTCCAATAGCGCGAGAAATCATTGGATGGTTTCCCACCAAAAAAAAAAGTACCTAAGCTTAATAACATCACGCACACACTGACACTGACATCTCGGTTGCCGCGATAGCACTACTAACTCTTGGAAATTTGGGATAAATTTGGATATGTTCCGTAATACCAAAAATGATGAATGAAAACTTAATGTTTTTCCATTTTTTTTTCTATAATTTGTTTCTTTATAATTTATGCTATGTTCCTACGGAAACAATATTAGAAATATTGTTGTTTATAATACAGAAAAAACAAAATGAAAACATGCGATTTACGTTATAAAAAAATGCGAAATTAAATTCGCTTTAATTTTGTCTTAAGTAAGTATTTTTTTAAAAGAAAAACGTAGGAACCTAGATAAATATTGACTAAATCCGAATATCATCATAATATGGTGGAAATATGCTCAGTCTGCAAATGATTTTGGTATTACGTTTGTATGGATAATTCAGTCGTCGCTGTGCCCTTAAGAGGTGGGACTCCCATAGAAAAAAAACGATGTATGAAACGTGCGTCCTCGATTAATACCAACCTAACAGAATTACAGAACTATGGCGAAGTACATACTGCCAACATAATGACATTACTAGTGATGTACTTACTGGGTTGTGCGAAAAGGCGTTTTCTATTATGTGGTCATTTATAAAGCTGAATCAGTAGATAGGTTATTCCTGTAAAAAAAAATCTCGTTTTCTATTATGTGATCATTTAGAAATAACCTTTAATAATAAACGTTTTACCGTTCCAGTGCGGCAAGTTCCTATCAAACGACGTGCAGGCGCGCAAGCACTACGAGTCAGAACACCCCGACACCGAGTACCTGAAGCGATACATGTGCGACGTCTGTGGACACACCACCAGGGTACTTTTACATACACCACCTTAAAAACCCAACTAGTGTTGTGAGAGCGAGCTGAGCGTGCCTTCATCATACAAGAAGAGCGAGCGAAGCAAGTTGCATAAACCTACATCGCGACCAACAAGCGAACAAAGTTGACAGAGTTGTTGATAGAGCTCGATTCGCTCGTTCTTTACAAAGCAATGCCCGAAGATTTACGAAGAGATTCGCTCGATCTTTTCTTGAGTCGCGTGTGACTCACTCGTGTCGTAGGTGGAGTTGCTTCTCTCGTTCGTCTTCAGAGCATGTTCATCTGTTGAGTAAGCGTATTCTGCTAATTCGTATTAAGACAACAAGAACTATAGCATATAGCATAGTCGGCCTTATAATGTTCCCACCGTTGGAACTCAGGCCTCCTCTCTAGGAGAGGGAATGGGCCGTAATCCATCACGCGGGCCCAGTGCAGGTCCGTGGATGTCACATGTCTTCGAATTTTTGGTTCTACTCGTAAGACATGCCGGTTTCCTCACGATGTTTTCCTTCACCGTTTTGAGAGCAGTGGTGATGAAATAAATTACACAAAGTAATGCGCCTGGCTGGGTTTGAACCCGCGACCTACAACTCGTAAGTCAGGGCCGTTACCACACGACCACCACTGCTCCTACAAGAACCATAAAATAGCATTATTGTGAAACTCATGTTGTTTAACTGTGTTTGAAAAGCAGATGACATTGTGTTAAAACTTTCGGTACCATGGTGCATACTAAGCACACTTCCTTTGGACTCGCAAGTCGGGTCCAACAAGACAAACAAACTGTAGCTACTAACAAAGACTCGGAAGCCGGGTTACGTACCAATTATTCTATTGACTCCTGTAGCTTATTCTTTCATTTTTTTATCATAATAGGTCATGTTTCTTTTCTCAGCAATACGCGAACCTGATAGTCCACATGCGCACGCACACGAACGAGAAGCCGTACGGATGTCCGCACTGCGACCGTCGGTTCAACATGCCCAGCAACAGAGACAGGCATCTGGTTGTAAGTATACATTTTTAGATGACAAATCATCCAATGACTGCACCTACACTTAGGCGGAGCAGGACTTAGGTGTCAGAGTTTTACTGACTGAAACCCACTCCTACGTTCCTTCGTTGCTTTGGATTCCAGGGTCCCGGGTTTTTCTTTCAGAAGTGTGCCCATGGCCGCAGTAGGCTTCCACCCTGCTGGGCCCCTACGGTTGTGCTGACATCTCCTTGAGGCGCGCGTGGAACATCACGCACCGATTACAGCCCCACAATTTATAGCCTCTGTGCTACATTTCCTGCCTAGTATTTAAAGGCGACCTTGATATTACGACTAGACAGCAAAACACATTGTAAAATTATTGCGGTGCTTTTTTTTGAGGTGGGAAATCATCTAATGACTTTCCCGCGCACTAGAGCGAAGCGAGAGGGCGTGTGAAACTTTTACTGACTAAAACCACTCCTATGTTTCTTTGGACACGCCACAATTATGGCGGTAAGTCCCCTCTTTGAGGAGTGGCTGGAAAGACCACATGGCGTCCTTACCTACAGCATGACGCAGGTCCTCACCGGTCATGGTAAATTCGGGAGGTCCCTGCACCGAATCCGTGCAGAAGAAACGCCTGGACAGAGCACCGCCGTGACCTCGTGGAGGCGCTCGGCGGCAGTGATCTCTCGCGCCGGGCATTGGTACAGGCCATGGTCCGGAGCGAGGAGGAGTGGCAGGCGGTCGCCTCCTTCTGCGAAGCAGTAATGCTAGCAAAGGAGGCGGCCGATCGCGTGAGGCAACGGTCCTCACGCCCCAACCGCCGCCGGGATTCCGATCCCGATTTCCGGCCACCGTAGGCGCGGGCTTGCGGACGGTGAGCAATGGGTGGCTCGCCGTCCGATCGTCCGGTAACCGTCCGGACCGAGCCCAAGTCGTCGACGGCGCGTAGTGTTCCACGCGCGCCTCAAGGAGATGTCAGCAACCGTAGGGGCCCAGCAGGGTCGAAGCCTACTGGGGCCACGGGTAGTGTGAAAGCGAAACCCGGGGCCCTGGGATAAATACAAAGAAGGAACAGGAGTGGGTTTTTAGTCAGTAAAAGTCTGACACTATCTCTCGATCCGCCCAAGAGCGAGATTTGTCATTAGATAATTTTCACACCTAAAAAAAAATACCTATGTTCCTTCAATTACCCTTTGCTTTCGGGTAAGCTTTTCAGAAGTCAACCCATGGCTCTAGTAGGCTTCGGACCTCCTGGGGGCTTACGGTTTTGTTGACATCTCTTCGAGGCGCGCGTGGAATACTACGCGCCGTCGTAACGTGCTGAACTGTTATTCATCATTTTTACCTCAGGTCACATACATACAGTCGCCTCTTGTTAATTCAAACCAGCGATAGTTTCAGACGAGCCTCTATAATTCCAACTGTTTTCAGTCCTGGTCCCAGCCGTTGCATTATTAATTCAAGACTGAATTTGACGTCATTACAGGTCCATACAGGTGAAAAGCGATATCAATGTCAGCACTGTAACCGTCGCTTCACGCAGAGTAGCGCCGTCAAGCTTCACATACAGACTGTCCACCTCAAGATACCCTACGCGCCCTGGAATAAGAAGAACAGGAAGCGACGCAAGGTACACCATCAAAGTTGAAAATCTTAATCTATTTATATGTCGTGGTCAGATCTTACAATTGATCACTTCATGATGTGATCAACTAAAATTGGCCAGGGGGGCTATTGGCTAACTTTTTCAATAACAGTTGACAACTAGCATTCGTTGCACACTAAACTAAGTTGCAAACGGACAATTTCATAAAATTGGTATTACGTATCACAAAAGTGACTAACAAACTACGGTGGAAATGTGGTGAATTATAAAAATTTACGGTGCCTATTGTTACCAGTCTAAAATTTTATCGACTATTATACAGCTTCAAAACTTACACAATCGCAATTTTAAATGTATCGATACAATAACATCTGTCAAAACGTGTTACGGTGGCTATCAAAGGCACCAGTGGCTAATGACGTCACTGCAGTTGGTCACTGAAGATAGGCAATACGAAACTAGCTGTTTGACAGTTCAATGATGCACATTGTTAACAAGTGATCATCACTTGAACTGTCAACAGAGTTACGCAATAGCCCCGCAGATCGTTTAAACGTGAACGTTTGATGATATATCAATCCGCGTTTGGCCATTATCATAAATGTACGATTAAATTCTTTTTTTTTAAATTTTAACCACCCAGAAAAGCATATTTTAGTGCACAATTAGTAAGGTTCATTAGTGAAATAAAGAGATATTTTGATGTAGAAAGCAAGAAAAAATTGGGACACACTGTGTACTACCTCAATTAAAATCATATATAATATGTTGGCAAAATTGTACCATAGCTGCATTCAAAATGCTGATTGACTGCAGGCTCGTATTAGTTAGATCAATTACGCAGCTTTGTGTCGTAATTATATTTCATTACAATTTTATCTTCAATTTGAAAATTATTATTCGTTTTTAGTAAAGAATGTGTGCCGCCATATTACCCCTTGAAAACAAAGCGTAATCAGCCATGCCCATGACCATATCATGAAGAATCGTGCGTTTAGCTGTTCATACCGTTAAACGCAGAGTGTTCATTGATTTGGCTAGCCCATAATCATAGTGTAGCGGGCAAGGGTCTATATCATGAAATGCCACCATTTTATGAAATGGTTGGCGATATAATCAAGTGATCAATTCTAAGATTTGGCCACGACATATATAAAATAAGAAACTGTCTGTCTGACTGACTGACATGTCAACGCACAGCTAGAACTACTAGAACTAGAAGCGTGATATTTTGCACACGGCGTCCTTTTATGACGGAGCCGAGCACTAAGAGAGGATTATTCAAAATTCACTCGCCAAGCACATGAAACGGGGGTCCAAAGTTTGTATAAAGAAACCTATATTCACGCGGGCGAAGCCGCTGGCGGAAGCTAGTAATAAATAAATAAATTATTTGTTAGCTCAAAACTGGTTTACAAATAAGTAAAACCCTGACTTCTTGTCAGTAGCGTAGCTAGGCGTGGGCGAAGCGGCCCCCTCGCCCACGGACTCGCACCCAAAGGGGCCTCGCATAAGCGAGGGCTCTTTAAGAACGAGGGTTTTTTTTATAATTGATAGGTTCGTGTTTGACCACTATTTCACCTGAAGATAAGTGACGATGTTGTCGGAAACAGGGTTGTGACAGTCACTGTCTCGTTTTCGATTTATGAAAGAAAAAGGCCTCGCTGATGCGCCTTCGCCCACGTCTAAATTAGTCCACGTTACGGCTCTGCTCCTGGTGCATGTATTTCAGAAGCCGGTGACTCCTTCAATATTTTTTTCATCTGACTAAACAAGACATGCATTTGTTCCAGGAGTTAGAAACAGCAGGTATGTCGACGCCGCTGATCCTGCCGCCGCCCAACAAGCTGGCCGCCTACGACGCACCCGCAGACTATCTCAACGCCTACATCACCTATAACGACGACTAACATTCACTTATTTATATTGTGATTACTATCACAAAAGCTGGGCTATATAAAGGGCTTTTACTATAAACACCTTGTGGGAGGCCTTCCAACGCGTCTTCCAGTACGCGGTCACTTCTCCACAACCTTTCGGCCCCATCGACCATCAGTTCTGTGAGCAATGTGCCCGGCCCACTGCCACTTAAATTTGGCAATTCTTCTTGTGAGATTATAGTAAACTGTAATAACTAGTACATCTTCCAAGTTCGGTGGTTATAGCAATAAAGTAAGCAATAAGAATATATTTGACTTATACTATCGTCGAAAGTGATATTGTGTAAGCTTTTTGTTCAGTATTAAGTTTTCCTTTCGCATGCTCTATTGTCTTTTGTGTCTTTACCTATAAATATCAATAATAGCTTTAATTATAGTCAATTTTAAGTTTTCTTCATCTATATACTACTGTGTCTACAGATCTCGCCCAATTTTCCTGTCGCAGGTCTACTGAAAGAAATTTCTTTTAAAATAAGCAGCAACTTTGTACTGTTCTACTCATAGTCTTTTAAATGTTTATGTGTACATAAATTAATTAATATAATTTTTAGTGCAGGCCTTTAAGCCTCGGAAACATTATGGGACAAAATGTCCCCCATCATGACGCACAACGCTGTCAAATCATCCAACAATATATACCGCGTCACGTGAATGTTGAATTTAGTTGAATGTTGAATTGAAGCCGCGTTTCCACTAGGCAACATTTGGCGCACGACATGTTCCCAATATGTTGAAAGTCAGAACTTTTGTTTAACAACGTTGTCTGTCTACGCATCTATTACAACATCAGTCGTAGACAACATGTCGTCAGAGGAACTAGTGTGGAATTCAACGGCAGTGTCACTACGGGCGTTATTGCGCGTCACGTCTCCACTCGACAACAATTGATGCTCAACTAACGATGCTCTCTAAACAAACAACAAGCCGCGCGACATATTGCGCGCCAAATGGCAACGTTGCGCGCTGTTGTGCAACGTTGCCGTACATGTTGAGAGTCACGTGTTGCGCGTCAATTGTTGCCTAGTGGATACGAGGCTTGAATCAGCGTTGTAAAATGTTGGGGGGCAAGTTGCGGGACACTGGGCAACGTTGCACGGTCACGTAGATAGAGAGTTGCGCGTCATGTTGCGGGACATTTTAGTCCCTAATGTATTTAAGTAAGTTAATGAACTATTGTTTCAAATCGTGTCTGATAAAAACGGTGTGTGCCTAAGACAGCACTACAAAATTGAAAACTTCATCCAGGCGAAGTTAATTATACAAAATCGTAAATCGGCCGACATGAGCCGACTTTACCCGAACGAGCGTTACATATCCGAAGTGCCGGCTCAGTCTCATTCCATACCCACAAAATGAAGCGCTCGGCGCACCTAAAGAAACATTTCACTTTCAAAAACATAAATAATGAAATTAATCTTTTATTTGTTTAGTCCATAATTATTGTATGTTTACAATAATGTAAATAGTCGTTAGTTTAATGCATTTAAACGCATTTGTTACTGCAAAGTTTTAATTGCCTTCTTGATATTATGTTACTAACAAGTGTACTGAGTGAATCTATTTATTAACAAATGAATCTTTTGATACCTACTTACATTAGATATTCTGGGGTATATTTTTTTAAAGTAAATCATGATCCACAGTTTGCTTTGTAAGGGTGTATTCACGTAGAAAGCTGGTACAGTAAGCGTCAAGTCTGATGGTGTGACTCGCTACTCGCTATGCCGCACCCACTCTCACATGAATTTTGTACTGCGAGCTGCGCAGTGAATTGATCACCTTGCGTAGTTGTAATATAACAGTTCTATGGCTGGTGCAGCACACTGTCGCTAGACAAATCATCAGGTCTTTTTATTGTGTATTTTTTTAGTGGGACCTATCTTTATAATATATAATTTTTCTCTACGTGTGTTTGTTCACTCCTCCTAAACGGCTTGACTGATTTGTATGAAACTTTGTGTGTATATTTGAGTGGGTCCCTGGTTGATTTGCAAATAGAATTGAAGCTGGAAGGTAGTACTGCAATCGGATGCTCAATTTTTTTTTCTGACGATATTCTCGGGCAGAACGTCTGCCAGGACCGCTAGTTTATTATATAGGGTGACTGGTAATTAGTGTACGATACTTAAACACGTGATTGTGCTCATGATAACAAACAATTTTTTATTATGGGAGCAAAGCCGAAATCGCGAAAAAATATCAGCTGTTCTGTACATTAGGCAAACATAAATGTACTGAACAGCTGATTTTTTTTCGCGATTTCAGGTTTGTTCCCATAGTAAAAGTTGTTGGTTATCATGAGTACAATCACGTGTTTAAGTATCGTACACTAATTACCAGTCACCCTATATACTTTATTGTACATACAACATGATACATAAATAATATAGAAAGCTAAAACATACACAATAAGCGGCCTTATCGCATTCCGCGATCTCTTCCAGGCAGCTTGGAATGGACTGTAATTGTCAGAACATGATATGAGGCTGTCATTAGAATGACAATAAGGGGCCGTTCAAGTATTACGTAAGCAGATTTTTTGCAAATATTAACTCCCCCCTCCCCCTTGTCAGCAAAAGTAAGCAAAGCTCTCACCCCCCCCCCCCCCCCCATGCTTACGTAAACATTGCATGGTACAAGCATTTGTCAATGTGTTGGTTTCGTTATTAATATAGGAGCAGCAGTTGTAAGTCTACAAATAAGGAATAGGTTTGAAATAAAGAAAAAACAAACTTCATTTAAAATTTTGACATATTAATTCAAATTACCAGTCCACAGTCCATGATACAGTACGAATCCATGACTCTAAATCGTCAGATGTTTGCTGCTTAGTGATGTGTGTCGTGTCAACTCATTTTCTTGCGACTTTGGAACATCGACATCGTTCTCTTAAAAAACAAAAAAAAAACATAATACTGCTGACGTAATCACCATCTAGACCCCCCATCCCCCATGTCATCAAAAATAAGCAAAGCAAAGACCCCCACCCCCCTGTAGTGCTTACGTAATACTTGAATGGCCCCTAAGCACTAATATTAAATCAGATTTCTAAGGCCTTTATGAAAGGCTGCAGAATTGTTCGAAAGAGTTAGAGAGGCCCTGAAACGCAAAGGGCAACTGAAAGAACACACAGGTGGGTTTTAGTCAGTAAAGATCTGGCTATCTTTTTCGCTTCCACCTTAAAAAAAAGCCTTTACGACGGTAGTTCCTACCAGTTCATACAACCAGTAAGATAACCTGCTAAAATCGTGCTTACAAGCAACCGACGCCAAATAATACATTTTTACGTGAATGCAGCCAAACTCAGCTGAATTATATGTAGATATATTTCTTTTACTATGTTTTATAAATAAATAATTATTAATAATATTGTGTGTGTGAAAGTATATACCTACTTAGTGTGTTTAATAGATAAAGATTTTAAATATTAAGAATGTAATCAATCGATTTAATGCGCAATGTATGATTTGCCTTGTAATTTAACTAATAAGAGTATTTTTAATACATTACATTAATTCATAATAACTCTTTTATTTTGATCCCCTCTTTTATTCAATTTGTGCGAACCCTTTCTAGGCACGCGCGATCAATTTGACGACCAACCTGTAAAAGAGTTGGAGCTATATGAGTGGTCTTTCGACGGTAGGTACAGTTGTTCGCAGTGGTTGAGCGATGGACTCCCGCATGGAACAAATATTTGTATGGTTCAAGGTTTGGGTATCTAATGTGAGTTTACAATTTATATGTTTGAGAAAACACCCCACGATACAGGATTACAATTGATTGGGGGCACGTTTATGATAAAAAGGGCTCCTAAATGTATGTGCTAGGATTACCCACCGCCAATATCCTCTACAAGGACACAGCGGTGCTCCACTCGAGCGGGGCACACCACTGTATACTCCACCGTGTCCTCCGGGCGATGATACCCCGTGCGGTCCCGGTATCTATATCTATATATAAGTATAAAAGAAAGTCGTGTTAGTTACACTATTTATAACTCAAGAACGGCTGAACCGATTTGGCTGAAAGTTGGTGGGGAGGTAGCTTAGAACCAGGAGACGGACATAGGATACTTTTTTTTTAGTAGCGTAGAGTAGGATATAGTAGTCAGTTAACGGGAGCGAAGCCGCGGGCTAAAGCTAGTAAGTTCATAGATCTTTGACAGTCGTTACAGGTCGCCAGAACTGATTCCACGCAGTCAAAAAGTTGTTGCTTTTGTAATAATATAGGTATGTTACGGGTTTCATTTCATACTGGTTCGATGATGATAATGGGATTGCGGTTTAGTGTTCATATCAACTTTCGGCTAGGTAGCGATCGGGAAGCTGAGCGGTATAGTTTCGTTCGATGCGAGACGCACAGAACCGTTCATTGTGGCGACACTTGGGGGAGGCCTATGTCTAACAGAGGACGTCTTTCGGCTGAAATGATGATGATGATCAATTGTCACAGAAGAACAAACGTAACTTTAATAACAGCAGTCGCTGGAGTCTGGCTCCGAGGTCGATCACCGAGCATTAAAATATACACCTTATTTCGATTAGATAAGCATTAAATTCTATTGATAAAAAAAATCCTCTGCCTTGTCCCGTACTATCTACCAATACTATTCCATCGCTTTGCAAAGGTCTGCTTTTTTATGGGAACTCATCCAGCTCTGAGTGGAGCGAGAAGGAATGGCCGACTTTTACCGACTAAAATCCTCCCCCAGAACCCCGTCTTCCTTCAGTCACCCTTTGCGTTCCATGACCGCAGTAACTCTTTCCAACAACCCCGCAGGAGTAAAGATCCTTCTCCATGAGCTTTCCTTGGTGTTTGTGTACACGAGTCAATTTCCCGCAAAAGCCTCCATGTCATCAGTTAGAAAAGTATTTCCAAGCCCTCCATTGCTGATGGAGGTTTGTGATTGCTCAAAGGGATCCATGCAATTACAAAATGTCTTAGACCATACAATAGGTAGGAATTGAGAACACAAACACAGTATACTGTGACACAACGGTATTACAAAGTCACGAGTCTTTACGACTGTAACTTGTGAAAAAAATAAACGGATTTGCGATGAAAACCGCGGGTAAAGCTAGTTTTCTTTCAACTGTTTGTCTGTATGTTTGTTACAACTAGTAAGAAACTCCACACCTTATAGCTAACTCAAGAAAACGAAACCATAGCGCGAATTTAAACGCGGCAACGCCATCTATCGAGCATGCCGGAACTAATTTAATTTCATTATTACTGAAAATGTAAATTATTATTTTTTTTTACTATACAGACATAAGTTATTGTCCACAATGGGTTTACACAGTAACACTTAAAAACTACAGAAAACCACATACAATGTATTTAATAAATCGATAAAACTTATTGCTTATGCGTTGTCCTACTAATATTATAAATGCGTAGATGGCCAATTGAATTGGTGGTAGTACCACAAAATACGTTGCTGCGGCTGGATTACGGTAAAGCGTACTTTTTATCTCCTGGTAGTACGTTCCCGTGGGATAATTACCAAGACAGGCGCAGTCGTTGAATATGGTTTCATATTTTCGGTGTCCAGATAATTGAGAACATTAATTCGTTTGTGTGCCCGCAACCGGCGGGTTAACTCGGGACGCGTTACGAATCATTGATAAACATGGCTAATGCTGTCTTATGTTCATGCTCAGTACCCGACCAACGCAGCGAGTCCAGCATTTGTATGCCTTAGCATACTTAGATTTTTCAATTATTGTTTTAGATCCTTGATTTCGAAAGTGTTAAAAAATGCGTAAGTTAAGATAGTCAATTAAAAACACACTTCATAACTAAATAATAAAATTTTTCATATAGTATTAAGTTTTTATATAAAATCAACATCGTTCAAACACTTTATAAAGATCATTTAAACTAGCAATCTGCAACACAGCACCATTATGAACAAAACTTGTCGGTGGCAGGAAGTTCCTTCTAATCGCTGGGAACAGTATGTGTTCCTGGCGCCATTGTTCTGCCTTCACGCTTTCTGGGATGGTGTCTGGGTTCGGTTGTGAGTAGAATATCGCCGTCTGTCGGCTGAACGTGTCGAAGCACTCCTTCTCACTGTCCCAGTTCACTTCGGTCACTAAGCGAACTAGGTACGTGGGTAGGGCACCCATGAAAGGTGTGTGGCCATCTGTAGGAAGGAAAACGACACGTTAAGATGTAAAATACACAAATTAGCTCAAAATGTCTATAATAGTCTATAAGTCTATAGTGGGCGCTAGATAAAGCCATTAAGTACATTGACCTCTTTCAAATAACTCCTCGTAGGTATCCTGAAAAATAAAATCGGCATTTATCGTGACCCTTCACGATAGATGTCTATATGTCAGAGTATCTTATTAGTTATTTTAACTGATGTTCTGCGCTGCTAACAAACTAAAGAGTGACGGATCTGAGATCTTGTTCTTGTAGTTCGCTGGTGGAGGCAATTAAACCTTATAATTCGTTCGCAAACTACACCAGACTACCTGATAAACGAAAGAAACAGTTTTACCTCTTATTTTGAGCTAAATATGTACCTTACAGCCATTGAGTTAGGCGTCTTTTTGGCCTGGCACAGATCATAGTTTTCTTTTTTCATTAAATATTTTTAGTTTATACAATTTTGTGAGGCACAAATAAACGTTTTTTTCTTTCTTTCAGTAGATTAAGGTTGATTCTACAAAGAAAAAATATAATATGTGCTTGATACCTACATACCTAAAAGTAAAGGCAATGACAACAGCTCGCCATTACCATCGATTTCTAGTGAGAAGTACTCATACAGCATACTTCGCTTGTTCACGAGTAGCTCTGCCATTTGTTGGGCCATGTCCCTCATGTCACCTGAAACAGTAATATGTATAACAGATTAAGAGGGCCCTTCCCGATCTGTCTATCGTCAACGTGAACATGGTTTAAAAGCTTGTTGTTTCCTCAAACGCAATTATTGATAAAGAGGCAACGCAAAAATAAAGAAATAACACCTGAACGCTCTGCTAGCATTCAGTAATTATGTTACTCACTCGAATATTCCATAGAACTTGTTCTAGTAAAAACGTGTTTTTTAAAACCTTCAAAGTTTATGGAAAAAAAATTGTTATTCAGAATCTCTATTAACTTCTTGAGTAGCGTAATTAGAGACACAATAGTAAGACAATGGCGCACGACCGCCGGCGTTCGTGCGGGGATCAACAGCTTAAATGTGCAAGGTCTCTATAGTTATATTTGCATACCTTTTTTTGATTTATGAGTACATTATGAAGGGTGAACGTTCACGCAATATAGTAGATTTTCAGAGGTACTGGATTAGTTTTACACAAATTTGTTTTTTTTTTGGAATAGAAACCTAGATAATATCAAGATATCTATCTGTGTTTTAGAGAAAGATGTGTAATCCTACTAATATTATAAACGCGAAAGTTTGTATATATAGATGTATGAATGTTTGTTACTCGTTTAAGCAAAAACTATTGAATGGATTACGATGAAACTTGGTACACGGATAGAACACGTCCTGGAATAGCACATAGGATGCTTTTTATTCCGGGAGTATGCCTCCTTTATTTGGATAATTTTCTCCTGTCACGCGGGCGAAGCCGCAGGCAGCAGAGCTAGTAACGTTATAATCACGTAATGACGTAAGACCGGTTGTATGGAAATATACTAAGTATATTATGTATTTGCTATTTATTGCTCTGTATTTTGTAATGTTGTGGCGAGAAAATAAATAAATTTATTATTATATTATTATTATACTCGTACATACTTCGGTTTTGACGCTCTTAAGTATAACACTATACTTGAGCGATACCTTAGCATAAAGTAAAAAAACGCACCCAATTCGGGATCCCATTCGCTTTCCTGTGAGCTAAGTCCGAGCACAAGTAACTCTTCTAAGGGCAGTGGACTGGACAGCTTGATCAGACCAAAGTTCTGGAAGTCATACAGCATTGTCTCGTAAAATAGTTCTTCTCTGAAACAGGAATAAAACTTCCTTCATGAACATAACAATTTTTTTTTAATGGATTGGCTCTCGTAAAACCAAAGTCATGGTAAATAACCATGTAGCACCCACTCCGATCAAGATCGGAGACTCTACACTCGAAGTGGTAAACGATTACGTTTACCTGGGACAGACAATCCAGTTGGGTAGGTCTAACTTTGAGAAAGAGGTTAATCGTCGAATCTGACTCGGCTGGGCAGCGTTCGGGAAGCTGCGCGGTATCTTCTCGTCCAACATACTACAGTGTCTCAAGACGAAAGTCTATGACCAGTGCGTGTTGCCAGTGATGACATATGGCACTGAAATGTGGTCGCTTACAATGGGCCTCATCAGAAGGCTTACAGTCACCCAAAGGGCAATGGAAAGGGCTATGCTTGGAGTTTCCTTGCGTGATCGCATAAAGAATGAAGATATCCCGCAGGAGAACCAAGGTCGCCGACATAGCCCGAAGAATCGCCAAACTTAAGTGGCAGTGGGCAGGGCACATTGCTCGTAGAACAGATGGTCGATGGGGCTGAAAGGTTTTAAAGTGGCGACCGCGCACCAGAAAACTCAGCGTTGGAAGGCCTCCCACAAGGTGGACCGATGACCTGGTGAGAATCGCGGGAATGCGGTAGATGCGAGACGCACAGGACCGTTCGTTGTGGCGATACTTGGGAGAGGCGTATATCCAGCAGTGGACGTCCTTCGGCTGAAATGATGATGATGAAGCTCGCGCTTGACCACTACCTCGCCTGATGGACCATAATCAGCTTATGATGCACCTACACCTGTACTTATAGTGCCCCTACACCTGTACTTATAGTGCCCCTACACCTATACTTTGGAGTACTTAATTAATGCCATTGATGCTGCAATTAACGTAGCCACCTACTCATCATCATCATTTCAGTCGAAAATGTCATGTACGTCTAGCATCCATTGGATTCCCGCAACCCCCGCCAGGTAATCAGTCCACCTTGTGGAAGACCGCACTCTAGAACCTTTCGGCCCCATCGACCATATGTCCTACGAGTAATGTGCTGCGCACTGCCACTAAGTTTGGCGGTTCTTCGGGCTATATCGGTGATATTGGTTCTCCTTTGGATATCTTCATTCCTGATGCGATGGGCACCTACTGGGCCCAAATAATTCATGTTTCATGCCTGACTATACTGTTTATGCATAGAGCGCTATACTTATTATGAGTGACTAGATGTAGTAAAGTGAATATGTCCACTTCAGTGGTTGCGTGATTGTCATTTCTTTACTATTTTTTTAATAGATTGTTGCACTTATATTACAGGAGTAATTACTCCTGTAACATAGGTGCGTTCATAAACATGCAAATTCACATACACAAGAAACGGAACAACTATTTGTAGGACATAAAATATTTCTTCCGTTCGGGAATCGAAACGCACAAGCAGCCGTGCCGTGCGTATATATGTGACCAAGTTAATGTCAATTTGTGATCTCGTAAATTAATGTTTATGTGCTATCGTTAGTAAATGTCTACATGTGAGTGTCTTGAAGTCATACAATACAAAGTGAGAAAAATTACATCTTTAATAGGTTTTGTGGAATTATCCTGTTGCGCTCAGCAGTTCCTATGGCCACTATCGGACTCCATCATCAGATCAACTTCATGGCACCATATTAATGAATTGTCATTCAAGTTACATAGGTATACCAAATAGCAGCTCAATTGGTTAGGGGTAACTGTTTCAAAATCCATTTGCAAGATTCTGCCCTAAACAAATGCATGACATAACATGATAAAAAACATGTAAAAAGGTTGTAAAATTGATGAATTACTTACGCAAATCGAGTAGTATCACACAAATACAGCTTCGTAGAATGCTGTATCAGAGACTTATGGCAATCAATACAAGCAATAAAGATCAAATTCGCTAATATTTCTCTCAAATTCGAATTACAGTTATTTTCTACATCCAATCTTAGTTGTTTTACGCTAGTCAACTTAGTTTCTATTCTTTCATACTTGAAAGTTCTTGTTTTGAAAGATTCCTTTGGATCTATATAGCTTAGATTCGCTTGGTCTAAAGCTGTGTGAGTTTTATACTTTTCTTTGTTTTCGTTTTTTGGTTCATCGACTAAAGAATTTTCTAGAATTTCATCATCTTGAACGGAATCAACTACAGTTTTAGGAGGTTCAGTAATATTTCTTTCATCGTCATTATTCATTTCAGAGTCATTGACAATAGTTTCGTTAGGTTTGGTAAATGTTGGAAAGAATTTGTCAATTTTCTGTACGTCTGAGTTGACTCTGACCATATAACTAGGGTTTGCTTTGGCGATATCAGTTGTCTTTTTTACGATTTCTTCGACCATCGTAGCGCCGGGTAAACGAGCCTGGAATGTAAAAATTCTCTTAAACATGACTACTGTAGGGATCGCCAATAATAAAAAGATATTGTACGCGTTTAGATGTATGATTTATTTCTATGAAATTATTTTTTTATATTAGTATAAAAGATCAGTCGTTCCTGTCGGCCCTGCTGTTCTTAAATTTTCTCTGACAATATTATTTTTAATTTTATTGTGTTATGATAAGTTTAGATTATTTTATTGAAATGTATGTAAAAGATTTTATTTCTGACGATAGATATTTAACATTGCAATTAATAAATTATTTAATGTAATTTCATCAGTATTTATATATAATTAATCAGTATTTTTTATTGTTGTCAAATACAATTATTGCTATATGGATTTGTTACGTATTTATTATGTTAAAATTGTGGTTTTTATTAATGCGAATTGAAATTATGATGGTTTTGACAATCTGTGTGAGAGGGACTAAAGATAAGGTGTGAGAAGTTTTGTTTTAGGAACCTCAGTAAGCGAAGAAGACATATTCTGCTAACAAAAGTTAAAAAGGGGAATACATGACTAAAACACAAAAAGAATAAAACAAAAGAGATCTGAAATGTTTAACATTTTGTTTTCACTTATAGCACACTATATTTAAGCACTACAATTAGAGACATGAACAGTCAGAATTTGGTGATTTTCAGACAATAATTTGATTAAATTCATTAAAGCGGAATGTCAGATTTTCTTTGATATCTTTTCCTTGACTTAATAATACTCCCGTACACAAAAAACGAGATTAACTAAAAATTTTAAGTGCAGCGCCATCTAGCAAGGACTTAGTCACGCTCGACCTTGTAGCTTCCACCTTAATATTATATTAAGAATGTCAGAATGTACCTGTGTGTACATAACTCTGGTGGAGTTACAGCTCAACAGCTTGCTCTCTATACAAGATTTGATCTTCTCTATGATCTGCTCTTCATATAGGAACTGTACCTCATGTTTAGTTGGATGTACATTTACATCTACGTTTCTGGGATCTGTAATAATTATTGTAGAGTTATAATAATATAAGACCATAATATAATTTCAAATCAAAGAACTTAAATGTATCTATTTCAGTACATAAAAGTAAAAGATGGGGACAAAAATTTAACCATAATAATAATTATTTTATTTTCAGGCAACGGAGTTACATAGACAAAATACACAAAATAATCTTAAACAATAAGGATTATAATGGATGTAATAAATATAAAATGTAAAAGCACAAATTAAGCTCACCTAATTCAAGACTGAGGTAGACAAACGCGTGAGAGTTTTTCGGTAAATAAGTAGAGTAAATTGAATCCACGGCCTTTTTTATTGCTGGAAAGAAATCACAGTTAATATTATTATTACACATATTTACTTAATAAAACTACTGAAGTCACCAGAGGGCTGGCTAAAATCAACTATCAGGCAGTGGCCCAGACCAGACACAACACCCGTCTGGTCGGAAGATCCTCCCTTTTCCTAACTGCTATAAATAGGTACTGGTGTGATTTCACAGTTCTTTTGGTCTAATTAAGAAATATTTCTTACATAATGAGTCCACAAGCCTATGATTGATAAACAGCAACATAGTCCCCTTTTTATGTGAGTAATTGACGTTGGTGATACACCCACGCAGAGACAGTTTCAGGGTTGGCTCCTGAAGCTCAATCTCCATCAGTTCGCGAGCTATTGCGTTGCCGTAGATCTGAGGAAGTGTAGATAGAATTCCTTAGTTATTTTAAGAAAGAGTTCTATATTTTCTGTCACCTAAAGGGCCTATTACACCATTCGATATTCAGACAGTTTTAGTCTATGATTCGACATATCGCGTAGTGTAATAAGAGTTAGACCGGTCTTACTCGGAACAAAAAATAAGACAGTCTGAATATCGTCTGCTGAATATCGCGTAGTGTAATAGGCCCTTAAGGCCTACCGTCTATGGACGTGTAGCTTCATAGACGCGTATTAGTCATTATACGGTTGGTGTAATTTGTCGAGACGACGAACGGCACGACGTTGCGCTTTGTCGACAGTTTCATAGTTTTGTATGTAAGCTTCACGCAGGCGTACACCAAGCGTATTATGACGAATACGCGTCTATGAAGCTACGCGTCCGTGGACGACGTCCGCGCCTATGTTTACTACTATGAAACAAATCATACTAACAATCCGAACATTCTCAATAACAGAAGAATTCATAGGCGTCTTTAAGTCAGTATTCTCCCCAAACTTCTTTAAAGTGAACCCAACGTGACTATTATGTATTGCATAGCCTCCGACCACCTCAATTATGTGTGTATACTCTTCTGTAGGGCTCCTGAGGGACTTCTTACGGGCTATAACATTGTAGAAAAGATCTTCAACTGTTATTTGAGTACCATTGTTGCCTGCACATGGTTTCATTGGAGCCTTTAACTTTCCATTTTCATATGATGCCCTGGAAATTGTCAATGATTACAATGTTATCCCTCCTCCACACTTGGTTGACTAGTAGAGAACACCTAAGGCATTAAGTCCGCCTTTGTACAAATGCATGTAAATAATATAAAAAAAAAAAAAACTATCAATAAATAAGATGTTTATAATAATAAATCACTAATGAAGTTAAGGTTGGTTGTGGGTTGCGAGCAACGAGCAATGGGTACTTGCAGTCCGGCTGTCCGGTAACTGTCCAGACTAAGCCCGAGTCGTCGATGGCGCGTAGTGTTCCACGCGCGCCTCAATATGTCACCAAAACCGTAGGAGCCCAGCAGGGCTGAAGCCTTACTGGGACCATGTGTTGGCTTTTGAAAGGGAAACCCGGGGCCTTGGAACACTATGCAAAGAAGGTACATAGGAGGGGTTTTAGTCAGTAAAAGTCTGACACGCCCCCTCCTTAAAAAAAGGTGGGAAGTAATAAAAACTAGACATTTAGCATTATTCGCATTTTGTATATGGTTATTAGCTGAAAATCACTTCGAAAGAACAGCCAGACTTTTGTTGACATGCAAGACAACCATATCTTTTCTATTTAAAAAACAAGAAAAGTATCATCAGCAAATAGAATTATATCTTTAAATATATAATTCTTCTGTACGTGTTTGTCACTTAACTCCTCCTAAACGGCTTGACCGATTTGGATGAAATTTTGTATGTGTATTCGAGTGGTCACACGACCGTTCATTTTGGCGACACTTGGGGAAGGCCTATGTCCAACAGTCGACGTCTTTCGGCTGAAATGATGATTCGAGTGGATTCTTGAATCATTTGAAAATACAATTGAACCCGGTAGTTGGTGCTGCAATCAGGTTCTCATTTTTTTTTTCTAACAAAATACCAGTATTTGGGCAGGGGAAAAAAGTTTTGTAAATATAGAACTCAACTTTATACATACTTGTAAGCACATTTAGCAGCAGATGTTTTAGTAAGTATGGTAAGATGAGCGATGTGACTGATGCTGGCGAGAGCTTCACCCCGGAACCCATATGTGCAGATCTCTTTTAGATCGTCGTACTCACGCAGTTTAGAAGTGGTGAACCTCTCACAGACTATCTCTAGGTCTTCACTTCTTATACCTGTGCCATTGTCCTGAATCTGAACATATAGAAGATTTAATACTAAATTTCTCTCACACATAAATTAATCCCTAATTTTTGACCCATTATTTTTACTGAGGAATAATATAAAAAATAGTATATATATATGTCGTGGATTGATGGCGCAAGGGTGCGACGGACAGCGCCATCTAACAATTAGTTTCGTAAACTAATAATATCGTCACCGGAAACGCAAGCGGCACCCTACCGCTTGGACACGATCGTCGGTAGAGGGGATGCAGCGAGAACTGGAGGGAAGCCCGAGAGGTGCGGCATTCTACCTCGGACAGCCTCGGCATACGCTTAGTACCAACGCACGTGTTTGTTTCCTTTTGTAATACCGTTATCAAAATAAAATTATTCTGATTCAAATTATCTTTCGTTCGAGTACCCAAGTCAGTGCCCACACTTATCAAGAACTATGTCGGATCGTGATGAAGACCCGATGTTTCGCATCTCAGCCACCCTTGATGCGACATTATATAATTAATAATAAAATTAAAAATATGCTATAGATTTTATTGTCTATATGTCGCAGATGTATCATATAACAGGCCGTATTAAAAGTTTGCCGTATTGAAAAATGTCGCCTTAATGTAATGCTTAAAAAACCCTGGTGTTATCCTACAAGTGCACTGTATTCAGAATGTGATCTCCTCACCGTGAGACAGCTTTACATTATCTCAGTGCTTCTTCGCCTTCATTAACTTGCGAAGATCACAGCTCGAACCTCTTACAGAATTCTTAAATGGGATACACCAAGAGCTCGCTCTGCTTTTGCTTGTCAATCTTTTACTTTTGTGGGTCTATATTTATACAATAAATTCTTTAAGACTGATAAAACTGTAATAAACCTGACTTTATTTTGCTTTAAAACCTCCATCCACAAATGGTTAATACCCAAAGACTATGGCCATACCAAGAAACTTTTAAATATTGTTATTATATATCACGCACACACATACGCCATCACACACACTCATAAATGCATCTAAAGCTAACTTTTTCCTTTTGTTTATTTATTTTTCTTTTAAATTCGAAGAAAATAATTATGGCAAAAATATACACAAAAACTGCATTTATTTATTAATTTGTAAATTTACGGAAGGGACTGGACCTCACAACACAGGGTATCCTAGTATGGGGGCCAGAGATGTATTGTTTATTTTAGTTTATAAGTCAACTGATGTACCTAATTTTGTGTATCTTGTACTAATGTTTTGAACAAATAAAGATTATTATTATAATGCGGCTACCTCACGTTCAGCCGGATTGTGGTGACAATACCACAAAATAGATAGATACAGAAGTCAGTCTACATACTAAGCGCGCTTGAACAACGCACACATAAACACCGCTCACGGGCACAATAACTCGGCTCAATTCAGCACAATGTGAGCTCGAGTGCTATCCGTTTATGACACGAGTCTGTGAACTTTTTTGTGGAAAATTTAACCCACAAAAAATACCTTATTTTTCCTCAATTTATACCAACAATCTCCAAGGTCTAACCCTTTTCTAGTTCATACAGCAAATATGTAATGGTAAAATCATATGAGACCCAAGCAGATTAGAGTATGAGATTGTCTTTTGAAGAAAGAACCAAACAGATTTAAGTGGTCCAGTCAGTGCAAGCAATTGTCCGTACTAGTGTAGATACACACAGGACTTCTAAGCAGCTCAACAACTTGAGAATCAATACCAAAGAAATAACATTTGGGTAGACCGCATAAAGTGCTAACTGCCAGACATTATGTTAAAATTACAGAAAAGGTAAAAGTAATCCACATAGTCCCTTTACAAAGTAAATATTGAAAAAATGCCTATGATAGACCTAAGCAGTGCCGCAACATACATAATTACATAGTGTAGTGACTAGGTTATCACATAAAAAAATCCAATATGAAAAGATAAGGCATATAAAGCATGAAAAAAATTTTCTTACTCTTATCAACTAAAATAAATCCATGCGCACTTCAAGATACACTAATGCCTGCTCTCAGATCAAATGCCTGCTTTAGTCTGTCATTTAGATGGTCTAGACTAGAATAACTACCTGCAAATATTTTAATCCACCAGCTTTCACGGTTATCACAATATTGGTGGCTTTAGCATCCAAACTGTAATAGAGAATACACAGAATAGAGTAACGAAAACGAAATTAGTATTTATTATATTGTTAAAGAGATGCAAGTATAACCTGTTTTCAATCAATTCTTTTAAAGCATTCGAGGGTCTCTGAACTATTTCTCCAGCAGCTATCCGGTTCACTACTTCTTCACTTAGCTTTTTAATAACACCCGGTTCACCCATAGTTCTTTATCATAGAAATTTCAGCAAACCACCGGGTCGCGGGAGAACTGTTTTGTTTATAAAATATTTAGCAAGCAGCAGAAAGCAGCAGAAAGTCAAAAACTTAATGACAATGACAGTGACACCTGCTTTTTTTGGACTTTTCTGACCAGGGTACTGAGGTCTTCAAGTATCTTCTTTTTTACAGTGTTTTTTTTTTAATATAAATAAAATAAATAAATACGGATGCAAATTGCAATCCATTCTAAGGCATTTTGTAGAATGCACAAACTACTCAGAGATATGTACGCAGAATATATCGATTCAGCTGAATAGAGATGGCCTTATGAGCGCTATAGGGGACTTCAATATTTTTTCGTTTTTAACGCAGTATCGGGGGGCACGGCAGTGCCCTTGCCAAGCCGAGCGCGAAGCTAACACTGCCGTACCATCCTTTACTGGAACCATTTCGCCGCATTTTCAAGCCCCTATTTGAGAACCTCTGGATAAGACCAGAACGCAGAAATATTCGTCATCCAGTAAGCTATAATCACATACTTAAAATCTAAAATTTCAAGTCTGTAGGCCATTTAGTTCCGAAGTTAAGCGAAAGCAAAGTTTCGCATTTATGACACTTACTCACTCATGAAGTCATGATCATCAAAATAGAACTAGTACTTCCCATAAACTCAGAGAGCTGAAATTTGGTACAGAGTTAGGGTTTAATGGCCACATAAAGGAAAAACTATAAAAACTAGGATAATCGAAGATCTGGAGTACCTGGTGACCCTGATTAAAAAACACAAGAGCCCAACCAAACTATTAGAGATCGACATACCGCCTTTACAAAAAATATTCAACTTGGTGGGCCGCTTCATTTGATCTCAAAGATCGAAGGTCTGAAGTATCTGGTGAAGAACCCTCAGCCGGTCTCAGCTGTATTAGAGATATGGTAATGCCCCCTTCAACTATTTTTACATAAAAAAATCGACTGTCATTACAAAAATCAATATATACGTTTAATAATATACGTTTCTACAAAAAAAAGTGAAATCCCACCAAAAACATTTTGTAAAAAACTAGCCAAGTCTCGATGGAGCTGCTTGTTTAAATAGTAATGAAATCTGGACAAAGTCGTGACAAGTCTAAGGTTCCTTACTGCGATTTCTTTTTTATTATAGTAGTAGTTGCATCTTTGGGCATAGAAGTAAGAATCGTGTGACTCCAAAACAGAATGTATATATTTCCACCATGCACCTCCTTTTATACCAGTTTACAATATTACGGACTAAAACTTAACCAATAGTAACTTAGTATCTACAAAACAATGAGCGCGGTTCGGGCGCGCAATGCTTTTGATCGAGCAGCTGGGGTAGCAGGTACTAAGGTTTGCACGTGGGACCTTGGAGTACAATGGCTGCGTAGCGTGGGAATGCTTTTGGGTCGAGCAGCTGTGGAAGCAGGTAGCGAGGTTCGCCCGTGGGTCCTTGGAGTATAATGGCTGCGTGTTTCTAGCGTGGTAACAGTGATGTGCTGTAGGGTGGCTACACATCGCTGCTTACCATCAGGTGGGATCGCAGTCAAGCACTGGTTTATATGAATAAAAAAAAAAAAAGTTAATGTTGTGTGACTTGGCCCTTGAAGGGTACACAAGGGTACAAAACCAGGTGCTCCATGACATCTTTGCACCAATCTATCGCCAGAACCGCTACCCATTGACGATGGAAAATTGCCACTTGGAAAACGTATTGTTCAACGGACCGAACATTGCCGAATAGAATAAGCACTGCTCGAAGCTTTACGAAGTTACCGAAAAGGGATGTTCAACACGCGTGTCTGAGGGTGTTGTTTAATTGATTTTTCTTCAAATCGATTGAAATCATGTAATAAAAATATATTTATATTCAACTTTATATGATGGTATAAAATATTCACAAACAGTGTTATTCTAGTAGTCGTTTATAAATAACTGATATTTAACTAAATCATGTCTTTCAACCAATAAAACACAGTGGACAGTTATACACGTCAATCACAAAACCCACTACGAATCTAGCAAACGACCCAAGAGCTAGGTTGACCCGACACTATACCGAAGATATCCCGGACGTCAGCCTGTACGAGATTAGGATGGCTCTGAAGCAGCTTAATAACAACAAGGCACCGGGTGATGACGGAATTACAGCCGAACTCCTGAAGGCGGGTGGTAAACCGATTCTTAAGGCCCTTCAGAAGCTGTTTGATTCCGTCATATTCGAGGGAAAAACACCACAGGCATGGAGCGGAAGAGTGGTGGTACTCTTCTTTAAGAAGGGCGACAAGGCCCTGCTCAAGAATTATAGGGCCATCTCACTTCTGAGCCATGTCTACAAGCTGTTTTCCAGAGTCATCACGAACCGTCTCGCGCGCAGGTTCGACGACTTCCAGCCTCCCGAACAAGCCGGATTCCGAAAAGGCTTTAGCACCATAGACCACATACACACGCTACGGCAGGTTATACAGAAGACCGAGGAGTATAATCTGCCTCTCTGCTTAGCGTTTGTGGATTACGAGAAAGCCTTTGATTCGATCGAGACTTGAGCTGTGCTGCAGTCTCTCCAACGGTGCCAGATTGACTATCGGTACATCGAGGTGCTGAAGTGTTTGTACGAAAACGCCACTATGTCAGTCAGACTGCAGGACCAGACCTCGGAACCTATCCTCCTGCAGCGGGGTGTGAGGCAGGGTGACGTCATTTCTCCGAAACTGTTCACGGCCGCAATGGAGGATGTCTTCAAGGTTCTGGACTGGAGTGGATTGGGCATTAATATCAATGGCGAGTACATCACTCATCTTCGGTTTGCCGACGACATAGTAGTCATGGCTGAAACTACGGAAGAGCTCAGCACAATGCTCAATGACCTCAGTAGAGCTTCCGAAAGAGTGGGTCTTAAAATGAACATGGACAAAACCAAAGTCATGGTAAATAACCATGTAGCACCCACTCCGATCAAGGTCGGAGACTCTGCACTCGAAGTTGTAGACGATTACGTCTACCTTGGACAGACAGTCCAGTTGGGTAGATCTAATTTCGAGAAAGAGGTCAACCGTCGAATCCAACTCGGCTGGGCAGCGTTCGGGAAGCTGCGCGGTATCTTCTCATCCAATATACCACAGTGTCTCAAGACGAAAGTCTATGACCAGTGCGTGTTGCCAGTGATGACATATGGTTCCGAAACGTGGACGCTCACAATGGGCCTCATCAGAAGGCTCAAAGTCACCCAAAGGGCAATGGAAAGGGCTATGCTCGGAGTTTCCTTGCGTGATCGAATCAGAAATGAAGATATCCGCAGGAGAACCAAGGTTGCCGACATAGCGCGAAGAATCGCCAAATTAAAGTGGCAATGGGCAGGGCACATTGCTCGCAGAACGGATGGCCGTTGGGGCCGAAAGGTTCTGGAGTGGCGACCGCGTACCGGAAGACGCAGTGTCGGAAGGCCCCCTACAAGGTGGACCGATGACCTGGTGAAGGTTGCGGGAATCCGATGGATGCGAGACGCACAGGATCGTTCGCTGTGGCGACGTTTGGGGGAGGCCTATGTCCAGCAGTGGACGTCTATCGGCTGAAATGATGATGATGAACCAATAAAATAAAATTTTATTAGTTTTTTTTATTATTAAAGTCGAAATCTCAATTACTAACGGCAACATTAACTATGTTTGTAAATCTATTTCATTCAATATCTCATATAAACACAAAATTAATAAATTCCAAGCCGATAAAAATCGATTACGATTTTTGATTGAATAAAGGGTCGATTGTGTTTACATAAAGTCAGTCTCTAGTCTAGACCTCCGCCCCGCGCACGTCGCGGTCGCCTCATGCCACCCACACCCACCATTTGGTTCCAAAAAACCGTTTGCGCAGCCTTCTGCGCAAAGTTCGGATTCGCCAAAATACGTCGGCCGTACTGTACACCTCAGTATTTATATGTAATCTATGCTGTACACCATTCACTTTAGTTGGTAGCGGTGAAAGCTCGACACGTGTTTTTTTCAGTGCTACGAATTTTTTCTATTTTAGTGATACTTTTTTGTGTGAAAGTTTATCGAGACTGTTCTTAGTGTTTGTGTTGTTGGTTTAAGGTTTGTTTTACTTGTGTTGTGCCTTTTATCTATAATGAATTCCAAAAAGCCTCCTGACCCTGACCCCCCTGATGAACTTTTTGATATTTCTTCCCCTGTGTTAACTGTAACCCTGCCCCATGCTATTGAAAAACCCCCGCAAGATCCCGCTATGGATACCGAGAACTCAACTTGCAAAAGGGTTGCTTTGTCGCCCCCTGCGATTTCTAACGTACCGCCAAAGATGGCTAAAAGTTTACCCGGTAGCATAACTTACACAATGAGGGATAACCCTCCATTTATCGTCCACGTGTCCTTAAAAAGTGAACAGACCTCAGGCACTGTGCTACAACCAATTAAGTTTGGTATGTTCTTGACGACCAATTACGTCAGTAATATACGTCTTAACGGGATCAAACGTATTGGCAGAAACCGGGTGTCGGTTGAGTTCAAGTCACATCAGGATGCGAATAGTTTTCTCAACAATACGGTCTTGGCAAAAAATAATTATATTGCTACCATCCCACAGTTTAATATCTCTCGAAAGGGCATCATTAGGATTATACCGGTTGAGTGGTCGGAGGATGAAGTTATCCAGAATATTCAGGTTCTGGAGGGCTGTGGCCCTGTCATCAAGGCCAGAAGGATGAGCCGTAAGGTGACTTCTTCTGGAATTACTGAATGGAAACCCACTCAAACTGTGGTACTAACATTTGATAGACAGGTCCTACCCAAACGCGTGATTAGTGTTTACTCGTCTTTTCCAGTTGAGCGATATACTTACCCAACTATCCTATGCTATCATTGCTGCCGTTTTGGACATACTCGCACCTTATGCAGATCAAAACCAAAGTGTTTTAAATGTTATAGCGCGGCAACCCTAGAGCATTATTCCTGTGCCGTCCGCTAGAGGCAAGTAGTGCGTTGACATAACGAGTTGTGAGACACGTTCGAGCGGCAACGGCGCGCGCTAAGATAAAAATCGTTGTATCTCTTTTAACTTCTTTAGTTGTGAATAAAGCCTAGATATGAGTCTGGATGTGAGAGTCTTAATTCGTTCCCCACCGACGCTATAAGTGGCTGCCCAACGTGTGTAGGTGTTTCGTGTTGTGTATTACGGAGTGCAGATCGCGAAATAACTTGCAACGATCACAAAAGTGACCGTAGGGGACTATTATCGAACCTAAGAGTGTGTTCTTCCTGTTTATCCTGTGTCTTCAGTGGCCAAAATGCCAAAAACACGGTCAGAAGAAAACTCGGACTCCAGTGGCGCCGCGGGCGCGGCCGCCATGAACATTACAATGTATCAAGAAACTCTCGCTAGCTTTATAGCATCGATACAACAAACTCAGAACGACTTTTGCCAGCAGCTGATCCGAGAAGTACGCTCATCGACGCCGCATAACATCTCCGAGGCCCAAGCCCATCAAGCATTGTTTGTTTTTGGCGCGAACGGAAACTTCGCGAAATGTACCTCCCGTTATGGCGGACGCGCGGACGAGTCGTTGGATAATTTTTTGGACGCCGTGATTACTTATAAAGACTGCGTAAATGTATCTGACGTGAATGCTCTCCGCGGCTTTTCGATGTTACTTGAAGGACCTGCTGCAGTTTGGTGGCAAGGCGTGAAGCAATCAACCAGCACGTGGTCGGAAGCCGTCACTAGAATAAAATGCGCCTTTGGTGAACATGACCCGCCACATCGCCTTTACCGGAAACTCTTTAGTCTTATTCATCAAGAAGATGAAAACACAGACTTGTTTATTGCTAAGGTACGTGCAATATTAGCCAAATTCCCAAAGGACGACCTCTCAGAGAAAGTCCAATTGGATATGGCGTACGGTCTACTTAACACGCGCTTCAGGAAACGCGTGACGAGAGAATGCGTGAATAACTTCGACGAGCTGCTCTACAAGTCTCGACAGGTCGAAGATTCGGTAAGAGAAGTGCATAACAACAAGCACACAGCGTCGAATGCATCGTCATCGTCACCGCGGGATATACCTACAGTCGCTAACCAGTGACGGATTAACCCTAAATCAAATTAAGCAATTGCCTAGGGCATCACGTCTGGGGGGGCACCAGAAGAAGCACAAAAAGAAATCCGTCCTTAGGGCAACACGTCTCACTCTCACGTCACCAAAAACCACACCAAAAAAGTTTCTAGGACTACCTAATTAAAAAATTCCGCGTTTTAAGTTGACATAGAGTCCGACCTAGAGTCATAACCCCGCTCCCGCTTGCCCACTCGCTGCCCGCTAGTGCATTCGGCAATTCAAATGCACCGGAATTGCGATGATCAGCCTATCACAAACCGCACCTACCACGCGGCCCCCCCGCCTGGCGCCCCCGCAAATCTGTGTCAATCAAATGTTTTGTTTTTTGAGTAATTGTGCCGGCCGGCTTCTATGCATACGTAATAATAGGGGTTAAAGTATGAAATTGCCGTTTTATTGTAATTGGTACCTACTTCGAATTGACATAAAGCCTTCATGGTTTGAGATTTTTGAGTGAAACTTTTTTCACATGGTACCTATGAAGTTTTTCTTAAAAAAACCGACTTTCAGTTGTTTTTCATTCAGCTTAGACAAGAAAGATGGATACTTCGAAAATTCGAGTGATTTTTGAATACGAGTTCCGACGTGGAACTAACGCGGCAGAAACAGCTCGCAATATCAATGTTGCGTTTGGAGAGGGGACTGCTAATGAACGCACCGTGCAATTTTGGTTTAAACGCTTTTGTGATGGAAACTTTGATTTGAAGAACGAACCACGTGGAAGACCGCCGCCCACACAGGTGAATAACAATGAATGGTGTAGGAGATGGTGGAAGCCGATCCGAGCCAAACTACCAAGGAATTAGCGGCATGGTTTAACGTTACCTTACCAACAATAAAAAAATATGAAAAATGGGTGCCTCATGATTTGACTGATCTGCAAAAAGAAACGCGTCTTGAAACTTGTGTCGCCTTATTTAATCGATACAGAAATGAAGGAATATTGGATCGAATTGTGACATGTGATGAAAAGTGGATTATTTACGATAACTGTAAGCGAAAAATGCAATGACTGACCCCAGGTCAAACGCCGCAGTGTCCTAAAGCAAAGCTTACCAATAAAAAGGTAATGGTAACTGTTTGGTGGCCTCAGCATGGTGTTATTCACTATAGCTTTCTCCGATCTCGTTAAGCAATATTGGCAGATGTCTACTGTGCCGAACTACGAACAATGATAGCAAAACTAGCAGTGAAATAGCCTCGACTCATGAATCAATCTTCACCATTATTGCTCCATGATAACGCGAGATCTCATACAGCAAGAGAAATCGTTTTAACTCTACAGGAACTGCAATTAGAAACCATTCGTCACCCTCCGTATTCGCTAGACCTTGCTCCAACGGACTACCATTTTTTTCGTTATTTGGACAATTTTCTATTTGATAAAAAGTTTTCTTCTCAGGAGGCAGTACAAAATGCTTTCACACAGTTTGTCGAATCTAGATCACCAGACTTCTAACGCAAAGGCATAAATGACCTTCCTATTAGATGGCAGCAATGTATAGATAATAATGGTAATTATTTTGATTAAATAAATATGATCAATGAAAAGAAAAACGAATTTCAAGTTTTCAGTACAAATCGACAATTTCATACTTTAACCCTTAATAAATAAATTATGCTTTGGTTTTTATTGTTTTCGCACCTACTCCACTTCTAAGGTACGTTACATCTCATCAATGTTTTTAGGCGGTAAAGATTTAAATACCGATTCTAGTTGACATACGGATAGGAGGGGCCCACAGGCGTAGATTGCTTAGGGCATCAAGTAGTCTTAATCCGTCACTGTCGCTAACGTGTCGAGTACCGCGCGTCGGTCGAGTCGTCCGCCGGCGCCAGCGGCGGTATCGTCGCCAAGTCAAAAAAGCCGTTTTGTTCGTACTGCAAGCGTTTAGGACACGATAAAGAAACGTGTGAGAAGCTTAAACGTGTTAGTGATAAGAGTGATAAAAGCGTCAATAAAGAAAAATCGGAAAGTGAAGTGAAATGTTACGGTTGCGGTGCCGCGAACGTAATAAAATCAAAGTGTAAAAACTGTTCACCACAAGGCCAGTCGTCGTTTTATTCCTTGAACATTTCGTCGCATGACGGAATGTACGTCCGTTTCCCGCGCATTGGCGCGGTCGCGCGGCTGTAGGTATCGTCGGCGCGGCTCGGCCGCGCCGGCGCCGTCTTAGCCCCCGACGCCGCGCAGCACTCGTCGTTAGTCAACCCGTCAATGCCAATGTCTACGCAAGGTAACCCTACACTTGCTGTAGGGGATTTTTGTAACGAAAATGTTTGTAACCTAAGCACTTGTGAGGTTATCTCAAACAATAATTGTTTATCGTATGACAGAAAGATTAGTAATGTAAACATTACGGAGCATAGTTTTAATGATGACAAATGTTTTGATTACAGTAATGCTGTTAATGTAAACACAAGTTTGCCTAGTTTTTACGATTGTTATGGTTTCAATAGTTGTGAGTATGTCAATAATGTTAATGACTGTGCATCTTTTCGTCGCCCCGTGTTAAATATAAGCATTCTAGGGTTTTGTGGTACGGCTTTAGTAGATTCTGCAGCTAAAACTTGTATTGCCGGCCATACGCTCTACTTTCTCCTATTAAGGCTAGGACACCAGTTATTGCCGTCAACACAAATTGTTAGGTTAGCGGATGGTGTTAATAGGGAGATGAATGTACTTACCGCGGAGGTACAGGTGACACTCCAACATAAATCTAGAGCCATTAAGTTTATTATTTTTCCTGAAGCAGAAAGTAATGAGAGTTTGTTAGGCATAGACTTTACTATCTTCAATCTTGTTTTTAATTTTGGTAACAGCAGCTGGCACTTTGCCGAAAATGATGAGCATAAATTCGAAATACAGTTCGAAGGTGTGTCACCTGTGTCTTCGTGTGCCGCTGTAGAAGTGCTCCGGGATGACGAGGCGACCTCGCTTAGCGATAGTCAGCGCGAAGTTCTGGCACAGCTCCTTGTCTCAAATCAAGATATCTTCGAGCCAGGGGGAGAAGCGACTCCTTTTGCCGAACACATAATTGATACCGGCGACCACCCCCCCGTTACCGTCCCGCCGTATAGGTTGACCCTTGCTAAGAAAGAGGTCATGCGGATTGAGTTGGACAAGATGTTGGCTGATGACATTGTGGAGGAATGTGAGTCTGCGTGGGGTTCTCCGGCACTTCTCGTTCCAAAGAAAAACGGAAAGGTACGTTTCTGTGTAGACTATAGGAAGCTCAATGCGGTTACTAAGACCGATGTCTATCCCATGCCTTTGATAGACGAGCTTGTTCAATCAACGAAACGGCACTCTTTCATGAGTGTAGTGTATGTGAATTGACACGATACATACACTGTCTCGTGTGCTCATGTACAAGTGCCTACGAGAGAGTCACCAGAGCCGCGGGCGAGTGTGGACGTAGTGTACTGTGTACGCGTGCATTGTCGAGCCAGTGATCCTAACGGGTAGGAGAGGAATAAACCAGACACAACAAGTGGCGACGAGCAAAAGGTAACAAAAAAAAAAAAAATAAGAAAAAAAAAAACAGTCAGTCTATACATTTTTTGATTTCTGTATCAAAAACTAGAATATTTGATTATTAGAGTGAATATCTACATATTTATTTGATTCCTGGACCAAAACATAAGTATTATATATCCGATTGATGGAATAAATACTTACACATTATATACATATTTAGTTGCTAGATCAAAACATGAGTATTTGATTCCTTAAATGATTTATTTGATGATGCAATTGTAACACTCGCTCAGTTAACGAAAAATAAAATCGGCCAAGTGCGAGTCGGACTCGTGCGCGAGGGGTTCTGTATCGTCCATAGCAAAAGATTGTATGGAAACCCCACTTAAATATTTGTTCAATTCTGTTTTTGGTATTGGTTGTTATGGTGGCAACGGAAGTACATCATCTGTGAAAGCTGCCTGGCTATCGCGGTTCATGAAATACGGCCTGGTGGCAGACGGACGGACGGACGGACAGCGGAGTCTTAGTAATGGGGTCCCGTTTTACCCTTTGGAAAACGGTTCGTCTTACAGAACCCTAAAAAATGATTAAAAATATTAATTGGACGGAAGTACTCAAGGTCTTATGATATAAAATGTGGTCTTTGTTGACCGGAGGGCCCGCCAAAGTCAGCCGTCGTACCTACGTATATTAATGTAAACAACGACGTATGTATGATGTAAACAAATATAGATGTGTTTATAAAAGGCCACAGAGACATGTGTAGTTAGCCGACGCCAAACTTTTATACATTGTTATTAGACGATACAATGTGGCACTACAAGTTTGTTTAAACTCGGACAAGCTTATAAGAAGGGTGAAAGTATCAATCTCCATTAAGAGGGTCCTTTTTCACTCGCCGTCGTCAACGTCGAGCGTGGTTTGAAGGCTTGTTGCTTCACCTAACGCAGTCCAACGCGATGTTTGATGGGGAGGCAACGCAAAAAAAAAAGAGATAGAAATAACGCCTGAAAGCTCTGTTGGCGTTCGGTGATTCCGTGGTTTGCACGAATGTTTCACAAATCTTGTTCCAGGAAATACGTGTTTTTTTTTTAGCTCATAAAAGTTTTTCAAAAAAATTGACATCATTCGAAAGTCTCGTTTCAGTGTGTAAGGCTTCTATTGATGTACTTTTAATTTTAATATATGAGTACATTATGGAGGGCCAGGGTTCACGTGAAATGGCAAATTTTCAGAGATCTTTACTGGATTGGTTTTACGCTGGTTTATGTTTTGATTTCTGTAGAAGCCTGGACAATATCCACAAGATAGCTATGTATCCAAAATATCTAGAGAAAGATGTGTAATAACATCATAGTCACGAAAGAGCGGTTTTGTGAAAGTGTACCTCGAATAGGACGCTTTTAAATTAAGAAACTTACCTGGCTTTAAGTATCAGCCTCCATTAAATTGGGAAACTTACTTGGCTTTAAGTATCAGCCTCCATTAAATTGGGAAACTTACTTGGCTTTAAGTATCAGCCTCCATTAAATTGGGAAACTTACTTGGCTTTAAGTATCAGCCTCCATTAAATTGGGAAACTTGGCTTTAAGTATAAGCCTCCATTAAATTGGGAAACTTGGCTTTAAGTATCAGCCTCCATTAAATTGGGAAACTTACTTGGCTTTGAGTATCAGCCTCCATTAAATTGGGAAACTTGGCTTTAAGTATCAGCCTCCATTAAATTGGGAAACTTACTTGGCTTTGAGTATCAGCCTCCATTAAATTGGGAAACTTACTTGGCTTTAAGTATCAACCTCCATTAAATTGGGAAACTTGGCTTTAAGTATAAGCCTCCATTAAATTGGGAAACTTGGCTTTAAGTATCAGCCTCCATTAAATTGGGAAACTTACTTGGCTTTAAGTATCAGCCTCCATTAAATTGGGAAACTTACTTGGCTTTAAGTATCAGCCTCCATTAAATTGGGAAACTTACTTGGCTTTAAGAATCAGCCTCCATTAAATTGGGAAACTTACTTGGTTAAAATTATCAACCCAAGAATTCAACACAATACATAATAAGAAAAAAGAAGAAATAAACCAAAACACAGAATATAAACATACAGGTTGTAAAACTGATAGGAAATTTAGCAGATGCGGTAGCAGTAGACATTAGCATATGATAGTCAATGCCCAGCAAAATCTAAATCATGCCAAGGCTGTGACAAAATTGAATACTTTCGCAAATATTGTAAATCAGTGAGAGTAGCCATTAAATGGTAGGCCGAAAGATAAGGAAAAAATTGTATCAGAGAGTTTGAGAAATAATGACAATAAAAAGAAGAAAGTTGATGTAGATTACGTACTTAACCGGCTGAAATGATGATGATGAATGATGACGTACGTGTGTGTGTGTGTGATGATAATGTAATCGTCAAGTGCACCTTAAATGGAATAAAGTCTTATATTGCTGCAAAGTCAATATCATAACCCAAGAAACGTGGGAGACCTTAAATAAGCATATGCTTATGCTTATGCTAGAAAATCAAGTACTGAAGCTAAACAGAATTCTACTAGCTTATGGCTGTAACATTCCACTTAACATTGAAGGATCATTCGACACCACTATTGGAATAAAAGGGCGGAAGAAACATACCACCATTTATGTCGTTGCAGAAGGTTCACGAGATCTGTTAGGGAAGGACACAGTGTCGTTGCAGAAGGTTCACGAGATCTGTTAGGGAAGGACACAGCCATGCGACTGGCACGGAAATTAATGAAATTGGTTATCAGCCATACCATAAGTTAAAGAATGTATTAGTAGAAATACCTATTGACAATACCGTAAAGCCAGTATCTCAGCCATATCGGCGCACACCAATTCCACTTGAAGAAAAGGTAGAAAAACAGATACATGAGCTGTTGGAGGGTGACATAATAGAGGAAGTGCATGGGCCTTAAAGATGGGTGTCCCATATGGTACCAATATTAAAGGAAAATGGCGTCTTGGGATTGTGTATAGATATCCGACGCCCAAACGCAGCTATCGTGAGAGAAAAGCATCCACTACCTTGCGTAAAAATTGGTAAAGTAAAAATGATAAAGGTAAATCAATTAGAACTTAACCGGGATTGTAGACACATTACAACATTTATCACAACCAAATGACTATATCAGTACAAGAGATTAATGTTCGGGGTAAGCTGCGCCCCAGAAATCTTCCATAAATTACTAGAAAGAATTTTAGTAAAATGTGACGGAGTTATTAATTTTATTGACGTCATTTTGGTCTTTGGTGACAATGCTGAGTAACACGATTCACGGTTATGGAACGTTCTAGATGTAGGTACTGAAGGACAACAATGATTGCTCAATGGAAAAAAAAGTGCTTAATTAAAGCAGAAGAGATAAACCTTCTAGGACATGTATTGACACCAGATGGCATGAAGCCACTGAGAAAATATATTGGCAATTTCTCAAATTTCAGAGACAAATGACTATAGAGGAACTAAGTTTTTAGGATTGGTCAACTACGTCAATAAATGGATTCCAAATTCTAGGTCAGGGTTTGAAGGTTACATACAATCTTACAATTGTAATATCGCGGACCCTTTGTCTCAGCTGAGTAAATATTTGGATTTGCCACCCAAAGAAAATAACTATGTCTGCCAAATTGTAGAACAGTCAAGTCCACAAACGATATCAATGACTCGATGACAAAATTATTGATGCTTCCAGAATAGAAATGGAAATTAATTATAGGATGGTACGAGCAAGAGTGGAAAGAATTTGTTAAAGGCTTTGAGATATTTGAAAACGAATTATGTTCTCACGAGAATATTTTGCTAATGAGCAAGAACCGAATTGTAATAGGTACCAAATAATTTACGGAGAAATGTATTACATGAAGCCACGGTGGTCACCCAGGGATTGTAGTAATGAGGGGAATATTGAGATCAAGTTTTGTGGCCTAGAATTGATAAGGACGTTGTAAAGGCATGCAAAATCTGAACTTTAGTAGGGCTGCCAAATCCTCCAACGACAATAAAGCGACGCGAGATTCCCTTTAAGTCCTTGGATTGACGTTGCGATGAATTTGCTAGGTCCATTACCCAATCAGGATTATCTGCTTGTAATTATCGACTATTATAGTCGCTACATGGAAGTAATATTTTCTAAGTCGGTTACAAGTTACAGATAATAAAATTGTTAAAAGAGATTTCAGTAGACTGAGTTGCCCCGTATCGATTACCGCAGACAATGGCAAATAATTTGTGAGTAATGAGTTTCGACAGTTCTGCAAGGAATGTAACATTACTTTTTTTAGTACAGTTCCGTACAACGAAACGGGGAAGTCGAGAGACAAATCGCGACATTTTAAAGCGTCTGAGAATCAGCCACATAGAAAAAAAAAAGACGTTAAGGAAAGTTGTGGGAGTACCTGATCATGCATAATAAGCACACCGCACCCCACGACAGGTCAGTCACCAACCGATCTATTGTCAAACTCCAAAATAGGGATAAAATTCCGTCACTCGACGAAGTGGGAAACTGGAAAATTGATGCAGATGTAAGAGACAGAGACAAGGTTCAGAAAGAAAAAGGGAAGGAGTATGGAAATAGGAAAAGACAGGCTGTTGAGCCTAATTTGAATGAAGGGGATAAAGTTTACGTCAAAAATATTGAAAAGACAAATAAGCTCAGCCCAAATTTCAACCCGATATCCCACACAGTCGAGCGTTTTAACCACGGAGACGCTACGGTAAGAAACGCTCAAACAGAACAATTGTTGAGAAGGAATATAGTCCATTTAAAGAAAACAGAAGGTGAATGGACATCGGTCCAAGTTCTTTGTTAAATTTATTAACAAGGGAGGGATGTAGTGTATGTGAATTGACACGATACATACACTGTCTCGTGTGCTCATGTACAAGTGCCTACGAGAGAGTCACCAGAGCCGCGGGCGAGTGTGGACGTAGTGTACTGTGTACGCGTGCATTGTCGAGCCAGTGATCCTAACGGGTAGGAGAGGAATAAACCAGACACAACAATGAGTACCATTGATATGCGAAGTGGATTTTGGCAGGTTCGCGTACGTGATCAGGACCGAGATAAAACAGCCTTTTTAATGCCTTTTGGTTCATTCCGCTTTAAGCGTATACCGTTCGGTCTCAAGAACGCGCCATCAACCTTCCAGCGTCTGATAGATAGACTTCGTACGGGCGCTTCGTTGAAGGACGTGACCCTTCTAGCATATCAAGATGACCTGCTAATAATATCTGAAGGTGCAGAGAATATTAGTGTAAAGTGAAGTATATTTGAAGATGTGAGTAGGGGATAGAGTAGGGTAATGGGTGGCTTGCAGTCTGCTATCGCGGCTTGCAAGATGCCCATTATGCTGCAATAGGATTGATCCCATGAGGCTGGCATAGTCACCCAGAGTGCACTGAAGCCTCTAAATAATAGATTAAAAAAAAAAAAATATCTGAAGGTAGCTTCGAGAAGCATATTGCTGACTTGCACATTGTGTTTGAAAGGTTACGCTTGTTCAAGTTGCGCGCGAACAGAGGAAAATGTGTCTTTGCACGGGATAAAGTAAAATATCTCGGCCATGTCATTACCCAAGATGGTGTTTCACCAGGTGATGACAAGGTTAGTGCAGTTCTAGAGATGAAGACACCCTCGTCGTTGCGTCACCTGAGAACCTTTTTACAAACCTGCTCTTGGTTCAGGAAGTTTATTCCAAGCTTTTCTGCAATTGCTGAGCCGTTAACACGCTTGCTGAAGAAGAATCAGGTTTGGTCTTGGGGTAAAGACCAGGACAGTGCCTTTCAGGAGCTGAAAAATCGCTTGACTTCGGCACCGATTCTTATCCAAGCGGATTACAGCAAGCCGTTCGTGTTAAGGACAGACGCTAGCAATTACGCCGTTGGGGCGGTCTTGCTACAAGGTGAAGGTAAAGATGAACGTCCGATAGAATACGCCAGCCGTCTTCTCATTCCAGCTGAAAGGAATTACAGTACTACAGAGCGTGAAGCTCTTGCTGTTGTTTGGGCTGTTGAACGTTTCAGAGGTTACATCGAAGGACATGAGGGTATAATAGGCAGCGATCATCAGCCGTTAAAGTGGCTTCTTACCTTAAAGTCACCGTCTGGTAGACTCGTTCGTTGGGCTTTGAAGCTGCAGTGCTTTAACATTCAATTTCAATATACGCCTGGAAAGGCTAATGTTATAGCTGATACGCTCAGTCGCCCAACCTGTAAAGAAGATAATAAAAATCAATGCGGGGTTTGCTCTGTTGTCGTGGACTTACCTGCCAGGAGTGCTTCGGATCTACGGCGCGCGCAGCTCGATGACCTGGAACTAAAGAAAATCATTAGTGAACTAGAAGATACTTCTGATGCTCAGTCTATAGGTGCTAAGCGGTGGTCCGAAAGAGGATATTTCATGCAGCACGGTGTCTTATACAGGTATAATCCCGATGTCGATACTGAAGAGGCACAGCTGGTTGTTCCGTCTTCACTGCGCCTGGAAATTCTAAAAGAATGTCATGACTCTGATTTAGGTGGTCATCATGGGGTTGATAGAACGTACAATCGAGTCGCTCAAGGTTTCTATTTCCCAGGTATGTATAGAGCTATAACAGAGTATGTCAAAACATGTGCGACTTGTCAACGGTATAAGTCTTCAAACAAAAAGCCATCGGGGCTGTTACAGACTCCCGTTTTGAGCCAAAGAGGAGAAGTGCTAGCAATTGACTTGTTTGGTCCGCTTCCCGTAGGGGACAATGGGGAACGGTGGGTACTGTTGGTGGAAGATACAGCAACTCGTTGGACTGAATTGTATGCTCTGAAGGAGGCAACTTCAGAGATGTGTGCACGCACTTTGATTGAGGAGTATTTTCTCCGCTATGGACTTCCTCGACGCATTGTATCAGACAATGGCGTCCAGTTTGTGTCCGCCGTCATGCAACAATGCATGTTCGTTTTAGGTATTAGTCAAGATTTGTTACCTTTGTATCATCCGTCAGCTAATCCAGCTGAGCGTAAAAATAGGGACTTAAAGTTTCAGTTGTCACGTTTAGTTGAAACAGATCACTCGTCATGGCCGCATCACCTACCTGCGATAAGGTTCGCCATGAATTCAGCTGTTTGTCAAACTACTGGTGTATCTCCAGCATATCTAACGTTCGCTAGAGAGCTTCGCTCACCAGTCGACGTTCAACACGACATTCGGTCGATACTTGATAAGGACAATTTCGTTCCTCAAATTACACCCTATTTGAAAAGTTTTGTTAACGCCTTTACCGCTGTTAGGGAAAGAGTCGAAACACAGCAGGATCGACGTAAGGAATGTGCTGATAAGGCCTTAACCCCTGCCGAAGTCTTCGAGGTCGGAGATCAGGTTCTTTTAAAATCACATGTTCTTAGCAATGCTGCAAAGACCATAACAGCTAAGTTTGTTCCAAAGAAAGATGGTCCCTATGTGATTGTAAAAAGGGTTAGTCCTACAGCCTACGTTATCGCGAGTTTAGATAACCCTGAAAACGTATTAGGCAAGTATCATGTGTCAGATCTTACGCGGTTTCATAACAGGGAGAGTTCGCCTCCTCGTCCCGTGATTCCTAAACGTCAGAGAGGGTGTCCTCGAAAGCATGTTTGTCCTGTGTGTTAAGTTAAGGTTTAGTATTTAAGTGTTCCTTTGTGCGAGTTCACGAGCGAGGACGTTCTCTGGAACTCGAGGGGGAGTGTATAGCGCGGCAACCCTAGAGCATTATTCCTGTGCCGTCCGCTAGAGGCAAGTAGTGCGTTGACATAACGAGTTGTGACACGTTCGAGCGGCAACGGCGCGCGCTAAGATAAAAATCGTTGTATCTCTTTTAACTTCTTTAGTTGTGAATAAAGCCTAGATATGAGTCTGGATGTGAGAGTCTTAATTCGTTCCCCACCGACGCTCTAATGTAGTGAAAATCATCCAGGCGATGGATGTGATGTCACCCAGGAATTAAGCTTGATTTGTTTCAAGTATAGATAACCATTTCGAAAATGACAGTGCTTGTCCAAAATTGGGCCGACAGAAGAACATCAAAGCTCTGATGTCGGAGAAATCGATTTCATATGCGGAGGCAAGTCAATTCGGTTTTAGGAAAGGTCTATGCACAGCTGATAGTGTAAGTATACTCACATCTGAAGTCCGACTGGCCCTCGGCCGGAACGAGTCTGTGGTTGGAGTTTTTTTGGACATATCGGCTGCCTATGATTCGGTCCTCTTCCCTAATGTCAGGCAAAAGCTGCACGAGCTGAAAATCCTGGCTAGAATTTGTCGCATCATTGATAGCATATTTACCAATCGCATCATCCAACTAAGAATCCCTGGGGCTGGCTCTGAACAAAGAACGGATTGGAAAGGATTACCTCAAGGATCCGTTTTTAGCCCCCCACTATAATATAGCGGATATACTCTTGTCCCTCAATTTCGACTGCAAAATCCTTCAGTATGCTGACGATATTGCATTAACGGTCTCTGGCAGTTCCATTCAGAATGCCGCTCAATCAATAAATATCTCACTGTCCTCTCTAAATCATTGGCTTCTTGATCACGGTTTGTTTTTAGTGCGCCAAAGAGAACAGCGGTCATTTTTACCCGCAAGCGTTCTGTACCACCAATAGATATCAATGTTGACGGTCGAATCATTCCAGTAATGAATAAAGCTAGGTTCCTGGGAGTAACTTTGGCCTCAAGATTGTCTGGGGTCGACCACATTAACAACACGGTCAAAAAGTGTGAACGCTCTGTGTCGGTCCTTAAGGCCTTAGCCGGGGTATGGTGGGGAGAAAGAAAAGAAAGAAAGAAAACACGTTTATTTGGCACACAGGTACACACAATGAGATAACAATTATAAAGAAACTTAAATACTAAGTAACTTAAAAATATTAAATACTTAAACTTAAAAATACATCAACTTTGTGTGTCTCACGGCTGCACCAAAGCTCACCCCTATACCTTAAAACTTGTATAATAATGCATTGACAAGAAGCGCAATGGACTATTGCAGCTTCCTTATTGAGCCATGCAACAAAGAAGCGCTGAAAAAACTAAACAGCATCCAAGCCAAGTGCTTGAGAATTGTCATTTGAGCCATGAAATCCTCTCCCATAAATGCTCTTCAAGTCGAGTGTGCAGAACCGCCTCTACACCATAGAAGACAGTATTTAGCAGACCGTTTCTTGTCTAAAGCTTTTGCCCTTTCATCCCATCCCTTTCTCCCAATTTTAGAACAAATCGACCTCTCTTATAGTAATTCCCCTTATTGGAACAATAAAAAAAATATTTTATTGATAGGTAGGTACAGAGACCTTAAACGGCTCTCCGCGCCAATATGTCGATATCCAACGCTGCCGGTCTTCTCTTCCGCATATGAAGCAATTCACTTCGAACCAAAAGCCGTCTTGGGACTGGGTATATCAAGGAACGCCCAGAATGCGAGGGACGACTGAGTTAGCTCTCAAGCGGTAGGTACTGGGCAGGATGGAATTTCTTTTACACTGACGATGACGCTTTAAAATCGTCCGAAACAGGAGATACTGGTGGTTTACTTCCAAAATTCTAGAATTGCTCTACTTTTCCAATGCCTACCAGAAGCATCAATGTTTACAGGAGAGTGCATTGGTATTCTAGAAACCATACACTATATCCCATCAAATAGCAAGATCAGTATTTTTTTCAGATTCACTTAGTAGTATTCAGGCCTTAAGACAAAATCAACTTCATAGTAACATCCATAATCAAATAATTGTAGATATTAAGAACTTACTATTTCATATTTGATTTTTTCCAAAACGGCTTGGACATCGAGATAGCCTGGATCCCTGGTCACTCGGGAATTGTTGGCAATGAGTGCGCTGATTTGTTAGCAAAGTATGCCACATCGAATCCAGCTGATTGAAAGAACTACGATTTGCGGAATGGTGCCAAACTCAATTTATTTAACTCGTGGGCTGAAACATGGTGCAAGACGACTTCTAAAACCAAGGGTATTTACTATGCAGCTATACAGCCTGAAATCCAACGAAGGCCTTGGTTTTTATATGCCCCAAGTTGGTTGTCAAAGAAAACTGTTTCGTCGCTTTGTAGACTAAGGCCCGTATTATAGAACTACAATCAAGACTCAAGCATTACTTAAAACGAGTCTCAATTGGAGTTTTCATTTTAGAACTTGACTTGAGCAGAGAAACTACAATCAATAATCACCTGAACAGTGTCACTTTAAAATGACATTTTTAACGTATTATAGAACAGTGCTTGAGTGAGCTCCACTCAATGTGTCCTTATTTTAAAATCACAATCAGCTCAGAATCTCTGCTTGAGGCGAGATTTGATCTTTGTTTTCACAAGTGTAGTCGAGACCACGCTTGAGCATAGAATCTCATGGAAATTGTGGATTTAAATCAGAGATCAAAATCTCTACTCAAGCGTAGTTTCGTTTGGTTTAAATTTGAGGATAGTTCTAAAATAAACTGAACGCCTAAGTCGAGATTCTACGCTCAAGCAGTAATCGGTTGAATGCAGTTTAAGTAGTACTTGAGTAAGGTTCTGTAATACGGGCCTAAGACTCGGACATTGTTGTAGCCCAGTCTTTCTGAATAAAATTCATGTCCGGGATAATTCCCTTTGCGAGTGTGGTCTTGCGGATGGTACTTTGGACCATACTTTTTTCTCTCAAATAATTCAATCTCTCAATAATTTACAAATTTAACATTCCTCTTTCTACCAATTTCCACTCCCTTCTATCTCACTTCTCTCCTAAAATAATAAATCTTTTGGCTACCTTTTTAAAAGAAAATGATCTAAAATTTTGTAGTTGGTGCGTAATGTGTTACATATAATTATTTTGTATCTAGTAGCTTGTGTTGTATATAATTATATATCGTAGATAAAGGGGTGACCAGACGGTTGCAAACTAGCGTTCCAACCAAGGTGACCTCAGTTTATGTGTTTAGTTTGTGTTACGGCTACATGGATGTAAACCACGCGCCAACGCGTTCCTTGGTTGGGAAAACGCGCCTCCCAACCAAGGGCGTTGAAGGTCATGGATTACTGCTGTCCACAGGGATTGAAACTAGCAAGGTCTCTTTGGTTGGGACGTTGGTTTGCAACCATCTGGTCACCCCTTTAGTTAGTAATTTAGATTGTCTTTGAATAATAATAATAATAATTTATTTGCAAACATGGGTATTCGTACATAGATGTCATATGGTAAAAAGTTCTCCATATTTTGCCAACACAGGGGCATGCAAATTGTCATAATTCAAAATGAAATAGGTTATAATATTAATTTTACATTATCAGCAAGTGTTTATAATTCTACGTACAATATAAATGTCAAATATAATATTAAAAATGTCAAAAATTTTGTTGTCAAGAAAAGAAATGTCATCGATTAGAAACTACAGGAATGTCACTGACTACGACAGTAGATGTCAACAGATACAATATAAAGCATGTCAAGATGTTAAATAATTTTAATTAGGAATTGAATGTAAATTTGTCATTATTATTCACATATATTAAACACCATCGTAATCAATATAAAAAAAAGCAATTTCAATTTAATTTGCGTTTGTATACATACCAACTATTTTAGTCTCACTGATTTTATCTGATAGAAACTCCGAAATATTATAGTACGATTTGCTAACAAGAAAATTTTTCAACTTTTTTTTAAACATATTTACATTTAACATTTTAATTGATTCTGGTATGTGATCGTATATAATTGGTGCCATACAAAAAACACTTTTATGCATCAAAGCTGTCTTAGACTGTCTTGCACATAACATATTGACGTGTCGCCGACTCCTGTTATTTGTGTCTGATAGCTTGGGAAATAGATTTGGGTTAGTTTTTACAAATACCGCAACTTCAAATATGTACAGACAGGGCAAGGTCAGAATTTTATGTTGAACGAAAAATTCTCTGCAACTTTCTGTGGATTTGAGACCAAACATTGCCCTGATACATTTTTTTTGAGATTTAAATACTATTTCTTTATTGGTTGAGTTTCCCCAAAACATAACACCGTATCTCAGTAGGGAGCCCGCCATTCCATGATATGCCGTAACGATTGCATCCGTTCCTATAATTGGACTAAGCTTGTATATAGCATATACAGATTTGCTTAGCCTTTTAGTCAAATCGACAGTGTGTGCCTTCCAATCTAGACGTTGGTCTATGGTTAAGCCTAGAAATTTGGATGTATTTACTTGATCTATTTTGTTGTTATCATAGTAAACATTTAAAGCTACATTTTTCGTTGACTAAAAGCCATTAGTTTGGTTTTTTCAATATTTATTTTGAGATTGTTGTTATTTAGCCATTTTATTATTGAATTAATAGAATAATTTATGTCATTATAATAATTTTGTTTGTTTGTGCAGTCAATAGTGACTGTGCTGTCGTCAGCAAAAAGTGTCATATGATGTTTTGTAGCTTTTGGCAAGTCATTTATATACAATATAAGCAGTGGAGGACCGAGCACAGTTCCCTGTGGTACACCATATTCAATGGTTCTATCACGAGACCTATAGGTCCTTTCATACTTTGTTTCAGAATCTATGCGTGATATTTCCACATATTGTTTCCGGTTTTTGAGGTAAGATTCCATTAATTGGAGGGTATTACCTCTTATTCCGCAAGCTTCTAACTTATCCAGCAAGATATTGTGATCCACATAGTCAAAAGCTTGCGTCATATCACAGTATATCGAACAAACCGGTATTTTATGGTCAACCTTTGAAATTACTTTATTCAAGAAATCATAAATGGCCATGTTTATAGTTTTGCCTTTTCTGAAACCTTTTTGTTCTTCCGTTAAAATGTTATATTTCACTAAATATTTATGAAGTTGTTCACTTATGTATTTCTCAAATACCTTTGAGAATATTGGCACAAGGGCAATAGGTCTATAAGACGTTACGTTGTCTCTGTCGTTTTTTTTGTGAAGGGGTTTTACTACGGAAGTTTTAAGATCTGTTGGATATTTGCCTTGTATTATACATAAGTTCATAATGTGACTCAAATGGCCACTAATGCAGTCTGATACATACTTAACAATTTTTGTGGATATACCGTCATGTCCTACACTATTGGTATTTTTGAGTGCTTTAATTATATTTTTTATGTCATTTTCATTGCTTGGTGCCATAAACATCGAATGCATTGTTTTGGATATATTCGCAGTAACTTGTATACCCTTATTGCAGACCGGCTTAATTTTGTCAATGAAGTAATCATTAAACACATTGGCTAAGTCACGTGGATGTGTTATGTTTGAGTTTCCAATTTTTATGTTCGAAATAGTACTTTTGGGTAAATTAGTTTTAGTTTGATTTATAATTTGCCATGCTGCAGCTGATTTGTTTATTGAGGATTTTATTTTATAAGTATTCTGAGCACGTTGGGTTAATTTTATTATTCGTTTGTACTTTGTCATATATTTAGTAAATTCTTTTTTATTAGCTTCATTTTTATTTAAACGATAACGCCACAAAAGTGTTCTTTTCTTTTTACTACAAGCTCGAAATCCACGCGACACCCATTGTGGTCTTTTGTGTACATTTATTTTTATTCTTTTAAAAGGAAAGCATAATCGATAAAACAGCGTAAAAAGTTCCGAAAATCGTCTGTAAGCTTTGTCCGGGTCGTCACATTGATAAATGTCTGAAAATGAAGTGTTTTGCAGACATTCTCTAAACTTTCTCATATTGTCTATGCTATAGTCACGTCTTTTCATATACCAGGGGGGCTAAAAAGGTCACTTTAGCAGAATCATAATATGATAATAATATGAATCATATTACAAATCACAAAATGGTCACAATTTGGCAATTCATATTATGATCCGTAAACAATTCATATTCTGCAATTCATCTGTTTGACAGTTTTGTATGGGGATTCGTAAAATGGTTCACATAATATGAATTGCTTTTATGTCATTTAGCAGAATCATAAAAAGTTACTGACAAGCAACATATTTCAATTCATTTCGCAGATTTTATTTATCAAAATTTAAATAATGGCAGATTTAGGACTTTACGAAAACTTCTTAGAACACACGCGTATTACGGAGAGCCTATTATATTGCCGACGAAGTGATGCTCTTCGCAAAATGGAATTGGCATTTGAAATGCCGGACCCCGAGTTTATCGGGCTTTATAGATTTAAATAAAAGTGTAGATTAAATATGTCGTGACCTCATAAATAAGCTGGAGCCCTACTTATGTTCACGTCGTGGTGGAATAAGTACTGTCTCCAAGGTAAGCTAAAATATTAGGTACCTAGGTACTATTATGACATAGTAGCTAGATACCTACTAGTTTATCTCCTTGTTTAAAAAAACTATGTTAAGAGACCTTTATTGAATGAGCATTAATATTATTTTTATTTTAGGTTCTGACTGCTTTAAGCTTGATGCATCTGGTTCATACCCAAGGTTTAAAGGAGCTAGCGCACATCATAAGATGCACTTCAAGTGCATCTTGGCATTGTTTAACAATGTCAAACATTGTTTATTGTTTAAAAAAGCTTGTTAGTACCTCAGACCAATAAAAAAGTAAAGACGGAGCCGTCGTAAACAAAATCGACGAAATAAGTGAGGACTAGTTTTGCCTTTGTGTGCGTAACTTGGTGTATGACATCGTAGATTTGCACATGTGTGCTAGAGAAAAATGTTGCAAGCGTTGCGCTGCGACTCCCAAGTACGAGAGATATACTTTGGTCAAGTTTTATTATTGTGTAGGTAGTATAGTGTTTATCTTGGTTATAAAAAATGAAAGATAATTTCATTTAATGAAAATCATTTATTTTCATATTAAGTGAAATTATTAATTTTAAAAACACACAAAACTTACATATAAAAATAATAATATATATCCAACGACTATCGGATTAGGTGCGGGTCATCCGGCGTTACCGTATGTTGGATGACGCCGTACTTGTAAATAAAAAAACACTTTGTTGTAATGTCTGTAAAAATTACGATTTCCCTTATTTTTGGGAAAAAATAATGTTCTTAACTTGCAACACCGACAAAATGGCGTGTTCCGAGAAATTATTTCAGATATTTTTACGATTTTATTTAATTTATCCAGCAAAAACGTTACTTACTTGTGAAAAGTAATTCCAGAAGCCTTTTTTTGCAAACTGGAATTGTTTTTGCAGCAGTTTATGACACAGGACGGCGTAATTTCGTAATTATTGTGTCAACAAAAAAACGTCTCACGCACTCGCTTGCTGGCGGCAGACTACCGAGCGGCCGGCTTCATATTGCCGATTGGCTTCATATTACGTGTTTCACTTTTAGGAGCGCAATGTTCTGTCTATACTTTTTTATTAGTCTGAGGTTAGTACGTAACGTCCTTGCTTGACAGACAGGCAACGCACAAATCACCTGCGTTTGACAGCGCTTTCGCCGCGAGAGCGCCACATTTCGAGACGAGCGCGCGGCGGACCCGCTGCCCGCTGTCGGTAGCGACAGGCGCGCGGCTATACGATGACTTTTCGCTCGCACTCAGCCCAACTCAGCCACTCGTCGCATCCCCGCGATAACATCGCCATGTGTTGACACTTTATAAGAGAGTACCTATAGAAATACGTAGCACGACGATTATATCGCCGCGATATGGCCCCTATTTTACCAAATTTTAACTCTGAATAAATATATTATTAACTTTTCTTTTGTTTAAATAAAATAAAATTAACATGTTTTCTGAATAGAGGTGTTTTAATAACACTATTTCAGGTGACTCCCGTTATCCCCTGAGACCTACACTGATGACTCCAGTAGTGGACACAGAACCTGAGACACCTAAACGATTCTATAGGTACGGAACTGCATTGTCGGGTACGAAATACAGTAGAGCGAACCATCGGCATACTTAAATCTCGTTGGAGGTGTTTGTTAGTAGATCGGAAACTACATTACCATCCTACCATGGCCGGTTCTTTAGCAAATGCTTGTGTGGTATTACACAACATCGCTAATAGCGCAAGGATACCAATAATGGCACTATCAACACAGGAAGAGCATAATGAAACGAATTTGTAGGTAAGATATTTCAGTAAGAAATGCAATTTAATTGATGTAAGTAATAGATAAATTTTACAATAAGCTCCAATCATCAAAAATGAATGTGTAAAAACACTTACAATAATACAAAACTATTGTTTGATTTCTATAAACTTATTACATTAAAAGATTTTGAAATTATAGGCCTATCAAAATTCCCAATGAACAGCAAAAAAAATGTTCCAGATAACAAACACACAAATTGAAACTGTATCACGAAGAAATCACCATCTTGTTGTTGGTGAAGCGATACGAAATGCACTTATACACCGGCTTTGGTCAGCACGATGATATTATGTTAGGTTTATTTTGCTTCTAAGCTTTTATGCTGATTAAATGTTCAAATATAGTTTAATTTCCTTATTGCTGTAGGTACTTTACTTTTCTTATTGCATAGTTTATTACATTTATTAATTATTTATTTAAACTTCATGTACAGTAGTGGTACATAGGCAGACTTAATGCAACAATGCATTATCTACCAGTCAACCTATGTATTAAAAAAGACAACACTGTGGTAGGTGTGCACAATAAATAAATGGACGTGTCCCAAAGACAAAATTGTATATGACAAATTATCGATTTACGGTATGAGGTTTTGAAGGTGGTGAGCACGAGCACTATCAGCATCAGCTGCAGCATGTTGCATCTTCACCTGAGAAAGTATTCTCCAAGCCTCATCTAATGGCGCCAGAGGGCGGCCTGAAACAATTCAATTATCATTAAGGTTTATAACCTTACGAAAACATTATGGGGTGTAACAACAAATAACATTTACTGTTGTGGTACCTTCTTTGCCGAGTTTGACGAGGTATGTGGCTTGTGGCTGTATTTGTCGCTTGGGTTGGTTCAACACTTACAGGGCTCCCAGCCGCACTTGCTACTACTTCTGTAAAAGGCACAAACATGAATTAGAATAAAATTAAATTTAGAATGAGCATTCTTTATCAATATTTATTTATTTTATTTAAACAGTGGATATTACTCTATTTTTCCAAGTATTTTTTTTCATAGGGTATTGAAAATAGTAAGATTTGACAGTCTACAAAGTATTACTTACTAAACAATTATTTAGGTATAAGGAGACCATATTCCACCACTAAATATAGGGACTTTTTTCACTTCAAGTTAACTTTGCTCTTGACCTAATTCATTATTAAGAGTTAAATAGGAAAATTTACTCACTGTACTTCTTCAGCACTGGAACAAACCATCAGAGACATGAGCAGAGATATTGGCTCTGGCACTTCCTATAAAAATTAAATGGTTGAATATTCATAACACTTTGTTGTTTAGGCAGAGGTCTGCACAAATGTAATGTAATAAAACAAAATATTACCATATCTGGGAAAGGATTGACACTCACTCGAGGCGCAGTTAGTCCAAATCCTTGTCCCATGAGCGCCAGAAACCTACTCTCTGTGTTGGACAAGGTGTTTGCCCGGAAAGGTCCTCCACCGGTACCATTCAAGTCAGCGTTTATGTTAGCAACAATCTTTTTAATTTTACTTTTGTAGTTGTTGACATACTGTAAAAAACAAAGACAAAGTTGGAATAACACTTAGAATAAAAAAAATTCATTCTTTATAATACATACAATAGACCATTCCTTTGGGGTTTTTGTTGTGCCAATTCCTTCAGCATTGAGCAATGCAGCCACCTCTAGCCACAATCGAGAGGATTCTGCTCTTCCTTGGGCATTATTATTATAACCCCGAGCCCTACTCTTTTTTTCATTCATTTTATACAGGCTAAGTTTACCTTGACCTGCCCAAATGGGATCTGACTTCTCGGCAAGCTTCGCTAAGGTAGTCAATACTACAATAAATTTCTCAGCTTCATTTTGCCACTGGGAATGAAGTTCACTCTAAAAACCCATAAGACGTCCCACTGACATCACGCCAAAAATCTTTCACCTTTTTACATACAATAACTCATGTACAAGATCATAGGATTAGCGACCACAGAAAGTTCATTTACCTATAAACTTTGAGAATAAAATTAATAGTAGGCACTTACTTTGTTAAAGGTAAACAGTCCAACTCACAAGATATACACAAGTAAAATCACAGAGTACTTTGTAATATACTGAGTAAAATGCGGGAATGGTACCACTTATTGGTACCTAAAAGGTTTGCTTCAGTGTATTTAAAAAAAAACACGCATTTTTGGGCCGCTGCACTTGTAGAAATCCATTTGAAATCACGATTTATTGTTTGCAAACATTTTATTATTACTTTGCGCAAATTCGCAATGTTGATCTAAAACTTTTGTTTTTAATTTATTTCTTGACCATGGATACAAAGTCCTTTAAGTAGTAAATTTAAACAAAAATGCAGGTGTTGTCAGCATAACAAGTTGATACCTCGTTTTTATGGGCTTAATTGCTGATTATTTTTATCAATTATTATTATATAATACAGAAGTTATATTTTGATACAATACGTTATTACAAAATAATTATCCGATGAATAAAAACTGCAAAGAAAAAAAACCGGTAAAGATTTATATAACCGGTAAAGATATAAGATTTAATTTTTTTTCATGCGGCAATATTTACACGGAATATGATTCAGATATGAAATGAATTGAGTATGATTCTGCTAATTTGTGCGACCATTTTACGAAAATTAGAGGAATTGCTTATGATCTGCTAGGAATTCAGGAAATGATTTGCTTTTAGATGAATTGCCCAATGTGACCTTTTTAGGCCCGCAGTACTTTAAAAGGAACGTTCTTTTTACGGGACACGTCAGTATTTGACAGGTATGATCCATTGAGATATAAATGATCTGACGGATCTGACAAGGCAAAATCAATTACGTCAGCTTTACATTTTTTGCCTAGGGAATGAGCAAAGTTGTCTATGCATGTGTTACTTTTTATTCTTGTTGGCTGATTGAGTGCTAATTTCAAATTATGATTAAGTAACAAACATTCTAAATCTAATGTTATATTACTACGTTTTAGCATGTCAATATTAAAATCACCACATAGTATAATGTTTTGCTTATGTTTCTTTGTTAGCAACTGTAACAATTTTTCCAAACAATCGAAAAATATATTTAAGTTATAGGATTTTGGGATTCTATAAATACAGATAACAATGGTGCAAGTTTGCGGTAATTCAATAGCACAACATTCAAATGAGTTACTTATTGCTAACTTGTTTACGTCAGGTAAATCCACCCACTTAAGTCCTTTTTTTACCAAAATACATGTTCCGCCTCGTTTAATACATTGCTCACAAAAAACACCACAAACTTCAACCACCCCTTTACAAAACAAAACAAAGAGTTCAATTACAAGGGCAAGTCCAAAACCTAAAGAATCGATTCAACCTCACACGTCAAACTCTAAGATCTGCATTTTAAGTACTAATTATAAAAATAAAGTAAGATCAATTGCAGAAACTACACTTCGCAAACATTCGGAAGAAATATGTCACTATTTAATGCCGCACTGTAAAACCGGAAAGTTGATAGTGGATATAGAAACAAAATTAAAAACTTTTACACATAGTGATTTCTGCATTATATTAATAGGTGAAGAAGACTTCAACACAACGAATGACTATTTCCAATTGGTATTAAGCATAAGGACAACTCTGCAACAAATAAAACATACTAATGTCATTATCTGCACACTGATATATAGACATAGCTACTATAAAAATATGTATAATTGGAGAGTGGAGAGTTTCAATAATCTGCTCTATCTTGACACGCTGACACATGAGCACGCTTACTTTCTGGACTCAAATAAGAATTTATCAAATGACTATACAATGTTTAAAAAACGTACTGGAATACTAAATAACTATGGCATGCATACTATTTTTATAGACCTGGACAATTTCATTCAAGGCATAAAGAAATATGATATACTTAATACCACCTCTACTAGCAAGACACTCAAACTAGACGACTTAGGAAGCAACCAGTTAATGATTCTGGAGATAAGGCTGCGTTCACACTCAACTCTTCATGTGTTTCATTAAGGCTTTGCATTATTCTGGGTGGTGAGATATTCTTTGGGACAGAGTTTGTAGAAATTGCAGGGGATACATCAGTTTGTGTCACTCGGTGACATTGGTTTTTGGGAGTTTTCTGTAAGAAAGATATTATATCTCTGCTTGGGGTAGATTTCTTACTTTTACACCTCCTGATTTTATTTGGCGTCGTAAGAATGTTATCTGATAAACTAAGGTTTTTATATGTCTCGACGAGTTTTAAACTTTTGTTCAGGTCTGTTTTTAAGCGAAAGTTCTCGGTATTTAAGTTATCGATTTCTTGATGAGCACTAGTTAATTGCCGTGTGAGCTCATTGATTTTTTCATTAAGTTCATTAGTGGTTTGACTGTCATTAAATGATGTGTTCGGGAGACTTATCATGGTTGTGTCAAAGAGTGCAGACTCGTCAGCCTTTGATAAATCAGTTAGCGAGCTTGCTCGTTGAAGCTTGTTGTTGCGATATGTGATATTCTGTTCGAAATCCATAGTGATGAATACCGTAATTTGTTTTTGTAAAATCAAATGAAAGTGATCCTACAGCATATATGAACTATGGTAGACCTCTAGTGGCATGTAGTGAAACCAAGAACACAGCTACGTGAATTGAAATCGATTGAGTCAGCGTAGTATTGATCGTCCTCGATAGATGGCGTTAAATCCCTTCTACTTGCGGCGAATAGTGCAACTAGCAGTGCTCTCAGTGACTTGTCATTGATGAAGGGACTTTCGTTGGTAGTGGTGAAGGCTCGACACGTGCTTTTGTCAGTGCTACGAATTTTTTCGATTTTAGTGAAACTTTTCTGTGTTAAACTTGATCGAGACTGTTCTTAGTGTGTGTGTGTTCTTGGTATAAGGTTTGTTTTACTTGTGATTGTCCTTATTCTTAATATAATCTGCCATGAATTCCAAAAAGCCTCCTGACCCTGACCCCCCTGATGAACTTTTTGATATTTCTTCCCCTGTTTTGACTATAACCCTCCCCCATGCTATTGAAACACCCCCGCAAGATCCCGCTATGGATACCGAGAACTCAACTCGCAAAAGGGTTGCTGGTTCGCCTCCTGCGATATCTAACGTACCGCCAAAGATGGCTAAAAGTCTACCCGGTAGATTAACGTACACAATGAGGGATAACCCTCCATATATCGTCCACGTGTCCTTAAAAAGTGAACAGACCTCAGGCACTGTGCTACAACCAATTAAGTTTGGTATGTTCTTGACGACCAATAACGTCAGTAATATACGTCTTGACGGGATCAAACGTATTGGCAGAAATCGTGTGTCGGTTGAGTTCAAGTCACACCAGGATGCGAATAGTTTTCTCAACAACACGGTCCTGACTAAAAACAATTATATTGCAACCATCCCACAGTTCAATATCACTAGAATGGGCATTGTTAGGGATATACCGGTTGAGTGGTCGGAGGATGAAGTTATCAAGAATATTCAGGTTCCGGAGGGCTGTGGCCCTGTCATCAAGGCCAGAAGGATGAGCCGTAAGGTGACTTCTTCTGGAATTACTGAGTGGAAGCCCACTCAAACTGTGGTACTAACATTTGATGGACAGGTCCTACCCAAACGTGTGATTAGTTTTTACTCTTCTCTTCCAGTTGAGCGATATACTTACCCAACTATACTGTGCTATAATTGCTGCCGCTTTGGACACACCCGCACCTTATGCAGATCAAAACCAAGGTGTTTTAAATGTGGTGAAAATCATCCAGGCGATGGATGTGATGTCTCTCAGGAACTAAGCTTCTGTGTCTCATGTACAGGTAACCATTTCGCGAATGACAGTGCTTGTCCTGAATTGGGCCGACAGAAGAGCATCAAAGCCCTGATGTCGGAGAAATCGATTTCGTATGCGGAGGCAAGTCGGGTATTCCCACCTGTTTCTCGGTCATATGCTGACGTTTCCAAATCCTCTCCTCATAACAAGCCTAGGATAAACGTTCCTCAATCCCAGTTTTCGAGCCCTATTCCTGCCACCCAAAAATCATACCGTAAAACGGTCTTCTTAAAACCCAAAACCCACGTCCCTCTTTCACCTGGCTATGATAGACAAGCTCACCGAGACCTTACTCAGAACTACTCTTTTTCCCCAACCAATGGTTGTGCTCTACCAACGGAGGTTGCAGAGCCAATCACTTATAGACAGGAGAATAACTCCACAGATATTTTAGATTTTATAACCAATATGCTCATGTCTGTATTAGCTAGTCCGACCCGAAAAATACCTGACCACGTTGCCTCAAAATTGACCTCCATATTAAATTACATCCACGATGTTCCATCCCCTGACATTCCTTCAATGGAACGTGAGGAGTATTACTCCCAGAAAGCCTGATCTTACTTTCCTGATTAACAAATTTAAACCATCAATCTGCGGCATTGCTGAGACATGGCTCTTGCCTGATAGTAACTTCAGGCTGCCGTGTTTTGACAGTGTCCGTAATGATAGAACTGATGGATATGGGGGATGTGCTTTGCTCATTAATAGCAAAGTATCATACTCCCAAATTCCTCTAACCTTTGTTGGCGACAACATAAATGTTGTTGCTGTTAAGGCTGAGGATATAAATGTTTTTTCTTTTTATATTGCGCACCCACAACTGGAATACCTTTCAGTTATTAGGAACTTATTAAGTAATGTTAGCGGTCCGATTCTTGTCATGGGTGATTTTAATTGCCACCATTATCGTTGGGGTTCAGATACTTGCGATAACTTTGGCATAGGCTTGCTGGATATATTGGATGAACTTGACCTTTGTCTCATCAACGATGGCAGCGTAACACGCAGGTCTGCTCCTGGACAGAATAATAGCTGTGTTGATTTGGCATTCTGTTCATCCAATGTATCTAGTCTTCTCATTTGGCGTCGCTTGGATATGACCTATGGAAGTGACCACTACCCCATCATGATTGAATTCCCATCCAAAAACATTCCCACTAAAGTTTCTCCCCCCCTTTTAAAATACCAACTTAGTTCAGCAAATTTTGATCTATATTCAAAAATTCTGGACCTAAGAATATCTTCCCTTCCAAAAGTAGACAGCGATAATGCCCACGAATGTTTCTCATCCTTCTCTTCCACCATTTCCTCTACAGCGGATGATTGCTTCCCAACCAAAAAAACCCCCTCTGGTAGACTTCCTTCCCCTCCATGGTGGGATAGGGAATGCACTGACATGATTAAGGCCAGAAATGAGGCTGAAAGGACAGTTAACCAAAATATGAACCTGGATAACCTCATCGCTTTCAAGCGGATATTAGCTAAGTCCAGAAAATTCCTTAAAAAAAAGAAACGCGAAGGCTGGTCAAAGTATTGCAGTTCGTTGAGTCCGTCCACGCCGGTTTCGACGGTCTGGCGAAAGGTGAAGCGTTTTAGGAGCAGCCTTGCACCTGCCTCCTCTAACAACATCACAGAAGAACTGGGATACCAGTTTTTCACAAAAATCGCTCCGGCTTACGTTCCAAGCATAGAGGAAAGCAGTGTTGGCATTGATGATGTAGACAACACTGACGACCCAATGAACGGGCCCTTTAGCCTGGAGGAATTGAAAACTGTGTTATCCCATGTTAGAGACTCAGCTCCGGGAGTGGATGGATTCACCTACTCTTTTATCTCCAAAGCTGGCCCAAAAACTCACCAGTATTATCTGGACTTGGCTAATTTCTGCTTTACTTCCGGCTATATTCCCACAGAATGGAAGGTTCAAGTGGTCATCCCAATATTAAAACCCGGCAAAGATCCTAACGATCATTGCTCTTATAGGCCTATTGCTTTATCGTCAATACTCGTCAAACTGCTAGAACATCTAATAAAAAATCGTTTAGAGTGGTTGGTAGAGAACAGGAAACTGCTTCCAACGACTCAATTCGGTTTTAGGAAAGGTCTGGGCACAGCTGATAGTGTAAGTATACTCACGTCAGAGGTCCGACTGGCCCTCAGCCGGAACGAGTCTGTGGTTGGAGTTTTTCTGGACATATCGGCTGCCTATGATTCGGTCCTCCTCCCTAATCTCAGGCAAAAGCTGCATGAGCTGAGAATCCCGGCTAGGATTTGTCGCATCATTGGTAGCATATTCACCAATCGCACCATCCAATTAAGAATCCCTGGGGCTGGCTCTGAACAAAGAACGGTTTGGAAAGGATTACCTCAAGGATCTGTTCTTAGCCCCCCACTATATAACATATATACAGCGGATATACCCTTGTCCCTCAATTTCAACTGCAAAATCCTCCAGTATGCTGACGATATTGCATTAACGGTCTCTGGCAGTTCCATTCAGGATGCCGCTCAATCAATAAATATTTCACTGTCCTCTCTAAATCATTGGCTTCTTGATCACGGATTGTCTTTAAGTGCGCCAAAGAGTACAGCAGTCATTTTTACCCGCAAGCGTTCTGTGCCACCAATAGATATCAATGTTGACGGTCAAATCATTCCAGTAATGAATAAGGCTAGGTTCCTGGGAGTAACTTTGGACTCGAGATTGTCTGGGGTTGACCATATTAACAACACGGTCAAAAAGTGTGAACGTTCTGTATCGGTCCTTAAGGCCTTGGCCGGGGTATGGTGGGGAGCTCACCCCTATACCCTAAAACTTGTCTATAATGCTTTGACAAGAAGCGCAATGGACTATTGCAGCTTTCTTATTGAGCCCTGCAACAAAGAAGCACTAAAAAAACTAAATAGTATCCAGGCCAAGTGCTTGAGAATTGTCATTGGAGCCATGAAATCCTCTCCCATAAATGCTCTTCAAGTCGAGTGTGCAGAACCACCTCTACACCATAGAAGACAGTATTTGGCAGACCGTTTCTTGTCTAAAGCTTTTGCCCTTTCATCCCATCCCTTACTCCCAATTTTAGAGCAAATCGACCTCTCTTATAGTAATTCCCCTTATTGGAAAAATAAAACAGTTCCTTTATTGATGGGTAGGTACAGAGAGCTTAAACGGCTCTCCGCGCCTATTTGTCAATATCCAACGCTCCCGGTCTTCTCTTCCGCATACGAGGCGATTCATTTCGAACCAAAAGCCGTCTTGGGACTAGGTATATCAAGGAATGCCCAGAACGCGAGGGATGACTTTGAGTTAGCTCTCAGGCGGTATTGGGCAGGATGGAATTTCTTCTACACTGACGCTTCAAAATTGTCCGAAACAGGAGGTACTGGTGTGGCAGTTTACTTCCAAAATTCTAGAATTTTTCTACTTTTCCAATGCCCACCAGAGACATCAGTGTTTACAGGAGAGTGCATTGGTATTCTAGAAGCCATACACTATATTAAATCCCATCAAATAGCAAGATCAGTAATTTTTTCAGATTCACTTAGTAGTATTCAGGCCTTAAAACAAAATCAACTTCATAGTAAAATCCATAGTCAATTAATTGTAGATATCAAGAACTTGCTATTTGATTGTCTCCAAAACGGCTTGGACATCGAGATAGTCTGGATCCCCGGTCACACGGGAATTGTTGGCAATGAGTGCGCTGATTCGTTAGCTAAGTATGCCACATCGAATCCAGCTGATCGAAAGCACTACGTGGTTCACAACTACGATTTGCGGAATGGTGCCAAACCCAAGTTATTTAACTCGTGGGCTGAAACATGGAAGACGACTTCTAAAACCAAGGGTAAGTACTATGCAGCTATACAGCCTGAAATCCAACGAAAGCCCTGGTTTTTTAAATGCCCTAAGTTGTCAAAGAAAACTGTTTCGTCGCTCTGTAGACTAAGACTCGGACATTGTTGTAGCCCAGTGTTTCTGAATAAAATTCATGTCCGGGATAGTTCCCTGTGCGAGTGTGGTCTTGCGGATGGTACTTTGGACCATATTTTTTTCTCTTGCCCCTTAAATAATAAATCCTTTGACCTCTACCAAAAACTTTCCAAATTTAACATTCCTCTTCCAACCAATTTCCACTCCCTTCTATCTCACTTCTCTCCTAAATTAATAAATCTTTTGGCTACCTTTCTAAAAGAAAACGACCTAAAATTTTAGTTGGTGCGTAATGTCAATATAACTATTTTGTATTTAGTAGTTTGTGTTGTATATATATATCGTATTTAAGTTAGTAATTAAGATTAAGTGTTTTTTACTAACAACTTGTGTTTGTCCTTCCAGCACATACTAACATCTACCACGAAGTTAAAAGCTCGACGGTGATCCTCACCGAGTCGCCGTCTCAACGTGACACTGGCAGAATAGTCGCAATCGGCTCAATTGCCATAAAAAAAAAAAAAAAAAAAAAAAAAAAAAAGTCATTGATGAAGTCAAGGTAGTTATGGTATTTCTCGGTAGATGGCGTTATAGCAGTCAATAATAAAAGATAACTTTCAAGTTTCAAAGTTGCTATTACTATGTTGTCAGTAGATGTAATTCACTTTGACTTCACAATTTGTATGTTAACACATAGACTGACCTTACAGCTGCTGTACAAAGCCTATTGTTATCCGTTTCGGCGACTTTATTTGAGATATGTAGTGAAGTCCGTTACAAATCGCCAGTCGAAGAAGTCTCAGTTATCTTGGTGCCCTTTCACTTGATAACGATTCTCCAGCTGTAACACTGCCTATTACACTGAATTCGTACTGTTTTACACTGTATTGTAAGCTTAAACAATTGTTATTATATAAATTTCACAGAGGCTATATTGACATGACGGTAGAAGTTCTTTTTACTAACAACTTGTGTTTGTCCTTCCAGCACATACTAACATCTACCACGAAGTTAAAAGCTCGACAGTGATCCACACCGAGTCGCCGCCGCCGCCGCCGTCTCAACGTGACACTGCTGCACTGGCAGAACAGTCGCAATCGGCTCAATTGCCATAAAAAAAACCTAACTTCAGTTGAGGAAACAAGGGATACTCTGTGGTTGAGGAGTTGTTGTATGCATAGACTATACACGTTGTATGTATACTCTGTGGTCTGTGGTTGAAGTTGAAGTTGAGTGAAAGGTCACACGTGACGTTTGTTTTGTTTAGTTTTCAAGCGCCGAGTTTTTTTGTGCATAGTTATAAGAGTTGATATTGAGGTTTTATTTCGATTTACGGACCTGTACCTGGGCTATTTGGTTGTGGTGGCAAAAATATTATTAATTTTTAGTGTAACCATCCATTTACAATTCTCAGTAATTTCGTCAGCAGCATTAGTCTATCGCCTCAGTGAGTCTGTATTTTGGTACCTAATCAAAGAAAAAAAGCACCATGAACATCGATGACCTTGAGTTTGATTCTGAGACCGACTCTGAAATTGATAGCGATGATGATGCGCTATTGGAACCTAATCACATAAGGCGGCTTCATGGTCTAATGGATGATGACGAAGACCCGCACAGCGAGCGGATGCCGCGTCCTCTACCTTCCTTCCACAACACAACGACACAACAAACCCACAGTGCCTTTACAATAGACAGTGAATTAGCAGCAGCTGAGGCTCAAATAACATTTGCCTTGTCTACAAACAAGCTATTAGACGAAAAGATAAATAAACTGGAAGGAATTCTTCCTTCACGTCTAAATGAGTTGCGGAAGATGCTGGCAGGGGTTCAAATTAGCGATAATGAAAATGAGAAAAATGAAACTTTCCGCTACATCAGTTGTGGTAGGCCCTACTTTAAAGATAAACAGAATTTTCCAGCTCCAGACAATGATGATGCCAAAATGGCAAAATCACAAATGTATGACTTCTCCTTAGTCATTTCTGCACCTGGCTGGACAGTAAAAGACAAATCTGAACTGATTAGTATGATTCACAAAATGTCAATAGATATTAAAAAAAATGAGTTGTATGCTAAAATTGCTGACTTGAAACGCAATGCAGAACCTACAAAGAAACTAGAAAGAGAAGTAATGGCCATTAGGAAGGAAATTGATAAAGTAAGTAAATTGCCATTAAGTAAAGTAGCTCTTCCAATAGATCAGGAGTATGATTGGGACATGCTAGCAAATAAGTTGAACAGAAGGCACACAGCCCAAGAGTACCAAGCCCTCTGGAAGTTATTCTTTCATCCTTCAATCAGTAAAAATAGTTGGAGCACAGCTGAACATGCAAGATTGCTGCAAATTGCTTGCGAAAATCGTAGACAAGACTGGGATACTATTGCTCAAAAACTAAACACTGGCCGGACTGGGTATCAGTGCTTCGTGTACTTTCGGACAAATATGAACAATTCTTTTACTGGAAAGAAATGGACCAATGAGGAAGTAACATACCTTAAAAGACTAATAGAATATTTCAAAGAAGACTTTTACATTCCATGGGGGAAAATAGCTGCTGCAATGGAAAATCGCACTAAAATTCAAATCTATAATAAATATATGAGGCTCATTGAACTAAGAAAAGGCAGGTTCCTTCCTGAAGAAGATGCAGTCATTCTTAACTGTGCGCAAAGATTTGGAAGTAACTTTAAGAGAATGGTGGACTATTTACCTGGACGATCTATGGTCCAGATACGTGCCAGACATCAAGTTTTAAGCAAAATGAGAGTATCAACTGTATGGACTGTTGAAGATGATAAGAAACTTATTCAATTGATGAGAAACCAAGAGTCTACCATGAACTTTTCAACAGCTACACAATATTTTCCAGGTAGAAACAGAACAAAAATTAGAACTAGATATGTTACTTTACTGAAATGGTTGAAAAAACATCCCAATTTAGGTTTGGAACATGCACCAAGACGAGGCGCGCGACGTTTAAATCATGGGCGTCCCAGTGAAAACTTGCATGACGCTGTTGAGAATTTGAAAAACTCTTTAATCACAACAGTTGAAACAAGGGCCAAGAAAAAAAAGATTAATTATGAGTCTACACATGTTGACTTAGATGATGCTATTGCTGTATTTCTTGTCAATTGTTTAATAAAAGAGGTAGAAGTAGAATCAAAGAAAAATGCTCCTGAAAGTCAGTTACGTTTAGGTCCTGACCTCATAGTCTTGGTTTCAGACCTGAATATTACAAACTTGCGCAAAAATATAATATTTTTAAATGCATGTCTAGATGAGGAGAGATATTTAGACAGCAACTACTGTACAGATTATCCAGCTGTAGGAGATAATAGTCAAGATGTTTCGTTAGTTAGAGTGAAATCATATTCTCGGAAGAACTCGAGCCACACAATACTGGTTAGAGACCCACCAAATGTTTGGGGAAATCCTCAGTTGTTTGAGGGCGCACGTACGAGGATACAACGAACTTATGTATTACCTCCACAACTGGCGACTATTACAGGTATCAAAGCAGTAATAGCATGTGTATTAGATCAGGGTCAATACAGTGATTCTATTAACTTGCATGTCCTTTGCAGGCGGAATGCCTTATTGAAGGAGCAATTAGATCAGGTTCTAGAACGTTTCTATATTTTGTTCACTTGGCCTATGATATTGTCTAATGAGGGGCCTACTGATACTGTTTCAAAAACACAGCGAATAGATTCTGTTTTTATTAGACCACCAACATTGCCAAGTGCGCCTGAAGTTACAATCAATGTTAAGTGCATAAAGAAATTTAAAAATAAAGATGTCACGGAAAATATTGATCTGAATGAAAATGATGCCAAGAAAGCTGTGATTGCTGTTGAGGATAAAATAGATACTAGTGGTAAAAAAATAGCAAACCCTTTTAGTGATTAATCAAAAATGTGCTATCTTGAAATGTTATTTAAGTATCCTTAATTTTGTCTAAGGTTTACTTGTTTACTGTTTAATAAATGGCTTTGTTATAATGCTTGCATTTCATTGGCATAAATTGAAAGTTGACCTGCAGTAATCCAGCACCCCTTATCCACACTATTAATAATAATATAAATATGAAAGTAACTCTGTCTGTTACACTTTCATGGATAAACTGCTGAACCAATTATGATGAAATGTGGTATGCAGTCAGCTTGAACCCCAGGGAAAGATAATTATATAGACCACTTATTATCTGAAATTAATCATCACTGCTTCAGCCTGGGCTAGTCGACTGTCGCCGGTAAGCGTACGTACATTCCAAAAAGCAATTCGTGTCCGTGTTTTCATGCCAAAAGTCGTCTGTGAAGAATCGGTCCGGTTTCTTACTGTTTCGGTTTCAAGAATCTATGATTGTCGGGCAAGCGAGTGATTAGCCCACTATGCCTTAATCCGCTAGCGGGGCTGCCGCTTTAGAGCCTACGGATGTGCCCGGTTTTGTTTCAGGTATCCTCCCTAGTGAGTCGATTCTGTTTTAAGGCGCAGAATACTCGCCCTTCGCCCTGCATCCGTTTGCTCAGCTGCAACTCAGGGTGGCGGACGCGCGGCGGCGCGGTTGCAGCAGGTCCCAGGGAGGACGGCGGGGACGTGGATGACTCGGACTGGCTAGGGCTCTGCTTTATACGGTACTCCGCCACGAGCACAGCAGATGGTTATTTGGCATTTTATCGGTAATGTTGTCCTCACTAACAACGATTCCCACCAAGACCATACCCTAGCTTCCCCCCCCAAAAACCGGAGGTAGTGAAGAGGACATCACTTCACGGATCGCCAAAGCTCGAGCAACCTTCGCACAGCTGAGACCTGTTTGGCAGTCGCGGAAATTGACCCGACGGATAAAACTTAAAATCTTCGGGTCAAATGTCAAATCTGTACTGCTCTACGGGTGCGAAACATGGAAGGTCACAAAGGACATCTCACGCCAAATCCAAGTTTTCGTCAACCGCTGTCTCCGTCGCATCCTCGGAATTTACTGGCCCGAGACGATATCCAACGTGGAACTGCTGGAAAAATGCCACGAGAGCCCGATCGACCGCCAGATCAAGCGTCGCAAGTGGAGGTGGATTGGTCACACGCTTCGAAGGAATTCCGATCACATACCCAAGCAAGCTTTGGACTGGAATCCGCAAGGAAAAAGAAAGCGTGGCCGTCCCCGTCAAACCTGGCGTCGCACCGTATTGGCAGAAGCGGCAAGCAACGGAATGACGTGGAGCGAGGTGAAGCGTGAAGCTCAAGACCGTTCGCGATGGAGAATTACTGTGGACGCCCTCTGCCCCATCTAGGGGACATAGGACATTAAGTCAAGTCAAGTCACTTATTATCTGGTTTTGACTTCGGCTTCGCGTGTGTAATAACCCGACATTCACGCGGATGAAGTGACTGGCTGAAACTAGTAATCCAATATGCCTATAACAGAATGTCTGTCTAGCCTTTTCCCAACTGTGTTATGGCCAACGCTGCGTTAAGCGGGCGCGCGCGGTCACCTGTCGTGTCGTGTGCGGCGGTCCCCGTAGCGGAAATCGGATTATTACATGCGCAGTGTCGCTAGTTCAACTTTAACGGTGTGCATGTAGTCGTGTCCGTGTAACGCAGCGTCGGCCTTTGGGGTCAGCTTGCAGTCTAATCTTATAACTTGACCTTTGGGAAGACTGGTGACAGATTTTGTCTTCTGTCCATCTGTAACTTTGGCCTGTTGGTCTAGTAGTTAGTGGCCCTGACTGCTATACCGGAGGTCGTGGGTTCGATTCCCACCCAGGACAAATGTTTATGTGATGAGCACGATCATTTGTTTTGTGTCTGGGTGTAATTTATCTATAATATGTATTTAGAAAAATATAAGTACCTATGTTTATCAGTTGTCTAGTACTCATACCACAAGCTCTGCTTAGTTTGGGATTAGACGGCGTTTTGTGAAAGTTGTGGAATATTAAACTTAATTGTACCTACTAGGTTAATTATTGTCTGAAACAAAAACCACCTAATTTTGACTATTTATGTAGTATTGACTGCATGCGGCACGGCTGGCACAGTTACCGACACCGAACACTTTTTGATCGTCATGAGTATGTGTTAAGTGGAAGCAACTGGACACAAAAAATGTTTATGTATGCGCAAGGAGTGGATGACTTTATACTGGTTCTATAGAAATCAAATATATTGGTAGCTTGTATCTTTTTTTTTATTTTTTATTCTTGATAGGTTCGCGCTTGACCGCTAACCCACCTGATGGAAAGCGACGATGCGGTCGACGATGGAGCGCGCTTACCTAGAAGTAACCTATTCACTCTTGGCTTAAAGATTCCCGGGTTGTAGCCATCAGGAAAAACAGATTCCGGCAGGGAATTGCACTCCTATCTGACACAAAACTGTCCATGTTTGCGCCCTGCCTAATGTGTAAAGCTCCTTCTCTTTTTTGTTCGTACGCAGTAAGGCCCCTGATGCCATTGAGCTTTTTCTTAACGAAATTCATTGCATAAACTGTGTATGATATTCCATTAATTTGTCAACCTTGTGTCAAAGTACAAGAAAAAAGATTAAAATATTTGATGAAAAACTTTATTATAAAAGATGCACTTAATCTCGGAATATCTATGTATCAACAACATAGTTTGGATGCACCACTAGCAGAGGATCGTCCTCTACTTCTTGGTCTGAAGATTTCTGCGATGCTTTGAGACCCGTGGTCGATAGAGGGATTATAACTTGGTCCTGAAATCAAACAAAACACGAAATATACTACCAGCCAATTTCGTTGTTGTTAGTTCTCACCCTGGCCGATTTATGCCATGGCGGCCAGTCTCTAGCCATCGGCTCGGATTAACAAATCGGGATCGGAAAAGTCCGGCTTTTAATTGAAGTAATTTTTAGAGGCATCTTCGTGAATTTTTGGCTGACTGATGATTCGGACACAGTGCTAAACAGCTTCAATAAATTTGGTGGTGTCTGAATCGTCAGCAACTCGATTTTTTTCTATCGTACTAAATTAACTGTATTATTTTATTTTTATATATTTATTAAATATTTTGAACACAATATCTATCTAGCATTTATCCTGAAGAGTAACATGTATTTATCTGATTCTGTTTACTGCAGCATCATGGATCATATACTCGCGATTAGCTCCTGTAATCCCCTTAACGACGCCCCGGTTTGTTAATATGGCCAGGCCTTGATCTCGGAACACTCGGCATCATTGAAAATAGCGACCCCTCGTGTAATAGAACAACTGTATAAGGGTATTTGACTTACATGGTACATAAGCCTGTCGATGACCTTCTCCACCAGGGTCTTCCTCTCGAGCAGTTCGTCTTCGTTCTCGATCTGCCCCTGACTGACCAGCTGCTCAAGGTACCAGCTCACGACCGCACTCTTGCGCATCCCTGCACTTTCTTCTCCTGTGAAATGTTTAAACTGATTTCTGAAACTGTTTTAAATGCCTACATGGTGTAACGTGGAAAATAATAATTTAATTACTGTTTCTGACCATATAAATTACGAGGGTGGATTGAAAAGTTCGCGGCCTCAGCAAGAAAACAATATAAAATACACTCAGGGGCACATTTAACCGTCCACTCATCTCGAACTGCTTAACGTTTGTTTATGTTAACTTACGCTTTGCGTACTAGGCGTTACTTCTTAAGTGGGTATATCTGAAATAAATAAATCAATCATACCCGCGTTTTGTTTACTTTTGTGGTTTTTATTCAACAATAATCAGTTTAAGCTGTTGATCCCCGCACGAACGCCGGCGGTCGTGCGCTATTGTCTTACTATTGTGTCTCTAATTACGCTACTCAAGAAGTTAATCGTAATTTGACAGTCTCGCCCCATGTTTTATGTGACGGATACATTTGATTTAAAACGTTGTGATACCATTTCTTCGAATAAAACCTAGGTATTGGCCTGCCGTGATTTCATTTACACCAAAAAATGCCACTGGACGCAGCTGGGGCAGCTAGGGCTGTAGCACTTGCAGACGCTGGGTTTAGCCAGCGTCGGATTGGACGGATGCTTGGATATCCACGATCCACAATTCAAGATGCTATCCGGCGTTACAGAGAGACTGGTTCCTACACAAGAAGGCCAGGGCAAGGTCGTAGAAGGTGTACATCAGAGAGAGATGATCGTTACATCGTCTCGAACGTTCTTCGGAATCGGTTTACAACTGCTCCTGAGGCTCGTAACCGCTTGTTTGAGGTACGAAATGTAAGTGTGAGCCTAAGAACAATAAGAAGAAGGTTAGCTGAGAGGGATCTGAGAGCATTTCGACCAGTTCGAGTCCCAGCGCTGACCGCAACTCACAGAAGAGCGAGACTTGCATTTGCTCGAGAACATTTAAATTGGACTTCGGAACAATGGAAGGCAGTTCTCTTCTCGGATGAATCAAGAATAGCTTTACGAGGTCCTGATGGACGTCAGCGCGTGTATAGACGCCGTGGTGAAAGGTTTGCTGAATGTGCTGTGGTTGAAACAGTAGGCTACGAGGGAGGCTCTATAATGGTGTGGGGTGGCATTTGTTATGACGCCCGTACAGAATTGGTCATCTTCGATAGAGGCAGCGTTAATGCTCACAGGTACGTGACAGAAGTTTTAGAACCACACGTGATGCCTTTTGCCCCATTCATTGGCGATAATTTTGTTTTAATGCACGATAATGCTCGTGCACACACCGCGAGAATTGTCAGCGATTACTTGGACGCCGTCGATATTCAGCGATTACCATGGCCAGCTCGCAGCCCTGACCTGAACCCAATAGAGCATGTATGGGACAACCTAAAAAGACGAATTCGGGGTCGTACACCAGCTCCTACCACCATCAGTGAGCTAAAAACTGCAGCTGTTGAGGAGTGGCAGAACATTCCCCAAAGCGACATCCAAGACATAATTGACGGGCTTTCTAATCGATTGCAGGAGGTCATTAGGGCCAGAGGAGGAAATACACATTATTAATCCGGTAATTTAGAGCACACTTTTTTTTAAATTGACATTTTGCTAATTTTTATTTTTTGTAAGAAAAGTGCATATTCTATTTTTTTTAAATTTTGTCTTAATTAAACCATTTCACAACATACACATGTTTCATTTATTTTCGTGGAGGTTCACCCAATGTGACATTATAACAAAATTAATTAAATTACCATAGAATTTTGAAGAAATCTACAAAATATAGGTGGCCGGTTAAATGTGCCCTTGAGTGTATAAGCAAAAGTAATTTTATTTTTCCACGTAATCTCCACTTAACTCTATGCATTTCTTCCATCTGGTTTCCAACGCCTGTAGGCCGATCATAAAAAAAGTTTCTTCAAGGCCTTCAAAAAAGTCACCCACCGCAGCTTCGACTTCCTCATTTGATGAAAATTTTTGACCTCCAAGGTGTTTTTTTAGGTTTGGGAATGAAGGTGCCAAATCAGGGGAATAGGCGGGATGGGGCAGTAATTCAAAGCCACAATCACGAATTTGAGCCATAGATTCAACAGACGTGTGAACGCGTGCATTATCCTGATGGAACAACACTTTCTTGCTGAGTAATCCTGGTCTTTTCTCTTTGATTGTTTCACGCAAGCGATGTAAGAGGGTGCAGTGATAAGCCGAGTTTATAGTTTCACCTTTTGCAAGGTAGTTCACCATGATGACACCCTTAGCATCCCAAAAAACTGACGCCATCACCTTGCCAGCTGACAAAATTGTTTTGGCTTTTTTTGGAGTCGGTTCATCAGGTTTTTTCCACTGCTTAGATTGCTGTTTTGACTCTGGGGTGTAGTGGTGTACCCAAGTTTCATCCATTGTTACAAATCTGGCCAAAAAACCTTGTGGATCAGCCTCAAACATTTCCAAACAGTCGCGAGAAATCGTGAGGCGTATTCGTTTTTGTTCGACTGAAAGCAATCTGGGTACCCACCGCGCAGAAACCTTAGAAAATCCAAGTTCATTGACTATGATGTTTTGTGTTCGTTCATACGAGATGCCAATAGTGTCTGCAATCTCCCTGATGGTCAATCTCTGATCTGTCAATATCAGATCACAGATTTTCCCGATGTTTTCTTTAGTCGTAGACGTCATAGGCCGGCCAGAGCGAGGGTCATCTTAAATACTCTCTCGTCCGCGTTTAAATTCAGCAACCCACTTTTTCACAGTCGTATACGACGGAGCAGATTCCCCCAATGTTGTTGACATATCTTCGTGAATCTCTTTTGGAGTTAGTTTTTTTTTAAACAGGTATTTGATGACAGCACGTTGCTCAATTTTCTCCATTCTTTAAAAACGCTGCACAAAGGCTCACAAAATTCAGTCTAATTTAAATACAGTTAATGCTATTGCGATAGAATTTTACAATTTGACAACCAGAGAGTAAACTAATCGAATGAGGTCAGTTACATTAAAATAGTTTAGTATTTATGTGTTAGGCCGCGAACTTTTCAATCCACCCTCGTAATAACTTTCTTCAAGATAGTCATAGTAAATGCCGAAAAAATATATGGAACTCCTCATATTAATTGATTAGCTGATGGCAATTTTGTACGGAAAGTACAAAGTTGGGTATCAGCTACTAATTCCTTGAAGAAAATTGTTCATTTCCATGGGCAGAAGCAGTAGGTATCTAAAGTATAACGTTACACCTGTATAACATTGCAAGAAAGCCATTTATTTCGTAATACGTCATGTTGAAAAAAAAAAAACTGGGCAATAACGAGTCGAACTCGGCACTGAGGGTTCCGTACAAACTTACGTAAATAGTTCAATTCCCGAATGGAGTTTTGAAGATTTTCCGAATCGCAAGAGAAGTTTTTTTTTGTGACGTAAGAACAAATTTACTGTTTTCAGATTTATTCCAACTTGTGCCATAAGACCTTGCTTTACGCCAAATTTCAGAAATCTGAGTCAACGGAAGGTGCGAAGTACCCTATGAATTTTGACTCCCTTGAGAATGTCGAATTATACGTTTTTTGCGACATAAACGGCCGTATCTTTTTTTTTTTTCGTTAACTTAGAAGTTTGATTTTTTCACAGCTTCAAGAGACCGCAGACCTGAGAATATGGTTTAAATTTCAACTCGATACCACCATGTGTTCCCGAGATGAAGGTTCTTGACAGACATACACAGGGACAACAAAGTGACCCTATAAGGGTTCCGATTTTCCTTGACTCTTAGAACGTCACACATCATCTGCCTTGTGACATTATGTAATTTTCCAAATGCCTACCTCTTGTTTCCGCCTCAACTTCTTCTTTCCTCATGAATACAACCAACATATCGCTCAGAGATTTGTACTCTTCGAATGACAAAGTCAGTTTCTTCTTAGGAGCCGAGTCGCCGTTTACTGGGGTTTCTGAAAAGAAAATGATGTTAAAATAAATAATTATATAGATTTATTTACTATAGATTTAATACTATTGTAATCAGAATTAAAAAATAATTAGATTCATGATGCAACTCTTTCATCTATCATGATAGATGTCAGATTTGGATGGACGACGATAGTGTGTATGATGATTTAAGTTGAAAAGAAAGCACATTAAGCTTACCACCATTAGTGCCACCATTGGGTATTTCCTGATCAACATCCATGCTGGGCTCATACTGAGGATCATCTTCGTCCAAGTGGATGTCTGGCTGTTCAACTCGGATGATAGACTTGTTCAGCAATCTGCAAAGAAAAAAAAAAAATTTTTTAATGGTTGTTTTTAAATATACAATTTATTGCAATATGTTAGTAAATAAATATCACTGTGTTATGTGAACACGAAAACAGCTAAAAGAGACCTTTGCCAGGAAGCATACTGAATTAAGAGATATAATTTAAAAGAAGAAAAAGATAAGAAAGTGAATTTTTTCAGTTTAGCTATTATTATCTGAGAATAGATCACGAGTGCTACTAAAGAGCAAGTGGTGCTGGGTTTTTTTGTTTACACTATGGTATTACTCATAACATAAATGGAATTTTTGTGGTCGATGGACGGTAATAGGTACATCTGCATCTTGACCATGGCCTCGGCCAGGTGCATCATGGATTCCAGCTGATGTCTGGCTGCTGTATACCTGCCTATATTTACAATTAATACAAGCGTGATGTCGCACCATGGACTCCAGCTGATGTTGTCTGGCTGCTGTATACCTGTATGCCTCGTGCACGTGTTGCGGAGTGACGTGACCGCTGCAGTGCATCTTGGCCATGGCCTCAGCCAGGCGCACCATGGACTCCAGCTGATGTTGTCTGGCTGCTGTATACCTGTATGCCTCGTGCACGTGTTGCGGAGTGACGTGGCCGCTGCAGTGCATCTTGGCCATGGCCTCAGCCAGGCGCACCATGGACTCCAGCTGATGTTGTCTGGCTGCTGTATACCTGTATGCCTCGTGCACGTGTTGCGGAGTGACGTGGCCGCTGCAGTGCATCTTGGCCATGGCCTCAGCCAGGCGCACCATGGACTCCAGCTGATGTTGTCTGGCTGCTGTATACCTGTATGCCTCGTGCACGTGTTGCGGAGTGACGTGGCCGCTGCAGTGCATCTTGGCCATGGCCTCAGCCAGGCGCACCATGGACTCCAGCTGATGTTGTCTGGCTGCTGTATACCTGTATGCCTCGTGCACGTGTTGCGGAGTGACGTGGCCGCTGCAGTGCATCTTGGCCATGGCCTCAGCCAGGCGCACCATGGACTCCAGCTGATGTTGTCTGGCTGCTGTATACCTGTATGCCTCGTGCACGTGTTGCGGAGTGACGTGGCCGCTGCAGTGCATCTTGGCCATGGCCTCAGCCAGGCGCACCATGGACTCCAGCTGATGTTGTCTGGCTGCTGTATACCTGTATGCCTCGTGCACGTGTTGCGGAGTGACGTGGCCGCTGCAGTGCATCTTGGCCATGGCCTCAGCCAGGCGCACCATGGACTCCAGCTGATGTTGTCTGGCTGCTGTATACCTGTATGCCTCGTGCACGTGTTGCGGAGTGACGTGGCCGCTGCAGTGCATCTTGGCCATGGCCTCAGCCAGGCGCACCATGGACTCCAGCTGATGTTGTCTGGCTGCTGTATACCTGTATGCCTCGTGCACGTGTTGCGGAGTGACGTGGCCGCTGCAGTGCATCTTGGCCATGGCCTCAGCCAGGCGCACCATGGACTCCAGCTGATGTTGTCTGGCTGCTGTATACCTGTATGCCTCGTGCACGTGTTGCGGAGTGACGTGGCCGCTGCAGTGCATCTTGGCCATGGCCTCAGCCAGGCGCACCATGGACTCCAGCTGATGTTGTCTGGCTGCTGTATACCTGTATGCCTCGTGCACGTGTTGCGGAGTGACGTGGCCGCTGCAGTGCATCTTGGCCATGGCCTCAGCCAGGCGCACCATGGACTCCAGCTGCCGCACAGTGATGCGCCACGCTCCGCCGCCTCCTGCGCCGCCGCCATCACGTTGGCGAAGGACTGTGTAGTATTCGACCAGGAGTTTGCCGGCCTCCTAGAAAATTATGTCATCATCATCCTTCTAGCACTGATTGTCCTAGCTGTTCCCAAACATTGTGGTCGGCGTTTAGTTTAATGAAATCTGTAAGTCAGATTTCATAGTCAGATTCAGTCAGAATTGAACATGGAATGACTGCCTAAGCGATTTTGACAACCAACCCAGACAGGTAACACAATATCTTAAACTTAGTAAATATAGAAGGATATTTCACGAGATTATTGCATACACCCTAAGATAATGCCATTTCAACTGAAAGACGTCCACTGCTGGACATATATATGTCCCCGCGCGCGTCGCCACAACGACCGGTACAGTGCGTCTCACCCACCGCACCCCCGCGCCCCTCACCCACCGCACCCCCGCGCCCCTCACCACGTGCACGTTTCACCTTGCGTTCGGCCGCGCCAAAGCTGCGCACACAGGTGCGCGGTCGCCACTCCAGAACCCTTCAGCCCCAAGGATCATCTATTCTGCGAGCAATGTGCCCTACCTACTGCCACTTAAATTTGGCGATTCTTCGGGCTACATCTATCTCCTAAATTCTCGATAAATTGAGAGCTTTTCTCTGGGTTGCTTCGACGAAATTAATATTTTATAATAACAGGTAAATAGATATAACGGGAACAATGGCCGGCCAAATCTAGTTTAAATTTACTAAAAAAAAAATTGACGTGTCAAAGTGTTTTTTTAAACCTATTTGCAAAATAAACATAATTTATAATGGAAAGAATGGAGGGCGATCTTTGCCCAGCAGTGGGACTGTATAGGCTAGATATTATTATTATTATTATAACGGATATATACGATCTTGATTTATTATTAATTTTATTGAAAAAGGATACTGGATTGTTGAGTTTTGAATAAGAAATAGCTAGATAAGAAAAAAAAAACAGAAACACACCAGATTCGTGATTTCTAGTATATTTAATTCACTTGAATTAGATCTATATGATAATATAGATCTAAATCAAGTGAATTAAATTTCGCCTTAGATGTAAGGCGAAGCAACCAGGTGGATTGAGTTTAAATACAAACAAATAAAAAAAAGTAAAAAAACTAAAACCCGACTACGGCAAAAAAAACGACGAAACTAAAAGTATGAAACAAGATTTCCAGGATGCTGAAATAAACAAGGTAAAAAGAAAAACCGCAGTCACACGTTATAGGTAACAACCGAAACACTTTAATAACGTGTGACTACGGCTTTTCTTTTTACCTTGTTTATTTCAGCATCCTGGAAATCTTGTTTCATACTTTTAGTTTCGTCGTTTTTTTTGCCGTAGTCGGGTTTTAGTTTTTTTACTTTTTTTTTATTTAAATTATTTTGGTGTTAAATCACTGTGCTTCTATACCATTTGCAAAAGCTAAATTTAAAATTTCTAATTAATAATGGTAAATTAATTTTTGTCCACCAGAGGGCGCCACATTGAATTTTGATGATATATTTTGATAAGTACCAGTGAAGCCCTTTCAAATGATATCAAACACGGTGTATTTATCTTAACATTTTTTTTAACACATGACTTCTTGTCCGCTAGAGGGCGTCACTTTAAATTTGAACAATATTTTGGAAATGTACAAGTAAAGCCCTTTCAAATGATACCAAACACGGCGTATTTATCTCCATTTTTATTTTTTACACATTACTTTTTGTCCGCTAGAGGGCGCCATATCAAGTTTTGTGACACGTCACGTAACCTATGTTCAGCGGACAATTAAGACGGTTCTAACGATACCTCATACGTCGAGTTCCGATAAGTAGATTAGGAGCTATGTGGGAACAGATGAACAAACTCACATACATACATAGCCTGTCAAAATCATAACCCTCCGTAGTCGGGTAATAAAAAACACATTCTCAAAGGGAAAAAAAAAACGAAAAAAGAAACTCACCTCAGTAATAATAGGCTTGAAAGATCTGGCGAATGCGATGTATCTCAAAAGATCTTCCCTTGAGTACACACAGTCGTACGTCTCTTCTTTGTTACAATGTAGATCGACGATCTTCCTAGCTATGGCGTAGTCTACCATTTCACTGCTCTCGTCTGTTAGAAGCAGAAAAAACATTATTTAAATTATCATACTCACATGTAGGAATTTTCGTAGTTTAAGTGCACTGTTGCAATTTTTTTTATTTCTCTGTAAATTACCTTGCCAAAGATAAGACGCTTCAAATTGTGTTCGCGTCTGAGATTTGGTTTCAATATACATTAGTTTATATTACAGTTTAACACAGTGTACTGGTGGTCTCGGCAAAGAAAATTCGTCGTCATCAAATCGGTCAAAAGACGTCAACAGCTGGAAAAAGGGCCTCAAGAGTCGTCAAATCAACAGGTCTTGTGTCTCGCATCCAGCAAACAATAGACAATAATAAAGAGCGGTTGACAGCAGGACAAAATTTTAGCCTGTTTTGTGACTGACAATATGATCTCCTTTGATTATATAAAATTAAAACGCAACTGACGAAAAGTGTACTTTGTAGGACGTAATGGGTGCACGTTCTGATGAAGTTCTGATGAGAGACTTCACTCTGTAGAAGCAAAGTGTTGTACCTGTTCTGTTATGAAAGACTACTCACCTATCAGTATGAAGAACAGGTTGATTCACGATATAATAAATGCACTAAACACCACATTCTATTGTAGGGACTTGTATTTGTAACTGTTCAAGGACTACGCACCTATCAGTATGAAGAACAAGTCGAATCTCGACATGATGGGTGCGCTAAGAGCTACGTTCTGTTGTAGAGACTTCGCTCTGTCGTAGCGGCCTCCGATTGGGTTTGCAGCTGCGAGGATTGAGGTTCGGGCGTTGAGAGTTGCTCTCACTCCGGCCTGTAAGATGAAAAGATGAAGTGATCTTTCAACTGCCTACGTCGCATATATCCGGCAAACCGACGAATAAATGACGTGATGGTCTATCTCATCAGCTCTTGTCACCTTTGGGGATTGAAGAGCTAAACGAGATGGAGTACCTAGTCGCAAACACACGACCCTGGCGAATAGGACAGGAAAACACTCGTCGTCGGACCAATTTGACGCGGGCGGTTAAAGGGTTAAGTGTGTAATTCATACAACCTACCTAGTTCTAAAAAGTTAGTTACGAACATTTTCGAAAAAGAGTAGGGGAAAAAAGTCTAAGCTCTTTTTCGCCCTTGCGTTTTTGTAACAAGTTTAATTAAAATCATTTCCAAGAATACGAACTAGCCAATCTATATATATATAAAAGAAAGTCGTGTTAGTTACACTATTTATAACTCAAGAACGGCTGAACCAATTTGGCTGAAAGTTGGAGGGGAGGTAGCTTAGAACCTGGAGAAACACATAGGATACTTTTTTTTTTGAGTAGGGTATAGTAGGGTAGAGTTGGGTAGAGTAGGATAGGCGGTACGAAGTTCGCCGGGTCAGCTAGTTTAAATTAAATGCCGTGAAAAGTTAACGCTCGACTCTTATATAAAGATACAAGCAGTGGTGCATTCCGAGCTTGTCATCTCTAAATGTAAGACTAGTAGACTAACTTTGTCAGTTTTGTTATATTGCTAGTTTTTTTTTTTTACAATTTTTCCTTTTGGGAGATCAACTCAAAATTAGCAAACTGACTATCACTCATATCAAGTGATTTGATTGGCTGTTTCGTAACACGTCTTGGGGAGGTTATGTATGGACTGAGATTTAGTTGATTGAAAGACATGAAGTAATAGTCAGCTAATTTTCTTATTGATTTTTTGAAATTGACTGGTTTAGATCTTTACAAAAAAAAATGGGGCATTCTATTTTCTATGCCATAGTCAAATTGTGGTGTATAGTGTCGCAACACTGTTTAATATTTTGGGTGGCAACACTAAATGTTTCCGGCGCCAGACAAGTCGTCTGTCGCCATTTTGTAAAAACTAGACTGGTCTCACAACTCGAGTACTTATAACTATACTTTACTTTGGTGTAATACAGTTAATTGAAAATATTAAAACATTTTCCGTACATCCGCGACTTTCATTTGCAAGTGAACCTCCAAAAGTTTATACAATCTATTACGCGATTCCTACCTTAGCAATAGATATGGTCTGCTGTTCCATAGCCTCGTGGATGGCCACCTGGTCGACGAGGTCCATCTTGTCGAACTCGTCGATGCAGCACACGCCGTTGTCAGCCAACATCAGAGCGCCCGCTTCAATCACGAAGTCGAATGATTCTTCGTCCTATGTGGAACCAACAAAATTTTATATAAAAAAATTACAGTAGTAACATAAACTTGAAATTTTGTTCCCCCTACTTGAACACAGACCTCATGTCTGTGAGCGATTCCCAGAGTGTGCCTTCTATTTTTAGCTTCTAGGACATTCCGGCTTTCTCACGAGAATTGAGAAGTGTCTATTGAATCTAATTTGACTCATTTCTCACGAAATACGTATTTCTCGTGAGAAATAAGAAAGAACTGTTATTGCCTGACCTGTTGGTCTAGTGGTTAGTGGCCCTGACTGCTATGCCAGAGGTCATGGGTTCGATTCCCACCCAGGACCAATGTTTATGTGATGAGCACGATCATTTGTTCTGTGCCTGGGTGTAATTTATCTATAATATGTATGTTTTTAGAAATATAAAAGTATATTTATCAGTTGTCTAGTACTCATAACACAAGCTCTGCTTAGCTTGGGACTAGACGGTGTTGTGTGATAGTTGTGGAATATTATTATTATTGCTCTACTTCTTGGGCGGAGCGGGGGATAGTGTCAGACTTTTACTGACTAAAAACCCACTCCTGTTCCTTCTTTGCCTTCATCCCGGGGCCCCGGGTTCATCCTGGGGCCCCGGGATTGTATATGTATGTTGTAGCTGTTTAGTGTAACATTAATGCAGGTCAACATTAATCAGTGCTTGGCCTGTGATAGGAGACTGAAATAGCCCATTTATTAACACTACGTAAAAACAACCTTCAACCCCTCTGAAGGAGTAGCTCAGAGCCAACTTTAACAATATTTTCGCGCCTAAAGAGCTGCAGAATACTGATTCTAGTCCTGTCTTACCTTAACAACGGCCGCGGTGAGACCGGCAGCTGAAGAAGCTTTGCCGCTAGTGTACACGGCGCGCGGAGTTATCTCGCTCACTTGTTTTAGCAGCTGGGACTTGGCGGTACTCGGGTCACCGACTATGCATACGTTTATGTCGCCTCGGAGGGTTGTGCCTGGTGAAAGAGATATTGTGAATTTCTGAGTATGTACAACATGAAAAAGGTGGCTGGTACATACCGAATGCGGTGGATGGAAGTCGGACCATGGGGGCTATTGGCTAACTTTTTCAATAACAGTTGACAACTAGCATTTGTTGCACACTAAACTTAGTTGTCAACTGACAATTTCATAAAATTGGTATTACGTATCACACAAGTGACTAACACTACGGTGGAAATGTGGTGAATTATAAAAAATTACGGTGCCTATTGGTGTACGGTATTATTGGACCACTCTAAAATTTTATCGACTATTATACAGCTTCAAAAGCTTACACAATCGCAATTTTAAAAGTATCGATACAATAACATCTGTCAAAACGTGTTACGGTGGCTATCAAAGGCACCAGTGGTTAATGACGTCACTGCAGTTGGTCACTGAAGATAGGCAATACGAAACTAGCTGTTTGACAGTTCAATGATGCACATTGTTAGCAAGTGATCATCACTTGAACTGTCAACAGAGTTACGCAATAGCCCTGCTGGGCCATATCCACTAGTGGACTGCAATAAGAGTTGATTGTATGACACAAAATAAAAAAGCTATAATATTACAGGAGATTCGTCCTCTGAGTGCCGATTACCGACTAAGGACAAACAAGTAAAAATGAGCGTTAATTTAAAAAAAAAAAATCCCTTCTCTAGGAATAACTTCTGTATCGTGGGTGCGTTCATAAAGATGTAAACTCCCATACACAAATACTTATCTATAAGCCATACAAATATTTGTTTTTTAAAAACCATTATACTTATAGGTCTGCGGTCCCTTGAAGCTGTAAAAAATTCGAACTTCTAAGTTAACGAAAAAAAAGATACGGCTGTTTATATCGCAAAAAACATATATTTCGACTCTGAAGGGAATCAAAATTCATAGGGTATTTCCCGTTAACCTAGAATCCTGAAATTTGGCATAAAGCAAGGTCTTATAAAGTTGTCAAAAAATAAAAGGCACGTTTTGACATCTGTCAAAACGAATACTTAAATATGCAAAAAGAATACTCGCAATATATTCCATCATATTATTAACGCGCCAAAAAAAATGTGTGTATTTTTTAAATTATTTTATTGTTTCTTTCAGTTTCGTTCCAATCCAAGTTACATTCTAGGGTATTTCTCAAATGTCAAAACGGGCCTTTTATTTTTTAACGAGTTTAGGACAGGTATAGGAATATATCTGAAAACAGTAAGTTTGTTGTAACGTCACTTGTCACAAAAAAAAAACTTTCTTTGCGATTCGGAAAAATCTTCGAGACCTCTATTCAGGAATTGAATTATTTACATAGGTAAGTTTGTATGGAACCCTCAGTGCGTGAGTCCGACTCGCACTTGCCCAGCTTTTTGCGACATAAAAGGACGTATTTTTTTTTTCGATAACCTAGAAAACTTCTAGGCTAAACTTTAAAAAAGACTTTTTTATCAGCTTCAAGGGACCGCAGACCTGAGTATATGGTTAATTTCAACTCGATACCTCCACGCGTTCCCGAGATAAAGGGTCTTGACAGACAGACAGACGACAACAAAGTGATCCTATAAGGGTTCCGTTTTTACTTTTGTAGTATGGAACCCTAAAAATCACTAAATGTATGTATTTTGTGAAGTGTGTTAAGTAAAGGTTAAGTGTGTAGCAGTGTAGGTATGTGACGATGAGGAAGAACTATGGAACTAGTTCTTACCTTCAATAGTAGTCTTCGCGACTCCACCAAACAACATGAGTAGTATGCCTCGCTTCACCTCATTATTGCCGTGAATGCTCGGGAACAGACTTGTGATCAAATTGTTGTAGAGATTGCGGTCGCGGGACATCTCGTATACCTGGCGGCGTTCAGTTTTTTGTAGAAGATCGTCATGTTAATAATGGAGTAAGAAGGGAACATGCAAGAGAAACACCATTATACTAGAATAAATTAAAAAAAAATTTGCTTGTCATATTAAAAATCAAAATGTATTTATTTCACATAAGCCTACATGAACACTTATATAAAACGTCAGAAGCTAGTGCACGGTTCTAATTGGCCGTTTGTTATGGAGAAGAACCGGCAATTGTATTGTGGATATCATCATTATTATTGTTACGCCGTGAAACTTGAACACGCCATATTTTAGATGAAAACAAAAGTAGCATCAAATAATTAAAACGCATTGCTGTGCGAAACTTCTAGAATGGAAGTACGTATGCAGGTCTGGCAAGTTCTAGAAAAGTCCACCATAAAGTACCTACCACTATTAAAGGGTTAGCAGGTGGTGGATAAGAGAATTTGTACCTTCCGTGTTTAACTATAGTGTCGAAATTCACGTAAAAGGAGGGAGGATGTACCTCCCTCCTTTCACGTTTGCAATAAAAATGATTTATGGCGTGAAAGTGATGTATTTTCACGTCTGTGCGACACTAGTGTGGCGTAGGCATTTATTCTGTGTTAAATCTAGCCAGCACTCAAATCTTACAATCTATAGCATAATAGCATAATCAGCCTTTTAATGTTCCCACTGTTGGGACTCAGGCCTCCTCTCTAGGAGAGGGAATGGGCCGTAATCCACCACGCGGGCCCAGTGCGGGTTGGTGGATGCCACAAGTCTTCGAATTTTTTGGTTCTAGGACATGCCGGTTTCCTCACGATGTTTTCCTTCACCGTTTTGAGAGCAGTGGTGATGAAATAAATTACTCAAAGTAATGCGCCTGGCTGGGTTTGAACCCGTGACCTACAACTCGTAAGTCGGGGCCATTACCACTCGGCTACCACTGCTCACAATACTACACAATATACAATAAAAATAAATAATTAAAAAAATTAAAAAACACGACTGCCATGTCAAAAAAATGAACTAAAAAGCAAAAAACAAGATGTTAGCTAAATTATATAAATAAAAATGAAAGTAGTCACTCATTCACTCACTGACTAAACACGATGTCTCGAAAACTACTTGATCTACAAAACAATTTTTTTCATCGCCGTCGGGGGACCAGTCTGTAGAATACTTTCTTATATAAAAAGTCCCCCGACTGCGATGAAAAAAATTGTTTTGTAGATCAAGTAGTTTTCGAGACATCGTGTTTAGTCAGTGAGTGAATGAGTGACTACTTTCATTTTTATTTATATAATTTAGCTAACATCTTGTTTTTTGCTTTTTAGTTCATTTTTTTGACATGGCAGTCGTGTTTTTTAATTTTTTTAATTATTTATTTTTATTTTAAACCTTTTAGTGATAAGTTTAATTTTAAAACATGTCATGCATCACAATATAGTTTCTAAGCATTTATACGATCACAAGAAGAGATGAAGATTAATCGCTTCATATAGAATTTTTAAACATTTCTGAGGCGATAAAATACATCAAGAGACTTCTTGCCGTGTGGCTCGTGAATCACTTTACGTGGATCCAAAACGCTGATTGCCAAACCTTCTAGTTGCCTCACGCGGCTAAGCGCCACATAAGCTTGCCCTTTGGCTAAAATTTTTGGGCCTAGGTCCACGAAGCCTCTGTCTAGTGTTGTCCCTTGTAACTTGTCACGGCCCAACATAATATAAGCGGTAGCTTGCGGCGCTCTACTTTTCCATGACTCCTTAGCCCGTCAAATTCGATTGTACTGTTCAATTTTGACACCCATACCAATAGTGTTTGCCACGTACTGACTTGTCGTCGAACTCTACGAAGACGTCTTGTGGTAATTCTTCTGGTTCTAGTTGGTCACGGAGTAGCGATGGCCATCCGAATTTTCGGACCATCACCATAGCGCCATTTACTCTGTGTCTGGGTGTAATTTATCTATAATATGTATGTATTTAGAAATATATTAGTAAGTTTATCAGTTGTCTAGTACTCATACCACAAACTCTGCTTGGCTTGAGACTAGACGGCGTTGTGTGATAGTTGTGGAATATTATTATTTATCTTATCTTGTTTTGCATCGGCCCATTCCCTCTCCTAGAGAGGAGGCCTGAGTCCCAACAGTGGGAACATTATAAGGCCGACTATGCTATGCTATCTTGTTTTGGGACTGGCCCTAGGCCAGAGCACTTCGACCCTTCTGGATCTTTTGTGCTATGCCCCTCCTGTCTACTTAACCCCTAGCCCTCCGGGCACCTTCTTCATGAGTCCTAGTATGGCCTTGATGGGGCTGAGCCTGTAGTCCTCTGGTCTTGGAAATGGTTGGGCCAGATACCCTAGTCTTTTGGAGCCTAGTGCTGCACAGTCGCACAGCAAGTGTAACATAGTCTCCTCTGCATCTCCACAGATCCTGCAAGTCGGGTCGCTTGCTAGTCCCATGTTGTGAAGCTGTTTGTTTGTGGCATAGTGTCCCGTGAAGACTCCTGTGATTGTTCGGAGCTGTGATCTGCTGTACCTCCATAGTTTTTGGGTCTAGGCCTTATCTATGTCATTGAGAAATAGCTTTGCATGCTTCTGGCCTGTTGTATTGCGCCAGTGTGTGCTGTGTATCTCTAACGCAGCCCTTTTCAATGCTTGGTTGATGACCCTTGTTAAGAGTCCAATGAAGGGTTCCGGTCCGTATAGGGGTGTCTCGGATTCTTTCTTTGCCAGAGTGTCGGCTCTTTCATTGCCTTCTACTTCTGTATGACCTGGCACCTAGATCAATCTGACCTTGTTGCGCCTTCCTATCCGGTTTAGTATTTAATACAGTTTAGTATCAGCCCAGCATCCACTCTATTGAACGTGAGTGCCTTAAGTGTTCCTTGGCTGTCGCCTTCAGTGTCCCCTTCGGTGCCACTGTCTAGTATTTCCTGCGCGCATGCGATTATAGCATAGATCTCTGCTTGGAGGACCTTCGCCAGTTTGCCCATGCTTAGGCTAAGATTGCAGTGGTCGCTGTGTACCCCGCGCTCCTGTACCAGTGTTCATTTTAGAGCCATCCGTGTATCATACCTGGTTGTTCCCTTTGTGGGATAGCGCCATTTACTAAGCCGTGACCAACGTTAATGTTCTATTGAGTAGATAAAGTACAATTGATTCACTAAACTGTCAAACACTCGGTAGGCTATTATTTTATATAGCTTATGTTATCCATTTTTTTTTAATCGACAAAGTTGGTTCTTGTTTGCTTGTAAGTACTTAGTGTTCATTGTACAATGGTTCGAAAATCCTTCACGCACATGACCGACCTGTACTTGGCTGATTTCTTATATTAATAATATTAGTTAGGGTTTCGTAACCAAATGTCAAAAATGTTTTATTTTATACTCGACAGTTTCGATTAACAGTGTAACAAATTTATATTTTTGGAATGTACTCGTCAAATCCTAGACGATAATCACATGCATTAACAGATTAAAAATTAAAAAAAAATTGGGTGGGTGTTCATTTATTTATCATACCCGCCACATTGCATTTCGATATTTTTTCAATAGCCTATGTTACTCGGGACGATGCAAGGATTCTAACGATACCTCATACATTTAAATCAGTTCAGGCATTTAGAAGTTATGGTGGAATAAAGAAACTCACATACATACATACATACATACAAACATACATGAACCCTGAAAACATAACACTCCTTTTTGGGGCAGTCGTGTAAAAAATTAAAAAAAAATTGGGTGGGTGTTCATTTATTTATCATACCCGCCACATTGCATTTCTATATTTTTTCAATAGCCTATGTTACTCGGGACGATGCAAGGATTCTAACGATACCTCATACATTTAAATCAGTTCAGGCATTTAGAAGTTATGGTGGAATAAAGAAACTCACATACATACATACATACATACATACAAACATACATGAACCCTGAAAACATAACACTCCTTTTTGGGGCAGTCGTGTAAAAATACAATCTATCGAAGAACATAATTTATTTACAGATATTCGTTTTTTGCAATTGGCCATTTTACCTTGTCCCACTCTTTATCTGTCATCTGCTTCCTCATGTCTTCAGTAGTAAGGTCGTCAGTCGCCATATCAGCAGTTCCAAACCTTCGCGATATAGCTTGCACACTGCATGCTAAGAAGGCAGTTCTGTAAAAAAAAATATTATTATTTAATCATAGAAATGGCAGTCGTGTAAGGTTTAAACTAGTAAAATGAGAAACATGAACAACAATTGTTAACAATGAGTTTCATCATTTCATGCCTTATTGAGAGGCATTCTGGTTATATGGGATATATCATCAAATGAGCCTACAATGGGTCATTACTGATTTATGAGCTGCACTATTACAATGGTGTAATTTTGATATCAAACTACCAGTACCTGGTTGAATGAAGTCTTCATTAACCGTTTTTAAGTCATTGATACGTCATAGTAAAACCCATCGTCATTTTACGACATCTATCTTGTTAGCCTGTGGGCAAAGTCCATAGGGAGATGGCTCTCTTTTCCACACATGTCTGTCTACACTCTACAGTCATTGCAGGCCATTCCCTCCAAGGGTCTCTAGTTTCCTGACCTGTTGTGATGCCAGCTAGCCTTTCACGGCACAACATAGCAAATAAAACTAAATAATATGTGTATACCCCTAGTTTATAGTAGACTTGTCTAGCACATTAAGCCTTATACGTACATATGAACAAATTTCTTGTGTTGCATGATACGAAACAACTTGGTTCGCACGTGTGTACCACTAACGAACATCGCACACTCTGTTCGTCAAACATGTTTGCGGCGATCCTATTAGTATGTTCTATATGGACGATGTTCTTCATGAATGAAATGTTCAATGATTGCATCACTGCTTACCATCAGGTGGGATCGCAGACAAGCACAAAAAAAAAAAAGAATCACTGTGAACACCAAAAAACTTTCTGCTACTTCACACGCTTCGACCACTTCCAACAGCGAAGCCGCCATGGATAGAGTTCACGACTGTTGTGCGCGAAGTCGATTCGCACTATGTTAGCATTTGTGTTTGAATATGCCGTCCATACGAATAAACCAAATGTTCAAGTTTGATGCTTGTGTTTGCTATGTTCGTGTTTGTACATACAGGCTTTATCAATTTGGTTGAAACAAGCAAATATGATCAAAACTGAATTTAAGTTTCTATCAGAAATATTGTTTTCTTTATTGTCATATCATTGTTTTTTTTTTAATATTTACAAAAAATAAAAATATTTAAAGAAAAACAAAAAACCCGACTGCGTCGAAACTAATTTTAAAAAATACGTAAAAAAATTAACTTAAATAAAAACTAAAAAGAAACAAACAAGCCCAGTAGTTTAGAATTCTGTTATGTAATACTAAATAACTACACAATTGAAATAGTTTTATAATCGATACACACATAAAACAAATCATACATTCTAATGCAGAACAGAACGACTCACAGTCGGGGCCCATTCAAATTTTACCAATCAAATCTTCCCAAGGGGCCCCGACTGTGAGTCGTTCTGTTCTGCATTAGAATGTATGATTTGTTTTATGTGTGTATCGATTATAAAACTATTTCAATTGTGTAGTTATTTAGTATTACATAACAGAATTCTAAACTACTGGGCTTGTTTGTTTCTTTTTAGTTTTTATTTAAGTTAATTTTTTTACGTATTTTTTAAAATTAGTTTCGACGCAGTCGGGTTTTTTGTTTTTCTTTAAATATTTTTATTTTATTTTATACTTTTTAGTTACGATTTATTGACTTCGTTATAAGATGGTAAATTTCGCAATCTAGTCATTTCATTGAGGGAGTTAATATCGTGGGGATTATTAAGTAACTTGCGGTGGTCTAAACTACTGATGATTAGTCCCTCTAGAGACCTAACTCGGCTCAAAGCTACATATACTTGACCTTTAGCAAAAATGCGTGAACTTAAGTCAACCACAGCTCGGTCCAAAAGTCCAAAGTAGTTCCTTGGAGCTTGTGTACAGTTACACCCCAGCACAATATCAATGGCAACATTTTTCGCTCTATTTTACCCTGTCCGCGAAGTGCATCGAATTCTGTCGTCGATGGTTCGATTCTGACTCCTACTCCAGGAACATTGTTTTTAATTGCTTTGTCGTCAAATTCTATATAAACAGCTTGTGGCAATTCTCCGGGTTCCAATTGGTCCCTCCGAAGAGCTGGCCACTCAATTGTCCTTATAACACCCATTGCTCCGTTAACAAGACCATGGGTAACATTCAAATTTCTTCGTAACATAACTCGTGATCCTAAACCGATTGTTAAATATTTAACGATTCCTCCAATTTTGTTAGGATCATCAGAAACATATACCTACATCTTTCGGTTTTTGACCATAATATGTTTTCGATTCTACTGATATATCAACTGCATGTAATTTATACAACCTAGTAGTTTTTGCCAATATAGTTGTCATCTTTTGCTTATGTTCATCGACCTGTCTAGTAGATGGGAAAACTCGAATGATTTGATTTACAAACGTGCATCAAATGAACAACGCCATCTATCGAGTTTGGTGGTAAACTTTTTTTTACCAAAAATATTTGTTCTTCATGCTTTTTCACTGTTTTTTTTATTTGTGTATCGTTTATACTTGAAATGAAAACTTAAATTAATAAGTAAGAAAATTAGCGAGAATGATTGTTTTGTTTAACAACTTTAAATCGTTATATATCCTAAACTATTATTTAAAATGAAAAATGATAAAAGGAACCTAAAGATGATTTTAAAATACCTATTCAACGACACCCCACTTGACATAGTTCATCGACTTTTTTTTATTTCATTTTGACAATATGGCGTCTGGTTGTAGCTGTGGTGAATTTTGATTACCTACTGTCATGTCTTTAGTGACACTCGCAAGGTTAAGACGAATCGATTGACGTAAGAATTATCAAAATCGGCCTACGCATTTGGTCTCTAGAACGCCACATAGAAACATACATACATACATACATACATACATACATACATAGACTGATAAACACATTACCCTCCTTTGCGCAGTCGGGTAAAAATAGGTGTGCAATTGAATTGAGAATTTTTTTTTTGTTAACATAGGTTTTCTTTTGGTTTTTGGTCTCTGCTAACAACAAAGTAACTAAAATGGTTTTCAGTCCAAAAAAGTTTGGGAACCTACAATAGGTTCAAAACTTTTTTTATACTTAATGTGGGTAAGTACTTGTCAAATCTATATTATGTAAATAAGATTGACCAAGTAGTGGATAGAAGAGTTTTCTTCAGTTCACTCTTGTACTGGTTCTGCTACTTAGCACAATAAACCTATTTACCAAAATAATGGGCATAACAAAACCACTGGTTCAAACTTCATTCTGCTTACAACAATTTCCTAATTGACAAAGCTAAAAATAGTTTTCAGTTCACAGTTAACAGCTGTGTTTTTGAACCACTAAATAGATGAAGGAGGACCAAAACAACAAGTATAGTATTAACTTACTTATAATGCAGTTCCCTGACTCCCAAAGCTTTAAGTCCCTTGATGCCCTCCATCTGCCCTTCATTTCCTTGTCTAGTCCTGGTAGTAAGCTCAGCCTTAGCTCCCGGTAATGATAGAGATCCCACGTCTGGGACTACTATGAGGGTACCGGTGAAGTCGTAGCGGTCACCAGCCTGAAAGCAATAGACAGTAAAAGATCATATGAGAATTAATAGATCTATGTGTAATAAATGTAGAAGTAACTTTATACAAAACATTGCTAATGAATTTACTAAAGTTTAATGAATATTTTTATCGAAGTGGAAAAGTATTTCGTACTTTGCTATCCTATACAAAAAAACTCATTGATCATTCACTCAGCATTATTCAAGGAAATAATAATTTTCATTCATAAAAATATGTGGAACTTGAAACTTGTAAATCTGCCTAAAGCAACAATAGAGTTTGACAAGTTCGGATGATAAAGTAAAGTTCTTTATTAAAAACCAGTTGTTAACTAGCAATTTTTCTAATTTACCTGTACAGATTCCACAGCTTCAGCCCTTAATATAACTTCAAGGGAGCGAGGGATGCATCCCCTCGGCAACTCTGCTTGTGTCTCCTGAATCCGGACCTTTTGGAAGTCAACAAACACAGACTTGTCTGTGTCCAGCATGAAGCGACGTCTGTTAGCACACACTGGGTTACGACAGATCGCTGGAATTGTGTACTGGAAATGTAAAGAAAGATATTTACAAATGCAACAAGTTGGAGTTTTGTGTTAACAAATTACAAAACAATAAGCGACTCTTATTAACCTTTTGAGTATCGTAATTAGAGACACAATAGATAGACAATAGGCGAGCAAAGCTGGCGTTTGCTTGGGGTTTAATGAATTAATTTAGAAATTTTCAAGTTTTATCTTTTAAGGTTTACCTACATGATAAATCTTATGTTTAGTCAGTAAACACCTACCTTAAATTGCTGTTCAACATTTTTAATAACTGTCTGACAATCCAAACAGACAAAATTGCCCAAGACCAGCTCGGGATGCACTGGGTGGGTTCTGACAATCTGTCCTGAGATTCTAATCAATGTACCAATCTTTGCAGTAGTGAGCTCTCTTACTTTATGTCTTGTCGGAACATCAACAAATGACACATAGCACTCCTTATCCTGCAAATCTTTTTTCATACCACTGTCAGCAAGACTTAAGACATAATTTAATATAGCTTGGTTTAAAAATGGGTATATTCTGTAATATTCTTCAATTATTGTGGTTGCAAGGTTTTGGTTGTACTTCTCAACATCATCAAAACTGACTTCTAGGGTGCTTAATTCGGGTTTGAGGAGCTCTTTGGCGTTTTTCTCGTATTTTAGTTCGTTGTCTTCTTTGAATCTATGAGAAACAAAAAAAAATATTAAGTATAACCTCTTTAGTTCTCAACAAAGGAAGTACACAAAATTATGCAAGAAATTAACAGATTCAAGATTACAAACTAAGAACTATACGTACTCTTCTAAGAAATCCTGAAAAAGCTTTTGGCAACGAACTCCGACCTCGTCTTTGACTTGGCTTTGTGTGGCGTAGGTGTCGGCTACATCCATTTTTAACGTAAAAGGTACTCAATGATCACAAATATCTTAATTAGTTAACTGCATGAAGAGAACACTTATTAAACTAAACACCTTGTCAATATTTATCAAAGAAAGACGATAATTACAATATAAGTTATCACTTCACTTGTTTTCGAACGCGTCGGTTAATGCACCTGCCACCTGCCTTACTTTACTTATCTTAGCAGGCCCCGTATAACGACTTTTTTTGTAAATGTTATATTATAACACTATATAGCAATAACTAATTTATTGAGATAAATGTTACGAGATAAACAAAAGATAATTTTCAATTTCAAAAATGCGCGAACAGCGTGAAGAAAGCAATCAGCCGCATTTTGAGTGTTGATAAATGTCATTTAGCATTTTGGCGGGAGTTTTCATTGAACGTCCAGAAATTAGATTCTAGTTATATAATTTTTAATTAATTCATAAATAGGTAATCTGAAAAGAAACAAAGCTGAAACAGATAAGGAATGAAAGTTTACCCGGCAAATATTAGGTACCTATGAAATTACTTCATGAGATCATAACCTACTCATCTCAATTTTTCAACATTATTTCTGAACAAAAAACGATATATCACATAAATCATATGTGGAGTTTTTGGCGGAATTTCTTCGAGTGAAGTTCAGTGGCTGTTTTAATTATTCGAAAATTGATTCCTAGTGGATATTGTAAAAGGGAGTGGTCCGGATACGGCCAGAGGTTTTCAATGCCGTGGACAAGATTATTATTTATACTAAAAATCTTAACAATTACTAGAAATAATTATTAAAATAATATCACTTCAGTTAAAGTTCGGAAAAATAATAATAAACAATAAGTATATTCATATAATCCATAGATATTATAATCAGTGTTTCCTTGGTTCCTGCAACCGTTTTGAAGTTTTTTTTTCAATTATTTCTTGACCATGGATACAAAGTCCTTTAGGCAGAATAATAAAAATAAAGATTGCATAGAATTTTCAATTTAATAATCGACCAGAACATCATTTATTATATCAATAATATGCATTTGGTCCATTGATAAAAATGCATACGAAATACAATTATTTTGCTTATATTATTGAAAAAAATATTAATTGCGTTGTTTAAAATGATTCAATGTTTTTGCGGGAGTTTTGAGTGAAGTTCAATGGTTGTTTTGATTAATCGCAAATTGATTCCTAGTACCTAGATATTGTGATGTGAAATTAGCATGGTTTTGTATTAAAAATACACAACCATGCTAATTTCAACTAGAAATTTTTTTCAACTAGAAATTTAATTGGCAAAATGGCGCCCAGTATTTTATTGTAGTATTGACTACCTCAGCGAAGCTTGCCGAGAAGTCAGAAGGTTGACTCGACACATTCGCTGCCAAATGCTGCAAAAACATTGTGTTGCACTTGCACCCGCATTCTAATGTAACTCAAAAAAAATATTTATTACTGATGGCGTAGGCGATATGTTCTTATGACCTTAGCCTACTGGGGGGAGAATAAAAAAACAAGTGTCATATTTTGCCGCGTTTCATTTCAATTGCGATATTTCAGTTAGTGATGGTTAGTGACTAATTTTAACTATAATGAACTCTGCACTCGCTTTTCCCGACAACCTCAGCCTGCGAATTTGCTATGTACGACAATGACCCCGGCCGCTCTATCTCGGACTCTGTTTCTACTTCTTTGAACAACTCCAGCGTCCCACAGATGGAAACCGAGTCGTACAATATTTCGACCCGAAAAAGCCAACGCTGTGATAATTGTGCTTTAAATGTTACTCAAATGAGACGAAATTCTTTGGAAGTTGCTGAAATCCGTGATCAACAATTGGATTTATCCACGGCAGGTAAGAATTATTTAATTTGTACCAATCATAGATATAAGAAAGGAGGAGATATGTTATGTAGTAAAAAATGTACCGGAACACGATGTCTCCAGTTTCCCCTACTACCGCCGACACTACTACACATGCAGCAATATTTATGCAGTCGCGCACACATCCGCAATTAATAAATCAGTCCATACTACACAGTCAATTATAAACCTTACATTCCTAAAAACAGCGTGTATTTTCCATGCACCTACAACTTACGCACACATTAAATGTCGATGTGCTATGCAAAAGCAATTTATTTTACATTTACGCTAGTGATTGACTAAATAGAAAAGTTATCGATTTGTTCATTTTTTGTTGTGTTATTTCTTTTGGGTCCCAAAAACAAAATCAATATGTCCAGAAAATAATATATTAATAGTAGAATAATAAAATTTGCTTTCATAAAACCCAAAAACTCTAACCATTTACCCGCATTAGGCCATTATATACGGCATTTTAGAACGTCAATATCAAATACTAAAAACCGGCCAAGTGCGTGTCCTGGTTCTTTAAAATCCTGAAAAGTATAATAACTTATATCGTCACCGGAAAGCCAATACTACTTAAACGCCAAAAGGCCATTTTACAATAGAGACATTTTAAGTTTTTTTTTTTACAAAACCATGTCTAACTTTTTTTCTAATTTAGTAATCGAAATACAGTAAAGGCAAAAAATTATTGTGACACTATTATCTACATACTGGAATAGAGATATTCTGCATATTTAATGTAATTCAGGAGATAGCTGTCACTTAAGTAAAGTCTGCTGCAAAAGTGCATAGGAAGTACAGAAATAAAATCGTGTGAAGCGAGAAATGACGCCATCTAGCGTAAAACCTGATTGAAATGTTGCTATCGACAACATTACATTATACTGTTAATAGATGGCGCCGCTGTGCTTCAAATGATTAATGCTTAATTAATGCTTATTTTTGTACTTTCTTTTTGTTTCTTCAAACATTGAAATAATTTATAATTTCTTTTAAAGAGATGAAGATATTAAAATTGAATATCAATTTATAAATATTTGATTATCTATGTGTTAGTTTTCAAACTTGAGGGGTAGGTTGAATATGGATTTACAGTGAGGCCGCAAAAGTTAAAGATTACATTGCTACGAACCGAGCGAGCACGCACGACACTTCCGTGCGTATGTGTGCGCGTGTATGAGTATCCACATTCCACAGATAACACATACTAAGGAACTGTCGTCGCACTGAGCTTAAAATATCATTATTATTTTTCTGTGCCATTGAATATGCATCACACAGTCACAGAGGCGACTTGTTCTTACCATTGCATTGATAAAATTCACGCAAACGTGTCATGTGCTGTTAGCCGTATGAACTAAGTGTTGGATTCGCAAACAACGTAGCCCGAGTTCAAATCATGGTCGGTCCGTTGTGGTTATTTATTACTTATTCCCAATCTATATTAATATAGTTGTTTTTTATATTTCTATGAAAAATACTATTGCATTTTTTGCACTAAATAGTTGCAAATTACGAATATGATCTATTAACCACAAGAAGAACACATTCGTAATTTTCAATTATTTAGTTGTTACATCTTTTCAATGTTGTAAGGTGGAAATAAAAAGACGTGTTTAATAAAAAAAAATATTCTTTATATTTACAAATTAAACATATATGAGAATTGTGACGCCGAATTGTTACCTAGACAACAAAATTATCTTGTAACCGTTATCTATGTTACGTGTAAGATTGTTTGTTGGAAGTATATCCACTTAGACCATTCATAATATGAATAACGTAACAATGAAAGGATATTAAAATTTTAATAAAATAAAATATAATTGTTTATATCCAGTTATTTATTGAAAAGTGATATATGATTTAGACTTTGTAAACATTTTATTTGTATGTAACGTCACAATGAATGTATTGAGGTCATAGCTTAATTGTTCATTTTCTTGACGAAAAGAAGATTGAAACTAAACCTCAATTTCTGTTAAAAGAACTTTAGTTCTCACAAGATAATCGTCAATTAGATGAGAAAAATAAATTGAACTATTATGTTAGAACAGTGTGGGTAGAAGAATAAAAAACGAAATAGAATCATGATTATTGTCAACAAAATTGATAGCGAGTTCACTGCATTCTTAAGATAAGGCGATGGCACAAGTTAAAATGTATAGCTGTTTTAAACGAAAGTAAACACAATATAATACAGTGTTTGTTAACGAATAATCATTTAAATATGTTAAAATAAAATGGCCTACTAAATATTTAATTACACCGACTGATTTTACTAAAACTTAATATTTTGTATAACCCCCATTATTTTCGATACAGTCAAGTAGACGTTTGCGCATGGACCCAACCATATTACCGCATATTTCGCTCCCTCTAAAACTTTCCCATACCTCCATGCAATGGATTTTTAATTGTTCCGTAGACCTCTCATTCCGCGAGTCCCACCTTTGCACCATCAAACCCCATAGATTTTCTATGGGGTTGAGGTCGGGTGATCGCGCTGGCCATGGAATAACAATTACTTCCGGGTGATTGTGAAACCACTCACGCACAGTACTCGCTCGGTGAATAGGACAATTGTCCTGGACAAACGGAAATTGTGCTAACTCATCAGCTGGGTAAATGTTGCGCACAGTAGGTAGCATAATTGAGTCTAACACTTCCACATAAGTTGAACTGTTTGCGCGTGGAGGAATGAAAGCCAGTTCTCCTGGTCCTGCTGCACTCATCCATCCCCACATATTAATTGTGATTCGACCTGATTCGGTGTTAGGTATAATGTTTTTATCACACCAGCGAGTGTTATTCTTGCGCCATAAGTGAAGCCTGCCCTTTTGACTGGATTTAAATGTTTTTTCATCTGAAAATACCGCAGTATTCCAATCAAAATCTAAATAATCACGTGCGAAACGTAATCGTTCCTGTTTATGCCTCTCTGTCAAGTACGGCTTTTTAGCAGGTTTTCTGTGATGCACGCCTTCAGCGTGAAGTGCACGGCGAACAGTATCAATCGAGGTGTCATATAATTCCGCAAAATGTCTCGTTGGTGCGAAACCATTTGTTTCGTATACGTCCACCATATGTCGTCGCTGCGCCTCGCTAATAAGCTTCGGTCTCCCACTTCTCTTTCGACTAGCAAGGCTACCTTCTTCCTCATATCTTTTTATCCAAAGACTTACAGTATTTTTCTAAAACAAAAAAAAATATATTAGGCAGCTATACCTACTTGACTTCATTTTCATTATATAAAATGTTAACAATCATAATTATTGAATATAATTTTAAAATAAAACTGCATTTATAAATCCAATAACCAATCCAATAAACCCAACGATTTATGTATTTTTCTTTTAAGCCTCATAAAGATACGATGGATGGATTCATAAATGGCATACTTACATTTTAATTAGAAGATTAATTTATAATAAAGTTACAATTCATTAATAGCTATTATACTCACATTCAGTCCGGTTTCTTCAGATATTTGTGTTTTATTAAGACCGCTTTTATGCAGCCCAATGATAGTCGCCCTCACTTCAATACTAATATTAGCCTGCATTTTGCGAATATTACAATACTGTTAACCACACGTCACTAACCAACAACTACAACCAAACGACAGTTCATTTCGGTCAAGTTAAAACTTATGTCTACCTCGCAGAAATCTAATTCTTTATTTAGTTTTTTTGTGATCCCTTTCTAACTCTAAGAAATGTGTGAACAAGTTAAAGAATAATTTAATATAATAATATGTAATGCTAATCCATAACTTCCAATCGGGTAAGAACTTACAAAAAGTCAACAATTGCGTGGGATTTGAACTTGCGGCACACTGATTTGCGCTTCAATCTGTGTGCTCTATACCACTAGGCCATCTTGACTTATGCTAAGTTGATGAAATTATGAACTACAATCAGTTGTTGACGACAATGATGACGCATGTGTCTATCTATTTGTTAAACTAAAAGTCAAGTTTATACTTTGTGAGATTGCCTTTGCTCGCCACTTAGCTGTGAAGAAACCAACGCCATCTAGTTTAATTTTCGAAAACTTGAACTCTAACGTGCAAGGGAAAATAGGCGTTAAGGTATCTAAGCACTTTTACACCCAGATTGTACATATGCTCTGTACTCTTCTTAAGGAGAAAGTACTTATCTTTGCAATATTTTTTAAGTGCGGTTGTCGAAAAGTACTGACAAGTCAAGTCCTTTGAAATGTATGAAAGGAAAAAGTACTAACACGCATTACGGGTTGATGTAGTCTCAGGATAAAACTACTTAAACGTTATAATAAAATCTTAGGACCGTACAGAAAAACGCTGTATAGCATTAAAAGTTGATATCATTGTTATGCCAAAAAGACTTATGTAAAAGATATATCATTTAAATTTAAATATATTATTCTTATCGGACATAGACAACAATAAGTAAGTGCTAACAATGGTACTAGCGGCGAATAAAATAAATGAGAATACTATTGTAATTCCTAATTTGAATTCGACTGCATCTTTTTACTATATTGGTTGAAAAAGGAAAATATAAATCACTTTAAATGAAAAATTTAAAAAAATTGTTGACAGTTTTCTTGTCAGTCTTAAAACTTAATTGCTTATAGCAAAAGTCACGCAACACACTACGAATAATAAACGCAACACAGTTTTATTATTAATCTAAATACAATATTATGTATTGGGTAACAGTTTGGCGCAATTTTCGAAGAGATCAAATTGATTAGGTCTAGTAGATTTTGAATACCTGTGTATCATATATCGCGTCGATGCTCAAGACTTTGAAGCCTCGACTCAACGAGTGCATCATTGCCAATGATCCTCCTGGCTCGCCTCTCAATTGCCTCAAGTGCATCAAGCTGGTATCGGGCAGATCCATCCCAAATATGAGAGCAGTACTCCATACATGATCGAACTTGCGCTTGATAAAGTTTTAGCAGCTGTTCCGGCGTGAAGTACTGTCTGACCTTCGCGAGGATTCCCAGCTTTTTTGCTGCCAGTTAAGCCTTTGCATCGATGTATGGCCCAAAGTTGAGAGTTGACATCAGCGTGACACCAAGAAGATCAAGATGGTCGGTTATCGGCACGGTTACGCCCTGGAAAGTTGGAGCAGGGCTGAATTGGCTCCTTTTAGCGGAAAATAGACACGCCTGGGTTTTAGCAGCATTGAACTTGACCAAATTAGCATCGCCCCATTAAGAGACTGCCTCCAAGGACAAGTCCAAGCGCTCGACCATAGCCTCTCGGAGAGACTGGATCTGTGACCCACTAGCTTGCGCGCTGGATATGTAACTCTAGTAACAGTGTCGTCTGCATACCCAAAGGTACCGGGCTTAAGCAGATCATTTATGTGCAGCAAGAACAATGTTGCCGAGAGCACTGACCCCTGAGGGACCCAGGCATTAATGGCAATTTGACCGGACGAGCAGCCATCGATGACCACTTGGATAGACCGGTCACTCTGGAAGTCTGCAATCCAAGCACACAAACTAGCAGGTAAACTGAAAGAAGGAAGCTTACTAATAAGGCTTTCTTGCCCAGACCCTATCGAAAGCCTTCGAGATATCGAGGGAGACGGCAAGCGCTTCCCCGTGTTTCTCGATGGCATCACTCCAAAAATGTGGATGGCATACGATAGAAGATCACCAGTTGACCGATTTCGGCGAAAGCCGTATTGTCGGTCACTTAGGATGCCATTAGCTTCTAGGTATGCCAGGAGCTTAGTGTTGAGTACACGTTCCATAGTCTTACAGAGAATGGACGCTACTGATATTGGCCTGTAATAAGCTGGGTCAGCCCGACTACCCTTTTTGGGCACGGGCTGTACGTTAGCTTGCTTCCATGCTATCGGCACTTTTCCAGCCTCAAATGAAAGCCTAAATAGGCGTGTCAGGGTCGGAGACAGTTCAGGCGCACACGTTCTCAGAACAATTGCCGGTATCCCGTCTGGACCGCTAGCCTTGTTCACGTCAAGGTTACGCAGCACCCTACGGACGTCCTTCTGATAGATGCGAATATTCGAAATACTCGTTTCGCAACCATCAGGATTAACAGGGGGCCGCGTGTCACTAGAATCTAGACGCGAAGATTCCGCGAAGAGTGAGGCAAACAAGTTTGCCTTCTCCTCAGCGGTATGGGCCAGCGACCCGTCGGGTTTCAGCAGTGGCGGTAGTGAGGGACGGCAGAAGTTTAATTCAACCGACTTAGCCAGGGACCAAAACGCCTTACTACCAGCAGGGTATGAAGCAAGTTTGTTCCCGATGCGGCTAATGTGGTCGAACCGAGACCTCCGCATCACCTTCTTGCAAGACTTGGCAGCTCTGTTGAAGGCTCTCTTCTTCTGACTCACGTCACTCGCCTTGTGCATACGAGCGTCGGCCCATGCCTGGTATGCGGTGTGCTTAAGTGCGTTAGCACGATCACACTCCGCACCACACCAAGGGCGAGCCTGGTCAGACATTGTTACGTCAGAGAATGGAATATAGTACTCCATCCCCCGCCGCAACACCTCTATCACAGCATCTGCGCACGACAATGGATCATCCGAAGAACAGCAAGTAGGCTGCCAAGGATAGCATGCGAAGAAAGATCGCATGCCATCCCAATCTGCTGACCTATATCGCAAAACCCGCCTGGTGCCTCTAGGGCAGGGATCGGGCGGAGAGTAGACTGATATAGATTTCACCACACAGTGGTCGGAACTAGCTAACGGTGATGATATCGACACTGAATAGCGGTCTGGATCTGTTGTCAGCAGAAGGTCCAAGCAGTTGGCCGTGTGCGAATCAACATCCGGTACCCTCGTAGCTCCCTGGACCAGCTGGGTGAGATTTAACGCTAGCGCAAGCTTTCGCGTCTCTCGACCAGCATGGTCTGTGCACTGGTATGGGAAAAGCAACTCCTGATGGTGGGCATTAAAATCCCCCAGTAACACCAGTTGTGCGGAAGAGTACCTCTGCTGAGCCACATCCGCCGCCTCACTAAGGTACTGTGTGAGCCTGATCGTCTCCTGATCACCACTGTGCGAACGGTAGTCACAAGTATAGATAATTTCACTATATACTTTATTAGTGTCCACCAGAGCCCAAAGCGTTGAGAACCTGGAATCTTCAAGGTTGCGGAGACGCCGATAGCAGATGTCGTCCCTGGCGTACAAACACACACCAGCGTGTGATTTAAAATTTTGCTCCAGTGTAAACCCTGGGTAAGACAGGTACGACATGTCTGACGGACTTCTTATCTGCGTCTTCGAAAGAAAAAAGAGGGAAGGTTTTTCAGTCTCCAGGTGATGATGGACTGCTGCGATATTGGAGTGCAGACCTCTAATATTACTGAGGTGCACTTTAAGTGAGAAGGAGTGCAGCCGCTGTTTTACTTTTCTCTTTTTCAACCCTGTTATATTACGAGTGAGGTAGGAGAGGAGAAGGAAGTGAAATGGAGTCCCATGCTGCTAACCTTCAGTCACGCACTGGCAGGACAGCATCATTGGGGTACTAGTCTGGAGACTGAGGGGACGCCCGAGCCCCCCCCCCCCCCCCCCGGAAATGACCATCGGGCCCTCTCATCTGGTCGCCAACCAGCACGATGGTGCATTCCGGGATTTTTCGTCAGTTGGCGGGGCAGCCTTTCATGTGTGGCTAGCACATTACTTGGGCCCCCTACTAACTGCGGTCGGCCAGCGGTGCACCGTGCCTCTCATCCCGCTACCCTCTGCGACTAGTCTTCCGATACGTCAATACCAGCGCGGGTCCGACTGGTCTGCATACATTAGAATCGTACCTTCGACCCAACTCCTCTAAATTGGCTACACTGGGCATTGTACCGGAACACGGCTAGGCCGTTTGGCGGTACGTCTTTGCCCAGTGGGTGGTCACAAGCCGTCGGTCGAAACCTACCACCAGTTAATATCACCTGATTAGCACCACCCGGGGACCACATGTAGGGCCTAGCTATGGGTATTCTCCTACGGACGCGGGTGACTCAGCCCCCTAACTTGTTTACTGTTTGCTGCGGGAACTTCGTACACGCGTCACTCTTTTGTCGCTGCGGGTATCCGACTACAAGCAAAAGCAAGGTCGACTCATCGACTGAACCGCCTACAACTCGCGCGCGAAATATAAATTATAAGTACTCAACGAATCGTAATCAAAACAAAATTTTATTTCAAAAGACTTAACTGAATATTTTTTGTACGTGTTTCACACATTTAAATGCTAAACAAACTATTAATATTTTGTCGAGTAAAATAGTCCATGCTTAATATAATAATTATTCGATTTCATTGAATGTAAAACATTCTAAATAGACACTCAAAGACTTAGGTATGAAAAGCAAAGTTACTAAAACCGTTCCCTCTCAGAAAACTGCGAAGACAAAATATACTAACGCGCCATGCTCGTCAATTCTTACGTAAAGCAAATTTACTTAGCTACATATCAACTCATATTTACGGTCGGCAAAAAAATACTAAAGCGACATCAATGACTCAAACTACAATATTTTGAGTTGCTGAACAAAGTTAAAGTGGCTGATGTCAGTATAGAAAAATACTAAACTGACAACGACTAAAATATAATCATAAGTTGCATTACGTAAGTATTTATTAAAACATCAAAATTATGATAAATACCATACTTTTGCAGTGCTTAAGCGCCAAAAAAATGCTCAGATTATTACAAAACCCCGACTAATCGACGCAGCAAAAAAAATCCAATCCAACGATATATATAACTCATTTTGGTAAAAATGGCGCTTAAGTAGTATTGGCTTTCCGGTGACGATATTATGAATTATTACATGAAAAAGCTTTCAGTTACTAACAAAATTGTAACTCACTTCTACAAAAATAAGGTCTAGTCTTAATTTAAGGATTGCCCATTCAAAAAGACTGCGTTTTTTTTTAGAAGTGAATTGAGCATATGGTACTTTACTATATTTTTTTAGGGAACCAATTAGGTGGCCTGTCGTGATGAACACGAGTAAGTAACGTAGGTGAGAATATCTGTCACTTTTACGTGGCAACACTCGGAAGGAATGCAATAGAGATTGTCATTCTAGTTTAGTCTATAGTCTCGTAACGGCGAAGCGAGCCTGAAAAACGCGTTGGAACAAGTCGCGTCTTGGGGAGTAGTGTACTTACATCGGGGCGAGATTTCCAGTGAGGCATCTAGCAGGTGTCCAGTGTATCTACGGTCGACGCTTCATTTAAGTTGAGTATTTTGGGTATTTCTGGGACCGGGAGGGGAAGGCGTCTCTGTTATGTCTGGCACCATCCGTTTTTACGATCTGGGACGAGCTCTTGGCAAGGACTTGAGTTGCGTACAGATCTCCGATAAAGTTACAGGAACGATTCCCACATAATGATCCTGGCTGAATAGTTAGGTGTGGAATTCTGGGTGATCACCAAGTTGTAAGGATAAATCCCATATAATGATCCTCAAGGAGATTGAGGTTTGGGTAAGTTGTAATGTTGAATGAGAGATCTGATCAGAGTGGCTGAATTGGATCTATCTTAATGAGTTCGATCGTATAATGGTCCTGGCAAGCAGTGCTAGGTTCGATGGATTCATTGAGATTACGATTGGTCCTCCTTGAACCTCTAGTGAGAGGATAGGGACAAGATTATGTAAAGATGTAACTGAGATATATATATGTGTTTGTCATTTACAGTTATAACGGAAAAGGGTGTGCAGAGGACTGAGACGGTTGTTTCTCTGCGGTTGCCGGAATGCCTAAAATACTCATGTGGATATAACCCACAGGTGGTGGAAGGAGATAACTAAGACGGATAATAGCGGAGCAGAACTCTTCATAACCAGTGATAAGATATACCCAAAGAAGAATCCAGGTATGAGATTAATTAATCCTTATAACCACGGGGCCTCCGGGATAATCTGAGTTACATCTCACTCACCTCTTTATGTCTATAATGCAGACAGGTATAGATTACTAAGATTATACCCGGGCGTCCCGACATGGTGGAGATGCTGAGGAAATGCGTATCCCAATATGAAGGTAGATGCCGAATGATATGGCAAAGATACCATGGGAGTCAGTGCGAGATGCATGTGCAACCCCACATGGTGTAGTGGCCATGGGAGTCTGTGCGGCATGCAAGCGCACCAAGATAAAGTGGAAGATGTTCCACGAAAGCTGGACAACATGGCAGTGAAGCTATGGAAACGCCAAGGGTATAAAGACTGGTTCAAAATTGAAGATGTACCTAAGCGACAATAGGTTTTGATTACCTATTGACCAAGAAATATGTATATTAAGGTGCGATGTGAACGCACTCAGAATGTAGTCATTTTATGTTGAACGCAACTTTTCGCCTGTTCCGGAGGGTCCTGTAAGGATATGAAACTGTCAGCAAGCATTATGTTACGTATACACGTATTCAATATGATTATAAGATTAATTTTCTGTGTCGCTGGGTTCCATTACATGAATTTGTTTATTAAGATAGAAGTAATTCTTAGACTTAACTAGACTACTAGAGACATCTATGACGTAAGAGATGAACTAAATTCTGAGTGAAATTAATGGATACAAAAACAAACGACATAATGGATGAGGAGATTGTCTTAACTTGTTGCCTAGTTCTTTTATTTATTCAAGGATGTAATGTTGTGACATTGGCTTATCATAGGAAAAGAACACGTCAACAATGGGTCAAGCCTAAGTTCCCACGATGACTTTCTTCCAGAAAGTTCGGTTTAACTTCCGCTACTCGGCAATAGATGGCGCTCGGAGTATCGATTTGGACAAAGTTTGTTCTGAAAAAGTCTTATACGAAATCTAGAAGTAAACTATTTCGTAAGTTAATAATAGACTTAAATATTAAATAATTCTAAAATATTCGTACGTATTAAAAGGATAAAAGATATTATGTAAATCTAAAGAGAACTCAAAATAAGATCGTCAAATATAGGTGTACCGGAAATACGAGCTGGCGCTAGCAGCAGATTCGCCAACCTACAAAACGAAAAAATGAGCGAATCAAGAAATACACTTCACATTATACTTTGTTTAAAAAACCGGGAACATTTACGATAAGACACGAAGTTCGTAGTTATAAACTGTTAAAATTCACCTAAAATCCGGAGAAACGATAGAAAAACTTGAAAGTTACAGATAAATTATATTGAGTGCTGTATTTCTTTAGCTATAACTTTAGTGAACAGTGAATTCCAGAAAAAACGTGGTAAGTTTTTAAACTATGAAAGGTGTTATTAGCAACATGAATTCTAGGCGTAAAAGTGGATAAACGTCTCGTTGTTTATTCATGTACTTTTACGATAAAATACAGTAAAGTCTGAATGAATAAATGCGCAAAGCTGATACAAATTATTCAGATAAAAGTAGGTACTCATACATACACTGAATGCTACTTTTATGTTGTGAAGTTTAGGGTATTAGATGTATACGAGTACATACGATAATATTTACTGAGATTAGCTATACACCATTAACACGTTCATTATCATCCTCCGTTTTTTGTTATTAAAGGAAAAAAATAGAATTTTCCAACAAAGTTATTAACGAAGTTTAAGGCGTGGTCATAATAATCGTGCGGACCTTCTCGCCAGAAGACAACGGAGACGTAGGTATTAGTATGTCCTAAAAGTTAACTTAATGCGCAAATAAAAGAGATACAAGAAAAGCTCTGTCAAGGTTCTTTTAAGAAAGAATGGAATACTCGTTTTCATTTGTCAAAACTTTAGGAACGTTATAACCGTCTACAATAATCTATAGAAAATTAGGAGGGTCGTTTCCACACCATAAATCATATGGGTGTAATTTATCCAGACCTAGTAAATTCTAGAATCCAGTTGAAGCAATGTTTGAAAATAAATTCTTGTCAAGGATTATTTCACAAATTAATTCATAGAATATTGAATACCAATACAATTTATACATCCACATATAAGGTTAACTGATCCTTCATAGAATCAAGTAGACTATGTTTCACTAAAATAGTTATGACAGCAAGATGAAACAAAGTTATTTCCTTATGTGAGAAAATACTCACTAGACATTGGTTATTATCCTAACAACTAAGTGAAGTACATGGGTTATATATTAAAATATGACTATTTAGTAAAGGGGACTTACCTTTTTATTCAAGATAACTAAATTACACTGTAACTATATAATAAACGAATCTTCTTCTCATGTAGATAGTGTTATATAGTTAAAGTTGTGCGTTGCAACTGTTTACTTGCCTAAGATCTATTAGTATTCAACTCATAAGATAAAAAACCTACTTTATAGGATTCAATAATAACATTCAAGGGATGAAGTCAAAGAAAGAGCTAAAGTCAAGCATAGATGTACATAAGATTGGAATCTTGGTGCAGGATAGTGCAAAGACCAAATTCTAATATATTTAAAGCTTAAATGAAAGACTGGAATCTTGATGCATAGTAGTGCATAAGCCAAATTCTAATAGACTCAAAGCTTAAATATAATATTAAAATCTGGATACATGGTAATACAAAGATTTTAAAGTTTTGATATACGTAATGTTGTTATACTTATTTGTGTGTGGAGCCTGGTAACCGGATGATTAACGATTATTTATACTATTCTAATTAATTGAAGTTAGAATTAAAAAAATATAATAATATTAATGAAAACTTTCACTTACTAGAATATCAGTTATACATATTATATAAAGGAAATATATACAAGTACAAAGTAAAGTGAGCAAAGCGGTGCTCAGGTCTGATATTGTAGATGTTAGTCTGTTAAAATATTTGAAGATTTATAAGTCAATAAAATAATTCCAGGAGAATCCAAAGTAAAATGGAGCAAGAGGAGGAAGATAGCTCTGTGGAAGTCACAATTAAATCAAGACTTTATCAGATAATAAACAGGATAAATGAACATAAAAGACAGGCCGAAATTTATTGTAGAGAAGGTAGCAGTGATAAAGAATCCATACAGAAGGCACAGATATGTGCATCAAAGTTAGAAAATATGATTAAAAGATTCACGAGCGAACTCAATGAATATTTTAGAATGTCAAACAATCCATCGCCGGATGAGATCTCGAATATGAGTAATGTCCAATTAGACGGTGAAGAAGTCCTTACCGAATTAAAGTGCATACTAGTGAGTAGATCAAACGAAGTCCAACCATACAGCCATAATGATGGTGATCAAATCCGTAATTTTTCTGCTAAATTACCGACACTTACATTACCAGAGTTCAGTGGAGATATACTGACTTGGTGCGAATATTGGGATATTTACAAATCCAATATCCATGATAGACCGTTGCCGGATGTAGATAAGCTACTTTACCTTAAATCAACACTAAAGGGTGAACCGCGTAGGATCATAGATGGTCTGGAAACCACAAACAAGAACTACACCATAGCCATTCAAATATTAACGAATAGGTACGGTAAGCAGTCACATATTATAGACGCACACTACAGCGCACTAAACAAAGTGAAGATTGCAAATACATCTGTTGGGGAATGCCGCAGTACTTTGAATGAGGTGGAACGCCATCTCAGAGTTCTACAGTCACTTGGAGAAGATACGAACCATAATCATTTGAGACATCTTATAATGGAAAAGTTTCCGGGAGATATCATCTATGAGGTAAAGATGAAGATGAAAGATAATACTGTGGAAGAATTGAGGATATACCTAGAAGGGATAATATCAGCAAGAGAAGAAGCTAATAAAACCCCTCAGGGAAACAAGTCAACCATCACAGACAATCATACAGTAGAAATGCTACATACAACACACGACGAGAAAAAACCGTGGAAGTTAAATAAAACTGCTGGAAAATTCAATAGCAACATCAAAAGGACGATAAACTCCAACAGAAGGAACATACGAAACGGAGACAAGAAAGAGGAATCTAATAAAAAGCGTTGGTTACAAGAACCGCATTGTTCTAAGACTGAAAAAAGTGGTCAATCGAGAAAGCGCCAGTATGACCAAACAAGAGATGGGAACCGGGAGAAAAGGAGAGAAATGAAAGACCATGCATTAAACAAGAAAAGGAGACGAACCTGTATATTTTGTGACCAAGGTCATTATTCAGATCAGTGTCAAAAATACGAAAACATAGAAAAGAGAAGAACACGTCTGAAAAACCGTTGTTTTAACTGCTTCTCAGAAGAACACATAATCAAGTCATGCCCAAGTAAAAGAAAGTGTTATTATTGCAAAGAGATAGGAAGACATCATCAAGCTTTATGTCCAGAAAAATTTAAGGTGAAAAAGGAATTAACTATAACCACAACAGATAACAGTGACTTTACAGTATTGCAAACCGCTATAGTAACAGTAGAGAATGAAAACAAACCTGGTAAATCCATCAAATGCAGAGTACTATTAGACTCAGGATCTCAAAGATCATATGTCACGAGGGAAATTTCCAAAGAACTTAATCTACCAGCTAGAGAAGAAAATAAGTTATCTATCTTTACTTTTGCTAGCGAGACACCTCAAGACTATAGTAGCCCACGAGTCGAACTAAAAATGGTGACAAGAACAAACAGATTAATAACACTCTACGCTAACGAAGTACCGATGATTACAAGAGGTATAGCGTTACCTGACATAACTATTGAAAGGGAGGAGGATACAATACTAGCCGACGATGGTTCCCTTGGAGAAAGAGTAGATATCCTTATTGGAAATGACTACTATTTTAGCTTGATTTCTACAGGGAAGATACATATAGGAAGAGACCTATACCTGGTAAACTCCGAGTTTGGATGGATACTTAGTGGAAAAATAAATACTGAAGAAAAGGAAAATACCTTATCGGTCATTACATATTGCCAAAATCATGATCCTAACTGTATTTATTTTACAGAACCAGACTTACCTCTAAAGAATATGGATATATCCTTCTTATGGTCCTTAGAAAGCATAGGGATAACAGACAACCCGAAAACAACTAGAGAAGAAGAGGCCATCAAACATCTCAACGAGACTGTAGAATACAAAGACGGGAGATATTGGGTTAAATGGCCATGGATTCATTTCCCTCCAGAGATGCCTACCAATTTCGGACTAGCGTATGGAAGACTCAAAGGCCTACTACAACGAATGAGCAAAGTCTCAATGCAGGAATATCAAAATATACTGGAAGAACAACTGAAGAACGGTACCATAGAAATTATCAACCCCGAGGAAAATGTATACAATCAACGAGTCCCTCCGATACATTATCTTCCACATCACATGGTGCATCAAGAAGGAAAGAAAGGCCGCATTGTCTACGATGCATCGGGAAAATTAAAAGATAATAAGAGCTTAAATGAGTGCCTATATAGAGGCCCATCGATGATTGGAGACTTAGTAGCATTACTCATCCAGTTCAGAACGAATAGGATAGCAATCACAGCGGATGTAGAGAAAGCTTTCCTACAATTAGGACTACAAGCCGAGGACAGAGATGTTACCAGATTCATCTGGATAAAAGACGAAAGTAAACCCCTAGATATGGATAATATTTTACATATGCGTTTTTGTCGAGTACCATTTGGCATTATCTCTAGTCCATTTCTATTGACAGCCATTGTAAAGTATCACATTTCACAGAACGCACCGGAACTAATTCCCAAGATAGTGGATAAATGTTATGTAGACAACTTCGTGACGGGTACCGACTCTACTGAAGAAGCAACCGAACTATATGATACAACTCGAAGAACTTTCAAAGAAATTGCCATGAATATTAGAGATTGGATATCTAACGATGAAGCTTTTCTACAGACTATTCCTACAGAATTTAGGGCTAAAGAAACCAATCAAACTAAAATACTAGGTTTAACATGGAACATTAAGAACGATACGCTACGCTTGAATATTAAGAGTGAACTTTTCAAGGAAAATAACATAAAAGAACCACAAAGTAAAAGAAAGATACTAAGTACTATAGCTTCTATGTATGACCCATGTGGACTAGGTTCTCCATTAATACTACCTATAAAACTATTACTTCAACAATTGTGGGAGTCGAAGGTGAAATGGGACACCATTGTACCAGACGAACTCCAAAGACAGTGGGAAGAAATAATCCATCACTTAGAAGCAATAAAGAGAATAGAAATACCACGATATATGGGACTCACAGAGCCAACCAATACAGTAACACATAGACTACACGTTTTTAGCGACGCATCTAAGCATGCATATGCTGCCGTGATCTACATAGCAACTGAAGATAAAGATGACAGGAAAATATCTTTCATTATGGCGAAGTCAAAAGTTATTCCAAAGGGAGAGAGAGAGCATCTACGCATGCCCAGATTAGAACTACTAGGATGTTATCTAGGTAGTAAACTAATGGCATATGTTAAGAGCGTTATTGGCATCCCGATAGTGGAAGAATATCTATGGACAGATAGTCAGATAGTTTTAAGCTGGATACATTCTAATAAGTTGTTACCTCCTTTTATTAGTAGAAGAGTAAACACTATAAAAGAAAATAAAAAATTGAGAATACGTTATGTGAATACAGAAATAAATCCTGCAGATCTAGCGACTCGACCCGACCTATGGGATAAGAAAAAGGGTATGTGGCTCAATGGCCCCGAGTTTCTGCACAAGGGAGAGCGGTATTGGCCAGACCACTCATCACTTGACTTTTCCAGTCCGTCGTTGGAGAAGGGTCCTTCGGACACAGTAAGCTTTACGAAAACCGAAGAAAGAATACCGGATAAGACATTTAGGGAGGAAAATACAGTTCTACATAAAACTATGAAGAAAATTAAGGATTTACAAAAGGAGCATTTCCCACAAGAAAGTGAAGGGCAGAAAACAAGTTTAGCAATTAATCTAGATTTATTTAAAGATATAGATGGAATATTGAGATGCGGTGGTCGTATGAAGAACGCTGAATGGCCGTTCGACAAACGGCATCCAATACTGATACCTAGAGAGTGTGAATTTACCAACAATCTCATCCTAAGAATACATAAAGAAAATTATCACGTAGGAGCAAACCACACTCTGAGTAAAGTAAAGGAGTCATTTTGGATTCCAAAAGGAAAAGGATATGTTCAAAGATTACTGAAGAAATGTCCAGAATGCACTAAGCAGAGCGGAGGCCCATTCAAGCTACCTCCAGCACCGGCATTACCCGCTGAAAGAGTAAACTATACAGCACCATTCACATATACAGGCGTTGACTACATGGGACCACTTTTAGTAAATAATGGAGACGGTAACCAGAAGAGGTGGATTTGTCTTTTCACCTGTCTTGTAGTCAGAGCTATACATCTTGAAGTCGTACAAGACCTCACAGCCGAGGAAGGCCTACTAGCAACAAGACGGATGATCTCCACAAGAGGAGTACCGTCAGTAATAATATCAGATAATGCCCAAAATTTCAAGCTGATAGCAGAAATAATGTCAAGTCAATATTGCATACAACAGAAAATACAGTGGAAATTTATTAATCCCTTATCACCATGGGCAGGTGGATTTTACGAACGACTAGTTGGCATAGTAAAAAATTGCCTAAAAAAGACGTTACAAAAACACATGTTAAACGATAAACAACTGTCAACAGTCATCAAGGAAATAGAAGCCGTGATTAACTCTCGACCACTCACTAGTATAGATTCGGAAATAGACTATATCTTAAAACCGTCGGACTTTCTAACAGTAGGGAGAGTGATCTCGTTAGAAGAGAACGGAGATGGTTGTGAATTTTCAAGTACATCCGTGACAAAAACAGATCTTGTAAAAGGATGGAAGAGAGCACTAACTATACTGGGAGAATTTAAGGATATGTTCTCGAACCGATATTTACTTAGCCTTCGTGAGAGATATGCTCATTTACCTCGAGAACCACGAGTGACGTCAAAATTGTCACCGAACCTTGGTCAAGTTGTGCAGATTAAAGGCGATTCAAAGAATAGGAATGATTGGAAAGTGGGGAAAATTATATCTCTGATTCCAAGCGCAGATGGACTGTACAGAGCCGCAAGGGTTCAAGTAGGGAAAACAGAATATACACGCTCTATCGCTCATCTCTACCCGTTAGAAGTAGAGGATACAGTAGAACCTATCTACAAGCAGGTAGAACGAACTAACCCATCAGATGTCAATGACAATATTTCTCAAGAGACTGAGAAAATCGACCAAATCAATACACCGGTTATGCCAGATCAGATGTCAAATCATATGATCCCACTAAACGACACATCACTTAAAGAAATGATTGAGAATCATGAGAATAAAATTGAAGAGTGTGAAATTGATCTAATGGAAAAGGATACAGAATATTCATTGACGAAAAAAGGAAAACTGCTACCTAATACAACTGAGACAAATGATAAAGAAGTAGAAATAACCCCGAGAACTAAACGTGTCGCAGCTGTAAAAGCGACAGAAAAGATCAAGGAATGGACGCGTAACCTGGTTACGTCACTACTTCACTCCGAAGCTTCGCCGTTGGGGAGTGTCGTGATGAACACGAGTAAGTAACGTAGGTGAGAATATCTGTCACTTTTACGTGGCAACACTCGGAAGGAATGCAATAGAGATTGTCATTCTAGTTTAGTCTATAGTCTCGTAACGGCGAAGCGAGCCTGAAAAACGCGTTGGAACAAGTCGCGTCTTGGGGAGTAGTGTACTTACATCGGGGCGAGATTTCCAGTGAGGCATCTAGCAGGTGTCCAGTGTATCTACGGTCGACGCTTCATTTAAGTTGAGTATTTTGGGTATTTCTGGGACCGGGAGGGGAAGGCGTCTCTGTTATGTCTGGCACCATCCGTTTTTACGATCTGGGACGAGCTCTTGGCAAGGACTTGAGTTGCGTACAGATCTCCGATAAAGTTACAGGAACGATTCCCACATAATGATCCTGGCTGAATAGTTAGGTGTGGAATTCTGGGTGATCACCAAGTTGTAAGGATAAATCCCATATAATGATCCTCAAGGAGATTGAGGTTTGGGTAAGTTGTAATGTTGAATGAGAGATCTGATCAGAGTGGCTGAATTGGATCTATCTTAATGAGTTCGATCGTATAATGGTCCTGGCAAGCAGTGCTAGGTTCGATGGATTCATTGAGATTACGATTGGTCCTCCTTGAACCTCTAGTGAGAGGATAGGGACAAGATTATGTAAAGATGTAACTGAGATATATATATGTGTTTGTCATTTACAGTTATAACGGAAAAGGGTGTGCAGAGGACTGAGACGGTTGTTTCTCTGCGGTTGCCGGAATGCCTAAAATACTCATGTGGATATAACCCACAGGTGGTGGAAGGAGATAACTAAGACGGATAATAGCGGAACAGAACTCTTCATAACCAGTGATAAGATATACCCAAAGAAGAATCCAGGTATGAGATTAATTAATCCTTATAACCACGGGGCCTCCGGGATAATCTGAGTTACATCTCACTCACCTCTTTATGTCTATAATGCAGACAGGTATAGATTACTAAGATTATACCCGGGCGTCCCGACATGGCCTTCCAGTGACATCAATCCATTGCTTTATTAAAATTGCGTCTTTCGGGAAACTGAAAACATAAAATAACATTTTAGTTATCATTTTACCTAAGTTTCTGCTAAACCTCACCAAGTAAGACTTTTATTAGAAAAAAACAGTACAGAGCTTGTTAAATAAAGAGAACAAATAAAGAGCTAGAACATGTTGCCTTATTTTAAGCAAAAGTCGTTATTAAAATCTGAATCATGCCCGTTATTGTAGCGAATTCGAAACTTTTGAAGACTTTAAGAAGGAAGTTAAAATATCAAAATCAGAAATAAGTAAGGAAATAACACGAAGATAAGGCATAAGATACGATATCTGAAACCAAAAAATAGTCCTTCGACTATTAACTTACAATTTCATTAACTTACTTTATGACAGTTGCTTGCGTATTTCTTTACTACTCTATAAAATAATCAAAATAAATAAAAATATTTACATTATTTCACTTCGGATATCCAACCAATCGATATTATGGTCGATAGTCTACAATAGTAGATCATACAGGCACATCATTAACTCACCGCAACTAACAGCGGCCGTATTATGAAATACATCGCATTGATAAAGTATCGTTACCTATGTTATTTATACATTGCTTGTTCAGTTGCTGAGCGTTAAAATTTGGTAGTGGTTAAAGAGCAATGTATTTACTGTAAGAGTAATACAGTCGCCTTGATATTTGAAAACAAAAATGACGTAGTAGCAGCAAGGGATATTAGAAGATTTGTTGTTTTTACTGATTTTAAAGATAAATATAGTATTAAACTTGTACTTACATATGGTAAGAGATGCCGTGATGACCCAGGCTTCTCTTATCGCTTCGGTTCTTGCACGAAACCACTGCACAACACGGCATTTTAAATTTGTTTACGATCACGTATCGCGTATCTCCCAAGTTTATAACTGACGGCCATTTGCCCGTGTATGCCGTTTTTGCGCAAATCGCGCGGACATGCACACGCCCCCTTGCCACTTCTCCTGTTTTTTATATTTCTATGGTACCAATACATACCTAACTAACAAAAATAAAAATATGTTAATAATAATAAAATACTACAGATGTTAATGTTGAATGATACTTGTTCATGAATAAATAAGCTAATACTTAGAAGTCACTTAAATAATGTGTTTGGTCGTTGTTCTAATTTTAACGACGAAGAAAATGATTAACCAAGTGAATAAATAAATGTTTGTTTACTTTGCTGTGCTACAGCCGCCATTTTGACTCTAGCAATATAAAAATTAAAACTGATTTAACTCATTTCCTCCAACTTTTAGATAAACCTGTAATAGCTGTAAAAGGTTTATTATTTCATAAACTATGAATTGAAGTTGTCTTAATATATGTCCACTGTTGCTATACCCGTGGCCAAAGTTTGTATGAATGGTGGGCCATACCCTTTGTGTAGTTTTGAACACATAAAAATGTACTCTGTGGTTTTGAATAATTGAAACAGGCGCGGGCGCGATCTCGGTAAAATGGAGCTGAGAATTTTATTGTAGTTTTGGCTACCTCAGTGAAGTTTGCCCAGCGGGGCTATTGCGTAACTCTGTTGATAGTTCAAGTGATGATCACTTGTTAACAATGTGCATCATTGAACTGTCAAACAGCTAGTTTCGTATTGCCTATCTTCAGTCACAGAGTACATTGAATATACTGAGATCTTCAGTGACAACAGTGACGTCATTAGCCACTGGTGCCTTTGATAGCCACCGTAACACGTTTTGACAGATGTTATTGTATCGATACTTTTAAAATTGCGATTGTGTAAGCTTTTGAAGCTGTATAATAGTCGATAAAATTTTAGTGGTCACAATAGGCACCGTAAATTTTTATAATTCACCACATTTCCACCGTAGTTTGTTAGTCACTTGTGTGATACGTAATACCAATTTTATGAAATTGTCAGTGGACAACTAAGTTTAGTGTGCAACGAATGCTAGTTGTCAACTGTTATTGAAAAAGTTAGCCAATAGCCCCCCAGAAGGCTGACTCGAGGCTTTTACTGCCAAATACTACAAAAACATTAGAATGTGTTGCACCCGCACTCTAATGTGATACATAGTGCAGTGATTTGAAAAATAAGAGTTGACTTAAAGGTCCAAGTGTCCAGATCATTAAAATCCAAAAAAAAAAAATCACAGTATCACACAAACACATGTCATAATCGTAAAACGTAAACAAACGTGCTTCAATTTCAAGATCACAGAGTACCTTTTTATGTATGAAGCAAGTTTATAGCTTCAAGATGATCTGATAGATGCTGATGCTGTGATCTTCATGTTTTTGTGTTAGCATAATTGATACGTACTATCTCTATGTAGTCTGTGCATAATTGTGGTGTCTTTTCCTTTTCCACAAATGAAGAGTTGAAGTTGAAGTTTTTGTGGTAATTCTACGCAACTAATTTTAATTTAGGCAGCAGCTGAGATATACGAGGTTCCCACAAATATAAAAATCGTGGATTCGTAACAACTATTCATCATAAGATTAGTTACTAAAATATCGTAATTATCTTACATAACCTTTAATTAAAAAGTATATGGCAGAAACTACAGAATCATACTAAGATAATAACAAAACGAATCTGAAACTAAAGACCACTTATAATGACGGAAGCCCAAGTAGGTTTTTTGTATAAAATTGCTTCAGCTGTATCTCGTTCAGAAAATGAAGAAACTAAAACTTTGTTGAAAAGTTATTACTTGTAAGTAGCAAGAACAAAGTTTTTTAATGTCAGGCTTTTTATTTGATTCGTGACATATTTAAAATGGGTTTATTTCCAGGATGCGCTGTAAAGATATAACAAGAGGGTATGGGCTTCCTGACAAATTCTTTTCTCCAAAAATAAGATGTCCAACTTGTTGTATTGAATGGAGTAAGAAAACTGAAATAAATGTAAGATGTAGTCCAGATTTTTTCATTTATTAATTTTAATGTGGCACATAGCTATAATAATAATTTTTTTTTTTCAGGTAAAGTCCATTAAATTAAGTAAAAGGCAAAAACAAAGATTAAAATCTCGCAAAACGAAAGAAAGTGAGAAGGAATATGTAAGACGCAGGCAAGATTTATTATGCAGCAACAATATAGTAAGTATCAACCTATCTGGTTGATAAATAATTTACTAGTATTGTTTACATCAATTGATAAAATATTATTGTTTTAGGAGCAAATCTGTGCATTCTGTAATCATAGCAATGTTACTCCTTCAATAAAACCACAGAAAGAAACCATACAAACTGAAAACACAGGACCAGATGTCAACAATAAAAGAAAAGCAACTGAAATCCCCAAAATCAATACTTTACAAAAGCCAGAGCCAAAGAAAGCTAAGCTTGGCAAAAATAAAGAAATTAATGTTTATGCTAATGCACTAGATGTATTCTCATTACAAAACAAAAATAATGCTTTGGCCACCAAGGAGAAACCTAAAGCCATAAACAACAATAAAAAGAAAAAGGACAAGTTTGCAGGACTCTGCCAAAAAGCTGTACTGGCTTCAGCAAAATTAAAAGGAAAAGAGGAAAAGAAAGACAAACTCAGCCTGTTTCTGAAACCATCTTCATGATAAAATAAAACCAATTACCAATTTAAAAAATGTATTTATTTCTTCTTATAATTATCAAGTGAATATCCATCACATTAGTATTGGTATGGCCTGTTATCACATGAAAATTACCATTTCTAAATTTCTTATAGAAATTGTAGCTATCATTCTCAACTAAATATTTATGGGGGTCCAAATTTTCTTTTTTGGCATCAGAAATTAAGTCTAGATACCCTATAGCACCTGCAGCATCGGTTGGGCCATCAATCCCATCTGTCCCAGCACTTAAGAAGTATATATCAAAGTTTTCAAAATCATCTTTTGCATTATGGAGAGAATTTGAAAATTCTAAGGCCAGTTGCTGGTTTCTGCCTCCCTTTCCTGAAGCTCTCACATTTACAGTTATTTCTCCACCAAGTATTAGACAAAAGTCTTTACTGGTTGGACTATTTCCCATATTTTCCAAAGCTTTTGTATTAATCCCAGGGATATTGCAAGACTGAATTTTCTGTTGTAAATTATCTAAACTCAACTTTCCTGTTAAATATTCACAAAATATTTTTGTTACCTTAACATATTCAGAGGCAATTTCTTTGACTTCTCCAGTGACTACATCAGACAGTGGAATAGGCAAATAGTTTAACTGTTTTGCTTCTTCTAATGCTGCAGCTATACTGATTTTGTTTGATCCTATAATATAATTTTTCACATTTGAGTGAGGGAATTTTTCTGTTTTATCATTCTCACCCAAAACTTTCTTGATTGAATCTGGAAGTTGATCCATTAATTCATATTTCTTAACAATATTTAAGGCTTTAGATGGGTCATCATCATTTTCTGTAGTAGGTCCACTGGCTATTAAGTCTAGCGGGTCTCCAACAATGTCAGACAGTACTAGGGAAACAACTTGAGCTGGTTGTGCCATTATTCCCAATTGACCTCCCTTTAAATGTGAAATCCTTTTCCGCACAGTATTGAGTTCTTTTATGTCTGCACCTGCATTTGCTAATTTCTTTATCAGTGCAGTTTTTTGATCTAGTGTAATAGGAGGTTTAGGTAATGGCATGAGAGCAGAACCCCCACCAGATAGTAAAACAAGAAGTAAATCATCTTTTTCAAGATTCGTAATATGTTCTCTAATTTTCTCAGCAGTATTCAGAGCTTTGGCATCAGGCAGGTTATTGAGTGCTCCTTCATAATAAATTATATTCGGATTTGTTGGTTTATGACTTAAACTCCCCACAGGGATGCTTATAATTCCATATTTGATTTTCGAACTCAAGATACTTTCAAGTTCCTTGGCCATATTTTGCACAGCTTTTCCGCTTCCGATCAAATGTACATTTCTGTTACGTAAGTTCATATTTTCTCCGTCTATCGTTAACTGTTGAGTTGTGATATTATATTTCACAAATCTCCTTATAAGGTTTTCTGGAAGTACCGCTTGCACACTACTTATGAAAGTTTTCATCAAATCGCCGACCACTTGTTTAGACATTTTAGACACAATCTTGTCGTTCTTCTTCCAACTTGATCTTACAAAATAGGCGCAATCAAGTATTCTCCCCGATTAATATATCTTGTTGCGATTATTAATACGGTACTTTTCCACATACCAATATAAAAACATTTTTGGACAACTAAAGTTTTTTTTTGTTTACAAATTACATTGTGTGTGATGAATGAATGTCATTTTCATTTTGACATTTTTCACGCTGTATTTTTTGCAGTTTTTTCATTGTAATTGTATTGGTTTTACCGACTAACCCAAAAAGAGATACAGCTTTTTGTAAGTTTTCTGATAACACTTCCATCACGCTTTATTTTATTCATAAACAGCAAAACCAGCCTGATTCGGAATTTTAATTTTGCTTTTGCGTTAAAAGGTTTTTTGGTTTTCATCGTTAACTTTTGGGCAGTGTATATTCAGCTTTATGACAAGACATTAAAATTGATAAGAAAACGAATGTCAAACGCATAAATGTTACGTTACGGTTTATCATCATTCATTGTTAACAAAACTGATAAGAAAAAGTAATTTAATTTTAGATTTATTGGATGTTGGCCAATCAAAGCTGGACAATATTTTGGCGCGAAAAATGAAGTTACGTTCCGTTTATTTCTAATTTGATTAACATTTTAATGCTTTTTGTTATTACTTTGGGATTGATGTATCTGAATTTATTAAAATAAGAAGTGAGAAACTGGGAACCCAAAGAAAAGAAGAATGGATTTAGTGTTTTTGTTTTGAAACCTTTTAGAAATACAAGACTATGAACAAATCGGAATGTAATTCATCCATGCCATGCACGCGCGAACGTGTTGGAACAAGTTGCCGGAAATTTCAAAATACAATTATACAATACGGAGAAGCAGACTTATTGAGATAGCTCTTCTTCAACCAAACGGTAATGTACACTAACAATGCCGTGTAAAATGGATAACCCGGTTTGTTTATCCCAATATTTCACAAATAAACAAAATGTGCGATCATTTGGAAACATAATAAAATGGAACATTTTGAAAAACGAAAACGAAGAAACTTTCTACAAACTTATCTTCGGAGATGTATCCTTGGTAAGCGATTTGCCACCTGATTTTATAAATATTTTATCTGTTCTAAAAACAAACCTATGGAATAAATCCAAGCTAGATTTCAAGGACTTTTTCCTTTTGGATAGTAAAATTCTATTCTTACAGCCAGTAAATAAAGAATTTATTTTTAATAACTGTTGGAAAGCGTTATGCACGATATGTCCAAGAAACTTCTTTGGAAGTAATCAAAATAGTAAAATACTCAAGAATTTAGTACGGACTGTTGTTTACAGCATGAAACGCCAACATTTTTTTCTTGAAAAAATGATTGCAAATTGGGATATGGAAGTATCACCCTGGAGAAATCTTCAGTTTGCTAATGCAAGAAGTATATTGGCCAAGATTATAATATGGATGCTGAAATATTTATTGTCATCAATGATTTGTTTAAACTTTTATGTTACCACATGCAAACTGGATGCAAACGAAAACAAACTTTATTATTTTTGGAAACATCAGTGGCAGAGTTTTTATGACAAGCAAGTTTCTAAAATGGTATTCACTAAGGTGATGCAGAAATGTGAACCCTATTCACTTGGCAAAAAGTCAAAGAGAAACCACAGTCTTATTGATAGACAGAAACTGAAAATGTTAAAAAAAGATATTCCTAAGTTGTATCTAACATTAAAGCCGAATAATGATAGTAGACCAATAGTTTGCTACAGAAATGAATCTCTGAGTATTTCTGAAAAATATAAAATCAAGGACAGATTGAGATTTTTAAGGTTGCTGACTAGTAAACCACTTGCAAAATTTGAGAATCTGTATAAAATGTTACATACTAAATGGCTAGCTGCAAATAAACCAAAGCTATATTTTATTAAGACTGATCTCAGTAATGCTTTTGGTTCCATAAATAGAGAAAAGTTATCAAAAATATTATCAGAGAATCATATTAATTGCCAGAAGGCTGAAAAGTGTTTAAATATGAAAAAAAAGATTGCCCACCAATATCGAGACTTGGTAACAGAGTTACGAGAGCCAATCTTAATCCGTGCAGGATCTACAGTTTATGAATGGAAAGAAGGATTGGTACAAGGATATAAGTACTCACCGGCACTCTCAGAACTTTACTATACATATTTGGATGAACTATACTTTTCTGAGCATTTAAAAACTACTGACAATCAAGTTAAATTATTTATCAGAGTTGTTGATGATTATTTATACATCACAGATTCGTTATCAGATGCCACATCATTTTTGGATGCATTGTCGAATTATAGAAATGTGAATTATGAAAAAACTGTGGTAAATTTTCCCCATGAGACTATAAGGTTTAGTCAGGAAATATTTTTTCTTGGATATTGTTACAACACATCTACATTGCATGTTAGTAGAGCCAGTAACATATTTGCTGGCCAGATGTGCTATAAAATCGCTTTCACAAGTGGATTATCTGAAATACATAAGTTTATTGAGAGCCGAATTGGCCAATCTGGCATTCAAATAAACAGCCATATCTTTAACTTGAACTACAATAACGAAGATCTTATATGGAGGCATGTATTTACTACTTTTTGTCTATCGGCTAACAAATTGTGCACAATATTGGCTATTCTATGCATTGAGCAAGAAATGAAGAATTTTCTGTCACTTTACAAAAAGAGGGTATCTGTGAAACTGAGTAATTCTATGATCGAAATGTTAGTGAAGAATAAGCCCAGTGATTTTATGTTTGTGTATTGTATTAATCATTTTAGATATTTATCATGGAAAGCTCTATATTTGTGTGCAAAGTTAACACCAAAGTGCACTGGGCTGATACCATTTATAAATGATGAGCTGGCGAAATCTAATTGTATATTTGGAAAATGGCGCGAACATTCAAGACGAATCGATACAGATGGCCGATCTGAACGTAAATCAATCAAAGAAGTTTGTCGAAGAACTGATATGAGAATTATTTTCAAAGATTTCGATGTATTACCGAAAGGATTTGAATGTTATCATCATAAACGATTATTGTAAAAGGTGTAAATAAAAATATGTAATGTTTTAAAAATACTTTGATTTATTAAAAAATATAAATAAAGCTACAGATTCACTTGGACGGTAGAAAATAAATGCTTAAAAATAATATCTAAATAATCTAGGCACACATTTGGACGGATGTGAGTTTCAAAGAGCTGCAACAATGCAAAACAATTTCTTATTCTATGTCTGGTCAGACATAATACAGATCAGATCTGAATTACATCACTAAAGCCTCGTTTACGTAGACGCGGGGGTGCCGTAAACAAGCACTTAGGAATTGATTTGTCTTATAAAATCATATTTTGTGCTTACAACCTAACTTGGGCTAGTGAAAAATTGAAGTACCACTCTCAATAATAAATATTACATGGTTGAGAATCATTCTGTTTCTTGTGTGACAACTTATGACACTGTATTAACATAGTTCATTATTCACTGCTAACAGTGCCTTAGTGCTGGTAGCACATCATTGTTATTTCGTTTACGTAGACGCGGGGGTGCCGTAAACAAGCACAAGAATTGATTTGTCTTATAAAATCATATTTTGTGCTTACAACCTAACTTGGGCTAGTGAAAAATTGAAGTACCACTCTCAATAATAAATATTACATAGTTGAGAATCATCCTCAACCATGACACTGTAGTAACATAGTTCATTATTCACTGCTAACAGTGCCTTAGTGCTGGTAGCACATTATTGTTATTTCGTTTACGCGTAGCATCACGACGACGGTAATTTATTATACTGGTGTACTATCTATTACTAGGGACTACAGTCGTACGACAACATACCTATTTCTCACTACTCCACACACAAAAACTAAACTATCTCAACAACGCCACTACGAATAGGCCAATTGCTAATAAATGTCCAACTACACCATTGCTATAGGCGTGCGACAAAAAGTCGGGATCTGAAGCTACATAGTAGGAGGCTTGTGGAGCATCACAGGAGACGATCCTCGCAGCTCGTATAAGCGCGGGGCCGGCGACTATTTCTGCTGAGCGCTTGCTGTGCGGTAGAGGCTTTAGGCGTACTGCTACGTCATTGAAGATCAGATCGGAGTACGGCGGTTGGGAGAGGAACATGGAGAAACTGTGAAAAGAAAGTTTAGTTTAGTACAATGCGTTCCAAATAAGAATAGGATCGATTGCCATGTTGTGACGTCACGTCATACTGTCAAATCGAAGAATTATTATGGTGAGCAAAATAAGAATTTTTTTTTTAATCGTTAACACTTTTCTTGTTTTTCTCGCTAAAATACAGCCCAAGTCTCGATCGAATCAAAAGCTTTCTCGTAGTCCACAAACGCTAAGAGAGATTATAGTCCTCGGTCTTTTACAAAAGTAATAAAATATTGTTCAACAATTTACCTGAATTCGTCGGTAGTAACAGCCCCATAGAACTGCTGAGCGTACACCATGAGATTGGAGTAGGTATCCAACTCTGTGTGATTTGGTCTGCCCATCAACACTGATCCAGGGACCTTGCCCAGATTACAGTGCTTGTATTCATGCATCTTTGCGCGAGTACCTGACGGATAAAAATATTTCATTAGTTTAACAATAATACATATAATATTCCACAACGCCATCTAGTCCCAAACTAAGCAGAGCTTGTGTTATGAGTAGGTACTAGAAAACTGATACCGTAGAGGCGGGTTACTTTAACTCTAGGGCATAACTTTGGCCCAAATCGAGAAAATGTTTGAACTGCATGCTGTTTCGCGACCGTACAACCGAACGCCGTAGTTCCTTCAGTAACTAATAAATGGCGAAATAGACACAGAACAAAAATTAAAAAAATGTCTGGATGCAATCCAATCAAAAGTGCTCACACAAAGAGCGGCTGCAGAGTTGTTTAACATTCCTCGTAGCACTTTGAAGAACAAATTAACCCGTAAGCACCCTAACAAACCAGGTAAACCTACAATTTTTACTGAAGAGGAAGAAAAGGTTTTTGAAGCTCACATAACTGCGCTTTCGGAATATGGGTTTCCGCTGACAGTTACATAATTAACCTAAGATCATTCGTTAAACTCGTTTAAGATAATATTATTGTGTTTTTGAAAGTTTGTTACATTTTTTACCGCCCTTGATGGTTTCTTTGGCCACTGATAGCTGCAAGTGAGATTTTTCACCGATAAAGTTCATGGGGTTAAAGTAACCCTTTCCTAAGAATAACTTTGGCCCAAACTTTAATTTAAAAAAAAAAAACAAGTTACGCTTATCATATTTCTAAATCACACTTCGCATCTTGTTGATTATATCCTTGAGCTTCTTTATAACTTATAAGAATACTAAAAAGACAATACTGATACAAACTACAGATCAAATTCGTAAAATATTTGAAAAAAATAGCTAAAGTAACCCGCCTCTACGGTATACATATTTCTAAATATTTTTCAAATATTTCTAAATACATACATATTATAAAAAAAATACACTCAGACAGAACAAATGATCGTACTCATCACACAAACATTTCTCTTGGGTGGGAATCAAACCCAAGACCTCTGGCATAGCAGTCAGGGCCACTAACCACTAGACCACCAGGCCAGTCAAAGTTTGTTTAGTCATTTGTTGATAAATTGTGGCGATAAATTGCTAGCTTGTAATTTCATAATTAGTAGCTGTTGTGTCTTTTTTATTTTGCAATAGAACGACTACATATAATCTAGCCACAAACACATATTTTATGTCCATCGTTGTTGTGTTTATTAGTCCGTCACGCTCAAACGGCTGAACGGATTTATTTCAAATTTAACACATGGATAGGCCATGTCCTAAAAAAGCACATAGGATTCTGTATAACCCGCGTGTATGCTCCTTTGGGATATTTTTAGGGTTCGTTCCTTAAAAGGAAAAAACGGAACCCTTATAGGATCACTTTTTTGTCCGTCTGTCTGTCTGTCTTTATCTCGGGAACGCGTGGAAGTATCGAAATGAAATTAAAACCCATACTCAGGCCTGCGGTCCCTTAAAGCTGTGAAAAATCAAACTTCTGAGTTAACGAAAAAAAAAGATATGGCTGTTTATGTCGGAAAATACATATATTTCGACACTTTCAAGGGAATCAAAATTCATAGCGTACTTCCCGTTGACCTAGAATCCTGTCATGAAGCAAGGTCTCATGGCACAAAATAATATAGGAAAAAGTCTGAAAATTGAAAATTTGCGATTCGAAAAAATTTTCGTAACAATTCAGGAATTGAACTGTTTTCATAGGTAAGTTTGTACGGAACCCTCAGTACGCGAGTCTGACTCGCACTTGCCGGGTTTTTTTTACTTTTACGCGGACATCATTATAACGGTGAATATTTAGGTATCTACCGTCAGGACAAAGTAGCTGCAAGTCATCAGGCAGCAGGTCCCGGGCCCACCACTCGCGCCGCCTGCCCGCCGACACCTCTGCCGGCGCCGAGTGGCGCACGAAGGCGACGTCGCCGCCCCCCTCCACCATGCAGCGCACTGCGCCCACGTGACCGAAGTAGTCTTCACTCGCGTCGCGGCGGCAGCGCCTGTACACAAATATTTTGTTGAGATTAAACTCGATCTGGAAAAACTTGTAGACAAGTATGTCAGGGAGGGAGCGCTGAAGAAACAACCGCTTCACAGGATGCAAAACGCATATCAGCCTGGCAAGTCGACAGAAACGGCGCTACACCAGGTCGTAAGCCGTGCCGAAATGGCGCTAGAATGCAAAGAGATCTGCCTAGCAGCTTTTCTCGACATAGAAGGCGCGTTCGATCGCACTACTTTTAGAACGATACGAACAGCTGCAGAGAAACATGGCATATACCCCATCATTTGTGACTGGATAGATAATATGCTGGAGAGCAGTTACAGAATCAACACTGCTAGGTGAGACCAAAAGAGCGCACGTCACAAGAGGATGCCCGCAAGGAGGCGTACTCTCGCCAACGCTCCGGTGTTTGGTGATAGACGAGCTGCTAAGAGAACTGAACAAACGACCAACGCACACGGTTGGATATGCGGATGATCTCGTGATACTAGCAAATGGAAAATTTCCTAACACTGTGTCAGGGATCATACAGGAGAGATTAAACATGGTGGAAACGTGGTGTAAACTCAACCACTTACCCATCAACCCAAGCAAAACGGTGATCATTCCGTTTACCAGAAGGAGGGACCTAACAGCAATGGGTACCATAAAGCTCTACGACACCGTACTAGAGTTATCCACAGAAGTAAAATATCTAGGAGTAATCCTGGACAGCAAACTCACGTGGAAAAGCCAAGTCGAAGCGACAGCAAACAAGGCTCTAAGAGTATTCGGCATGTGTCGCTCTGCCTATGGGAAAACATGGGGCCGTAGACCCCAGGTTATCAAATGGATCTACACAATGACGGTGAAACCGCTAATCACATACGGGAGCATCGTATGGTGGCCTAGAACCAAGCTGGCAATATGCAGACAGGCCCTAAGCAAATTGCAGCGGACTGCCTGCATGGTCATGACAGGAGCATTTAGGACCACACCAACTGCGGCGATGGAAACGCTGCTCAATCTCACCCCTTTACACATTGAAGTGGAACTAGAGGCGAGGAGGGCCATTCACAGGCTCAAAAGTATGGGGCACTGGACAAACTCTGGATGAAAAATAAACCAACTCCGGATGAAAAATAAACCATACAAACACAAGACCAAACAGGAAACTTGACTGGATTTTATGGACATGGGATGTGACAAAATATATACCATCCGCAATCTCAAAAAGGAGTTTAAAATCTACATTCCGAGTAGGGAAGAATGGAAAGGTGGGATAAAACCCCACAAAGGGAACAACCAGGTATGGCACACGGATGGCTCTAAAATGAACACCGGTAGAGGAGCAGGGGTACACATCGACAACTACAATCTTAGGCTAAGATGGGCATGCATGGGCAAATTGGCGACGGTCTTCCAAGCAGAGACCTATACTATAATCGCATGCTCGCAGGAAATACTAGACAGTGGCACTGAAGGGGACACTATCTACATTTTAAGCGACAGCCAAGCAACATTTAAGGCACTCATGTCCAATAGAGTGGATTCTGTGCTGGTACTAAATTGTATCAAAATACTAAACCGGATAGGAAGGCGCAACAAGGTCTGATTGATTTGGGTGCCAGGTCATACAGGAGTAGAAGGCAACGAAAGGATCCGAGACACCCCTATACGGACCGGATCCCTTCATAGGACTCTCACCAAGGGTCATCAACCAAGCATTAAAAGGGCTGCGTTAGAAATACACAGCACACACTGGCGCAACACAACAGGCCAGAAGCATGCAAAGCTATTGCTTAATGACATAGATAAGGCCTGGACCCAAAAATTATGAAGGTACAGCAGATCGCAGTTCCGAACAATCACAGGAGTCTTCACGGGGCACTATGCCAGTAACAAACAGCTCCACAACATGGGACTAGCAAACGACCCGACTTGCAGAATCTGTGGAGATGCAGAGGAGACTATGTTACACTTGCTGTGCGATTGTGCAGCACTAGGCTCCAAAAGACTAGGGTATCTGGGCCAACCATTTCCAAGACCAGAGGACTACAGGCTCAGCCCCATTAAGGCCATACTGGGACTCATGAAGGAGGTGCACGGAGGGCTCGGGGTTGAGTAGACAGGAGGGGCATAGCACAAAAGATCCAGAAGGGTCGAAGTGCTCTGGCCCAGGGCCAGCCCCACAACAAGATAAGATAAACTAGATAGATCAAGGCTTATTCGGTCGACAATGGAGCGCGCTTACCTAGAAGTAGGTTACTTCTAGGTAAGCGCGCTCCATTGATTTCTATCAGGTAAGATAGCGGTCAAGCGCGAACCTATCAACAATAAAAAGTGAGTAAATTTTTTATCATACACAGTCGTTTGCTTGACGATGATCCAGTAATAATACTTTCTGGATTTCTGCCTACAAAATAACTAAACCTACGCAAAGTTAGTAAACAGATCCAACTTTGATTAATAGGATAGGTTATTGTATGTTGTTAATCCCAGGTTAACCGCGACTTACCTATACGAAGCTCCATGGCACAGATGGCACAAGTTATCGTGTGGCACTGTACCGGAGTCCACGTACTCTGAGCTGAGAGCACCAGGAGCGCATGACTTAGTGAAGTATTCCGCTGCTGCGTGGGCACCATCACAGCCGTATGATCTGTTGAATATTGTAGAATATTTTGTTAAAAAATCAACAAAGAAAACCGGCCAAGTGCGAGTCGGACTCCCGCACGAAGGGCTTCGTACCGTCCGTAGTAAAAAACGGCAAAAAAATCACGTTTGTTGTACAGGAGCCCCACTTAAATTGCGTATTTGTTATTATAGCAGCAACAGAAATACATCACATTTGTTTATTATTTATTTATCTGTGAAAATTTCAACAATCTAGCTATCACGGTTCATGAGATACAGCCTGGTGACAGACTGACAGATATACGGACGTACAGTCTTAGTGTTAGGGTCCCGTTTTACCCTTTGGGTACCCATGGGTTGTGCGAAAGTGAACCCCGGGGCCCTGAAACGAAGGTAAAGAAGCAGGAGTGGATTTTAGTCACTAAAAGTCTGACACTAAAGGGCGGGAGTTGTCATTAGATGATTTCATACATAAAAAAAAACCCTTTGGGTACGGAACCCTGAAAATTCGCGAGAATTTTCGTCTTGCTCAAAATATGTTTATTTATTGCTGTAAATTTTTTTCAATAAATCTTCGGAAGAAATTCATTCAACAATCAACTCGAGATTTAACCTAGTAATCAGTTCATACATAAAAGGGCTCTGTTTGAGTTGCACCTGCAAGACTTCAAACCATTTAAGGCAGGCAAACTCGACTCTTCCACAGATTTTACCAATGAATAAAAAAAAAAAACATTATTACATTTAATTTAAGACGGACTAATTAAAGTGTCAGAAAAATCATTACCTTATCCATCCATTGGAAATAAGGTAAGCAAGTGGGAACACCCATCCAGCGGCGGTTCCCAAGCCAGTGTGACAGGTGTTCTTGCCACGTAAGTACGTCAGGTCAGTGTCAGGGTCTTGTTCCTTAGCAACAGCTACCGCATAGTACCAGTTGTCTCCGCTTGAGTAGATCTAGGGACAAACAGAAGATTTTAAACTTAATGACTTAGGCCGTACATTTTTATACAATGTGACGAACCAGTACCGATAAGCGCCGAGCGTCACCGACGGGTTCGGACAAGCTCAGGTCAGCGCTTATCGGGTATTGGTTTTGCACATTTAAGAAGTCAGAGGGGGGTGAAACTGCACCCTTACTTGACGCGGATGCTCATCGTGATCCCCTTGGAATAAAACACTCTCCGTATGTGAAAGAAACTTCGCTATGAAGAGTACTTTTCCCTTTAATTGTCATCTCAGCTTCTCGAAAAATCGGAATAATAACTTAGTACAGATACCGGCTCGAATCTTGAGCGCTCGGCGAAAGAGCGGGGATGCTTTGCGCACCGTACACATCGGCGAGTCAATCAATGTATATGGATTGCACTCTCCGCTCCCGCGTCTCACTTCACACCACTAAAGAGACCCGATATTTCACTTCTGCGCAAGTGAAAGTCAGCGCTATACCTTATTCTGGTAGTCGGTTAGGCTTCATACAAAATACTGGTATTCAGCTGCATCTGATTAGATTGGAAGCTGACCTAACAGTGCGGAAGTCTCGGCAGACCATTTACTATGTTACCTCCTGCATGAAGGGCACAAGGCGGTGCGTGTTGGCCGCGTGCAGCATGTCTGCGGCGTCAAACAACGCGAAGTCCGCCGCTCCCTCCGCGATGGCGCGCTCGCAGTGACGCGTGCTGTGGCCGCGCCAGCAGATCAGTGTGGGGGATAGGAAGGCTGCTTTTAATGCCACCTGCAATAAAAATGAGTCAATAGCGAAAAAAAAATCTACCCTGTGTGACAAATCACCAGGCTCTCACCCCAAAATGCTGATGCTTAATTATTTGTAATTCTAAACAAATTACTAAAAAAAAAAAGATGAACATTGTTAACAATTTAGCAAGAATACAGACAAAAATTATTATTAATAATAATTTTACTTTATATAAAGAAATAAAAAGTGAAGTCAAGATATTAGGTGTCATGAAAAGTGCTTGTAGTGTGATGGTGTGTGTGTGAGCGAGTGCGTGTAGGGTGCATAGTTATACATAAGTCTTACGAAGTTACGAGAGCACAATGAGCAACTGCTCAGTGGCATCGTAATCTAACTTTTGTAACTAGGCAGAGCTTTTTTTTTTTGCAAAGTTTTTTGGAGAAAAATTAACGAAGTCCTAACAATTTATGCCCTAATAAATTGTTAGGACCTCGTTAATTTTATTATATGTATAAATAGTTGCCGTGAAAACCAAAATGTCGACGGTCAAAAGTTGTATGAACTGTGGAACAGACTGCATGTTTACATCGCTTACCTTCTAATAGGGTAGGATTAAAGGTAAGTAGAGAGTACTTGCGTAGGATCGTATTTAAAATAAAAAGTTGACGTACAGTTAACACTTCAGTATGCTCGTAAAGTTCTTTATATATATAATTATTAAGTTCCCCATCGATACGACTACATGCACACCATTTAAATTGAACTAGCGATACTGCGTCCTAATAATCCGGTTTTTTTTTATTTTTTATTAATGATAGGCTCGCGTTTGACCACCATCTCACCTGATGGGGATGGGGACCGCCAACTAGAACACACGCGCTTTGTCAGCAGCATATTTCAGCCCTAAGTGTTCAAAGGTGAAGGCACCTTACACATACCCACAGAGATATGTAAGTTCCAAGCTTTTTTAGGCAAAGGAGTTTGTGGTGCCCATGTGCATATATTGTGGTTTGTTTGACCAACCATGAGCTTGGTTTTCATGGGTATAAAGGACATCAACGAAGGAATTGTTGATGAAATTATTAAGCGTCAACATATGACACCATAATAGCAGGGACGTGCGAGCAATACAAGTAAATAAGCCCGGCTTTCATGTGAAAATAAATAAAATAAAAAACTAAACTATAACTTCGCGCGCCGCAGTTATGCTAAGTTGCCATTTCGTGTTCAATGCGAAATTAAAATTCATTCATAGGATACCTATGACATCCATTATGCAATGTTGCCGCTCTGAGCGCAATCTCTCCGATCTCACTGTAACACTTAACAAAAAAAACTAGGCAAGTGCGAGTCGGACTCGCGCCCTGAGGGTTCCGTACAAACTTACCTATGTAAATAGTTCAATTCCGGAATGGAGTCTCGGAAGATTTACCCAAATCACAAAAAAAAAATTGTGACGTTACAATAAATTTACAGTTTTCAGATTTATTCCTATACTTGTGCTATAAGACCTTGCTTTATGCCAAATTTCAGGATTCTGGGTCAATGGGAAGTACTCTATGAATTTTGATTTCCTCGAGAGTGTCAAAATGTACGTTTTTTGCAACATAAACCGAAGTATCTTTTTTTCTCGTTAACTTACAAGTTTGTTTTTTTTTTTTACAGCTTCAAGAGTCCGCAGACCTGAGTATATGGTTTTAATTTCAACTCGATACCTCCACGCGTTCCCGAGATAAAGGGTCTTGACAGACAGATAGACAGACGGACGGACAACAAAGTGATCTTATAAGGGTTCCGTTTTTTTCTTTTGAGGTACGAAACCCTAAAAAAGAGATGACACTAGTGCGTTGCTGTCTCAATCTGTCTCAATGACTTTCGTATCTGGCTTAATCTTCTATCTCTACTTTTCCTATATAAACATAAAAATGTGAGTCTGTGTGGGTAAAATTTGGTACTGTGTGTAAGTACGAATTCGAAAATTTATTTTAATAAAAAGCCCAGCTTTGGAAAGTTTATGAATGAAGGAATGTGTAAGTTTACGAAAATTACGAGTGTCTTCTATGATGTGCTTCTATGCGCAGTGAAGTTGCGCAAATCGCGATTTTCGATAAATGATACTTACTTCAATTTAGTTCAAATTTCTTTTAACGACTATTGTTTGTTATTGATTTAATAGATTTTTTTAGTTTTCAGTCATTTAAAGTTTTATAATTAGTTATTGCTGTAAGGTACTTAGTTTTGATGTGATTAAAGTTTATTATCTTTGAAATGAATTCGGAAACGCATCTAATTGTTCGGTGTGATTAATGTGTGAAGACACAAAATCAATGTGTGTGAATTATGTGAGTAAAATACTTGGCAAGGTAAATACTTTCGAGTTTTAAAGATAAATATGATCTAAAACGTTCATTAACTTTTTACGCTCATGTAATATCGTTTTTAAAAAAAGATAGATATTATGAACTAGAATTCAAAAAGTTTTTAAAGTTATACTTCTTCTGGCACGATAGAGAAAAATGATGAGAGTGAATTTTTACGATGCGCGCGCACACCGACACCTAAATTCTACATCGTGAAGTTAAGGGCCTATTACACTACGCGATATTCAGCACACGATATTCAGACTGTCTTATTTTTTGTTCCGAGTAAGACCGGTCTAACTCTTATTACACTACGCGATATGTCGAATCATAGACTAAAACTGTCTGAATATCGAATGGTGTAATAGGCCCTTTAGTTCTAGGTGGCATGCATGAAAATTGATAACTATGTTCAAGTTGTATATTCTAGTATTTTTATATTTAGAACACGTGTTTCGTAAGAGTACAATTAAACAGTGTGAATAAATAAATATTATTTTGGTGTTTTTATTATTTAAATAAAATCTTTTTGATTAATTTTAATATTTATCGTTAATTACTACTGCATTTTAGTTATTTTTTTTCCATACGCCAAAGAAGTATAACTTCTAATGCGTGTACATAAGTACACACACTCTTTTTTTTTTTTTTAATTCATGTACAGTCGTGGGTCAAAAGTGCAGTTCTACCTTACCAATGCTAAAATGTCTAAAATTTCTTTGTAGAAGAGTGTCAATGGTCCATGACTGATTTAATTGGTAGCATAGAATCTAAAGCATTGATTAAACTAGTTGTGGACTATTGAACTTCTACAATAAAGAAATTTTAGATACTTTAGCATTGGTAGAGCGCAACTGTACTTTTGATCCCTGACCGTACCTATAGGTATAAACTAAATCAAACAACAATAATTTGCCTTCTGTGTGCTTAGTTATCTGTTTGTGGACTTTGTGGTAAAGAAGCAAAGAACAAAGAGCTCTCTACCCTGTAAGTTGTTATTAAATTATCAACATCGTAAACAATTTGTAGTTAGTCTCCACTAGATGGCGCACAAACGATTCAATTCGAGTGGAATCAGGGGGGCTATTGACTAACTTTTTCAATAACAGTTGACAACTAGCATTCGTTGCACACTAAACTTAGTTGTCAACTGACAATTTCATAAAATTGGTATTACGTATCACACAAGTGACTAACAAACTACGGTGGAAATGTGGTGAATTATAAAAATTTACGGTGCCTATTCGTGACCACTCTAAAATTTTATCGACTATTATACAGCTTCAAAAGCTTACACAATCGCAATTTTAAAAGTATCGATACAATAACATCTGTCAAAACGTGAGTTAGTCTCCACTAGATGGCGCACAAACGATTCAATTCGAGTGGAATCAGAGGGGCTATTGGCTAACTTTTTCAATAACAGTTGACAACTAGCATTCGTTGCACACTAAACTTAGTTGTCAACTGACAATTTCATAAAATTGGTATTACGTATCACACAAGTGACTAACAAACTACGGTGGAAATGTGGTGAATTATAAAAATTTACGGTGCCTATTTGTGACCACTCTAAAATTTTCGACTATTATACAATAGTCGATAGAATTTTTGAGCTTTTGAAGCTGTATAGCTTCAAAAGCTTACACAATCGCAATTTTAAAAGTATCGATACAATAACATCTGTCAAAACGTGTTACGGTGGCTATCAAAGGCACCAGTGGCTAATGACGTCACTGCAGTTGGTCACTGAAGATAGGCAATACGAAACTAGCTGTTTGACAGTTCAATGATGCACATTGTTAAGAAGTGATTATCACTTGAATTGTCAACAGAGTTACGCAATAGCCCCGCTGGAGTGGTCAGCTAGAATATTGTGACCGCGATGGTAGCGACGCAAAAGTTGTCGCGCATCATGAATGGCTCTTACAATTTGCCGTTTTTTAAATCGGGTTGCTTTGAAGTGTTATATCTTTGGATTGAATTAGAATTATAAGTTCAAATAAACTTTATATTAAAGGTACGTTATTCTTTTTTCGAAATTAGGTATTTATTGGTTTCTTTTTATTTTATACTTTCTGTAATATCGCAGACTCGCAGTACTAACCATGAATGCTAATAAAAAAACGTTTTTTCATATTAAGAGTTCCAACGTAGAAACTATGCATTTCAAAGAGGGCACTACGGAAATAAACTATTGACAATGACATGACATCTTATTGTTCATTCAAAAAAGCATTATTTATTTTTTAAATTCATAAGGAAGTACGTAGGATACTCGTATTATTGACATAATATACGTAATCCCACCAACTTTAAACTGGAATATCTTTAATTCGAGGCTCCTATTAATAGTAATGTCTAAGACAAAATTGTTTAAAAATTTAATGTATAGACTGTTGTGGTTTTTCATCACTGGACGCTAAAAATATTTGCCAAAATTATTTTTTTTGGGATTTCACAGTTGTTCTTTATGAAGGTTCACGACTACTCACCCGCATCTTGAGACACTTGTCCATCTCCTGATCACTAGTCACACACAGCGTGGCTCGCTTGATGGGACAGTCTCTGATAGCGAGCACCGCGTTCTCAGCTTGTCCTCCAACGAATTTGTTATTGAGGATGTGTTTTGCAGCTTGTTCTTCTTCTTTTAATATTCGGAAGTTCACTGTTGCGTCCTGTGGACAAAAAACATATCGGTTATTTGTGTAACAACTACCCATAATATTTTACATTTGGGATAAGTACAGGTGTTTAAAAACACTCTCATTATTTTTTTAAATAATTTGATTGCAGTGTAGTTGCAGCTAGGGATTTGTTTTATAATAAAAAATTGGGCAAGTGTGAGTCGGACTCGCGCACTGAGGGTTCCGTACAAATTTACCTATGAAAAAACAGTTCAATTCCCGAATTGTGTTACGAAGATTTTTCCGAATAGCTAAAAAATTTTTTTACACCACCTGCTCGATAATGCCCTTCTATATGTCATACAACCAACACTTAAAGCAAGTCATTCTGTCCCTAGGGAGATAATGCAGTATGGGCGATCCCTAGGGAATAATGAGATTTGAATTTGGAACGTCAAAAACCGACAACATTAAGCGAATTTTACGTGCATCAAACAAGTTTATTCAAAATTCAAACTGGCCACTAACAAAAAAAAAAAAACAGAATAAAACGTGGTCGTAGTTACTGAAGAATTTAAAAAAAAAGTAATGAAAAAGCGGGAGCGATAAAGAAAATTGTAACTATAGAATCTTAGAGTAGTGACTTTGTTTGTTTCAAATCTCAAAACATGTTGAGTGATAGTTAAGATTAACTTGTACATAATACTTATATTTCTCTAATATATGATTTGTTTTGCTAAATAGGCATTTTGACTGTGTTTAAAATATGGAACAATTTGTTGTCATCCTAATAAAATGTAATGTAAAAAGCATATTTTATTGATGTTCTGAAAAAATAAGGTCATTTTCTGTATAAAAAACATAAATGAAATTTTTTTTTTTTTGTGGTTTAATCACGTGTTTGAAAACGCTCTGTGATTGGTTGCAACTCTGATGACGTCACACAGAAGTAAACATTAGTTTCAGTGCATGCTTTCTGTTTTTCTTTATATTGATCGTGCCATCTACGTGTTATTTACGTTATTTCCCAGCCGTCCTATTACTTAAAGTTACTTAGTAGTACTTTTGTTTATTTAAAGTTCTGTGCATAAAATGGAGAGAAATTTTGTGCGAGCTGACAGCAGTAACTTACCCAAAGTAGATGCGACTATGGTTGGACAATTTTTTTAGAAATAATCCAGATTTTTATGCAGCGGAACTTAAAAATGTAAAAACGGCAGCGTAAGTACCTATTTTCTACTTATTTAAGATAGCAATTTTCAATTACTCGTACAAAGACATTCATTTTTAGGTTATGTTAACTCCTACATTTCTTTGGTGTCACGCACAGTGGTCACGTTTAACAATACAAATATTATTTACGTTAAAATGATCTTCACACATATAAACACTTGAATTAGGTCCAATGCTTTCAGGGTTTCGACGAGCTACACTCAACCACTTTTTTCGTCTCTCAGGATCTATCGGAATAGGTACAAATAGTTTTTCCGGAGTCTTTATAGATATACTTGTACATTTTGGTACAACACACCACTTATAAACCATTATATATGCAATAAATTTCAAAACTATTTCAACAGTTTGTTGTTTACTTATGTGTGACGTCATCTGTCAGAGCAACCAGGCGCCATAGCAAAAATTGCGTTTTGGCGCGTAATTTTTCAATTCAAACTTTAACATTGATTTTCTCCGTATATACGACAGATCTCCTGGAAATATTAAAATGGTTTGCATTTTATGCAATAACAAATAATATAAAACTATTTTCCAGCAGTAGTCAAATAGCCTATTGTCTTTTAATTATCTTACAGATGGTGTAAAAAGTAGAGTATCCAACACGGGGATAAAGCTGTCTTTGTCTTGGGTGGCTTGAATTCCTCACTTCACTCAGGTTTCTTTATTAACTCCCTCGCAATGCTCGGGAGTTAATTATATAAATCCCTCACTGTCGTTCGGGATTAAAATTAGCAACCTTCGTTTCGTTCGGAATTTAACATGCCGCCCGCGACTTAAAGACACTGCTTTATCCCCTAGTCACATAATCTACTATTTTTTGTGACGTAATTACAAATACGTTTACAGGTTTTTTCCTATACTTGTGCTATGAGACCTTGCTTCATGCCAAATTTTAGCATTCTAGGTCAACGGGAAGTACCCTATGAATTTTGATTTCCTTAAGAGTTTCGAAATACACGTTTTTTGTGACATAAACGGTCGTATATATTTTTTATCGTTAACTCAGTTTCATTTTTTCACAGCTTCAAAGGACCGCAGACCTGATTATATGGTGGTTTCAACTCGATACCTCCACACTTTCCCGAGATAAAGGGTCTTGACAGACAGACAGATAGATAACAAAGTGATCCTATAAGCGTTCCGTCCTTTTGAGGTACGGAACCCTAAAAATACTTACTTGCAACAATAAGTCCGTTGTCTCATTGGATCTGAAGAGTTGGAACAAGGATTCTATCGGTTGTCCCGAAGAGTCTACACGAGTCTTGAACGGCGGCATAGTACTTGCTCTGTAAAACATTATACAGTTTAAGACAGTGAGTGCTGATATGACCGAAACAAACCGCAAAAAGAAGTTAAAAATAACCTCCGAAATACTCCGAATACTCAAAACCGATATGATACATTCGTGCCATCTGGGTTTCCTGCGAGAGTGCACGCTGGACTCCACTGTGACATTTCCTTTAATATGGAACTTTAGTGCAGCATTCATAATATATAGTTGTCGCACACGCAGGGTGCCTGACTCTCTATATAAAGCATCCGTAGGGAAGCGCAATGGTTTCCTAGAGGCTACCTTGAGGATGGATCGTTGCGACCGTTCTGCTTTTATCAGGTGTGTTTTATGGGCAACGCCCCACGCGGTTATGCAGTAATTTAAAATGGATTCGCACAGAGCACAGTACACCATCTTAAGAGTTGCTTCATTGGCGACCCTACCTAGTTTTTTAAAGATATGTAACAGCTTTATTTATGAAAAAGTCATTGAATAGATTTCGAATTGTGAGAATTGAGTTACTAAGTATTACTTACCTGTTGTTCATATCCTCTTCAAACTCATTTTGCCTGTTGTTAAAATTGTTGTTATTGAGCTTGTCTCTGTTGAACGAGTCGTAGGGATAGCGCGACGGTTCGGTGGTCGAGTACGGACTGAACGGGGCTCCGGATTGGAACCCACTCGTTATGTTGTAGTTGCGATTTAGAGGGTTCGGAGCGCCATAGAGTTGAAATATCACTTGGAAGAGATTTTGGTATCTGTAAGAAAACATTTAGAAGTAAGTTGAGTGAATCAAACACAGTTTTGATGCGCAGTAAGTAGGTACCTATATATTTTACGGAAAAAATAACATGGCTGGGCAATCATCCAAAGACTTCTCTGGCTCTTAGGCGGAGCGCAAGGGTGTGTCAGACTTTTACTGACGATAACGTACTCCTATGTTCCGTTTTTTCCTTTCGTTCCAGGGCTCCGACTCGGTTCTGTTTGCACTCCTGTTTTTTTGGCCAAAATCCACGTGAGAGACAATTCTTTATGTGAATGTGGTCTAGAAGAGGGTACCTTGGAACACTTGTTTTTCTCCTGCCCTCGTTTAACAATTCCCCTTTACGACTTACTCCCTTCTGATATTCCCCGCCCAGTTAATATTCCTTTCCTTCTATCTTTAGCCCATACCCCTGCAGTAAAAATTCTTTATAAATTTATTAATGTTAATAAAATCCAGTTGTAGCTAGTAGGTACTTTTATTTATATAGTATGTATCTATTTCATGTTCTAATATATATATATTGTATTGTTTTATGTGTACTAACCAAAATTGTTTTGTCCATTTTTAGCATGATGACCAATGGATGCCATTGCTACAAAAACTGATCAATAATCAACAGTATTCTTGACAAAGTACCGACCATTTCCACCTCATACCTTGACATTGGCAAAATCATCGGACATTCATCGATGGAGCCATACACTTAAAAATTAAATTGAATTGAAGTAAGTTAAGTGAATCAAACGCAGTTTTGATGTGCAGTAAGTACCTATATATTTTACGGAAAAAATAACATGGCTGGGCAATCATCCATAGACTTCTCTGGCTCTTGGGCGGAGCGGAAGGGTGTGTCAGACTTTTACTGTCAATAACCCACTCCTATGTTCCGTCTTTTCCTTTCGTTCCAGAGCCCCGGGTTTTCCTTTCAGAAGCGAACTCTTGACCCCAGTAGACAAAGAAACTGACTGAATGACATATCAACGCACAGCCGAAACTACTGGGACTACCAGTATGAAATTTTGCACTAGGCTTCCTCGGGCGAGCGAGCGAGAGCCAAGCGCGCGCGCGGGGCTCACATGCTCGGGGAACGCGCACGCCCAATGTGCGACACACGAAAAGTATGACACACGGTTTCGCTCCACTTTAGAGTAGAAGAAGTCATTTGATGATTTACCACCTCTGTTTCACAGCTTCAAGGGACCGCAGACTAGTGTTGCAACAGAATTCTGCTTCCGGTTCTGCAGAAGTTCCGCAAGCTTTTTCATTTCCATTTCCGTTTCTGGTTTCGCAAACTTTATAACAGAACTCTAAACGGAGAATACAGCGATATGGGGTGCACGTGGACGACTGGACACGACGGAAAAGTCGCCCTCCCCGCGACTATGCAAACGTGTCACAGCGACTTTCTTTGTTTATATATTATTATTTTTTTTGGTCTATTCTGCGCATCACCGCGCCTCGTGACGTTTAGCGCTTATGCTAAACGTCACGAGGCGCGGTGATGCGCCATATATCTTTTGTTGTTTTATTTTCTTATGTTTCTTTTGTTCTTCTGGTGTCAATATTTCGCCAACAGACTCAAAGGTGTAAATGCGGCCAAATTACTTTTTATTGAAATAGTTTAGCTCTGTTTTGCGAGTACTAAAAGTACAAAATACAAATTTAATTAAACAAATCTTAAAAAATAAAGTTGTGCTTTTTCTTCATAGTATTAGCACTTCCACTTCTGCTAAGATTTACTTTTGACATCTGTTTCTGCTTCCGTTATGACACTTCAGTTGTATCACTACCGCAGACCTGAGTTTTTTTTTTTTAGTTGGGAAAATCATCTAATGACAAATCCCGCTCTTGGGCGGAGCGAGAGATAGTGTCAGACTTTTACTGACTAAAAACCCACTCCTGTTCCTTCTTTGCCTTCATCCCGGGGCCCCGGGCTTCGCTTTCACACTACCCGTGGCCCCAGTAGGCTTCGGCCCTGCTGGGCCCCTACGATTTGCTGACATCTCCCTGAGGCGCGCGTGGAACAATACGCGCCGTCGACGACTTGGGCTCGGTCCGGACAGTTACCGGACGGTCGGACGGCGAGCCACCCATTACTCGCCGTCCGCAAGCCCGCGCCTACGGTGGCCGGAAATCGGGATCGGAATCCCGGCGGCGGTTAGGTTAGACCTGAGTATAGTATATGGTTTTAATTTCAACTCGATACCTCCACGCATTTCCGAGATAAAGGGTCTTGACAGACCGACAGACACAGACGGACGGATACAAAGTGATCCTATAAGGGTTCCGTTTTTTCCTATTGAGGTACAGAATCCTAAAAATTTAGTCAACTACCCAAATTATGATGCGACTTACTTTTTCCTCTGTGCCATAGACACAGCACTGCTAGTGACAATAGCGTCAGCGGGCACGCGGCCCCAGTTGCAGTTCTCCGAGTCTGTCACCGGGCGCCGGCTGCCGTCGCGACAGATCAACTCGAACTGGTCTTCTGTTACTCCACCTACACAGAAGAAGAATTTTTAGCCTTTTTAAAAGGACTACTTAGGAACTGCTATACAACGTGTATTTTTTTTATATCCCATAACTCCAGGGTATGAATAAGACCATGTCAAAAAATCAACTGGCCTATGAATTATTTTTCAATTATCATTTTTTTTTGTTTTTATTTTCCATACAAAATAATTCGATAAATTTACGATTATTTATGTAAAAAACCCTCACTTGAATTATGACAGCATAAATATGTAATGTCATTTGTTTATTTGCAAACTACTACTATGCGATTCAAATAAGAATAAGATCGATTTAGTGTCATATAGTGACATCAAAGCTGTCAAATCGAATCAGTGAGATAGGGTGAGCAAAACAAGGTAGTTTTTTTTATTAATTTTTTTTCGTTCATGACCTCTCAATCCCCGCGTTCACGCGCCATTGTCTTTCTATTGTGTCTCTAATTACGCTACTCAATAGATTACAAAAATCTTGTTTTGCTCACCCTACCCAATTTCTTCGATTTGACAGCTATAACGCCATAAAATGGTGCAAAATCGATCCTATTCTTATTTCAAACACATTGTATTTTATTATTATTATATATTCTTTATTGTACACCACATAAAAAAAGACTTTTTAGAAAAAAAAAATAACCGACTTCACTAAAAAAAAAACACTAAAAGGATCAAAATAACTTTAATTTCGGATGTCGGTGTTTCTCGGTATTGTTTGTTTCTTATTTAACACCGACTTCCGAAATTAAAGTTATTTTGATCCTTTTAGTGTTTTTTTTTTTTTAGTGAAGTCGGTTATTTTTTTTTTCTAAAAAGTTTTTATTTCACACTTTTTAGTTGCGATACACTTATAAACAGAGTGCCTATTTCTCATGACAATTCCAATTAACCCAAATACTGCTAGGTTACATTGTTTTATTATAAAGTTCCTGTGTCTACCTTCCTCCTTCCGGCTCCAGCATCAGATCAGTTCGATAGTACCTTATAGCCAAAGAGCATCTCACGACAATTCTAATAAGCCCAAACACGGCTAGGATACATTGATTAATTACGGAGTTCCTGTGCCTACCTTCCGGCTCATCATCAGATCAGTTCGATAGTACCTTATAGCCAAAGTGCATCTCATGACAATTCTAATAAGTCCAAACAAGGCTAGGTTACATTGATTAATTATGGAGTTCCAGTGCCTACCTTCCGGCTCCATCATCATCATCAGATCACTTCGATGATACCATTTTCAACGTAACTATTCAGAATCATTCATTTATTTGTATTGTCATAGTCGCTTAACTATGTTCGCTTAATTATATCTTCATTGTGATATCTATTTGAGTATGAAGTTCCGTTGACCATTTCTGGTCTTCTTCATCAGTTCCACTTCATCAAATGTTACTTTTTGACTGTAAATGCTTAAGTTCTTGATGAAAATACTAAAATTACCATAGGGTTGCCTATAATTTTTGAGGAGTTCCCTCGATTCCTCATGGATTCCATCATCAGAACTGGATTTTGAAAAAAATGGGACCAATCTGGAAGCATATCCTATAAAGGGAAAAAAAAATTTGCAAATCGGTCCATAAACGACGGAGTTCTGAGGTAACAAACATAAAAAAAAAAAAAAAAATGATAAAAAAAAATACAACCGAATTGATAACCTCCTCCTTTTTTTTTGAAGTCGGTTAAAAAATACAGGACAAACATTATTAAAAATAAGTATAGCAGTTTTTATTATTGTATTTACCAAGAATCTGGTGCGAAAGCAGGGCGTGTTGTATGGTAGTGTCCCGAACAAAGGCGATGTCGCCCGAGTTATTCGCGATCAGACAACGTAGGGCTCCTTCGTAACCCGCGTATGGATCTGCGAGTGTGCAGCGAATGCCCGCGCCGCCTGTGCAGAGCCTGCATAGCCTAGAAAAGAAGGGTATTTTCAGCAATCTAGGTTGACATAAGAAATGCAATAATAATAGTCTGATTGTTACGTTTTTATGCCTAAACTGCTAAGAGTATTTACATAAGACATTTAATTTTTATCCCGGGAGTACGCTTCTTTGGAATCATTCCCGAATATCACGATGGGTGAAACCACCAGATCACCAAATGGTGGATGTGAATAAAAAAATAGAGAATGTAGGAATATTTAGTTACTTATTTTTCTTAGTCACTGATTTTCTAAATGTTTTGATACTATTTTATCGGACAATGATTACTTATTTCTTAAGATTAGGCGCGGTTGTTATACTCCTTTTCTTGAATAAATAAAACAAAAAAAACAAGGGATATTACACTCACTTGTCAGAATTGTCACCAATAGGATTGTACATGTTTTTCAGTGAATTGGGTGCGCACGAGTCGCTAAAGAACTCTATCGCAGATTTCACGTGGTTGTTGCAGTCTGTTATTTTGAGGCCTCCTTCTTGCATTAGCTGTAAATAAAGAGGTGATACAAAAAATATACAGCACAGAAATAGCTCCTAAAAATGATTATGCAGCAAAGAACTAGGCCAGGCCTACTGACAACGGACGTGTAGCTTCACAGACGCGTATTCGTCATTATACGCATGGTGTGAGCCTGCGGCATTGACGTGCCAACGTGTCTGGTGGTCACGTGGTGCCGCCACTACGTCGACAGAGTTTCATAATTTGTATGTAAGCTTCACGAAGTCTAACACGTCCATGAAGCGACGCGTCCGTTGACAGTAGGCGTTAGTCAACATAGAGGATTCCTACAGTCATTATTTAGTCCCTAAAAAAAATTGGTTCATAATGATTTTTTTGTCTAACAAGGTTTACAAAACTGAGTCACATAAAATATTAATATCAACTTACAACATGTATCGGCATCACCCAGCCCGCTAACGCTCCGACTCCCGGGAAGCAGGCCTTTGTCCCTCGCAGTGCACTAAGTCCATACCCAGGTTGTATGTTTGGTAGAGCACCTTTGCGGACTACTGCGATGGAGTACTGGTAAGGCTCCCCACGGCCATATAACTGTGGTAAAGAGTGGTAACTGTAGTCAATCTTTAACATATTGATACTTTACTGATCACAAAAAGCAAATTAAATAATAATAAAAAAAAATGTTTTCTTAATTTTTAAATATTGTCATGAACCTGATAAATATCGATATATATCTACTACGTCGATGCTGATAAAATATGTGTCGCGTCGACATCTATGGCGTCACTAACTAACTAATCCTGCATAGCGCAATTAAAGTTCTCCGCGCGATTGGAACATATAGAACAGCCCGAAATCATCTATGGGGCAGTAGTCCACCAGACATAATACCCGTCTGGTCGGAGGATCCTCCCTTTTCAACTGAGGTTTGCGGGAATTTACACTCTGTTCCGCCTACCTCCAAAACTGGTGACCCTCGACAATGAACGTATTCATATACTTCCTCATAAACATGAAAGACCTTGTAATTAGGCTCAGAAAAGACAAGAATATTATACAATGCTAGATTTTGCCCGCGTCTTCGTACGCGTGAATGTTGATTATGCGGATTTGAAAGTCGAATCTAGATAAAAAGTCTGACCCTTGAGAGGTGGGTCTACGCTAGAGGAGCCGAGTACAAATTCGTATAGTGTGGGCCGACTCACAGCTTCGAGCGAGCGCGCTTCGAGCGTTTGGTTCGTGCTCGATTGTACTCTGCTTTTATCGACGGAAGGTCGTAGTACGTCCACATTTGATACCGCGAGTAGAACGGTTCTGCTTGTGCCCAGCTCCTCCAGCGTAGACCCACTTTTGGTGTTACAGGATACTCCGTACCTCATCGAAATAGATTCAGTAGTTAGTTAGCCAGTTAGTCAGCACCACTTACCATACTATTTGTATTTTCAAACCATCCAAAGACCCACACAAATAAGTATATATACATTATATAGCCAATTAGGAGGGATTAGGTGACAAACACACATACATAACAATTTATATACATATATATAAAGATAACATAATAATTAATTTAAAAAAAAGAATTTGAAAATTGATTACAAATATTTTTCAGTGAGTTCATTAGAAATACTATCAAAAGTAATTGATAAAAATCTAAAATGTGAAATGAAAGCTAATGCAATACGAAAAGAAGTTTACCTCTTGTAGAATGGGTACAAGAGAGTGATATCTGCCAGCAACATAGACTTCACCAGCATCAAGACCAAGCAATGATGCTTCTCCTCGGTCCACCCATGTCATGCATTCTTCTGTGTCAAAAGCCTGCAAAGGAAGTATTCAATTCAATTTTTAAGTGTATGGGTCCATCAACAAATGTCCGATGATTTTGCCAATGTCAAGGTATGAGGTAGAAATGGTGTACAATAAAGAATTTAACTATCTATCTAAAGGACTACAGAATTGGGCATTGTGATGAAAACTGTTAATTGGTATTTTTGGTCTACAAAGTCTCTATTTTTCTGTATAATTATGGCCAAATCAGTTCCTTTCCAAATAACTGAAAAACAACACACTCACCCTCTTGCACTGCAGCTCAATGAAATCCTGTCCAAACAGTCCCTTGTCCTGTAGCACAGACTTGGCAAGTTTCTCACACTTCTGTGTCTCTAGTAGTGATGTGGTGCACCATGTGATGATGTCCTGTCCTTCCACTTTAGGTACTTTGCCTATGCCATTAACATTCTCACTGCCATAGATACTGGCAGAAGTTGTGCCTGGAATATAAAAGAAAAAATATAATAATTAGAAAATAGGTTCATCTTGTGATGGTCAACAATATGTTCTTATACTGTTACTGGCTGACTCGGGATAATGTTGTTCTGCCATAAAAATTATCAAAGAAAAAAATTGAGAATTAGGAGGGTAAAAAAATAGCTTACAACCTATAGTCAGACCTACCAACTACATACAAAAAATTCCATAAAAATCAGTCATGCCTTTTCAAAGATATTAAAAAAAAAAACAAATGTTTTAATTTCACATAGGCCTACATGGGCATTTATAAAATGTCAGAAGCTAGTGCACTACGCCACGCTAGTGCTAGTAAAAACTGTGACACAAGATTTTCATAAATGAGATGTGTATTCTTCATTTTGTGTACATTCCAGCAACATAATGTTGCATATTGTTATCTTGGTAATATTTATTTCTTTATGACCCATTAATTCATTAAACCCCATTGTCTCTCATTGTCTTTCTATTGTGTCTTGAACTAAACTTTCTTTTAGAGTAGCATTACTGCTGTAGAAACCATTTTTATCAAATAAATAGAAAACTATTAGTGCACCTAATTTAGGTCTTCACAATTTATTACAGAATGTCAACATATTAGACATTATTTTGCTGGATGTACACCAAATTTTTATCTTATATTTATGAAATTAGATTTGAGTATGAATGAGACATGAGTAACTTGTGAATAACAATACTCAATATTTGTGTAGAAACTAATTAAAAAGCGGCATGTCCGGCCAGTTACAATTTACAGAAGACAGTAATAGACTTTGAAAAGCTGATTTTCTTAGGCTTAATTTTTCCTATAAGACGCTTACCGTTAAAGCCTTGTTTGTAACTTTACTGAACTGTTTATCATAATATGCAAAAGATAATTGGTTATTTAAACTACTTTCATTTAATTATACGATATATGATGTTGTTAATTAAAAAAAAAAACAAAAATTCCACTTGTAAATAAATAGTTGTCTAAACTTTGTTACGAAGTCTTTTGTATACGAATATACTTACCAATAAGAATAGGTACAAGTGCTGAAACCAAGTAAATATCCATATCTACTAATATTTATGGATTATTTAGTAAGCAAACCACTATTTCATTATGAATTTTGGTTATAGTTTATAATTTTTGGACACACCCCAGCCGCAAACTGACAAAACGAATTTGATTGACGCATTGCATTTTAGTGTTACCATCATGGATAATCATTAAGCCCCTTTTACACGTGGACCAACGTGTAAACGGGGCATTACAAAATACCAACTGGGGATTATAGAGAAAGAAAACTTTTCTTTTTCATTAATTAATTTTAATTATATTTAAATCCAGTTGATTTATGTCCCTTTTGTTATTCTAACCATTGAATTATTAATCTAATTCATGTGCTGATTTTATGAAAAATTGTTCAATTATATTTTTACAAAGAGAAATATAATTGAACATAATTTGTTTAGAAATCAAACAATAGTTGTATGACTTTCTTATTCATAATTTAATATTTGACAATTTTATTGAAAAATCAGTTAGAAAATACAAAGAAAAATTATTACTCTTTACGCTCTTTACAATTTTTCATCATTTAATATTAATTTGACTATTGGAAAATCAATCTTAAAACACAAAAAAAAATTATTTATTTTCTCGGTTAATTGAATTCATAAATGACACTATTTATTACTCTACAATTTTACTTAAAATCTTTTGCGTCGTGAAACGAACAGCTGAATACAAATGCGAAAATGTCAAATCGCAAAAAAAGAAGACATTTGGTATTTGTCAATTTTGAGAAAAGTTTCACAAAATCGTAGCGAATTTTCAATTTTCCTAAAATACTTTAGAGAGATAAAGTATGTTGGTTAATTCAACAATCTTACTTTAGCAGATACATTGATAATTTGAAATACCTTTTTATTCCGGTTACTAACACGCCCATTCCTTTGCAGGTTATAATATTTGTATTCAAAACAATTCGTTCTAAAAACACGTGTTTTAATTAATTTTTGCAATGGTTGTATTCACGTGTGGACATTGCGGGGAATCTGTGACTAAACCTAAAGTCGAGAAACATTATTTGATAGCATGCAGAAATAGGAATCCCAATTTGTCTTGTATGGATTGTTTTAAAGATTTTCAGTGAGTATTGAATATTTACTGCATGATATTTGGTTACGTGACCACATATTACATGTAAACAAAGAGGTTTCTAAATATTAGTTTTTATTGCTTAGTAGATTATGGGTTGTGTCTATAAATAGAACTATACCAATGATACCGACTATGTTATTGTTGCCAAGCAGGAAATGAATAACATGTTTTCATTTTAAATAGTGTTTAATAAAGTACCTACTAAAACTAATCCTCATTGCACACAATATATTTGTAAGTCTTATATAAAATAGATTTTTGAACAGAGTTCATCGTGTTTGTTAAATTAATTATGTCTTTGACATTATTTTGTTGCTATTGGCATAAAGAAGCAAGTATTTTTGTTGTTAAGTATGCCTCCTTTGGCAAAGTGACAAAATGCTAACTTAACTAGCAAACAAACTGTTCAGTTTGTGTTGTATCTCGATGCTTTTGAAATAATTAAATTTAAGACAATTTGGAGAGTATATTTAACTATATCATCTATATTTTATTTTTGTTTCAGTGGTAACGAATATGAATCACATATAAAATGTATAACAGAAGAGGAACGCTATTCTGGAAAAGGATTTGTTTCCAAGGAGAAAAAAGGTGAAAAGAAACAGAATACATGGGTGGAAATGTTAACGTCAGTCCTTGAAGAACAACAGAGTGCACCAAGAAATGTGTTAAGGATTATTGAGACCATCACCAAACACAACAACACTCCACGCAAGAAACCTAAGTTTGTTAACTTTGTTAAGAATGTTTGTGGACAAAAGACTAACCCGAAAGACATTGACCAAGCTTGGGACTTGATATCTGTAAAACTGACTGCATTATCCAATGCTAATAACAGGAATCAAAATCAAAAGAAAGAGGAATCTGTTTCTGAAGATGTAAAATCACAAAATGGAACCATTGAGGAGGCAGATGAAAAGTCAGAAGAGAATGGCACAGCTGATGAAGCAGAAGACCGGAATGGTGATGTAGAACAAAATGGTGAAACAGAACAGAATGGTGAAGCCGAAGTAGTTGGCAAAAAGAAACTATCCAAAAAACAAAGAAAAGAAGAGAAGAAAATCAAAAAATATGAAGCTGAGTTACAAAGTGCTGCAGAACCACTTCCTGAAGATGTGGAAGAAGAAGTAGAAAACAAGAAAGGCAAAAAGAAGAAGAATAGGACTGAATCTGTGAATAGTGATGAAAATGTAACTGAAGGTAAAAATGGAAAAAATAAAAAACGCAAGAGACAGGATACTGTTAACAGTGTTAATGGAAACCAAGAAGCCAATGAAAATGGTGCAGAGCCTGTTGAAGCAGTTGTAGCATCTACAGGAAAGACCCAAAAGAAGAAAAGCAAAACTCAGGAAGAAGATGCAGAAGAGAGTATTTGCCTTCATGACCAAAATGTTGCCAAAATTGGAGAATTAGCAGTCAGTGATGAGAAATTCAACTGGCATGCAGTAATCATGTCTGTTTTGGAGAAGAAAGGTAATGAAGTACCATTCAAACGTTTACAAAAGAAGGTTTTGGGAGAGTACAGTGAAGCTACTGGCAGAGAAGTAGATGACCGCATAGCTGATAAGTTTATAAAGAAGTTGAGAAGCGCGCCCAACGTAAGAGTTGACAAGAATAGGGTTCTTCTCATTGACTGAGAAGTTATTAATTACGTGTTATACTTAATTGTACTGCCACACTTTGGGAGAATGTACAAATTGGATGTACGACTTGATAATTAGGATTCTATAAAGTAATACTGTTAACTCCTAATACAGTGTATATGCCATAATAGTGACAAATTAGATACTGTTGCATAATATTTCAAAATATAGTAAGATGTTAAAACCAATAGAATTTATTTCATGTTGAAAATACATACTTGGTTCTGCTTATCTGTTAATTCCTTGGCTAATTCTAAGGCATGATTTCAATGCTAGCCAAAGTGTGGAGCCAAATTGATATGGATTTAAACTAGATAATTAAATATAATTAGTTTTTTTAGGCAATTTGTGGCTCGAAGTTACAGTTTAACTCATTTTCTATATTACTGTTTTAGTTCCAATATTCTTCTTTTTACGGCAATAATAACGATGTTCTTAATATCAAATTATTGTTTTATTAGTAGTTGTTAAAAATGCTTCCATCGAGCAAAATACGTGGGACACTGTTAAAGTTTTGAGAAACTAAAAAACTAACTTCTATGGATAAAACATTTTTATTAAATTTTTTCAAAGAACACTCCACCAGCCTCTTAAACAAAGACATTAAATACATACTACCAATAGACAGGACATAGCGAACAAAATCGTGCTCCGATACTTATTACCTAGTGGTCATAAGTCGCTCAGTCTAGTATGACGCCCCTACACGTCAAGTCGTGTTTGTATCCGCTCTATGCTTTAAAAGAAAATCATTTTCTGAGAAAATATGCCGAACTGCGCATTACGCTATTGCAAATCTTGTTAAGATAAAATGACTGGACCTAACTTCGGTTTATTTTCGTAAATATTTTTGGTATTTACGAAGTACGTAATTAATTAAAATTCAATAATTTTGAGAAATAGTTCTAGAACATTTGCTGGTTTTGTGATAACGCCATCTATTGCTGAAAAGCTTAACCTTACCTTTATCACACACTGAGGTTCTACCACGAGCTCATAACGTGATCTATTTTACGACCTAAACCGAACTGTTAAAGGGATGGAGTTATATAGGGTGTATAGCTCCATCACTCTTTTTCGCTCGTACGACTGACATTTTAACATTATCATGGTAAGGCCCCTGGCCACCTACCGAGCGATAGTTCAATAATTATAAATTTTGACAAATTTAATTCGCGTGTGTGACGCCATCTGGCTTTGAATAGCAATATTCAAAGCCAGATGGCGTCACTGAGACATAGGATGACAGTTTTTCTTAAGATATTTGTTCTGATAGCCGCTCTATTGTATCTCTTTAAATCTCTTTGCTCTTAAACAAAGTTTCATGGGTCTGAATCAATTTTCGAAACATTATTTCCAGTCCGCCGCAGACACCTCTTCCACGGTCTTCTTGAACTCTGCAAGCGCGTCTTCCGGCGATGAAAACTGTATCTCTTCGCCTGATTTTTTATTTTAGGGAATAAAAAAAAATCACACGATGCCAGATTAAGACTAAGGAAGCCCCAAGACGGACCGGTGTGGTGTCCAGGAAGTCTCTCGTTTTGAGCGCTGAGAGCGCGGGCGTGTTGTCATGGTGAAGCCGCTTTGTTTCTGGATCGTATTGATAAATCCAGGATTCGTCACCTGTCACAATGTCGTAAACACGCCGAGACGAGCCTGCTTCAAATTTTTTAATCATATCACGGCCTGCTTCTGAGCTTCGGTGAGATTGTGCGGCACCCAGCGGCAAACTATCCTCATGCGAACATGTTCGTGTAGAATCTTGTGAACGCTTCCCGAACCAATCTGCAGTGTATGCTGAATCTCTTCGTATTTAATTCGCCTGTTAACTTGAATTTTTTTTTTTATTGCCAGCACACTTTCTTCCGTCCGTGACAGCCGTCGTAGGACGACCACTCCTTTGTTCATCTCCCAAAGTAAGGCGACCGCGCTTGAACTCGCTATAATTATCAGCGGTAGATGGTTGCTTTTGAAGGTCCTTCATCCATAAAAGCAATTTGAAGTCGATCAAATGACTCATCAGGTTTTAGGCTACATTTAAAATCGTAAAAAATCATCGCACGTAAATGTTCTCGATGCAGATCCATTTTTAATTATTGACTGGATCAAATTAGACCAAAAAATAGGGGTAAGGTTATAATAAGTCGCACCCAGCTGAAAATTGGTACGATTGTTCAAAACACCATCATAAATGAAATCTAAAAAGTCCTCATCGATCCGACACATGCAAAAAAAAATACTCGGGGTCAAAGGTCGCTAAAACGAGGTTTTCGCGATTTTCAGCAAAACGGTAAGTTTTAGATATCATAAAATTAGCTCAGACAAAAATTTTAGATCAGTTAATTATCTATAAAAATCTCTCAGTACTTTTTTTTCCTAAGAGCCAAAATACAGGGCGCACTGAGGGTTCCGTACAAACTTGAAAGGCAAATCACGTTTGTTAAGTGGGCCTCCCCACTTATTTATTTTATTCGGTTTTGGGGGTATGCGGAACAGAAATCAGAAATCAGAAATCAGAAACGTTTATTTCAAATAGACCAATTACAGGCACTTTTGAATTGTCAAAATGTCAGTCAGTCAAAAAAAAACAAGTGAAGCTAAATTGCACGTTCCAAAGCGTAGATCTCTATGGAGAAGAACGTGCAAGAAACTCCATGGACACTTTTAAATCATATTATGAGTTACATAAATCTTGGTTACATATTTCATGTCGCTTCTAATATGTGAGCACAATGTAGATAAATAAGAATAAAAACTAATTAAAAAGATAGAAATTGAATTAAGCCACTGGCAGCTAAGAGATGACCAGTCTCAACCGACGGCACCCGTTCACGAGCATGACGCGTGCATCAGCCTCACTCAGCTCAACCATTTTGAAGGGAACTGAATGACCCAATAACACGTGCCACCATCAGCGAGACATTTGAGTGAGCATGACAAACTCTCACCTGCCATGCTCGTAATGTCAAACAAGTTGTAACCTAATAAAAATGCTCCATGGTACTTCACATTCACAAAACTTGAAAAAAAAAAGTGCTTCTACATTATACAATACTATTGTTTCCAAATGCAAAAGGTAATAAATTATCATAAGCTCTATTGAAATAAACAAATAAAATAAAATAAGAAAGATTTCGAAAACAACAAAACAAAAAGGGGAATAGTAAGTATCTCTTCCAATAATTAGAAACATATATATTTAAAAAAAAAAAAAAACACAAAACTTAATTTGAAGGCTGTGGCTGTGGAGCAGAACCGGCATAAATGCCGGTTCTGCTCCACAGCAAGCCAAGCGTTTTTGTCAAGGATATAATCTTCCAGTTTATAATACGCTTGTCTACATAGTGTGCGTTTAATGCATGTTTTAAATTTGGACTCATTTAGTTGTAGAATCTCAACTGGTATTTTATTATAAAATTTTACACAGTACCCCATAAAAGAACTATGTACTTTTGCCAATCTGAATCGAGGTTGATCTAATTTGTTCCTATTCCTAGTATAAAAATTGTGCCTGTCACTTATCTTAGTAAAAAGATGAATATTTTTCCGAACATACATAATGTTTTCATAAATGTATTGACAAGGGACCGTCAGGATGTTTATTTCCTTAAATAGTTCTCTAAGAGAATCGCGTCTGCGAAGATTATATATGGCTCTGATAGCTCTCTTCTGCAGAATAAAAATAGACTCTATGTCTGCAGCCCGTCCCCATAGCAAAATACCGTAAGACATGATACTATGAAAGTAACTAAAATAAACTAGTCGCGCAGTATCTACATCAGTAAATTGACGGATTTTTCTGACAGCATATGCTGCCGAACTAAGCCGACCTGCCAGAGATGTTAAATGAGGACCCCATTGTAGCCTCGAGTCAAGCGTGATCCCTAGGAAAACCGTATCTTCGACGAATTCGAGTTTCTCCTTGTTCAATACTATGTCGGAGTAATTACTTTTAACATTCGGTAACGCAAATCTTATGCACTTAGTTTTTTTTCCAGTTAATACTAAATTATTAACAGTAAACCAGTTTTGGACTTGCTGTAGAGCATTGTTTACGTCATCAAGGTTTGTGGAACGTCTATTGATCTTAAAAATTAACGACGTATCGTCAGCAAACAATACAATATGTGGTTGTTTTTTTAATAGATGTGGTAGATCATTTATGTATACTAAAAAGAGGAAAGGACCCAATATGGAGCCTTGTGGTACACCCATTTTGACTTTCAAACCCGGAGAATTGACACCGTTTATCTGAATTTGCTGTTCCTATCAATTAAATAAGATTTTACCAAGCCGAGTGCAAGTTTACCTAGCCCATAATGTTCTAGCTTTAAAAGCAAGGTTTCGTGATTAACACAATCGAAAGCCTTTGAGAGGTCACAAAAAATTCCTATCGCATCTTGGGCTTGTTCCCACGCTGCAAATATATGTTTTAATAAAGTGACACCAGCGTCAGTCGTACAACGTCCTTTGGTGAAACCATACTGCTGATCGTGAAAGATTTTATTGCTGTTAAAATGGTAAAGCATTTGATTAAGCATAACTTTTTCAAACACCTTACTGAAAACCGGCAATACTGATACAGGTCTGTAATTATTAGTGTCATTATGGTCACCAGATTTAAAAAGTGGTATAACCTTACTGTATTTCATTATATCTGGAAAGACTCCTTGGTCCACACACAAATTAAATATTAAAGCTAAGTATGGTGCTATGGTCTCAATTATGGATGTGCATACTTTAACAGACATTCCCCATAGGTCTTCGGTTAATTTGACTTTGATTTGCCGGAAAGCCTTTATGACTGTCAAAGGGTTTATATGTTTGAATTGAAATTCAACCGGACAGCCTGGTAAGTTTGCTTTCAATAAAGCAATTGAAGCTTCAGGGGAGGAATTTAGAGCTTCCATTGTCCTAAGAGGTATATCGGTGAAATAATTCACAAACTCCTGGGCTACTTCTATGTTAGAGCTTTTGGGACCATGTGAAGTCTCCAATAAAAAATCCGTGTTGCGTACTTTATTCCTACCAGTTTCACTATTAATAACTTTCCACACAGCCTTAATTTTATTGTCTGCCGATTTGATCTTATTGCTAATGTACAGGGCTTTCGCTACCTTGCAAATCTTTCTGAAAAGTTTAGAATATCTATTTACATATTTATTAAAGGTTTCAGTGTTGAAGAATGGCTTAAGGCCGTACAGCTCATATAGTTTTTCCCTACTTACCCTAATACCTTTAGTCGCCCAGTCACTAAATACAAACTTAGGGAAAATATTTTTCGACTTCTTTTCAAATGCTGTATTAAATTCATTGAGTACCACTGAAAAGAAATTATCATAAAATTTATTTGCATCATCAATATCATGGCCCAGAACATTTAACTTATTTTCTAAGTTACTATTAAATTTTGTTAATTTGCCAATTGTAATTGGCCTAAATTGAATTAAAGTTTTTTCCAAGGCTGCGTGAGACTTAAAAGCTACCGTTTGTCCACTATGATCAGACGGAAGATAATTTACTATGGCTTTATCTAAATAGTCACAATTGCAGAAAACATTATCAATACAAGTAGCAGAGGTTGGAGTTACTCTAGTTGGCTCTTTAAAAACATTAGTCAAATTAAATGATTTAAAAAGGCTTAAAAATCTGCTGCTATTTGAATTCTTCTCAGAGAGTAAAGCCCCACATACCTCCGTTGAAAAGGGAGGATCCTCCAACCAGACGGGTGTTATGTCTGGTGGGCTACTGCCCGGCTATTGCCCGATAGATGTTTTTCGGGCTGTTCTATATGTTCTAATCGCGCGGAGAACTTTGATTGCGCGATGCAGGATTAGTTCTTATGTGACGTCCTAGATGTCGCTACATCACTCCCCTCCGGAGATCGGCCTACCCTACCCTTTTAGTACCTATTAGTCGTTATGGCGGCAACAGAAATACATCATTTTTGAAACAACTGTCTAGCTATTACGCGATTCATGAGTTACAGTCTAGTGACTGACGGATAGACAGACAGACAGACTGACAGCGGAGTCTTAGTAATAGGGTAAAAGAAGTGATCGAAATGAAAAATTATTTTGTGTTCGTTGGCTATTTATCGAGGAATACCTACTATACTATACTATACATACTAAGGTATAGGATATACCTAAACTATATACAACATCACGCTACGACAATTAGGAGTGGAGTAATAAACAAACACGCGGGTGAAACCTCGGGGGATAGGCTGTACAATGTTTAGCTAGGTGTATCAAAGTTAACATATTATAAACTATATTTATATAGGATTATTTGTAAAACACTAACAACCTTGCAGGACTGTGTTACTAACATCATAAAAACAACAACTTTTGTTCTTTGACTTTTTACAAAACATAATTCATTTACCAAAAACAAACCTTCAAGATTTCGTTGTTCTATCTAACACATTTCAACTCTGTATTTTGAGGATCAAGCACCCCCGCCGCCCGATCCCCACTCCCCTCCGCGATTGTACTACTCGTAACTTCGCTAATAAACTTCGTAATATTTAGAACGTTCAATTTAAATGTTTTTATTTTTGTATGAAAATCTGATAAACTAAAAAACTTTTTACAAAAAAAAAAATAACCGACTTCACTAAAAAAAAAACACTAAAAGGATCAAAATAACTTTAATTTCGGAAGTCGGTGTTTCTCGGTATTGTTTGTTTCTTATTTAACACCGACTTCCAAAATTAAAGTTATTTTGATCCTTTTAGTGTTTTTTTTTAGTGAAGTCGGTTATTTTTTTTTTGTAAAAAGTTTTTATTTCACACTTTTTAGTTGCGATAGACTTATAAACAGAGTGCCTATTTCTCATGACAATTCCAATTAACCCAAATACTGCTAGGTTACATTGTTTTATTATAAAGTTCCTGTGTCGACTTTCCTCCTTCCGGCTCCATCATCAGATCAGTTCGATAGTACCTTATAGCCAAAGAGCATCTCACGACAATTCTAATAAGCCCAAACACGGCTAGGATACATTGATTAATTACGGAGTTCCTGTGCCTACCTTCCGGCTCCATCATCAGATCAGTTCGATAGTACCTTACTACTTTTCTTTATTCCGTGGTACCTTATAGCCAAAGTGCATCTCATGACAATTCTAATAAGTCCAAACACGGCTAGGTTACATTGATTAATTACGGAGTTCCAGTGCCTACCTTCCGGCTCCATCATCATCATCAGATCACTTCGATGATACCATTTTCAACGTAACTATTCAGAATCATTCATTTATTTGTATTGTCATAGTCGCTTAACTATCTTCATTGTGATATCTATTTGAGTATGAAGTTCCGTTGACCATTTCTGGTCTTCTTCATCAGTTCCACTTCATCAAATGTTACTTTTTGACTGTAAATGCTTAAGTTCTTGATGAAAATACCAAAATTACCATAGGGTTGCCTATAATTTTTGAGGAGTTCCCTCGATTCCTCATGGATTCCATCATCAGAACTGGATTTTGAAAAAAATGGGACCAATCTGGAAGCATATCCTATGAAGGGAAAAAAAAATTTTGCAAATCGGTCCATAAACGACGGAGTTCTGAGGTAACAAACATAAAAAAAAAAAAAAAATTATAAAAAAAAAAAAAATACAACCGAATTGATAACTTCCTCCTTTTTTTGAAGTCGGTTAAAAATATGATAAATTTTTAAAAGTCATAGAACAAAAGTTGTGGTTTATGATGTTAGTAACATAGTCCTGAGAGGTGGCCAGTGTTTTACAAAAAACCCTATTAATAAACAAAAGACATCTGATAAATTTCATCCATAGTAACTGTAATCCGAGGTAAAAACCCCTAGGCACTCCACTATTCCGCTTCTTTCACGTTCATACATCGAAGACGTCTACGTCTACACCTATGTAGATCCAATAAGTACACTCAGTAGCGTGGACTAATTTAGACGTAGGCGAATGCGGATCATCGAGGCTTTTTTTTTTCATAAATTCGCAAATGAAACAGCAACTGTCGCAACCCATTGTTCAACTACATCGTCACTTACCATCAGGTGCGCGTCTGAGGTCAAACGCGAGCTTACCAATTATAAAAAAAACCTCGTTCTTAAAGAGTATTTGCTTGTGCGAGGCCATGGGAGAGGGGCCGCTTCGCCCATGCCTAACTATGCTACTGGGTTCACTAAAGGTTACTATAACCACTTAGGTACCTATCTATCCATAGATGTGCCTAACCTGGTTAAATTGTCTATCAGTTTCAAAGTATCGCTTCAGCATTATTCGAAGTCATTAATCATTGTTATTCATCAAGCGCCCATTAACATTATTTTCGTGTTCTACATTCTTAGAAAGAGTTTTTGTTAGGGCGCACGGTAAATTGGACGAGGCGCTATTGGAATTCTTTGTCAACGCTTTTCATTTATAGGAGTAGGGGATGGGTTTGATAAAATAGATGGTGTGTGAGTCGAAATATAAAGCCGGGTATAGACTGCAGCTGTAACTTAACATGCGATGTAACAAAATTCCCATAGTGTGGATGTGGACGCCTTTCGCGACTGAACCGTGCACACTGTCTACGCGCGCGAACAGAGCATTTCAACATGGTCGGTTCGTGCGCGTGCTGCGTCCACACTTATGAAGGCTGCTTTCATGTTACGTTACAGCAGTCTATACCCGGCTTGGTATACTGGTGTCTACTAGCGGTTTCGCTCGCGTGAAAGTAGAAAATTAGGTATCCGAAGAGATAAAAAATATGCTATATGCTATTCTCACTGGCGTAGCTACCGAAGGACTAGGTGGGTCAGCACCCCGGGGCCTCCAAGTTCGCGGGGGCCCAAACCTGATTAACAAACCTCTTATTGAACTAGTGAAAAATTCTTCCTTCCTAACTTTCAAAATCTAAATAAAATAGGTTGCAATACTTATGGCAACTCGTTTTAGTCAGTAAAAGTCTGACACTAGGGAGTGTCAGACTACATCCAGAGTAAAATAAGTTATTTGATGATTTACCACGTAAAAAAGGGGCCCCAATTTTTTTTTGCCCTAAGTCGTTGGTTTTCTAGCTACGCCACTGAGCCTATTCTAGGATATGATCTATGTACTCGTGAACCTCCCTACCTACCAATTTCACCCTAATCAGTTCAGCCGTTTAAGCGTGAAGGAGTTAAAAACATACACACATACGTACATATAAACTTTTGCCTTTATGATAGTAGTATGAATACTTACTGTTTTTTATTTATATATATAGGACTAGCAGCTACCAGCGGCTTCGCCTGCCTGAAAGTAAAAATATGTCTCTTAGGGACCAGTTCAGAACAAAAAGTGCTATGTGCTATTCCAGGACATGGTCTACCCGTGTACCAAATTTCATCCAAATCTGTTCAGCAGTTCGAGCGTGAAGAAGTAACAATACACACACTTACAATTACATACTTACAAGCTTTCGCCTTTGTAATATTAGTGTTATTGTTATAAAAAAAAACTTGTAGTTATCAAAAAATCGCCTTTATAATATTACATAGAGTGATTCTTATAAAAAATCTGAGCAAGTGCGAGTCGGACTCGCGCACTGAGGGTTCCGTACAAACTTACCTACATAATATGTGAATAGTTCAATTCCCGAATGGAATCTCGAAGATTTTTCGAATCGCAAAAAAAGTTTTTTTTTGTGATGTAACAACAAATTTTCTGTTTTCAGGTTTATTCTTATACCTATCTACACGATATGAACTTGCTTTATGTAAAATTTCAGGATTCTGGGTCAACGAGAAGTACCCTATGAATTTTGATTCCTTTGAGAGTGTCGAAATGGTCGTTTTTTGTGGCATAAACGACCGTATCTTTTTTATTCGTTAACTTAGAAGTTTGATTTTTTACAGCTTCAAGGGACTGCAGATCTTAGCATATGGTTTTAATTTCAACTTGATACCGCCACGCGTTTCCGAGATAAAGGGTCTTGACAGACAGACAGACGGACGGACAAAAAAAAAAAAGATCCTATAAGGGTTCCGTTTTTTCCTTTTGAGGTACGGAACCGTAAAAATGACTTATCAAAAACCCGACCGCAATCGCTTTTCAAGCAGTCTATATCTATAGTAGTTGGTGATGTTGACATTTATTTTAGTTTTTTTACATATAGTTTTTCTTCTATTTCTACCTCTCTTTATCTAGAGAAAGAGAAATCGCTAAGTATATTGGCAAATAGATAATTATCTATTCTTCACACAGTCAGAGCAAGATATTGCGCCACAATAAAGATCATATATATACACACTGAGTGTTTCCGCCATAGGCAGTCGCCCCACAGCCATAATATCTGCTCGCATTGTGCCAAGATGTTTGTTCAAGGAACAATGGATACCTACTTGGAATGTTTTGGCGGATAATATTTTATAGTTGGGTAGGTATATCCAGGGGCGGATCGTTAATTTGTGGGTCTCTAGGCTAACACTACTTGGGGCCCACCCAGGTAATTAATCAAAGTAATTGGCATTTTCTCAAAAAACTGTTTTATATTGTGCCTTCCCGTGGCACTTCATTGGACTGGGCACATTATTGCTCGCAGAATAGAAATTATCCATGAGGTCGAAAGGTCCTGGAGTGGCTACTGCATAGGTACCGTAAGAGACACATCGTTAGACCGATGGCCTCTGGTGAAAGTTGCGGGAAATTGTGGCGATTTTTGGGGTGGGCCTTTGTCTAACAGTGGACGTCTTTCGGCTGAAATGGTGATGATGATAATGGTGACTTCTCGTTCTGGTGGTTCCCGAGGTGTTGGTTGTAGTGAGGGAGTATTTCTCTATGTTAAGAATTGTTATGACTCATTTTGACTTGCTTAGAGGTCTTTAAATAGACTTCGAACACAGGTTAACTGAACTGAACTTCACCAGGGAACACGCAGTAGGTACTCGGCCAGTGGCGTAACTTTGAGGTTGTGCAACAGCTGATTTTTATTTTGTTTCTCAAAGTAGCAGAAAAGATTGGATGGACATAAATAAAAAAAAACCGGGCAAGTGCGAGTCGGACTCGCACAATGAGGGTTCCGTACATACTTATCTATGAAAACAGTTCAATTCCCGAATTGAGTTACGAAAATTTTTCCGAATCACAAAAAAAGTTTATTTTTGTGACGTAACTACAAATTTTCAGTATTCAGATTTTTTCCTATACTTGTGCTATGAGATCTTGCTTCATGCCTAATTTCAGGATTCTAGGTCAACGGGAAGTAGGTACCCTATGAATTTTTATTCCCTTAAGTGTGTCGAAATATACGTTTTTTGCGATATAAACGGTCGTATCTTCTTTTTTCGTTACCTCAGAAGTTTGATTTTTTCACAGCTTCAAAGGACTTCAAACTTGCGCATATGGTTGTAATTTCAACTCGATACCTCCACGCGTTCCCGAGGTAAAGGGTCTCGACAGATAGACAGACGGACAACAAAGTGATCCTATAAGGGTTCCGTTTTTTCCTTTTGAGGTACGGAACCCTAAAAATAGATAAACTGAAGTTCCTTCAGTTGAGTTAGGTTATGTGGGTTTTAGTCAGTAAAAGTTTGACACACCTTCTCGCCACACATCGCGAATAGGAGGACCTACTTGATGATTTTCCACCTCAAAAAGAACCGGTTAAGTGAGAGTGGGACTTGCATACCGAGGATTCTGTACAAACTTAATTCTGTAAATAGTTCGAATCCCGAATTGAGTTACTTACAAGAATTTTTCTAAATCGCAAAAAGTAATTATTTAGTGACGTAGCTACAAGGTTTTCGATTTTGATTTCCTTGCTAGAGTCAAATATGCCCCTTAGACGGATCATAAATGGCTTTATCTTTGGATTATGTTGACTTAGAAGTTTGATGTTCTTACTACTGCAAGGGGTAGCAGACTTGCGGGGATCCTGCGGTCCAATGACCCTTTACGGACCGCTACGGATATTCGTCAACTCGTACGCAGCATATTTCATTTATTTGTTTTGTTTGATTGAAAGCTATATCTACGAGCTGCCCAGATTTTTTTTTACTAAAGCAAATAGACCTGTATTTAACTAGATATTAAGTACCCTACATTCAGCTTTTTTAGCCGATTTAATTCAATTTCGAGCAGATTACTGAAACTAACGTACCTACCATTGCATTTTCTGGGACATTGATGCTTAGGTTGCAAAGATTGAAAATTACACGCCCAGCTTCGGATAGTTTAGATTTTTTATTGGTTTCATATAAAAATAGGATACCTACTTACCTAAAATGTGCAGTTTTCTGCACAAGTTTTATAGAATTGACCAAGCTATATTGTCCCTTTTTTCAATGGGGGCCCTTAATGTCCATGGGGCCCTTGGCTACAGACCAAATAGCCATCAGATAGACAGATCCGGCCATGCGTATACCTAGGTATTCAACGCATTGTTCGAAGTATTTCTTATTTTTTCGTAGAAGAAATTTGTGCGTAAGCTCTGATGGTTATTTTCGCTACCCAAGAGTCAAGACACTTATAATGACACCTACATACCTATCTACTGCCTCAGGAATTCAGTTATAGGATCTTATGATTGCGTCAGCGAGGTCAGCGACCGGAGTTTGCGTGCCTGAATTTGGGGCTAAACATATTTGATTTTACTAACTTAAGAATAAGGGTACTTTTCGGAACCTTTAAAGGTGCGACCGTCGCCGTAAAATGCAAAGCGCAGTTGAAGGACACAGGTAGGTTTAAGTCAGTAAACGTCTGATACGCCCTCTCGTTCCACACTGGAGCGGGAGAAGTCATTTGATGATATCCCACCTCAAAAAAGGTCATCTCTTTTTGTTATTTTCTCTCATACCGTTCAATGTTCCATTATTATTTGTCCATTTTACTCAGAAAACCTGTTTCGAATCCTTTTCATTCAATGATCTACGGGCAGAATACCATTTTAAATTCTGTAAAATCTTCATAAACACAATGTAGTCGTCGAGATCTTTCAAATGCTCTTTCGATCCGATAATTCCTCTGAATTTTCAAATAAAAACCAGCCACATTGGACGTTCGCTACATTCTGTTCTTCGTAGCAATACGAATAAAAAAAATTAAAACCCTTGTCTTATTTTCTTTTTATCGTCGCTTCATGTGGCCAGTCATTCGCACATTCGCTCCATTTCGTGAAATTATAACTTTCTGTACGTTAATTCTCACGTTAGGTAAGTATATTGCGAGATTTAGGATTTTATAGATCTCTTTGGAATTAATTTTTCACATTTTCAGTAACCTGAACGCTCTTTCCACGAAACGCTTTGATATAATAATTACAATCCAAATAACAAAAAACCCGCAATTGGGTATGTTTAGTTTCCGTTGAAATAATCTTCAAGGAATCCCTTTTCTATAGAAATGGAGGGTTATGTCAGAAAAAACCAGAATCTTTAAGTATTTCTTTTATTATTAATCTTTTTCTATTCTATCTACCTGTACCGTCCATTTAATGTACATATATTGGCCCAAAGAACAAAATTTTGCATACAAATGAATTTCCTCCTTTTCTTCCCCTTGACACGTTTTTTTTTTCAAAAACGCCCTCTTAGTGCTCACCTACATCTTAAGTCGTCAGTTTCTTCTTTTATTTATTTATTTAAATATCATGGAAGACTTACAGCTAAAAAAACAGATAATGGTTCCTTATCTGTTTTTTTAGCTTTTCAGGGTCCCACTTAAATATACACACAGGTTTATCCGTTTAGGAGGAGTTAGGTGACAAAAACACGTGCAGAAGAATAATATACGAGTTAGAGTATATAAAGATAGGCATAGATAAAAGTATAGATTAGTGTTGCAACAGACCTCTAAACTCTGCTTTCGCTTCCGCTTCTGCAGAAGTTACGCAAGCTTTTTCTCTTCCGTTCCCGTTTCTGGTTCCGCAAACTTTATAACAGAACTCTTAACAGAAGAATACAACGAGGAGCGAAGGGGTGGAGGGCCCGTAGAAGTTCCGCAAGCATTTTCACTTCCGTTTTCGTTTCTGGTTCCGCAAACTTCATAACAGAACTCTTAACAGAAGAATACAACGAGGAGCGAAGGGGTGGAGGGCCCGTAGAAGTTCCGCAAGCATTTTCACTTCCGTTTTGTTTCTGGTTCCGCAAACTTTATAACATAACTCTTAACAGAAGAATACAACGAGGAGGGAAGGGGTGGAGGGCCCGTAGAAGTTCCGCAAGCATTTTCACTTCCGTTTTCGTTTCTGGTTCCGCAAACTTTATAACATAACTCTTAACAGAAGAATACAACGAGGAGGGAAGGGGTGGAGGGCCCGTAGAAGTTCCGCAAGCATTTTCACTTCCGTTTTCGTTTCTGGCTCCGCAAACTTTATAACAGAACTCTTAACAGAAGAAAACAACGAGGAGCGCTGGGGTGGGGGGCCCGTAGACGACTGGACACGAATAAAAAGGCAAGAACACTGAAACAGATTCAAAGGTGTAAAAGCGGCCAAATTACTTTTTATTATATATAATTTGCCTCTGTTTAATTTCGGGTACTGTAGTAAGTAAAGTACAAAATACAAATCTTAAAAAATAAAATGGTGTTTATTCTTCAAAGTATTAAAACTTCCGCTTCCGGTTCCGCTTCCACTAAGATTTACTTTTGACATCTGTTTCCGTTTCTGCTTCCGTTAAGACACTTCCGTTGCATCACTAGTATAGATATGGCTTCCCTGCTACACAACAACACAATATTACACAATCCTCTACGCGGCTACGGCGTAGCACTTCACGCTCATACAATTCGTAGCATCAATAGGCGCTTTGACGCTGCGTGTGTGGCATCATACTTTATCACTAAACTTTGCTAATATCTATGTAGGTACTGTCGACCACATGTCGTTTGTAATATCTTGAGCTGGCCTGGGCTAGAGCGGAGTTTCAATACAACATGGAATTGGCTCCAGTATTTTCTCGAAGCTACAACATGGACAGCTTTGAACAATAAGAGACAAGTTTCTGGTAAAGGGGAGGCAATGCATCTGTGGTACCCCTGGTATTGCAGATGTCCATAGGTAGCCGTGACCATCATTAGTTAGACCGCGTGCGCACTTAAAAACCAATAAAAGTAGCCTCTGTGGTGTGATGAGAATGGGCCAAGTGAGAAATAATATTAGAGACAGTTTGAAAGTAGCGCCAGTGACTGAAAAGTTGAAATGGAATCGTTTGTCTTAGTATGTTCATGTGAAGGGGAAGGATGAAAAGCATGTTCCTAAAAGAATAACTCTTTTGAGATGCTTTTCATCCTTCCATTGAGTATTCATGTGGATGGATGGAGAGAGAAGCCAAAGAGAAGATGGATGGATTGTGTGAGGACAATCCATCCACCATGAAAGAAACGGTAGTCAGTGATAGCATGATGGTTGAAAGGACAGAATGGAAGAAAAAAACATGTTACGACAACTCCAAATAACACGCGACAAGGGTAGGAAGATGATGACAATTGGCTTCTTAAAACCTCAATAAGCTGCCGTTTGTACTGGTTTAGTTTACTGCAGTTTATTGTATACTTCAGTAACGGATCCTGACATCACACTATATCACACTAATATTATAAAGGCGAAAGTTTGTGTGTGTGTATGTTTGTTACTTCTTTCCGTTCGAAAGGCTGAACGGATTTGGATGAAATTTGGCACACGGGTAGACCATATCCTGGAATAACACATAGAATACTTTTTATCCCGAGAACATGTTCTCTTGGGACAATTTTCCAGTAACATTATAAAGGCGAAAGTTTGTAAGTGTGTGTGTTTGTTTGTTACTTATTCACGCTCGAGCATGTAAACGGTTTACGATGAAACTTGGTACACAGATAGACCCTGTCCTGGAATATTATATAGGGTGCTTTTTACTCCGGGGGTATGTTCCCTTGGGAGAGTTTTCTACTTTGACACGAGCGAAGCCGCTGGCAGCACTCATATAAAATATTGGAATAGAGCGATTGAATATTGAAACTTTTTGCTCTTAATTATGATTGTTTGAATATCTTTATGGTATTCTCAAGGATTTTATATACCCTACGAATAAACGGTATTTTTAACTCGCCCGGTTTTTGGAGCGCAAGCTTTTTATTCCGGGAGTAAATTATTTGGGCCAAATTTTTGCTTTCACGAAGTCGCTGGCATCAACTAGTACTTTTATAATTGTACATGTTGGTTCATATCAAACCATATTATGTACACCCCCCGTAGAACGAATATTAATACAAGAAACAGTCATAAAGCGACATGCCGTGCGTTTAATAGCTCGTTGTGCGTCTAAGGGCGTAATATACGCCAGTTTATTGTCATACCCGCTAATACAAGGCTGTATTTGTTATTATGCAACGTTAAAACAACGCTTAAGCATTAAGTATGGCGACAAAATGAGTTGTTTGTGTTGGCGGTTTATGTTTAACCCGCTGTGTAATAGGGACCAGGAGGTCCCTATTACCCCAAAAGCAGAAGCGTTTGTTTATTATGCTCCTCATAACTGAGATTGTGCCGTGTAATCTGCTATATCAGTAATCTGCCGACATAACGCGGAAAAAAAATGTTACTTTTGCGTTATTGCTGGGCAAAGGTTTCTCCCAAAATTCGAGTTACTGACGATTCGGACACAGTGTCCGAAACGACACGACATACTATAATGGTTTTGGTAACGCTTCTTTCCTCATATATTATAAAACTTTTTATCTGACTGTATCTACTAAACTACAGTTAAAATAGTCAGTTATAAAAAATAAAAATAAAAATGTGTCAATTCGGACACTGTGTTCAAATATACTGTGTCCGAATCGTCAGTAAGTCCAAAATTCTACCAGGTATGCTTTTGTTGACCCCCTTGAAACAGCTGAATATTTGTCAAAATGGTTTAGACGGCAAGAGAAGATTCACAAACATGTAGGTACATGAGAGTCGGCTAAACTAACTAAATAGCAAAAATACCTGCAATATCGCTCCAAAAAATACCTCGGAAAAATCACCTCTTAATACCTTCAGAAAACAAGACAAGTTACTACTTTAGTTAACTGTAAAAGAGAAAGTAAAAATAGGGGTGCGCCGCGGGCTTGCAAGCGACCTACATGCGTAACCCATTAAATCAATTACTCGGTTGATGTGGCCCATCGCAGCAGAGCTCAAACGACAAACGCTGCATGTTTATGACGGGATTTTCTCTTGCTTAGTAATAGAATGCTTTCAAATAATTTTATTTTTTGCCGTATCAGTATGTTGATAGGACATATAAGAGACAATTAAACGCGCTCAATCGTTGCCTGTTTTTAAAAGACTCGTTAGGGAACATTACCTGTCGCTGTGAATATCGATAGTCGTCATTTATATTTCTGTCAATAGTTTTCAATAATTATGTATGTATATAGGGTGACTGGTAATTAGTGTACGATACTTAAACACGTGATTGTGCTCATGATAACCAACAACTTTTACTATGGAAACAAACCAGAAATCGCGAAAAAAAATCAGCTGTTCAGTACATTTATGTTTGCCTAATGTACTGAACAGCTGATATTTTTTTCGCGATTTCGGCTTTGCTCCCATAATAAAAATTGTTTGTTATCATGAGCACAATCACGTGTTTAAGTATCATACACTAACAACCAGTCACCCTATATATGTATCTATTATATAGTATATGTATATACCTGTGTATCTAATAAAATATAATAAGTTTAATACTGGTTTTTTCACAACAATGACAGCCCCATTTCTCGTCCAAGCAATTACTGTTCATTCCAGGTTGCCTGGAAGAGATCGCGGAATGTGATAATCGACCCATCGTATGTATGTGTTTTAGTTTTAGTTTCCTTTTGTATTTGTAATGGTGTACAATAAAGTATATAATAAATAAATAATTACTGCTACTGATGATGGAAAAGACTGGAACAATTTGCCTACTGCGGTCTTCCCGTCCGATTATAATTTAGGTGTCTTCAAGGCTACAGTCAATAGGCTCATAATAAACTAGTGCGTTTCACCATCAACGATTGCATCACTGCTTACCATCAGGTGGGATCGCAGTCAAGCACTGGTTTATATTATTAAAAAAAAAAAATATTTTTTCAAAGCCGTTGACTTGATATTGACTACGGCGAATACCTTAGAACTCACACACGAGCGGCCTGTTGCCAACGACAGAGGTAACTGCAGCCGTCGACATGTCGGCGGCAGCTGTTGACGCGTCGACGGTGGCCGTCGACATTCCAACTTTGAAAATCAGTAGCAGCCGTCGTGTGTGTCAAGTGTCAGTATGCCGCTCGTGTGTATGAGCTCTAAGTCGTCGTGAAACTGGAAACATTCTAAACTATCTACCGATCTTTGTAACATTACACTAACTAGAATGATAATAGTGATGACATTTCATATTGAGCTTTCCGAAACCTTACAATGAAACGGGACACCTACTCAACTACATAAACATAGCGCGTAGATAACTAGACACCCTCAAAGGTCACAGCCGTGGAACCCACTTCTATTTCTGTTTCTACTTATAGAAAGTATAAAAGTACACAATCTCTATGAATAGGGTCTGTATGCCACATGTGGTCCGTTGGGCTTTAGGAAGGTCGTCCACGACGACTTTGGCATAGAATCACTAGCGCGTTTCGTGTCTCACTACTTTTGCTCGTATGTCGCATTTATTTTGCAACTGCATCGATGCAAACGCGTGTCTTTATTAATGCTTCATAGTTGCCAACACATGACTGTGTTGCATTGTTGCAAACGTGTGACTCTTTTAAGGGCATCCAACTCGACATACATTTTCACTGTTTTTCATTAGATATTTTGGAAACACAGTATCTTGTGGATATTATCTAGGCTCCTATTGAAATCAATTTATAAATTTTTGTAAAATTAATTCAGTAAATACCTCTGAAAATCTGTTATTTTGCATGAACTTTGACACTTCATAATTTACTTAAAAATTAAAAAGTCACGTATTCCCTGGAACAAGTTTTGTAAAATATTCGAGTAAATCACGGATTTACCGAATGCTAACAGAGTTTTCAGGCGTTATCTCTCTTTTTTCGCGTTGCCTTTTCGTCAAACATCGCGTTGGATGGCGTTAGATGAAGTAACAAGCTTTTAAACCGTGCTCGATGTTGACGATAGGCGAGTGAAAAAATAACCTCTTAATGCCGTATAGCTGCCAACACATGACTACGTTGATGCATATGCGTGACTCTATTTTTGCTGCATAGCTGCCAACCATCTGTTCTGCGCTGCCAACATATGACTGCGTTGATGCAAACGCGTGACTCTATTAATCTTGTGTAACTACCAACGATGACTGCGTTGATGCTAATGCGTGAATTTATTAATGCTGCATCGCTATCGCTACTAACCTCCCGTTTTCGGTGGCGTAAGACAGACTTTTACCGACTAAAACCCACTTGTGTTCCTTCAGTTGCCTTTTGCGTTCTTAGAACAATTCCGCAGACGCAGGTGAAGGTACAGTATAGACCAGCGATAGAACCGCAACTGTATCGTGATCTTCTTGCAATTGTAAGGCTACCAAATCGCTGCAAAAAGACACTGTGAGCGACGTCCCTTATTAGCTATTTACTTATGTATGATGTTTACAGCAGGCCTTCTGTTTCATGAAACCCGAGCGTCGACGTTCCGGGATCCCTTGCTAAGGTTATTGAGATAAATTGACGGCGCAATTAACGTCCCTTATTTTGGTGCGAGTTTGTTTTGGAGCTGGTGAGCTGTCAAAAAGCTAAACATTATTAAAACAAAAACATGATTGAATACCTACTAATCGTATCCCTTCTAATAATAAAATTCGCTTTAGATTTTGTGCCCAACATGGGCCTACTTTTTTTTATTTGAAGTGCGAAATCATTATTAAAACTCCTTCAGCTCTGGGTGGGCGAGACTCCCAAATGTCAGATTTCAGCCAGTGACTCTTTGAACCATCCCACAGATGGGCCAAAATTTAAGGTAAATATAGCTAGCAATTTTATAGAATATTGTAGCCCACCGGTACCGGAACTGTGTCCAAGCTACTAGCGGTTAGCCCTCCAAAGAAAGGAACCTCCTTACTATACGAGCCGTGTCCAGGAGAGCCGCTTTCTGAATCTAGCCCTTGATTCAGTAGGCATTGGCTGACATGACTATCGGTGCAATAATCACCGAGTCCACATCCCACGTGTCGACTGTTGGAATATATAAAAACAAATCCATCCTACTTCAACATTCTGTCTTTCAACCTTCGGTCTTTCTTTTTCTAACCAATAAATATTGTATATAATAGGTCTGAGCCCCTCGTCAGCACTTGACTGAAATCCCTAGTGTGGTTACAGTTAATGTATTCCTTTAGCCTTGCTTAGAAGCGCACGCCTCACGTATTATTACTGAAACACACCTTTCAATATAAAGTAAAGGATTAATAAATAGTTATTAATCAAATCCTTAAAACCGTGTTTGCTTTGGTGTTCACCTATTAACCCCAACATCGACAACTTCGTGAGCCAAGTCAATATACTTAATTTCTCTAACTTTCTCGGCTTTCGCGAAGTTCTCGTCATGCGGTACGGTTATATCAACAATTATTGCACGCCTCTTAATTCGGTCTACCACCACTATATCAGGCTTATTGGGTACAATAGTCCTGTCAGTGATGATGGACCGATCCCAGTACTACGAGTATGTTATGTGACCACTGAGAACTGGATCGGGCACTTGTGGTACGGCACCTCCGATTCCACAAGAGAGTATTTCAAAGCAAGTTGCTGATGGATAATCCTGGCTACAAGGTTGTGTTTATGCAAATACTCCATTAGCAAGACGAGAACACCCAGAGATAATGTGGCAAATTGATTCTCCCGGACGGTGACATGCCCGACAGATGTCAACCGTTCCGTCTTTTGCAATAAATCTCCGTTAATCGTCATGATAACTTCGTTCATAATTGCACAAACAACACCTTCGGTTTATTATTATTTTAATTGTGCTTTTGGGTAAAATGCTGACTGGTCTTCACTATCGTCTCATAAGTAACCTAATTGTAATTGTAATATAGAAAAATTGAAAATAAATGTTTTTTAAAAGAGTATCCATTTTTTTTTTAGTTGGGAAGATCATCTAATAATTATGATCAAACGAACTTCCAAGTGAAGTTCGATCATTATCATCATTATTGAAAACTCGCAGTTAACCCCAATGCAAATAAAATGAATACTGCTTTAGTTACATAGTACGCAGTCTTAGTTTTGAAAAAATGTCAATGTTATTGACTCGCAGTCAATCCCAAAGCATTTACAAAACTGATACCGATTTCTCCATCCATTAACATCACATCACTAATTAGTACATTTTTGCTTACGTTCGTCATCTGATGATGATAAATGTAATATCCTTCGTTTTTGTCTTTGTTTTTCTTCTAATATACGGATTTTTTAAACATAATGCTCAATTTTTGACAGTGTGCTCCTTTTTGGCATGTTGCTTGCAGAGCACATGCGACAGTTACCGCGCACGAGTATATTACCAAAGTACTCTGTGACGAAAAAGGAATGAGCTAAACGTCAAACGACGCGAGGTGGACATATTGAGAGTATGGAACTAAGAAGTTTTAAAATTAATAAATCTTTGAAAAATGTGCGAAGGTTACCGAGTAAGTAGGGAAACTACGTTGTTATAATCATATCTTCAAATGAAGCAACGTATTATAATTACAAGTCTGGCTCTTGGGCGGAGCGGGAGATAGTGTCAGACTTTTATTGACTAAAAACCCACTTCTGTTCCTTCTTTGCCTTCGTCCTAGGGCCCCAGGTTTCGCTTTCACACTACCCTTGGCCCCAGTAGGCTTCGACCCTGCTGGGCCCCTACGATTTGCTGAGGCCGCGTGGAACTGTCCGCGCCGTCAACTACTTGGGCTCGGTCCGGACGGTTACCGAACGGTCGGACGGCGAGCTACCCATGGCTCGCCGTCCAAAAGCCCGCGCCTACGGTGGCCGGAAATCGGGATCGGAATCCCGGCGGCGGTTGGGGCGTGAGGACCGTTGTTTCACGCGATCGGCCGCCTGCTTTGCTAGCATTACTGTTTCGCAGAAGGAGGCGACAGCCTGCCACTCCTCCTCGCTTCGGACCATGGCTCGGCGCGAGAAATCGCCGCCGCCGATCGCCCCCACGAGGAAAAGAGTATCCATGGAGATTCTTGCCGGTTCTTCTCCATAGGAACCGTGCATTCGTTTCTGACGCTTTATAAGTGCCCATGTAGGCTTATGTGAAATAAAGTATTTTGAGTTGTTTAAAGTAAAGTATTTTCAGCGTAAAGGAGTACCTAACAGACATACACACTTTCGCCTTTATTATCTTAGTGTGATTACGTACGATACAAGACAACAGAAAATATTGAAAAAGTTAAAAAGTAAAACCTTTTGTCGAATAAATCCCCAAGCAAGGCACATGTGGCGATAACTACTAAGTTATATCAATAAATTCACTTTCATGGCAGCAGACGCTTGATAACTTCGTTACTTTTGCCGGCTTCATCGAGTTCCATTGTTCCAACTGTCTTGTTGTCCAATATTGTCTAGATTTATTATTGCTTACTTTTTTTATCTTAACAACTGGAACGTTTGAAAGAGTTACCATGGCCTAGAACGTAAAGAGCAAATGAAGCAACATAGGTTCTATTATTTTGGTGGTTTCATGTACAGTCACCTCCTTTTGCAGAGCAATAATGCAAGTACTCTTGCATTATTGCTCTGCAAAAGGAGGTGACATGGTGGTGAAATGGTGTTTGGTCACTACAATTTGTCTGACTAATGAAATATAACTTTGTAATAGTTACCTTAATAACATATTTAAAATCAGACATGTAAAAATAAGTAAATTTTATTTCTTTAAGTGGAGCTTTAAAGCGTCTGACAGAAGTTTTGGTCCATGGAAAGTGTCTGACACTTATGATACTGCTTTAGAATAATATTCTACGAAACATATCTAAAAATCAGCCATAAAACATTAAGTTAAGTAACTCGTTATTTTTAGTTCCCGTTCTCACCTCGTAGCTGCCAAAGTTCCCCAAGGGGGAGCTCCACAAGTACACAGATATTCAAAGCACATGAGACGCTACTGAGAACCCAAGGTTTCATCCATGTGAAAATAAGTTATGTCTGACAGCTCTGGGATCTTAGTATAAGAGAGGTAACAGTCTGTGGAGGTAACCCTCAACCTCGACAAACACAAAGAGATTTAAAGAGATACAATAGAGCGGCTATCAGGAGAAATGTCTTAGAAAAGCTGTCATCCTATGCCTCTGTGACGCCATCTAGTTTTGAATAGCAAACACAAATTTTTGTCAAAATTTATATAAATTTAACTATCGGTCGGTAAGTGGCCAGGGGCTTTACCATGATAATTATGTTAAAATTTCAGTCATACAAGCTAAAAAGAGTGATGGAGCTATACACTCTATATAGCTCCAACCCTTTAAAAGTTTGGTTTAGGTCGTAAAATGGATCACGTTAAGAGTTCGTAGTAAAGCCTCAGTGTAAGCCTAGGGAGGGATAAGCTTTTCAGCAATAGATGGCGTTATCACAAAATCAGCAAATGTTCTAGAACTATTCATTACAATTTTGAATTCTAATTAATTACTGCGTAAATATCAAGAATATTTACGAAAATTAACAGAAGTTAGGTCCAGTCATTTTACCATAACAAGATTTGCAATAGCGTAATGCGCAACTCGGCATATTTTCTCATAAAATGATTTTCTTTTAGTGCATAAGGCGGATACCAAAGACATTAAATATATACTACCTTTGATTATATACTTGTCTAGATAGAGCAATGCAAACATACGACGCGCTAAAACTGCCTCCAATTGCGTGACATGTGTGAGTACCGCACGTGTACTTATTGTCGTCAAACTGCCAAGGTGTGCGTGTTGAGGGATGCCTGCTCCAAATGATTAACTTTCCTTTTCTCCATTATTTATTATGACGAAAGTTTAAACAAAATAGGTTGAATGAAATAATTATTTTGTAGATTAAAGAAAGAAAGAAAATACATTTATTTAGCACAGACTTAAAGACACACAATACTCCAGTTAAGTACATGTAATTACATAAAACCAACAAATAAAAAGTATAAAGTCCGATGTAAGGATATAGTAGGAATGTGTGCCTCACGGCTGCACCAAACAGGCCTAATTCAGCAAAAATCTGAAACCCAAAATATTAGAATAAACTAAAAAAAAAAAATTTAGTGCATGACGTCATGGGTTTCATTTTTTTGTAGGTATAGATAAGTTATCATTTACTGATTAAATAAATAATGTAATTTTTAAAATAGTAATGTTCTCCTGATCGAAAGATGATGTAATGATATTTGTACATAGAAATATAAAAATCAGGAGAAGTGGCAAGGGGGCGTGTGCATGTCCGCGCGACTTGCGCAAAAACGGCATACACGGGCAAATGGCCGTCAGTTATAAACTTGGGAGATTCGCGATACGTGATCGTAAACAAATTTAAAATGCCGTGTTGTGCAGTGGTTTCTTGCAAGAACCGAAGCGGTAAGAGAAGCCTGGGTCATCACGGAATCTCTTACCATAATGTAAGTACAAGTTTAATACTATATTTATCTTTAAAATCAGTAAAAACAACAAATCTTCTAATATCCCTTGCTGCTACTACGTTATTTTTGTTTTCAAATATCAAGGCGACTGTATTACTCATACAGTAAATACATCGCTCTTTTACCACTACCTAATTTCAACGCTCAGTAACTGAACAAGCAATGTTAAAATAACATAACGATACTTTATCAGTGCGGTGTATTTCATAATACGGCCGCTGTTAGTAGCGGTGAGTTAATGATGTGCCTGTATGATCTACTAATGTAGACTATCGACAATAATATCGATTGGTTGGATATCCGAAGTGAAATAATGTAAATATTTTTATTTATTTTGATTATTTTACAGAGTAGTAGAGAAATACGTAAGCAACTGTCGTAAAGTAAGTTGGTTAAATTGTAAGTTAATAGACGGAGGACAATTATTTGGTTTGGGTTATCATAAGATATCGTTTTATTTCCTTGCTTTTTCTGATTTTGATATTTTCACTTCCTTCTTAGTCTTGAAAAGCTTCGAATGCTCTATAATAATGGGCATGATTCTGGCAGAATATATGAACGACTTTATTTGTTAAGCATGGGTGTGTGTTGTATTTCATATATTTAACAAGCTCTGTACTATTTTTTTTTTTGTAACAAAAGTCTTTTACATGGTCAGGTTTAGCAGTAACCTAGGTAAAAATGATAACTAAATGTTATTTTATGTTTTCAGTTTCCCGAAAGACGCAATTTTCGCACGCTACGGAACAGCTTCTAAGGTTATACAAAGCAAAGGTCCTGTCTGGAGTACTACTTCAACCGTATATGGGTTGGTGCTGCAAACTGCCATCTAGTAGCTTTGGACTCAGTGGGAAGGCGTGCGAAGAGGCTAATTGGTGATGAGATTTGGTTAAGTCAAAGCTGCAAAGCCTGGTAGAGTAGCCAGCCTGTCGGTATTTTACAGGATGCATTTTGAAGAGTATGCGCGGGAATCGCATGACTTAACACCGCCATCATCTTTCTACCATCGGACAATCCGATGTACGGCGATGTACGGTGGCCCTTACGTTGTTAAAGCTTCTACAGTCCAGCAGACTAAGCGTTTCGCCTCGTCGTTTATACCGCGTACATCGAACGACTGGAACAATTTGCTTATTGCGGTCTGATTATATTTCGGGTGTCTTCAAGGCTAGATTGAATAGGCTCTTAATAAACTAATGCGAATCACCATCAACGATTGCATCACTGCTTACCATTAGGTGGGATCGCAGTCAAGCACTAGTTTAGGTATATTATAAAAAAAAAACACGATAAACGAGCTATGAGCTTGAAATTTGGTGATAATGTTTGATATTACTTAAGTTTTACTAAAATATTAGTAAACCAAATGATTTATTTGAAAATTTGGTACGGAACTTAAAATGTGCGAAAAATAGGCCTCGCGTGTGAAATTTTTAGTGTTGGACATTGAGGTTCTAAAATTCTGTATAATGGCCTAATTAATATAATTAATTATAAAATAAAATAAATTTTAAAAAGCCTAATTATTTATATTATTAAAAATAAAGGTTTTTGAGTTTTATGAAAACAATTTTCATTGTTCTATTATTAATATATTATTTTCTGGACATATTGATTTTTATTTCATTTATATTTGTGACCCAAAAAAAAAAATAGCACAACAAAAAATGGAATTTCGATAACTTTTCTATTTAGTCAATCACTAGCGTAAATGTAAAATAAATTGCTTTTGCACAGCACATCGACTTTTATTTGTGTGTAATTTGTATGGTGCATGGAAAATACACGCTGTGGTCAAAGAGAGAAGGTTTATAATTGACTGTGTAGTATGGACTGATTTATGAATTGCGGATGTGTGTGCGACTGCGTAACTATTGCTGCATGTGTAGTAGTGTCGGCGGTGGTAGGGAAACTGGAGACATCGTGTTCCGGTACATTTTTTACTACTTAACATATCTCCTCCTTTCTTATATCTATGTATTTGTATTTTGTCTCCCATAGTTTTGCCAAATCTCCCTAGTAATAAACTGACAACACTGGCTAATCGGAATAATACACAAAAAAACGAATTAAAAAATCGTGTTTTCTATAATAATAGTGGTTAAATAACAAAACTTACCGATGAAAAGTGATCTTAGTGTTATTATATTGTTTTCCCACATAATTACGGTACAGTCCATAGAAATATAAAAAACAGGTACAGTCTGACAGCACAAACTGGCATAATTAATTATTTTTCGTGAGCACATTATCTTTAGTTGTTTCAAATGACACTGACGTAAGGGAGAAGCGAGTCTACCAATTTTAGTAGACTTTATTTGGGCCGTTTAGTACGGTCAATGTGGCATCTAGACAAGCATATAATCAAAGTATACTACCAATAGACAGGACATAGCGAACAAAATCGTAATCCGATACTTATTGCCTAGTGGTAATAAGTCGCTCAGTTTAGTATGACACCCCCCACACGTCAAGTCGTTTGTATCTGCTTTATGCACTAAAAGAAAATCATTTTCTGAGAAAATATGCCGAGTTGCGCATTACGCTATTGCAAATCTTGTTATGGTAAAATGACTGGACCTAACTTCGGTTTATTTTCGTAAATATTCTTCGTATTTACGCAGTAATTAATTAGAATTCAATAATGTTTATAAATAGTTCTAGAACATTTGCTGATTTTGTGATAACGCTATCTATTGCTGAAAAGCTTATCCCTCCCTAGGCTCACACTGAGACTCTACCATAAACTCCACAGAGTACCTTTTTAAGACGAACTCTTACCTAACGTGATCCATTTTACGACCTAAACCGAACTATATAGAGTGTATAGCTCCATCACTCTTTTTCTCTTGTATGACTGAAACTTTAACATATCATGGTAAAGCCCCTGGCCACCTACAGAGCGATAGTTAAATTTACATAATTTATTTTGACAAAAATTCGCGTGTTTGCTATTCAAAGCTAGATGGCGTCACTGAGGCATAGGATGACAGCTTTTCTAAGACATTTCTCCTGATAGCCGCTCTATTGTATCTCTTTAAATCTCTTTGGTGGATACAAACACGACGTGTATGGGTGTTATACTAAACTGAGCGACTTATTACCACTAGGTAACAAGTATCGGATTACGATTTTGTTTGCTGTCTATTGGTAGTATATATTTAATGTCATTGGACAAACATAAACAAAAATATAAGAAAAAACATAATTTTACAAGAATAGGCCGTTGCTCAGCATATACCGTGACGCTAGGCAAATCCAGCCATCTACGGTGCTGGTTTTCAGCAATCACCGTTCGAGTGACAATTTTGACAATGGGTAGCTTGTCGTGGGGACCAAGCTGGGATTGACAGCGCTTTGTGTACTACATGCGCCTCAAGAGATGTCAGGGCAGGGGTGTTGTTAATTGACAAGGATTGTTAGAACCAATCTGGGATTGTTCGAAGAATTATCACGGCCCAGGAACGTAAAAGGCAACTTTTTTTTTATTGTTCACGGGCTCGCGCTTGACCACTATTTCACCTAATGGAAAGCGACGATGTGGTCGACGATTCGGGCTCGGTTCGGACGGTTACCGGTACGAGTTCATAGCCGACTGCAGACAGGCATTGGCGTTGCAGCATTGCCGGTTTTCAGTAAGGTGTTTGAAAAAGTTATGCTTAATCAAATGCTTTACCATTTTAACAGCAAAAAAAATCTTTCATGATCAGCAGTATGGTTTCACCAAAGGACGTTGTACGACTGACGCTGGTGTCACTTTATTAAAACATATATTTGCAGCGTGGGAAGAAGCCCAAGATGCGATAGGAATTTTTTGTGACCTCTCAAAGGCTTTTGATTGTGTTAATCACGAAACCTTGCTTTTAAAGCTAGAACATTATGGACTAGGTAAACTTGCACTCAGCTTGGTGAAATCTTATTCAACAGCAAGTTCAGATAAACGGTGTCAATTCTCCGGGTTTGAAAGTCAAAATGGGTGTACCACAAGGCTCAATATTAGGTCCTTTCCTCTTTTTAGTATATATAAATGATCTACCGCATCTATTAAAAAAACAACCACATATTGTATTGTTTGCTGACGATACGTCGTTAATTTTTAAGATCAATAGACGTTCCACAAATCTTGATGACGTAAACAATGCTTTACAGCAAGTCCAAAACTGGTTTACTGTTAATAATTTAGTATTAAATGGAAAAAAAACTAAGTGCATAAGATTTGCGTTACCGAATGTTAAAAGTAATTACTCCGTCATAGTATTGAACAAGGAGAAACTCGAATTCGTCGAGAATACGGTTTTCCTAGGTATCACGCTTGACTCGAGGCTACAATGGGGTCCTCATTTAACATCTCTGGCAGGTCGGCTTAGTTCAGCAGCATATGCTGTCAGAAAAATCCGTCAATTTACTGATGTGGATACTGCGCGACTAGTTTATTTTAGTTACTTTCATAGTATCATGTCTTACGGTATTTTGCTATGGGGACGGGCTGCAGATATAGAGTCTATTTTTATTCTGCAGAAAAGAGCTATCAGAGCCACATATAATCTTCGCAGACGCGATTCTCTTAGGGAACTTATTAAGGAAATAAACATCCTGACGGTCCCTTGTCAATACATTTATGAAAACATTATGTAAGTTCGGAAAAATATTCATCTTTTTACTAAGATAAGTGACAGGCACAATTTTAATACTAGTAATAGGAACAAATTAGATCAACCTTGGTTCAGATTGGCTAAAGTACATAGTTCTTTCATGGGGTACTGTGTAAATATAATAAAATACCAGTTGAGATTCTACAACTAAATCAGTCCAAATTTAAAGGTTGCATTAAACGCACACTATGTAGACAAGCGTATTATAAACTGGAAGATTATATCCTTGATAAAAACGCTTGGCTAAATGCCGGTCCTGCTCCGCAGCCACAGCCACTTTTACCTTCAAATTAGTTTTTTTTTTTATATATATATAAATATTAGAAGAGATACTATTCCCCTTTTTGTATTGTTGTTTTTGAATTGTTTTTATTTTATTTTATTTTATTTGTTTATTTCAATAGAGCTTATGATAATGTATTCCCATTTGTATTTTGAAACAGTAGCATTGTATAATGTAGAAGCACTTTGTTTTTCAAGTTTTGTGAATGTGAAGTACCATGGAGCATTTTTATTAGGTTACAACTTATTTGACATTACGAGCATGGCAGTTGAGAGTTTGTCATGCTCACTCAAATGTCTCGCTGATAGTGGCACGTGTTATTGGGTCATTCGGTTCCCTTAAAAATGGTTGAGCTGAGTGGGGCTGATGCACGCGTCATGCTCGTGAACAGGTGCCGTCAGTTGAGACTGGTCATCTCTTAGCTGCCAGTGACTTAATTCAATTTCTATTTTTTTTAAGTATATTTTTTTATTTTAATTATTATTACTTATCTACATTGTGCTCACATATTAGAAGCGACAAGAAATATGTAACCAAGATTTATGTAACTCATAATATGATTTAAAAGAGTGTCCATGGAGTTTCTTGCACGTTCTTCTCCATAGAGATCTACGCTTTGGAACGTGCAATTTAGCTTCACTTGTTTTTTTTTGACTGACTGACATTTTGACAATTCAAAAGTGCCTGTAATTGGTCTATTTGAAATAAACGTTTCTGATTTCTGATTTCTGTTGCAGAATGACGTTGCGACATGACGCAGCGATACGTCGCAGTGTCAAGTCGCCGCAATTATGATTCCCAACACAACTGTAGATGGCTGCGGCTGGCGGCAGCACCGTATCCTAGTTAGTACAGGATGTTCCGTGAGACAAAACGTTTGGGATTAACGACGAATAGTATCGGTGGCATTACTGATCTGGGATAGGAGGACGCGTCCTCTGCTATCGTGCGATGTGTAGTCTGGCGATGTGTCGCTAGCTGCGGAAGGTATTTAATAGAAATACAAAGAAACCAGCCCCCCTAGCCAAGTTGCAAACGATAAACGTGAACGCTTAGTAATCTCCAATAGATTTTCAACTGTATACCTAAGAGCATAAAGTTGAAAATCTATTAAAGACTACTGAGCGTTAGCGACCGGAACGAACAAAAACACTATGTAATCTTCAATAGATTTTCAACTTTATATCCAATAACATAAAGTTGAAAATCTATTAAAGACTACTGAGAGTTTACGTTTATCGTTTGTGACTTGGCTAGGGGGGCAGTAGTATCGCAGCGACTCGCCGTCTGCTGCTGCCGTCTGAAGTCGGTTACTGACTCGTATCTTAACACTGACCGTTTATTGCGAACTTTTGCTACTGTGGAGGATAGGATCTAGTGAGAACCTTTTAACCGACTTCATTTAGATTCATAATCATTCTTTTTTTATGTCACCATAGCTTCCGCTCTGAGTGGAGCGAGAGGGAGTATCAGACAATTACTGACTGAAACCCACCTGTGTTCCATCAATTGCCCTTTGCGTTGCAGTGCCACGGTAATTGTTTCGATCGTTCCCTCCTAGCCTAGCATCCGCCCTACTGGGCGACTTCCAGTTCTTAGACGCTTCTCGGTCACTGCCTTACTCCATCTGTCATCACCTTATCGAGATTACATACTAAATCTAGATTGTCTCGAAAACAAAAACGTCACAATAACGTAGATAATCTTTATTACACCAGTAGGTAAAGCCACCAAATATTTCACTGCATTATAGTCGACAATAAATCCCACTACTTTCCACGCGACCCAATACAAAATTTGACTTTTATGTAGGGTTGCCATTCGTCCGGGTTTCTCTGGATTTGTTCGGAATTTAAAGGGCGTCCGGGAAGCGTCCGAGCGAGGTTTCATTTGTAGTCCGGGTATATTTTCAAGCCATGGGACACCGCAGTCGGTCGTCAGCACCAGATAGGTACTCGTAGATATATTTCAAAAAATATTTTAATTTTTTATTAAATTAAGATTTTTTTTAAATGTCTCACTCATCATTATCTTCCTGCTTTTGTCCCGTCTTATTTGGTGTCGGCGCAACACGTTTTTTCTTCCATTCTATCCTGTCAACCGTCATGCTATCACTAACTTCCTTTTCTTTCATAACACTGTTCACACAATCCATCGCATCCATCTTTTCTTGTGTCTCACTAAAAAGTAATAAAAAAAAATTAAATAAAATTAATGACTATCGAACTATTTTAAATTATAATTAGAAGTTTATAAAAAAAGTGACGAAATGCACGGGTTCTGAGCTCTATATCCGGGGTTTTTACGCTTCTCGTCCTAGATTTTAGAGATAGCAACCCTACTTTTATGGGTCAGTGTGAGCCCTTAAATGTTTTCCTGTGTATAACAATGGCAGCGTCACCGTTGTTTAAGGGTGTGACGCCAATGGAGTGGTGGATTTATTACAATTTATGTTCGAGGGAATAGGTAGGCCTGAGGCCCTACCACGAGCTTAACGAAAGCGAAACATTTATTTCAAACAGTCCATTTACAGGCACTTGTGAATTATCAAAATGGCGGCCTGTCAAAAAACTGAAGCTAAATTGCACGTTCCAAAGCGTAGATCTTTATGGAAAAGAACGTGCAAGAAACTCCATGAACACTTTTTTAAATCATATTAAGAGTTACATAATAATCTTGGTTACACGACATGGTTGACGACCTAAAACCTGAATTAAAAAAGAAAAGTGGAAAGAAGAAAGAAAAGAAAGAAAAAAGAGAGAAAAGAAATAAAATAAGAAAGAAAAAAATAGCGAAAAAAAAAAGAAAAACAAAATAGAAAAAAAAGAAAGAAAGAGAGAAAAAAAAGAAGAGTAATGGAGCTATAGAAAGAGAAAGAAAGAGAGATAGAGCTATACAACCTATAAATGTAGCTCCATCCCTCTTGCTCGCTCGCACGCCTGAGTCCTGACATTTTTATTCATGTCATGGTAAGGCCCCTGATATAGGATAAGAGGTGTTGGATTTCCTGTAGTAAAATCTTTAATTAGAACGAACTGAGATACATATCAAACACCCCAACTAATTTACAAAATAGAAAGCTTGGCAACACCAACAGTTTTCAATCTGATTTAGCTGTTCCTTCCGGAAATACAAAGGTTTATGTTAAGTTAAAAAATACAACCGACTTCAATAGAAAGAAAAACAAAAAGGCGCAAAATAACTTTATTCTCGGAAGTCGGTGTTTCTGGTCTTGTTTCTTCGTTATTTAACGTTTTGCATTGAAGTCTGTTGATTTTTTTTTTAAAAGTCTTGTATTTTACTCTTCTTAATTGTGATATCCCTCAGCTAGAAAATGGAAAGCAACAAGGAACAGGTACCTATAGAATAAAAAGAAAAAAGAAGACACCGACGAATTGAGAACCTCCTCTTTTTTATTTCGGTCAAAAGAAAAATAAAGCGCAAAGGTGAAAAAACAAAGCTATTCGACAGCCAATCACTTGACTTCTGTCGGTATCAGCAGATAATCCGATTAGCTAATGACCCGTTCGACACTCGATTCAACGGGGCGCCCGATTATTCATGTAAAATGTAGGATCGATGGTCTCGGATCCGAGAGATTGCAGCACAATACAGACGCAGCCATTGATTAATTATGCCATGCGTCAAGCCCGCGCTGTAATAAACTTGCTGTTACATAAATCACTGGAAAATATATTTTTTACTGTCAAGCTAAGATGGTCCAGTGGTTTAGGCATGCATAAGGTTGCGAGTTCGTAACCGGGCAAGCGTGATAGATAATTAATTTTAGAAAAAATAAACAACTCAAAAAAACTGGTAAATACTTATTTTTTCTCCATGTCGTAATGGTTCAATGCTTAAGGCCTCTTATGCATGAGGTTGCGGGCTCGAAACCGGACAAGTACCAATGTGATTTTTTCAATTCATATGTACTTTTTTACTTTTTTGTACAGTTTTCCTAGGACATTACTGCTACCTCGTGGCTCGGAAAGTACGTAAAGATGTTGGTCCTCGTAGTCAGTCTAGTTGTCATTCGTAGATCTTTAACAGCCGTTACAGGTAGTCAGGCACCACGGGCCCAAGTCTGCTATTTTTATAAAATTCGTCATTCCAACACGATCCCATTGTCATTTTACTAAAAGTTCGTAATCTCGGTCGGATCGGTCAATGGTCTCGTAATAGTTGTGGTAGAATGACAATATCGAACTTATTACAGATAGTGGCACGAATCTTGAGCGCTCGGTGAAAGAGCGGGGATTGCTTTGCGCATCGTACAACATCAGTGAGCCAACCACTGTACAATGATTGCACTCCCCGCCCCCGCATCTCTTTTCATACCACTAAAGAGACCCAATATTACACTTCTGCGTGCTTCTGCGCAAGTAGAACTGTAGAAGTCAGCGCTCAAGATCCGTGCCGGTATCTGTAAAAGCAAGGACTGTACAATGACGTTCTAATGGTAGGTCACTGAAATCAATGTTATACCATTCTGACACCATTGTAATAGCAGACTTGAGGCCCAGGAAGTTTGACCATCAGCCTATCCAAGGAGCATCGTGTTGCCCAGTAATTGGCTTGTGGAGGTCTGATAGGCCGTCGCTCCATGTTAATATCCGGTTAGAATTGAAGCCGGCTTCAAGCTAGTTGAGAAAAGGCTAGGGAAATGGTTGTCAAGCTGAGAAAATCTGGTTAAAACGTAGCCAATCGGTAATCCGATTTATGTTGTAGCATAACTCGTGTTGAGTAATCCGCTTACGTCAGCCGCCAGCATACAGGTAGCCGGATTGACAAATTTGACACATCTATCCCAAATAAGTTTTCCATGTGTTCTCTGAATCATATTACTTAAACTCCGGAAGATTTGTGCAATGTTTTTCGTAGTTCAATAACTTTTCTTTTACGCTACAAAGGGCAAAAAGAAAATCAGTTTATTGGATTTGGATTGAATACATTTTACTGTAGACCAGACAAAGAAAACGTTGTCTCTAAAGCTTATTACATGGGTACCTACAAAGAATTATTCATGAATTCGAAACGGAACAAATATTTTTTTGAGGAACTCTGAATTTGGTTTCGCAAACAATTTACTTGACTCCAAATTGTTCTTTTTTATTAAACGAGAACTTTCGTACTCTATGGTAAACCTACTTATGAAGTTGAAAAAGAATTTCTCTCGTATTTAAATTATGTTAAGTAAAAGCTGTATAGGAGTAAAAATCTGGATCTCAATTAGATTATCATTAAAAACAAAAAAGATTTTTTGGAATCGTGTCAAAACTTGGCTGCCTAGAAGGGTTATTTTACTCCTTCTTGGCAGTTAAGTTTTATAAATAACTAGCTTTTGCCCGCGGCTTCGCTCCCGTCAACTGACTACTATACCTTACTCTATCCTACCCTACCTTACTCTACCCTACTCTACCCTACTCTACCCTACTCTACCCTACTCTACCCTACTCTACCCTACTCTACCCTACTCTACCCTACTCTACCCTACTCTACCCTACTCTACCCTACTCTACCCTACTCTACCTTACTCTACCCTACTCTACCCTACTCTACCCTACTCAAAAAAAAAAAAAGTATCCTATGTCCGTCTCCTGGTTCTAAGCTACCTCCCCACCAACTTTCAGCCAAATCGGTTCAGCCGTTCTTGAGTTATAAATAGTGTAACTAACACGACTTTCTTTTATATATATAGATTCGCGTTCTGAGAAATCCCCGACCTATTTATTGCCTTCTTTAAGTCTTTGAGTGAAAAATATTATATTTAGTCGATACGTGACGATTTAAAACCTATGTATTCAGAGTACATTATCACTTGAGTCTGCCGATCGTAATAATATCTTTAAAACTCCGTCACACAAGGTCAAAATACAAATAATAAATAAAATAATAAATAAATATTTCTAACTAAGATAAAATATTATATTAACTTAATCTACATACAAACATACAGATGGGCGATGGGGCCGAAAGGTTTTGGAGTGAAGAAGACGCAGCGTTGGAAGGCCTTCCATAGACTAGACCTACGACCTGGTGTGGGTCGCTTGTGGACACTTGGGGGAGGTCTATGTCCAGCAATGGAGGTCTTTGTATCTACATGATGATGATGACATACATACATGTGTCTGTATGTAAGTCATCATGAAGATACAAAAATTTTGTAGCTGACATCTCATTTCTACGACGATTCAGGTTAAGATAGTAACTTGTTTTCTCTACTAGAAGGCTTACTTACCTACCTAAAATAAACTTTAAATGTAAATATAAACCTTAATTTGTTCACTATCTTAACGATGAGGCAAACAAAATACTAGCTTCTGCAAGCAGCGTGAAAGTTGATAACTATCCCAAGGAAACATACTTCGAGATAAAAATATCCTATGTGCTTTTCCAGAATGTGGTCTACCCGTGTTACAAATTCCATTCATATCCATTCAGCAGTTTGAGCGTAGCGTAAGCGAGAAGTAACAAACATATACACACATACTATGCGATTCAAATAAGAATACGAACCTCAACGACCTCTATCTGACAAATGTCACTAAAAAGTACCTGCAGTCTGCCAGGAATATCTTTTATTTTGTTTAAATGAGTCTTACTTAAATCAAAATAAAAAAAACGTTATTGCTTAATCTAATTTAGGTAGCTAAATACACTATTTAATTATTCAAGTTATAATTAATTTAAAAACCGGGCAGTGCGAGTCGGATTAGTGCATCGAAGGTTCCGTACAAACTTACCCATGAAAACAGTTTTTCCGAATCGCAAAAAAAAGTTATTTTTTGTGATATAACTACAAATTTACAGTTTTCAGATTTTTTCCTATACTTGTGCTATGAGATCTTGCTTCATGCCAAATTTCAGGATTGTAGGTCAACGGGAAGTACCGTATGAATTTTGATTCCCTTGAGAGTTTCGAAATATACGTTTTTTGCGACATAAATAGCCGTATTTTTTTTTTGTTAATTCAACTATTTGATTTTTTCACAGCTTCAAGGAACCGTAGACCTGAGTATATGGTTTTAATTTCAACTCGATAGTTCCAAGCGTTCCCGAGATATCTATGGTCTTGACAGACAGATAGACAGACAGCTAGACGGACAACAAAGTGATCCTATAAGGGTTCCGTTTTTTCCTTTTGATGTACGGAATCCTAAAAAATATGCATAAAAATGAGATAAGTAATGTGTAATATGAAAATAATGAAAAAATAAAAAGTAATTAATATATGTCTTGTTTTGCTGACCTCACCTAGTTTGAATTGATAGCTATGACGTCACAATATGGCGGAAAGTCGATCCTATTCTTTTTTGAAACACAATATATCGCCTTTATTATATTAGTGTGATAGGTGTATCATATCTGTCATTATATTCTTTATTGTATGTACACCATAAGAACTTATAAAATAAGTAGACAACAAAGTTCATGTACCAACATAGCCGAGGTTAACTTAGGCGTTTTTGGGCTTAGCTTTATTTCTGTCGAGTGTATTGCTTCATTCAAATGTACCTTTGGCTGTCGATCTCGATATTACTTACTACTAGCTGTTGCCCGCGACTTCGTCTACGTTAAGTTGGTAAAACTGTACAATCATTCTGTGTTTGCAATTCATTCTGAAATCATCGTAATTATTTATTGTACTTTCACATAAAACTGTTAAAGGTAAAAACGCAAATTACCTACCTTCAAGATACATGTTATGTACTCGTCCAGATGCAGATGTATGAACGTCAGTCCTTGCATGCTTGCACGATTTGCGCGTGGAGATGCAACGCCGGGGCGAAACTCCGCTGCCGCGCCAAGTCGCGGCATGGCGGACAGAGTTCTGGCGGGATCTCATGGTGGAATGGCGACGGCGACTGTCGCAACCCAGTGCTGGGCACGCTACAATTATGGCGGTAACTCCCTTCTTTGAGGAGTGGCTGGAGCGGCAACACGGCGTCCTCACCTTCCGCATGACGCAGGTCCTCACCGGACATGGCAAGTTCGGGAGGTTCCTGCATCGGATTCAGGCGGAAGTAACGCCCGAGTGTCATCACTGTGCGGGCCACCCAGAGGACACGGTAGAGCATACGGTGGAGGTGTGCCCCGCTTGGGCGGAGCACCGCCGTGTCCTCGTGGAGGCAATTGGCGGCAGCGACCTTTCGCGTCGGGCCCTGGTTCAGGCTATGGTCCGAAGCGAGGAGGAATGGCAGGCAGTCGCCTCCTTCTGCGAAGCAGTAATGCTAGCGAAGGAGGAGGCTGCACGCGTGAGGGAACGAAGGTCCTCACGCCCTAGCCGCCGTAATTCCGACCCCGACTACCAGCCACGGTAGGTGCGGGCTTGCGGACGTCGAGCACTGGGTAGCTCGCCGTCCGGCTGTTCGGTAATTAACCGGACCGAGCCCAGTCGTCAAAAGCGCGTAGTGATCCTCGCGCTCCTCAAAGAGATGTCAGCAAACCGTAGGGGCCCAGCAGGGCCAATGCCCGGTAGCTAGGACCGCGGAGAATTTCTGAAAGGGAAACCCGTAGTCCTAGAACGCAAAGGGTAATTGAAGGATACAGGTGTGGTTTTAGTCAGTAAAAGTCTGGCACGCCCTCTCGCTCCACCCAGAGCGCGAGAAGTCATTTTGATGATTTCCCACCTAAAAAAAAAAAAAGAGGTATGAACGTCAATGAATAGAAAGAGTATGTAAGGGTCGTAGCAGTTGGCATTTCTGCCTACCCCAAGGGAAAAGGCACAATGTATATTTCTGGTTTATGTTCCGGTAAAACAACATTGTCACAGTGAGCACGTCACAATCGCAGCGGTAATGCCTGTCTTTGAGGAGTGGCTACAGAGGCGTCACGGCATCCTCTCTTTATGCAGGACTCACCGGATGTGGGTGTTTCGGGAGGTATCTGTATCGAATTCAGCGAAAAGAAACACTCGAGTCTCACCATTGTGCGGATCGCCCGGAGAATACGATGGAACTTACGGTGGAAGTCAGTCCCGCTTGGTATGAGCGCCGGCGCCGCCGTGTCCTCATGGAGGCGATTAGTGGAAAAAAGGCCAACCAGTAGCCTCCTTCAGTGAAGCACTACGATCGAAGAAGGTGGCTGAAACTATGAAGGATGATGAGGAAAGTGATGTTCCAGGTGTTGAAAGCCGCAGGGCGATTGCGGTGGAGCCGTCCGGTCATCTGGTCAAAGCAATCCTGAATCGACGGCGCGTAGTAATCTATGCACGACTCATAATGATGTCAGCAAATGGATAGGGCCGTCTAGGGCCAATGTCTGCTAAGGCTGCGAGATTGTTCGAAAGAGTTACCTCCTGTAAAATTTTCGCCTCAATAATGTTTCACTGAAGAGTTTAAGCCGTCAGACAGCTTTGGTAGAGGTAAACGAAGGAACATAATCGGGACACCGACCTTCAACTGGATAACGTTTGCACTGATAGTGCAAAGCCAAAAAGCCAGTGAATCCAAAAATTACCATCATCATCAACTATCTTCCTCCACAACAGTACTTATGAAGAATTTGGGAGAGCATGCTTGAATTGATTGTTGCAGCTTGATCATTTGGGGCGTAAAAATTACTTGTTCATTTACCTAGGATTTTTTGGTGTGTATTTGACTGACGTCCTCGTATATCAGACAAATGTTATTCCATAGTGGGAACTACCCTATGAAGAGTCTCCAACTTTTGAATGAATTTCGGTGAAATCTTGAACGCGTGTATCCCTGTCCAATCGAACTCGCATATTGATGGCCAAACCGAGAGGTCACTGACGCCGATTGCCTCTATGAAGACACGGCGTTTCACCAAAGCAGGATAGACCTCCACCGCATGCTAAAACGGGTCCTCCGAGCGATTTGTAAAATAGTAATATCAGAGTACTTCCAACCGAATCCGGAACAGAAACCGCGTGAAACACCCTCAACAGTCCTGAGCTTGTGTATCCATAAAACAATTAAATTCCGGTAAACAAATGTAGCAGCCGATTAGTGTTATCCCTGAGACTGGCCTCCCTCAGAGGGTGGTTCCAGTGTTGGTCACCACTCACTGCAAGGTGGTAACGTACGGATGTCGACGTAAGGCTGCAAGGAATCTGAAATACATCATACGTTGTCGAACTGTGATCAGGAACGCAAACCTTTCGACCCAGTTTTATATGAAGCAGTGACTGCTAATAATAAAACACACTATTATTAGGCCGCAAGGTACCATCATCCCGGAGGACACAGTGGAGCACACAGAGGTGTGTGTTGTCCTCGTGGAGGCAATCGGCGTCAGTCACTTCTCGCGCCGGGCCTTGTGACTTTGGGCTATGGTCCAGAGCGAGGAGGAATGGCAGGCGGTCGCCTCCTTCTGCAAAGCCGTAATGCTAGTGAAGGAGGAGGCCGCACGCGTGAGGGAACGAACGTCCTCACGCCGAGCCGAGATTCTGACCCCGACGACCAGCCACGGTAGACGCGGGCTCGCGGACATCCAGTAATCGGTCGTCCACAGCCGTCCGGCCGTCCGGTAATTGACCGGACCGAGCCCAGTCGTCAACAGCGCGTAGTGATCCACGCGCTCCTCAAAGAGATGTCGCAAAGGGCAACTGAAGGACACAGGTGTGGTTTTAGTCAGTAAAAGCTTGACATGCCTTCCCGTTCCAACCAGAGTGGGAGAAGTCATTGGATGACTTCCACCCTTAAAAAAAGAAAAATAAAGGTGCCATCATTATCATTATCATTTCAGCCGAAAGACGTCCACTGTTGGACATAGGCCTCCCCAAGTGTCACCATAATTACCGGTCCTGTGCTACTCGCAACCATCGGATTCCCGCGACCCTCACCAGGTCATCGGTCCACCTGGGGGCCTTCCAACGCAAAGTGCCATGCTACCCTTTCCGAAAATTTGGCCATGTTATTTTAAAGTCAATAATTAAATACATATAAGTATTTACTTTTATCGCCTTTGGTTGGTATCCCTTGAATAATCATGGTCAATTAGTTTGTTACAAACACGGGGAAAAAAAGAAGTAGGATTAAAAATGTCTCCGTCTAACTCCAGTTTAATCATAACGGTTTTCGTCCAATTTTAAACAATAAAACTGTCTGCAAACTTGGGCGATGGTCATTCTTCCGCCACTCAGAAAATTACGTAAAATACACAATGCCATCTATCAAATATGACGTTCAACTATCATTGTCATCATTATTTCTACTTTCAGTCTTTAGATGGCGTTGCGAGTATCTGAATTGCGTGTGGTGCCATATTTACATTTTAGTACGTGATTTTACTCGCCGCTTTGATTTTATTATGTGTTTTGATTAGTTTTTACAAAATATTTAGAAGATATCGAATACAAATGTCAATTTTATTTTGAAAAAATGGTAAAAGTTATTTTATTACAAAAAAGAATATAAAATAATGACAAAATTTTTAACTGTAGCTGGGGATCGAACGTGGCAAATGTCGTTCAATGTCGACATTTTGGATTATTGCTCACCCCCCATAGCAAATAGCGTGATAATATGTAGCCTAACAGTTGACCCGGCCTATAAGGATTATGTATGCAAAATTTGAACAGGATTGGTTCAGTAGTTTTTTCGCCAACTAATACCAACGCTCAACCATTTTACTGTTTTATTATATGTATATATATAGAAGATTCTTCATTGTGTGCCTTTATTCTAGCTTGAAATGTAAAGAATGATAGCTAATGTTTTTTAAAATAATCGAGTTGCTGACGGTTCGGACACAATATATTCAGATACAGTGTCCGAATTGACACAACTTTCATTCAATATTTTTTTTTACTGAAGATTCGGTCGCACACTGTTTAGTACAGTCAAATTAAAAGTTTTAATAAGATATAATATATGGGGAAAAAGCGATACCAAAACTATTTTAGGCTGTATTTACAGCGACAACTTCGGGTAATCATCATCATCTTCCTGCCCTTGTCCCATCTTATTTGGGGTCGGCACAACATGTTTTTTTCTTCCATTCTATCCTGTCAACGGTCATCCTATCACTAACTTCCTTTTCTTTCATATCACTTCTCACACAATCCATCCATCTTTTCTTTGGCCTCCCTCTCCCTCTCCACCCATCCACATGTATACTCATAACTCTTTTGACAACTTCGGGTTATAAATTTCTTTATATTTTATTTAAAACTTTTTTTATCTGACTGTTCTAAACGATCAATAAATTTGGTGGTGTCCGAATCGTCAGTAAAAAATATATATAGTGTCCGAATCGACAGCCACTCAAATATTCTGTCGGCAAGTTTAAGAGACGGCAACGACGGAGACTTGATCACATTACAGCACTTACACAGTTTACTCATAATAGGTTTATAAGAAACACGATGAAGACGAAATTTTGTAAGTTGTTTTTTGGAGAAATTTCAATTTTGTTGTACCTAGTCCATATTTTCTTATTTAGACCTCATCATCATACAAAAGTGATTTAATATAGGAATTTAATAACGTGGTATTTTTTATAGATGACTTAAACTAGTGCTTGACTGCGATCCTACCTGATGGTAAGCAGTGATGCAAATGATGCAATCGGTGATGGCGAACCGCAATAGTTTATTAAGAGCCATCGAGATATAAGTACTAACGGACTAGAGAAGCTACGTCAAATAACTGAATTGTCCTATTTTCGTAATTTGAATCTTTAGTTCGCTGCAGCGCTAAAATAATAACAATTCGTCTAAACCGTAACTAATTTACCACAGCGCTAGATTTGCTGCGGAAGTGTATTTATTCTCGGCAAAAAGGTCTTAAGCGCCATGTAAATCACGGCACTTACACGTTTTCATCGACAAAGTGCGGCGCGATCGCCGCAGTTGAACGAGACAAAGTAGGAATTTAGGGTGTCTTCTCTAGTACGTTAGTACTTATATCTCGATGTTAAGAGCCTATTTATTCTAGCCTTGAAGACACCGAAATTATAATCGGACGCGATGACCGCAGCAGGCAAATCGTCCCAGTCCTTCGATGTACGCGGTGCGGTATAAACGACGACGTCGCGAAACGCTTAGTCCGGGCAGTAGATGTGTCAACAATGTAAGGCACGAGTATTATCCTGATTTTCTTATTTAGACTCATCACAAGGGGACAAAGGTGGACTGAATATAGGTATTAACTTGGTTTTTATTTGTGTAATAAAAATTGAAGCCTTTAATATAGTTATACCTTGTAAATACGGTAGATAAGCACAAATGACATCTTAACTACACTTCAAAATAAACCACCATTATTATTATTTACGAATAGGTAAGTTTTTATAATTATTATAATACAGTACAGGATAATGACGGCTCTATGAACGCTCAAACATACGCACATGCGTGTCTCTAAATGTTTGTTGATCAAGATAACGCACAAATGGAAATTATTGATCACTGGGAACTTACTAAGTTTTTTTAAACTAAAAATACTAAAGGATTGCTTTAAAAGTGTAATCTCACTCCAAAATCCTTCGCTTGCATAAGTTTAGATATAACGCATCACTTTTATATTTCCTAGTTTTATTGTTTAACACAATTGTATGTACCTCCGCATTAATTTTACATATCCGTAATCTGGACATACACTTTATTACACTTAAAAAGCATAAGAAAAGCGATTAAAGCGATAGTGATAATTACTGATCAATGAGCCTAACATCCTATTACACTATATACACTTACAAGAAGGTCTAAGTCGAGTCATGAATCATAATGTTAGTCAATTGAGCTACTATGACTATAGCAAATTAAGCTACCGTCTGTTAGTCATATCCATGACAATATCTAATGTTATTACCAAAATAGAGCAATTAAAAATTGTATTAACAAAAGGTTTAGGAAGAATTTAAAACCAAAAGTATATCGGAAGTATTGTCGCTCATTCTTTCAAACTGTTCAATTGCAAGTAATATTTTTAAAGACAGAGATTTGTCTCTTTTGAATTGTAATGAGTTAGTTTCGTCTTAACAATTCAGGCTTCCCTGATAATTGTTAAAAAGTTATCACCGGTTATAGCCTTATCCGAAATATAAACTACATAAATATTATATTTTTAAAACGATTCACTAGATATGGCAAATCATTGAACATTACAATAATTACTACGGCATTTTTTTTATTATCATGGTATATTAAGTAATTCAACATTAAAGTAAAGTTAGCAAATTAAAAAGACTAAAATTCACTTGATTTAATTAAAAAAAGGTTTATTAGTCAAATAATATCTGAAGGCAATAACAACGTAACTATTTTATATTTGTATTTAAGCGAATTCAAACTTTTTGCAAAATATCTATTGACTGCAACAAAATACTCGTTTGCAGTCAAAACAATATTCTGTATTCCGATATGAATGCAGCTGTACGTGATTGGCCAAGTAGTCGGGCTGTAAAACCCCAGAGAGCGCTTCAGTCAGATATTTCGTTTCGCTAGACTTTGTTAGTTTTTTAATGCTTCCGACCACGCTGTCGAATTCTAACGCGGTTTCCGAACGCTTCGCGGTCATGCTTAATTTACTGTCAAATTCGCTGTTCGAATTTCGAAAAAGTTTTCCTCATATTTATTGCAAATGGAATTTGGATAACTTGGCAAAGGAAATGGAATTTTTCAGTCTATTGCAGTCGTTTAGTTACTTAATATTCCAGTAGATGAAATTCCTGAAAATGATTATAATCTTTTCTATTGGTTGGTGCTGGTGCTGGCGGGTAGATAAAAACATATTTATTTCAAACACATTTAAAAACATTCCCCCTATACTTTTTCAATGTGCTCTTAAAAATACCGGATTGATCGATTGTTACATTGGAAAAGCTTTGGTTATTACATTTTATGAATCGAGTCCAAACAACACCGTACTACGATATATTCGACGTCAGTTTTATAAATGGATAATATTTTTGTATGTGGAAAAGATTGATTTAACGGTTTTTAACTAGAGCTGACAGAGTCCGATTTCAACCGAATCGTGCGAGTTTTGAATTGTAAAACTACAGACTAATGAGAAAATCTGGAATATGTAAACACGCCTTATCAAAACTAGACGAAGATGTTTCTAGAGCAATTTAACAAAAATAAGCTGTGTTTCGGTACCTACTTACATGATAACATAAAATATAACTAAATCGAGACTTAATAACAATATACGGACACTTTATCTCAAAACCGCGGCAATGTTTTTCTTAAAATTTTAGTTTTTATTATTTTCTATTGCATCTTTTACTTTCGCCTTTTTAAAATTAATATAGTAAATAAAGCATTACTACTTTTTATTTTCATAAAAACGTTTTCACTTCGAGAATTTACATACTTTAATTTACTACAAAAAAACTTGATAATGTATTTTATTTTTAACATACGATATAAGTGGAGGGGGGAGTCCGATGGATGCGAGACGCACAGGAACGTTCATTGTGGCGACACTTGGGGGAGGCCTGTGTCCAGCAGTGGACGTCTTTCGGCTGAAATGATGATGATGATACGATATAACAAGAAAAATAAAAACACTTAACTAATTAAAATTACATAATATATACACAATAACTCCTACCTAAAATATGGCGTCAAAAAATTCCTCCGCATCGCTGTCGACTGGAAGTGTGCCCAAAAGACTGGCGGCATTGCCACGTTGTATGGCATTGCTTAATCTCTGACCGAGGTAAAAGCCAGCCCTTTGGTCACGCGAAGTGTCAACTAGCCGTTTGGATAATTCTTTAAAAAGCGCATGAGCACTCGGACCCCACGGCCCAAGAGTCTCAACCCCAAACGGCTCAAAAATATAACTACCGACGAGGTTGTTATATTTTCGCCGCTTGAGGTTCTATTTACTACATAGATACCTATTATTTCCACATGACAAGTAAAGAAAATTCGTCACCTCGAATACGTGTATTTCCGCTTCAAAGCTACTTATAAGCCACATTTAAATTACGATATAAGCGTTGAAAGTGACGGAAGTAACACCAGCGTCATTTTCATATTCCATAACTGGGTGTGAAAACCGCACACGTGTGGAAATCGTGTGGAAAAATATATAATATGTGGAAAAAAAAATATGAAGTCCTCATGAAAAGCGGTGTTTCTGAAAATGGAAACGATACACATAATAGTGTGAATGTAATGTACGAATGACGGTTGGCGCAGTGGTTGAGCGATTGGCTGCTACGCTGCGTGTCACAGGTTCGATTTTATGTAACGAGTAAGGGCCTGCACACTTGAGACAAGACTGTCTTAGGCAGACTAGACTAGTAGTAATACTACTAGACGCAGACAGCGACAAAACTGTTTTGTCTACGACACGGTGCACACCATCAAGGCAAAACAGTCTAGCGGCGTACGGCCAGTGTTGCCAACTTAGTGGATTTTCCACTAAAACTGGTGGTTTTAACCCCCCATTTTGTTGCGAAATATTGGTTTTAGTGGCTAGTGGATTTTTCTAGTGCTTTAGTAAAATTCAATTTCTTACTAAAAATGCGATCACTCGGGTGTAAATTAGCACCATAGAATCCATAATTATCATTCTGATACCGACGATGATGCTGCAAACAAAAATGATTCGTCTGAAGACGAATTAATACATAGCTGTTATTGAATAATTTGTATGTTGATTTACCTACTAATGTTAATTTACCCACAAATGGTATTTTTATCAACTGATTGTTCATTTTTATCAGTTATTATTAAAGGAAACTAATAACCTATATGCCTACTTATTTTATTTCGTACAACACACATTTTTTTAGTGGGAAATTTTGCGATTTTGTGTGTGGGATAATTTTTGTTAGTGGTTTTCTGGTGGGTTTAAGCTGTTGATCCCCGCACGAACGCCGGCTCTCGGGCGCCATTGTCTTACTATTGTGTCTCTAATTACACTACTCAACGAGTTAAAAGTGACTCTAGTGGTAAGTTAGTGTAACTGTTGGCAACACTAGACGTCTCAAAACAGTCTTGTGGCAGATAAGTCTGAGGTGTCGTAGACAAGTCTGTCTAAGACAGTCTTGTTTCAAGTGTGCGCAGGCCCTAAAATAAAACCTTCATAGATTTGATAGATTAGATCTTCATACATTCCTTCTTTTCCTTTTGTGTTGGCACAAATTGTCCTACTAATTCTACTTCTCTACAGTTTTTGATAACATGAGAGGTTATTTGTTAAAAATTTATGGGTGCCAGGCACAGTGACCGCTGGGTAAAGGGCCTATTACACTACTCGATATTAAGACAGTCTTAGTCGAGGTCTCGTAGTGTAATAAGGGTTAGACCGGTCTTACTCGGAACAAAAATAAGACAGTCTGAATATCGCGTAGTGTAATAGGCCCTTAAGAGTCTCCATGTTATGGTTTCCTTCAGAGCAGTGGTGCTCGAGTGGTAAAGGCTCCAACTTACGAGTTGTAGGTCGTGGGTTCAAACCCTGCCAGGCGCATAACTTTGTGTAATTTATTTCATTACCACTGCTCTTAAAACGGTGAAGGAAAACATCGTAAGGAAACCGGCATGTCCTAGAACCAAAAATTCGAAGACAAGTGACATTTACCAACCCGTACTGGGCCCGCGTGGTGGATTACGGCCCATTCCCTCTCCCAGAGAGGAGGCCTGAGTCCCAGCAGTGAGAACATTATAAGGCCGACTGTGCTATGCTATGGGTTCCTTCAGATAAAAAGCGCCGCCCGTCGAGGTTGGTCCAGAAAGAGGTAGAGACATGATTTAGACTCGTAATACGAAGACTGTTTCGAGACGATACCGGAGACGAATGGAAGGACTTGGAGGCCTTTGCTCAACAGTTGGACAGTAACGGCAAGAAAAAAAATTCCTCATTTATGTAAAACAAATAGATTATAGATTCAAGCGAAGAATAGTTTAAATGCTCGTAGTAAGTACCTACGCCTCCGTTTTGTGCTCGGGAGGCAAAAGCGGCCAAAATCTGTAGCTACGTTTGGCTTCATCAACCACATCTCAACAGATAAGTGTTTGTCCGGGTTCCCCGTGGAATTATTTTCTGCCTTTACATAAGAAATAGAAATAGAATATAATGGAACCGATCGTACTATAATTACTTGAGGATATTATGTACTTCTCGAAAAGGCTATTGAATAGGCGTTTGAATCTCATCAAGCGGGTGGGTCTTAGTTGTGTGTGTCGGTACATTCAGGTGTATAAGTATGGTTTATTCCAAAATTTAACACCGACAAATGCCCACCAGTGGAGATTGTTACTTATTTTTCGAAAAATCCCCACTAGGCTGATATTGTTTAACTAGTGGGGATTTCTGGAAAAAAAATAACTATCCCCACTGGTGGGAATTTGTCGGTGGGTATTTCTGGAATAAACCCATTTATTATGTCACTGAGCGCTCAAAAAAATGTTCACGTAAAGCTACACTGCGCTTTCGTGAGACAGAAAAACTGTGAAATTATAGAAGTATCTATAATTTCACAGTTTTTCTGTTTCGTTGATGGGATGCCATAAATAATACCAAAAATATAAACCATTTAATATCGCTTCGCATTTATAAGCAAAACATTTAAATTTCGAACACAAAACATTCAACCCTAACCAGGAACACTAAGTAAAATCGTCAAATCATATTGTTTCACCGATTTAACTACAGACCGTGACAAATCCTTTGTCCCTAAAACATATTGTGAAGATCAGTATTGTTACCATATCCATTCCAACCTTATCGTCAGTACGCAGTTAAATTCGCTCGTCGACTCATGAATAAACAGTAATTATTCATTCAGCTATTGTTTTCAGATCATTTCGGAAGTATTCGGATCATTTCGGAAGTGTTCGGATCATTTCGGATATATTCGGAACTGTTCCGTCCGATACCCGGAACGGTTATAATTCAGATTCGGTAACTGTTTTTAGGAACGATAGCAATTTGATTCATTTGTTTTGTTTGAATGTTAGATATTTGGTCGTTATTTTTTTAGGTGTTGCCGTTTCATTTGTTGACTCATTTGTAATGTTGTACCACATCTAAAAACTTTGAATGAATTGCGATTAGATGAAATATTTTGATGGTTTTCATGTAGTGAATAAAAATTTAAGTTAACCCGTACCGGGTGTTATAATCACTCATCCGTAAGAAGCCCACCAGAAGCAAATTCATGAGTCCCCCTAAATCAAATCAAATCAAAATGACTATTTGTAAGAAATTGATTGTTTACGATGAGAGATAAGGTATAGCCTAAAAGTCACTGTATGTATTCTGCCTGCAAGAAAGCATGAAAATTATTTGTATTTGTTTCATTTGTCATGCAATCCCATTATTATTACCATAGGTATTGTAGCGACATCTATGGCGTCACATAAGAACTAATCCTGCATCGCGCAATCAAAGTTCTCCGCGCGATTGGAACATATAGAACAGCCCGAAATCATCTATCGGGCAGTAGCCCACCAGACATAACACCCGTCTGGTTGGAGGATCCTCCCTTTTCAACGGAGGTATGTGGGAGGTATGTACTCTCTGTTCCGCATACCTCCAAAGTATAAATGATAATTATTTTGCAAATAGGTTTTTAATTCATTAAACCTCGAGCGAACGCCGGCGTTCGAACGTCATTGTCTTTCTATTGTGTCTCTAATTACGCTACTCAATAGGACAACACTTTTACACGTCAACATTTTCATCAGTTTAAACTAGATGAGGCCGGTGTTTCCTCAAAGTTTCTTTTAAAGTCTATGCAGCAAACAAGTAAAGGTCAAATCATATGAGAACCATGCATATTGGTGTCTGAGATGGTCTTTTGAGGACAGATTTGAGTGGACGTGTCCAGTCAGTGCAAGCATTTTGTCAGTATTCGTGTAGCTCAACTCAAAATTACTAAAGAGCTCTAACAATAATTTTTCAAACATTCATTTACTAATTAGGTACATAGATTATTAAAACTAATTTCCAATAAATTCAAAGCTATCCTATAATACTTATTCCTCTTTATATCAGTCACTTTTTTGTCATTGGCCATGCAATCAATAGGAATAGTCCTTGTGATGCCTCATCGTAATAAAGAACTATAATTTCACGTCCACATTTGTGTTTCAATCCCAACTTCAATCGATCAGAATCACGACCGCGAGCGAATCGGGATGATCTGTAATTATTTAGCAGTCATTACACCCCGGGGGTATAGCTTCCATGCGGGTACATCCTGCCCGCTCCGAGATTGTTCTAACAGCTGTAGGATTATGATCTCAATGGGGTTGACTGGGGCTTAGTGGGGTTGAAATATCTCGCGAAAGATGGGTAGATGTGGAATGTTTCAGTATTGTGTTGAATGTTGAGGTCATGACACGAACCTTTTTAAAAAAGAGTTGTGGCTTGTGTTTAATTTTAGGGGAAAAAATATAGAAGAAAGAAATTACAAAGTAGAATATGAAAGTAACTTTTTAAATGAATTAAACAAGATATAATATGCTGGGCTACGAAATGAATATAAAATATGTGAGCCAGGCTCAAATGGGATTGGGCGGGTCACGTCATCGTCATGCATAGTGAGCGCTGGGCAAGCAATTCTACGCAGTATTTGGGATTCTGCGGATGGAAAGCGCCGTAGAAGCCGGCCCAAAGAAGTGGCGAGATGATTTAAAGGCGTATCATGATGACTGGTTCAAGACAGCGTGGGAGAGAATGGAAGGACACAAGGAAAATTGTGCGAACCCTTTACCTAAGAAAATGAAAAAAAAATGGCTCTATAAGAGGCGAAGCTAGGAGTTTGCGTGTTGCTTTCTAGATGTTTTTTTTTATTTTTAGGTGTGAAAGTCATCTGACACATGACAAATCTCGCTCTTGGGTGGAGCAGGAGATAGTGCCAGACTTTTAGATATCGGCATGGATCTTGAGCGCTGACTTCCACTTGCGCAGAAGTGAAATATCGGGTCTCTTTTTAGTGGTATGAAGTGAGACGCGGGGGCGGGGAGTGCAATCTTTGTACAGTGATTGGCTCGCCGATGTGTACGATGCGCAAAGCGATCCCCACACTTTCGCCGAGTGCTCAAGATTCGTGCCAGTATCTGTACATCTAGAAAGCAACACGCAAACTCCTAGCTTCGCCTCTTATGGAGCCATTTTTTTTTAGTATGGCCGCTTTTCCAAAATAACATTGCGTGGTACGAACGACCGCTTGATCACATCATACCTCGGTAGTCCGTCCGCAATGTAATAATAATAATAATAATTTATTCTTGTTCTTCATCTCCGGCTTGCCTTTATTGGCCGGCCGTAGTGAACACTGACGAGGAACTGAGCTCCCACCTCTCTCTTGCCTTTATTGGCTGGCTTGAGTGGAGATTCGCAAGAGCAAACGTGCTCGGGAGAAGGATGTATAATCCAGTAAGGTGCTGGTAGGGATCTTGACCGTACTTCCGGGATTGTCCTGATAGCCGTGGTATACCTCTCCACTCCTCAAGCACCTCAGGATATGTTGCCCTCTTGTTGCTACGTCACTTCGTGCTAGCGGCCGTTTTTGGGGGCCCATTTATTGAGTGTGCAAGTCACCCCCTGCCGTTTTTCGATGCATATTAATAACGTTGTTCAGGCAGGGGCCATAGTCTTGACATAGTTCCATGTTACCAGTCCACTTAAGACTCCAAAAACCATAGCCCTATTATCTTTGTTCTCCATATGTCGCAACAGTTTTTCAATAACCGGGGGTTGTCCTTGGGTGCACTAGCATAGCGCGTACAGGGATAATCGTCGGTTGATATCATGTTCCTTTATAATTATCTAAAGGGCCTCTGCGAGTTGGCTTCGGCTCCTCGTACGCCTCCCAAAGGTCCAGGACCTCAGCGTCCTGAGATAAATAAAATATAAAAAAAAATAATAATTTATTTATTCGGATAACAATGATCCATAATGATTAGTAACAATTTAAAACTTATAAACTATGTTAGTAGGTACAAAATACAATCACAACATACATTTTATTTTACAATTTAATTGAATAATAAAAAATAAAAATAAAAAAAATGAATAATTGAAAAGTTTAAAATTGAATAATTTAAAATTTAATATAATAAAATTGAATAATTGAATAATTTAATAATTTAACAATTCCAACAATTTCCTGTAATGTAACTTGCATGCAATTTACTTGCAAGTGAAAACGCGGCCTAAGAACACTGCAGACTCCGCTGATTCATAGATTATTTTTTATTTGGTACTATGTCGACTGGTCTACATTGTCGGACTCTCATATTGATATTACACTACTGAATTATTATAAAAATCTATATTTGTTTTAAACGAGATATCGTAGAGTTCCTTTCCGGATCTTCTTTACATCAAAAGTCCAATGGGGACCTTGCACTAGCATTTGCTGTTTTATAAATGTCCCTGTAGATCTATGTGAAATAAAATATCTTGAAACGAATTAATACAAAATCAATAATAAAAAACTTAATCATTTTCTTACGACTCATTAAGTGCAATTTATGATTTCTTATCTTCAGAAATGTTCAGTTCCATATGAGTCTAGTAGGGCCGATGCCCGCTAGGACCGCGGGAATTTTTGAAGGAGTTATCATGGTCCTGAAACGCAAAGGAAAACTGAAGGACATAGGTGGGTCAGTAAAAGTTTGACACGCCCTCTTGCTCCACCCTAGCGCGAGATGTCATTTGATGATTTTCCACTCACCTCAAAACAAAAATATGTTCAATTCAAAGTATATTCAAGTAAAAACCAGGCAAGTGCGAGTCGGACTCGCGCACTCAGGGTTCCGTCCAAACTTTCTTAAGTAAATAGTTTAATTCCCGAGTGGAGTCTCGAAGATTTTTCCGTATTGCAAAGAAAGTATTTTTTTTTGTGACGTAACAACAAATTTACTGTTTACAGATTTATTCCTATACCAGTGCTATAAGACCTTGCTTTGTCCCAAATTTCAGGATTCTGGGTCAACGGGAAGTACATTATGAATTTTGTTTTCCTTGATAGTGTCGAAATACACGTTTTTTGCGACATAAACCGCCATATCTTTTATTTCGTTAACTTAGAAGTGTTTTTTTCACAGTTTCAAGGGACCGCAGACCTAAGTATGGTTGTAATTTCTCCCCGCGTTCCCAAGATAAAGGATCTTGACAGACAGACAGACGTACAACAAAATGATCCTATAAGGGTTCCGTTTTTTCCTTTTAACTAGCCCATTAAAAATATGAATCCTGTCTATCCATTACTGTACGTCGCGGTACGTAACCGCATAACCACTTGACTGATTGCTGGGCAACCTACAGCGACCCACACACGGGAACGAAGGCACTGATAAATTTCTTACAATCTGTTTTTCGACATTTCTCCGTGTCAGCCATTAACTTTGCTACTTCTAACTTCCCACCCAACGTAAATCCTACCCCAAAATTTTTGTAATAAGGTTCTTATTTCCATGTGGGATATTTAAGTGCCTATTTCGGTACTTGTTGTGTCTTGACAGGTGCGTGTAGCCCCTGATAGCGATAAAATATGAGCACGTTACGCTATTACTTATGTTTAGCAATTGGTACGGAGCGGGATTAATTTTGGTATATTTATAATTTTGGGACTAATTTTCCGAGATGCTTCTTGCAAAAAAGACTAATAATATGGATAGAAGATCGAAAAACTGGGCAAGTGCGAGTTGGACTCGCGCACTGAGGGTTCCATACAAACTTGAAAGGTAAATTGCGGTTTACGATTTATGACGTATTAAAAAAAACTACTTACTAGATCTCGTTTAAACCAATTTTCGGTGGAAGTTTGCATGGTAATGTACATCTTACGTTTTTTTAATTTTATCATTCTCTTATTTTAGAAGTTACAAGGGGGGGGGGGGCACATTTTACCACTTTAGAAGTGTCTGTCGTGCAAACTATTCAATTTTGAAGACCTATCCATAAATATCCCACACGTATGGGTTTGATGAAAAAAAATTTAAGTTTCAGTTCTAAGTATGGGGAACCACCAAATTTTTTTTTTGTGTGCAAATCTTAATGCGGTTCACAGAATACATCTACTTACCAAGTTTCAACAGTATAGTTCTTATAGTTTCGGAAAAAAGTGGCTGTGACATACGGACGGACAGACAGACAGACATGACGAATCCATAAATAAGGGTTCAGTTTTTTACCATTTGGCTACGGAACTCTAAAAATTGATTTTGTTATATCGCTCCGTGCCAATTGCACTCAACCCGTGATGCTTCCTATACAATCGTCCTTACCTGATTATGACGTTATTTAGGTATTATACATCTTTCTCTAGTATATTTTGAAATTCTCTTGTAGTTATTATCTAGGTTTCTTTTGAAAACAAAATTTTGTATATGACTAATCCGGGAAAAACTTCTGAAAATCTGCTATTTTGCAAAAAAAATACGTGAACTTTGGCCCTTAAATATCCTCATCGTGAAAAAGTAAAGAAAATATATTCATGGAAACCTTGCGCATTAAATCGAGATTCTGAATGACAAATCCTCTTTTCAAAAACTTATAAAAGATTTTTGAAACAAGTTTTTTGAAATATTCGAGTAAGCTACGGAAGTTACTGAGTGTCCAGCGAGCGTTCAGGCTTTTTTCGCGTTACATCTTTGACAAAGATTGCGTTGGATGAGCTTTTCAACCATGGTCACGTTGACGTTAGACGGACCGGGAAGAATTTAAACTAAAAAGAAACGTCCACTGCTTGATATTGATTTAAGGTTGCCCCATACTCCAATATTGAGTATTTTAAATTTTTATATTTTAAACGGCGTAAATATAATAACCTCATCGGAAGTTATATGTTTGAGCCGTTTGGGGTTGAAACACTAGGGCCATGGGGTCCGAGCGCTCATCGAGTTGTCCGTGATATCAGCAAACAACTGGTCGACTCATCGCGTGACCAGAGGGCTGGGCTTTTCTTCGGACAAAGAATCAGCATTGCTATCCAACGTGGCAATGCTGCCAGCGTTCTGGGCACTTTTCCCATTGATATCGATGTGGATGAATTTTTTGATGCCCAATAATTTCTTTTTCTACCCGTTTGTAAATATTATTATTTTTTATCATCATCATTTCAGCCGAAAGACGTCCACTGCTGGACATAGGCCTCCCCCAATCGTCTCCACAACGACCGATCCTGTGCGTCTCACATCCACCGCACTCCCGCGACTCTCACCAGGTCGTCAGTCCACCTTGTGGGAGGCCTTCCGACGCTGCGCCTTCCGGTGCGCGGTCGCCACTCTAGAACCTTTCGGCCCCATCGACCATCCGTTCTACGAGCAATGTGCCCTGCCCACTGCCACTTTAGTTTGGTGATTCTTCGGGCTATGTCGGCGACCTTGGTTCTCCTGCGGATATCTTCATTCTTTATGCGATCACGCAAGGAAACTCCGAGCATAGCCCTTTCCATCCTTTCCTTTTTATTATTTTTAGTTTGTATAAATTCCTATTTAGTTATTAATATTTATTAGTTTTGACTGAGAGCAGTGGTGGCCGAGTAGAGCAGTGGTGGCCGAGAGAGCAGTGGTGGCCGAGTGGTAACGGCTCCGACTTAGGAGTTGTAGGTCGCGGGTTCAAACCCAGCCAGGCGCATTACTTTCTGTAATTTATTTCATCACCACTGCTCTCAAAACGGTGAAGGAAAACATCGTGAGGAAACCGGCATGTCCTAGAACCAAAAATTCGAAGACATGTGACATCTACCAACCCGCACTGGGCCCGCGTGGTGGATTACGGCCCATTCCCTCTCCTAGAGAGGAGGCCTGAGTCCCAGCAGCGGGAACATTATAAGGCCGACTATGCTATGCTATTAGTTTTGATGGTCGTTAGCGTAATTGAATAATTAAAAATTGCATAACAAAAAAAAAATAGTAGTACATTGATATCGGAGTATCTACTGAATCATAATTACACAGACACAGAGAAACTATTGGAAGTTTTAGTATGATTTTAGGTTTAGTTTGTAAGTTGTTATTCTGTAATTTCTGAATACATGCACCCGTAGTGATAGTCTTGTAAGTGATGACCTGAAACACAGGTTTTATAAACCTAGCTCGGGCAACATGTAACTATTTTGTGTAAAAGATGAAATAAAGATTATTATTATTATCGTTTATTCATTCTTATATACATATAAATGATATGTTAAAAATATTTCAATAAAAAATAAAAATAAAACATTTAAAAATACATATAAAAAATAGTGTCCCACCGGTATCGGGTACAGGGTCCAAGCTACCGGCGGTCAGGGCTCCAGAGAAATGAACCTCCTAACAATACGAGCCGTGTCCAGGAGTACCGCTTTCTGAATCAAGCCCTTGATGCAGCCGCCTAACGCGAGCCTCCTACGGTGTTGGTCGAGGCTGTTGGCTATTAAGCCGTTGACTAACACGACTATCGGTACAATGATCACCGAGTCTACATCCCACATGTCGACAACCTCGCGAGTCAAGTCAATATACTTGATTTTTTTGTCTTTCTCGGCTTTCACGAGGTTCTCGTCATGCGGAACGGATATGTCAACAATCATTGCATTATTATTATTATTTTACTCTATTTTCCAGACGAGTGCTTTATAATCTGCGACCGCAATAGAGTATGCTAAAATAACCAACAGATTTTAACTTTGGATTTGAATTAAACCGAACAAAGTCCTGCCATTTTATAAATATTTTTTTTATGTTCTAGGTCATAAATGTTGTAAATTGGCGATAAATGAAAACCTTAGCTTTATTAAAACGGTTCGGCTGTCGTACAATGAAACTACAATGTATGATTCGCTAGAAGTAAAACAATTATGGTTAGATCCCAATGGAACCTTTTTTAATAAATCTTTTTTGTTTCTTGTAAATATTTTTAAAATAAGAAGTAATAAAACAAAATAGTTTTTTTGTTAGTTATTTCCCCTCATCCTTAAGTTCCTGGCCTTCTAGAGCCATCCAATAACATTTGGTCCATTTCCTCTCTTTTTTAAGAATATATGTATTTGAATGTATTTTTGAAATTTTTCTCTTCAAATTTACTCTATTTCTTCTAAAATAATATTGCAACCCTACATTGTTCTGCTTTTCAAAAGAGTTACCGATGTTCTGGAATGCAAAGGGCAAATGAAGGAAGATTGGTGAGTTTTTAGTCAGTAAAAGTCTGACACGCCCTCTTACTGCACCCATAGCGAGAGAAGTTGTTTGATGATTTCCCAATTCAAAAAAATACCCTTTTAACTAAAGAACCAAAAATACTAAATCTATTCTGTTTACTTAAATTATAGCGACCGGACTGGGGCGGTTTGGTTCAGGGTCCGGATCGGATTAATGGATTATGTAGAAACGGAACGGAATCTAGCGTATTACATAACAGATTTGTATAAAAAAATAAATAGTCATCATCTTCCTGCCCTTGTCCCGTTTTATTTGGGGTCGGCACAACACGTTTTTTTCTTCCATTCTGTCCTGTCACTCGTCTCGCTATCACTAACTCCCTTTTCTTTCATATCACTTCTCATACAATCCATCCATCTTTTCTTTGGCCTCCCTCTCCCTCTCCATCCATCCACATGCAAATTCATAACTCTTTTAGCAACATGCGCTTCATCCCTCCTCTTCACATGACCATACCAAGATAACCATCCAAAGAGATAAAAAAATAGATGGTAAAACTCTCAATTGGCGCAAATACTGTAGCCTTATTGGTAACTAGCTTCTGTCAGCGGCTTCGCCCGCGTGAATGAAAAAAAACAAACAACAAAACAAACAAACAAACAAACAAACAACAAACAAACAAACAAACAAACAAACAAACAAACAAACAAACTTCAAACTTTGGACTCCCGTTTCAACCCATTAGGGGGTGAATTTCGGAAAATCCTCTCTTATTGCTCGCTTACGTCATAAAAGGAAACCTTGTGCAAAATTTTGCGCTTCTAGCTCCAGTAGTTTCGGCTGGGCGTTGATATGTCAGTCAGTCAGTTTCTCCTATAGATTACAGTTTTTTGAGCCTTTTGGGGTCGAAACGTTTGGGTCATGGACATGGGCTCCTTTTAAAGGAAATTTAACAACGACTGGTCGACACTTTGTGTGACCAGAGAGCTGGCTCGATTTTTATTTAAAGAATTAGCATTGTCATTCAACGTGGCATGCTGCAAGTCTTCGAGGCACATTTCCGGATAACAGTGACGAGGAGGAGTACTTCGATGCCTGCATTTATTCTGTTTTTAGGGTTCCGTACCTCAAAAGGAAAAAACGGAAAACTGATAGGATCACTTTGTTGTCCGTCTGTCTGTTTGTCTGTTTGCCTGTCAAGCGGAGCGCGCGGAGGTATCGAGTTGAAATTAAAACCATAGACTCAGGTCTGCGGTCCCTTGAAGATGTGTCTCCTATAGCATAGGTATAGGAATAAATCTGAAAAAAGTAATTTTTTTTTTACGTCACAAAAACAAACTTTTTTTGCGATTTGGAAAAAAAATCGAAACTCCATTCGGGAATTGAAGTACATTTTTACATAGGAAGTTTGCACTAAACTAGTGCAAACTTGTTTAGTGCAAACTAGTGCAAACTTCAGGCAGCAAGCAGGGAAGCCTTAGTGCGCGAGTTCGACTCACACTTGCCCAGTTTTTTTGTATTTATGTACATAGTTAGGTTTAGAGTGATAAATACTTAATTGATATTTAAGTTTCTTATGTAGGTATATATAAGTGTATAAAATAAAAATTAAGAATAGAAAGGTGGTAGAACTAACAACAGCAAAAAAAGTAGGTAAAAGTATGAAAAATTATCAATAGGGTATCGCTATTTTTACATAGATTTAGTAATAGCAGTAAAACTTCGGGAATATTTTCTTTTACCACTAATTCCAAATCGAAAACAAGAGCCCTTACAATCATAATGTTTTGTTACTGTGAAAGAAAAATAGGTGTGTATGTGAAAATCCTAGTCATGACAGCTAGAAAATCGTAGGGATTCGAATCACTGACTGTCTAGGGAATATTATTTGTTCTTTCATACGAAATTATTTGTTACTCTTTTTTATTTTCACGAAAATCTAAACTTAAAACATAGACCTATGGTTTATAAGATTTTTTGTTGAAATTTTAGGGTTCCGTACCTCGAAAGGAAAAAACGGAACCCTTATAGGATGACTTTGTTATCCGTCTGTCAAGATTCTTTAAAAAAAAAGATTTTGCGATTCGGAAAAATCTTCGAACTCAATTCGGGAATTGAACTGTTTTTATAGGTAAGTTTGTACGGAACCCTCAGTGCGCGAATTTGACTCGCACTTGCCCGGTTTTTTAATGACAGGCTCGTATTTTACCTCTATCTCACCTGATGCTTATCTTCGACCACATGGTCGACGATGGAGCACGCTTGCCTAGAAGTATCCTATTCACTCTTGATTTAAAGAGCCCTGGTGTTGATGCTATTAAGAACCACCGACTCCAGCATGGAATTCCACTGCTTAGCTGAACGCACAATGAATGTGTTTCCAAAACATGTGTAAGTAACTAAACTAAAACCCTGGGTATCCACCCCAGGCTTTTAGTTATGTTGGATTTCTCTTTTTTTTTCTTTTTTTTTAATTGATATAAACCAGTGCTTGACTGCGATCCCACCTGATGGTAAGCAGTGATGCAGTCATTGGTGGTGAGACGCACTAGTTTATTAAGAGCCTATTCACTATAGCCTTGAAGGCACCTAAATTATAGTAGTCTTGATAACATTTTGGTTAAAATTGTGAAATGTACCTAGTGTCTAGATTACTTTAGATATTATTCAAGAAAGCCATTTTCAATTTTTCATTTTTTGGCTCTGGAGACAGGCCTGGTTGTCCTAAACCGGGGTTCTGTCCCCACGTGTGTGCGGATGCGGGGCGAGTCGGTGGTGGACATTTCGTTCGCTAGTCCCGCTCTGACACCGCGTGTCGTCGACTGGCGCGTCATGGAGGGGGTGGAGACGTACTCAGACCACCGGTACATCCGGTTTGACGTTTCCGCCCAGACTTCGACCGCGCCAGTCCAACAGACCCCTTGCGGTCCGCGTTGGGCGCTGAAGCAGCTGGACCGGGAGCTCCTCCTGGAAGCCGCGATGGTACAGGCCTGGGTGCAAGCACCGGACAGGCCTGTTGACATCGACGTCGAGGCAGAGTGGTTCCGGGAGGCCATGTCGCAAATCTGCGACGTGGCAATGCCCCGAGTCCGGCCAGGACGTGCCCGGCGCCAGGTGTACTGGTGGTCGCCAGAGATCGCGACACTGCGTAGCGCGTGCAATGCCGCGCGGCGCCAGTACGCCAGGCACCGCAGGCGCCGCATCCGTCCGCCGGATGCGGAGGCCAGAGAGGCGGAGCTGTACGAGGGATACAGAGAGGCGAGACGCACCCTCCGAGCGGAGATAAAGCGGGCGAAGGTAGAGGCCCGCAACGTGTGGCTGGAAACTCTGAACGGAGACCCATGGGGGCGCCCCTACAAGGTGGTGCGAGAAAAGCTCCGCCCCTGGGCTCCCCCGCTGACGCAGAGTCTCCGGCCCCAGCTTGTGGAGGGTGTGGTTAGCGCTCTGTTCCCCACGCGAGGGGAACACTCTCCCCCGCCTATGGCTCCGCCACCTGCGGTGTCCAACATGGACCGCGACGGCGACGACGACGACATTGCTCCAGAGGTGACCGAGGTAGAGATGCGAGTGGCGGTACGTAGGCTTAGTGCCAAAAATACCGCCCCAGGACCCGATGGCCTGCCTGGAAAGGCCTGGGTCCTGGCCATGGAGGAACTCGGGCCTCGACTAAGAGGGCTCTTTAGCGCATGTATGGAGAGGGGCCAGTTCCCACTTCGCTGGAAGACGGGGAAACTGGTCCTCATTGCGAAGCCGGGGCGCCCTGCGGACTCACCGTCCGCGTACCGACCCATCGTGTTGCTCGACGAGGTGGGCAAGCTCTTTGAAAGAGTAATTGCAGACCGCCTCGTCGCGCACCTAACACGGGTGGGGCCGGACCTTTCGGACGGCCAATTCGGCTTTCGCAGGGCGCGCTCTACGGTGGACGCCATCATGCGCGTGCGAGCCCTCACGACGGGGGATGCGGTGTCCCAGGGCAGGTGTGTCTTGGTGGTGTCTTTGGACATCGCCAACGCCTTCAATTCCCTGCCCTGGGGTAGCATTAGGAGGGCACTCCGGTATCACCGGGTGCCTGACTACCTCTGTCACGTTGTAGAGGCTCACCTGTCGGACAGGTACATTATCTACCCTGGTCACCTAGGAGAGTGGAAACGGCGAGAGATGTCGTGCGGTGTTCCGCAGGGATCGGTACTAGGACCACCCTTGTGGAACATCGAGTACGACTACGTGCTGCGCGGCGATCTACCTGACGGGGTCAGCGTGGTCTGCTACGCAGATGATACGCTGGTCCTGGCGCGGGGAGAGTCGTACCAGGCGGCGGTCGAACTAGTGACACGCGGGGTTGCGACAGTCGTGGAGAGGATCCAAGAGTTGGGACTCGAGGTGGCATTGCACAAGTCCGAGGCCATGTGCTTCCACGGCCCTCGGAACGCGCCACCATCGGGATCCCAACTAACGGTAGGAGGAGTTCACATTGGCGTCGAGTCGACGATGAAGTACCTTGGACTTGTCCTCGACAGCCGATGGAATTTCGAGGAGCATTTCCGACGTCTGGCTCCCAAACTGGATCGTACAGGGGCTGCCCTCAAGCGGCTCCTGCCCAACCTAGGGGGTCCAGACGCCTCCTGCCGGAGGCTCTATGCAGGAATCGTTCGGTCCATGGCCCTTTATGGGGCGCCGGTATGGGCGCCGTCGCTTCGAAAGCGACCGGCAGCCAAGCTGAACGCAAGCCAGAGGGTCATGGCCATCCGGATGGTGCGGGGATACCGCACGATTTCCCGCGAAGCAGCGAGCCTCCTTGCTGGCCAACCACCGTGGGATTTGCAGGCAAAAGACCTTGCACGCATGCACGATCTGCGCATGGAGATGCAACGCCGGGGCGAAACTCCGCTGCCGCGCCAAGTCGCGGCATGGCGGGAAGACTTCCGGCGAGATCTCATGGTGGAATGGCGACAGCGACTGTTGCAACCCAGTGCTGGGCACGCCATAATTATGGCGATAAGTCCCCTCTTTGAGGAGTGGCTGGAAAGACCTCACGGCGTCCTTACCTACCGCATGACGCAGGTCCTCACCGGACATGGTAAGTTCGGGAGGTTCCTGCACCGAATTCGTGCAGAAGAGACGCCCGGGTGCCACCATTGTGTGGACCGCCCGGAGGACACGGTGGAGCATACGGTAGAGGTGTGCCCCGCTTGGGCAGAGCACCGCCGTGTCCTCGTAGAGGCGATCGGCGGCAGCGATCTCTCGCGCCGGGCCTTGGTACAGGCCATGGTGCGGAGCGAGGAGGAGTGGCAGGCGGTTGCCTCCTTCTGCGAAGCAGTAATGCTAGCAAAGGAGGCGGCCGATCGCGTGAGGCAACGGTCCTCACGCCCCAACCGCCGCCGGGATTCCGATCCCGATTTCCGGCCACCGTAGGCGCGGGCTTGCGGACGGCGAGCAATGGGTGGCTCGCCGTCCGATCGTCCGGTGACTGTCCGGACCGAGCCCAAGTCGTCGACGGCGCGAAGTGTTCCACGCGCGCCTCAAGGAGATGTCAGCAACCGTAGGGGCCCAGCAGGGTCGAGGCCTACTGGGGCCATGGGTGATGCGAAAGTGACCCCCGGGGCCCTGGAAAAAATGGCAAAGAAGGAACAGGAGTGGGTTTTTAGTCAGTAAAAGTCTGACACTGTCTCTCGCTCCGCCCAAGAGCGGGGGATGTCATTAGATGATTTTCCCACCCGAAAAAAAAAAAAAAAAACCCCAGGCTTTTAGTTATGTTGGATTTCTCTTGATAACATTTTGGTTAAAATTGTGAAATGTACCTAGTGTCTAGATTACTTTAGATATTATTCAAGAAAGCCATTTTCAATGAACAATAAAAGCAACCTGGCTTTTGTTAATAGAAACATGTGCTAAGTGAATTTCTAGTTAATCAGATTAGCTTGGTTTGCATTCATCTTTTGTAAGCAAACAATACAAGACTTTGTCAAAGTCTGAATAATCCTACTAAAATTCTGAATATAAAAATATGTATGCTTGGGTGTTTGTTAATCAACTACATTATTGCTATTCAAAATGATTAGGCATTTGACTGACCTGTTGGTCTAGTGGTTAGTGGCCCTGACTGCTATGCCGGAAGTTGTGGGTTCGATTCCCACCCAGGACAAATGTTTGTGAGATGAGCACGATCATTTGTTCTGTGTCTGGGTGTAATTTATCTATAATATGTATGTATTTAGAAATATATTAGTATGTTTATCAGTTGTCTAGTACCTATAACACAAGCTATTATATATATATATATATTTTTTTTTGTATCTTATTTATAGTGTCTCTCGCTTCTTCTCTGATTATAAAACTCTAACTATTGTAAAGCCATACCTCTAAGCTTTAATACGACGTACTGTTTGTCTGTGTACATAAATATTTTTTGTTGGGGCACAGATCTATACAAATTCCGGCCATGTCTCTTACGCGCTGAGGTCGACTATGTATTGGATAAGGACATTTTTTATCCCCCTTGTACATTCCCAAAGGATTATTTTCGGCCGCCATGCCGGCGAAGCCGTTAGTTCTACTACCTAAAAGAATATTTTTTTAAAATTTGTGTGATCGGATGTTAAGATGCTTGTCACGTCCGTATTCACGGTTTAACGGATTTGCATGAAACTTGGTACACGGGTAAGTAATTTTTTTCTATTAAATCATTCATCCCGATCTGAGTGGACCGAGAAGGAGTGTCAGTCTTTTACTGGTTAAAACCCACCTGTGATCTTTCAGATGTTCTTTGCGTTCCAGGGCCGTTCCCTCGAGATAAAACATTTTAATCGCAGGCAAAGCCGCTGGCGTAAGCTAGTATTATTATATTCAGCAAATCTAAAAGTTTATCTCAACGTTAATTGATCCAGTGGGTTTATTATAATGTAAAGCTGGACAAAAAGATGAAAATACTGAAATCTCGTGCATTGTGAGCAGATGAAGTGCTTAACAACTGCAAAACTTTATTTAATGGAGTTGGGTTGATTATAGATTACATTAAACACACACACACTACTACTATTACTTACATTTCATATAATTGTAATTTATTGACAGTCTTATTAATTTTAATTTTAATGTATTTAATTGGGTTTCATTTTGGTATTATTTTATTTGATTTTAATGTATTGTTGTGCGTTGTGATGTGTTTTGATTTTTTAAATGGGTATATTTGACCTGAATAAAAATATTATTATTATTATAATTAAGTTCGTAAACAGTTTGTCTGGGATATAATTGTGTCTCACATACAGAGACTCTTTTTTTTTTCCAATTCTCCTTTCGCAGGTATGCTGGAAGAGATTTCCGTAGAACTAAGCATCACCTATGTTCCTGTTTTCTGTTTCCGACTTCTTTTCTTTTATTATATAAGTGTGTACATGAATTGTTAAATAAATAAATAGACATGATTTTCACCTTCAAATATCGTGGCAGTTTAAAAAAAAAACACTTGTCATCATTTCAGCCGAAAGACATCCGTTGTTGGACATGCCTTCTCCAAGTGTCGCCATAATGACCGGTCCTGTGCGTCTCGCATCTATCGGATTCCCGCAACCCTAACCAGGTTATCGGTCCACCTTGTGGGAGGCCTTCCAAAGCTGCGGTACGTGGTCGGGACTCCAGAACCTTTCGTCCCCATCGATCATCTGTTCTGCGAGCAATGTGCCCTGCCCTCTGCAAAGAAAAAAGAAAGAAAGAAAGAAAAACATTTACCACCACCACCACCACTAAAGTTAAAAACCACCACCACCACTAAAGTCGCTACTAAAGTTTGGCGATACTTGGGGCTATGTCGGTAACCTTGGTTCTCCTGCATCTTCATTTCTGATGTGATCACGTAAGGAAACTCCGAGCATAGCCCTTTCCATTATCCTTTGGGTAACTTTAAGCATCCTGATGATGATCGTCATCTATACTAATATTATAAAGAGGTAAAGCTTGTTTTTATGTTTTTTTGTTTGTTGGAGGTAATCTCTGAAAGTACAGCCCCCCCTAGCCAAGTTACAACCGTTTCGTTTCGATTCTCTTTTGTCGGCCGGAGTCGGCCACGCCTCCGATTCCTTTGTCCTGACGTCATTTCAACGCTCAGTCACGTGGTCAGAACAAAGCAATAAGAGAGGCCTGGCCGACTCGAGGCGATCGACGAAAGAAAATCTAAAAGAAACGGTTGTAACTTGGCTAGGCCTTTTTTTTTTTTTTTTTTTTTTTTTTTAAGGTGGGAAATCATCCAAATGACTTCTCGTGCTCTGGGTGGAGCGCGAGGGCGTGTCAGACTTTTACTGACTAAAACCACACCTGTATCCTTCAATTACCCTTTGCGTTCTAGGACTACGGGTTTCCCTTTCAGAAATTCTCCGCGGTCCTAGCTAGCGGGCATCGGCCCTGCTGGGCCCCTACGGTTTGCTGACATCTCTTTGAGGAGCGCGAGGATCACTACGCGCTGTTAACGACTGGGCTCGGTCCGGTTAATTACCGAACAGCCGGACGACGAGCTACCCAGTGCTCGACGTCCGCAAGCCCGCGTCTACCGTGGCTGGTAGTCGGGGTCGGAATTACGGCGGCTAGGACGTGAGGACCTTCGTTCCCTCACGCGTGCAGCCTCCTCCTTCGCTAGCATTACTGCTTCGCAGAAGGAGGCGACCGCCTGCCATTCCTCCTCGCTCCGGACCATAGCCCGAACCAGGGCCGGACGCGAAAGGCCGCTGCCGCCAATTGCCTCCACGAGGACACGGCGGTGCTCCGCCCAAGCGGGGCACACCTCCACCGTATGCTCCACCGTGTCCTCTGGGTGGTCCGCACAATGATGACACCCGGGCGTTGCTTCCGCCTGAATCCGATGCAGGAACCTCCCGAACTTGCCATGTCCGGTGAGGACCTGCGTCATGCGGTAGGTGAGGATGCCGTGTTGCCGCTCCAGCCACTCCTCAAAGAGGGGACTTACCGCCATAATTGTAGCGTGCCCAAACTTGGCTAGGCCTGCTGGTCCGATTGCTAAAATTTTTTCATCGGTTGAAAGCTGCTTTATTCCTGAGTGACATCGGCTATATTTTCTGTACGCGGGTGAAGCCGCGGGCAAATGCTAGTTAAGCTATACCTATGTATGTTTTCTACTTTCACGCGGGCCAAGCCGCGGGCCAAAGCTAGTCTATACTAATATTATATAGAGGAATTATATCATTCAAATACTACTGGACCGATTTTAAAAATTCTTGCCCCAGTAGAATGCTAGTTTATTAGGTACTGAGTGACATAGCTAAATATTTTCTACTTTTATTTCATTTATTTTATAGGGTTAACAAACAGCAGTCAGATGCATCATATGATGATGTGGAGGCAGCACTAGTGCGGGAAACCGCACTAGTGCAGAAATAGTGCGTGCTCTCCCCCGCCACAATATTATTACATTTATCGCATCAGGTTGGGCGCGCGTCGACCCCCACGAGTCGCCGGTCAACCCCCGTTTATTCATTTCTTCGTAAGTGTATTGAAAAAAGTCGTTTGACACACGTGCAAATATGTCACTGCAGCCCTCGGTCTCCACCTCGGTCGCAATGACAAACTTTCTGCACTTGTATCAAGATGTACTATTATACGGGTGGAGCCGCCGGTAGATTATTGATTATTATATTTGACAAATAGAATGTCAATTTGTCTAGAGCCTATAGATTAATTTAAAAAGCCCATGTACCTACTGAAAATGATAAAAGCATAATTTATAAAGCATTTGCATTTCGAAAGTGCCTAAGAATCTGTATTTAGGCCATTGCGACAAGGTACAAAATTTAATATGCAACATTAGAATCACACAAAAGCATTATCATTTTTACACAGGAAGTCGACAACCTCGACACCCTTTTACCAACATAACCTACTTGGAAGAAAACATCGAATATGAGAGGAAATAGGTCACTAATGTCACTTCCACGTAATTAAGGTCTTGGCTATGGGGACGAGTTTGCGCGGGTAAGATGGCGGGCGCAATGCGTTTGCCTTCATACTGATTTGATTGGCGGGTGCAACTCGATGTGACCGAGCAGCTTACAATACAATGGCTATCCGAGGTGTTTGACATCTGCGCTCATTCCAATCGCACTTCCCTAGGTATGTTTTGTCTTCAGCTTTTTCAGACATTTGTAATGCAAATGGTGTCTTAAAAATCAACTTAAAATAAGGACACAATACTTAAATCGATACTTAGGTGGTGATGAAATCGATAGCTTGGTGGTAATCGAAATTAGCGCGAAATATGAATTCAAGTTTAGCTTATACCTATTGCCGGCCACTACAACACCTCGCGACGCACTGTAGCCGCCTAATCGCGGCCGACAGCGACACCGCGACCGTCACTGCTCCCGCCACCGTACCCGTCACCGCTTCCTCACCCGCTACCGCATCCACACCTGCTCTGGTCTCCGCGTGTTCACTCTGAACAAGACCTAACGCACCGCCACGACGTGCTTGAATATAAAATGACATGCGTAAGGAAGCGAGCAAGCGCGTACATAAATTATTATCATTTGAGCTTAACAGAAGACTTTTGACATGAGATTTGTTTACTGTGCGCAGGGTGGTGGAGTTAATGCTTTGATTAAAGGTTCTATGAATACCTATAGGCTTGACTTGAAAGATACTCGTATATCAAAACATGTGTGTTCTGAAATTGAATTTGTTCCGCAGATGGTAAATGTTTCTTCTAAAACAAAGATAGATCGAGTTTCGATCAAACTCTTTTTCTTTCTTTCTTTATTTCTTTCTTTCTTTCTTTCTTTCTTTCTTTCTCAAATTAACACCAAGCTTATTTATCTAGCATTATCAAGTTTAGGTATTCTTGTTATGCTTGCTATTGTCTAAAATTAAATAGTATTATTTTTTAATCTAAATGATTTTAAGATTAACAACTAAAAAAAAACAGTTAAGTAACAGTAAGTTATAATGACAGCCAATAACAAGTCTTCACTTGTAAAGTACAGAACAATAGATATTAAATTTTATGGACACTAGGTATAGAGATAAGAACAAAATAATAGATTTTAGTTTTATTTATTAGGAAAAACAAACGATTACGAGTATATCTTGTAATTTTACAGTGAATTATAAAATTCAATATCATCTTCCTGCCCTTGTCCCGTGTTATTTGGGGTCGGCGCAACACGTTTTTTTCTTCCATTCTGCCCTGTCACTCGTCATGCTATCACTAACTTCCTTTTCTTTCATATCACTCTTTACACAATCCATCCATCTTTTCTTTAGTCTCCCTCTCCCTCTCCTTTCGGCAATTTATTGAATTATACGATTCAATAAATTATACATAAATTCACAATCAAATACATGCTAAATAACTAAAACCTACATATACTACAGTTTCAATTACAATTTTGCTCGCATTGCATATCAATCTAAATAATAGGTCTTTACCTATGAAATTCATCATCATCACCTTCCTGCCCTTGTCCCGTGTTATTTAATTTTGGGGTCGGCGCAACACGTTTTTTTCTTCCATTCTGCCCTGTCACTCGTCATATTATCACTAACTTCCTTTTCTTTCATATCACTCTTCACACAATCCATCCATCTTTTCTTTGGTCTCCCTCCTATGAAATTAATTGCCGATTTTTAAAACGGGTTGCTTTGAAGTGTTATATCTTTGGATTGACTTGGAATTATAAGTTCAAATAAACTATAAATTAAAGGTGCGTTATTTTTTTTTCGAAATTAGGTATTTATTGGTTTCTTTGTGTTTTGTATTTTATGTAATATCGCAGTACTTATAACCATTTTTGTATGAAATCTAAAAAAAAATACTTAGCACTCTGGCTATAAGGTAGGTACGTACTATATATAGAGCTGATCTGATGGTGGAAAATAGGCACAGAAACGACGAATTATATTCATAGCAGCTTTGGACTCGGTGGAAAGGCGTGCGAAGAGGCTAATTGGTGATTCAGATTTGGTTAAATCCAATCTACAAAGCCTCGAGCACAGGCGTAGGTTAGCCAGCCTTTCGGTATTTTACATGATGCATTTTGGAGAGTGTGCGCGGGAATTGCATGACTTGATTCCTCCATCTCCTTTCTACCATCGGACAACCCGACGTACGGCGAGTATTCACCCTGAAGTTGTTCAAACTTCTACGGTTCGGACTAAGCGTATCGCTTCGTCGTTTATACCGCGAACATCTAAGTACCGGAACATTTTGCCTGCTGCAGTCTTCCCGTTCAATTATAATTTAGGTGTCTTCAATGCTAGAGTGAATAGGCTCTTAATAAACCAGTGCACCTCACCATTAACGATTGCATCACTTCTTACTATCAGGTGGGATCACAGTCAAGCACTGGTTTATATAAAAAAAATATATATATGTATATATATACGTTCTTCTATTATGAAATGTCTGTTTATTTGTTACTACGACCAAGTCACCATGATAGTGTTGTATTGTAAACCAGGTATGCAATTACGATAAAATATAGCGTCTCTCTAAGGCCCCGAAACTCTTCAGTAACGGGTTAATTGTGACGTCAGCTCCTCTCGCCCTGCTCTGCTCATAATTAATCAGAGGTCGACGGTAGACAAGCCCCGTATAACGTTGTTATCGCTCTGGCACACGCCCCAACTTCACTCGTTTCACACTTAGTTTAAGTGAGAAATAGGGCGATATGCTTTTTAAAACAATGTTTTGCAGTTTATGTTATAAACTTGGAAGGAAAATGAAGTTTGAGTCTGTCGGAGACTTTTTTTTCGGTGGGAAAATCATCTTATGACATCCCCCGTTCTTGGGCGGAGCGAGAGATAGGTAGTGTAACTTTTACTGACTAAAAACCCACTCCTGTTACTTCGTTGCATTTCGTACCAGGGCCAAGTCTTCCTTTCAGAATCAGACCCTTGGCCCCAGTAGGCTTTGAATCTGATGGGCCCCTCCAGTTGCTGACATCTCCTTGAGACGCGCGTGAAACAGTACGCGCCATCGACGACTTGGGCTCAGTCCGGACGGTTACCGGACGGTGGGTGTGTGTTGGTCCGCTTACAACTCTGCTTCCAGTGAAACTAAGAACATTGCCAGCATGCATGTTGTTGTTAGTATTGTATGACAATTTGGTTGATCGCATTTTGTTTTTACAATACCGTCAGGAGTTCTGTTTGCTTTCTGCTTGATATTATGGTATTCGCGTCAGAAAGCACCCGAAATAGGGTGCATGAAAATAGTCACTTTTTTTGAGTTGGGAAAGCGAGAGGAATTGTCAGTGTGTGGTGTGTGGGTGTGTGTGTGATTGTACTTAATCTAAACTAATATTAATGAAAAAGAGGAAAGATCAGACTTGTTCTGACATACCCACCTGTGTTCCTTCAGTTGCCCTTTGCGCTCCAGGGCCACGATAACTCTTTCGAAAAATCCCGCTCCTTGTTAAAATGACCCCTATGACTGGCAGTAAATAATATGAGTTCGGTGCTAATAAGTCAGTCACGCTACCACATTACTGACTGGCTAAGTCACGATATGAGCTATTGTTATGAAATTCGTGCCGATAAACAAGAAATAAGACATAATAATAATAAATAAAAATAATAATAATCCGATGGATGTGATACGCATAGGACCTGTCGTTGTGTTGACGCTTGGGGGAGGCCTGTGTCCAACAGTGGACAGACAGTGGATGGTGCTGATGATGAGGCATAATAAAATTGAATGCTAATGTCGCCTGAAAAAAAGATTCGTATCCAACGAAACTAATAAATCTTACGAGCAAGTTCATTTTCGCTACGGGTCGGCCGGAAAAGTTGAAATATAATATTGAATTATATTTTTGTTAAAACATTTACATTTTATCTGCCCGAGTGTCAACTTAATCCAAGTTAACGTTTTCTGAATACCAATTAGTACGTGGGCTTCATAAATAAGTTTTCGTTCCGAAAATTTTTGGAACAGAATCATAACAGGTAAAATTTTATTTTATTTGAAAGTAGCACTTTGAACGCGACTCCTTCCGCGAGAATATGGTCATAAAACCTTTAACACCTCCTAAATGGTATTTTGGGGGTATTTTTGAAAAATTATTAATTACAGTTTTTATTATTCATTTGTGCCAAGTTTCAAGTTCATTAACCCCAGAAATAAAGGGGTGACCAGATGGTTGCAAACCAACGTCCCAACCAAGGTGACCTTGCTAGTTTCAATCCGTGTAGACAGCAGCTGTAAACCATGACCTTCAACGCTTTTGGTTAGGAGGCGCATTTTCCCAACCACCGAACGTGTTGGCGCGTGGTTTACATCCATTTAGTCGCATCTCAAACCAAACACATAACCAAGGTCAACCAAGGTGACCAAGGTCACCTTGGTTGGAACGCTAGTTTGCAGCCGTCTGGTCAACCCTTTAGAATCCTCTATATTACAATCTTTGATAAGGGGTATCAAAGATTGTATAGAGGATTCTAAATAGTTATATTGGTGGTAGTTCTGAAAACAAATAATGGTAATTTTTATTATTTGTTAATATATATAATCATTTATAAGCATTGTTAATTATTAGGATCTTTTTGTATGTTTTTTTTTGGCTTATTATCGTTCTTTTTTGATATTGATTCTTTTTATTTTATATTATTTTCTACACAATATTTGTATATTGTTACGAAATAAATGACTTATTTGTTTAGGTTAGGATCCGTGTAAAGTTTCAAGTAAATTGGCCCATGGAATAACATTTTAAGTACAAATGAAATCTCCCTTCTTTTCACTCTATTATAGGTTGAATTTCCTAAAATCACTTTTTAGTGCCCGCCTGCCTCACAATAGCCTTGTGCAAAATTTTACGTTCCTAGTCCCAGTAGTTTTGGCTGTGCGTTGCTATGTTAGTCAGTCAGTTTCTCCTTTTATATACAACGTGGCGCCGACAATACGACAATAAATTAAAACACTCGTAGTACTAGTCCATAGGAATGTTAAATTACCATAATAATCCTAAAATCGAAATATAAATAATGTTTTTTTCAAACAAACTAAATAGCATAAAATCGTAAACAAAATAAAACACCATTTATAAATATCGTTACCGTCGTACTTGTGGCAACAGCGCCATGTCATGTAGTGACGTAATCTTTTGGCGCCATTATTATGAATACTCAATAAAAACAGTTACACCAAATCACAGACTTTTTATTAAAAAAAATATTAACCTTAAGCACTATTCCATCACATAGCACTCACTATCACTCACTTTTTGTCGATATTGATTAATGTCGACCTGCCCTACCGAGACTAGCTGTAGGGTTGCATTCAAAGTAATTTAAAATTCTATCGTTTAGTGTCACTCTTGCACGTATAGGAGTACTGCCCAATTGCGTGTCGATTTTCCCGCATCCTCTGGACAGCTTGAACAATAATGCCCCCATTGGTCGGACCAGATCAACTCGAGTGTTCCCATACCTCTCTCGGTACGTACGTATAGTTAAAGCGGCGTTTCTGTGGCAATCCCCATAAATTAAAATCATGTCGAAGTACTCTGAAGCTATGTAATTGTAACGAGGCAATGATAGGCAGAGATAATTTAAAAATAAAACGTAATTACACTACAATAGTTTTCAAATAAAAATAGTACCTAACGTCAGTGACCCTGATAACCACAGAGTACTTTGGTAATATACTGATAACGTCAGTGAACTGTCACTTTAACTTGATTAATCATAAACTGTTTTAAGGTTTTTTGTTTATCCCTGAATATGATTTTTTTCTAAGTTGCCAAGGAATTTTTTTTTTTGTAGTCGTGGACTTCATTATACATCATGTAGAAAATGCTGAAAATGAAAAATAATGTCCTGTGACTAAACTACTGGATATATTTTAATAATTTTTGGTATGCAGACTGGGAAAATCATGAGGTATACGCAGTTTAATTTATTGTCGTATTATCAGCGCCACCACGTATTTAGAAAGGTAGATTTTAGTTTGTTAATTTTTTATGTTTACTATAACATAAACCTTAGATCTACGAGAACATTAATGTTACTTTTTTTTACTGATGATAGGTTTGCTGTTGATCACGATCTCACCTGATGGAAAGCGACGATGTGGTTGACGATGGAGCACGCTTGCCTACACATAAGTGGTTACTTAACAACAATTATACAGTGGTGGTTTGGTTGGTGGTAATCTTTAAATCAAAAGGTTTATTCACTTAAGATCGTTGATTGAAGATTGTTGTAGCTATAAAGAAATTTACCTACCACCGTTGACCGTCTATATATTAATAGGTGTAGGTATATAAAGTTGGAAGAAAAGTGCCTATATAATCCATACTTCCATACTAATATTATAAATGCGAAAGTAACTCTGTCTGTCTGTCTGTCTGTCTGTCTGTCTGTCTGTCTGTTACGCTTTCACGCTTATACCGCTGAACCGATTTTGATGAAATTTGGTACAAAGATAGAATAGAGCTTGAGAAAGGACATAGGCTATAAATTATCACGCTATTTGCTATGGGGGGTGAGCAATAATTCAAAATGTCGGTATTAAACGACATTTTGCAGCGAGTTCGATCCTCAGCTACAGTTAAAATTTTGTCATTATTTTATCTTATTTTTTTTGTAATAAAATAACTTTTACCATTTTTTCAAAATAAAATTGACATTTCTATTCGATATCTTCTAAATATTTTGTAAAAACTAATCAAAACACATAATAAAATCAAAGCGGCGAGTAAAATCACGTACTATTTTGTTACATTATTCTATTTACCTGCAAATTTAACTTCTGAAAGGTATCATCACGCTATCATCGATAAGGAGCCAACCAGGCTATTATAACGTTTATATAAGAACGTCTATTTTAAAACACAGTCATCAGAGGCCTCAGCACAGTGGTTTCGTATCTAGACTTGCGTGTAATATAAAGATGGTTCGAGTCCCATAATATGGCTCTCATATAAGAAATTTTTATTTTATTTTTTCACCGTAAATAAGATTTTTTTTAATATATTTTTACATGCTTACATTTTTTTTTATATCTACACACAATATATCTGTAGAAGTTTTTAGTTGTGTGCGTATCACGCAAAATGTTAATAATATAAAATGTAGATAACTTTTAAACATTAAAATTGTGTGTCACTTAAAATATTACTTAGGCTTTGTTTCATCGCAATCGGTTGACTATATCGAAAGATATATGTATAAATTTAAAGTTTTCAAGAAGTAAAATGTAACACTAGACGCAATTCAGATACTCGTAACGCCATCTAAAAACTCAAAGTAGAAATAATGATGACAATGGCATTTGAAATTCATATTAAATTTGATAGATGGATGGCATTGTGTAATTTATGTAATTTTCTGAGTGGCGGAAGAATGACCATCGCCCACGTTTGCAGACAGTTCTATTTTTTTCCCCCGTGGTTGTAACAAGCTAATTGATCTATATGGTATTTAATTATTGACTTTAAAATAACACGGCCAAATTTTTGGAAGGGGATACATGGTACCTTGCGTTGGAAGGCCCCCAGGTGGACGTTACCGATGACCTGGTGAGGGTCGCGGGAATCCGATGGATGCGAGACTCACAGGACCGGTCATTATGGCACTTGGGGAGGCCTATGTCCAAAAGTGGACGTCTTTCGGCTGAAATGATAATGATGACGATGGCACCTTTTTATTCTTTTTTTAAGGGTGAAAATTATCCAGTGACTTCGCCCGCTCTGGTTGGGGCGGGAGGGCGCGTCAATCTTTTACTGACTGAAACCACACCTGTATCCTTCAGTTGCCCTTTGCGACATCTCTTTGAGGAGCGCGTGGATCCCTACGCGCTGTTGACGACTGGGTTTGGTCCGATCAACTACCGGACGGCCGGACGGCTAGCTACCCATTGCTCGACGTCCGCAAGCCCGCGTCTACCGTGGCTGATAGTCGGGGTCGGAATCTCGGCTCGGCGTGGAGCGGCCTCCTCCTTCGCTAGCATTACGGCTTTGCAGAAGGAGGCAACCTCCGGCCATTTTTCCTCGCTTTGGACCATAGCCCGAACCAGAGCCCGGCGCGAGAGGCCACTGACGCCGATTGCCTCCACGAGGACACAGCGGTGCTCCGCTCTTGCGGGGCACACCTCCAATGTATGCTTCACTGTGTCCTCCGGGATGATGGCACCTTGCGGCCTAATAATAGCGTGTTTTATTATTTGCAGTCACTGCTTCATATAAAACGAGGTCGAATGTGTTTTTCTGATCACAGTTCGACAACGTATGATCTATCTCAGATTCCTTGCAGCCTTACGTCGACATCTGGCCATTGCCTCCTTGCAGTGAGTGGTGACCAACACTGGATTATGGTATTGGATTATGGTATTGGTACTGGTATTTCGAACGGTTTCTGTTCCGGATTCGGTGGAATTACCCTGATAATACCATTTTGCGAATTGCCCAAAGCTCCCGGTGTAGCATGCGGTGGAGGTCTATCCAGCTTGGGTGAACCGCCGTGTCCTCACAGAGGCAATCGGCGTCAGTAATTTCTCGGTTTGGCCATCAATATGCGAGTTCGATTGGACGGGGATACACGCACTCAAGATTTCGCCGAAATTCATTCAAAAGTTGGAGACTCTTTATAGGGTAGTTCCCACTATGGAAAAAACATTTGTCTGATATACGGGGACGTCAGTTAAATACTCACCAAAAATCCTAGGTAAATGAACCACCACGCCCAAAAGGATCAAGCTGCAACAATCAATGCAAGTATGCTCTCGAAAATTCTTCATAAGTACTGTTGTGGAGGAAGATAGTTGATGATGATGGTAGTTTTTGGATTCACTTAAGGCTTTGCACTATCAGTGTACGTTATCCAGCTGAAGGTCGGTGTTCCGATTATGCTCCTTCGTTTACCTCTACTAAAGCTGTCTAACTGCTTAAATTCTTCAGTGAAATATTATTGAGGCGAAATGTATTACACGAGGTAACTCTTTCAAACAATCTCGCAGCCCCAGCAGACATCGGGCCTAAAGGGCCCTTTACATACATTTGCTGAAGGAAGCTACTGGTTGTCATTTTCTCCATCAATCGCCTCCATGAGGACACGGCGGCGCTCCGACCAAGCGGGAACGACTTCTACCGTATTCTCCGGGCGATCCGCACAATGGTGAGATCCGAGTGTTTTTTCCCGCTGAATTCGATACAGATACCTTCAAAAATATCCACATCCGATGAGTCCTGCACAAAGAGAGGATGCCGTGACGCCTCTGTAGTGACACCTCAAAGACAGGCATTACCGCTGCGATTGTGGCGTGCTCACTGTGGCGAGGGATTAAAATCATACAATATTGTTTTACCAGAACATAAACCAGAAACATACATAAACTAATGCCTTTTCCCTTGGGATAGGCAGAAATGCCAACTGCTACGACCCATACATACTCTTTCTATTTATTAACGTTCATACATCTGGATCTGGACGTTTACCTATCATGTTTCCTGAAGGAAATTAGCGTTTTTACCTATAACCGTTTTATGTTAAAGTACAATAAATAATTGCGATCCTTTCGGAATGAATTGCAAGCTCAGAATGTTTGTACAGTTTTACGCAACTTAACGCGGACGAAGTCGCGGGCAACAGCTAGTACATGATAAAAATATAAGAGACCGTTTTCTCGTTCTCATTGGGGCTCAATCAAAATCTTAAGTTTAATAAAAGAGAATAACCGAGGGCAACTGAAGAAACACTGGTGGGTTTTAGTCAGTAAAAGTCTGATGTCACCTCTCACTTCATCCAGAGTGGGAGGAGTAATATGGTGACTTCCCAAAGAAAAAGAAAGGGTTAATAAAAGAAGCGAACTGTATTAAAATACCCACTAGATATCAGGACATATAGGCAAACAAGAAATATATTCTGTAGGGGAATACAAATATGAAAAAATAAAAAGATAAAAACCGGTCAAGTGCGAGTCGAACTCGGGAACCGGGGGTTCCGTAGAAACTTACCTATGTAAATAGTTCGATTCAAGAATCCAGTCTCGAAGATTTTTCCGAATCCCATAAAAGTCATTATTTTGTAACGTAACTATAAAAGTACAGTCTTCTGACTTTTTCTTTTTCTTATGCTATGAGGACTAGCTTTATCAGGATTGTAGGTCAACGGGAAGTACCCTACGGGTTTTGTATTCATTGCGAAAAAATATGTGTATAAACGGCCTTATCATAAATTGCATTGAATTAGAAGTTTAATTTTTTCCCTGGTTCAAGGTGTAACAGATCAAGTAGATATAAAAACGAGGTCGAAAAAAGGGGTCATGACGTTTCAGGTACGGAACCCTAAAAATAATATGACCATTCTTGCTAAAATAAACATTGATTTGTACAAACCCCTAGTGTAATTTCGTTCTCTTTACTTACTGTTATTACAAAAAAATAACTATTATATTTCAGCTCGTTTAATAATAAATGTACAACAGAACGCCCAGAACGCCCTTTACAACTCAAAGGTACATTAAAAGAAAATAATGTTTGGAATAAAGCAAAGTGCCCCAAGTTGATCGCGAGTGAATTTAACATGAGCTCAAAATAAAAGCTGACATTTTATTATCTAATATCCAGCCAATTTAAACAGACTTTAAAATAAGGAGAAGGCTGTACCTGGCTATAATTTGTAGAGAACCTACATGTATGTAAAGAATCGTATGTTTGTACGAACTAGTTATTATACCGTTGATTTTATTTAACTGTCTCGCGACTGTTGATCGTAGGCTCCCGGGGGTTTTAACCGACTTCAAAAAGAAGGAGGTTCTATGTACGGCTAAATGTATTTTTTTTATATATGTTCACCGATTTCTCGGTCAATTGTGGACCGATTTTGAAAATTATTTTTTTGATTGAAAGGTTATGCTTCCAAGTTGGTCCCATAAAAATATTGTTATTAGTGTCCGACTGAAACTGGTTTTTTTCGACAGAAACCGAAACCGAATTTCGGCAACAGTCTCAGTTTCGGCCGAAATCGAAACCAAAACTTCTTTACAAGGGTCATGTTTTGAGGGAAAAAAAAGAAAAGGTTATTATAATCGGTCACTCATAGTCTTAAGTGTGTTAGATTTATAAAAAAATAAAATGTATTAGGTAAGTATACTGTACCTGTAGCAGTGTGTAACTGTACTTGCCTAATAAGTATTAAAATGAATTTTGAAACTCTGAACCATAATATTATCACCACTAATGAACTAAAGTGACTACCAAGCACTTTACTAATGTCTGTTTAGGTATAGCATTAGTGAGAGAGTTAAATCAACCAAAAAATATTGAGATAGGTTAAACTTGATTCTACTACAATCTATGTATTAGTTACTTATAATGAATTATTTTTTAATGTTTGCTACCTACTCTTATTCTGTATCACGTACTTTACTGAATTCAAAATAAATCACATGAAAACTCACAACAAACAAAACGAACTGCAAACACAAGCTAGGCAAAATGTCTTCGTCGCTTACTTCATTGGACGGAATTTAACACGACGTACGTGACGGATCACAGCGCGTGAACTCCCGAATGCAGTTTCGGTTTTGGTCGTAGTTTCGGCAGGTCTGCTGCCGAAACCAAAACTAAACCGAAAATCGTTTTTTTGCCAAAACTCGACCGAAACCGAAACCTAATTTTCGGTCGGTCACTAATTGTTATGATCTGATGATGAACTTCGAAGATATGGAACGGAACTCCTCATAGGATCACAGCAGACCTGACGTAACAAGTAAAATTGCTTTGTTTATACGTGTAGTCGATGTCTGACTGAAAGAAGAGGGGGGGATATATCGAACTGATCTGATGATGAAGCCGGAAGGTAGGCCTGGGTTTGACTTATTGGAATTGTTATGGAATGTTTTAATGATATACATATGTTTTATAGGTACCTTAATATAGAACTTGCACACTATTTAAGTTTGGCTGAGGGGTAAGTCGGTGTTAAATAACGAAGAGGCAGCTATCATTTGACTGGCCTGTTTTGGTCTAGTGGTTAGTAGCCCTGACTGCTATGCCGGAGGTCGTGGGTTCGATTCCCACCCAGGACAAATGTTTGTGTGATGAGCACGATCATTTGTTCTGTGTCTGGGTGTAATTTATCTATATATGTATGTATTTAGAAATATATAAGTATGTTTATCAGTTGTCTAGTACCCATAACACAAGCTCTGCTTAGCTTGGGACTAGACGGCGTTGTGTGATAGTTGTGGAATATTATTATTATTATTATTATAGAAACACTGACTTCCGAAATTAAAGTTATTTTGCACTTTTTAGTGTTTTTTTTATTACATTGAAGTCACTTGTACTTTTTTTTGTAAAAAGATTTTTATTCTATTAAAAAATATCATTTCTGTAGCAGCCCAGTGTTTGGAAGTTGGTGGTGCAATCCTCTCGTAACTCGGAAAGCACGTAGGTAAAGTCGTTGGATCTACACTTAATCTCTCTGCAGTATGCGGAACTGGGTGTAAGCATAAGCATAATCGGCCTTTTTAACCGACTTCAAAAAGGAGGAGGTTATATGTTCGGTTTTTTTTTATGTATGGTCACCGATTTCTCGGTCAATTGTGGACCGATTTTGTAATAATTTTTTTTTGATTGGTAGGTTATACTTCCGAGTTGGTCCCATTGAAATATTGTTATGATCTGATCATGAACTTCAAATATATGGAACAGAACTCCTTATAGGATCACAGCAGAACCGTCGTAACAAGTAAAATTGCTTTGTTTATACGTGTAGTCGATGACTGACTGAAAGTAGAGGGGGAATATATCGAACTGATGTGATGATGAAGCCTGAAGTTAGGCACCGGAACTCTGTAATAAATTAATGTAATCTAACCGTGTTTGGGATTATTAGAATTGTCATGAGATGCACTCTGGCTATAAGGTATTTGGGTGATTTTCAAATTTTTTGTACAATTACAAAAATGAAACAAAAATGAATATCGTTACAAAAGTGACCAACGTTACAAAAAAATAACAAAAAGGAAATATTAGGGCTATTTCACAACACTATTAAAACAATGAAATTAGAGCTTAATCATTTATTGATAACATAAGCAGTCTCTTTAATTACAAAATCAGTCTCAGAACAAATTGTTCATTCCGTTTGATCATTAAGTGTTTATTAAAATGTTTAGCCTACAGAAAACAAACCATTGGTGATGGAACTTACGGTTAAAAATTATTAATTACTTTTATTACGTAATTACAAAAATAATAGTAAAGTTAGTTATTATTTATCAGCATTTTTTATTAAGAAAGAACTAGTTATAAACCAAATAAAAATACTCATAAGTGACGTATAGCTACTACGAGTAGTATCTATACGTCGCTTATAAATAATTAGTAAGGAAACTGTTATATCTACACCGCGAAATTTTGATCGTTTTAATCACGTGGAGGGTCGATCCGGTACATGAAACACTATTGATTTGTACGTCAGCTGATCGAGTCCAATGACCTGTAAGTAAAAAAATTGCGCACTAGTTAATACATTACCCTGTATGTAGGTACGCATAATTAAAAAAATAATTCCATTATGAAATCGGCTTTGCTTCATTTTGTTACATCCTTTTTGTTACGCTACAAAAATATGTTACGAAAATGAAAATCAACGGTTTGTTGAATAACGACCTTCGACATTTGAAGGTTAAAAATAATGTTGTTAGATTTGTCTATCACCTTAATCAAATTGAATCAAAATTATTCTTTAAATTTACGCAAAAATAGTAAAACAGAGACTTACCGTTGTTTTTATAGCTGATCAACTAAAATGAAAACTTTATTGTGGAAAAAACACTACACCGCAAGAAACACACTTTTCACAACAATGACACCTGCAGACAAAATGGCGGAATAATATTTTGTTGCCATCTGATTGGATGTCTTTGACAAGAATGTGTTGCCAATAAAGAATCTCAAATATCTACTAATATTTGTGTTACAATAATGAACAACAAAATTAAATGAAATAGAAGACACATTTTGAAAGGCTTATATTATAATTATTACATAAAGTTTTTTATTTCAATTTTGTATAATTTACATAATAAATACCCAATAAGATATTCCGCAAACAGAACTTACAATAAAATGAGTAGGTTAATCTTTATGATGGTTTTTGTAACGCGCTCTCGCTTAGAGACACGTAGTAGATGTATGGAAATATTATGACACTAAGAGCATAAATGTCATATATTTCAGACTACTTATTTTTTTTTTAACTGAAATGTTGAAATCCTTCTCAATAAACTTTTATTCAATGATAATAACAATAATTTGATCGTTTAATATGTTATGTCTGGATAATATTCCGGGGGACGTTTTCACGTCCCAAAATGTACATAAATTTTGAAAATCACCCATTTATGTTTGGCTGAGGGGTACTTTTTAGTGGTGGTACCATAACTAAAAAGTGTAAAATAAAAAACTTTTTACAAAAAAAAATACAACCGACTTCAAAGTAAAAAAAAAACACTGAAAAGTGCAAAATAACTTTAATTTCGGAAGTCGGTATTAAATAACGAAGAGACAAAACTATTATAGAAACACCGACTTCCGAAATTAAAGTTATTTTGCACTTTTCAGTATTTTTTTTACTTTGAAGTCGGTTGTATTTTTTTTTTGGATTTTTTTTTTATAATGTTCCCACTGCTGGGACTCAGGCCTCCTCTCTCTAGGAGAGAGAATGGGCCATAATCCACCACGCGGGCCCAGTGCGGATTGGTGAATGTCACATGTCTTTGAATTTTTGGTTCTAGGACATGCCGGTTTCCTCACGATGTTTTCCTTCACCGTTTTGAGAGCAGTGGTGATGAAATAAATTACACAAAGTAATGCGCCTGGCTGGGTTTGAACCCGCGACCTACAACTCGTAAGTCGGGGCCGTTACCACTCGGCCACCACTGCTCTTAACTCGAACTGGATGTAAAGTCCCGCAAACCTCTGCGGAAAAGGGATCATCCTCTGAACAGTTGGTTGCTGTGTCTGGTATGAGCAACTGCCCAATAGTTAATTTCGAACTGTTGTATGTGTTAGAATCGCGCAGATAACTGTTGTATATGTTCGAATCGCGCAGACAATTGTTGTATTTGTTCGAATGTCGCAGAGAAGTGTTGTATATGTTCGAATCGCGCAGAGAACTGTTGTATATGTTCGAATCGCGCATAGAACTGTTGTATATGTTCGAATCGCGCAGAGAATTCTGATTCCGCGATGCAGGTTATTGTATTTTTAGTTCCTATGTGGTGACAAGGGCCTTTGCCCAGCGGTGGGACACAGTATAATAATAAGTAATAATAATATTCTACAACTATCACACAACGTCGTCTAGTCCCAAGCCAAGCAGAGCTCGTGTTATGAGTACTAGACAACTGATAAACATACTTATATATTTCTAAATACATACATATTATAGATAAATTAGACACAGAACAAATGATCTCATCACACAAACATTATTCCTGGGTGGGAATCGAACCCACGACCTCCAGCATAGCAGTCAGGGCCACTAACCACTAGACTTCACTAGACCAACAGGCCAGTCAAAAAAGTAAAAATGTGGTGAGATAGATGACCACGAGTGTTTGCGTATATCTACACTTTTGCACTATAAAATCTCCTGAACTTTTTCTCAATTATTTTTGGGATGGTTTTCATTTATAGCCGGATGCAGGTGAATCCAAATATTTAACATAGAGAAAGTGCGATTAAAACCTCTATTACCGACTTTTATTTACACCTGATTAAAAAAAATACTGATACCGTTGTCACTTTTTTGACGCGTTTTTTCTATATCTATACATATAATAAAGCTGTAGAAATTTTTAGTTGTGCGCGCATCACCTGAAATGTACGAAATCGATGTAGATAAATTTTATACATTAAAATTGTGTGTAACTTGATATATTACTTAGGCTTTGTTTCATCGCAACTGGTTGATTATATCGAAAGATATACTACATTCATTGACTGTTAGGCGATACGAACTTCGCCGGGTCAGCTAGTATTAATCTAAATTAATAACACATTTTATATATTTCGTGTTCCACCAATAACTAAAACAAAAGCTTTTTTTTTATTTAACCTGTGCTCGGCAAAAGCCTCACTCAATATCTTCCAGGTGTTCTTTTCTCAAGCAACCTCGAACCAGCCCTTGCGGCAGTCGTTTTAGTCATCTCGTCACCGTTTCCCAGGTCGTCATCGGCGGCGTCGTCTATCTCAAGTACCCACTTTGTGAAAAATAACCCAGCGGTACTGACCGCTGGGTAAGTTGTGGTGGGAGCGTGCACCAGTGTGCAAGCCCCCACCACAATTTATTGTATTTATCGTATCAGTCTGGGCGCCAAGCAGCCTCCACGAGACGCCGGTCAACCTCCGTCAATTTATTTCTTCGTAAGTATATTGAAAAACGTCGTTTGATACATAGGGAAAGTCACTGCAGCACTTGGCTGCATAACATTGGCTGAATTTCGCCTCGGTTGAAATGAAAAACTTTCTCCATTTGTATCAAAATGAACTACATCAACATAGTCGTAAACCCGAGTAATGTTTGCTTCAGCTTCATGATCTCCGAGCAATTCGTTTGAAGTAGAGCTTTGTTCGAGAAATATTTTAATATTGCGTACCTTTCGAGCCGGCATCATATTAATGAGATCACAAAAATTAAACGTGTAACCTTTTACGGAGTAAGGTGGCGTAGTAATTAATTTAATTAGATTTTATGGAATTAGTAATGAATTCGTTAATGCTTTTGGCCAAAGGGCAGACGTTCGTGGGAGTCAGATTTAAGATCAGAAGCCACGAGCCGCGATTCATTTTACAGCAGACGGGGTCAGTGCGGGTTGGTAGATGTCACATGTCTTCGAATCTTTAGTTCTTGGCCATGCCGGTTTCCTCAAGATGTTTTCCTTCACCGTTTTGAGAGCAGTGGTGATGAAATAAATTACGGATTACACCTGGCTGGGTGACCTAAACTGAACTGTAACAGGGATGGAGTTATATAGATGGTATAGCTCCATCCCTCTTTCTTGCTTGCAAGACTGACATTTTAGCATGTCATGGTAAGGCCCCAGACACAGTAAAGATAATATGGAACAGTACGGAAACTATCTACAAATGTTCGAAACGGCACACTCACACAAACATACGCTTCGACGAGACTCCTAAGCGTTTCTCGCGGTGCTGTTCGACGAGTGGTCACGTTATAGTTTACGTTTTTTTTTCCGGGATCTTTATAAAAATGCCACTCTTAATAAATTGATGAAATTTTTTGTAGTTGCTTTAAAAGAGAACACATAAACTGCAAAGTAGCTGAATTAATTTACAAAGAATTCGACAAAATCAGTTTTATAGGTACCCTGTCCTTGTTTCCTAATAGTTTATTTAAAAAAGCTGTTCATAAGAATGATGATAATTTTCTACACTATAAAATGTAATAATAAAGAGTTTCGAACGTGTTGTAGCAGACGAAAGTATTTTTAACCGACTTCAACAAATGGAGGAGGTTATCAATTCGGTTGTTTTTATTTTATGTATGTTACCTCAGAACTCCGTCGTTTATGGACCGATTTGCAAATTATTTTTTTTCCTCTTAGAGGATATGCTTTCCGATTGGTCCTATTTTTTTCAGGATCCAGTTCTGATGATTCTTCATGGATCCCCCATGAAGAATTGAGGGAATTCCTAAAATATTATAGGCAACTATATGGTGATTTTGGTATTTTCATCGAGAACCATTTTTCATTAAGCATTTACAGTCAAAAAGTAACATTTGATGAAGTGGAACTGATGAAGAAGACCAAAAATGGCCAACGGAACTTCATACTCACATAAATATCACAAAGAAGATAGTTATGCGACTATGACAATACAAATCAATAAATGGTTCTGAATAGTTATGTTGAAAATGGTATCACCTAAGTGAACTGATGATGATGATGGAAGGTAGGCACTGGAATTCCGTAATTAATCAATGTATCCTAGCCGTGTTTGGGCTTATTAGAATTGTCATGAGATGCACTTTGGCTATAAGGTACTATCGAACTGATCTGATGATGGAGCCGGAAAGTAGGCACAGGAACTCCGTAATTAATCAATTAACCTAGCAGTGTTTGGATTAATTCGACTTGTCATGAGAAATAGGCACTCTGGTTATAAGTGTATCGCAACTACAAAGTATGGAATAAAAAACTTTTTACAAAAAAAAAACCGACTTCACTAAAAAAAAACACTAAAAGGATCAAAATAACTTTAATTTCGGAAGTCGGAAATAAGAAACAAACAATACCGAGAAACATCGACTTCCGAAGTTTTTTTTTCAGTAACTAATTTGTAATTTATGAGGAATAAAGGTATTTTTTTTATGTAATGGTTTTTTAATTATAGGTAGGTACCAATTGGTTTTCACCACATGTAACACATGTAGGTACCTATCAGCCGACCATTTCAAAGATTTATAAGACTCGAATACGTATATAAGGCGGTTCGCTATTAATCATATTTATCTAAAAGTTTTTTTTTAAATTGATATAAACTGTTGCTTGACTGCGATCCCACCTCATAGTAAACAGTGATGCAATCAGTGATGGTGAAGCGCACTAGTTTATTAAGAACCTTTTCACTCTAGCCTAGAAGACACCTAAATTGTAACCGGACGGAAAGACCGCAGCAGGTTACTTTGGTTTATAGATATTTATTCCTATAAAGAACACAAATAGTTCACTTAAATATGAGATTATAAATAAATCATGCAGTTATTATAAAGCACATCGTGACTCCGTGAGTCGATTTAGATAGAAAATAACAAAAATTACACATATATAGGGTTCTAAAGAATTTAAGTAGGTGTACACATGCTTTGTTATAAAATTTTAGACACATAAACTTTTAATTTTTTTTTAAAGATATTTGTACTTTTTATATTAATCATATCATATGGTAATTTATTATACAACACCGCTCCCTCGTATAAAATATTTTTCTTCCCGTAATTGGTTCTGGGTGGTCTGAGTTCTAGCTTGTTACGGTTTCGGGTGTGGTATCCATGATTTCTTTTTTTGAAAGTAAGTTGAGACTGTGTTTCCTTTAATATTATTTTTCTAATTAAAAACTTACAAAAGTAATTAAATACCTACAAAATGTAGTTAATAATCCTCTTAATCCATCAAAAACAAGCGTTTCTTTTAAAACCGTCAACTTTACCCCCAATGAATTGAATTGTATCGTTTTTACGGTATAATTCCAACGTTCGATTATGGAATATCGAATTTTCTCATTGCCTAAGTGAACAGTATTGCTGGAATCAATTTAATTAAATGCCTCTCCATTGTGGAATCCGATAAGACTTTTCTTTTTTATAAAATGAAAATGAAGGCTGATCGCTGTTATGTAGGTTTGTCTTGATATCTTGAATATTCAATGATTATTTAGCCTATTGTTATGTTTCGGTAATTATCTTTAGCTAGCTGCCCCCCTAGCCAAGTTACGATCGTTTCGTTTGCGTCGAACGCCTCGAGTAGGCCACGCCTCAGATTCCTTTGTTCTGACGTCATCTCAACTCTCAGTCACGTGGTCTTATAGAACAGGAAAACCAAAGTTACCGACATAGCTCGAAGAATCACCAAACTTCATTGGCAGTTGGCAGGGTATATTGCTCGAAGAAGATATGGTCGATGGGGACGAAAGGTTCTAGAGTGGCGACTACGTACCGGAAGACGCAGTGTTAGAAGACCTCCCTCCCACAAGGCGAACCGATAGCTTGGTGAGGGTCGCGGGAATCCGATGCATGTAAGCCGCACAGGATCGGTCGTTGTCACCACAACGAAGAACTCAACTTCTGGATAGAGGATCTATATACATGGGGAGGCCTCTATCCAGCAGTTTACCTCTTTCGGCTGAATTGATGATGATGAATGATATGCCAATAATATTTATACCTACGTTTTTCCAGCTATGTTTGAATCCTATGTAATAGTCTCTATTGCTATAATCAGACAAAAATCCTGATGGCGGCTACTGACTAACCCAGTAACCCAGGAAATCATATGCAGTAGTAGCGTTAGCACAGCGCTTGTGATCAGTGACACAGTCCAGTTGTTATATCTTATTACATCGTAAGATTAGTCTCACTTAGAACAAAAATAAAAACGGTATGTGCACATGTGCGCAACAGAAGTGAATACTTAATCGTTCGGTTAACGTCGGCCGACTCGAGCCGGTCTTAGTCGAGTTAGGCCTAGCCAAGTTACGACCGTTTCGTTTCTAATCTCTTTCGTGGATCGTCTCGAGTCGGCAACGCCTCCGATTCCTTTGTTCGGACCACGTGACTGAGCGTTGAGATGACGTCATTCCCATACATTTGAAGTTTTCTACTAGAGTTAACGACTGTAGATTATCAACTTGGCTAAGCCCTCAGAGAGTTACTTAGCTGAGCGTGACGGCTGTGACTCAATGTCCTTGTACTCCATTCGCAATAAGATTAGACATTTGAACAAAACTTTTTCACTGTCCGTTCAAGCGATTTTGACTTCTATTCCGTAGTCATAAGGATGGCATTAAAAGCAATAATGTGGTTACAATACCAACTACTTACTGCACCCGCCATTTGTCATGCCACCAACGCAATGAAAGTCAAAATCGGTTGAACGGACAGTATAAAAGGTTTGTTTAAATGTCTGTGTGTATTGTGAATCTAGATATATAAAAGCGAAATACCACTCACTGATTAATCACGAAATCTCAGAATCTATAACACCTACAAATTTAAAATATGGCAGGTAGGTTCCTTAAAGGGTGTAGACATCCGCTAAGAACGGATTTTACGAAACTCCACCCCTTAAAACAGGGGTTGGAATTTTGTATGAAAGTCCTATGTTTTTGAAGTAAGAGACTTGAAATTTTGCACAAAGCTTTCTTTTAAGTCGTTGGCGAGCACTAAAAGAGGATTTTCAAAAATTAACCGCCTAAGGGGATGAAACGGGGGTCCAAAGTTTGTTCGGAGAAACCTACTTTCACGCGGGTAAAGCCGCTGGCAGAAGCTAGTGGAGTATTTATCCACAAAATAAAGTGCTCAGCGAGCCAAAATAAATTTTCACTTCAAAAACAATTGACACACACATATGCGCAATCTTGTAAAATAGGCAAGATATTGAATAACTGCAGAACTTTTCCTTATTAATAGCTAAACATTTCGACTATCGAGCGCTCTATCCCACAATCTCGAGACGGGGATAAATAGTCTAATTTTATAAAAATATATCGCGTAGAAAATGTAAAAGATATTCCGACTCGAGACTTCCAAGATGGAAGTCTCAGATGATGGTATAGTGACGCGGAAAATTGCAGAGAGTGGTTGAGACATCACACTTACAGGATTACTTACGTTGCAAAGTTGAGGGTTCAACGAAAAAGTTTATCGTACGTTCTCAAAACATGTTGTTGAAAAGTTTAAAAACATGTTTTGTATTTTAGAAGTTTGGTGAGTTTGAAATGTAGCGTATTCCAGTGTTGTTCCCAAGGTAAGTATTAGTAGTTTGATATTTTATATTGTTACGTTTTGTATGTGTCGTTGACAGATTGAAGACTTGACCTTTTCATGAACTGACCGGCCGTTTCTTGAAATGGTGCTATTTCGTTTCAGTGCAACTTCTTCAATTATCGTATTACTATTCATTTTTATGCAAGGGAATCGCGTAATGCCACCGTAATCGCAATAGCATAGCATAGCATAGTCGGCCTTATAATGTTCCCACTGCTGGGACTCAGGCCTCCTCTCTAGGAGAGGGAATGGGCCGTTAACCACCACGCGGGCCCAGTGCGGGTTGGTGGATGTCACATGTCTTCGAATTTTTGGTTCTAGGACATGCCGGTTTCCTCACGATGTTTTCCTTCACCGTTTTGAGAGCAGTGGTGATGAAATAAAATACACAAAGTAATGCGCCTGGCTGGGTTTGAACCCGCGACCTACAACTCGTAAGTCGGGGCCGTTACCACTCGGTAATCGCAATAATAACACATAAATAACGATAATAATAATACAGAAGGCAGTACTCCTCGATGCGGCTCGCATTGTAAGGAAGTTCTTGTCTCTGGAGCTTTAGGGCTCCACAGACCACCGGTAGCTTGGACCTTGCTCCGGACACAGGCGGACTACTATTTTTTTATATTTTAAATGTATTTTTTTTATTTGTGTTTTAAGAAATATTTAAAAGTGTATAAAATATGTATAGAAAATAATTAAAAGAGATAGTAATACCTATAAATAACGCATCAATTTATCTAGTTTTACTATACGATCATAAAATTTTTGAATACTTCACCACGCCACATCAATAAATGTGTGAATCCTTTAGATTGTTCATCCATCATCATCTGAGATTTAGTTATTTATATCATCAAACGATCTTTATTCATTGATAATGGCTAAACAATTTTATGATATGGCCGATTATGAAATGCACATTTCTTGCACATTCTTCTCCATAGAGATCTACGCTTTGGAATGTGACTGACTGACTGACTTCTTGACATTTCAAAAGTGCCAGTAAATGATTTATTTGGAATAAAACGCTTTAAATGACCAATTCAGTCGCTGTGTATGTTAAACAAAATTTGTGGGAGCAATGTGAGAGCTACGGTTACGATAAATAATAGCTGAATAATGAAAATAATATTCACACGTTCGTTCTTTTCATTAATGAAGCTTAATTATATATGCTCATTACGTTGTACTTTATGCGAACCGTCATGACGAACCGTTGAAACCACAATTCGTTGCACACATTTATTTTTTAGGATATATTAACTAAAACATATTCAGTATAAACTAATTAAATATTTTGATAGCATTATTAAGTTAAAAAGCTATTGTGGTTAGCGATTTCTAAAGGATGATTCTTCTTGACTTTCGATCGATTTCGTCGGTGGACTACCAAAACAATTATTAAATTCTGTCCCTCTTTTGATTCGTATTCTTATTTCAAAAGTATCATTTAAAGCAAGCTATACCAACATAATAGAGGTAGAGTACTGTGACGTCATATGTGGACAGCTTTGGAGCCGGGAGAGGAAAGCCGGCGCCGCAACCATGCGGTCCTTCCATGACATCCGGTAAATGCTACGCTTTCAACGATACTATTCTGAAAGTATTCGTTATTATTGGAAACTAGTTTTTTCCCTCAGTTTGACACTTGTGGCTTAGGAAATGAGAATTTACAGGTGTAAAGTACCTTATAGCACCTGGTAATAGTGTAAGCTTTCTATAAGTGAAATAATCAGATGAATACAAACACAAAAAAAATATAAAAAATATTACTAGAAAAAAAAACCTCTGTAAAACAATAGTTTACACAGCAGCCATTGTGTGTGGAAAATGGTAGGCAAGTTTATTTGTCAGGGAGGGAATTAAAGTTTTTGAATGGATACATCAAGAATTCGTTCATAATTTTCAAGATACTGGGAAATATTGTTATTCCAAGCGTAGTTTGAAATCGTTGATTTAGTTCTTTGAAAGTTTTGATTAATTTTATTCAATCCCACAAGAAGTGTTCTCGCCATTACAGTATTTTCAACTTAACACTGCTTTGCACGGGTGTTAAACATTTTTTTTAATTATCGGCATTTTTCTACTATAATATGCATGTATTATATATTTAAATCTTCCCTAACAATCAATCTGTCTTTTTGAGTTTATTGCGAACAGACAGACGTGGTGGGGGAGTTTGTTTTATAACATGTATATAAAACCGTTAAAAAATATAATATAATATGTATGTAACGAAAGATAATTAAAAAAAGGATAATCTACAGTAATTTGTAAGTGCATAGAAAAAACCAATACAACACTATTCGAGAAATGTCGTTTAGAAATCAATAGATGCAATATATAGATGTGAAATTTCACCTGATATATTTTATGTTGATGACAGAATAGACCCCTGAAACACGTCAGCTATTTTCCGTTACTGTAGCTGCTATCCGTGAGAAATCTTTTTAGTTTAGAGATTTATATTTTAGAATTTGATACTTTTTTCTGTTGCTTTTCCTTTTTATTTATTTATACTTAGTTAAATAAAAGAAAATGGTTTTTATTATTCAAAAACTTAATCTCATTTTATGTTGATGCTTTTAGAAAATTTTTGAAGTCAGTCATGTCGCCCAATCACCTTTATGTTAGATAGGTTTAGGTATCTTATGTTAGGTAAGTTTTGGCACATGCACTGATTTAATATTCAGCTTGGTAAATTCGTGGCAAGTAACTAAAAGAGTTGTCCACATACTTATACAACATTTATTATCTCATCGTTTTTTGAACTGCATTATAATAAACCAAACTTGTATTTGTTCTTTGGTACATCTACATTAATATTATAAAAAGGTAAAATTTTGTTTTTTTTTGTTTGTAGGAGGTAATCTCTGGAAGTACTGGTCCGATTGCTAAAATTTTTTCACCGATAGAAAGCTGCTTTATTCCTGAGTGACATTGGCTATATTTTATGTACGCGGGCGAAGCCGCGGGCAGGAGTTAGTAAGTTATATAATTAAAATGAAGTTGTAATATTACCTGCCACGCAATCTGTTTTCGGCTCTATAATGCGAGGAGAAAGAAATTTATCATCTCCCTAACCTTTTTCCATCTAGCTTCGGGTCGATTTCCAGTTTAACCGGATGGGGTTGAATACCCGTGTTTTACATGGAGCGACTGCCTAAGAGACCTCCACAACCCAGTTACTGGGCAATACGATACATCTTGGATAGACTGATAATATTAATAATAATAATTCTTTATTGGCATAATATACACAATTTGGATCATAGGATTCCCTAACGCCTGCGCTAGTAGAAACTGTGTTGCAGGTGTTAGTGTCTTCCCTACAATAAAGTGACATTAATCTTACGTCAGTCAGAGTGTGTTGAAAAATTAAAAAAACTAAAAATACAAATACAAATATGTTTATTGTTCCAAAAGGTATTACATAAAATTTTACAGATCTCTGGACTCCACACTAGGATTCCCTGTGCCGTGGAGACCAGTCTCTTCCAGCTTATCAAATCAAATAAAACTACAACAGAGAAAACTACCATTAAAACAAAAAAAACATTTAAAAAAAAGTAAAAATAAAAAGAATTAGTTACACATGGCATGGTTTTGTGTATGTGAGTGTGAGAGTGAGGAGTGAGTGTGTGTGTGAGAGTGGGGGATGTGTGAGTGAGTGGGAGGAGTGTGAGTGTGTAATTGTGTGTATTGTGTATATTTGTTTCATATTTTGTATATACATAGGTATATAAAGTATTAAATTTAAAAAAAACTTTTTTTTTTTAAATTAAATTAGACAAACATGCTGCCATGAGTGTGTGTATGAGTTTTGTGTATGATGGTGTGAAAGTGTGTGTAATGGTGTGTCTGTGTGTTTTTCTGTGAGAAAATCTGATGGTCAGAGTTTCTGGCGTCTAGCGAATGACAACCGTGATCAACAACTTTACGTGCTTGCCGTGTCAGTAATACCTTAGATAAACTTAGAAAAGTACATATGAATTGAAAAAATTAACATTGGTACTTGTCCGATTTTGGAAACGACCAATTTGGAACCGTGCACTAGCTTCTGACGTTTTATAAGTGCCCATGTAGGCCTATGTGAAATAAAAAACTTTTGAATTTGAATTTCGAACCTCATACATGAGAGGCTGGTGCCTTAACCACTGGGCTATCACGACACTGAGAAGAAAGAAAGTATCTTGTAAATTTTTAGAGTTGTTTGTTTATATCTCCTAAAACTAATTTTCTTTCAAGCTTGTACTAATTCCTTAGCGCATTACAAGTTCATTAACCCTGATTAAGTTAGAGCGATTGCTAATGCTCTCAGGTATTGCAGACTAATGAGAATAATTGGCATATCCTTTGTGTAGTTAACCTGTAGTTTTGTGATGCGTGAGCTTACGTATTTATGAATACGCCCATAATATAGGAGTAATTCCTAATGTGAGGCAAGGTATTCAAAAATTGTATATTTTCGTCAAACTTGTTAATAATGACCAGAGGACCACATGAACTAAGACTAGGACGATATTCAGTGTATAGTGTAGGGTTCCGTACCTCAAAAGGAAAAAACGAAAACCTTATAGGAATAAGGTTTCCGTTGAAAGTGATCCTTCACTTTGTTGTCCGTCTGTCTGTCTGTCAGTCAAGACCCTTTATCTCGGGAACGCGTACAGGTATCGAGTTGAAATTAAAACCATATACTCAAATCTGCAGTCTCTTGAAGCTGTGAAAAAATTAAACTTCTAAGTTAACGAAAAAAAAAGATACGGTCGTTTATATCGCAAAAAACGTATATTTCGACACTCGCTCTCAAGGGAATCAAAATTCATAGGGTACTTCCCATTGACCCAGAATCCTGAAATTTGGCATAAAGTAAGGTTTTATAGCACAAGTATAGGAATAAATCTGAAAACCGTAAATATGTTGTTACGTCACAATATATATATATTGCGATTCGGAAGTCTTCGAGACTCCATTCAGGAATTAAACAATTTATATAGGTAAGTTTGTACAGAAGCCTCAATGCGCGAGTCCGATTCGCACTTGCCCAGTTTTTGATTATTATTTTGACGGATCGAAGTGTCAATTTATCTGAATCTTCTTTGATGAAATTGCCTCTGCATTACCATTGATTGAATTTACCTTTCATAGTTATTTTACTTGTGCTAGTGAAAAAAAATTCAGCGATTATGATTGTTGAAACCTCCAAAATGTATGGGATTATATATTACCTACTACTGTATTATTATTATATTATTTTAATTTTATATTCTTATTATTATTAACTGGCCTGTTGGTCTATTGGTTAGTGGCCCTGACTGGCTATGTCAGAGGTCGTGGGTTCGATTCCCACCCAGGACAAATGTTGTGTGATGAGCACGATCATTTGTTCTGTGTCTGGGTGTAATCCATACTAATATTATAAATGCGAAAGTAACTCTGTCTGTCTGTCTGTCTGTCTGTCTGTCTGTCTGTCTGTCTGTCTGTCTGTTACGCTTTCACGCTTATACCGCTGAACCAATTTTGATGAAATTTGGTACAAAGATAGAATAGAGCTTGAGAAAGGACATAGGCTATAAATTATCACGCTGTTTGCTATGAGGGGTGAGCAATATTCCAAAATGTCGGTATTGCACGATTTGCCGTGACTTCGATCCCCAGTTATAGTAATAATTTTTGTGAGTATTTTGTGATCTTTTTTGTATATAATATGCGACGGTACTTCGATTACAATAATAATAGGACTTTTAGCATATTTTTAACACATCTTAGACATTTTTACTCCATATTTTTGTAAAAGTAATCAAACCTAAGTAAGTGTAATAAAATCTAAGTGGAAAAACGAAAATAATATTTCTTTTTTTCATTTAGCTACAAATTTAATATCTGAGATGAAAATCATCACGCTATCATCGACGAAGGGTTAAGCAGACAATGATGACGTTTATATAAGAACACCTATTTTACACAAAAGTCAACGAACACCGTAGTGCAGTCGTGTCTGGATTAGATCGGCACGTAAGGGGATAGTGGTTCAAAACTCAGTTTCTTTTTTGTGATAGTTTTGTTTTATTTTACTGTAAACAAGAAATTTTTACATATTTTTGCGTTCTTACTATTATTTTTATCGACAGTCTGGTTTCTACATCAGCACTTTCGAAGCAGTTTGGCAGATTATACTGACCTTCACTATACAAGACAGAAATCCAGCGGTTATGCATTCAAACGTCTACAAAGAGATCTAAAGAGATACAATAGAGCGGCTATCAGAAAAAATGTCTTAGAAAAACTGTTATCCTATGCCTCAGTGACGCCATCTGGCTTTGAATAGCAAACACACGAATCAAATTTGTCAAACTATTTATTTAACTATCGCTCGGTAGGTGGCCAGGGGCCTTACCATGATAATGTCAAAATGTCAGACGTACGAGCGAAAAAGAGTGATGGAGCTATACACCCTATATAGCTCCATCCCTTTAACAGTCCGGTTTAGGTCGTAAAATGGATCACGTTATGAGCTCGTGGTAGAGCCTCAGTGTGTGATAACGGTAAGGTTAAGCTTTTCAGCAATAGATGGCGTTATCACGAAATCAGCAAATGTTTCTAGACCTATTTGTAAAAATTATTGAATTCTAATTAATTGCTTCGTAAATGCCAAAAATATTTACGAAAATAAACCGCAGTTAGGTCCAGTCATTTTATCATAACAAGATTTGTAATAGCGTAAAGCGCGGTGGGCCTTGGGCGCGGTCGCCTCCTTTTGCGAAGCAGTAATGCTAGCAAAGGAGGCGGCCGCACTCGCGAGACAATAACCCTCGCGACCCAGCCGATCCGAACCGAGGGGTTCCGATCCCGATTTCCGGCCACCGTAGGCGCGGGCTTGTGGACGGCGAGCAATGGGTAGCTCACCGTCCGTCCGTCCGGTAACCGTCCGGACCGAGCCCAAGTCGTTGACGGCACGTAGTGTTCCACGCGCGCCTCATGGAGGTGTCAGCAACCGTAGGGGCCCAGCAAGGTCGAAGCCTATTGGGGCCATGGGCACAGAATAAGAAATAGTATAACCATGGGTGATACGAAAGAGATTCCCGGGGCCCTGGAACAATGGCAAAGAAGGAACAGGGGTGGGTTTTATGTATGTTTCTTTCTGGTTTATGTTATGATAAAACAACGCTGTATGATTTTAAAATTATTGGTTCATTAGATATACTAAAAGTATATTATACCGTAGAATTATCTTTTTTACAACACTAAATAAATGTTATTTAACGTAGACTATCAAAAAAAAAGTGGATAAAGTAGTTTTCAGTTGCCAAAATGTATAAATAGTCTGAGTCACGGAGTTGATACTGAGGTCGATACCCACAGTTTTTAGTGTGTGCACCTTTTGCTTTTAGGTAGGAAATCATCAAATACCTTCCCCCGCTCTGGGTAAAGCGAGAGGTAGTACCAGACTTTTACTGACTGAAACCACCTGTTCCTTTAGTTGCCCTTAGCGTTCCAGGGCTATGGTCACTTGCACGCCACAATTGCGGCAGCAAATACCTTCTTTGAGGAAAGTCTAAAAAGGCTCTCTTTCCGCCTGACGCAGGTCTTCATCGAACGTAGATGTTTCGGAAGGACCCCCAAAAAACCAGCAAATATAGGTAGGTACTTAATCACAGAAAGATGCTTCTTGAGCAGTTCGTGAAGGTTACCAGTACTTCAAATAGTCTCTCCCTCGGACTTGACCACAACCTACTGTTTGGAACAAGTACCTAATTTCAAAGATTCCAAAAATTGAAGATCATTAAGAATTTCATGAAAAACCCATGAAGACATATTTCACACAAGGCCCCGACGTGGTTTGCGTTCCTGAAGATAGTTTGATTACGTATGATGTATCCTACATTACTTGCAGCCTTAACCTTTTGACGTGCGTAATTAGAGACACAATAGTAAGACAATGGCTTCCGGGCGCCGGCTACCGCCTGAGCGTTAATGAATTAAGTCGACAACTGGACGTTACCTCCTTAAGAGTGGTCAGTGAGTGGTGATCAACACTGGGACAACATTCTGACGGATGCCAGAGTCAGTCACAGCCCCAATTGGTTGCGACATTTGTTCGCTGTCATTTTGTAGTTTTGTGGAGTCACAAACACGGAGTAATGAAGGGGTATTAGGGTGTTTCGAGAGGTTTCTGTTTCTAATTCGACGTGATGTAAGTCAACATCAAACTGCAACAATTTTTTCACAAATTCTTTATAAGTACAGTTGTGGAGCAAGATGACATCGTAGGTTACTCTGTAGTATTTTAATAATCGCTAGCAGTAGTGGACTACCAGTGCACGTTATCCAGCTGAAGATGGGCTGAAGCCGATTATGCTCCTTCGAAATTCACCTCCGCCAAAGTTGCATAACGGACCCGGCTAAAAGTCTGCAGAGAAATATCATCGAGGCAAATTCTTATGGGAGGTAATTCTTTCGAAAAATCTCATAGCTCTAGCTGGCATTGGCCCTAGAGATCTTCGTCAGGCGAAAACAGAGGACGCTGTGGTGTCTTTAGAAAGACACCACAGCGTCCTCTCTTTTCCTCAAAGAAGGAGGATTTGCTGCCGCGTACAAGTTACCGTAGCTCTAGAACACTAAGGGCAATTAAAGGAACACAGGTCGGTTTCAGTCTGTAAAAGTCTGACACAAAGTCTCGCTTTACCCAGAGCGGGGGAAGGTATTTGATGATTTTCTTCCTAAAAGTAAAACGTGCAGACACTAAAAACTGTGGGTATTGACCTCAGAACAAGATCCGTACAGACTGTTTATACATTTTGGCAACATTTAACATTTTGAAAACTATCCACTTTTTTATAACCTACGTTAAATAACATTTATTTAGTGTTGTTAAAAGAAAACAACGGTTTAATACACTTTTAGTCTATTATAATGAACCAATCATATTAAAATCATACAGCGTTGTTTCATCATAGAATAAACCAAAAACAAACTTAAACTATCACCTTTTCCTTTTAGGGGTAGGCAGAACGACAGTTTATCAACTACTTCGACCTCAACACGTCTGTTTCTGTTTATTGATGATGATAAGTAATTTATTTGATGTATATCATGAACGAGTATTCTATTACTGGTGAGCCAAATAAATAAAATAAATTATATATCTGGACATAAGAAATACATTTTACATAATATATTTACTGAAATTAATTTCCGTTATTTGAATTAGATGTTTTTAGCACGAATCACAAGCACAGAATTATTAATTACGTTTGTGCATTTTTACTAACTTGACGCAGACAAAGTCGCGGGTAACAGCTAGTTTATCTATAATATGTAAGTATGTATTTAGAAATACATAAGTATGTTTATCAGTTGTCTAGAACTCATAACACAAGCTCTGCTTAGCTTGGGACTAGACGGCGTTGTGTGATAGTTGTGAAATATTATTATTAGTATTATATATTACTGCGCTTTTGAAACGTCTCGTGGATGATCACAAACATTTGTGCCTTTAGCTAATTGTCGATAGAATGTCAGTTTGTCTAGGGCTAGAAGAGCGTAAGTTCTTTTCTAACATCGTAATACCCGCACTAACACTTCGGAAATAGGTACAACAAATATTAACGTGACATGAAAGACGTTTCACGTTAACGTGACATGAGAGAAAAACGGAAGGTGAAAAACAATGGAGATGTCTGGGACATGTTTGTTTATACCCTTTTTAAGGGTTTATTTGACATTTTCATTCAAAGAGACCAAACAACATATACGTTTCCGTAAACCTTGTCATGAATGACATTGTAAATAAAAAGTCCACAAATAAATGTCCACGACACCGACGTAACTTTTCTCTCTCAGTCGAAACGCCGAAATTCGAATAAAGACATAATAATCAAACAAAAAAGTAAAGACTCAAAAATGTCTACATTTCTCGAGGTATAAAGTCAAGACCCGATATTTATAGGCACGAACTACATCCCTCTGTACTGTTAGTAAGAGCCGTGAGCCTCACAAAGGGAAGCCTAAAAAATTGTTATCCTTTGCCGCTTGCCGATCAAGTACACAAAGGGTGTCAGACCGACACAGCTGGTACAGTTACAGGTTGGCTTTTGAACAGAAATTCTATTATGTTCGGCGAGTTTAAAAATATGTTTTTCATGTCATAATTTCTTTTTTATTTTAGGTGGGATAAATCATCAATTATCTTTTTCCGCTCAGGGTGGGGCGAGAATGAGAATCAGACTTTTACTGACTAAAACGTGCCTGTATTCTTTCAGTTGCCCTTTGCGTTCCAGGGCCACGGTGACTCCTTCTAACCATCCCCCAGCCCACGACGAGGAGCTACAGTGTCTAATGGGTCAGTTAAATGATTTTTTCTACCACCAGCTCGATAATGCCCTTTTATATGCCATACAACCCTCATCTAATGCAAGTCATTCTGTCCCTTGGGATCTAATGTAGAATGGGCGTTCCTTAGGGAATAATGTGATTTGAATTTGGAATCAAGCATGTGGATAGGGAAAAGAAAGAAAACATTTATTTGAGACTCGCACAGGACAAACAACAATAAAATAAAAAGTAACTACTTAATCTATAAATACTTAACTTAAAATAAAAGAAAACAATATTAAAAGATAAAATAAAAGACCTGTGCGAGGCCAAAAAGGCTCCTATCTCAGCATATGCTGCGATATTTAACTAAAAAGTAAAAATAACGCAGCGCTGGTATTCTGATAGGGCCTGGTGATGCCACGGACACACTCACGGAACACAGAGACAGATAAGATAATATATAGATAATAAAAGAATAAAATAAAATATACTAAACATATAAACAAATCAATTAAACTTCAAAAAAGTGTAAAATAAAAGTACCTACTATTTAACCATTCATACGCCCGATGCTCCGTTATACAGGTTAGGCAGCGTTAGGGTTGTCTTTGTCTTGGGCGGCTTTAATTCCTTATTCACTCAGGTTTCTATACATTATTTTTTACATCCCTCCCTGCATTCGGGATTAAAGCTTAGCAACCTTCGTTTCGTTCGGAATTCAACATGCAACTCGCAACTGCTTTATTCCCTAGTCACATAATCTACTATTTACAGAGTTAAATCGCGAAAAGAGAAGACGGAAAAATTACATTGTATTGTGCAGAAGTAACCCAAGTAAACCTAATTATTTTCAAGGCTACAGATTTATCTCTACGACACAAAGTGCTGTTGAAATCAACAACAAATCAAGAAATAAACTTCAGTGCCCACTGGAATTTACGATTCCAGTAATAAAACCTCGCGAGTCATCCAGAGGCCGAAAGTGTTTGCCCATAAAAATCCCCTTTTTTCCATCCGCTGGGCATTTGAAGCATCATGGGCGTCATAAAAAGAATCTCCACTAACCGTACAATTCACACCGTAAATACGAGATAATAATTTTCCCCAAAAACTCGTGAAGTCGTAAAAATGTATTTCAAATGAGATCGAGTGCCCGCTGTTAGGGCACAGAATATATAGTGATAGAAGATCAGTTTCATACAACGAGCGAAAACATACGCACACAATAAAGGGTCTCACGTATAGTGAGTGCAAGCGCACTGGCGACTGGCATTTGTTTCAGATCGCCATACATAGGTATGCGTCTATGTGTGCGTGTGCCAGTTTTCACCCGTTGTACTGATTCGACCTTCTGTATCTATCTATTCTGTGGTTTAGTGTTATTGCATTTCAACTTAGATTTATAGGAGCTTGTTTCGTGTGCGTTTTTATTAGATACATTGTTTCAACGAGTAATAGTTTGGATGTTCTTGTATGTTATAATAAAGAATAATTGGGATGGGTCAGCGTCTCTTCAAGGGTAAACTAACTGCATGGAAATTTTATTTTAAAGTAGCGTCTGGTGAGGGCTATGGTGGACTGCTGGATTTGAGAAACACAGGATCGGTTGATGTGACGACACTGGGGGGAAGCTGTGTCCGTATGTGGACGTTTTTCAGCTGAAATGTTGATTACTAAGCACTGCATTTTTTCATTTAGTATAAACAGCCATGTTCGTAACTGAAACACTACCTACCTTGACAATTAATTAGATTCTTGCCAGTGTTTATTTATGTATAATATTGGTACTAAACAAATAACACAAAATTAATCTTTTTCTGAAAACAGCATCAACATTGGTTATAAAATGAAGCAACCATTAGCATTTCAAATATTTTTATGAGGAAGAGTGGGCCCGTAGTGGTAACAGCTCGCTATCTCTTTTCTACACACGTAATCTAATGGCGGTGACGTCACATTGTGCATTATGCATCCTTTTTTGGTATTTGACAGTTTCCCCTTCCACCAGATTTCAAAAGTTTGTAAACAATTTGAAAAGAATCTCTAAATTTGCCATTTTGGATAAAGTTACTTTTTTAAGACTACTACCAAGAGTCATCTACCCAATTTCATGAATGGTTTATATGAATAGAGCTTAAAGGCCATGAAAACATTTTACCAAAGTAGACCACAGTAAACAGCCAAAGAATAACTAAATTGAAGTGAATATTTCTGCAATTGTGCCTGAAAGCATTTACACAGAAATGATGTTAAGGAGTCTGAAAGCCTGAGGTTTACACGCCCATCATATAAAAATGTTGAATACTTATATAAGCCACTATACACTTACTTGTGGCTAGGAAACTCTTTGAATATGACCTAAATTTTCAACCTATATATTCTTATATTCTAGGCTTATGTAGGTACATCTACATAAGCCTTCAAAATAAGTAGGTATGTGTGGTCTTGGTAAAAGTGGCAGATAAAAAATAAGTGCTAAGGCAGACGGGACTGTAAAGGAGGATGCAAAACCTGGGCGCACCTTCCAATTGAGGTTTAGCCATGAGGATAGGTGGCAGATGGAAACAATTGTTCGTTGCAAAGTCACTTTTACTAATCATCAATTATAATGTACAAATAATACAGCTAACTTAAAAAGATTGCACGTAGCGGAGATGAGAATGTTAAGATGGATGTGTGGTGTGACGAGAATGGATAAAGTGAGAAATGAGTATATTAGGGGAAGTTTGAAAGTGGCGCCAGTGACTGAAAAGCTGAAAGGGAATCGTTTGTCTTGGTATGGTCATGTGAAGAGGAGAGAGATGAAACGCATGTTACTAAAAGAGTTATGAGTTTACATGTGGATAGATGGAGAGGGAGAGGGAGACCAAAGAAAAGATGGATGGATTGTGTGAAGAGTGATATGAAAGAAAAGGAAGTTAGTGATAGTATGACGAGTGACAGGGCAGAATGGAAGAAAAAAACGTGTTCCGCCGACCCCAAATTACACGGGACAAGGGCAGGAAGATGATGATGAAATAATACAGCTAACTTATTGGTTACTAGAATATTAATGCTTTGCTTGCGAAATGTGACATGATATTATTCCGACGACTGTCTTCATGGGGATCAGCAAGGCAGGTCCGTAGCTATGTATTATGTTTTTTTTTTTTTTGGTTTGGATAGATTTTCGAGCTGAATAAAAGTTACTGTGTCTCAGTTCCTAATCTTAGTCCGTTCAGAGTTAGTATTTAGCTATTGAAAGAAAGAAAAAACTTTGGATTGGAAGGTGGGACCAGGTTCCATAGGAACCTTGGCATCATCCTTTTCTTTTAAGTTGGTCATCTAGTCGCTGTAAGTACAAGAGAGCTAAGCTTAGGGTTTTTTTTTAAATGAGAAGTCATTCAATAACTTCTCCAGCTTTAGGTAGAGCGAGATAGAGTGTGAGATTTTTACTGAATAAAATCTACTTGTGTTGCTTCAGTTGCCCATTGCGTACCAGGGCCATACTCACTCTTTTGTCGGGTGGTTACCTTGTAGCGACATCTATGGCGTCATATAAGAACTAATCCTGCATTGCGCAATCAAAGTTCCCCGCACGATTTGAATATATACGACAGCCCGAAATCATCTATCGGGCAGTTGCCCACCAGACATAACACCCGTCTGGTCGGAGGATCCTCCCTTTTCAACGGAGGTTTGCGGGACTTTACACTCTGTTCCGCCTACCTCCAAAACCTGTTTATCATGCTTTGAGGCGCGCGCGGACAACGTGCCATCAACTCGCGCCAGAGGTTCTACCACGAGCTTTTAACGCGATCCATTTTACGATCTAAACTGAACTGCTAGTCAGCTAACAGCTGATAGCTGTTACTGAGCTGTTAGGCTGTGTTGTTTGTTTCTTGCCCGCACGCCTGACATTTTAACACACCCCTGGTCTTTATTGGGTGGCGAGCTACGACTATTAGCCCAGTCACTAGTTTCTTTTAAAAATTTAGTTAAGGATCATTTTCTTTCACAATAATTAATTCTGCTACTATCCAAATTCAGTTCTTTCCCTTTTTTTTTTCTTTCTAGTCCTTTCACTTTTTTTTTGTATTTTTATTTTTTATTTTTTCTCTATTTCTCTCTTTGAAATTGTGTAACATATAATATGTATGTATATATATATATATAATATTCATGAGTTTGTTTTTTTGTCTTTTATATATAATAGCTATACAATAAAATTTTGTATCTATGTATAGTCTTATATATATTTTTAATTTAATTAAATTTTAATTTAATTTGCAGTACACCGCAGTCTACCCCCTTTTTTATGTTAAGTTCTTACAGTCCATCCTAAGGTTGTCTGGTAGAAATCGTTGTTAGCGATAAGACCGCCATTGTACCCATAGATTAAGTTAGTTTATAAGTTTTTGTTACTATTTTGGTGTACAATAAAGTTTTATTCTATTCTATTCTATTATATACCCTGGCTTACAGAATTTGGCATTGTGACTGTGTAAAGCCTTTAACTGTGTGATGCATTGTTTGAACTAGTGGCAATCTTAGTTATAGCATCTCTTAATAAGAGAGGATTTAGAACACTAGGGATAGAAACCTAATCTTTTTCATATCAAGTACTTATAAGTTTGTTTTCATCAAGTACTTTTAGACAGCTTATGAGCTTAACCAGCTTAAATTATATCTGTTGTTAGTCTAGAATATGAAAATATTAAGAGTATAAGGGTAGTTATTTCTTAACCTAACTAATACGTTGTTATATATAGCTTCTGCGAGCAGCTTCACCCGCGTAAAAGTAGGTTTTTCCATACAAACTTTGGACCCCCATTTCATCCCTTTAGGAGGTGAATTTTGGAAAATCCTCTCTTAGTGCTCGCCTACGTCATAAAAGGAAACCTTGTACAAAATTTCATGCTCCTAAGCTCTGTGGTTTAGGCTGTGCGATGATATGTCAGTCAGTCAGTTTCTTCTTTTATATATATAGATAGATTAGCATCTAGATATATGTATCTACATGCTTAAAGTTTTGTGTACATAACACTGATCATGGCATTTATTTGTACCTAAATAATAAAAAGTACTTTTTTGTGAAAGATTTCTTTCTTTTATTATTATTATTCTGTTTATTGTTTTTTGACATTAACATAATAATAATAATTTATTACCACATTATCACATTTCACATTCAATAGCATTTATTTGTAAATTATTTGTTTTTGTTTTTCGTGGTCGCAAGTGCGACTATTAAGTTATTATCTATCCCGGTCACCAGGGAGAGTGGAAACGGCGAGAGATGATGTGCGGTATACTGCAGGGATCGGTACTGGACCGCCCTTGTGGAACGTCGGGTACGACTACGTGCTGCGGCGATCTCCCTGACGGGGTCAGCGTGGTCTGTTATGCAGACGACACGCTGGTCCTGGCGCAGGGAGAGTCGTACCAAGCAGCGGTCGAACTAGCGACACGCGGGGTTGCGACAGTCGTGGAGAGGATCCAGCAGTTGGGACTCGAGGTGGCACTGCACAAGTCCGAAGCCATGTGCTTGGACTGGAGCTGCTCTCAAGCGGCCCCTGCCTAACCTAGGGGGTCCTCCTGCCGGAGGCTCTATGCAGGTATCTTAGGAGCCCTTTATGGAGCGCCGGTATGGGCGCCGTCGCTGCGAAAGCGACAGGCGGCTAAGCTGAACGCATGCCAGAGGGTCACGGCCATCCGGATGGTGCGGGGATACCGCACGGTTTCCTGCGAAGCGGCGAGCCTCCTTGCTGGCCTACCACCATGGGAAGTGGAGGCAACAGTCCTTGCACGCATTCACGATTTGCGCGAGGAGATGCAACGCCGGGGCGATCTCCACGGCGGACAGAGTACCGGCGGGATCTCATGGTGGAATGGCGACAGCAACTGTCGCAACCCAGTGCTGGGCACGCCATAATTATGGCGGTAAGTCCCCTCTTTGAAAAGTGGCTGGAAAGACAACACGGTGTCCTCAACTTCCGCATGACGCAGGTTCTCATCGGACATGGTAAGTTCGGGAGTGTGGACTACCCGGAGAACACATTGGAGCATACGGTAGAGGTGTGCCCCGCTTGGGCAGAGCACCGCCATGTCTTTGTGAAGGCGATCGGTGGCAACTATCTTTCGCGCCGGACCTTGGTAGAGGCGATGGTTCGGAGCGAGGAGGAGTGGCAGGCGGTCGCTTCCTTCTGCGAAGCAGTAATGCTAGCAAAGGAGGCGGCCGCACGCGCGTGCGGACGGTGAGCAATGGGTAGCTCGCCGTCCAACAGTCCGGTAACCGTACGGACCGAGCCCAGGTTGGGGTCTCTCTACGGTCGTGTCGAATTACCATCTCATCGAATTATGAGAGTATTTGTATCTGTATTTCGGGCTGGTGTCCGCAACTCCACGTCTGAAGCGCATATTTTTGACAAATGTATCATTTGATCCACCCTAGCTCCTCAAGGAAGGCCAGCAGCGGCTTGGTGTTACTGACCATTTCGCGGAGGGTACCTGGGTTCACGAATTAGTTTGCCCTGTATCATGTAATTATAAGAGTAAAGGAACAGGGAGTACACTTGTGTTTGCCCATACACCTGAGCATTGTAATATCTCCTGCACACTAAACTTGGTTAATCCTGTTGAGATTGGTCACCGTGATTGAAATTCGGTGGGGAGGATTATATTATGCTATTATACAAGGGGCGGATTATTTTCAGAAGGTCAACGACCTCTTTCAAGATCACTGTCCGTTTAACTTTTGTAACTAAAATGAAAAAAAGCTCCCTCTTTTTTAATTTGTGAGCTTGTCCTTATTATAATGAGTAATGAGTTCGCACTTAATTATACAATGCCATTTGTCGGCGAGACACGGAAGTTACATTAAAACGTACCTACTGGAAGATTATAAATGAGAAATTTTGTTTGTTTGTGATTCTGTGTTTCATTGTGATTAAGATCCAAAATACTCAAGTCAGCTATCCCTTGGAGCAGTGAAAAATTCAAACTTTTTAACTCAACGTAATCTAAAGACAAAACCGTTTATACTCCATTTTAGCAAATATTTTCACACTAGCAAGGAAATCAAAACCGGTAGGAATCCTTAAATTTGGCAAAAAGCTTAGTAGAAATAAAGTAAAAAGTCTTTAAGTCGTAAATTTTGTAATAACATAACAAAATATTTTTTTTTTTTACAATTCGGAAAAACTGCAAGACTTGATTGGGGAACCAAACTATTTACGAGCATATTTTTAAGTTCTCTCTCTACTCGCACTTGACCGATTTTAGCAAATAATGTGTATGTAGGAGACACTCTTAGCACAACTAGTGGTATATTAACTTAGGACAAAAGTTGTGAAAACATTAATGTGAGATATATGCACCGCATGTCCAACAAAGTTTATACATAGGTGTAATCATTCATATATTTAACGAACACTTAAAGTGTACAGACGATAATATACTGCAAGGCTTACAGTAGCTGTAAACCTCGCATTCATAATCTCCTAACATCACTCTAGGGAGGGATATTCACGAAACTCGCTTGCATACTCGTGTCATATCAGCTTAAGATATTATGTTTGTAAATAAATTGAGCATTTGTAGCCACTTCGACGTAATCCTTTATTACTTCTGAATGTCTAAATGTTTTGCAGCAAGATATCTACCCAAATCGCGGGTAAATAACCACCATTTGGGTATTTACCCGGGTAAATACCCTGCAATGGGGCGCTTTGGGTATTTACCCGGTATGTGCCGGGTAGAAAGCTATCTCTATCTGTATGCCAAGTTTCATCCAAATCCGTTCAGCCGTTCGACCGTGAAGAAGTAACATACACACACACACTCACAAACTTTCGCCTTTATAATATTAGTGTGAAGCTAAAGAGTTTGTTTGAACGCATCAATCTCAGGAACTATGTAGTTCGAATTGAAAAATTCTAGTGTTGGATGATCCATTTATCAAATAAGGCTATCAGCTATATAACATCACGCTGCGATCCACGAGAGCGGAGCAGTAACCAAACATGCACGCGAAGTAACGGAGGACAGCATTGATATATTATATTACCATCAGGTGAGATAGTGGTCAAACGCGAGCTTATCTATAATAAAAAACTGGGCAAGTGCGAGTCGGACTCGCACACTGAGGGTTCTATACAAACTTACCTACCTAAAACAGTTCGATTCCCGAATTGAGTTACGACGATTTTTCTTAAGATTTTTTCCTGTACTTTTACTATGAGACTTTGCTTCATGGCAAATTTTAGGATTCTAGGTCAACGGGAAGTACCCTATGAATTTTGATTTCCTTAAGAGTGTCGAAATACACGTTTTTTGCAACATAAACGACCGTTTTTTTTTTCGTTAACTTAGAAGATTGATTATTTTTTTTTAGTTTGTTTTTTTAGCTTCAAGGGACCACTGACTTGAATATATGGTTTTTAATTTCAACTCGATACCTCCACGCATTCTCGAGATAAAGGGTTTTGACAGACAGACAGACAGACGGGCAACAAAGTGATCCTATAAGAGTTCCGTTTTTTTCCTTTTGAGGTACGGAACCCTAAAAAAATAAATAAATTACGATCTAATGGGTGACAAACTGTGTAAAATAATAAAGATAAATTCATATTGTTAACATTATTATAAATCGCAGTCTTTGTCCACCCACTTTGGGTACCTCTTAACCTCTTCATTTTAATGTCATTCTTCTCAATTTTTCGCTAATTTCGTCCATGACTTTCCAACCGAGATGATAATGTCATCGACCCACCATGAGCACCCACGCACTGAATAACCCACGTTTCGGCCACCTTTGTATTAGCCTGTCAAGGATTTATTGTCTACAGTACAGGCAAAAGCGTCAATTGGGTACCCTTCTTACATTAACATATCTTAGAAAAGGCGGTAACCAGTTGATAACGCTGTCCATACCTACCTAGACAGAGATCGTCCTACAGCGTATGAGCGACACTCTACAAAAAATTACTTTTTATATCGTCACCACTGCTCTCAAAATTGGCATGTCCAAGACCCAAAACTTCAAAGACATGCGACATCCCCCAACCCATACTGGGCCCACGAGTTAGATTCTGGTCTAATCTCTCATCTAGAGAAGCTTGCGTCTCTACAGTGGAAACATTATAAGGCTGATTATACTGTGCTTAGATACATAAGGTGTTATGGTTCTTGAATGCATTGAATGGGTGAAATTTTTTTTATACATCAGGGCGAAAGACGGCCCTGGAACGCAAAGAGCAACTGAAAGTACTCAGGTGGGTATAAGTCAGTTTTTCCCACTCCTTCTGTTCCACCCTAGAGTGGGAGAAGTCATGTGATGATTTTCTACCTCCAAAAAATACTGGAATTACTACTTAGAATGACTCGATGTGCCATGGCAAATATTTTGTAGGGGTTACGTACCTTTTATATTGAACACTTTTATTTTTACCTAGGTAAAAAGTAGAGAGCAGTGTGAAAAATAAAGTACCACTTTCTATCGGCACATATGATCGTTGCCTGACAAAATATATGTAAGTTTAAATAAGCAATACACTACTCAGTCCAAATAGGGTACTAAAAATAACCATTACAGTAAACGAGCAAGCTGTCTGCTACACTCTTTAGTAATAGAATCGTTCAGAAGGCCGTTAAAGATCTCATAGAAATGTACATAACATTGTTCTGTTTTAAGAGGCAATGTCTAGTTTTATTTAATGTTTGTAGTATTTTTAGGGTTCTAAAAGGAATAATGAAACCCTTATAGGATAACTTCATTGTCCGTCTGTCTGTTAAGACCCTTTTTCTCGGGAACCCGTAAAGGAATAAAAATAAAATAAAATAAAAATAGCCTTTATTACTTTTCCTAATACTTACAATGAATATTTACATGCCTTAAAACTAGTTTATAATTTTAAAGGTACTATTTCCTAACATTTTATTTTTACTTATTTTCTATTTATTTACTTATTTATTTATCGGAAACCGGTTTAGCTTGTCCTTCGACAAAGGCCTCCTCTAAAGCCACGGTAATATTATCTATACAGTATTGTAACTCGGCCATATCTTTGAAATAAATGCCTACAGCCGCGCGGTACGTAAACATGCGATAGGGCTGCCCGCACTATGGCTGCCCGCCTCCAGCATTTTAATTACATTTGCCTACTTTGTGTTTCCATTTAGTTTTGTGATTGTAAATATACTTTTTTTATATACAAATAAAATACTTTGTGAATTGAATAGGAAGTGTTCAATATTTGCGACCGAAAAATATTTGCGCCTCGACTGAGACGTACTTACGAAATGCTTTATTATTAAATTTTAAAGTACAAAAATCCGCATTCTAAAGCTTAATTAAAAATTGTTTTGGGAAACATGGACAAGGTGGAGAAAAAGGAATATCTTTTACTTGGTTATAGATACCTGCAGCTACTTTACAATTTATATGTTTGGTTTTAAATGAAGAAATCATGCAACCAAAAACAGCACGATATATCCTACTCGTCATATTAAATATATAAATATGTACTTGAACTTATTTTTATTGAAAAAATCGCGCGGCACAGACGCGACTGTCTGCATCCCGAGTGCACCTCGAGATCGAGGCGCGTAGGTATAGCTCGCATTTCGTCCGTTTGTATGAAGTTGGAATACTGTATAGATAATATTACCGTGCTAAAGCTTCCCATTCTCCTCGGTCTTTTGCTATTCTTGTCCATTCTGGACCAGCTACTTTTTTATTTCGTCTTCCCATCGTGTCGTCTGACGTCCTTTATTTCTTTTTCCATCTCTTGGGTATTAATCTCGTCCTTTTTTCATTTTTATCTCTTAACATATGACCTATATATTCCAAAGGAATTAAGTTGAATTTAATATTAAAGAATCAAGAGGTTTACCATGACGAGTTAAAATGTCAAGTGTGCGAGCGAGACAGAGAGATGGCGCTATATAGGGTATATAGATCCATCCCTCTTTTTCACTCGCTAAACACCCTATATCTATAGCTCTTTAACAGTTTAGTTTAGGGCGTTAAATGGATCGCGATATGACCTCGTGGTGGACCCTCAGATCTGCAATTTTTTGAAGCTGTGACCAAATTAAGTTTCTAAGTCGCAATCAAAAGATATCTCTCTATCTATATATATCTCTCTCTCTATATGGCGTATACTTTTACACTCACCAGCAAAGCAATACCTACGGGGTACTTCTCGTTGACCTAGAATCATGAAATCTGGCAAATAGTAAGGTCTCATAGCGTAGAAAAAGAAAAAACTCAAAAAACGATGATTGAGGTTTCAATTTGTGAAAACGATTACCAACTTACATTTGCAGTTAGCGAATTGACTGTGACGTATATGGGAGAAAAAAAAATTCAACTTCTAAATAAGTTCTTCAATCATATAAAGGGGAATGAAACTTTTCCCATAAATTACTGGCATGTAATTTTTTTCTTTTCGCCAAAAGTGAAATCTAGGCCATATCTTAAAGGATTGAAAGATAAATCAATAGCAAAAAGAATTATGTCTACCAACCGTCACCAAACGAAGTTAGAGACTATTTAGTATATTGCTATAGTTTGTTATCAGGCGTTATTTTTCTTAAGTATAAATACTGTATTTGCTTTATTTTCGGTTTTTATGGCGAGTACGCATTAAATAGTGTCAATCACTATCACAACACTAACGCGTATCTTTTCGATTCGTTTATCACTTATTTTTTTTTACTAGTTTTAGTGATAAAAAACTGCGAGTGTGAAAAAAATATAACAGTAATAATCAATTTAATCTATTTTATCAATGGAAGCCTCATAATATTAGGTACGTATTATATTTCCATTTCATTATAATATAACGAAAATAGGTAACATTTGACAAAAGTATACTAGCAATGCGGTTACGGTTTAAAGACCTGGTTCTTTTTGTTATTGATTGCTCGTATTGTCCTCTAACATAGGTTTCATTTCTGGCGAAAAGAAAAAAGTAAATCATGCCATTAGTTTGCATTGGCCTTTGCTATATGGACTTTAAATGAGACTATGACCTCTGAGTTTGTTTCAGTGTTTTTTCTTAGGGTTAGCTAGGAAACGCTGGCTTCATCTAGTTTCCATTGACGAAAAATATTTAATAAATAAAAGGTAACAATCAATTCAACCAATTTTTGTTTCATGTCGCTTTTTTTTTAATGTTAAGACAAATTATGTCCAAAATTTCTTTGGTTATTAATGGCAGTTTCTTCTGTCAAGCTTTCGACTCCAGTTTAACAAAGAAATAATATATACTAAAATAATATACATTTTCATATCTTAAATACACCCAGAAATAACCGTCAAACGAAAACATTCCCGCCACAAGACAGTCAACAAGGCCTGTATCAAATGATGAGTGAATTAGTAACTCGAAACCTCAGCGGATTACGTAACATTTACCCAGCAGTTAGCTACTGTATGTTTACTGAGATCCCTCATCTTTGTGGTCACCCCCCTTTTTGTGACAGCCTGGCTAAAGGCGCTCTTCCACTAAAGATGAGCGAAGCGAGGTAGCTAGGCGGTGTGAGAATGTGTATTATTATGCATGTATGATTGCTTCTGTAATTTTTTTTTATTTAATCTACTGGCACACTACACCGACGTCTTTGTATCGACACAGTCCGTGGTGGTACACACGCTGAAAACCAGCACTGTGGTCTCGTCACATTATGCATGGGGCCACGCACAGACAGGGTTAATGCTGAGCGTTTGGCCGTTTTGCGCGGACGAGACATGTATTTTTCCTGTATAATGATTATAATTGTAAGCTATCATTTCGCGCAAATACAGTTTTTTTGTGTGCATTTTTAATAGTAAAAGAGTGCTTAAGAGTGCTTTTTTAAGAGTGATTTTATGATAGCAAAGCCACAGGCAGAATTTAGCTATGACATAATTATTTCTTTGATGGTAAAATAACAATGAATTTAAAAAACCATAACACGTGTCAAATTGGGAAAAGTACTGTCAAAACTAACAAACGTAAAACATCAAAAAATAACAATTGTAGAGGAGAAACGCGTTCTTTAATTATGAGGCATAGCAAAGAAAGAGCTCAAAGTGTGCTCGACTGCGATGCGTGTCTGGAGGCGTAGCGTCAACAGTAAGCGATTTAATACGCTTACAACTACTTCAGTTGCTTCAAACAATTTAAACATTGTTTGAAACAACAATGGCTTTAGCTTCAAACGATTGTGGAGGAAAAATTATGTAGCCTTATCGGCGAATCTACGGTTAATTTGGCCCCTAAGATACTTAATTTTTCTTTGAAGTTGTCATTATTTTGGTGTCCATCATAGAATATCGAATTGGTAGCCCAACATATTGGGATTGGCGCTAGACCAAACGTGGGGACGGGGACCACCACCTAAATGGGGTGGCCACGGTCCAATCGCCCCCCTCTCTATATACGCCTATGTGTAGTCTGAGTACGGTTGGATTTAGAATGCTGTAAGAATTTTTGTTGGGCTGTGGGAACGCTTGAAAGAGTTACCGCGTGGCCCTAGAATGTACAGGCCAAATGAACGAACATAGTTGAGTTGTAGTCAGTAAAAATCTGACACGCTCTCACGCTCCACATAGAGCGGGAGAAGTTATTTGATGATGTCCCACCTCAAAAAAAATAGTACCTATGAATAGTGTGAGTCGAGATAGGAAAGCAACGATTTAGTCTCAATCTGTGAATCTGCGCAGCCTTTTCCCAGTTGGGGTCGGCTTCTAGTCAAACCAGTTGTAGCTGGATACTAGTATTGTACATGGAGTGACTGCCTATCTAAGCTCCATAACCCAGTAACTGGACAACATGATACCCCTTTGGCAAGACTGGTATCAGATTTTCTGGCTTTTGACTATCTGCAACGATAATCAAAGAACTACAAATGACACCCTTAAGAGCGACCAACCTGAGATACCATTTATACTACCGCTCTTACATGATTATGATGTTATTACACATCTTTCTCTAGATATCTTGTGGATATAATTAAAATATAAATTTGTGTAAAATAATCTAGTATAGACTTCTGCAAATTTGATATTTTGCATGAACTTTGGCCCTTTATAATATACTCATTAATTAAAAAATAAAAGAAAATATAGTTAAAAAATCTTGCACATTTAATCGAGATTCTGAATGACGATTTTTTTTCCGAAAACTGTTGTTTTTTAAAAATGTATTTCCTGGAACAGGTTTTGGGAAATACTCAAGTGAGTGACTGAATTAGTGAATGATAACAGGCCGTTAAGGCGTTATCTCTCTTTTTCGCGTTGCCTCTTTATCAAACATTGCGTTGGATGAAATAACAAGCTTTTAAATCTTGCTCAAGATGACGATAGACGGATCAGAAAGGGCCCTCTTAACGTGCTTTTCAATGCATGGAGGAATATGGGTATATTAAGATGGTCACGCCACAGCCACGAAGCTCCTAAAATAACGACGTAGTAAAACGATGCACAGAAAGTTCTGAAGAGAGTAATTATGAGATATCGTATGAGAGAGGACATGACACCTATCCACTCACGTGAGAACGCCTATTGTCAGACTAGGAGCACGCTGCGTGCGTAAAATGATAATGATGGACCGTATCGAGTGTCCCTCACTATTCTCTGCACGTTTTGTTGGTTCTGTATTGTCGTGACACGCTGTCAATATTTTTGACGACGATCCTGTAAACATTAGTCGAAAAAACAGAAGCCGATCCTGAAGGTTCGGAGGTTATATTGAAAGAAGGAAATAAGTGACATTTATTAGTAGAATTTGAAATTTTTTTTTCGGGTTTCTCCTTTAAATGTGATACTGACAACATGAAACTTCTCCATACAACTACGGCGCCAACTATACCACAGTATACGGATTACGTCACATAAACACACCACAGGACAGCACCAAGACAAATAGTGCAACTGAAGTATTACTAACATAGTTTTAAATCATGTTTACTAACAAAATGATTTATTATAATTAGTTATGTATGTTAGTCTATAAGGTATTTATGATATGGGTACATGTTGCCTGAAATAAATTGATTATTATTATTATTATTATTTTATAAATCCTGCACCGTACTTGTGAAGTTTTACGCGCGATTTACTTATGACTCCAGCCCGATAACAACCATTGCTACCGCAATTGCGACTACACCCTTTTCCGCATGCCTCAAAAAATCATTATATTACCTATATTTGTAATATAATTTAATAATAAATTTCCACAACTATCACACAAAAGCATCTAGTCCAAAATAAGCAGAGTTATAAGTACTAGACAACTGATAATCATACTTATATATTTTTAAATACACACATATAATAGATAAATTACATCCAGACACTGAACAAATAATTGGGCTCATTGCACAAACATTTGTCTTGGGTGGGAATAGAACCCACGACCTCCGGCATAGCAGTCAGGATCACTAACCACTAGACCAACAGGGCATTATGTTGACCCGTTCTTAAAGTACTTAGCATAATCAGCATTTTAATGTTCCCACTGCTGGTACTCAGGCCTCTTCTCTAGGAGAGGGAATGGGCCATAATCCACCACGCGGGCCCAATGCGGGTTGGTGAATGTCACATATCTTCGATTTTTTGGTTCTAGGACATGCCGGTTTCCTCACGATGTTTTCCTTCACTGTTTGGAGAGCAGTGGTGATAAAATAAATTACACAAAGTAATGCGCCTGGTTGGGTTAAAGTACTTATTTCGAGAAAATTTACTACGTTTTGTTTTGTTGTTATACCTCATGTCAACTTCTTTCCACTCTAGAGTGAAACAAGAGGGCGTGTCAGATTTTTACTGACTAAAACCCATCTATGTTCCTTACTTTGCCCTTTGCATTCTAGGGCCACGGTAAATCTTTCAAACGTACCCGCGTCACTAATCATACTGTCTAACATTACATATCGCAGCATATTGAGGTTGAAAGACTTGATTATTCTATTATAATATACTCTTATTGAAAGATGTCAACACCCACGTTCCCCCTTTCAATCCTTCCCACACGTAAAGGCGTCTATTTACAGTCAACGTGATAAGGATTACAATACAAAAAGATAAGATCATAAAATTGTCGCACCGGTAGCGACTAGACCTACCATTAATTGTAAAACTAGCTTTCCCGCGCAGTTTTACCCACGTTTTAAGTTACTGCTCTGCCCCCCTAGCCAAATTACAACCATTCCGTGTCGAATTCCGTTCTCCAATCGGTAACGCCTCGGTATCAGCAATTGTCGAAAACGATAAGTTGGTAGCCATGTTGACGCGCCTGAGTCGGTCGCTCGTTCTACAATGTCGTTCTACAATAACAAAGGATGCAGCGTTGAACATTGTAGAAACGATAACAATTCATTATATGATTACGAACGATGTGAACTTGGCTACGAATTTTCTATTCGTTTGTTCTGACGTGGCTTCACGTTGAGACGATGTCATTCCCATACATTTGATTAGTTTTCGACTAACGTTAACGATTGCAGATTATCAACTTGGCTAGGGGTGCTGTTTCTGTGGGTTGTAGCGTGATGTTATATAGCATAAGCATAGCATAATCAACCTTTTAATGTTCCCACTGCTGGGACTCAGGCCTCCTCTCTAGGAGAGGGAATTGGCCGTAATCCACCACGTGGGCGCAGTGCGGGTTGGTGAATGTCACATGTTTTCGAATTTTTTGGTTCTAGGACATGTCAGTTTCCTCACGATGTTTTCCTTCACCGTTTTGAGAGCAGTGGTGATGAATAATAAATTACACAAAGTAATGCGCCTGGCTGGGTTTGAACCCGCGGCCTACAACTCTTAAGTTGGGGCCGTTACCACCACTGCTTATGTTATATAGTCTTTACCATTTGTCATGAATCTGGCTATACCGTAAAGAAAGCTTTTTTTTTCAATCCAACTGGTAATTAAAGAAAGTAGCGCGTTTGAGCAAAGAAAAAAATCTTTCGCTTTATTATATCAGTATAAATGACTGCTGCATATTTTATGGCTTGTTACTACGAAAGACCACTGACTCTTAAAGCACCTTTAAAATTGCCTAAGAATTTTGTATCTCAGGAACATGGAGTCCTGGACCTTTGGAAAGTATACGAAAGGCCGAAAACAATTCGCAGAGGCTTCTTAGAAACTTTTCATGGATCGTGGTACCAAACGACGATTATCCTTAGATACGCTATGCAAGCACACCCAAGGATAACCCCTGGTTGGTGGCAAACAATTACCGCGTCGTCCGCATCGTCGCTTTCCATCAGGTGAGATAGCGGTCAAGTTATCAACATAAAAAAAGCAGCTAGTAGGAGTCAATTGTCATGAGCCATTAATTCGATCAATTTCCAAAAAAAACGTTGACATTTCGATTTGTAACAGCATGGAACAGGCTTCTGGAAATTGTTGTGAAAGCTCCCACGCTGTACTGCTACAAAAATCGATTGGGCAGACTAAATATCTACAAACTATTTGAAACACACGCGTCAGCCAATGACTCTTAGTGACTACCCAAATAATAACAATAATTCACTGACACCGTCGGTTTGTCTCAAGAGTTTTGACACTGCCGTCTGTAGCAGCATCATCAAGGCGTCTGGTCGTATCGCTGGTCTATAGATAAATACCTTATCATTCCTCTCACGTTCATGTATTATAGGCTGTTGTATTTTCACGGCACGTCTGCCATACTTTTGACGTCGGTTGTAAACATGAGATGAACGGGAACCGGTATGTTGCATCTTAAAATGAGACCTTTAGGTAGGGTTCAAGGTAATATACTATTACGGACGACATATCACACTAATATTATAAAGGCGAACGTATGTGTATATATGTAAGTGTATGTAATAATAATATCATCATGTCTTCCATGTTTTCTTTGATAGCCTGCCAAAATTTAAAGACAAAATTACTGAATTAAATAACCTGTGATCAGCCGCCTGGTTCTATGTCTTCTTATTTTTAATTTTCAATTATCAATTTATATTATGATAATGTAATTTGATAATAATTTGATAATATATTTTAATTCCATAATATAATTGAATAATTATAATGTTTAATAATGTAGGTAATTTTATAATATTTTAATTTCATAATATGATTGAATAATAATAATGTTTAATAATGTAATGTAATTTAATATAAAATTGAAGGTAATAATAAAGTTATTTTAATTTAATTTATTTTTAATTTATTGTTAGTATACTAGTTTTTAATTTTAGTTTTTTATTCTAATGACAATTTCTAGTTTTAAACCTAATTATAATTATAATCATATAAGACCTACTGTAAATGCTGTGCATACCTGTAAGTGACTTTTTTACACAGGATGCCCTCGTAAATATGTTATAGTCAATGTTTAGTAAATAAGTCGTTGGTATGCCTATATAAATAAATAAATAAATGTCTTGAAAAGATGACCACTTATCAACTAAAGGGTTAGTAAGTCTAAAAAAAAGGAAACCTAAAAAAATTAACCTATTGCCACATCAGTAACCGCAACCAGTGACTGAGCACCAGCGCATCTTGCTTATCGGCTACTACGGTTTGTTTGGTTTTATGTGTGTAGGTGTATATATATGTTTTTGCTCCTTCCTGAGTGGATTTGAATGAAATTTGACACACGTGTAGATCATGTCCTAGAATAGGACTTAAGATACTTTTTGTCCTAAGGGTATGTTTCTTTGATATGGATATGATAATTGCATACTTTCATCCAGGTGAAACCATTAGTAGAAGCTTCATAGAAGAAACGTTTTCTTCATTAACTGTTCAAATCAAACAAGATAAAGACAACGAGTATCTTTGATTATGGAAAAATATTCTTTCTCGATTTCAAAGAGACAGAAAGTTTCATACACTCAATATACATTCACTACTTCCATGACAAGTTGTATCATTCGGTATCCGAGTATCCACCCTTACGTTGTTGAAACGTCTACGGTCCGGACTAAGCGTTTCGCCTCGTCGTTTATACTGCGTACACCGAAGGACTGGAACAATTTGCCCGCTACAGTCTTCCCGTTCGATTATAATATGTGTGGTCAGAGTGAATAAGCTCTTAATAAATTAGTGCGCCTCACCATCACCGATTGCATCACTGCTTACCATCAGGTGGCATCGCAGTCAAACACTAGTTTATATCAATAAAAATAAAAAAACTGTTCTGCTCAATAATTTGTAAATTTTCAGAGTGTAAAAACAATTTTTAATTTGTTGAACGAGCCTTTTAGGCTGATAGATTTAAATATTCCATAACGAAATGAAATATGTCTTCATCGGCAAACTTAATATTCCCATTTCGTCGGTCAATTTTAAATTAATCTCGTCAACTTAATGGGAAAGTCTTCGTTACAAAGGTCCTTTCCAATAAAATAGTAGACCACGAATTATGACAGGGTACGTAAAATAACTAGGGGTATTAATTATAGTATTAATAGTAATGGGTTTTTCCTGAGTAAAATTATTTATAAAATATTATGACTTATTATTCGCATAACTACAGATATATATGTATATTTTGTGCCTATTACAAATAGTTGTTTAAGCAGTTTCTTCTGGAAAAGGAATTAATTGAGGTCAATAATAATGATAATTTTTAATATGGTAACAATTGTGGGGATTTGCTGTTTTCATGGCTTGCAAACGATTGTTTCACGCTAGTCACGATGCTGATCAACGTAAATTCAAACTAATAAATATAATAAACTTGGTCATTCAGTATACAACACAATTTTTACATAACGATACCGTGAACTGACAACCCATCAACTGTCATTTTAGTCCTTCTAATTAAAAATTATAGACTAACAGCTAGCGCGCACTGGTGACTTTTGTCAGGATGACTTTTTGAAGTGAAAACTTCTTTAGCGGCGTTGTACACTTTTTTTGTAATGGGTAAAAAATGTTAAACTCGCGTCAGGACACGTGACCTGATCGAAAATTCGTAAGACGGATGTGACAGCGTGCCACGCGCATCCATGGATGGTGACAGCTGATGGCTCGACCGTCTGTGTAGTGGCCACACTGTTGTTTATTCGTGAAATTCGTGTATATAAAGTGTTTAAAATTAAAAAAATTAATTAATTTAATTTAAAAAAATTGGAAAAAGCTTTGATGAATTGCCAATGATTTTGAGTGGAGATTTCAACATAAACTTTGCAGACGATAAAAATTTTTAAATAATGAATTTGGTTTAACTATGTCAAATGATCGCCATCTTAGCACAACGAAATATAAAACTGCTATTGATGCGGTCTTTATTAGACATTTAAATAGGTTCGAATCAAAACTGTTCGTTTCTTACTTCAGCTATCATAAACCGATCGTATCAGTTTTAGAGATTGGCGATGATGGTTCTGGTAATAATGATAGTGAAAAAGTCGTCGAAATTATGGATGGAAGTTGATTTTTCTGAGGGATAAACTTTTTAATGTAATATAAATTGTCATGTTTGTGTACGATAGCGCAATAAATAAATATTGTATTCTACCACATAAAAGATAGTACTTTTATTCTGATAATTAAAGCAATTCGTGCAAAATTATTCCATAACCATTCCAAAATATCCAAAACGCACAACGTTAATACTTAAGTTTTCACTTCTGCCGGCACTCCCAGAGTGCAACCCGTCATTTTTTATTACTGTCACCGTGCTTATGAATCCAAGCTGTAGAGCGCGCACTTGAACACGTGACAGTTGGGTTTACCCAACTGGGTAACCATAATTTTTTTGTCAGTTTTAACTGACAAAAAAAATATGGTCACCCTGACAAAAGTCACCAGTGTGCGCTAGCTCTAACGGTTTGGGCACGCCATAATTATGGCGGTAAGTCCCCTCTTTGAGGTGTGGCTGGAAAGACCTCACGGCGTCCTCACCTTCCGCATGACGCAGGTTCTCACCGGACATGATCAGTTCGGGAGGTTCCTGCACCGGATTCGTGCGGAAGAAACGCCAGGGTGTCACCACTGTGTGGACCGCCCGGTGGACACGGTGGAGCATACGGTAGAGGTGTGCCCTGCTTGGGGAGAGCACCACCGTGTCCTCGTGGGGGCGATCGGCGGCAACGATCTCTCGGGCCGGCTTTGGTACAGGCCATGGTCCGAAGCGAAGAGGAGTGGTAGACGGTCGCCTCCTTCTGCGAAGCAGTAATGCTAGCAAAGGAGGCGGCCGCACGCGCGAGGCAACGGTCCTCACGCCCCAGCCGCCGGGATCCCGATCCCAATTTCCGGCCACTGTAGGCGCGGGCTTGCGGACGGCGAACAATGGGTAGCTCGCCGTCCGGACCAACCCCAAATCGTCGTCGGCGCGTAGTGTTCCACGCGCGCCTTAAGGAGTGTCAGCAAACCGTAGGGGCCCAGCAGAGCCGAAGCCAACACCGGCCCGGCCCTGGAATGAAAGGCAACGAAGGAACTAGGAGTGAGTTTTAGCCAGTATAAGTCTGACACGCCCTCCCGTCCCGCTCAAAACAAAAAGCTCTAACGGTTACCCTTTAGTCTATAATGTCTGAAATGTAAACAAACGTCAAGACAAGTGTACTTTACAGTACTTTTCAAGGTACCTTTCTTATTGTTGTAAGGATTGGAGATAATAAAAAATACAACCACTATATTGAAGTGGTTGTATTTTTTATTATGTAAAGAAACACTAAAATCTCAAACACCGTTAGGATACATTGATTTATTACAGAGTTCCGGTGACTACCTTCCGATTTTTCCTTCAGTCAGTCATCGACTACACGTATAAACAAAGCCATTTTACTTCTTACGACTGTTTACTATGAGGAGTTGCGTTCCATATCTTCGAAGTTCATCATCAGATCCTAACAATATTTCTATGGGACCAATTCGGAAGTATCTTTCAATCAAAATAAAGAAATTTAAAATTGGTCCACGATTGACTGAGAAATCGGTGAACTTTTTGAAGTCGGTTAAATAGGCTTCGACGTTTATTAATGTATGATTAATTCATATGAAATTACTCTTTCACAGCATTATGACAAAAAAATCTATTGTCTATTGGTCTGACAGTTTTGAAATAGGAATAAGATTGTCCGATGACTCTTTACATGACTCTTTAGTAAAGAGTCATCGGACAATCTTATTCCTATTTCAAAACTGTCTATGTTATTTATAATGTGCCGTTAGTTCTATAATCTCTGAAGAGGTAGCGTTGAAAGAGGATCTTTACATTATTCAAACAAGACTAGTATTGAGTTACATCACCTCCAGGAACGCACAGATAATAGCTACTATAGAATTACGATCCACTCGAGTGAGGAACCTCTCGATTCAGAGTATTGCATCGAATCGAATGAATACTCGATGGCAGGCGAGATGGGTTCGTTGACCTGTGTCACTGGGTGCGTAGTACATATAATATATCGATGGTCACTGGGTGTTATGAATGTTGTGACAGCTGTATAGGAATTGAGAGTTAAGCTGTTTTATTTAGAATTTTATTAGTTTTGGAATTAAAAGGCAGTTAACACTAGTATATGATTTTTTATTACATTAGCTCTGTTACAGAAAAAAATGGTATTTGGTTTTGAGGTGGGAAATCATTAAATAACTCCTACAACTCTAAGCAGTGGAGCAGTGGGGGCCGAGTAGGAGCAGTGGTGGCCGAGTGGTAACGGCCCCGACTTACGAGTTGTAGGTCGCGGGTTCAAACCCAGCCAGGCGCATTACTTTGTGTAATTTATTTCATCACCACTGCTCTCAAAACGGTGAAGGAAAACATCGTGAGGAAACCGGCATGTCCTAGAATCAAACATTCGAAGAAATGTGACATCCACCAACCCGTACTGGGCCCGCGTGGTGGATTACGGCCCATTCCCTCTCCTAGAGAGGAGGCCAGAGTCCCAGCAGTGGGAACATTAAAAGGCTGATTATGCTATGCTTATGCTACAACTCTAAGTGGAGAGAGAAGGAGAGTGTCCGACTTTTACTGACGTTAATCCATCCTTGTTTCTTCAGTTACCCTTTGCGTTTCAGCACCGCGATTAGTGTAGTTCTTAAAAATTTTTGATAGGGCTTTTTTGAGGTAAGAAATAATCCAATGACCTCTGCTGCTCTATGGCAAAGCGCGAGAGCGTACCAGACTTTTATTGACAAAACTACACCAGTGTTCTTTAGTAGTCCCTTGCATTTTAGAACTTCGAATTTCTTTTTTCAGAAATTTGCCGATGCCCTAGCGGGCATTGGCCCTGCTGGGCCGCTACGGTTTGCTGACATCTCTTTCAGGAGCAAGTGGAATACTACGCGCTGTCGACGACTTGGGATCGGTCTGGACAATTACCGGACGGTCGGACGGCGAGCTACCCATTGCTCGTCGTTGTTCCGATAGGGTTTGGACTTTGGAAACAAGTAATTTAGCCGTGAAATTTTTCTAAGGTTGGCGAAACGGATTATTCGCATAGTCCTTGAATTCTAGACAAACGATTGTTAAAGGTCGACAATTGTAAATGATTATCCATGTGCCCTTTCGGCAGTGTACTAAAATACTTAAGTAGGTAAGGTAAGTAGGCAAGGTGAATAGGTGTTGAGGAGCACAGCGATCTCCTAGTTTAACACTAGTTATTGTCAGCGGCCTCGCCCACTTGTAAATTTAAAGTAGCTTATGAAGGGATTAGACTTATTAGGGATTAGACCTTATACTTCATACAATAACAGCAGAGTTACTCTTATAAGAGATTTTTGTGTATATATTGATCTGTTATTGTTAATTTGTATTGTTTACTAGATTACATTAGATAACTAAGTTAGATAACTAAGAATTACTGTAATGGATAGTTGTTTACGTTGTATAGAGTAATCTTAGTTAGTTTAATGATTGTAAGTAGTTTTAATGTGATTTTAGTTAATAAGTTTCAAATTGTAGTTGAATTGTAAATAGATTCATTTTAATGCTCGAACGTGGTTGGAAATAGGGCAAGGATTTGTATGGTCGCACCTACCACTACCTCCGCCCACGTCGAAATATCGGTCGAACGTGATTGGCCAATAAGAATTTTAATGGTCATATAAGACCGCCACTACTTCCACCCACCTACGAGTGGTATATATATAGCCGCTTCACGGCCAAAAGTTTGTCGTCGTTTGGTGTCATCGCTTGCTTGCTGTCTTCGCTTCCTGTAAACATCGTTCAAGAATAAATCCTGAAGTCTTCAGTTCCTGTGCGTTTTATTTTCTTCGGGAATCATCCACCCCTGCGCCTGAATACTCTACAAAATTGGTCCTTCGATTCGCCGGATCGTCCTGAAGACTGAAAAACGTCCTGAAAAAGCTGAAGATCGTCTTGAATATTGGCTTGAAGATTCGTCGAGATCGCCCTGTGAAGATCGCCCTGAAGACTTATCAAGATCGCCTGAAGACTTATCAAGATCGCCTGAAGACTTATCAGGAGCGCCTGAAGACTTGTCAACAACGTTCTGAAGACTCATCAAGATCGCCCTGTGAAGATCGCCTGAGAAGATGAGTGAACGCAGCGCCGTGACTACACGAAGCAAGCTACGCAAGTTGGAGGAGGCGATGAACAAGCGTCGTGCCATGGAGAGTGACTCGGGAGTGCCGACTGAATTAGCACCGGGATCACCATCGATAGCGCCTACCTCATCTTCTGTTCCTGTGCCTGCACCTGTGATTCCATTGGCGGGGCCCGGTCGTGTGATCGACTACAGTGATGCTGCAACACCAAGGGAATCGGAGATACGACGGAGTGCAAGGAAACAAGGATCAAGAGCCAGCCGCGTCTCCACGAAAAGCGGACAACGAAGTGCCGACTATCTTCGGAGGAGGGTCGAATACGAGGCTGAAAGAGAGCTAGTGCGCCTGAAAGAAAACCTCGTGAGGAAGAAACTGGAAGCAGAGTTGGCTGAAATAGACGCCGCAGCTGACGAAGATGACTCGTCAGATGAAGAAGGAACGACTCGCCGAGTTGAAGAATGGATTACTCGTACCGCACCCAGTAATCAAGAACCATCAGTGTCGCAAGTGCCGTCGAACTCAGTGCCAGTGACAACGTCCGTGACCGCGACCTCGCGCGAAGTGCCCGTGTCCGCGCCCGCGACCTCACACGAAGTGCCCGCGTTCGCGCCCGCGACATCTCGCGGAGTACCTATGTCCGTGACGCCACAAGTATCTGCGCTCCCACAACAGTGTGCGCCCGCGACCGTTCAGTTCAGAGACTTAGTGCCCAACACGCCTATACCGAGTGGCAGTGTACCGCGAGTGCAACGTGAAGTGCCTGACTGGGATCAAACCTTCGCTGAAGACACGGACAGAAGCCGGTCGCGAGACAGGAAAATAGACCAGCTAGCAGAGGCCATTTCGAACCTAGCTCGTCCGCGACCAGTGCCCAGACAAGCTTATGAGTTGCCGTACTTTAGTGGGGACCCAGCTGATTGGCTGTCATACAAGAACATGTACTGGGACACTACAGCAATGTACAACTTCAAGCCGCATGAGAACCTAGCGCGCCTGAAAACATCGCTGCAGGGAGAGGCCAAGATAGCAGTAGAAGATCTGCTCAGGACATCTACGAATCCGACGGAGATCATAAAGACACTGGACGAAGAGTTTGGACACCCGAACCTGATACTGGAATGTGCATTGAAGAAAGTGCGTGCGTTGCCTAAAGTGACGGAAAGTGGTCGTGAATGAAATTCTCTTCGACTGTGCGTAATTGTGTGTCGCTGTTGAGGAATGTGCATGCAACCGGATATCTCAACAACCCACAACTGGTGAGTGAATTATTGAACAAGTTGACACCTGTACAGAGAGCTCAGTATGGGGACTATGCTATGGGCGTATCTTCAACCCAAGGAATTGACGTGAGGGTGTCGCCTAGTTTAGAAATATTGGCAGACTTCCTAGGACACCTAGCCCGAGCTACCTCTTATTATGTGCAAATGGAAGTGAGCGCTACCGGAGCACCGGTTTCTAAACCACAGAAAAGCGCACCAAAACAAGTTCCATACAGAAATATACAACGATTGCATGTACAAAGTGACAATTCACCACCACAAACAAGAGTATCTCAGTGCACAATGTGTGAGGGAGATCACAATCTCACGAAATGTGACAAATTTGCTAAGCTGAGTGTAGATGACAGATGGCAACACGTGAAGGATAAACGTCTATGTTTTAAATGTATAGTGAAGCAACATGCAAAGAATTTCTGTCGAGCTAACAAGTATCCGTCATGCAACTATGCACACCATATCCTATTGCACGCAGAGAAAAAGACCACTGAAAGTGTCACGAACGTGAGTGAGTACCACGGCAAGTCGCTCCTGAAAATATTACCAGTGTGTGTAACAATAGAGAACAACACACACGAATGCTACGCCCTACTTGATGACGGGGCCACGATATCACTGGGGGATGACTCGTTGGCAGAGAACGCTGGGGGCCAGGAAGAACCCTTAGTGTTGAAGAGTGCGCGCGGACAAGAGGTGTCGGACAAGACCTCGCGTAGAGTGATAGTGTCAGTGCGTGGGCCAAACGGCAGAGTGCATACAGTGAAGTGTCGTACATTTAAGAGACTGGACTTACCCGCACAAACAGTGCCGGCTGCGTTGCTTACGGAGCACGCCCACCTGCGCGACTTGGGCTGCGAGGGAATGATTGGGGCCAAGCCGCTGCTGTTGCTGGGACAGGACAATTGGGAGTTGCTGGTCGGCCGGGATATACGCCGAGGAAAATCTGGTAAGCCCGTTGCTTCCTTGACCAAGCTAGGTTGGGTCGTTCATGGACCCGTAGGCAAAGGACATAGGTCGGCTGAAGAGTCTGTGAATTGTGTCGTGGAACCACTCTTAGATTTGCATACGATAGTTAAAAATCAGTTTGAGCTAGAATCTATAGGTATAGCACAAATCCCTAGATCGCATAGGGAGAATGATAGAGCTCTAGAAATTCTAGATAATACTAGCCATCAAAATGGGGATGGCCATTGGGAAGTAGGGTTGTTGTGGAGGCATGATAGCCCGCAACTCCCCGATAATTATGCTTACGCTCGCCATCGCTTGGCGGGGATTGAGCGTAAGTTGAACCGGGATCCCGAGTATGCAGAGACCTATAAGAAGCAGATAGATAGGTTGGTTGAACAGGGTTATGCCAATAGGTTGGAGAGCGGCGTCCAAGATCCGGTCTGGTATTTACCCCATTTTGGGGTGAAGAATCCAAACAAGCCGGGGAAATTGAGATTAGTCTTTGACGCTGCCGCCACGTATCAAGGGACATCCCTAAATGACAACCTATTGACGGGCCCCGACCTACTGAATTCACTTCTAGGAGTGTTGTTTAAGTTTAGACTAGGGCCAGTAGGGTTCACGGGAGACATTGCTGATATGTTTTTAAGAATAAAAATTAGAGAGCAAGACCGCGGGGCACAGCTATTCTTGTGGCAGTCGGGAACCGAGAAGGAACCCCAGATATATGTGATGAGTTCTATGATATTCGGTGCCGTATCGTCTCCAACCTCGGCGATATACGTTCTAAATAAGAACGCATCGCGTCATGAGGAGGAGTACCCCGAAGCGGTAGCTGCCGTGAGACACAATCATTACATGGATGACTACCTTGATAGCACGTGGTCTGTTGCTCAGGCTAACAAGTTAATAAATGACGTGACCCACATCCACGCCGATGGCGGTTTTCATATACGGGGGTGGGTCACGAACTCCCAAGAGCTAAGGAACAAATTACAGTTAGACATGCCAGACCGCATATCCCTGGAAAATGGGGACAACGCGTCCGAACGAACATTAGGAATGATATGGTCGCCAGGAACCGACCAATTAGCCTTTGACTTATCTTTTAAGAAGATACCCAAGGCTATCGTGGAGGGGGAAATAGTACCCACGAAGCGTGAATTCTTGAGATTCATAATGTCGGTGTTCGACCCACTGGGTTTCCTGTACCCATGCGTCATTCAGTCGCGCATATTGATGCAGAAAATATGGCGTACAGGCATTCAGTGGGACGAGAAACTGGGTGATGCAGAGGCTAGGACTTGGTTCGAGTGGCTGCATAACTTGCAGCATCACGAAAGCGTAACCATCCCGAGATGGTATGGCTTAGCTGGACAACATAGAACTCCACGTTTTCGGGGACGCAAGTGAATCCGCCTATGCCGCAGTCGCTTATATAGCGGGAAATGATGAACTCGGCAACAGGCGGGTGAGCTTCGTTCTAGGAAAAGCCAGGGTGGCCCCTCAAAAGGTCATTTCGATACCTCGCCTGGAATTGCAAGCGGCAGTACTGGCCTGCAGGATAGCGTCAACTGTAGAATTAGAATTGGGGGTAGAAGTTAAGTGTAAATATTTTTGGACGGACAGCCAGACTGTCTTAAAATGGATAGGTTCCGACGCTACAGACTTTCAGCGGTTTGTGTCCCACCGACTAGCCGAAATTGACTCAAGGTCAAGGAAGTGTGACTGGCACTGGGTTCCCTCGGCGTTGAACCCGGCCGACAAGAGCACCCGCTTGGACTGGCCTAGAAACAGTAGCGAGTGGCTTTCGGGCCCGTCGTTCCTCTGCCGTCCACAGGAGCAATGGCCGACGGCTTCCGGGAGTGACGCAGTGACGGAGGAGGACCTAGAACGTGTGCAACGACTAAATGTCCTGACCACACAGGCCGAACCCACACTGACATACGAGCGGCTGCCAACATGGACACGCGCCGTACGTGTCGTAGCGCGTCTAATAATTTTCACTGAGCTTTGTCGCAAACGTCGCAACTCAGCTACCGTCACCATAACAGACCTGCGAGAGGCGGAGCTACGCCTGCTGAAACTCATGCAGGCCGAGAGCTTTCAAGAGGAAATTAAAGCCCTCCGAGAGGCCCGACCACTGCCAAAGAACAGCAGAATAAGGACCCTAGACCCTATATTGTACGAGGACGGGCTGGTGAGAGTACGCGGCAGACTGGGCGCCTGCAGCGAGCTTGTCTTCGGAGCGCGTCATCCTATAATATTGGATGGGAAACACGCCCTCACGCGCCGACTAATACTAAAGTATCACGTGGCCTCCCTGCACGCTAATCACTCTTGATTGCTGTGGTCAACAATGTGTGGGAAAAGTACTGGGTCACGAACCTGCGATCGACTGTAAAAGCAGTGACTGCAAGCTGTCAGCAATGTCGCATCAAGAGATCCGCACCTACCTCACCAAAGATGGGAGACCTGCCACCAGCGAGACTGGAAACGACTCGTCGAGCCTTCGTCCATTGCGGGGTGGACTATTTTGGCCCCATGGAAATAGTCATCGGGCGGCGCCGGGAGAAGAGGTGGGGCGTGTTGTTCACGTGCCTCACTACGCGCGCTGTCCATCTGGAGCTGGCTGCAACACTGAGCGCCGACTCCGCGATACTGGCACTTAGGCGCCTGATCGCGCGCCGCGGCTGTCCCGCGGATATGTACTCCGACCGCGGGACCAACTTCGTCGGGGCGCACTCCGAGCTTCGGGAGGCGCTGCGGGAGCTGAACCACGACCGTCTCGAAAGCGAGGCGACAGACCGGGGCATAGCCTGGCACTTCAACCCCCCGGCTGCCCCACACATGGGTGGCTGCTGGGAGCGCCTGGTGCGTTCTGTCAAAAACGCACTACGGGCGACCCTCAAGGAACGAGCCCCTCGCGAGGAGGTCCTCTATACCCTTCTCGCTGAGGCCGAGCTGGTCGTGAATAGCCGACCGCTCGCCTACGTGAGCTGCGATGCGGAGCAACCGGTGGTGCTGACGCCGAATCATCTCCTGCTGGGCACTGCCGCGGGAGATGCGCCGTGCACACGTCGACATGTGGTCGACCTCGACTCGCGCCGCATGTGGAAGCGGGTGAACGCGCTGGCCTACCTCTTTTGGAGGCGCTGGCTGCGCGAATACCTTCCAACGCTGCAGCAAAGAAGAAAGTGGAACAGTGATGTGCCAAATATTAAAGTCAGTGATGTGGTAGTGATTGTGGACGAGAACAAACCGCGAAATCAATGGACAAAAGGCATAATTGCGAAAGTGTACCCCGGCACCGATAACGTTATTAGGGTCGTAGACATTAGAACCAATAACGGAATTTTACGACGTCCCGTTGTAAAGGTCGTTGTGCTCCCTACCGACGGGTCTGTAATCGGTTGAACCCTCTTACGGGGGGTGGGATTGTTGAGGAGCACAGCGATCTCCTAGTTTAACACTAGTTATTGTCAGCGGCCTCGCCCACTTGTAAATTTAAAGTAGCTTATGAAGGGATTAGACTTATTAGGGATTAGACCTTATACTTCATACAATAACAGCAGAGTTACTCTTATAAGAGATTTTTGTGTATATATTGATCTGTTATTGTTAATTTGTATTGTTTACTAGATTACATTAGATAACTAAGTTAGATAACTAAGAATTACTGTAATGGATAGTTGTTTACGTTGTATAGAGTAATCTTAGTTAGTTTAATGATTGTAAGTAGTTTTAATGTGATTTTAGTTAATAAGTTTCAAATTGTAGTTGAATTGTAAATAGATTCATTTTAATGCTCGAACGTGGTTGGAAATAGGGCAAGGATTTGTATGGTCGCACCTACCACTACCTCCGCCCACGTCGAAATATCGGTCGAACGTGATTGGCCAATAAGAATTTTAATGGTCATATAAGACCGCCACTACTTCCACCCACCTACGAGTGGTATATAGCCGCTTCACGGCCAAAAGTTTGTCGTCGTTTGGTGTCATCGCTTGCTTGCTGTCTTCGCTTCCTGTAAACATCGTTCAAGAATAAATCCTGAAGTCTTCAGTTCCTGTGCGTTTTATTTTCTTCGGGAATCATCCACCCCTGCGCCTGAATACTCTACAATAGGTAAGTCTAACCATCTGTCTCTCCAAGGAGTATCTTGTTGCCCTGTAACTGTTTTGTGTAGGTCGGACAGGCAGTCGCTCTATGTAAAACACGAGTTTTCTACCGCATCTAGTTAGACTTGAAGCTGATTAGCTCAAGCTAGTTGAGAAAAGGCTACGGAGATAGTGGCTTTAAATAAGAGCAGTGCTGGCCAAGAGGCTCTAACCTACGAGTTGGACCTAAGTTGTGGGTCCAAACCCAGCCCATCGCCTTACTTTGTGTAATTTATTTCATCACCACTTCTCTCAAAAAGTTGAAGGAGAATCGAAGGAAACCGTCATGTACTAGAACCAAAAAAAAATCGAAGAAAAGTGCCATCTACCAAACCACACTGGGCACACGAGGTGGACTACGGCCTATTTCCTATACTAAAGAGGAGGACTGAGTTTAAGAGCGCCCTTTTCGAGATATGAGGTGATTATGATGTTATTACATATCTTTCTCTAGATATTTTGGATACACAGCTATTTTGTGGATATTATCTAGGCTTTTAAAGAAATCAAAACATAAATTTGTGTAAAACTAATCTAGTAAAGTCCTCTGAAAATCTGCTATTTTACGTGAACTTTGGCTCTCCATAATGTACATTAAAATATAAAAAAGTACATCAATCAAAAAAAAAAGATGCCTTGCACATTTAATCGAGATTTTGAATTACGACAATTTTTTTTTAACTTTTAAGGGTTAAAAAAAAACACGTATTTTCTGGAACAAGTTTTGTGAAATATTCGAGCAAATCACGGAATTATCGAATGCCAACAGAGTTTTCAGGCGTTATCTCTCTTTTTTCCCATTGCTTCTTCATCAAACATCGCGTTGGATTGCGTTAGATGAAGCAACAAGCTTAAACCATGCTCGATGTTGACGATAGGCGAGTGGAAAAGGACCCTCTTAAGCAGTGGGAACATCATAAGGTTTGATTGAGCTTATGTTAATTTCATACATTATAGAATCATAATCATTGGTGGAATGTCACATTGTCTAAGTTCTCTGTGCATTTAGTTTAGAAAAATACTTTATTACTGGCTACTGTCAAGGTCAACGGCTTCGACGGCGTGAAAATAGAAAATTGACCCACGGAAACATATTCAGGACAAAAAGTATCTATATTCTATTCCGGACCATTATCTATCCGTGTGTCCATCCAAATCCGTTTAGCCGTTCGAGCGAGAAGAAGTATCAAACATACACTCACATACGTTTACAAACTCACCTTTATTAATATTAGTGTCATCAAAAGACCAGCGTATAACTCCATATTACTTTCAATTATATTTTTAAGGTGCAAAATCATGAAATGTCTTCTCCCATTCTAGAGTGGAGCGAGAAGGCGTGTCAGACTTTTAGTGACTAAATCTCACCCATGTTTCATCATTTGAATTTTGCGTTCTAGGGCGATGATGACTCTTTCAAGCGTTTCCTTAGCCCTAGAGGATCTTTCAATTAAATGCATGCCTTTCCGCATGCAGGTCTTCCTGTCCAACGTTGACTGGCCTGTTGGTCTAGTGGTTAGTGGCCCTGACTGCTATGCCGGAGGTCGTGGGTTCGATTCCCACCCAGGACAAATGTTTGTGTGATGAGCACAATCATTTGTTCTGTGTCTGGGTGTAATTTATCTATAATATGTATGTATTTAGAAATATTTAAGTATGTTTATCAGTTGTCTAGTACTCATAACACAAGCTCTGCTTAGCTTGGGACTAGACGGCGTTGTGTGATAGTTGTGTGAATATTATATTATAAAAAAAAACAATAATTTAGGTGTCTTCAAGGCTAGAGTGAATAGGCTCTTAATAAACTAGTGCGCCTCACCATCAATGATTGCATCGCTGCTTACCATCAGGTGGGATCGCAGTCAAGCACTGGTTTATATGAATAAAAAAAAAATAAAAAAATTACAGTCAGGGGCCAAAAGTGCAGTTGCACTCTATTAATGCTAAAGTGTCTACAATTTCTTTGTAGTATACGTTCAATGGTCTACAACTAGTTTAATCACTACTTTAGGTTCTATGTTACAAATTAAATCAGTCATAAACCATTGACCCTCTTCTACAAATAAATTTTAGACTCTTTAGCATCAGCCGAGTGCAAAGCTGCACTTTTAGGCCCTGACTGTACGTATTAGTCCCGTACTTGCACAAGTTAGTGATTAAACTTACACACGTCGTTACCACTTGCCAGCGGTTTAGTAAGCTAGTTTCAAAACATATTATAACTGTGTAGCGACATCTATGGCGCCACATAGGAACTAAAATTCTAAATCATGTGTCGGGCAGTTGATCATACCAGACATAACACCCGTCTGGTCGGAGGATCCTCCCTTTTCAACGGAGGTATGCGGGACTTCACACTCTGTTCCGAATACCTCCAAACTGGTGACCCGATGTGATTTGCATTTTACAACACTTTCAATTACTTTTTTTTTAGTTTCCAAGTGGGAAATCGTCAAATAATTTCTCCGTGGAGCAAGAGTTCGTGTCAGACTTTTACTGACTTAATCCGACCTATGTTTTTCATTTACCTTTTGCGTTCTAGTGCCATGATAACTCTTTGAAATATTTTCGCAGCTCTAGCGGGACTTTCAATTAATGCACGTACGTAGTCCCGTAGTAAAGTTAGTGTTTAAACTTACACACGTCGTTACCACTTGCGAGCGGTTTAGCAAGCTAGTTTCAAAACATATTATAACTTTGTTTACTTCCGCCCTCGATACGTATCCTTCTCGGAGTTTTGAAACACTTTATAAATGATAAATGATAAATGATAAATGATATTTATTTTGTAAATAGGTTTAAAAAACACTTTTACACGTCAATTTTTTTTTTCGTCATTTTTAAACTAGATGAGGCCGGTGTTTCCTAGCTGACTACCCTGAGAAGAAACACCGAAACAAACTCAGGGGTCAAAGTCTCTTTTAAAGTCCATACAGTAAATATGTAATGGTCAAATCACATAAGAACCATGCAGATTTGTCTGAAATGGTCTTTTGAAGAAAGAACCATACAGATTTGAGTGGACCTGTCCAGTCAGTGCAAGCATTTGTCAGTATTCGTAAAGCTCAACTCAGGACTACTAAGGAGCTCAACGACTTGACGAACAATACCAAGGAAAGGACATTTGGTTAGGCCGCAGAAAATACTCAAATTGCCAGACACATCAAAAATTACTGAAAAGGAAAAAAAAAAAACAATCAACATAGTCCTCACGTTCACAATAATAAAAGGAAAAATATAGGTAGTTTACAAAATGTAATACTTTAGCAAAGTAAACATTTTTTTCAAAAATTAATAGAAGAAAAAAAAAAAAAAAAGTTAAATTGCAAAGTAAAAATAATCTACAATATCGAATTGTAATAAATAATAAAAAGCACAATTGAAATAAAAACAAAAGAAAAAAAAATAATAATAAGACAACAGTTGCAGTGCGTACCTACTGGAGCAGGTCAATCCCAAGCCTTTTGGTCCTCAACATAGTCCTTTATAGTGTAAAAAGCCTTTTGGCAAAGTTTTCGCTTTACAAATAATTTAAATTTATTAAGGCTTAGTTGTTGAATATGACTAGGAAGTTTATTATAGAAGTGTATACATTGGCATCTAAATGAGCCCCCTATTTTTTTCAGCCTGGTTGTAGGAACCACAAATTTGTGTTTGTTCCTAGTATTAAAATTATGAACATCACTGTATTTTTTAAACATGTTTATATTTTTATGTGCATACACAATATTCTCGTAAATATACTGTGAAGGTACAGTCATTATATTGATTTCTTTAAATTTATCTCTGAGGGAGTATCTGGGACTTAATTTGTAAATAGAACGAATAGCCCTTTTTTGCAATACAAAAATTGACTGTATTTCGGCGGCATTTCCCCACAGTAGAATACCGTACGACATGACACTATGGAAATAGCTAAAGTAAACTAAACGGGCAGTCTCTACATCAGTTAAATTTCGAATCTGTCTAACAGCGTATGCTGCAGAGCTAAGTTTTTTTGATAATTTGTCTATATGTGGGCCCCACTGCAGCTTAGCATCTAGAGTTATGCCCAAGAACACTGTATTATCTTCAGGACTCAACTCTTTACCTTTTAATTGCACACTAGTTTCTACTTGCCTAACCTGAGGCATGGTAAACTTTATACATTTAGTTTTTTTTTCATTAAGTAGAAGGTTATTTACATCAAACCAGTGTACTATTTTTGAAAGTGCTATATTTATATCGTCAGTAACCGGCTGCTGACGTTTAAGTTTAAACAAAAGTGAAGTGTCGTCTGCAAACAACACTATGTTATGGTTATCCTTTATGACGCACCTGATGATGAAAGTTAGGGTAGCAAAAAGAAGTTACGAAAATACTTTCCCAAATCTTAAACTGAATTGCAATCGATGACGATGAAACTAGATAAATATCCAAATACGGTTTTTTTTATTTTTTTTCCGGTGGGAATATCATCTTATGACATCCCCCGGTCTTGGGCGGGGCGGGAGATAGTGTCAGACTTTTACTGACTAAAAACCCACTCCTGTTCCTTCGTTACCTTTGGTACCAGGGCCGAGTCTTCCTTTCAGAATCAGACCCATGGCCCCAGTAGGCTTGACCCTGCTGGGATCCAAATACGGTTAAATGATATTTATTTAGCAAAAAGGTTTTTAAAAATACTTTTTTACACGTAAATTTTTTCGTCACTTTAAACTAGATGAGGCCGGTTGTAGGTTCTATACGATATTTATTAGACTAGCGGTCTCAACAGACGATGTCCGATCTGAAAGCTGGCTTTTCTACAGAAAAAAAAAATTGAGAACCCGATTACGGCGCCACCTGGAAGCCTACTGGGGCCAAGGGTCTGATTATGAAAAGAACACTCGGCCCTGGTACGAAAGGCAACGAAGGAACAGGAGTGGGTTTTTAGTCAGTAAAAGTCTGACACTATTTCTCGCTCCGCCCATGAGCGGGGGATGTCATAAGATGATTTTCCCACCGAAAAAAAAACCTACCGGTTTCAATTTTATTTTCAAACCATTCAGGACCCTCTCAAATGTAATGTTTTATCCATCATCGTTTGAGAGTAGATAAGTTACAAACACATGTACAGAAGAAATTTATATCTAAAGATTTAATAAGATTTAGAAGAAATCAAATTCAACTCTCAATCCCTCGATGCGTTAATAACACTGCCAAAAATGAATTAAAAAAAAAGAAACAAAATAACGGGAAGGAAATTCAAATAAATTCAAACGCGACGCCTTTAATGAGACCTAATGTGACGTCAAAATCAATGACGATAATCACCACCAAAGACGCGGGGCACAGTTTAGCATACACATACATAAGTCTGTATTCAAACAAATGTATAGGTATAACCTCAACTTACTTAAGAACATAACAAAGCTGTAGTATGAACGCTAGTTTGACACATTCATAACTCCAAACACTCAATTCAGAAACCAAACCTTAATGATACAGCTCATGCGTATAGTATCATAAGTATGGGCTTATGATACTATCAGTATGGACTCAAGCCTGCAATCATATCCTCATTACCATAATGACGTCACTCGACATAGCGTGGGCCGGGAGCGAACAAAAATAAAGCTTATTACCCACAGTTGTGAAGCCCCCGCATATCCACATCTGTTGAACAAATTAGTTGGGGAGTGTTTTAACGAGCAGGCGATGCTTGTGGCGGCCGCGAAATACGCGCTCATAGCTGAGTATGAAGGCCTTACCATGTGTAACGTGCTTTATTTTATTTTAGGTTTAAATGTTAAGATTTTTTGAGAAACGGTATGCTTCACATACGGTAGCGGCGGTGCTCCGCCTGGGCAGAGCACCGCCGTGTCCTCGTAGGGGCGGCAGCAATCTCTCGTCGGGACTTGGTACATGGCCATGGTCCGGAGCGAGGAGGAGTAGCAGGCGATCGCCTCCTTCTGCGAAGCAGTAATGCTAGCAAAGGAGGCGGCCGCACGCGCGAGAACATGGCCCTCACGTCCCAGCCGCCAGGATCCCGATCCCGATTTTCGGCCAACGTAGGCGCGGGCTTGCGGACGGCAAGCAATGGGTAGCTCGCCGTCTGACCGTCCGCTAACCGTTCGGACCGAGCCCAAGTCGTCGACGGCGCGTAGTGTTCCACGCGCGCCTCAATGAGATGTCAGAAAAACGTAGGGGCCCAGCAGGGTCGACGCCTACAGGGGTTGTATGAAAGAGAACCCCGGGGCCCTGAAACGAAGGAAAAGAAGGAACAGGAGTGTGTGTTTTGTCAGTAAAAGTCTGACACGCCCTTACGCTCCGCCCAAGGTCGGGAGATGCCATTAGATGATTTCCCATTAATTTTTTTTTTTTGAGAATGACATAGGTACTTCTACTAAGTTTTGTTTAGAATGTAGAAGGACTTATTGATGTCCTCCGCTAAGGGGCGATCGCAGGGGTCTGTATGAGACTTACTGACTAAAACCACATAATGCTCTGCAGCTAATTTTCACGCTGCAGTGCTTACGCGTTTCATCACGCACCTCTAGATCGCATGCATTCTTCCCCGTCACCCTCTGCGGGCGCGGCCACCGCCGATTCGGACCAGCTTAATGAGTCGGGTCATATGTCCACGGTGTGACGTCGTTAACGCGAAATTGTGCGGTGTCCGACCGCGGCACATTGCCGGGTCGTGTCGAGCGGATGCACGGTATGGTGCTGCGTCGTGTAACACGACAAGGCGACGTAAGAAAATCATTAGATTTTTTTATATTATATTTTTTTATTATGGACAGGCTTGCGTTTGTCCACTATCTCACTCGATTGTAAGCGATGATGTGGCCGACGATGGAGCACGCTTGCCTTGAAGTAACCTATCCACTCTTGTCTTAAAGACCGTTTTTTTTTTCGGTGGGAAAATCTTTTGATGACATCCCCCGCTCTTGGGCGGAGCGGAAGATAGTGTCAGACTTTTACTGACTAAAAACCTACTCCTGTTCCTTCGTTGCCTTTCGAACCAGGGCCGAGATCTTCCTTTCAGAAGCAGACCTCAGTAGGCTTCGACCCTGCTGGGCCCCTACGGTTTGCTGACATTTCCTGGAGGCGCGCGTGGAACAGTACGCGCCGTCGACGACTTGGGCTCGGTCCGGACGGTTACAGGACGGTCGGACGGTTATAGCTATCAGGAAACACAGACTCCGGCAGGTAATTCCACTCCTTAGCACTGTACGCATAATGAATGTGTTCCCAAAACGATTGAAGACTAGTCGCGAAATTTTTGACGACACAGCGCTTGAGCAACACGGTGTCGTGTTATGACGCGCCATACGTAACCTACCGTGTTTCCGCTCTCCATAAGACGGCGCCGTATATATGCATGATGCTGCGGCAGAAAGTAGAAAATTTTCCCAAGGCTTCTCTTGGGATAATTACTTATACTCCAGGGATTAAAGTATAAATGTGCTAGTCCAGGACATAATCGCCCCATTTCCCAAATATCCAAATCCATTCAGTCATTTAATCGTAGACGAGTAACATGCAACTTTCGCATTTAATATTGTTGTGATTCTATACATATGCTTGTACGGGTACCATTAGCAAAGTTCCCCGAGCTTGTGTTACAAGTAGTTTCGCGTTAACCGCTCCAAACAGAGTTAAGATTTCTGTTGGGGGTAGTTTGTACAAGTGTGCGGCAGAATGTGTTTCTTTGGTTAGCTTAAGGAGAGATATATAAGGTGTAAAAAAATTAACTTTAAGAATTTCGAGGGGACATTGTACTCCTAATTATGAACAACTTTTACTATGGGACCAAACCTGAAATCGCGAAAAAAATATTAGCTGTTCCCTACGTTTATGTTCGCATAACTCGTCTAAACGTATGGAGCAGCTGATTTTTTTTTCGCTATTTCAGGTTTGGTCCCATAGTAAAAGTTGTTCATAATGAGGAGTACAATGTCCCCTCGAAATTCTTAAAGTTAATTTTTTTACACCTTATATATATAGATAAAGTATTGGATGAGAGTAGGTATACACCACTATTTTTTTAATTAGTACAAAAAAATGTTGCTCTATCTTTCTTTACTGATGATCAGTAACGGGTACAGAATCATGTGCTAGATCTGTGGTATTCGTTTATTTATTTATTTATTAAAACTTCATGCAACATAAAGGTACAAAGGCGGACTTAATGCCTTAGGCATTCTCTACCAGTCAACTAAGGGTAGTGAAGAGAAAACATGGTAGGTGCATAAAAAAAATAAAAGAGAGAGAGAGAGAGAGTCATGAGAGTTTGTGCGTCGATGTCAAAGACACCGTGTATATGGTCTTGTCGCTTTTTTTTTCAAGGTACTATATCATCAACTAACATCTCCCGCTCTAGGTGGGAATGGGATGAGAGGAAGTGACAAACTTTTACTGAGTATAACCCATCAGTTTTCTTTCAGTTTCGCTTTGCATTCTAGAGCCGTAATAACATTTTTTGTGTCTGTGACTGTTTATGTTGTTACCGGTAATCTTTCTAATTTAAATTTTTTGAAGGAACATAGGTGGGTTTTAGTCGGTAAAAGTCTGACACACCCTCTCGTTCCACCCTAGAGCGCGAATAGTCATTATGATGATTTCTCACCTCAAAAAAGAAGGGTGGTAGAGAGACCACATGACAGGTGCACATTCATCTACATGCCACCATAATGACGCTTAAAAATGACGTAAAGATCGTGGCAACAACGTTTTCCGGCCTCGTCACATCACATGTCGTTATCGAAGTTTATTAAACCCTAAAGATAACTTATCCGCTTTAAAAGTTAGGTTTACTGTCCTCGGACGCGTAGCTTTATAGATGCGTATGCGTCATTATATGCTTAGTGTACTCCTGCTCATAGCTTACATACAAAATTATGAAACTCTGTCAATGTAGCGGCAATGTCGTGCATTCGTGTCGTCGACAAATACGTGTCTAAGAAACTACGCGTCCATGGACAGTAGGCCTGAGGCCTACTGAAGCAGCAACGTCGTGCAGTCGTGTCGTCGACGAATACGCGTCTAAGAAACTATGTATCCGTGGACAGTAGGCCTAAGGCCTACTGAAGCGGCAACGTCATGCAGTCGTGTCGTCGACGAATATGCGTCTAAGAAACTATGCGTCCGTGGACAGTAGGCCTAAGGCTTACTGAAGCGGCAACGTCGTGCAGTCGTGTCGTCGACGAATACGCGTCTAAGAAACCATGCGTCCGTGGATAGTAGGCCTAAGGCCTACTGAAGCGGCAACGTCGAGCAGTCGTAACGTCGACGAATATGCGTCTAAGAAACTATGCGTTCGTGGACAGTAGGCTAAGGCCTACTGAAGCGGCAACGTCGTGCAGTCGTTTCGTCGACGAATACGCGTCTAAGAAACTATGCGTCTGTTGACAGTAGACCTAAGGCCTACTGAAGCGGCAACTTCGTGCAGTCGTGACATCGATGAATACGTGTCTAAAAAACTATGCGTCCGTGGACAGTAGGCCTAAGGCCTACTGAAGCGGCAACGTCGTGCAGTCGTGTCGTCGGCGAATACGTGTGTAAGAAACTATGCGTCCGTAGACAGTAGGCCTAAGGCCTACTGAAGCGGCAACGTCATGCAGTCGTGTCGTCGACGAATACGTGTCTAAAAAACTATGCGTCCGTGGACAGTAGGCCTAAGGCCTACTGAAGCGGCAACGTCGTGCAGTCGTGTCGTCGGCGAATACGTGTGTAAGAAACTATGCGTCCGTAGACAGTAGGCCTAAGGCCTACTGAAGCGGCAACGTCATGCAGTCGTGTCGTCGACGAATACGTGTCTAAAAAACTATGCGTCCGTGGACAGTAGGCCTAAGGCCTACTGAAGCGGCAACGTCGTGCAGTCGTGTCGTCGGCGAATACGTGTCTAAAAAACTATGCGTCCGTGGACAGTAGGCCTAAGGCCTACTGAAGCGGCAACGTCATGCAGTCGTGTCGTCGACGAATACGTGTCTAAAAAACTATGCGTCCGTGGACAGTAGGCCTAAGGCCTACTGAAGCGGCAACGTCATGCAGTCGTGTCGTTGACGAATACGTGTCTAAAAAACTATGCGTCCGTGGACAGTAGGCCTAAGGCCTACTGAAGCGGCAACGTCATGCAGTCGTGTCGTCGACGAATACGTGTCTAAAAAACTATGCGTCCGTGGACAGTAGGCCTAAGGCCTACTGAAGCGGCAACGTCGTGCAGTCGTGTCGTCGGCGAATACGTGTGTAAGAAACTATGCGTCCGTAGACAGTAGGCCTAAGGCCTACTGAAGCGGCAACGTCATGCAGTCGTGTCGTCGACGAATACGTGTCTAAAAAACTATGCGTCCGTGGACAGTAGGCCTAAGGCCTACTGAAGCGGCAACGTCGTGCAGTCGTGTCGTCGACGAATACGTGTGTAAGAAACTATGCGTCCGTAGACAGTAGGCCTAAGGCCTACTGAAGCGGCAACGTTGTGCAGTCGTGTCGTCGACGAATACGCGTCTAAGAAACTATGCGTCCGTGCACAGTAGACCTAAGGCCTACTGAAGCGGCAACGTCGTACAGTCGTGTCGTCGACGAATACGTGTCTAAGAAACTATGCGTCCGTGGACAGTAGACCTAAGGCCTACTGAAGCGGCAACGTCGTGCAGTCGTGTCGTCGACGAATACGCGTCTAAGAAACTATGCGTCCGTGGACCGTAGGCCTAAGGCCTACTGTCGTCGGCAGAGTTTCATAGTTTTGTATGTCAGCTTCACACCAAGCGTATAATGACGAATACGCGTCTATGAAGCTATGCGTCCCTGGACAGTAGACTAGTCATTTAAGGATAAATGAGTAATAAACACACACACACATACCATTACATACAAACTTTCGCCTTATAATAACATTAGTGTGATATAGGATGTGGCCACAGGAGCAAATCCGCAAAAAAAGCTAATCAAGAGTAAATTAACAAGCCTTTCGTATGCAAAATTTTGGTACTCTTCCATTACATGGAACTTTCTCAACATTAATTTACCGAGTAGAGAAGAGTCTACATTTATAGCATAATTAGACATTTGAAATAGCTTTATCGAAGTTTCCTGGAGACAGCAATTTATGTAATATTGCTGCACGGTACTTGGTAAAGATTTCTTGAGGATAATGGCATAATAAACGGTGGACTTTATATGTAATGGGCTGGGATGAAAATGGTCATTTCAACGTTTCTTTTCTCGCTGGCCAATGCTACTGCATACAAGTTTTATCAGAGCATACACATTGCATGGTGTTGTAAGATTTTAGAAAGAAAGAAAGAAAGACAAAGCAGCAGCAAGGCACACAAGTATAATACTTAAGATTAAAAAAATTGGGCAAGTGCGAGTTGGACTCCCGCACTTAGGGTTCCATTCAAACTTATTTATGTATAAGCATAGCATAAGCATAAACTTATTTATGTAAATAATGAAATTTTTTTTGTGTCGTAACAACAAATTTACAGTTTCTACATTTTTTTTCCTATACTTGTGCTATGAGACCTTCCTTTAAGCCAAATTTCAGAATTCTGGGTCAACGGGAAGTACTCCATGAATTTTGATTCCCTTTAGAGTATTGAAATATACGTTTTTTTGCGACATAAACGACTGTATCTTTTTTTTTCGTTAACTTAGAAATTTGATTCTTTCACAGCTTCCGCAGACCTAAGTACCTCATAGTCGGCCTTATAATGTTCCCACTGTTGGGACTCAGGCCTCCTCTCTAGGAGAGGGAATGGGCCGTAATCCACCACGCGGGCCCAGTGCGGGTTGGTGGATGTCACATGTCTTCGAATTTTTAGTTCTAGGACATGCCGGTTTCCTCACGATGTTTTCCTTCACCGTTTTGAGAGCAGTGGTGATGAAATAAATTACACAAAGTAATGCGCCTGGCTGGGTTTGAACCCGCGACCTACAACTCCGTAAGTCGGGGCCATTACCACTCGAGTCGGAACCTAAGTACCTATATGGTTTTAATTTCAACTTGATAAAGGGTCTTGTCAAACAGACAGACAGACAGACAACAAAGTGTTAGCGATTTTTATGATTAGTTACATACACTATGATTGTTTTCTGTATTGGCAACATTAAAATGTATTTATTTTGCACTGACAACTGGAACGTTATGCGATTTGACAGCTCAGCGCTATGACAGTTGACAAGGTTATAAAATAACGCGCTGCGCTGTCCTGACACATTACGTTCCAGTTTTTAGGGTAAGCAACATCTCAGAGTAAGTGCTACTATATAATTATTATTATTTTAAATGGTATTGATTTATGATATATGTAATAATTGTGTGCTGTCAAGGCAAAAGTATAGAGGGTGTGTTACCCGTTTTGGTCGTTTTATTTAAAAACCTTCCCGCTACACTTATCTAGGTACACTAAATAAGTTTCTATCCAATCTTTCTCTAAAGTTAACACATTAGCTAACAATTCAGAAGTGGGATAAACGAGTCGTTTATTTAAATGCATTCGTTTATCCCGCCCACAAGCGATTTTTTTTCCTAAACTGCATCTTCTACTTTTGCTTTGAAAGTACCTACGTATGTAGGCACCGTTACAATGTTGTTGATAAAATAGTACCTATCTAAGCGGGCATAGTGATGTGTACTTTAAAATGGTGAACTTTAAAATATTCAGGCTAATCGCTTTTGTTGTACTACCTTATTCAATGAGTTTCTTCTGACACCACCACACGTGCCTTGCCAGGGCTACACTCTGGAGGTACTACCACACCACCACACGTGCCTTGCCAGGGCTACACTCTGGAGGTACTACCACACCACCACACGTGCCTTGCCAGGGCTACACTCTGGAGGTACTACCACATCACCACACGTGCCTTGCCAGGGCTACACTCTGGAGGTACTACCACACCACCACGCGTGCCTTGCCAGGGCTACACCCTGGAGGTACTACCACACCACCACGCGTGCCTTGCCAGGGCTACACTCTGGAGGTACTACCACACCACCACACGTGCCTTGCCAGGGCTACACTCTGGAGGTACTACCACACCACCACGCGTGCCTTGCCAGGGCTACACCCTGGAGGTACTACCACACCACCACGCGTGCCTTGCCAGGGCTACACCCTGGAGGTACTACCACACCACCACGCGTGCCTTGCCAGGGCTACACCCTGGAGGTACTACCACACCACCACGCGTGCCTTGCCAGGGCTACACCCTGGAGGTACTACCACACCACCACGCGTGCCTTGCCAGGGCTACACCCTGGAGGTACTACCACACCACCACACGTGCCTTGCCAGGGCTACACCCTGGAGGTATTACCATACCACACGTATGTTAATCTATTGAATACCTAAGTACAACTCAGGGTGTGTTCAGATGGATTAGGGACCGGTTTTGGATCATTGTTAAATGACCGTAGCAAACATATCTACCAACTTATGAATCGTTGTTACCATGACCTGCGTTCTGAGCTTACTTATAAAGTAAATGAGCAGACCAGTAAAACTTTTGATTAGGAATAATCTAAATGCAACTAAAGAGGACAGTCAATGAAATTAAAATTAGGTAAATTAATATTATATGGATTGCCTTTTGACAGATAGTCTGACATTTATTACATTTGCCTCCTAGCTTTTGCCCGCGGCATCGCCCGCGTACATATTAATATAGCCTAGGTCACTCAGGGATACAGTGGCTTTCTATGTGTGAATGCAATCGGACCAGTACTTTCAGATTCAATCAATATTTTGATACCTTTAGATTCCAAGTTATAGATTTTTAAAGTGAGCATGCGATGACCGATCATTTGACCCTTGATTTCATAGTGCAGCGCTCGCTCAGTCCATTCCCACTGCCTTGCGTTATTAGATATTCTGTGCTTGCGTTTCACTATAACTTATAAATTTATTATTTTTCCTAAATGTCTAATATTCATACTAGAAAATCATGCGTTGTGCCAAAATGTACAGATTTACATTTCAACGGCAAAGAAAACATTATTTGTCACTAAATAATGAGTAACCATTCTAATGTATGTTAGGTAGGTTATCTGATTGTCCCTTTTTCGAATCCTTGTATGATAAAATAAAACGAAATACTGTGCGAGTAAACAGTTCTACTTCAGCTGGCGAATTGCGGCTGAGCGGAGCGTAGTAAAATGACGTCACACGCGGTCACGTGACTTTACCGAGTTTTATGCAAACATTGAATGCAAATATAACTTCTTGGTATTTCCAAATAAAACAAAAGGGTGTATCTGTATACAGCTTTATTTTTGGTATATGCGAAAGCTGAATATAGTTTGTTCAGAATTAGTAACTGAATCGATTCCAACAATTTTTACACCAATGTATAAAGTTGGACACCACCGACACTAAGTACGACACAGGTCATAGCGGGCATTAGGCACCAGCGCACAGCTGGGTGCGGGAGCAAAACAACCCCTCAGTCACCTGGATGGCCCGGTGACCATGTATTTTTCGGACAACCAAGTAACATAACAAGCTTATAACTTTGTGATTTTACATGATACAGTTTGAAATTTAGTACATAGTTACTTTACATAAAAATGCTACCCACGTGTATCGGGCTTCACATATGCTGGAACTGGCGTTGTATATGCTTTACTGTTTACTACAGTTTAAAGCGATTTTACATACCTACTAGTATTACCCATTTAACTGAAACCAGGTGAAGAAGAGTATTACGAGTGTCTAGTATGCCTAATGATGCTGAAATAGATTCTTTGCTCTTAGAAGCGGCAGAAGGGTAGGCTAATAATAACATTTTATTACATCACCAGAGTAAATCGCTTTACTGGAAAAACTCTAGATGTAGAAATATTAATAGTCAAATCTTGTTTCCGTGAAACTCCTTTTAATGTGTATAGGTATTCTGTAAAACATGAGCTTGTAGTTGGTACAAATCGGAATAGTAAGTACAGTAGAACATTATGTCTAAGGTGATGGCCTATATAATTTGCCATAGGTAGTGGTGCGAAGAATATACAATTGCATATTATCCAATTGAACACAAGTAGTTGCCAAATACATAGTTTAACATAGTTAAAAAAAGAAACTGTTTGTGACAAAATGACATTTTTGTCTAATGAAGGAGTTAACACACAGTAAGAGGAAATCTAGCAAGTAATTAAATTACTATACAAAAAAAAAAAAAAAAGTGTAGAAAGTTTCAGCACTTTGTTTAATATTATAGGTGCCAGGCGTATGATACATATATGCATCAACGCTGTTGGCTCAATTGAAACAGTGACAATAAATAATAATACTCATAGTTAAATAAGCAAGGCAGAATAAAAATATTATATTTAATAAAATATGGTTGGCAGTTGTCGATAGTGTTGAGTCCAAATATTACCCTAATGCATCTTTGTTGTTGATTAAATATTTTTAATTTTGTAAAGTGATGTGGGTATCAATGGAAATGGAGAAGTGACACAAGTAATTACACAATATTTTTATGTGGTACCAAGGGGCTCGTATACTTTATAGGTTAAAAGAAGGTCCCTTACAAAATACAACACCAAATGAGACACGAGAGCGCACAGTGCCATGTTATGCTGTTGGGATAGCTTCATTATTGACAACTGCTAGGTTTAGACGAAGTTCTTGTTCAATTATTAGTATCTATCAATTGTGCTATGTAGGGTACCAAGAGTGTGTTTGTTCTTGGTTTAAAACAAAGACATTAAATATATACTACCAATAGACAGGACATAGCGAACAAAATCGTGATCCGATACTTATTACCTAGTGGTCATAAGTCGCTCAGTCTAGTATGACACCCCTACACGTCAAGTCGTGTTTGTATCCGTTATATGCACTAAAAGAAAATAATTTTCTGAGAAAATATGCCGAACTGCCCATTACGCTATTGCAAATCTTGTTATGATAAAATGACTGAACCTAACTTCTGTTTATTTTCGTAAATATTTTTTGTATTTACGAATTAATTAATTAAAATTCAATAATTTTTATAAATAGTTCTAGAACATTTGCTGATTTTGTGATAATGCCATCTATTACTGAAAAGCTTAATCTTACCTTTATCACACACTGAGGCTCTACCACGAGCTCATAACGTGATCCATTTTACGACCTAAACCGAGCTGTTAAAGGGGTGGAGCTAATAGGGTGTATGGCTCCATCATTCTTTTTCGGTCGTACGACTGACATTTTAACATTATCATGGTAAGGCCCCTGGCCACCTACCGAGCGATAGTTAAATAATTATAAATTTCGACAAATTTAATTCGCGTGTTTGCTATTCAAAGCCAGATGGCGTCACTGAGACATAGGATGACAGTTTTTCTAAGACATTTGTTCTGATAGCCGCTCTATTATAATTATCTCTTTAAATCTCTTTGGTTTAAAAGGAGTACATACTGAGTATGTACTGTGTACTTTCAAGGGAATAGCCACACGCAATTTATTTTTTTAAGTATACCTACCTACACTGATGAAAAGTTGTGTTTTTATATACAGTTCAACAGGAAAACACCGTAGCTCATGTTGTTCAATAAACCACGTTTCTGAACGAAACATTGTAGAATTTAACATTATTTTCATGCTCGGAAGTCATTGTTCATAAAATGGCATTTGTGGACAAATTAATGTTGACTAGGCGTGTAACTCTTTACTGAACCGACTCACTGTTCCGAAATATTTTAGTGTTCCGAAAGATTGGAACATCAGTAATGTTTTAAATTTTAATGCATCATTTGGAACAATTGGAACTCTGAGACACTCTTTACTTTAAGTGACCAGCAGTCTTTTAAAAATTCAAATTATAACGTAATTGGCGTACATATAATTAATGACCTGAACTAAAAACCTCTGCTTTAAATTATTCTCAAATCAAAATTCAATTAAATAAAACTTTTAGTGTATATGACGCAACGTAACAGATCACGACTCAGTGTGTATATTTTGAGCCAATGTTCCAAATAATATGTTCCAATCGCAAAGATGACACACTTTTTTCCACGCCTTGACCTACAATAAAAGTGGTGACATGACAGCAGTTTCATGTCACTGACATAACACTGCCGTCAAACAAACGTTTCATGAATTTTACCGAACTTGGATACTTGCCTTTTGAGATTAGTTTGAAACTTCATAACGGTTTTATCTTCTATATAAAGTTAGAAGACCAAATAAATAAGATTGACTTTGAATATAACTATCGAAATGGATTTAGTGAAAGTATATTTTCAATACCTTCTGCGTAATAAATTTTCGTATGAGATTGTAATTCGTGCAGAGACATCTGAGGACATGATCGCTTAGCTTCGTAAATAACTCGAATGTCTGATTTGGACTTTAGTCCCGCAGAATTTGCAATGTAATGTGAATTCTATTTAATGACTCCCAGAGCACTTCCAAATCATATTCATGAATTACTAATTTTAGTGTACCAACTTAGGGGCTAGCATTGATTGAATTATAGGAAGTAATTTTCATGGAAAATCAGATGGTGCGGCAAAAAGTAGTTGCTAAAGTCAGTAAGCCTTTTGTAGGCATTTTGGTTTTTTTTGTAGAGATTTGTCTTATCAGGGGGATGTACCTAAATATCTGTAAATGTTGAGTATTTTAGGTATGGTAAAGAGTTATTGTGGATAAATATTTATAATACAATAACTCCCAATTTGTTCACTAGGGACATGGAGGGATACAATGATTTATTTATTTAAAATAAAATGGTAACATCCAAAAGATGTCTCACTGTAATTTATTTAGTATAGAATGTCTATGAATATTTTGATTACCAGAGGTTATTTTTACGGAAGTGTACCTGACTTCCCACATCTAAAATTATGTTAACGAAATAAGTGATTAACGTAAAACCTATTATTCTTACATTAAGAGAAAGTAGTCTAGACTGAATTTGCCTTGAGTATCTTAAAAGTGATGGTATTTACAGCGTACGTACTGGTAATTAATAGTTGGTAATTTTAATGAATGAAATAAAATAGACGAAACAATTTCATAGTTCGTGATCTCGCATTTTGATTAGTTATTGTATCGAAATTTGGAGTTTCAATAAAAACTAATCAGAGCCAAAAGAGTAAATTAAATATATACCCTCACGTTTTAGTCGGGTCAGTGATTACAACTGATATCAAATGTAAACAAACAGTCATTGTTGGTCAATGATTCACAAATAACGGGTGAAATTTTGTGGTTGAGGTAAATCATTGATGTTATTGTGACATGCACTTGAAACTTATCATGTACCTGGCCTGAGTGGCCATATCAAAATCAAAAGGGTATTTACAGAAACTATTGAGGGATCTGTTTAGGACCATTGAGGGATCTGTTTAGGACCATTGAGGGATCTGTTTAGGACCATTGAGGGATCTGTTCAGGACCATTGAGGGATCTGTTCAGGACCATTGAGGGATCTGTTCAGGACCATTGAGGGATCTGTTCAGGGCCATTGAGAGGCCTGTTCAGGACCATTGAGAGGCCTGTTCAGGACCATTGAGAGGCCTGTTCAGGACCATTGAGAGGCCTGTTCAGGACCATTGAGAGGCCTGTTCAAGACCATTGAGAGGCCTGTTCAAGACCATTGAGAGGCCTGTTCAGGACCATTGAGAGGCCTGTTCAGGACTATTGAGAGGCCTGTTCAGGATAAACCAATTGGCTTTATCAGGCAATTGTTTATTTACTAATGTTTGTTTTTCATTACAGGCAGGACATTTGAGGGACCTGTCTGTTTATATTAGAGGCAGGACATTTGAGAGGCCTGTTTTTCTTCAGAGGCAGGACATTTGAGGGGCCTGTTTGTTTTTCATTAGAGGCAAGACATTTGAGGGGCCTGTTTGTTTTTCATTAGAGGCAGGATATTTGAGGGGCCTGTACGTTTGTCATTACATGATAGCGACAAGAAATAAGTAACATAGATTTGTAACTTGACTTCTTGACATTTCAAAAGTGCCTGTAAATTGTTTATTTGAAATAAAATGCTTTGAATCAGTAGAGGCAGGACATTTTAGAGACCTGTTTTTGAATGACTGTGTAAAGAATAAGATAATGATTTGTAAGAATAATAATAATATATATTTATTGAGCAACAAAGTAAAATCATGTATACACAATTGCTTATAAGCTACTTTTACATAACTAAATAATGCAATCAATTGTGTCTAAATAGTAATTGGTAAATTGATAATTATGTTTAGTCTCGTTCCTAGGTACAGCAACCAGTGTATGAATGATCTAAAGTTTTATTCGCTACTGTAATAGATATCTGTTTGCTTTATTGCTGTTATTCTTTTTTTCTTCTCTCATTATTTTGTGTATAAAACCAATTTATTTATTCTTTCACATACGAGGTCGTATTTGTAATACGGATGGCCGACTGTTAGCGATTTTTATGATTAGTTACATACACTATGATTGTTTTCTGTATTGGCAACATTAAAATGTATTTATTTTGCACTGACAACTGGAACGTTATGCGATTTGACAGCTCAGCGCTATGACAGTTGACAAGGTTATAAAATAACGCGCTGCGCTGTCCTGACACATTACGTTCCAGTTTTTAGGGTAAGCAACATCTCAGAGTAAGTGCTACTATATAATTATTATTATTTTAAATGGTATTGATTTATGATATATGTAATAATTGTGTGCTGTCAAGGCAAAAGTATAGAGGGTGTGTTACCCGTTTTGGTCGTTTTATTTAAAAACCTTCCCGCTACACTTATCTAGGTACACTAAATAAGTTTCTATCCAATCTTTCTCTAAAGTTAACACATTAGCTAACAAAAGTGATTCTATAAGGGTTCCGTCTTTTCCTTTTGAGGTATGAATCTCTAAAAAAATACTAACATTGTATATCTCATGGCTGCACCGAATTGATCCAGTTCAGCAAAAATGCCAGACAACTACGAAGTAGTAAGATCGACTTAAGAGCGTACGATCGACATTTCGAAATTATACATCCTTAGTGGAGAAAATGTGTGTTACAAGAAACAGCAACCGTCCCTTAATTCAATTGATATCTTTATCTATACCTACTGTCTTCTTTGTATATATGTCGCAACCGTATCGTATAACACGCCGTATCACAAGTTGGCACGCCGTATTTAAAAATTCCGTCGTAATGTAATTCCAAAATTAAAAACCTATGCGTTAAAACTGGAGTTCAAAAATTTTTATGGAGGACTCGACTCATTAAAATCCTACTAAAATATGACTCTTCTATACAAATATTATAGAGCTGAAGGGTTTGCTGATGCTCGCAATCTTGGGGTTCCAGTCTCTCTTTCTATATGGACCATCTTCATACTTGAACAATCTGCTTCTGACATCCATCAGAGGCAGGAGTAGAACGTCTCCCTTTGTATTCTTCACGCGGGCATAATCACTGGTAAAAACTAATGACTACTAATCAGAAAATGAATACTGTTTCACTGTTCGTTCTTCTTCTTAGCGTGTAAATGGCCAAACTAGTTAGATTCTGTAATAATTAATTAGCAAACAAAAAAAAATATCGCACCATTTCATAACAAATAATTAATGACTAAAAAAACCTATCGTACCTCCGCAATCCAACCGTCGACTGCAGGGTACAGTTAGCAACACAAAGAGTTTAAAACGAATGAATAAAGCACAAACAATTTCTAGTGCCCATGCACCGTGCACACCACACAGTACACTTGAGCATGACATGGCATATGACATAACAAATAGGGCACTGATGCAGGTTTTGTTTTTAATGCAAGCAAAGATTATATTTCTTTTTGAGGTGGGGAATTATCAAATAACTTCTCCCGCTTTGAGTGGAGCGAGAGGAAGTGTCCGATTTTTACTGATTAAAATCCACTGGTGTTCCTTCTTTGCCTAACGTTCCAGGACCCCGGGTTTCCCTTTCGGAAGTCAATCCATGGCCCCAGTAGGCTTCGGCCCTGCTGGGCCCCTACGGTTTGCTGAAATCTCTTTGACGCTGTCGACGACTAGGGCTCGGTTCGGTCGATTACCGTACAGCCGGATGGTGAGCTACCCAATACTCCATGTCTGTAAGCCCGCGTCAACCGTGGCTTGGGCGCGAGGATGTTCGTTCCTTCATGCGTGCGACCTCCTCCTTCGCTAGCATTACTGCTTTGCAGTAGGATGCTCCACTGTGTCCTCCGGGCGGTTCACACAATGGTGACTAGTGGGCGTTTCTTCCACCTGAATACGATGCAAGAACCTCCCAAACTTATCATGTCCGGTGAGGACCTGCGCCATGCGGAATGTGAGGACGCCATCATGCCTCTCCAGCCACGCCTCAAAGAGAGGACTTACCGCCATGATTATGGCGTGCCCCCTGTATCGTAGGCGCGTTCACAACCATGTAAACTGACATATATACAAAACACCCAGACCCTGAACAACTATCTGAAGACCTGGACCTGAACTGGACAGATCCACTCAAATCTGTCTGGTTCTTTCCTCAAAAAACCATCTTAGTACCCAATCTGCATGGTTCTGATATGATATGTATATGGACTTTAAAAGAAGATAAAGACTTTGACCCCTGAGTTTGTTTCAATGTTTCTTCTCAGGGTTGTCACCTAGAAAACACCGGCCTCATCTCAGGTCAGTTTTAATTGACGAGACAATTGATGTGTGTGTTTTTTACATGTCTGGAAAATAAATATTATTTATTAATCCGTGCGGTAATCGATCCCGCGATACGCAGCGCAGCAGCTAACAGTTCAATCACTACACCAGTCGTGTGCTAAGTGAAGATTATGCTGGAATGAGTCTCCAGCATAATCTTCGCTTAGAACGACGCTCGCTTAGCGAGGAATTCAGAAATATTTTAATAATATTTTAATTCTAGGATATGGAAATTTTCCTGTAACGCAAATATGGTCGTAAGAGTCAAATATTAATATATATATATAAATATATTTAAAAAGTAATCATGTTTTTTTTACCGGTCCCTCTCAATAGGAAACGGAAAATTGGAACCATGTAGCTTGGCTTGTAATATGTGTGCTTCTGAAGTGAATAGAAAATATTTTGAATAGAATTGGATTTAACGCATTGTTTGTGACCGAGTAACGTATTTTTTTTTAATGTATAGCCGATCTAGACGTAATAGGAATAGGAATTTAAAAAAAAATACAAATAAACGTTTATAAGGTCACAAACTATTAAGAATTCAATATAGAAGTAATTTTGATGCCGTTATCATGGTACGGTCTATCGTGAATAAAGGTTGGATATTGAGGAAGTTACTAAAAAAGGACAAAGGAACATTTTTTTATTTTTTATTTTTATTAATGATAGGCTCACGTTTGACCACAATCTCACCTGATGGTAAGCGATGATGTGGTCGACGATGGAGCACGCTTGCCTAGAAGTAGCCTATTCACTCTTGACTTAAAGACCCCTAAGTTGTAGCTATCAGGAAACACAGATTCCGGCAAGGAATTCCACTCCTTGGCTGTACGCATAATAAATGTGTTCTCTAAACGTTTTGTGTGCATAAGTTTGTTAAGAGCCTATTCACTCTAGCCTTGAAGTAAAAGTAAAGAAAAAATATAACTTATACAAAATGACTATAAAAATAAGTAACCTTCTTCATCAAAATTCACCAATAAAAGCAATTCTTCAGTTACTAAGAACTCGTGTAACCCTGAAAACAGTGGGTCACCAATTTAAAAGTAGCTATAATTACTTAATTGTACGGAATACAGTATTCAATGAAAATAGAGTAATTATTATCGCACCCATAGATTGAAAGTGACTTAACCCGAAATTGCTGTAAATTCAGATTTTTGTATAACCTGACTTTGAAAAACCTACTTTACAACCTTGCGGTGAAAGTAGCACCATGATTATGAGTAGGCAGAAACCATTGGGTTTTCTTTTATGGTGATGGTACGTGAACACATTCGTAAGAAGTCGGTAGAATCATTACTGTATTGGTTAGTTGTATTTGTTTTTCACAATAACATTGCTTATTTATTATTATTAATCATTTTATTTCGAGCTTGTACTCATATAGGGGTTAGTAACAATATTTGCTTAAAAACTATGTTAGTACCAAGCCATAAAATTCCAGTTCTAAATATTATTATTATCAAATTCAGTTCATTACAATTCAAATTAAATACATTCAATCAAACATGTCAAAAACACCACAAATTAAATTAAACTAATTGAAATTAAAACAAAATATACGTATATTATACTTTATTATGTATTTGTTATTGCACTTATTTCTTTTTTGTTTGTCTTTCTATTAAGTTGGACCTGCCGTACTATTTTTTTGCACCACCCAACCTCGACTGGTAGAAAATCCCTAAGGCATTGTCAAGTCCGCGTTTGTACAGTGTTTGTACTGGCACAGAAAGTATTAATAAATAAAAAAAAACACGGGGAGATTTAAGTATTTAAATTTACCCAAATCAACACTATGAAGAAATTCTAGCTCATTTTCCACTAATTGCAATGTTTGAGTTAGGTCAGTTTCATTCTTAAGGGGTGTTGCGTAAAACAAAAGCTAAAATGGCGGCTTTTAAATTTAGGATAACCTTGACAGATTTTATTGAAGTCGGTAATCGTTGGTCGTTAAAGATTAAATCAGAGGTTGAAGTTTAAAGCTGCTGTAAAATTATAATAACATCTGTAAAGGACGACGGAAAATGTAAAAAGAAGTTAGTGTAGCTATTTTATGGACCCCTGACACTGTTTTGATATTACAATACAATACATCACACTATTATGTATGTGTCAGACTTTTACTGACTAAAACGCGCTCCTCCTGTTCCATCTTTGCCTTGCGTGCCAAGGCCCCGGGGTTTCCATGGCCTCAGTACGCTTCGACCCTGCTAGGCCTTTACGGTTTTGCTGACATCACCTTGAGGCGCGCGTGGAACACTACACGCCGTCGACGACTCGAGCTCGGTCTGGACAGTCGGACACCGCGTGAGGGCTCCCACATGCATGCGGCCGCCTTCTTCGCTAGCATTACTGCTTCGCAGACAGAGGCGACCGCCTGTACTTCCTCCTTGCTCTGGACCATGGCCTGTACCAGGTTTGGTGTGAGAGGTCATTGCTGCCGATCGCCCCACGAGGACACGGCGGGGTACACCTCCACCGTGTTCTCCGGGCGGTCCGCACAATGGTGACACCCGGGCGTTTCTTCCATACGAATCAGGTACAGGAACTCCCGAACTTACCATACCCAGTGAGGACCTGCATCATGCGGAAGCTGAAGACGCCGTGACGTCTTTCCAGTTACTCTTCAAAAAGAGGACTTGCCGCCATAATTATGGCGTGCAAGGACTGTTGCCTCCAGATCCCATAGTGGCTGGCCAGCAAGGAGGCTCACTGCTTCGCGGGAAACCGTGCAGTATCCCCGCACTATCCGGATGGCCATGAGCATTTCATGTTGGACGGGCTGCGTTATTGTTCGAAAGGGTCATCACAGCCTCGGAACGCAAAAGACAACTGAAGGAACACGGGTGGGTTTTAGTCAGTAAAAGTCTGACACTCCCTCTCGCTCCACTCAGAGTGGGGGAAGTTATTTGTGAGACGTGGTTATATAAACACAAGCATATTTTCCATTGTTATTATGTTTTTAAGAAAAAAATTATAAGTTACTGCAATATTTTGTAATCCTGATATAACATACACAGTATCTACAAGCTAATTGCCAGTTCCTTTAAGCCTTTAAAAGCCACAGCAACGTTGCTAAAATCCCTAGCAGGCAATATTGCCGCGAACATAAAAAGAGTATCCAAGTATTAAGCCCGAACGTCAGTCGGTGAGCACATTTCAGCGCTCAAATAACTCTGTTCGGGAGGAATTTAGCAAATCTCCCTTCATAGGGATAATCTGGCGTCTAAAACGAGCGTACATGGATAAGTTATGGAAATGGAGTGCTCATCAAAAACTATGTTCTGTTAATTTTCGCTGTATTAAGTGACAGAGTCAGTTTCAGTTTCATCTGACGATAACCGCCGTGTTACAGCAATATTATATGTCGAACAATGTTTATGTAAAATTATCGTCATATAGTGGTGTTACACTTGTCTGCTTTGCTGGAGTCACCTCCATCCATAAAGTCGTCAGTCCATAAATGAGGAGATTTTATTAGGCTGGTCACGTTGCCTGTTTCAGAGCCACCTGCTCTGATACAGGCAACGTGATAAGTAGACCAAGGTTTGACGACTTGTTCAATAGTTTGTGTTGTGGACTAGTTCATTTCCAATGTGGAACAAATAAGTAACGCATAAATCCCTTTACAAAGATAAATCAAGAATTTATCAATCATAGTCCAAAAGTATGAGTGTTTCAGGTACAGACGAGGTACTTACATCTTTTCTACAAAATCCACCGTCACTCCACGGCACGGATTTGCCACCTCGATAAATTCTGCCAAGGCATTGCGTCTCCATCCTCCAAGGCTATCACAATACACTTCACATTATCACTCCATTTGTGCGTACTCCGTGTTTCCGACTCTACGGTTTCTGGGCTTAATTATAGTATTTGGTGGAATCGCATTAGACCCGTAACGTTTACGCTAAGAGTCAGTGTATGTTGTTACAAATTGTTCCACTAAACATCTGATTGGCTTGTTTGTTGCTCTGTTCACGTGTTCATCCTTTGTTTCGTTTCTTTGTTTGACGGTTAATTGTCTCATTAGTTAAGTTTATGAAAGTTTTCTGGAGAATCAAGTTATGTGTTGATGCCGGGTGGTTGTAAAGGAAAGTTTTAGTTTATTTATGCAATTTTATTTTTATTTTAGTTGAAGTTTGTCAAAGTGACTGAAAACTTGAAAGGAAATCATTTATCTTGGTATAGTCATGTGAAGAGGAGAGATGAAATGCATATTACTAAAAGTGTTATGAGAATACGTGTGGGTGGATGGAGAGAGACATGTAGGCCAAGGAAACGATGGATGGATATTGTGAGGAGAATTGTGAAAGAAAAGGGAGTTAGTTATAGCGTGACGGGTGATAGGATAGAATGGAAGAAAAAAACGTGTTACGCCGACCCCAAGTACTTAACACGGTACAAGGTCAGGAATATGATGATGCAGTTGTATGTTGTTAGTGTTTCTCTAATTGATGTAGTGCTTGAGGAGGGGAAGATGCAGCTAAAGCTTTAATTCCCTTGGGCTTTAAACAAAGTGACACGTATATCAAATTAACAATATTTTTGAGACCAAGCACTTTTGTCTTTGGTTGAAATCAAAAAATAACTACTCCCGCTCTGGAAGAGGAAGTGTCAGAGTTTTATTGGGTAAAATCCACCTGTGTTCATTCGGTTGCCCTTTGCCTCTTTCAAATAATCTAGCAGCCTTGGGGGACCGATCACTAGACAATTCAAGAGGGCGAGTTTTGCTGTGGTCGTCCCGTCCGATTATGATTTAGGTATCTTCAAGGCTAGAGTGAATAGGCTCTTAATAAACTAGTGCGCGTCACCATCAACGACTGCATCACTGCTTAGCATCAGGTGGGATCTCAGTCAAGCACTGGTTTATATCATTTACAAAACAAGTTACCTAGTAGATTGACGTTTTTTAATACGGGTTACTTTGAACTGTGATATCTTTGGATTTCAGCACTATTACAGAAAATATAAAACTTAAATAAACTATAACAATTGATTGATTTCGAAAACGTAACTTTTATATTTGGGGATATGCGGAACAGAGAATAAAGTCCCACTTACCTCCGTTAAAAAGGGAAGATCCTTCGACCAGGCAGATGTTTTGTCTGATCTGAGCAACTGCTCGATAGATGATTTCGGGCTGTTGTATGTGTTCAATTTGCGCGGAAAACTCACGCAAGAATTCGAATTTTAGTTCAATTGAGTCACCATAGATGTCGCTACCAATATAAAGTTTATATAAACTTATAATTCCAAGTCAATTCGAAGATATCACGCTTCGAAGGAAGCCGTTTTGAAAAACGCCAATTCTATTGATAAGGACCTTACATATCTTTGACTGGCCTGTTGGTCTAGTGGTTAGTGGCCCTGACTGCTATGCCGGAGGTCGTAGGTTCGATTCCCACCCAGGACAAATGTTTGTGTGTTGAGCACGATCATTTGTTCTGTGGCTGGGTGTAATTTATCTATAATATGTATGTATTTAGATATATATAAGTATGTTTATCAGTTGTCTAGTATTCATAACACAAGCTCTGCTTAGCTTGGGACTAGACGGCGTTGTGCGATAGATGTGTGAATATTATAATTATTATTTATTATTATATCACATTTTATCCATGTCATCAATCAAACGCCCCACAAAACGATTATTCCAACAATGAACCAAACACGAACAAATATCCAAAAAAAGATCGTATTAGCACAAAACGGCACAATATTTAAACCTACCGTTTTCAAATATGAATACCTACTGTAAGTACCATAATTACATCCATCTGAACAATTTCAGCTAAAAAGATATAAAGCAGATTGCATTAATATTTTATCTCGTCCAATTACATGATACCAATCGCAGTCTACATTGAGAAAACAAATTGAAAACCGTTATTGTATAACGAGTGAGATTTTCTCCGCCTCTCGGAAATTCAATTGTTCAGGAATTGTTGTTACTATCCGGAGTTACTGAAGCTTACAGGTAGACGGAAGATTGAAGGAATCGATTGGAGACTGAATTCTGAGTGAACCAATTCATAACCAGCTTTATAATGTGCCACTTCTTTTGGAGACGAAATGGGATCCATTACTACGGGGCCCATTTGAGAATGTCATAATTTTGTTCGACTATTTTGGTTCTTTTTCGAACCATTCTTAGCCAAGGCAGGTATCGATCCTAACTGGTCCAGCCTCCCTAACCAAGTTACGATCGTTTCGTTTGCGTCGAACGCCTCGAGTAGGCAACGCCTCAGATTCCTTTGTTCTGACCACGTGACTGAGCGTTGAGACGACGTCAGAACAATGGAATTGGAGGCGTGGCCTACTCGAGGCGTTCGACGCAAACGAAACGATCGTAACTTGGCTAGGGGGTCAGTCAATCTTGCCGATATCTCCTTGAAGCAAGAAACTCTACGGTTAGGCCTACTGTTCACGGATCACGCTTAACGACTCGACGACACGAAGTTGCCGCTTCGCGACAGAGTTTCATAGTTTGTATTTAAGCTTCACGCAAGCGTACGCCGAGCGTATATTGACGAATACGCGTCTATGAAGCTACACCTCCGTGGGCAGTAGACCTTACTCTTTCATCATTTTGTAAATGTATTTTGCTGCTGTTACTCTGTAACCTGTGTACTGTAATTCCTTTGCTACGCCGTAGCAGTATAGAAGGCTACGGCGTAGCACTTTCGTAGACCTAGGTCAGTAAATCAGATTTTTATGTTATTCTGTGAAAAATTAACAAGAGATGGGTGATGTAAGTGGTACCAACGCCTGTAGACTTTAGTAATAGGCAAGGAAACAGGTGTGCTGCCACTCTGAAGACGTAGCTGAAATGTCTTATGTACCTGTAATTAGTATGACTTCCATATTTAATTCTTTAAGCACCCAAACATACCAACGGGGCGACGGAGTTCATGCTATGAGAATTTCCTGCCAGTCAACCTTTGGATGTTGCAGAGTCAAATTGTGGTCAGTGCATTATCGCAAAATAAACACTTTATTTAAATAGAAAGATGTACATATAAAATATACACACATTATCTTTATACCTAATAACTCAACTGTGGAGCCGTACCCGCTCCGGATCCGTCGACCAATGTCTGTCTGTGGGAGGACCTTCTCTCTCTCTCTCTCTCTCTCTCTTATATTTTGACGTAGGACTCAGGGGATCGCAGTGGTCCTCCCGCAGACAGACATTGCTCGACGGACCCGGAGCGGGTACAGCTCCACAGTTGAGTTATTATCCTAAGAGAACATACTTCCAGGATAAAAGGTATCTTATGTGCTATTCCAGGACATGGTGTACCTGTGTGCTAAACCACCAAATCCGTTCAGCTGTTTGAGCGTGAACAAGTAACAAATATAAACACACACACACATACATACAAACTTTTCATCATCATCATCATCATTTCAGCCGAAAGACGTCCACTGCTGGACATAGGCCTTCCTCAAGCGCCGCCACAACGGACGGTCCTGTGCGTCTCGCATCCATCGGATCCCTGCAACCGTTACCAAGTATATAGAAGACTTAAAGTCACCCAAAGGGCAATGGAGAGGGCTATGCTCGGAGTTTCCTTGCGTGATCGAATCAGGAATGAGGATATCCGCAGGAGAACCAAGGTTGCCGACATAGCACGAAGAATCGCCAAACTAAAGTGGCAATGGGCAGGGCACATTGCTCGCAGAACAGATGGCCGTTGGGGCCGAAAGGTTCTGGAATGGTGACCACGTACCGGAAGACGTAGCGTTGGAAGGCCTCCTACAAGGTGGACCGATGACTTGGTAAACTTTTGCCTTTATAATATTAATGTAATGATTTTTGATTTTTTGAGGGAAATCATCCAATGATTTCTCCCGTTCTAGGGTGGAATGGGAGGGTGTGTCAGACTTTTACTGACTAGAACTCACTCCTATGTTCTTTCTTTGCCTTGCGCAGAGAAACACGAGATCCTGGAGATCTCGTGTTTCTCTTTCGGAAGCCAACCCATGGCCCCAATAGGCTTCGGCCTTGATGGGCCAATACAATTTTACGTAAAAAAAATTGTATTTATTAATCAAATTATATCCAGTAATGTTGTTTCACTTCTTCTTATAAACGAAGATGTTCCAACTTTGTATCGAAGCTAGCGAAGTTCGTCAAACTTGAAACTTTCGGTTACGGCGATAATTAACAGATAAAGCGGAAAATGGCGCTTATTAACAAAGTTTACTTGAATAATGTCTTTGCTAAAGTATTTATTGGGTTCTTTGGATATTGTTAAGGACGATATTTTTGACACAAACATGTCTATATTTATGGTTATGTAAATTCACGAGTAATCTATACTTAATATTATAAAGCTGCAGAGTTTGTTTGGTTGAACGCGCTAATCTCAGGAACTGCTGATCTGATTTGAAAAATTCTTTCAATATTAGATAGCTCATTTATCGAGAAAGGTTATAAGCTATATAACATCACGCTATGATTGATAAAAGCGGAGTATCGATGAAAAATGTTGCTAAAATGGGGGAATATTATTCCTTTTGAGAGCTTCCGTCGCGAGCGCTGCGTAAACGGTTAACGTTACGGAAAAATTATGTACTACAAAATTGTTCTCCTTTAAAAGTTCTAAAAATAGATTTGCTACAGCATATGTCGTATCTTTTAAGGTTGTCTCACTATAACCTTTTTGATCGTCATCAAATTTATCCTGCAATAATGCATTATTTGCGAAGGTGTTTTTATAAACACAATTAACATTCTAAGTGTTTTATTTTAAACACAATTGCCCTTTACATCATTTGATTTTGACAAATATCTTAGGAGATATCATAGTTTTAAAATAACGCCGCGTGGTCGCGGCCGTTGAGTCACGTCGTTATCGCTGCGACTCTATTAGCAGGTAGACACATCGTACACTCTGACTATTTCTTTGCAGAAATATAGCGTGTGCTCGATCCGTAAAAATGGCCGTTTGTGAAAAGTTTTACAAAGTGTCATTTTAATCATATAGGATGAATGCATTATGATTCATAGAGCTCTGTAGAGGCAGGACCTTTAGTTACATAAGAAGCTGTAATAAAATCATGGGTGTAATAACTTTCAAGTTTGCTGTTGATTTTTGCCAAACATTGCATAGTTAGGGGAACTAGATCTGACATTGTAGTCTTGCTTAAAAACTACCCGTCATGGGAGTTTGTCTACCTCCTTTAACTATCTACTAATATGAGAGTACATTTGAGTGGAGGTAGTAGATAATATAAATTTTCCTTCAAAGTTACTTTTAATAGTAAACGAGAAAGTACTATATTGAGAAAACAAAATTGAAATTGATCGTGATTTAGGTGAGAAAGCTACCAGCTTTGAAGACCTAATTTTCAAAGTCTATCCAGATTTAATCTAAATAATAAAGAAATTGAAGACTACCAGTGGATGTGGCAAAGGGCAATATTGGCGGCTAGAAATAGTAGCGTTGACGAAATCAATTACATAATACTGGGTAAACTTCCAGGAGATAGCATCAACATTTCCTTTGATAATGTAATGGATCAAGAGGATGAGGTACATTACCCTCAAGAATTTCTGAATTCACTAACTCCGATTGTCCTTCTCCCACATTCGCTTAAATTGAAAACTGGTACACTACTACAAGTACTTTAAAATGTTGACTATTCATTATTGTAGTTAAATACCTACAAAATAATAATATTATAAGAACCCCTACTTTTACCAAACGTTCTATAGTTCTACTCCTAATTATAATAGCGTGATGCACCTAAAACAGCCTCCTAATGTACTTAAACTTTACACATATTTCCAATTTCTACGCGAACGAAGTCTCGGACATCATCATCATCATTTCAGCCGAAAGACGTCCACTGCTGGATATAGGCCTCCACCAAGCGTCTCCACAACGACCGATCTTGTGCGTCTCGCATCTACCGCACTCCCGCGACTCTCACCAGGTCGTCGGTCTTCCAACGCTACGTTAGGTGCGGTAGGTCGTCCCCACCGACTGTGTCCCCACGTTGTCGTCGTGGTGGGGCTTGCGTGTCTCTATGATCTTGGGGCTTTGCCGGTAGAGTTACTCATGCCGGAAAGGCCCAAGTGAGAGACCAGACCAAGAGGGACACCAGGAGGGGTCGCTCCTGATCGATCGACAGTCGTCGATTGGCATGGATGCGACTATGCCGCAGCGGTGCAGGCGCCCAATGCGGCTTGCGTATCTCTCCTACAGGGAAATCCCTCTAGGAGAGAACTTTCGGCGGGTTCGCTGAGTCGGGTTAGCCGGACAGCGAACGGAGGCATGGCTAATGCCGCCGTCGGGGGCTTGACTTAACCGCTTGGCCCAGAGGAAGGATACCTCTAAGATAAAAAACCACCTAATCCCAAGTTTAGAGGCGTGGCGAGGGGATGAATGGCTGGAGGGAGTCCAGTCTTTAGCGCCTCCCCTGTAGAGCACCTGCCGCACTCTACAGTATATAGGCTTACCTAGGAAAAAGGGCTCTGCCTAGGTGGACATATACATCCCTACTACTCGTGGGAACAGCATGGAAGAAATTTTAACTGAAAAAAACCAAAATGAGGATGTGCCAATCTTATTGGCGGAGGTTCCACTTGCTGGCGACGGCAACAAGAGCCGAGGAGGCTCCCGATCCTCGAAAGAGGATCCGACAATTATATCCGACCAGGACTCGCGCGGTCGCTCCAAATTTTGGAGAAAGCGACCGCACCATGAAGTTTTCTCGGACCGAGCGGGGTCGGTGGGTCTCTCCTCAAGCGAGGAGAACCTGCCGGCTGCAAAGGTGACGACGGCGAGGAGGGGAAGAGGTCGTGCGACACCTTTTGGAGCACCCAGTTCGGTGGCGGTGCGTGACTCCCGGGGTCGCTTTTTAAAGCGGCCGGATACGCCGGGATTAGGCGGGGAGAGCGACCCCGGGGTCTCATCCGGGGTCTCAATCGAGGAGCTGGGAGGAGTAACCGCTTCTCTTGTGGGCACGAGGGCAGAGGCTAACGCCGCAAAGCGTGCCCAGAGCAAAGCGGTTGCGGCCGATGAGGTCGCCGAAATGGCCCGTCAGGCCCGGGAGCGGCGTGCTGCCCAGGCGGCTGCAGGCTCGAGCCCCACGGCGGAGGCCCTGAACCGCCAGGTGCTGGACGGTGTGGACGTTGTCCTGAAGGTTGCAACTAAGTCTGGCAACCTGAAGGGCTCGTTCACCCGTGCCCTTAAGGAGGCAGCAGACGGAATCAGGGAGGCGGTGGAGATCCTTCTCGATCGTACGACCTCGGAGGAGACGGCGAAGCTGTGGGAGGAGAATAGCCGTCTCCGATCCGAACTGGAGGATCTCAAACGAGAGTTTGCTGCTCAGAGGCAGCGGCAGGAAGCTCCCGCCGCCAACGGCCCCCCTCCTGCTGCACCCTCGTCAGCCCCAACAACTACGCCACCGCCTGCACTTGCGATGTCGGACCACGACATCGAAAGGGTGGCCCGCATCTGCATGATGCAGTGCGGTGGCATGGTGTCTGCCCGATTAGAGGCTCTGGAGTCGCGACTCCTTCCGGCCGAAACCCTCCGGCCGCCGCTTGCGGCAGATGAGCGGAGGAAGGAGGAGTCCGCAAACAGGAAGCGCGTGCAGGTGGGCAAGAAGCCTGCAAAGGGGGCCAAAAAGCCCGCGGAGGGGATCAGTCAAGGTCGAGACCCCCACGCTCCGAGGCTGTAATAATTACCCTGCAGCCAGAAGCCTCAACCAGGGGTGTGACCTTTAAGTCGGTCCTGGCGGAGGTAAAGACGAAGCTGAACTTCGGTGACTTTGCCTCCCCGGCCGGCTTTGGTTTTAGAACAGCGGCCACGGGGGCCAAAATCTTTGAGGTGTCGGGTGCTGCAAGGCAGGAGAGGGCGGACATTCTAGCCGCCAAACTAAGGGAAGTCCTCAAACCGGAGGATGTCCGGGTGTCCAGACCCACAAAAACGGCAGAATTGCGCGTGAGTGGGCTGGATGACTCTGTGACCCCGGAAGAAATAGTAGCGGCCATTGCCCGAAGTGGTGGGTGTCCGCCCGAGAGCGTGCAGGCGGGTGAGATTCGCTGCAGTGCGGCCGGGCTGGGCACAGTTTGGGTGCGGTGCCCGGTTGCGGCCGCAAACAGGGTCGCGGATGGTAGAAGGTTGCTGGTTGGCTGGGTCTCAGCGAGTGTAAAGCTCCTGCCACCCAGGGTCATGCGGTGCTACCGCTGCCTGGACAAAGGGCATGTCCGAGTACAATGCACTGCAGACGTTGACCGCGGCGACCTCTGCTATCGCTGCGGCCAACCCGGCCATAAGTCGGCCCAGTGCTCCGCGACACCAAACTGCAGCCTTTGTGCAGCTGCCGGGAAGCCTGCGGAGCACAGACTTGGTGGAAAAGCCTGCAAGGCCCCCAAGAAAGGCAGGAAGAACAGAGTTGTCGGAGGACCTGCGCCCCTCCCACAGCCCGGCAGCCAAGCAGCTGACTCCCGACCCAGGGATGGAGGAGATGCCGGAGAAATGGAATGCCAGTGATGGCACAATTCCATTTCCTCCAGGCGAATATCAACCACTCCTCCAGAGCTCAGGATCTTTTGCTCCAGAGCATGGCGGAGTGGTCGATCAACGTGGCTGTGGCCGCTGAGCCGTATTTTGTACCCCCCCGCGATAACTGGGCAGGGGACCTGGACGGTTTGGTGGCCATCATTGGCGGGACTCTTGGCAGTCCCTCCCGAGGACGCGGCTGGGTGGCCGCTCTCGCGGGGGGAATCACCATCATTGGGGCATATTTCTCGCCCAACAAGAGTCTCGCCGACTTCGAGAGGTTCCTTGTCGAGCTGGGTGCCGTCGTGGGCCGGTCCCACCCTCACCCGGTGCTGTTGCTCGGGGATCTCAACGCCAAGTCTGCGGCGTGGGGATCCCCAGTCACCGATCCTAAGGGCGAGGTGTTGGAGGAGTGGGCGGTTGCGACCGGCCTGACCGTTCTGAATCGGGGCTCGGAGTACACGTGCGTACGGCAGCGGGGTGGGTCTGTAGTGGACGTCTCGTTCGCTAGCCCCGCTGTTGCGCGCCGTGTCCATGACTGGCGAGTCGCCGTGGAGGTGGAGACGTTGTCAGATCATCGGTACATCCGTTTCAGCGTCTCCACCCAGACCACGGGCGGTGGCCAAACGTCGACCCTGCAAAGGGACGGTCCTCGCTGGTCGATTAAACAGATCGACAGGGAGCTTCTCGAGGAAGCCGCAATCATCCAGGCCTGGGTCCGGGAGTCAATGACGAACGAAGCCGTCGACGTCGAAGAGGAGGCGCAGTGGTTCCGCGGGGCGATGACGCAAATTTGCGACGCGTCCATGCCTCGTATCCGCACTCAACCCACAAGGCGCCGGTTGTACTGGTGGACCGCCGAAATCGCGCAGATGCGCAGGACCTGCGTGGAAGTCAGGCGCCGGTACACCCGATACCGGAGGAGACGTCGTCGGGTTCCGGAAGAAGAGGCCGCGCGGTATGAGGTGTACCGCGCGGCGAAGAAGGCTCTGTGGCTGGCCATCGGCGAGTCGAAGACTCGATCCTGGGAGGAGATGCTTGCGACCTTAGATGCAAATCCATGGGGGCGTCCTTATCGTACGGTCCGAGGGAAACTTCGTGCCTGGGCGCCCCCACTCACTGAGAGCCTCGAGCCTCAGTTGCTGGAGGTAGTGGTCGCAGCTCTCTTCCCTGCTAGAGAGGAGCACACACCGCCGCCGATGGCTTTGCCTTCAGACACAGAGTCGGAGGATGAGGAGGTCCCCGAGGTGACACAACCAGAGTTGAGGGCGGCCGTGATGCGGCTCCGGGCCAAAACCGTTGCCCCGGGACCGGATGGAGTTCCCGGCCGCGCGCTCGTCCTCGCTCTGAAGGAGCTGGAGCCCCAGTTGAGAGGACTCTACTCAGCTTGCCTTGAGCAGGGCCACTTCCCCACTCAGTGGAAGACAGGTCGTCTGGTCCTGCTCAGGAAGGCGGGGCGCCCAGTAGACTCGCCGTCCGCATACCGGCCCATAGTGCTACTTGACGAGGTGGGTAAGCTTTTTGAGCGGATTATTGCTGCCCGCCTCGACGGTCACTTGTACAGAGAGGGGCCGGATCTGGACGACAGTCAGTTCGGTTTTCGGCATGGGCGCTCCACTATCGACGCCATAATGCGGGTGAGAGTCCTGGCGGAGGAAGCGGTTTCCCGGGGCGGGGTGATGGTGGCGGTGTCCTTGGACATCTCCAACGCCTTTAACGCCCTGCCCTGGAGCTGTATCCGGGAGGCGCTAAGGTACCATAGGGTGCCCCGCTACCTCCGCCACATCATTGGGGCTTATCTGTCGGAAAGGTGTGTCACCTACAGGGGACGCGACGGCGAGGGCCGTCGTGATATGTCGTGCGGTGTTCCACAGGGCTCGGTCCTGGGGCCACCCTTGTGGAACATCGGTTACGATTGGGTGCTGAGGGGCGAGCTCCAACCGGGTGTGGACCTGACGTGTTACGCAGACGACACGTTGGTCACGGCCCGGGGGAGCTCGTACAGGGAGGCAGCGTTGCTGGCGACGGCAGCGGTTTCACGGGTGGTGAGCCGCATACGACCCCTGGGACTGGAGGTGGCTCTCAACAAGTCGGAGGCTATGGTCTTTCATGGCCCCCGACGGGCGCCGCCACCGGGATCACACATCGTGGTCGGGGGGGTCCAAATCGCTGTCGAGTCCACCATGAAGTACCTAGGATTGGTGCTCGACAGCCGGTGGGACTTTGGCCCTCACTTTCGGCGGCTGACGCCCAAGTTGATGGGCGCAGCAGGCGCGCTCGCAACGCTGCTTCCCAATCTAGGGGGCCCGAGCACTGCCTGTAGGCGGCTATACTTGGGGATCGTGCGATCCATGGCCCTGTATGGGGCCCCGGTATGGGCTTCTGACCTGACGGCCGGCAGCATCGCAATCCTGCGAAGACCGCAGAGGGCGATGGCCGTCAGGGCTATCAGGGGGTATCGCACGATCTCCTACGAGGCGGGTTGTGCACTGGCCGGATCTCCGCCCTGGGAACTGCAGGCGAGAGTCCTCGCCTCACTGTACCGGTGGCGCGAGGAGATGAGGACGCGGGGTGGTGAACCGATGCAGCGCGAGGTCGAGCTGCGTCGGTCTCAGCTCCACGAGGTCATGGTGGCGGAATGGCGGGACAGGCTTCTGCGCCCTACCGCCGGCCTCGCCACCGTCGATGCGATCCGACCAGTGCTCGACGAATGGCTCGGGAGGAAACACGGCTCCCTGTCGTTTAGGGCGACGCAGGTGCTCTCGGGGCATGGCTGCTTCGGGAAGTACTTGTGTCGCATAAACAGGGAGCCGGACGCTCGGTGCCATCACTGCACCGACTGTCGGGAGGACACGGCGCAACACACACTGGCAGAGTGTGCCGCATGGGAGGAGCAGCGCCGTGCCCTTGTATCTGAAGTGGGCCCCGACCTGTCGCTGCCGGCCGTCGTTCGTTCGATGGTCGGGGGCGCCGAGTCGTGGGATGCGGTGATCTCCTTCTGTGAAGACGTAATTTCGCAGAAGGAGGCTGCGGAGAGGGAGAGGGAGGCCGTGGCCACTCTCCCGTGCCGCAGCAGGCGAACCGGGCGTCGGCGGAGGGCAGACAACGCCCTCTTCCAGCCCCCATAAAGAGGTCCGGAGGGACGGTGGACTCGGGGTCGTCCGCCGTCCCCCATCCAGCAGGACCCGAGGTGGCGGCGCGTAGTGTTCCACGCGCGCCTCTATTGGACGTCGCGGGGGGAGGACACCTCACACTCCCCCCGGCTTGAGGTGGCCCGCGTAGGTGGGCCGGCACTAGCCGGGGATCATGGATGGCGTATCAGCTCCCACGATCCCCGGTCCAAGTGTGGGAGGGAACACCGAGGTGGTTTTTAGTCAGTAAGAGTCTGACAGACCCCTTCGCCTGCCCCAGGCGAAGGACATCCATGAGGATTTTCCACCCCGGCAACAAAAAAAAAAAAAAAAAAGGTGCGGTAGGTCGTCGGCCCACCTGGTGGGAGGCCTTCCGACGCTGCGCCTTCCGGTGCGCGGTCGCCACTCTAGAACCTTTCGGCCCCATCGACCATCCGTCACGTCCGTAAGTCGCGGACAAGTACTATTAATTACAATAAGACAAAATCAATTCCAATAAAACATTTTTGATTTCTACGCGGACGAAGTCGCGGGCAAAAGCTAGTTTATCTATAATATGTATGAATTTTGCACATTCATAGTGCGTACAGCTAAGGAGTGGAATTCCTTGCCGGAATCTGTTTTTCCTGATGGCTACAATCCGGGAATCTTTAAGTCAAGAGTGAATAGGTTACTTCTAGGTAAGCGGCTAAGCGCGCTCCATCGTCGACCGCATCGTCGCTTTCCATCTGGTGAGTTAGCGGTCAAGCGCGAACCTACCAAGAATTAAAAAAAAAAATTAGAAATATGTAAGTATGTTTATCAGTTGCCTAGTACTCACAGCTCAAGCTCTTCTTAGTTTGGAACTAGATGGCGTTGTGTCAAAGTTGTGGAATATTATATTGTTATTATATTATACACTAGCTTCTGCCAGCGGCTTCATCCCCAAGAAAGTCGGTTTCTCAATACAAACTTTGGACCCCCGTTTCATCCCCTTAGGCGGTGAATTTTGGAAAATCTTCTCTTAGTGCTCGCCTACGTCATAAAAGGAAGACTTGTGCTAAATTTTACGCTCCTAGTCCCAGTAGTTTTAGCTGTGCGTTGATATGTCAGTCAGTCTCTTTCTCCTTTTATATATATAGACTGCACTTTCACATTTTCTATCTATCTTAACTTCTGCTATTCAAGAAAGAAGAGTACGACAAATGGTTCTTATTATACCTAACCATATCGCGTGAGGCAAACCAACCACCGCCGGGATTCGCGAGCTTGCGGACGGCGAGCAATGGGTAGCTCGCCGTCCGACCGTCCGTTAACTGTCCGGACCGAGCCCAAGTCGTCGACGGCGCGTACTGTTCCACGCGTGCCTCAAGGAGATGTCAGCAACTGTAGGGGCCCAGCAGGGTCGAAGCCTACTGAAGCCAAGGGTCTGATTCTGAAAGGAAGACTCGGCCCTGGTACGAAAGGCAACGAAGGAACAGGAGTGGGTTTTTAGTCGGTAAAAGTCTGACACTATCTCCCGCTCCGCCCAAGAGCGGGGGATATCATAAGATAATTTTCCGACCGAGAAAAAAAAAACTTTCCTAACCATCAAATAGCTAATTTAGAACTAATTGTCGTACACATATTTCTTGAATGACAGGTGAGATAGCATAGTACTTACATTACCTTGCAAAGTCGGTCTCAGGATGGGTGATCGTGACCATCCTAACATACTGAGATTCAACAGTGCCTCGGAAAGCACGTTAAACCGTTAGTCCCACCTGTCATTTGTTGATCTTTGACAGTCGTTACAGGTATTCAGAAGCCAGTGAATGTGTTACTAGTCTTTAATATATCAAAATTTTGAATATCACACTAGATATTCACAATTTTGATTTCTATAATTAAAATTGTGCTACAGTTATTTTAGATACTACTCCGATAAAATATACAAATTTCTGCATAACCCACAAACTTTACAATCGCAGTATCGTTTTATAATTTATGAATACTTCAACTACAAAACGTGGTAGGTACATCAAGGCATTCTCTGACGGTCAACCTTCGGATCAAAAAATAACTTCGATCCATACAAAATTAAACCCGATATAAAAACTTCCGTTCATCCAATCTTTATCTTTTGCTACATAAAGGCGACCCTGGCCTGAATCTAGTCTAAGCTGTAAGCTGTATAGACACATACGAGTACATCTAAGTATATAGATACCAGTAATTTACATAAACAGGTCAGGTCGGCTCATATGCAGCGCACATTAACATGGCTAATTCTATACAATCTGGTTTTAAGAACCCTCTTCAGACTTACTTAGCTTGCTTTTTGTATTCAGACCTGGTTTTTAGAGGTTTCATAAATATGCATGACAGTGCTGCAAGTGTCCAAGTTACTGGAAGTACTTTTTTTTTCGAGTTAATGTTAAAACATAATAAACTAGGTATGTTTGGGACCAGCAGGTGGTCCAGTCGTAGTGTCGTCCACGTCTTTCGGCTGAAATGATGATTTGTAATGATATCAGTAGCGTTTGTAAAATCCTCGATGATGCTGGTATATGGCCACTTGAGGCACTCCAATAAGTTGGTAATGTTTTGGACAAGAGTACTGCAGTCCCATTTGTGGTCGAGAATCACAGAAGAGGTCGGTTAAGTAAGTGGTCAATCAGATCACACTAGCAAGTGTGGGGCCGGGCGCGGGCGAAGGGGTTTTGGCGTCTGCGTGTTCACAGTGCCGAATTGGTTACGAGCTTGAACCCGCAGTCACCTAACAGACGCTATATCACTGTGAATGATACGGGCAGACTGAGCTATTAGAAACACCCGCGCTTGCCTTATGCAGGTGCGCGGCTCGCGGGAGCACTGAGGCAGCAATTGGCGTCAACATACATTATGTATTACACGCGCCCGCGCCCGTCTCCACTCTGATTAAGGATGACACTGGCTGATAACTGTCACTCTAGCGGACCGATGCCACGTCTATAGCAAGCGGCTATTTACTGATGACAGACCATGTCCAAAATCATACCAAGAAAGTCGCTATCGTACTACGTTCACGATGAACTGCTAGTATTTCGGTAGCATTTTGATGATCCTGACAGTATTGAAGGTACTACCAATAAGATGAAGACTTATTGTATCATATGGTTGGCGCAGTTGCTGAGCGGTTGGTTGCTACCTCACGGATTAAATATTCGTATAGGCATACAGATATTTGTTCCGGGTCTGGATGTTTGTCCACGTGAGTTAAAATATCTGTAACCCACGATTTAGATGAAATTCTTCAATTAATGTGGGGCAAAGTTGTTTTAAAAAGAACAAAAAAATACACCATTCTGCGCTTTTTTTTTTTTTTTTTATAGGTTGGAAAATCATCTTATGACAAATCCCGCTCTTGGGCGGAGCGCGAGATAGTGTCAGACTTTTACTGACTAAAAACCCACTCCTGTTCCTTCGTTGCCTTCGTCCCAGGGCCCCGGTTTCGTTTTCACACTACACATGGCCCCAGTAGGGGCCCCTACGATTTACTGACATCTCCCTGAGGCGCGCGCGGAAATATACACGCCGTCGACGACTTGGGCTCGGTCCGGATGGTTACCGGACGGTCGGACGGCGGGCCACCCATTGCCCGCCGTCCGCAAGCTCGCGCCTAACCATTCTGCGCTGGGAATTATTATTTTTGACAGACTTCAAAATGAAAAAGAATATGTGTTTGAGGTGTAGTTTAGAGCGAAACTCGGATGATGAACTTTGAAGATATGGAACGGAATTCCTCATAAGATCTTAGCAAAACTGTTACAATCCTGTTCCCGTGCGAAAATGAAAAGTAGCCTAAACTCCCATTAAAATAGATCCACCTGTTTTGGAGATTCATCGGAACAGACAAACAAAATTTATAAAAAATTGCATTTTTGTTAAAAGTAGACAAATAAACTTTAATATTGCATTTAGTAAAAAAAAATATTTTGACATTACAAACAGACACTTCAATTCTATTTATATGTATGTATATAGATATATACAGTATGTATGTACGTAGGTGTGTTTGAGGTTTGATATCTCATTGACTCATCAGCGACTATCAGGCTATTAGCATTCAGGGGTTAATTAGTTCGGCTTGCCGAGAATCTAGACCGAAGTTTCCCCGGTACAGATAGGACATAATTATGTTACATCTAGAGTTACGCCAGCCTCAAACTCTCGACTAATGTAAAGTTGTAAGTTGTGGGTTCAAACAAGTGGTTCTAGATCCGATTGGATTAAAATTGGGGCAGATCATAAAACTAATCGGGATTTAGGGTTTTAGATCGGAAAAAGAAAAATAAATCTTCCAATGACTACCAATGACTTCCCTCGCTTTAGAGAGATCGGAGGAGAGGGCGTGTTAGATTTTGACTGACTAAAACAAACCTATGTCCTTTATTATATTATTATGTGTCAATATATCTCAGAACCTGTCATAGGTCCTGGACATAAGGCGTACGAGAAGCCGAAACCAACTCGCAGAGGCCCTTTAGATACTTTTAATGGAACGTGGTACCAACCGACGATTATCCCTTTATGCGCTATGCTAGTGGACTCGAGGCTCAACCCCGGTTGGTGAAAAACTATTGCGACATAATGAAAACAAAGACAATAGGGCTATGGTTTTTGGAATCTTAAGTGGACTGGTTACCAGGAACTATGTTAAGCCCCTGCCTGAACAATGTTATTAATATCCATCAATAAAAAGGCAGGGGGTGACTTGATATTATTATTATATTATTATTATATTATTATTAATACATGTTAATTTTTGGTAATTATTATGATTTTTAATAAGTAATGATATAGTTTATTTGGAAAAACTTAAGTTTACAGATTTCATAGGTAAAACGGAGATAGCGACAAAAGACAAAGACAAATACACTCAGACATTGTTCCAGATTATCCTTGATTTATTTAGTTTTCATCAAATTTATCGTTTTTTCGGGATTTTCAGCGTCCCGAACAGGCGCAAATCGGGACGCGTCTCCAGACCCCTGAAAATCGGGACGTACCGCGCAAATCAGTACACCTGGCAACACTAGTTCTAAACTAAGCAGACAATTTAGCATAGCATATAGCATAGTCGGCCTTATAATGTTCCCACTGTTGGAACTCAGGCCTCCTCTCTAGGAGAGGGAATGGGCCATAATCCACCACGCGGGCCCAGTGCTGGTTGGTGAATATCACATGTCTTCGAATTTTTGGTTCTAGGACATGCCGGTTTCCTCACGATGTTTTCCTTCACCGTTTTGAGAGCAGTGGTGATGAAATAAATTACACAAAGTAATGCGCCTGGCTGAGTTTGAACCCGCGACCTACAACTCGTAAGTCGGGACCGTTACCACTCGGCCACCACTGCTCTTAGCAGACAATTTGTTTACTGCTAATTGATGGCCGCGACTTCGTCCGCATCAGTCTCGTAAAACAGCACAATGCTATTTGGTCTTCAGGCTTGCGAACGACGAGTAATAGGACTAATGAGTAGCTCGCCGTCCGGCCGTCCGGTAAGGAATGAGCCCGATTCGTTGATGATGGCGCTTTATGTTCCATACACGCCTCAAAAAGATTACAGCAGAGCCGTAGGGCAAACGACCGCTAGGGCCGCGGGAATGATTGAAAGTACATATTACCGTAGCCCTGGAACGCAAAAGGCAACTAAAGGACACAGGTGTGTTTTAGTCAGTAAAAGTTTGTTTGACACGTCCTTTCGCTTCACCTCAGAACGGGAAAAGTCATTTGATGATTTCGCGCCTCAAAAAAAAGTATATAGGTCTTAAACTGATAGGTTTTAAATAAAAGGTTTATCTAGGAATACCCTCGACGACTCTGCCCTAGAGCGGGAGAATCATCGAATGATTTTCCACCTTAAAAAACATATTAACAAGTCAACACAAAATATTGAACCTTATCGAAATTTCCGTCAATATTTTACCCCCGATCATTGCAAAATCAAGATTAAAAATTCATAATTCATCTGTTGCACTCTCACCTAGAGGCCTCGTCGACGGAGGTCACTCGCTCAGGATTAAAATTCAGTGGCCTCCATTAGACTTCGCGTTTTGTTTGAGTGGGCATTAAACTGCCGCCATTTTTAAACAAACTTTTTTAGGGTTCCGTACGTCAAAAGGAAAAAACAGAACCTTTATAGGATCACTTTGTTGTCCGTCCGTCTGTCTGTCTGTCAAGACCCTTTATCTCCGGAACGCGTGAAGGTATCGAGTTGAAATTGAAACCATATACTCAGGTCTGCCGTCCCAGGTAAAGAAAAAAAAAAGATAAGGACGTTTATGTCCCAAAAAACGTATATTTCGACACTGTCAAAGGAACCTAAATTGCTAGAGTACATCCAGTTGACCTAGAATCCTGAAATTTGGCATGAAGCAGGGTCTCATAGCATAAATATATGAAAAAATCTGAAAACTGTAAATTTGTAGTTACGTCACAAAAAAAAAACTTTTTTGCGATTCGGAAAAATCTTCGTAACTCAATTCAGGAATTGAACTGTTATCTTAGGTAAGTTTGTATGGAACCCTCAGTGCGCGAGTCCGTCTCGCACTTTCCCGGGTTTTTTTATTTACCAAGTCGGCCCGTAAAGTTCCGTCGAGATTCCGATCAATGGCTGTGAACGTTGAAATGCGGTATTGAACGGTTTTTCATGTTTGAATCGGACCTTTGTTTTGTTGTGGAAGTTTGGTCATTAAGGTCGATAATTGTTTAAGAGTCTAAAGGCCGAAATGAGTATCGGGCTGGCATTTATAGATATTTGACGGCTTACGGGCTCTAGACAATGAGGTGTGCAGGATAGTTTGAAAGAGTTACCTGGAAGAATGGTCCTGGAACGCAAAGGGCAACTGAAGGAACACAGCTGGCTTTTAGTCAATAAAAGTCTGATACTGCCTCCCACTCCAACCACAGTGGGAGAAGTAATTTGTTGACTTCCCTCTTCAATAAAAAATGTGACTTTTTATCGATAAAGATTGTCAATCAGTATCAGTTGATATTATATGGTGGGTACCAGATAAGTTTGAAATAAAGTGCATTATAAAATAAAATAGCCTTTATTTACTGAAAGTGCTTTACGAACATATAGAATCTTAACATTAGTATTTTTATCTCCATATCAAATGACCTGAAAAATATAATATTAAAGATATAGATATATTTCTTTTTTTTTCTTTGATACCTCATTTTCTGTTTTGTCTTTTTATATTATATATTAATTTTTTGCTGATGTTTTTATTCTTTACGCTTGGTTTTTTTTCTCCTCAAAAGTTTGGCCTCCTCTAGTAAATAAAGTACATTAACCTTTTATAATATCTCATTCGTAGGAACCCGAATAATAAACAATGAACGGTTTTTCATTACTAGAAAATGTAAAGGGTCACGATAGATCGATGTCGATTCAAGACAGTTTTATGTCTTAATTTCCGTTTTAGAAATTAAGAATGTCAATAAACGTAGGAAGATTAATGACCGCTATTTCAGGTGTTTACATTGATCAAATTGATGTTCAATGAACAAATAAGAATGGAAAACTTGAATTAAACATAAAAAACAAAATAAAACCAACAATATTGTGTCCTCACGGCTGCACCAAATAGGTCCAGTTTAGTATAATGCCAGTACGTAGCAGTTGTCAACCGCTGGTTTTCAACCAACGCGATAGCATGTCGTGAACAGCTGCACGGGTCAATCTCCAAGGTCGGTTTGTGGATGGGTGACTGTCTCATCATACCAAGACTCTCTCCGTGCTTCAGAAAGTACGTTAAGCTGTTGGCCCTGTCTGGTTATTTGTAGACCTTTGACAGACGTTTCGGATTATCTAAAGCGAGGAAATCTAACAGCAGTCTTACCAAGGGGTATCGTGTTAACAAGTAACGGGCTTCTGGACGTCAGGTAGGCAAGTGTTTCTTCTAAAATACTGGTATTTAGTTGTATCCAGATTACCGTAGGCGTAGGCTTGCGGAGGACGAGCAATGTCCAACGTCCAGACCAAGCCTGAGTCGTCGACGGCACGCAGTGTTCCACGCGCGCCTCAAAGAGATGTCAGCAAAACCGTAGGAACGAGGCCTGCTAGGGCCATGAGTTAACTTCTGAAAGAGAAACCCCTCGTCTGAGAATGCATAGGACAACTGAAGGAACACCGGTGTGTTTTAGTCAGTTAAAGTTTGACACGTCCTCTTGCTCCGCCCTAGAGCGCGAAAAGTCATTAGATGATTTCTCATCTTAAAAAAAAAGCTGTATCCAGTTATGCTAGAACCCAAACCTTCTATAGTTGGAAAAAGACCATGAAAATAGAATGACAATGAATATTGTCTTAAGAGCCTTAACTTCAAATAAAAAACTTTTCGCAAAAAAAATACAACCGACTTCAATGTAAAAGAAAAATACTGAAAAGTGCAAAATAACTTTAATTTCGGAAGTCGGTGTTTCTATAATAGTTTTAGTCGGTTGTATATTTTTTTGTGAAAAGTTTTTTATTTTACACTTTTTAGATATGGTACCACCACTAAAAAGTACCCCTCAGCCAAACTTAAATTCCTTATCAGAGTACCTTATCTTTACCAGAGTGCATCTCATGACAATTCTAATAATCCCATTAGAATGAAAAACAGATTACATTAATTTATTACAGAGTTTCGGTGCCTAACTTCCGGCTTCATCATCAAATCAGTTCGATATATTCCCCCTCTTCTTTCAGCCAGTCATCGACTACACATATAAACAAAGCAATTTTACTGGTTACGACGGTTCTGCTGTGATCTTATGAGGAATTCTGTTCCATATCTTCGAAGATTATGATCAGATCATTACAATATTTCTATGGGACCAACTCGGAAGCATAACCAGTCAATCAAATAAAAAAAAAAATTCAAAATCGGTCCACAATTGACCGAGAAAAATGTGTACGTATGTAAAAAAAAAACATAAATTCAGCCGAACATAGAACCTCCTCCTTTTTGAAATCGGTTAAAAAGTACCTATTTGTCGGCGATTATAACAATTGAGCGATAATAAGACACTTAATTGATACCGGCGTGGGGGAAACGCTGTGACATTGTACACGAGTCACGTGAGCGGAATCGTTTGGAGAGGCGACGGTTACTTTTTGAATTTAGTCGGACGTTAAAGGGCAGTCTGGCACAATCCGTTTGGGCGTTCGGACGTTCCCAACGGGATCACTGGTTCAATCGGCTTACGGTACACCTAAGAGCCTTTGCACATCACAATTTTTAAACGCTCCGTTGACGCGTGTTTTAGAGACGTGCATCGACGGCGCGCTTTTATCCTATTAAAGGTCTACAGGCTGCGTCTGACTAGCGTGCTTATCGCGTCTGTATCGCTACAAACGCGCTTCAAAGGCGCGTTTAAAAAACGTGGTGTGCACAGGCCCTAAGTCTTTTAATTCTACGCCATGAACTCGCTACCAGAAAACCTTACCGATGACGGTAGTGCCACAAATTTATCGCTGATATGTTCATATTCAAGTCTTTGTTTTGATAGGTTAGTTGTTACAAACAATGTAATATTATCTAAATCTACGTATATTTATGTATGTAAATAATGTCGTTAGTAGGTACATCTATCTTCAAAGTGCTATTTACGATACCAAAATTAACAGAACTGCTTTGAGCGATACAAATTCCATTCCTGAGATACTCAGACGAGATTTAAATAATTTGATGTGTTAAAGGTATAAGTATATGAGAAGTTTCTATATTATATGGTATATAGTGGAAAGCTCTTTGGATGTACTTTATGTGGATAACGGATTTATTCAATCTTGTACTTATCTTTAGTATGGTTGACGATCATGATCCATTATCTTATGTCGTTGATGCTTTTTTTTAAGGTGGGAAATCATTCAATGTCTTCTCACGCTCTAGGGCGAAGCGAGAGGGCGTATCAGACTTTTACTGACTAAAACCACACATATGTTTCTTCTTTACACTTATTGTTCCAGGACCACTGGTTTCATTTCGGAAGTAAACCAAAATAACAAATTTTTTTTTTGTTTATTAGCATGTATAAAAATATATATGCCTTTGTGCTTATATGTTTTATTCTTTCACACGGGTGAAGCCGCTGGCAGAAGCTAGTATAAACATAATACGGTTTTTATAACTGATTGATGATAGAGTAATAGGTACTTCCTGTTTCCGAATAAGTCCGCGAAAGCAAAAAAATGAGGGTTTTCAGTAAACTGAAGGTGACAGATCATTATAATTTGTAATTCTGTATTGTGTTTCCACTACTTTATCGATAACAGTTTCTACAAAAAAAAAACTTTTTACAAAAAAAAAATATATAACCGACTTCAAAGTAAAAAAAAACACTGAAAAGTGCCAAATAACTTTAATTTCGGAAGTCGGTGTTTCTATAATAGTTTTGTCTCTTTGTTATTTAACATCGACTTCCGAAATTAAAGTTATTTTGCATTTTCAGTGTTTTTTTTTACTTTGAAGTCGGTTGTATTTTTTTTTTAAGTTTTTTATTTTACACTTTTTAGTTATGGTACCACCACTAAAAAGTACCCCTCAGCCAAACTTAAATACCTTATAGCCAGACTGTGCATCTCATGACAATTCTAATAATCCCAAACACGGTTAGATTACATTAATTTATTACAGAGTTCCGGTGCCTAACTTCAGGCTTCATCATCAGATCAGTTCGATATATTCCCCCTCTTCTTTCAGTCAGTCATCGACTATACGTATAAACAAAGCAATTTCACTTGTTACGACGGTTCTGCTGTGATTCTATGAGGAGTTCTGTTCCATATCTTCGAAGTTCATGATCAGATCATAACAGTATTTCTATGAGACCAACTCGGAAGCATAACCTTTCAATAAAATAAAAAAAATTCAAAATCGGTCCACAATTGACCGAGAAATCGGTGAACATACATAAAAAAATATTAAAAAATACATTCCAGGCTGAAAAAAATAGGGGGCTCATTTAATGCCACTTCTATAATAAACTTCCTAGTCATATTCAACAACTAAGCCTTAATAAATTCAAATTATTTGTAAAGCGAAAACTTTGCCAAAAGGCTTTTTACACTATAAAGGACTATGTTGAGGACCAAAAGGCTTGGGATTGACCTGCTCCAGTACGCACTGCAACTGTTGTCTTATTATTATTTTTTTTCTTTTGTTTTTAATTTCAATTTTGCTTTTTATTATTATTATTTATTACAATTTGATATTGTAGATTATTTTTATTTTGCAATTTGACTTTTTTTTTTTTCTCTCTTTCTCTATTAATTTTTGACATCAATGTTTACTTAGTATTGTAAACAATATTTTTCTTTTTATTATTGTGAACGTGAGGACTATGTTGATTGCTTTTTTTTCCTTTTCAGTAATTTTAACGTATGTCTGGCAATTTGAGTATTTTCTGCGGCCTACCCAAATGTCCTTTCCTTGGTATTGTTCGTCAAGTAGTTGAGCTCCTTAGTAGTCCTGAGTTGAGCTTTACGAATACTGACAAATGCTTGCACTGACTGGACAGGTCCACTCAAATCTGTAAGGTTCTTTCTTCAAAAGACCATTTCAGACAAATCTGCATGGTTCTCATGTGATTTGACCATTACATATTTACTGTATGGACTTTAAAAGAGACTTTGACCCCTGAGTTTGTTTCGGTCTTTCTTCTCAGGGTAGTCAGCTAGGAAACACCGGCCTCATCTAGTTTAAAAATGACGAAAAAAAAAAAATTGACGTGTAAAAGTGTTTTTTTAAACCTATTTACAAAATAAATATCATTTATCATTTATCATTCATCCGAACATAGAACCTCCTCCTTTTTGTAGTCGGTTAAAAACAGACTGTATCAATTTCAACTATGAATTTTGTTGAGAAGTGCTGTCACTGAATCGGCTTAAAAACTGGTGTAATAAACACTTCAAGGTATCAAAATCACACACAGGTTACACTTTATAAACTAATAATTTATTTTACAAAATTCATACAAAATTATTTTCAATGACCTCTTTGAAAAACACAACCGTTTTCACAATTTGTCTCTGCATCACCCAAAGGTTGACAGGTAGAAAATGCCTTAAAGCATTAAGTCCGCCTCTGTACTCTTGTGTGCATAAAGAATAAATAAATAAATAAATAAATAACCGTCTTACTCGGTCGTCCTCATCAGAATCCCACTACTCGCTTACATTTGTCAATCGTTCTACCAACTCGGCGCCATTCGTCAACCGTTATCGCATGTGACGTCATTTGAGATTCCAATAATTTCTTTTGAAATCAATTTAAAACCTTTTAAACATCATTTGATTAAAAAAAAAAAACGATTGCATCACTACTTACCATCAGGTGGGATCGCAGTCAAGCACTAGTTTATAATTATCAATAAAAAAAACGATTTCTTTACCGGTCCACTCAAATCTGTGAGGTTATTTTCTCAAAAGATCATCTCGGACACCATTCTGCATGGCTCTCACATGATTTGACTATCACATGTTTGTTGTACAGACTTTACAAAGAGACTGACTTTGTATCTGTGTTTCTTCTTAGGATAGTCAGCTACAAAACACCGGCCTCATCTAGTTTAAACTGACGAAAAAATTAACGTGTTAAAGCAGAAGAAATTAATATTTTATTTTATGTTCAAGGCATTATTAAATGAAAACCTAACTCTTGTTTAATATCTCGCTTATTGCTTCGATTTATCAACACCTAGTTAGATATAGACCAACTAATTAATTTATTTTCCACTAAAAATCAAAATCATTCAAATCAAAAATCGAGTAGCAATAGAACAGATACAGCTCCAATAATTTCCTTCGATCATTTAAATTTGTCCATTTGAAATTTCTTTCTATTTTCAAAATGAATAGCGGGCTCGAAAACCTCAATATCAAATGAAAACTTTTGACAAGGGACAACGATAACGCCAAAAGTTATGCCTTTGTTGTACCAATTTTAATATTGATAGCAGATATATATTTTCGTGCCTAAAATCTTATTTGGAAATAGGGCAAAAGCGAGTGGACTGAAAGGTTCCGTACGAATAAAGCGATATGGATTACCTTTTTATTATTTTTCATTTTTACCACGGGTTTTGTCGGTTTGAAAATGGAAAATTATTCTATGTCCTAATTCTGATAATGGTCTATCTGTGTGTCCAATTTCGTTCAAATCCGTTCAGATGTTAGGGCGTGGTTTATTAACGAGCATCCGAACAATCAGATGTACAGACTTTCACTTATATAAAAGTATATTTGCAAGGTTAAAATTATCCCCAGGGAATATATACCCGAAATAAAATCTTATGTTCTATTTTTTATATATCGTAGGCGTGGGCTTGCGGACGGCGAGCAATGGGTAGCTCGCTGTCCGACCGTCCGGTAGCTGTCCGGATTGAGCCCATGTCGACGACGGCGCGTATTGTTCCACGCGCGCCTTAAGGAGATGTCAGCAAACCGTAGGGGCCCAGCAGGGTCGAAGCCTACTAGGGCCACGGGCAGTATGAATGTGAAACCCGGGGCCCTGTGACGAAGGCAAAGAAGGAACAGGAGTGGGTTTTTAGTCAGTAAAAGTCTGACACACCCCCGCGCTCCGACCAAGAGCGAGAGATGTCATTGGATATTCCCACCAAAAAAAAATGTTCTTTTCTATGACATGGTCTACCCGTGTGTCTTTCATCCCAATTCGGTCTGCTGTTAGAGTGTATAGAAGTATGAAACATACACACACACATACATGCATACAAACCTACGCCTTTATAATATTGTTGAGATCAGTAAGATACAAAGAAAGATAGGACAGCGGTTGTAGTTGCAAAAATTTGTGAAATATAATGTAAACTTACTGCCTAACTATAAAACTCTAAAGAAAGATAGCTTGTGACATACAAACTGACATCGAAATGACATGACATGGATGAGTGGTGAGACTTAACCTTTTGAATGCCAAGCGTAATTTCATGGGAATTATTCTCTCTAAGCCAAGCCTTTATTTGCTATGAAATACCTACAAAATGCTAGTGAATGAATATCACAAAGAAGATCAAGTTTAATTTAGGTTCATTAATTAAGTGACATATGGAGAAGACGACGCTTTTTTTTTTCAATAATATTTTTTACCTATTTTCTATAATATTAGATTATAATGTAGCACATCTATATACCCACAATCTACAAGTCTATGATAAGGCCAATCATACTGTATGGATCAGAATGTTAGGTGGTGTAAAAGACGGATGAAAAAATATTGCAAGTAGCGGAGATAAAAATATTGAGATGGATGTGTGGTGTGACGAAAATGGATAAAGTGAGAAATGAGTATATTAGAGGATATTTAAAAGTGGCGCCAGTGACTGAAAAGTTGAAAGGGAATCGTTGGTCTTGATATGGCCATTTCAAGAGGAGGAATGGAACGCATGTTACTAAAAGAGTTATGAGTATACTTGTGGATGGATGGAGAGGGAGAGGGAGGCCAAAGAAAATATGGATGGATTGTGTGAGAAGTGATATGAAAGATAAGGGAGTTAGTGATAGCGTGACGGGTGACAGGACAGAATGGAAGAAAAGAACGTGTTGCGCCGACCCCAAATAAAACGGGACAAGGGCAGGAAGATGATGAGATGACATCTATTTGTCGCTTAAACTTGTCGTTGGTGTTCCAGCGGCCAAACACGTTTGTCGCTTTTTAAGCGTCGTTTGCGTTGAAAGGTTAATTATAACTGGATTTAGATATCGTTCTCATCTTTTCGGGTATGGATATTTTTAGATATTTTTTCTTTATCAAATAAAAATAAAAGAGCCACTTCATGATCTGAATGGTTACAATTGTTTTATTTGACAACACTTCTTCCCCATTACCGTTTTTATAAAGAGGAATCGAAAAGGTTTTCCTCGTTATATTTAATGGAATGAAAACAAAGCTTTAATAAAAGATCCTTTCACTCTGAGACTGTAATTCGATTCTATCAGTAATGAAGGTGAGATTTTGTTGACGAATTTGTTTAGTCTGCATTCTTAATGCTACTGGAATCATAGATCAATTTTGTAAGTGTAATTGGCATAAGGCATATGCCATGCAGTCATGTTTTCTCTTGGCTTCGCCAACGAGCCGGACTGGGCTGTCTGACTCTTACTGACTAAAACCATACTCCTCAGCCCCCTTAGCCAATTTACAATCGTTTCGTTAGCGTCGAACGCCTAGAGTAGGCCACGCCTCCGATTCCTCGGAGGTGTGGCCTATTTGAGGCGTTCAACGCATACGAAACGGTTGTAACTTGGCTAGGGGGCAAGGCTTAGCCAATTTGATAATCTACAATCGTTAACGTTAGTAGAAAACTTCAAATGTATGGGAATGACATCATCTCAACGTTAAGTTACGTGGTCAGAACAAAGGAGTCGGATGCGTTACCGACTGTTTAAAGAGATTTTGAACGAAACGGTCGTAACTTGGCTAGGCCTGCTTCTATCCTTGATGTTCCTCTGACTTGGTTAGAGATCTTAAATAGCATTAAAATAATTTGGCATTAATAACTTTTTATATTCTGAACATTTTTATTATATAAGGTTAATGTTTTCATTTTTACAATTTGGGTAGACTCATCATCATCATCATCATCATTTCAGCCGAAAGACGTCCACTGCTGGACATAGGCCTCCCCCAAGTGTCGCCACAATGAACGGTCCTGTGCGTCTCGCATCCATCGGACTCCCGCAACCGTTACCAAGTCATCGGTCCACCTTGTAGGAGGCCTTCCAACGCTACGTCTTCCGGCACGTGGTCACCATTCCAGAACGTTTCGGCCCCAACTTTGGGTCTATAGACTAGTTGCTATGAACTAAGCGGTGTGAGCTATGCTTAACTTTTATGAATCTATATTTATTTATTTTACTATTTATGTACCCACAAAAAACTGAAAAAGATAATACTTATTAGACATTAGTACAAAGGTAGGTACTGCTTATTTCCAAAGAAATTTCTTCCAGCAGACCTGCGAAAGGATAATTCAAAAGAAATGTAGACAATAGTGTGTAGGAAGCAAGAGAAGAATGTGTGAAGTCTTAATCTAAATGATCAAATAACGCAAAAGTAAATAAATTTAATTAAAAAAAAAAAACAAAAAACCTTCTACTATAAATTATAATAGACAGGCGATTATAACAATAGAGCTATAATAAGACAATTAATTGATACCGGCGTGGAGGGAAACGCTGTGACATTGTACACGAGTCACGTGAGCGGAATCGTTTGGAGAGGCGACGGTTACTTTTTGAATTTATTCGGACGTTAAAGGGCAGTCTAGGGCAATCCGTTTGGGCGTTTGGACGTTTCCAACGGGATCGCTGGTTCAATCGGCTTACGGTACACCTAAGTCTTTTAATTCTACGCCATGACCTCGCTACCAGAAAACCTTATCGATGACCGTAGTGCCACAAATTTATCGTTGACGTGTTTATATTCAAGTCTTTGTTTTGATATGTTAGTTATTACAAACAATATAAAATTATCAAAATCAACGTATATTTATGTATGTAAATAATGTTGTTAATAGGTACATCTATCTTCAAAGTGCTATTTACGATACCAAAATTAACAGAACTGCTTTGAGCGATACAAATTCCATTCCTGAGATACTCAGACGAGATTTAAATAATTTGATGTGTTAAAGGTATATGAGAAGTTTCTATATTATATGGTATATAGTGGAAAGCTCTTTAGATGTACTTTGTGTGGATAACGGATTTATTCAATCTTGTACTTATCTTTAGTATGGTTGACGAAAAAAAAGCATTAACGACATAAGATAATGGATCATGTTGATCCATTATCTTATGTCGTTAATGCTTTTTTTTAAGGTGGGAAATCATTCAATGTCTTCTCCCGCTCTAGGGCGAAGCGAAAGGGCGTATCAGACTTTTACTGACTAAAACCACACCTATGTTTCTTCTTTACACTTAGTGTTCCAGGACCACTGGTTTCATTTCGGAAGTAAACCCATGGCGTCGTTGATGTTGTAAAATACACAATTTTTTTTTTGTTTATTAGCTTGTATAAAAATATATATGCCTTTGTGCTTATATGTTTTATTCTTTCACACGGGTGAAGCCGCTGGCAGAAGCTAGTATAAACATAATACGGTTTTTATAACTGATTGATGATAGAGTAATAGGTACTTCCTGTTTCCGAATAAGTCCGCGAAAGCAAAAAAATGAGGGTTTTTAGTAAACTCAAGCTGAAAGATCATTATAATTTGTATTTCTGTATTGTGTTTCCACTACTTTATCGATAACACTATCTACAAAAAAAACTATTTACAAAAAAAATATAACCGACTTCAAAGTAAAAAACAACACTGAAAAGTGCAAAATAACTCATTTCGGAAGTTTTTATAATAGTTTGGTCTCTTTGTTATTTAACACCGACTTCCGAAATTAAAGTTATTTTGCAATTTTCAGTGGTTTTTTTTACTTTGAAGTCGGTTGTATTTTTTTTGTAAAAAGTTTTTTATTTTACACTTTTTAGTTATGGTACTGTGATGTTTTAGGACACACACTATACAATGCGTTCCAAATAAGAATAGGATCGATTGACAGGTAGTGACGTCACGTCATACTGTCAAATCGAAGAATTATTATGGTGAGCAAAACAAGAAAATTTTAAAATTTAGTTTATTTAAGAACTGTGAACGAAAATAGTTTAATCAGAATCCAGTTCTTCAATTTTGCTCATCTCTGAGTTCTTCAATTTTGCCCAATTTCTTGCGATTTGACAGTATGACGTGACGTCACAACATGGTGTAATTCCTATTCTTATTTGGAACGCATTGTATTATATTTATTACGATGTCCGGAGCTAGAGGTTGACACGTCCGATCCGCTCGGTAGCTAGCTCACAACTGAGACTACTGAGGGCCGACTACCCCCGCCACCTAGCGGCCAGTCTAGTGTTTGTATACTGTACATCACAGGTACCACCACTAAAAAGTGCCCCTCAGTCAAACTTAAATACCTTATAGCCAGAGTGCATCTCATGACAATTCTAATAATTCCAAACACGGTTAGATTACATTAATTTATTACAGAGTTCCGGTGCCTAACTTCAGGCTTCATCATCAGATCAGTTCGATATATTTCCTCTCTTCTTTCAGTCAGTCATCGACTACACGTATAAACAAAGCAATTTTACTTGTTACGACAGTTCTGCTGTGATTCTATGAGGAGTTCTGTTCCATATCTTCGAAGTTCATGATCAGATCATAACAATATTTCTATGAGACAAACTCGAAAGCATAACCTTTCAATCAAAAAAAATATTTTCAAAATCGGTCCACAATTGACCGAGAAATCGGTAAACATACATAAAAAAAAATAATAATAAAAATACATTCAGCCAAACATAGAACCTCCTCCTTTTTGAAGTCGGTTAAAAACAGACTGTATCAATTTCAACTATGAATTTTGTTGAGAAGTGCTGTCACTGAATCGGCTTAACAACTAGTGTAATAAACACTTCAAGGTATCAAAATCACACACAGGTAAACTATAAACTAATAATTTATGTTACAAAATTCATACAAAATTATTTTCAATGACCTCTTTGAAAAACACAACCGTTTTCACAATTTGTCTCTGCATCACCCAAAGGTTGACTGGTAGAAAATGCTTTAAAGCATTAAGTCCACCTCTGTACTCTTGTGTGCATAAAGAATAAATAAATAACCGTCTTACTCGGTCGTCCTCATCAGAATCCCACTACTGACTCAACTCGCCTACATTTGTCAATCGGTCTACCAACTCGGCGCCATTCGTCAACCGTTATCGGATGTGACGTCATTTGAGATTCCAATAATTTCTTTTGTAATCAATTTAAAACCTTTTAAACATCATTTGATTAAAAAAAAAAGTAAACGATTGCATCAATAATTACCATCAGGTGGGATCGCAGTCAAGCACTAGTTTATAATTATCAATAAAAAAAAAACTATTTCTTTACCGGTCCAATCAAATCTGTGAGGTTCTTTCCTCAAAAGACCATCACGGACACCAATCTGCATGGTTCTCGCATGATCATATCACATGTTTGTTGTACAGACTTTACAAAGAGACTGACTTTGTATCTGTGTTTCTTCTTAGGATAGTCAGCTACAAAACACCGGCCTCATCTAGTTTAAACTGACGAAAAAATTAACGTGTTAAAGCAGAAGAAATTTTCATTTGATTTTATGTTCAAGGCATTATTAAATGAAAACCTAACTCTAGTTTAATATCTCGCTTATTGCTTCGATTTCTCAACACCTATTTAGATATAGACCAACTAATTAATTTATTTCCACTAAAAATCAAAATAATTCAAATCAAAAATCGAGTAGCAATAGAACAGATACAGCTCCAATAATTTCCTTCGATCATTTAAATTTGTCCATTTGAAATTTCTTTCTATTTTCAAAATGAATAGCGGGCTCGAAAACCTATCAATATCAAATGAAAACTTTTGACAAGGGACAACGATAACGCCAAAAGTTATGCCTTTGTTGTACCAATTTTAATATTGATAGCAGATATATATTTTCGTGCCTAAAATCTTATTTGGAAATAGGGCAAAAGCGAATGGACTGAAAGGTTCCGTACGAATAAAGCGATATGGATTACCTTTTTATTATTTTTCATTTTTACCACGGGTTTTGTCGGTTTGAAAATGGAAAATTATTCTATATCCTAATCCTGATAATGGTCTATCTGAGTGTCCAATTTCTTTTAAATCCGTTCAGATGTTAGGGCGTGGTTAATTAACAAGCATCCGAACAGTCAGATGTACAGACTTTCACTTATATCAAAGTATATTTCCAAGGTTAAAATTATCCCCAAGGGAATATATAAGGTGTAAAAAAATTAACTTTAAGAATTTCGAGGGGACATTGTACTCCTCATTATGAACAACTTTTACTACGGGACCAAACCTGAAATAGCGAAAAAAAAATCAACTGCTCCATACGTTTTGACGAGTTATGCGAACATCCACGCACGCCTCAAGGAGATGTCAACCAACCGTAGGGGCCCAGTAGGGTCGAAGCCTACTAGGGCCACAGGCAGTGTGAAAGTGAAACCTGGGGCCCTGGGACGAAGGCAAATAAGGAACAGGAGTGGGGTTTTAGTCAGTAAAAGTGAGACACCCTCGCGCTCCGCCCAAGAGCGAGAGATGTCATTGGATGATTTCCCCACCTAAAAAAAAAATGTTCTTTTCTATGACATGGTCTATCCGTGTGTCTTTCATCCCAATTCGCTCTGTTGTTAGAATGTATAAAAGTATGAAACATACACACACACATACATGCATACAAACCTACGCCATTATAAAATTGGTGAGATCAGTAAGATACAAAGAAAGATAGGACAGCGGTTGTAGTTGCAAACATTTGTGAAATAATGTAAACTTACTGCCTAATTATAAAATTCTAATGATATCTTGTGACATACAGACTGACATCGGACTGACAGTCACATGGATGCATGCAATTTCATGGGATGGCAATTTCTCTCTACGCCAAACCTTTATTTGCTATGAAATACCTACAAAATGCTAGTGAATGAATACTACAAAGATCAAGTTTAATTTAGGTTCAAATTAATTAAAGTGACATACGTTTTACGATCATTTTTTTTCAAAAATATTTTTACGTACATAATTATATATCGATGATTTTTACCTATTTTCTATAATATCAGATTATAATGTAGCACATCTATGTACAATCTACAAGTCCATGATAAGACCTATCATACTATATGGATCAGAATGTTGGGTGGTGTAAAAGACGGATGAAAAGGGATTGCAAGTAGCGGAGATAAAAATGTTGAGATGGATGTGTGGTGTGACGAGAATGGATAAAGTGAGAAATGAGTATATTAGAGGAAGTTTGAAAGAGGCTTCAGTGACTGAAAAGTTGAAAGGGAATCGTTTGTCTTGGTGTGGTCATGTAAAGAGGAGAGATGAAACGCATGTTACTAAAAGAGTTATGAGTATACTTGTGAATGGATAGAGAGGGAGAGGGAGGCCAATGAAAAGATGGATGAATTTTGTGAGAAGTGATATGAAAGAAACGGGAGTTAGTAATAGCGTGACAGGTGACAGGACAGAATGGAAGAAAAGAACGACAAGGGCAGGAAGATGATCTGATGACTTATATTTATCGCTTAAACTCGTCGTTGGTGTTCCAGCGGCCAAACACCTTTGTCGCTTTTTAAGCGTCCTTGGCGTTGATGTTAATATTATAATTGGATTTAGATATCGTTCTCATCTTTTCGGGTATGGATATTTTTAGAAATTTTTTCTATATCAAATAAAAATAAAAGAGCCACTCCATGATCTGAATGGTTACAAGTATTTTATTTGACAATACTTCTTCCCCATTACCGTTTTTATAGAGAGGAATCGAAAAGGTTTTCCTCGTTATATTTAATGGAATGAAAACAAAGCTTTAATAAAAGATCCTTTCACTCTGAGACTGTAATTCGATTCTATCAGTAATGAAGGTGAGATTTTGTTGACGAATTTTTTTAGTCTGCATTCTTAATGCTACTGGAATCATAGATCGATTTTGTAAGTGTAATTGGCATAAAGCATATGCCATGCAGTCATGTTTTCTCTTGGCTTTGCCAACGAGCCAGACTGGGCTGTCTGACTCTTACTGACTAAAACCATACTCCTCAGCCCCCTTAGCCAATTTACAACCGTTTCGTTAGCGTCGAACGCCTAGAGTAGGCCGCCACGCCTCCGATTCCTTTGTTCTGACCGCGTGACTGAGCGTTGAGATGACGTCAAAACAAAGCAATCGGAGGCGTGACCTACTCGAGGCATTCGACACAAACGAAACGGTTGTAACTTGGCTAGAGGGACAAGGCTTAGCCAATTTGATAATCTACAATCGTTAATGCAAGTGAAAAACTTCAAATGTATGGGAATGACATCATCTCAACGTTAAGTTACGTGGTCAGAACAAAGGAATCGGATGCGTTACCGACTGTTTAAAGAGATTTTGAACGAAACGGTAGTAACTTGGCTAGGCCTGCTTCTATCCTTGATGTTCCTATGACTTGGTCAGAGATCTTAAATGGCATTAAAATAATTTTTCTTTTTTCTGATCTTAAATTGCATTAATAACTTTTTATATTCTGAACATTTAATTTTTAACCGACTTCAAAAAGGAGGAGGTATGTTCGGTTGAATGTATGTATTTTTTTTTTTTTGTATGTTCACCGATTTCTCGGTCAATTGTGGAACGATTCTGAAATTTTTTTTTTTATTGAAAGATTCCGAATTGGTCCCATAGAAATATTGTTATGATCTGATCATGAACTTCGAAGATATGGAAGAGAACTCCTCATAGGATCACAGCAGAACCGTCGTAACAAGTAAAATTGCTTTGTTTATACGTGTAGTCGATGACTGACTGAAAGTAGAGCGGGAATTTATCGAACTGATCTGATGATGAAGCCTGAAGTTAGGCACCGGAACTCTGTAATAAATTAATGTAATCTAACCGTGTTTGGGATTATTAGAATTGTCATGAGATGCACTCTGGCTATAAGGTATTTAAGTTTGGCTGAGGGGCACTTTTTAGTGGTGGTACCATAACTAAAAAGTGTAAAATAAAAAACATTTTACAAAAAAAATACAACCGTCTTCAAAGTAAAAAAGTACTGAAAAGTGCAAAATAACTTTAATTTCGGAAGTCGGTGTTAAATAACGAAGAGACAAATCTATTATAGAAACACCGACTTCCGAAATTAAAGTTATTTTGCACTTTTCAGTGTTTTTTTTGTCTTAATCTAAAGTATCAAATAACACAAAAGTAAATAAATATTAAAAAAAAATATAAATACCTTCTACTATATAACAGAATAGATATCATCATAGGTCGGAAATAGGTAGAGTTATCGAAATGTTGACATTAATATGGATCTCCCCGGGATTTCTAATGAAAAATCCCGTGTGGCCAACAATATTACAAATAAATAATAATAAAAACCTCAGAGATAGATGAGACAATTATAACAAAGATAATTAACATACAATTTTTATTTGTAATATTCATTGAAAAAGATCTCTCTACGTCAACTGAGGTGAGGTTAACAAAATACACTTCCTCCTCCTCGTCAAATTTTTCTGCTATATTTCTGATAGTGACATAATTTTTTTTCTGCTCTTTAAAATTAATCTCAGGATTTGATTTGAAATCAGTCTATGTACATAAATAACTCTACCTAATTCCGACCTCTGGATATCATACATAATAAGATTATATATAAATATTTATCACTGTTGAGAGATAAGGTTAATGCTCTTTTTTTAGTGCTCTTGTGCTCTATATCTATATTATAGTACCTAAGCATAGTTTTCATTCTATGTTCCTTTATATTAATTTAGTAGCTATTTTATGACAGTGTTCTAATAAAATTGGTCTTAATTTGCTATTTTTCATTATTTCCCCGGTTACTTGTCTATTTATGCTTGCTTATCTATTTATCTATTTATGTTCTAGCTCTTGTAGCGACATCTATGGCGTCACATAAGAACTAATCCTGCATGAATCGCGCAATCAAAGTTCTCCGCGCGATTGGAACATATAGAACAGCCCGAAATCCTCTATCGGGCTGTAGCCTGCCAGACATAACACCCGTCTGGCCAGAGGATCCTCCCTTTTCAAAGGAGGTTTGCGGGACTTTATTCTCTGTTCCGCTTACTTCCAAACTCTATTAGTTTTCTTCTCTATTAGCTAGCTTCTATTAGCTTATCTATTTATGCTCTAGCTCTATTTCCTATTCAATAGCAGTCATGGTTTGACGGGGCCTCCTGGGACCGATGCTTTCCACAGTTCCAGGATTGTTTTGAGTTACTGGGGGCCTAGAACTCAAAGGGTAACTGAACACGGATGTAAACCCATCTGTGTTCCTTCAGTTGCCCTCTGGGTCACTTTTATTGATAGGATTTTGACAGGCCTGCTGGTCTAGTGATCAGTAGCCCTGACTGCTATGCCAGAGGTCGTGAGTTCGATTTCCACCCAGGACAAATGTTTGTGTGATGAGCACGACAAATTTTTCATCTTCAGAAAAAAATAAAAAATAAAAATATTGTTTTATCAGTTGTCTATTACTCATACCATAAGCTCTGCTTAGTTTGGGACTAGATGTAGTCGTGTTGTTCAAAGTTGTGGAATTAAAAATCAGTACAAGTCTAACACACTCTCTCGCTCCACAAAGAGCGAAAGAAGATATTTGATATATTTCCACTTCAAAAACAGCCTGTGGCAGTACTTATAATCTGGCGCATATACATGCTTCCTCTGGCACAGGGCTAATAGCCTTGTGGATTGCCGCCGGCATTATAATCTCTGATATACATTACATAATCCATATGCATACATCTCTTAGTGACGGCTAATTGGGGCGCCACGGTCACAGCATTGGTTTACAGCCAGAACAGGGTGTAGTAGGAGATTTTGGTCTGTAATTTAACGTTTAAAATAACACGCCTTCTCGCTCCTCCCTAGAGCGAGAGGATCCATTGATAGTTTTCTCACCTCAAAAAAAGAGACATATTCAGCTCAAATAACTTACGTACGACTACCACCACCTTATTTATATTCATAAAACAGTAATAAAAGTTACAATAGACAAATACCCTAAGCAATAACGGAGTGAACCAGCCATTTTTATTTACTTACACTAAGAAATTCTTAAAAGAACAAAAGAAATGTCGGAACGTAAGCATATTTAATCTCATCATTCACTAAACACACGAATAAAGAAGAAATATCTCGAAATGAAGCAGAGATTATCCTTCAAGGGGAAAGAAATTTACCTCTTTGTAACTGTATAATGTGAATAAACAAAGGTTACGTACATTTTCCTTCGTAAATTACCTACATTCAATTTGCTTTGAGAATTTTGCCATCTTCCGTTGTGATTTGAAAGAATTTTTCTTTTTTATTTGCCACCGAAATCAAATTTCGGCTAAAATTAATTTATTGGCACTTGGGTTTTTTTCCGGAAAATTGTGTTTATTTCAAGACAATTATCTTGGTGTTTTTGACCTTTCCTTGATGATTATGAATAGAGGAACAAGGAAATTATCGGTTGTGTTGCTAAGGTGAATATCCCAGGGTAAGGCTCGCCGTCCGGCTGTCCGGTAACCATCCCGACGAACCCGAGTCCTCGAAGGCGCGTAGTGTTCCTCGCGCACTTCAAAGCGATGTTAGTAAACCGTAGGAGCTCAGCAGGGCTGAAGCCTAAACCCGGGGCCCTAGAACACAATGCAAAGAAGGAACATAGGAGTAGGTTTTTGTTGTCAGTAAAAGTCTGACACAACGTCCCGCTTCGCCCTAGAGCGAGAGAAGTCATTGGATGACTTTCCACCTGAAAAAAAAGAGTAACTCGAGAAATTCTTCGAAATTTATTTACAATTTGCTGCTCGGATACAAAAAGTATTTATTTATGCATACACAAACACTTAAAAATGTAATGAACAAAATACAGATAGAAGAGCACAAAGGTACTGCTGTGTATATAGGGTGACTGGCAATTAGTGTACGATACTTAAACACGTGATTGTGCTCATGATAACAAACAATTTTTATTATGGGAGCAAAGCCGAAATCGCGAAAAAAATATCAGCTGTTCAGTACATTAGGCAAACATAAATGCATTGAACAGCTGATTTTTTTTCCCGATTTCAGGTTTGTTCCCATAGTAAAAGTTGTTGGTTATCATGAGTAAAATCACGTGTTTAAGTATCGTACACTAATTACCAGTCACCCTATATGTGCGGTAAGAACATGTATGTATTGTATTTACACAACTGTACTCATTAAAACCATCATCATCGTCTTTCGGCTGAAATGATGATGATGATGGTGACTTCGTAAATGTAAAACAAGAACGACATCAAAGATCTGGAACTATTTGCCTGCAGCGGTCTTCCCATATGAATATAAAATAGATGTCTTTAAGGCTAAAGTGAATAGGCTCTCTTCAACATCAACGATTGCATCACTACTTACCAACAGGTGGGATCGCAATCAAGCACTAGTTTATATCAATTAAAAAAATACCAGGCAAGTGAGAGTCGGATTCGCGCACTGAGGGTTCCGTACAAACTTTTCTATGAAAACAGTTCAATTCCCAAATTAAGTTACGAAGATGTTTCCGAATCGCAAAAAAAAAATCACAGCTTCAAGGGACCGCAAAACTGAGTATATGGTTTTAATTTCAACTCGATACCTCTACGCGTGCCCGAGATAAAGGTTCTTAACAGCCAAACAGACAGACGAACAACAAAGTGAATCTATAAGGGTTCTGCTTTTTAATTTTGAGGTACGGAACCCTAAAAACGGTTTCGGCGATGCGCCGTCGTATAGTATCGCAAAGCAATTTTGTTTGAGAACCTTTATTTACTAGAGTCGACGTCAAAAAAACTCACTCCATCAATTTCAACTCCCATTCCTCAACAAACTACTTCCTTAATTACAAGTTTCCTTCACTGTTTACAGCCTGTAAGTGTTGTTTTAACGTCTGCGGCAATTTGGAGGCGGATTACATCGGGATCGCATCGAATAAGTCCCGGCTGCTATGACCGAGGGTCATAATTCCCCGCATTGCAGACAGTGCTGCAACAACCATGTAGTGAGCACCAGTTTTAAGTTATGAGCTTTTGAATTTGTTCATATTATGGAAGTCGTTCTTTTTTTTTAAATGACATGAACTAGTGCTTGACTGCAATCCCACCTGATGGTAAGCAGCGATCGGCGGCAATGATCTCTCAGGCCGGGCCCTGGTGCAGGCCATGGTCCGGAGCGAGGAGGAATGGCAGGCGGCCGTCTCCTTCTGTGAAGCAGTAATGCTAGCGAAGGAGGTGGCCACACGCGTGAGAGAACGGACATGCTCACACTCCAGCCGTCGGGATCCTGACCCCGATTTGACCAATGGGTAGCTCGCTGTCCGACCGTCCGGTAACCATCCGGACTGAGCCCGAGTCGTCGACGGCGCGTAGTGTGCCATGTTTAACGTGAATCTCCTTCTTTTCTGTGTTTAGACAGGGTGCTTGGTGGAAACGCTCCCACAGTACCGGGACAATACCTAACTATGACATATCGCGCCAGTCACCGAAAAACTTACCGAAAACCGCTCAGGTGGTATGGACATGTTAGCAGGAGAAGCGAGGACCATGTCGTAAAAAAGAAAAGAAAGGCAGAGGTTGCCTACCATTGACCTGGCGGTTTAGGATCGAGAGAGACCTCAAGTTAGCCCATTTACCACAGCCGACTAATCAGCGCCAGGGTAAAATATCCTGGCGCTGATTAGTGAGGAGACCCGACCTCAAATAATGGAAACAGGAGAGAACAAAGAAAAAGAGACCTAACTATGGCACGTCACTCTTATAAAGGGACTGTCACACAGGTAACAGACATGTCCCATAGATGCCAAATGACAATTAGTGACTGGCAGAGATGACATTTTAAAACGTTTAACTTTTTCTAAGACTTTATATATGTTTTGCACGTGTTAATGGCAAAATTGTGGTGTCTTTTCCACAAATGCCATTAATGAAGAGTTGAAGTTGACTTTGTATCCCATACAAATTATTATGTATACACATATTTACGGCTAAGTAATGCGTAACACAATACAGGAACTGTCAACGAAAATACAGTAAGTGAGGTATAATAAGCATCAAACTTTACGTAAGTACATGGTTGACATCCCACCTACACGCACAAAACTTTTTGGGAACACATTCATCCTGCGTACAGCTAAGGAGTAGAATTCCCTGCCAGAGTCTGTATTTCCTGATGGCTACAACCCGGGAATCTTTAAGTCAAGAGTGAATAGGTTACTTCTATCGCATCGTCGCTTTCCATCAGGTGAGATAGCGGTCAAGTACAGTCAGGGGTAAAAAGTGCAGTTGCAATCTACCATTGCTAAAGTGTCTAAAATTTCTTTGTAGTAGAAGTTTTATAGTCCATAACTAGGTAAATCAATACTATAGATTCATCATCATCTTCCTGCCCTTGTCCCGTGTTATTTGGGGTCGGCGCAACACGTTTTTTTCTTCCATTCTGCCCTGTCACTCGTCATACTATCACTAACTTCCTTTTCTTTCATATCACTCTTCACACAATCCATCCATCTTTTCTTTGGTCTCCCTCTCCCTCTCCATCCATCCACATGTAAACTCATAACTCTTTTAGTAACATGCGTTTCATCCCTCCTCTTCACATGACCATACCAAGACAAACGATTCCCTTTCAACTTTTCAGTCACTGGCGCCACTTTCAAACTTCCCCTAATATACTCATTTCTCACTTTATCCATTCTTGTCACAAAACACATCCATCTTAACATTCTCATCTCCGCTACGTGCAATCTTTTTTCATCCGTCTTTTTCACAGCCCAACATTCTGATCCATACAGTATGACAGGCCTTATCACGGACTTGTAGATTTTACCCTTCAACTTGAGGGGCATCCGTGGGTCACAAGTTGTTCCCGTGACCTGTCGCCATTTCATCCATCCTGCGTTGATCCGATGTGTTACGTCCCGGTCTACCTCACCATCCCCTTGGACGAGTGACCCGAGATACCGAAAGTCGGAGCAGATCGGTATGGGTGTTCCAGCGAGAGATAAAGGCACTGGATTGGAGAGACCGCCGAAATCGCAGAACAAGTATTCCGTTTTGGTTCTACTCAATTTCAGGCCAACACTCTCCAGTCTGTGCCACCACACCTCCAATCTGTTCTGGACCTCTAGGCCACTCTCGGCAACCAACACAATGTCATCGGCAAACAGCATACACCAGGGAGCCTCTTCCTGAATGCCCGACGTCAGAGCATCCATTATCATCAGGAAGAGGTAAGGGCTGAGAGCCGACCCTTGATGTAAGCCGACAGCCACATTGAAGCTGCCAGTGGTGCCCACTGTAGACCGGACTTGGGTACTGCATCGACTGTACATCGCTCGGATCAACTGCACATACTTCCCAGGCACACCTTTCTCCTTAAGGGCCCACCACAGAACCTCACGAGGTACCCGGTCGTATGCCTTTTCGAGGTCAATGAATACCATGTGCAAGTTTTTATGCGCACCTCTGTATTTCTCTCAGATTCTATGCTACAAATTAAATGACAGGCATGAACCACTCACCCTCTTCTACAAAGACATTTCAGACCCTTTAGCATTGATGGAGTGCAACTGCACTTTTGACCCCTGACTGTACCTATCAATAATAAAAAAAGTGCACTACTCGCTAAGTACTACCCCACGCCTCTCCCTCGCTGTCACATGAATGACACGCAGTAACGAACCACGTAAACCGAGAATGTTACTATACACAACGTCCATTTTTAGAGTTCCGTACCCAAAAGGTAAAACGGGACCCTATTACTAAGACTCTGCTGTCCATCCGTTTGTCTGTCAGTCCGTCTGTCACCAGGCTGTATCTCATGAACCGTGATAGTTAGATTATTGAAATTTTCACAGTTGATGTATTTTTGTGGCCGTTATATAACAAACGAGGGTTCCGTATAAATTTACCTAGGAAAACAAACGAAATACGTTATTTGCAACATAAACGGCCGTATCTTTTTTGTTTGTTAATTCAGAAGTTTGATTTTTTCACAGCTTCAAGAGACCGTAGACTTGAGCATATGGCTTAAATTTCAATTTGATACCTCCACGCGTTCTCGAGATGAAGGGTCTTAACAGATATCTGTCATCTCTGTATACACACGGACAGACAGACAGACAGACGGACGGACAACAAAGTGATCCTATAAGGGTTTCATTTTTCCCTTTTGAAGTACGGAACCCTAAAAAATACTAAAAAACTGAACCAAATAAATATTTAAGGTGACTCCCATAGAAAGAACGTGATTTTCTTGCCGTTTTTTGCTACGAACGGTATGGGACCCTTCATGTGCGCGTCCGATTCGCAATTGGCCGGTTTTTTATTTAAATCACTGCCACTTATGACATGTACCACGGCCTGTAGGACCGAGCGGCGCTGGTTTGATTACCGTTTTCCGTGCACCACGATCGACTGTTGTAATTTGCTTGCTATCATAAAACCAAATGCCCTTATTTGCTACACGCCAATATATTATTATTTGTGTACCGGTTTTATAGCCATTGCCTATAAATTGTGGGAAACGCCACGGAAAATGAATAGCTCAGCCGCTTCAAGCGATGTTTTATGCTCGAAGATGAATAAAATGATTTTTATAGACTGCTAGCTTCTACACTGGGCTTCGTCGAACGCGGAAAAGTCGTAATCTATTTCGAGGAAACGTAGTCCCGGGATAAAAAATTATATTTTGTCCTTCTCTAAGGTTTCTTTTATGATTTGACAATTCGTGTTCAAAGGTGAGCTTAACTCAATTTGTTTTTTTTTAGGGTTCCGTAACTCAAAAGGAAAAAATGGAACCCTTATAGGATCACTTTGTTGTCCGTCTGTCTGTCTGTCTGTCAAGACCCTTTATCTCGGGAACGCGTGGAGGTATGTTGAAAGTCTGCGGTCTCTTGAAGCTGTGAAAAAATCAAACTTCTAAGTTTACGAAAAAAAATATACGGCCGTTTATGTCGCAAAAAACGTGTATTTCGACACTCTCAAAGAAATCAAAATTCAAAGGGTACTTCCCGTTGACCTAGAATCCTGAAATTTAGCATGAAGCAAAGTCTCATAGCACAAGTATAGGAAAAAATCTGAAACCTGTAAATTTTTAGTTACGTCACAACAAAAAACTTTTTTGCGAATCGGAAAAATGTTCATAACTCAATTCGGGAATTGAACTGTTTTCATAGGTAAGTTTGTACGGAACCCTAAGTGCGCGAGTCCGACTCGCACTTGCCCGATTTATTTTTTCAACTGAGTGACTCTGAGATAACATTTGAGGGCAAAGACAAGTTTAATGTTATAATTTACTAGCTTTTGCCCGCGGCTTCGCCCGAATACATAAAATATAGTCTATGTCGCTCAGGAATAAAGCAGCTTTCTATCGGTGCAAAAATTTTCACAATCGGACCAATACTTTCAGAGATTACCGCCTACAAACAAAAAAACATAAAAAAAATACCTCTTTATAATATTAGTGTAGATTTTTCCCAAGCCATTACTGTCCCATTGCTGGGCCAAAGCCTACTCCAAGTCCTTCTAGACATTCCTCTTTCACGCCGCCTTGAACAAGTCCTCATGGTACGCCTCGATACCTCTTTCTCGACAGCGCTTTCCCTTTGCAGGAACCCATTGTGTCGTGACACAAAAATATACTGTACATACTAATAAATAACAATAAATACTAAATATCGATTATGACGCTGGTATCACTTTTCAATATTACTTTTTAAAGACATCCAGAAAGGGAAATCGCGAAGGGAGTGTGGGAGAGAGTTCCAGAGACACTGCAGTTACGGAAAAAGAGCCATTATAGCGACTTGAAGTGTGACACGGAGTATGAAGGAGAAAAGAAAGGTTTATGTAACGCTTTCTAAAAATTCAACAAAATTGGTTTAGATATAAAGCGTCAAAACGTGACTAAAAGACAAACAGAGTTGTCCGGCAAACGTTATCTATATATATAAAAGGAGAAACTGACTGACTGACATATCAACGCACAACCAAAACTACTGGGACTATGAGCGTGAAATTTTGCACAACGTTTTCCTTTCATAACGTAGGCGAGCACTAAGAGAGGATTTTTCAAAATTCGACCCTTAAGTGGAGGAAACGGGGGTCCAAAGTTTGTATGGAGAAACCTATTTTCACGCGTGTGAAGCCGCGGGCAGAAGCTAGTTCTACCATAAAAAATTATGAATGAAATCGAACGAATCGAAACTAAAATCATGATTATAAAATAACAGGCGTGAGGTAAGAGAGTAAAAAATAGTCAACGACCTATTCTCAAACCATTCTCAAATTCATTAAAATCGGTCAAGCTGTTTCGGAGGAGTTCGTTAATAAACAATGTAACACAAGATTTTTATATATTAGAAGCTGTATTTCTACAGTATGGCATGTTCGATAAATAGGTAATAAAACGTTTTAGCCAGCGATTTTTATTACAGTTCGGCTCTCACGGATATTATTATCCTTAGAACAATTTCTATCAAAAATGGTCGTAACATCGGTGACATCATCGCGTCGCGCCTGTCTGTGCAAGCCTTAAGGAGCTTTCAGCAGTAGTAAACTTGTCGGGATTATCTCCGAACTACTAGACCGACATTAATACGATTAACATGTTGCCTTCCAAAATTTATATTAAACATCTTTCAGTGAGTGAGCTTATAAATATTAGGTCTTTACCTATGAAATTGGAGATTTGTATGATAATTTTAAAATATAAAAATTTTGGTAATTTTTTTATTTCAGCTAATCAAAGTACTGGCCCAAATTATCTATACAATTTTGCCATTTTGATGGCAGTTTGTTTATCCCTTTACTGTAGAAGTCTGCCGGACGGGAGGCGATGAAGTCAGCGAAAGCGTTTTGTACTGCATCACGAGTGTTGAATTTTTTCCCACTTAAATTTTTTTCTAAATTTTGAAAAAAGTAGAAATCTGTTGGGGCAAGGTCCGGTGAGTACGGTGGGTGACGGAGAGCTTCCAGCTGTAACTCTTGTAGCTTTGCGATGGGGAAGAGCGATTGACTAGTCTTGGTTGTTGAATTGCGAGCTTCTCCATCATTGTTTGCAATTCTTGGCAATAGACATCTGCCGTCACTGTTGTGCCATTCGGTAAGAAGCTGTGATGTACAAGTCTGACTGGTCCACCAGACAGTCACCATCATCTTCCTATGAGTAATCTTTTTTTAGCGCACTGATTAGGTGCTGTACCCGAGTCCACCCACTGAGACGAACGCTTACGGTTGTCGTACAGGATCCACTTTTCATCGCAGGTAACAATTCGATTAAGAATTCCCTCGTTTCTATGCCGATTCAGTAGTGCTATGCATGCTTCGACACGTAAATCTCGCTGTCGGTCGCTTAGTTCGTGTGGCACCCACTTATCTAGCTTTTTTATCTTTCCGATTTGACGCAAGTGCTTCAATGTTGTTTTGACACTAACTCCAAGGCCCGCAGCAAGCTCAGCCGTAGATTGAGATGGATCCGCTTCCACTATCGCCTTCAATTCGTCGTTGTCGACAATAGTTACCGGCCGACCGCGAGGCTCGTTCTTCAACTCAAAATTTCCAGATTTAAAACGATTGAACCAATAATGGACTGTGTTTATGCAAGCAGTGTTATGCCCGTACACGTCGTTAATGTTTCGTGTTGTTTGCGCAGCGGTATTTCCACGTAGGAACTCATATTCGAAAATTGTACGAATTTTCAGTTTATCCATAGCGCCAAAAACTACCACAATGTCACAAAAACAAAAAACTATCTAAAAACAAATGACTGAAATTGAAATTAAATTACGTGTTAATTCTTTCGAATAAAATTTATTTGAATTTCTAATTGCGCGCCAATCCACAGATAATTAATTCTGAAAATGCTGGTTATAGAATCTCCAATTACATAGGTAAAGACCTATTATATTGAAACAAACGACCCGTCCCAGCTTCACACGGATGTTGCAAATCTTTGAAACTTTTGGCTTTTCTCCACTATATTATGTATGTATTATACATTTGCCAGTAAGGCCAACGTCGCACAGACGCGACGTTAACGTCACTGTTTTAGGTGTACGCAAGAAACTCGCGACGTTAACGTCGCGTCTGCGCAACGTTAGCGCTGCGCAGACGTTGGAAAAGCGCCAACGTTCGTAAAACGCCAGTGGGATAGCGGCTTAAAACACAAAGTCGGTGCCCTGAAATCACATGACGAAATCGCAGCAGACCAAGAAGAAGATAGTGGGACGACTTAGATGTCTTCTTTAGGAATTGGCTAGAAGTGGCCCAGAGCCGGGAGCAATGGAGGAAATGGAGGGAGGCCTTTGCCCAGCAGTGAGATAGTATAGGCTAGATATAATAATAATATATTTAATTCTGTCTCGTGAATCACTCTGTCCGTTGATGAAAACCACATTTAAAACCGTTCAGTAGTTTTGAGTTTATTGCGAACAAATAGATAGACAGACGCGGTGGGGGATTTAGTTTTTTTTTTAATTGATATAAACCGGTGCTTGACTTCGATCCCACCTGATGGTAAGCAGTGATGCAATCATTGATGGTGAGGCGCACTAGTTTATTAAGAGCCTACTCACTCTAGCCTTGAAGGCACCTAAATTATAGTTGGACGGGAAGACTGCAGCAGGCAAATTGTTCCAGTCCTTCGATGTATGCGGTATAAACGATGAAGCGAAACGCTTAGTCCGGACAGTTGAAGTTTCAACAACGTAAGGGTGGATAATCGCCGTACGATTGAAAAATTTATGACAATGATAAATTTATGACAATGAAAAATTAACGAAAGAATGTTTTTTTTTATTTTGGTATAATATTGATACAGCCAGTACGCTATTCATCCAAATAACCTGTTTTTATTGTTAATAAATCGAAGGTAGCTCAAATTCAAGGTACTAAAAATATATCAACGTAAGCTGAACTCAGTCCCATGTTGCCAATTTATTGTCACAGCCAGACATAAAATCCGTTGATCTAGATTCTGCCATTCGTAACGTTTTCAAATTTATTTCTGTTGGGGCTACGATATTTTAAAAGGTTTAAAAGGGTCGCCTGTTGCTTTGTTTTTTAATTTAAATAATTTATGTACACGTGGAATTTTTGCAAAAACGGCGATATGACGAATTTATGCAATGTTATTTTTTTTTAGGGCTCCGAAAGGAAAGGTCTGGCCGCTATAAAACTCCTTGTTTAGGATTTTTTTTTGTGTGGCAACATCAAGAAGATAAAGGAAAGAATAGGTTACCAAAATATTGTCCTTATGGTTGTGTGTCTGAAGAGTAAACGTTTATTCCCCTAGATAAATATATCTCAGAGCCGAATGAAATAACAAGGTTCTTTTCGGAAAATATTGGAGAGAAGTTGTTCTTCGTAAAGATAAAATAATAATAAGAAAATATGGTGAGCATTGTTCGATAATAACAGGTAATAAAGTATTTTTTGTTTGGGTGCTTACCGGGGGGATTATCCCTCAATGGCCTAAGACAGATTTTGATATGTGTGGACAAGGGCCCAGCAGTAGGATATAATGGGCTAGTTAGATTATTTCAGGGAAAAGTTTTGTAGTTGTTGGTTTTATTTATTTTTATTTTTCAACAATTATTTAGTTTGAAATTCAATTTCGTTTCAGTTAATCCTGTTTTGTTTGCTGGTACAGCTGTACACACTGCGACTGTATAAATATTTTCTTGTTTTTATTATGCTGAAGCTTTTATTAAATCGTATTGTTTAGATATATCTTTGCTTCAAATAGATGAAACCATTGAGTTCATAAACGCGGGTAATCTAAGAGACTATGTGTATAATGATGGACTAAAATGAAAGCTATACCGTAAAACGGGGTGAATAGAAACGCAGGGGTGAATAGAAATATATCGGCTTCTAACAAAGCATTGACTTTTAGAATAACAATTCATTAATAAATTATTATAGTTAAATGCTGCAAAAAATATTTAAATATCGTGAAAATACCTTTTGAATTTTTGTTTCAATATACCCCTGAGTTTCTATTCACCCTATTTGACCGTAATAATGGTTTAATGACAGCGGGGCATTTTTTATCGACAGCTGGGCATTATCCACTTTTTTTTTTGTTGGAAAATCATCCAATGACTTCTTGCGCTCTAGGGCGGAGGGCGTGTCAGACTTTTACTGACTAAAACCCACTCCTATGTTCCTTCTTTGCCTTTATTCCAGGGCCTCGGGGTTCTCTTTCGCACAACCCTTGGCCCCAGTAGGCTTCGACCCTGCTGGGCCCCTACGGTTTTGCTGACATTAGAACAGATGGTAGATGAAGCCATTGGGTGTATGCCACTGGACTGGAGTGGACTATACATTAATGTCAATGGCGAGTACATCACCTTCAGTTTGCTGACGACATAGTAGTCATGGCTGAGACTACGGAGGAGCTCAGCACTATGCTCAATGACCTCAGTAGAGCTTCCAAAAGAATGGGACTTAAACATGGACAAAACCAAACTCATGATAAACAGCCATGTAGCAGTCAATCCTATCAAGATCGGAGACCTAACAAACTTAAGTGGCAATGGGCAGGGCACATTGCTCGCAGAACAGATGGCCGTTGGGGCTGAAAGGTTCTGGAGTGGCGGCCGCGTACCGGAAGACGCAATGTTGGAAGGCCTCCCACAAGGTGGACCGATGACCTGGTAAGGGTTGCGGGAATCCGATGGATGCGAGGCGCACAGGACCGTTCATTGTGGCAACACTTGGGGGAGGCCTATGTCCAACAGTGGACTCTTTTCGGCTGAAATGATGATGATGATGATGATTGGGCGTATAAACGCGGGTAATCTAAGAGACTATACCATAATTTTTAATTAGATGGACTAAAGTGACAGCTGACAATGGCTTAATAACACCCCATTTTTCAATGACAGCTGGGCATTGTCCACTGCTGTCAGTTTAGTTCACTTAATTAATAACCGAATATAGTTTATAATGTTAAACGATTGAGAACTAAGAGATCTCTCTGAGTGCTGATGTTAATTTTGTGACCGATGGTAGGTATCTACATTCTTTACATAAATGGTGAATAATGTTCTTGCAGTTGGACTAACAAACGAAATTAAAAACGTTAATGTCTCCCTTATTTTGCAAACATACATATTGTAGAATATGTGTAAATTTCTTTTTCTTCAGAAGAATTACGAATGTCATAGGTTATTACGGGTTATTTAAACAGCAATATCCCAAGAACTGCGGGGCTATTGCGTAACTCTGTTGACAGTTCAAGTGATGATCACTTGTTAACAATGTGCATTATTGAACTGTCAAACAGCTAGTTTCGTATTGCCTATCTTCAGTGACTAACTGCAGTGACGTCATTAGTCACTGGTGCCTTTGATAGCCACCGTAACACGTTTTGACGGATGTTATTGTATCGATACTTTTAAAATTGCGATTGTGTAAGCTTTTGAAGCTGTATAATAGTCGATAAAATTTTAGAGTGGTCACAATAGGCACCGTAAATTTTTATAATTCACCACATTTCCACCGTAGTTTGTTAGTCACTTGTGTGATACGTAATACCAATTTTATGAAATTGTCAGTTGACAACTAAGTTTAGTGTGCAACGAATGCTAGTTGTCAACTGTTATTGAAAAAGTTAGCCAATAGCCCTCCTGGACGTAACAGATTTAATATGTGAACCAAGTTGGCTCCAGCGAATAAAACTATTAGAATTATATGACTTACCTTTCGTAACCTTCTAGCTCCCGTTTTTTTTTGTCGTCCAGTTTTATAACGTGTACAAAAAATCATTTAATAAAAATCTTTTGGGGATGAATTTTCAAATTATCATTGAAATTTCACACAATTTTGAAATTTATGAAAAAAGTACCTGGAAGAAGTTGGGTAGGCCTTTGTCCAGCAGTGGGAAAGTATTGGGCAAGAAAAAATAAATCTACCTTATTTTTGATTATTTTTACCTGGTCTCCTGTTTATAGGAGAGAGATTTGTTTTTATATTATCTGTTTGAACATAAGTTGATACGATAAATAGGAATCCAGAACTTCTCGATATTAAATTTGAACTCCTACATTCAACAATGTCCATCATTTTAATTTTATCACAGTATCGTCATCATCATTTCAGCCGAAAGACGTCCACTGTTGGACATAGGCCTCCCCCAAAATATCGCCACAATGTACGGTCCTATGCACACTAGGTATTCAAATTAAGGTAGGGTACGGAAACCTGGTATAAATCTGTCTGTCCGTATTATATGCCAAGAGACTATTGTGGATGAGTGCTTCTTTGTTCCCAACCTCCAGATTGGATTTGAATCCTCTTGGATTAAACGATATAGATGTGTTGCTCCAATATTGGCTCAAAGATTGGACGGCTTAAGCATGTTTCTGTTTGGGTTCAACGAATCGTAGGTACGGTGAGGTTATGAATATGGAATTCTTGTTTTGACCCTAAAATTGTGTGTATCGTATGTATGCTGAGGAAATTGTTCTGTGGAAATATTTATAATATTCTGACCCGAATCTGAATTGATCTGGACAGTTCACATGATTCGTTGTAAGGCCAAGAAATGGAGCAAGCAGGAAACCCTATGATACCCAAGAGATGGTGTTGGAATACAAAGTCACCCTATAAGAAGATGGGAATGCTGAGAAACACAAGAAATATTATATACCAAAACAGTCAAATTGACGTTGTAATGTAACAACTGGCCGGATTTTGTTCACGTTGGTAAATCTCAACGGAGATTAGCCAAGTATGGAGGAAATGTTCGCTCATCGCCAGGATAAAGTATGTCATCATCATCATTTCAGCCGATAGACGTCCACTGCTGGACATAGGCCTCCCCCAAACGTCGCCACAGCGAACGATCCTGTGCGTCAAGTAAAGTATGTAGGTACGTGTGAATTAAACGATAGGTAGCTTAGCACTGGTTTATTCCTGATATAGGGTGAGCGTGGGGTCGCAGCCCGCACGTACTTAACTATAAATATACGGGATTTTTTTTTAACCAGTGCGCAAATTTTGACATGATTAACTTTAATACATTCGAATTACTTTTTTAAGTTTAGGCTATAAAGTTATTTGTAAATGTAATTTCAATTTTTCTTTCATACTTTCATAGACTTAAAACCATAAAAATGCACAAAATAAATCATATTAAACAATTTATAATCCATTCAAATTAAAGCACTTACGTAGGTATAAAAGAAAAGAAAGAAAAAGAAAGAAAGAAAACACGTTTATTTGGCACACAGATATAGGTAGGGTTTGGTATGTTACACACACATGATACAATTTATATTGAAACAATTGCCTTCTAGTGTTAAATACCCCACTGAATAATATAGTGTAAAAGCGTATGCGCAAACAGGTGCACTCTCTGCCCCCCTAGCCAAGTTACAACCGTTTCGTTTCGATTCACTTTTCGTTGATCGCCTCGAGTCGGCCGCGCCTCCTATTCCTTTGTTCTGACCACGTGACTGAACGTTGAGATGATGTCAGAATAAAGGAATCTGAGGCATGGCCAACTCGAGGCGATCAACGAAAAGAGAATCGAAACCAAACGGTTGTAACTTGTAACGGTTGTTCCAGGTCATCGGTCCACCTTGTGGGAAGCCTCCTAACTCTGCGTCTTCCGGTACACGGTCACCACTCCAAAACCTAACGGCCCCATTGACCATTTGTCCTTCTCTGCCCATTACCACTTAAGTTTGTTGATATTCCAGGCTATGTCGGTTAACTTTGGTTCTCTCCTGCGGATATCTTTATTATTTATTCAAACTTTCCTTTCCATTGCCTTTTGGGTGACTTTAAGCCTCCTGATCACGCCCAGTGAGCGACCACATGTGATTAACAGTAACGACTTATAATGTCTTAAAGTGCTGACAAATTGCTTAAGACTAGCTGACATAGTACTTAAATCTAGTACAAAAACACGAATAGACAATTACAAATCGAAAACACTTAACGCCAGGCGAGGTTTTTCGACAATTCGACTACCAACTGTATGTGTTGCCTTAGAGTATAAATAAAATAAGGCCTTCAAAGGCAATACTGGACAAGAATAACAAGTTTAAACACAAGCATGATTGGTAGTTTGTCTAATTCAGACGTAAAGGATTGTGCCAATATAGTTGTGAGTCAAGAGGTCATTGTGAAGAGTTCGTTGTTCGAGCTGGATTGTACTGATGTTAGAACAAATTCACTAGGATTGAATTGAAAAATTAAATTGAATTCGGGGAATTCGACGATAAGGGACTTAAACTAAGTTACAGTTTCAATAGTTTAGATTTTATTATATCAGTAGCAATTTTCACACAATCTACTTATACTTAAACCTATCTTCTTTCCTTTAGTCCATCCAAAGGTTGTCTGTCATTGCACGGTGCGATAAGATCGCCCATTGCCATCCTGTGTTTTATGAGGTGTTCATTAAAAATGCCCTATGCTCCAGCCGCTGCCAAAGGAGACTCTCCGGTTTTCGGGAGTCGCACGGCAATTCCCATCCACCGTAGGTGCGGACGACGAGCTCAGCCGCTCTGGGTGGAGCCACAGGAAGTGTCAGACTTCTACCGACTAAAATCCATCTGTGTCCTTCAGTTGCCCTTTGCGTTCCAGATTCGTCACCTAAACTTTGAACCCTAATTTACGATGAATTCCCTAAAATCCTTCCGATAAGGAACTTTTTTTGCATAATTCTATGACTCTAGATCAGTTCAGGGTGTGTTTTCCCTGTCAGCAAATGTATTCAGATTTTTATTAAGTAGACGAGCAAGGCACTTCAATCATTGGCTAAAGGTGAAGATTTAATTTTTTCTTTCGTGTCGATTTGACTCAAATTTTTCCGATCAATATTTAACCACCTAGATAGCTCAGTCGTTGGCCTCATATAAGTCGTAGAAGGTGCAGGATGTTGTCCATGCTAAGCAGGAAAAGAGGTGACGTATATCCTGTGAAGGAGTTCCAGACTGATACTATCCAGACCGAATTCGAGTCGTCAGCGAAGTGTTTCACGTAAAAAGATTTCAGTAAAACCGTAGGGGCCCAGCAGAGCCAAAGCCTACTGGGGTCATAAGTCGTTTTTAGAGTTCCGTACCTCAAAAGGAAAAAACGAAACCCTTATAGCATCACTTTATTGTCCGTCTGTCTGTCTGTCTGTATATCGGAAACTCGTAAAGGAGTTGAAATTAAAACCATATACTTAGGTCTACGGTCCCCTTGAAGTTGTAAAAAAATCAAACTTGTAAGTTAACAAAAAAAAAAAGATACCGCCGTTTATATTGCAAAAAACGTACACGTACGTATATTCGACACTCACAAGGGAATCAAAATTCATAGGGTAATTCCCGTTGTCCTAGAATCCTGAAATATTGCATGAAGCAAGGTCTCATAACATAAATATAGGAAAAAATCTGAAAACTGTAAATGTGTACTTATATCACAAAAAAAAAACTTTTTTGCGTGTCGTAAAAATCTTTGAGACTCGATTCGGAAATTGAGCTGTTTTCATAGGCAAGTTTGTACGGAACCCTGAGTGTGCGAGTCCGAATCGTACTTGCCTAATTTTTTGAAAGAGGAACCCGAGGTTCTAGAACGCAAAGGGCTACTGGGAGGAACATAGGTGTGGTTTTACTCAGTAAAAGTCTGACACAACCTTCTGCTTCGCCCTAGAGCGGGGGAAGTCATTGGATGGATTACCAACTTAAAAAAAACACGCGTTTTTGCGATGGATCCAGAATTTTTGGCATAATTGGAAGGAAGTTTTGAAAGGTGTCGTGTATCGACGTTTCATGAGGAAGGCTACGCGACACCACACAGCGGAACACGACGCCGATGGTACGTGTATAATTATAGTTAATTGTTTGTGTTATTTTTAATATGTATTAGTTTATTTTGTTTATAAGATTGTAATATTATGTATTTTTCTATGGGCCTTAGTTGCCTGACAATAAAGAAATAATAATAATTGCTTATAAGGTATATAATATATAGGGTGACAGGCAATTAGTGTACGATACTTAAACACGTGATCGTGCTCATGATAACAAACAATTTTTATTATGGGAGCAAAGCCGAAATCGCGAAAAAAATATCAGCTGTTCAGTACATTAGGCAAACATAAATGTACTGAACAGCTGATTTTTTTTTCGCGATTTCAGGTTTGTTCCCATAGTAAAAGTTGTTGGTTATCATGAGCACAATCACGTGTTTAAGTATCGTACACTAATTACCAGTCACACTATATATGCTTCACATAATTGCTGTATCTGGAATATTTTTCCGGAATTACTTCCATTCTGATATATCGGTGTCAGCTATTGATGTAGGATTGGCTATTAAGAGCAATTTTGGTCAATAGCCTATCACTTATAATAATTGGGTGACCTTCACTGCCCTGATGTTATTCGATGCTTCGAAAAATGGTTTGAGTGCGAAAAGTAATTAGGGCCAGGAGGAAGCCTCAATCACTTACGTTATTGTTTTTTGTAAGCTTTGGGACTTCCTCTAAGTGATAATTTATTGAGCGGTTAACTGAATTAATATAAAATTCAATTAATAAAGTTTTTTTTTTTATACAGGTACAAAAGTATACCTAATCACGGTAATTAATAACATTTTGATACAAGTGGAGAAAGTTTGTCATTTCAAGGTGGAATTCGTCCGAGCCGTAGGCGAGAGTTTTATGGAGCCCAGTGCTACAGTGACAAATTTCCACATGTATCAAACGACGTTTTTCAATACACCTGATTTCGATACAGCTTGATACGATAAATGTAATTAATTGTGGCGGGGGCGAGTTCGGGCACTTTTCCGCACTAGTGCGAAAAACAATAAATTGTGTGCCTAAAGGCGGTAGGGGTAAGAGCGGGTTTTCGAGTAAACGTATTGAAAAATATATGTACATTACCTCCCGTACAAAACTTTAGGAAGCCGCCAGGTAAAATCAAATAAATGAAAACGAAACTTTTTATTTCTCACTTCCGGGACAAAAATAATCCTATGTGCTATTCCAGAATATGGTCTACCCTTGTGCCAAACTTCGTCCAAATCCCTTTAGCAGTTTCAGCGTGAAGGAGTAACAAACACACTCATAAACTTTCGCATATATAATATAGTGAGATTTTTATATATTATATTGTATCGTATATTGTCCGCGATGTTTGGTTTTGTTTAAAAACACATGTCCTTTCAAACTTTTAGGCGGTAGCATGTTCTAATTTTGTGTCGTTCCATAATGAAAGCCCTTATACCTAATTCAGTTATTTAAATAATAGGTATAGTTGCCTGAATTAAAATAGGTTTCTAAGTAAGAAATAAAAAGTAGTGAACTACAAACAATTCTCCTTTCGTTATTACTATTTGAACGGTACAATAAGCTGTTGAAACAAAGTATATTTTCTACTCCCACATCTAACGCTAAAGGGCATTAAACTCTTTAAACTTTTAATCCCATATTAAAGAGCTCACAGAAGTAAAATTGTTTGATATCACTCCAAATGTTGACAAAAAGAAAAAAAGTAAATACACGAATATTATTTTGCGTCTAATCCACATGTTCAGTAGCGTATTCACCCTTAGATCAAGTGGGCCACACCCGGGCGGCAGACGGAGAGGGGCGGCGCAAACCACCCTTACCAAGATGCTGTTTTTCTAGTTAGACAAATACTACTGTGCACTACCAGCCACCTCATTACTTTTTGTCTATCAAATAAAAATCTAATATATTTTATTAGAGGCAAGGTTCTAAAGTTTTCAAGCTCGCTTCTCTGGCCCTAGCTTAAAAATCTTTATTATCTTTGAAAAATCAATATTAAGAGTTTTTCCTTATTTTTTGTTAATTATGAGCAGTAGTGGCTCAGTGGTAACGACCCAGACTTACGAGTTTGTGTTGTAGGTCATCAAAACACAGGTAGGCGTTATACTTTGTGAAATTCGTTTCATCAATACTCTCAAAATTAAAGGAAAATATCGTGAGTAAAACAGCATGTCCTTGAAACAAAAACTTTGAAGATATGTGACGTTTACGACCACCGTCACTAGGCACACGAAGTGGATTACAGCCCTTTCCTAGAGAGAAGGCCTGGATCCCAGCAGTGGATATTTTTGTTAATATTTTATGATGTGATATAAATATTAAGATCGGGTGGCCAAAACTCTAGCTTTAAACTTTCTATACGCCACTGAACGTTTTTGTAGTTAGATAAGTAATGAAGTTTGAAGTTAATTTAGAGTTGGTAAAAGATTTTGTAGCAGACGTCTGGAATACACGTGTAGGTTGATAACATCTAGGTAATGAAAAAGGTTGGAGAAGTTGGTTAGGTAGACCCCCAGGTTAATATTAGTAGAGGTCAGTTGTGTACATATGCGTGATTATCGAAAGTCGCCTTTTTCTTTTATCGTCTATATTTTTATGTATGTATTTATGTATCTAGTATATATAATACCTTATCATGAATGTATCTGTGTATCTATTATAGTATATTGTAATAAATGTTGGTGATTAATGTCAAATTAATGACAGGCCCATATCATATTCTGACAATTAGTGTCCATTCAGGTTGCCTGGAAGAGATCGCGGAATGCGATAAGCCATTGTATGTGTTTTTAACCTACTTCGAAAAGGAGGAGGTTATATGTTCGGTTTAATGTATGTTTTTTATTTTTTATTTTTATGTATGTTCACCGATTTCTCGGTCAATTGTGGACCGATTTTGAATTATTTTTTTTGTTGAATGGTTATGCTTTCGAGTTGGTCCCATAGAAATATTGTTATGATCTGATTATGAACTTCGAAGATATGGAACAGAACTCCTCATAGGATCACATCAGAACCGTCGTAACAAGTAAAATTGCTTTGTTTATACGTGTAGTCGATGACTGACTGAAAGTAGAGGGGGAATATATCGAACTGATCTGATGATGAAGCCTGAAGTTAGGCACCGGAACTCTGTAATAAATTATTGTAATCTAACCGTGTTTGGGATTATTAGAATTGTCATGAGATGCACTCTGGCTATAAGGTATTTAAATTTGGCTGAGGGGTACTTTTTAGTGGTGGTACCATAACTAAAAAGTGTAAAATAAAAAACTTTTACCAAAAAAAATACAACCGACTTCAAAACTTTTTGGTAAAAGTTTTTTATAGATATAAGTTTTTCTTTGTTATGTTTCTTAAAAGTACCTACACTAAAGTATATAATAAATAAATAATAGATATGTATTTGTACATACACATACATACATTATTATCTGCTTAAGTAACTAGCTTCATCCAGCGGCTTTACTCTCGTGAAAGTAGAAAATTGTCCCAAGGGAACCTACTCTTGGAATAAAAAGTATCTTATGTACTATTCCAGAACATGTGCTTACTGTTGACCATCATCATCATCATCATTTCAGCCGATAGACGTCCACTGCTGGATATAGGCCTCCCCTAAATGTCGCCACAACGAACGGTCCTGTGCATCTCGCATCCATCGGATTCCCGCAACCTTCACCAGGTCATCGGTCCACCTTGAAGGGGGCCTTCCAACACTGCGTCTTCCGGTACGCGGTCGCTACTCCAGAACCTCTCGGCCCGAACGGCCATCTGTTCTGCGAGCAATGTGCCCTGCCCATTGCCACTTAAGTTTGGCGATTCTTCGTGCTATGTCGGCAACATTGGTTCTCCTGCGGATATCTTCATTTCTGATGTTGACCAAGTTTCATTGAAATCCGTTCAACTGTTCGAGCGTAAAGAAGTAATAAACATACACACGCACACACTCTCACAAACTATCGCTTTTATAATATTAAGAGCGACCAACCCGAGATACATTTCCATACAACCGCTCTTACATGATTATGACGTTATTATACATCTTTTTCTAGATATTTTGTAAAAACAGATATCTTGAGCATATTGTCTAGGCTTCTATTGAAATCAAATCATAAATTTGTGTAAGACTAATCCAGTAAAGACCTTCGAAAATCTACTATTTTGTGTGAACTTTGGCCCTTCATAATGCACTCATAAGTTAAAAAAAAAACTGGGCAAGTGCGAGTCGGACTCGCGCCCTGATTCCGTACAAACTTACCCATGTAGACAGTTCAATTGCTGAAAGGAGTCTCGAAGATTTTTCCGAATCGCAATTTTTTTTTTGTTGTGACGTAAGAACAAATTTACAGTTTTCAGATTTATTCCTGTCTCTGTGCTATAAAACCTTGCTTTATGTAAAATTTCAGGATTCGGGGTCAACGGGAAGTTCCCTATGAATTGATTGATTTCCTCGAGAGTATCGAAATATATGTACGTTTTTTAGACATAAACGACCGGATCTATTTTTTTCGTTAACTTAGAAATTTGATTTTTTTCACAGCTTCAAGAGACCGCAAACTTGAGTATATGGTTTCAACTCTCTTCAACTTAATACCTACCTCCACCGTTCGTGAGATAAAGGGTCTTGACAGACAGACAGACAGACAGACAGACGGACGGACGGACAACAAAGTAATCCTATAAGGGTTCCGTTTTGTCCTTTTGAGGTACGGAACCCTAAAAAAAAATAAAAAAAATATGACTATACCTTTTAAATTTAATCAAAATTTTGAATGATGAATTTTTTTTCCAAAACTGTTAAGGTTTTAAATAAAACACGTATTTCCTAGAACAAGTTTTGTGAAGTATTCGAGTAAACGATGGAATTACCGAATGCCATCAGGGTTTTTAGGCGATATCTCTCCGTTTTCGCATTGCCTCTTCAATAAACATTGCGTTTAATTGCGTCGGATGAAGCAATAAGCTTTTAAACCATGCTCATGTTGACGATACACGAGTACGGAAGTGCCCTCTTAAGTGTGATAGATTGTTTGTCGATAGTAGTCAAATATTCAGCGCCGCGTATTTATTTTTATTTAATTGCATCAATACTCCAGTTGCACGGACCCCAAAACCCGGAGGATACTCTAAGTCCCTTAATCCCGAGCTTTAATCGAGAAATGAGAAAAGTGAGCGGCGAACGGACGACTTTTCTTTTATCTCGTCCAAGTATAAACAGTTTAAGAGGAACTCATTAAAAGTTTTAACTGTTTGTACTCCAAGCACGTGGAAAGTGAGTGGTTATGGTCTTACGGGCTGAAGTCTTAATTAAACGCACTTCTTATATTTTAAGCTAGCCTAAGGCCTTGTTTAGGGTGAGCAGGCCACAATCTCCGTGGTAAGTCTGGCTAGAGAGGCACCACGGCATCCTCACCTTCCGCCTGACGCAGGTCGTCATCGGACTTATCCCAAGGAAACATACTCCCGGGATAAAAAGTCCTATGTGCTGTTCCTGGGCATGGTATATAAATCCGTTTAGCCATTTGAGCATCAAAAAGTAACAAACATTCAAAAATACACACAAACTTTCGTCTTTATAATATTATTTCAATAATGCCTTACGTAAACAGTTACCTAAGCAACCACATCGGTTTTCCTCGGAATTCGGAGAGCGATCTCTGGCCACTGCAGGCGCGGGCTACGATGTCAGCAAACCGTGGGGGCCCAGCAATATATTTAATAGCAGGATAATTGTTAGGCCTATTAGGAAAAGTATGAAACCACTTTCATACTTTTCCCCATGGGCCTAGCATAGCATGCACCTAGCATGGGCCTAGGTACTCGTGGTCTTAGAACGCAAAAGGCAACTGAAGGAACATAGGCCTTGTTTTAGTCAATAAAAGTCTGACACGCCCTCCTGCTCCACCCTAGAGCGAGTGAAGTCATAGGATGATTTCCCACCTTTAAAATAAAAAACGGTTTATAATAACCATTTGTTGCTTAGTAACTTTGAAATCTACATTTTCGCACGTTTCTGAGCTTTAGTCAAGATTGGTCTTACAATATTGGTGTTACAATATCGTAAGAAAACTGTAGCTAAGCCAGCTGCTACAGTTGTCCAAGCTTTAGGCTTCGGAGAACTAAACTTTTAACTTAAGTCTCGCTTTGTGGGTCGTGAAATTAATGATATTTGGCGCATTTAGATGTCACCAAGTGTTTGCTAATAGTGGTGGTATAAGCGAACTAGCCAAGCAATCGCCTGTAGTTTTATCCTGTGAATGTAAAGCACTAAATCACATATTGCTAATAATGCTTGTGAAGGGATAGATGTAAGTATATATGGCAGAGTGCATGGTAAGCAAAATATATGTGAGCAAGACGTATCGGCAAACAGGTAGTTACTGCGCATTGGGCCAAGTGAACGGTTCTCCCACGGGATTTTAACGCGGAAATAAATTCGGTATCTTTATATCGATATTCCGAAACCCCTAAGCCAGACGAAGCAGTGTTCATAAAAAGGACTTAGCACGTTCGTGAATGCGCAAAACCTAAACCCTAAACCCTAAACCTGCACCAACATCTTGCGATTCACTGTGACCACCTAAACGCACCAGCCACTGCATCAGTTATCGCCCAGGTCACCGCTTTTTTACTGTAAATGAAACCTTATTTTGTTTGTTTATCAAGTTTCATTATAGGTTTCCTTATTTTGCGTGTAATGGTAGGTTGAGGTTCGGACGCCGCCGCCGGTACAAACAAGCCTGGGAATAATTGGAAACAAAAATAAATGAAAAAAAGTTTGGCTTGAAGCGATTTTTTTTCCTTTTGACTTTGCACGGTTTGTGCATTTGGCCAGTTTTATTTTTCGAAAGTATTTGATACAGAATACAGTCACTATGGTTTTTAGTTTCCAATATTTTTGCAGTATTTTGATAATGAAAACATGTTTCGAGTCAGCCTTCTTGGCAAGTTTCGCTCAGGTAGTCAGTACTACAATAATATTCTCAGTTCAATTTTACCGAGATCGCACCTTTTTCAATGATTCCACATATTGTTCAATTATGTAGACACTTTAGATACAAAATCACGTCGATTTTACATCACAATATTAATTCGCCAAAGAAGCTTAAAGCGATTTGGAAATGAAAAGCTTTAAATGCTATTGTTTATTTTTCAAAGTTAAAATGGATAAACTGTTTAAATTAATACCAAAAGTTTTTATTTTTACAAATGTCTAATGTAAAATGGAATTTAAATTTTCATTTATTTTTTAACAAAATGCCTGACGAGAAATTAAAACAATATTTGCATCCATTAGCAATCGTGAAAGTTTTTCTAAAATCTGACGACAAAAGTAAATATCCATTTGGACGTAAATATTATTCATACATTAAAATATTTTAGTAGAAAATAGTACACAATATTTATAGTATTTTTTTATTTTATAATTTCTTTGTATACTTCGTAGAAAGCATTAAACAATGTTTTTTAAGTTTTATTTACTCATTTGGGATTTAGTTTTGAAGCTCCCTTAAGTACTTTATATTTTATAATGTATTTGTCTATTTTTTCGTGATGAGCCAGTTTTTGACCTCGACCTTGAGAGGTCGAGGTGCCACGGTTAATTTTTAGTGATATGTACTTTGAATTGTTTTTTTTTTACTGTAAATACTTTTTACGTGCACGTCTTTCTTCATGAGAACAATGAAGAAAGGCGTGCGTATTACTTTATTATATACTAGCGCTTTGCCCGCGACTACGTCCGCGCGCATCGCCGTTTTAAGCGTTTGGCCCTGTGATTTGTTTATTATCATTGCAAAGCAAACTTTTAAAGGAAATTGTAGTCTTGTGAATTCGAAAGGAAGATCGTTCGGGATTAATGGAATACGCGGTATGAACTCTGTTTCTCCCTGGAGAGACCCGGTTAAAATAACAACCTCAACCATACTGCGGTGCAATGCTTTTACTTGCATCCTGATACCGTTACATAACTTCGGAGGCTTCAAGTTCCTAAGCAACATCACGGGTGTGCCCACATGCAGTTCACGTTTATGGTATGGAAGGCCGCCTGGATTAATAGTATTCAGAAACTCAACCGGATAGTGGAGTGCTTCGTTTGCATTTACCACATTGTCTATAGAATTAAACACTATTTCTTCAGCTTCAATTGATGTCAGCAAAATATCGCTGATAACTGCTGCTCGGTCGTTCTTAGACGTCAATATAGCTCTTTCACTTAGCCATTCTAATGGTTTGTCCTTTATTTGAGCCACACCTGAATAATTTCTTCCTATCTTCTCTTTGACTGTACTTACTACCGTACATAATTTTTCTGGTATGACTATAACCCCATCTAATTGTTGGTACTTGCCGTTACCTAATTGAAGTAAAAGGTCTGAAAATTCACCATCAAAGACGTCCCCTTTGGGATGTACTCTCATGTTTTTGGTTAATTTAAGGATTTTTGTTAAACGCAGCGTTGACGGCTTCCCACAAGGTAGACCTATATCCTGGTAAGAGTCGCGGGAATGTGGTGAATGCGAGATGCACAGGACCGTTCGTTATGGTGACATTTGGGGGAGGCCAATGTTCCACAGTGGACGTCCGTCGGCTGAAATGATGATGATGATGATAATGTTGAAGTATTTTAGTACAGTATCTTTTAATATATGCTTTATTTCATTCACTCGTGTCCCTTTTGGTACAACTGGTAACCTTTGCTGAAACTCTCCTGCCAGCAATATTGTCAAACCACTCATTAAGCTGTCATTGCTTCTTATGTCCTGTTATCCTGTAGAGTTCTGTTTAATGCTTCAATAGCTCTTTTGTTTGCCATTGTACTTTCATCCCAGACTATTATTTTTTCTTTACGGAACAATTGGGCCAGATTACTATGCTTGAAAATATTGCACATTGGCGTCTAATCATTGGCGCAAAATCTGATCTATAAAATGTTATAGTTCATTATTTACCTGCCTCTCCATGTGTCGTTTAAAATCTTCTGAAAGATATGGTTTGAATTCATCCCACAGGCTGAAAGGATTCGCTAGTTGACAAAAAACTAACATTATAATGAAAAGCTCTCTCACCATGAACGGCTATTGATACATGGCTGCCTCTCCTAGAACTGTACGTCAGTGTTGATCATCTTCAAGTAACCCTAAAGCCTTGCATGCTGATTTGAAAGTCGTATGTTCTATGATTCTGGACCTCGAACTTCATAAAAAAGCAAACGAAGGTGGTAACACTCTGTATTATTTGGATATACCGTATATTCCCTGCCTAAAGCGTTGTCTTTTTTTAAATGTGTAGCCAACCATCTACATTTACTCCTCTTTTCCTCCTTTCGAACCGATTACTGTTCCAAACATAGAATGCACAGATTTCACAATACAGGAAGATATTTGCAAAGTCATCTACTTGACATAGTTAAAAAAAAAGACGTGAGAGTCGTTTTTGGTGGACAGGAAACCTTTATTAGCTACGAGTAAGTTTTCTTAATTAAAAAATACTCTTTGACCATTTTTCTAAATGCACAGCAAGATGAAACACAGTGGGAAAATTCTCATGAATAGAAAACCCGAAAATTTACCACACTGCCTCTGAACTACCACTTTCATACGTTTTGACTTCATCTTTTAAATTGTTTAAAGAAAGAATACCTTGGTCAGACCCTTTATTCACATATTTACAAACATAATCGATTTTACCGAGTTACAGTATTCCACATTGATGTGAAAGAACTGGATTACCAACGATTATCAAGCTCTACTCCATTTATGGTCACAGTAAATGCGCCATTATCTGAAGGATTTCTCCTGCAGTTTGAATATCCGTCATCGCCGGTCAGTGTTTTTATAAGCATTGTTCGAGGATAGCGTTTAGTGCACAGCTGGTCTCTCATGCATGGCGAGTTGGCGTTGAAATTTCCACAGGGGACATGTATCATATTAGATTTCACTATATCATAGAGCTTTGATCTAGATGGGATCAGGTATTTCGGCACAAATAAAATTGTCAGTAATGTCAGAAGGAATGTGTCTTTTTAGCCATATCAGAATATGAATGTGCCGAAGTCTGGAAAATGTTGGTATTCTACTGTGTACACAGTAGAAAACCAACATTTTACGTACATGTATCACGGAACTTCACCAAATATTTTTCCTTTAGTTATCATGTCGAACATTTTTTTTTTACTTTGATGCGAAATATTTGTGCGATGATATCGTGGCGTGAGTTTTTTAGCCTGAAAACAAATTTTCTTTAATTTCTTTCCACCGAGGGTTTTTTTTTTTTTTTTTTTTCGGTGGGAAAATCATCTTATGACATCCCCCGCCCTTGGGCGGGGCGGGAGATAGTGTCAGACTTTTACTGACTAAAAACCCACTCCTGTTCCTTCATTGCCTTTCGTACCAGGGCCGAGTCTTCCTTTCAGAATCAGACCCTTGGCCCCAGTAGGCTTCGACCCTGCTAGGCCTCTACAGTTGCTGACATCTCCTTGAGGCGCGCGTGGAACAGCACGCGCCGTCGACGACTTGGGCTCGGTCCGGACGGTTACCGGACGGTCGGAAGGCGAGCCACCCATAGCTCGCCGTCCGCAAGCCCGCGCCTACGATGGCCGGAAATCGGGATCGGAATCCCGGCGGCGATTGGGGCGTGAGGACCGTTGCCTCACGCGATCGGCCGCCTCCTTTGCTAGCATTACTGCTTCGCAGAAGGAGGCGACCGCCTGCCACTCCTCCTCGCTCCGGACCATGGCCTGTACCAAGGCCCGGCGCGAGAGATCGCCGCCACCGATAGCCCCCACGAGGACACGGCGTTGCTCTGCCCAAGCGGGACACACCTCCACCGTGTGCTCCACCGTGTCCTCCGGGTGGTCCACACAATGGTGACACCCGGGCGTTTCTTCCGCACGAATCCGGTGCAGGAACCTCCCGAACTTACCATGTCCGGTGAGGACCTGCGTCATGCGGAAGGTAAGGACGCCGTGTTGCCTTTCCAGCCACTCCTCAAAGAGGGGACTTACCGCCATAATTATGGCGTGCCCAGCACTGGGTTGCGATAGTCGCTGTCGCCATTCCACCATGAGACCCCGCCGGAGCTCTGTCCGCCATGCCGCGACTTGTCGTGGCAGCGGAGTTTCGCCCCGACGTTGCATCTCCACGCGCAGATCGTGCATGCGTGCAAGGCCTGTTGCCACCAGGTCCCATGGTGGCTGGCCAGCAAGGAGGCTCGCCGCTTCGCGGGAAACCGTGCGGTATCCCCGCACCATCCGTATGGCCATGACCCTCTGGCACGCGTTCAGCTGGGTTCCACCGAGGGTTGCACGTGAAGGTGAGAAATAAGTCTGCGCGACCATAATGACGTACATAAGTCATGGCGTATTGAGTGTGCTCGCGCATGTATCTCGGCCCACCGGTGAAGGAGGACGGCAATCCACTATTTGACCCAACTGATGAGCATCAACATCTTGCCTACCGATGGTGTCCTTAAGTATTACTGAACTAATTAATCAAAGCTTTTAGACTTTTAAAACATTAAATTAACACAATAATTTCTATCGAAGGAGACGCTAACTATGACACACCAACTTGTTTTGTAATTAATTTTATGTTTTCGTTTGTACCAATTGGGATCAGTAGATGTCGTTGGACGTATATAAATAACATGATTGATACGTTATTATAGGATTAGGTTATCACATAGATGCGTTGCAAAGAAAATCTATTAGCACATTTAAAAAAGAGATATTTCATACAAACATGGAGGAATCCATTTCACCAACATACATGAATGTACTTGAACTTTTTTGTTGTTGTTGAACTATTTTTGAGAAATAAATAATCGCTATTTGCTTTATTAGGGCTTGATTTTCTAATTTCTAATACCGAGTTGCGAGTAAATTAGGCCGCGCAGTAAGACTTCAAAAAATCTTGAACACGACCTAAACCGTAATTTGAGGGTAGTTTTGAAAAACGAATAATGGGAATCTTTATTATTTATTTAAACATGTATTCGTGCCAAGTTTCAAGTTTATTAACCCAAGGAATAAGATTCTCCCATACAAACTTTAACACCCCCTAAATCTTGCACTGAGGGTAGTACTGAAAAAATAAATACGGAAAACTTTAAAACTAATTTAGGTTAATATTTGTACAAAGTTTGGAGTCAATTGGCCCACGGAAAAAAAATTTGCACACTTACGAAATCCCCCCTTTTTACCCCCTTAGAGGATGAATTTCCAAAAATCCCTTCTTAGTGCTCACTTACGACATATAATTAATCTTTATGCAAAATTTCAAGCTTCTAGCCCCAGCGGTTTCGGCTGTGCGTTGATATGTCAGTCAGTCAGTTTCTCCTTTTATATATATAGATTTATATAATTTCAACATTAATTCATTAAACCCCAAGCGAACGCCGCATTCGCTCTCTCATTGTCTTTCTATTGTGTCACTTATTACGGTAATTGGACCATAATTTTGTAATTATTTGCTGATTTAAAAAAATGGGTCCATTTGTTGTGAAAGCTATACCAACATTGTAAGTGCAAACCAATATTGTACTTGTCACCCACCTTTCTACCCTGTTGATACTAAAAAACTTTGGGGACAATATCCGCATCTTCGTTGAGAGCATTCGATGGAGTCCACATTTTCGTAAAATCGATCTACTACACTGCTGTTAAACAAGTACATCATCTCATACATTTTCATAACGGCTGAGCAATCAACTTGAATTTTTACCCATATTTTGTTTGTCCACAAATCCAATCCGATACACTTTTGTGATAGGATCTAATCTGTGGCAGTTGGATCCTATGGTGATGACACTATTGGTATGCCATTTAGCTGCAATAATTTCCCTTTTCTTTCTTCGAAGTGTAACTTGTATGGTCCTAACTCATTTAGTAATCTCGATTGGAACTTTAAAATAACAGTAGCTTCAAGGCCCAAATCGGACTACATTTTGAGACCAGGGCCGGAAGCGCCCTGACAAAGCCCAAAGTTTACTGAATATCCATAACCATTAGCTATTGACCAATGACCATGCTTTATAACTGAACCGTATCCGTAACCTGACCATATCAGAAGAAAATATTGACACCTGGGTACTCCCCGTCCAATTCCTCAGCAATTTCATCTTACGTTAACCTGTAATATGTAAACAATTTCCAAAATAACATTAATCACATCCACACGTAGCGATAAACCCAATTATAAAAAACAGGGCAAGTGCGAGTCGGACTCGCGCACTGAGGGTTCCGCACAAACTTACTGAAAACGGTTCGATTCCCGAATTGTGTTACAAAGATTTTTCCGAATTGTAAAAAAAGTTTTTTTTGTGACGTAACTACAAATTTGCAGTTTTCAGATTTATTCCTATATCTATACTATAAGACCTTTTTTCTTTTGAGGTACGGAACCCTAAAAACAGTCTTATTCAACCACTTAGAGTGAATTTAGAATAGTAGAGATATTATATTGCCCAGTGTCACCCACAGATGACATGGCATATATCCATAGTTGTAGCAATGATGCTATACCTTATGTTTGGTGTAAAATACATTAGTACAAAGCCTTATATATTAATTTATAAAATGCAATAGAGAACAAAATCGCACTAACTTTTTGGGCATTTTTATTTGACATTATATCGCCACACACAGAAATCACACAGACACTCACTGATCCAATTACGCGTAAAACAAATGAATAAAATAAACAAATGTCATTTGGTCTATGATGTCAAAATAAAAAAATAAAAAAACCTTTACTAATTAGATTTGCAACAATAGTGGTAGAATTCAAAATTAAAATTACGTGTAATAGGGAAAAATAATTAACCTTCTGTCACCTAAAAGTGACACTGGGAATTGAAGAGTTATAATCCCGCGTTCCGAATTGCGATATTTTCGATGTTAGAGAACAGTCGTTCCGAATTACTGTAAACGCATACTTCAGGCGATTTGTTGACGCGCTAACAGCGCTGATATCTTAATTACCGGAACGCGGAAGTCGTCAGTTGGTAATGGTAAGAATGCATGAATAATTTCGAAGGACTGGAAACAAATGCCTGCTGCGGTCTTTGCGTCAATTTATAATTTAAGTATCTTCAAGGTTAGTGTGAATAGGTTCTTAATAAACTAGTGTACCTCACCATTAACGATTGCATGACTGCTTACCATCAGGTGGGCTAACAGTCAAAAACTAGTTAAAAAAATTGGTATTGTCAAGAAGCAGCTGTCAAGATATCAACTTGTAAAGAAATATCTCTGAAGCCCCATATTTGAAAATCGTTTATTAATACAGGTTTTAAGCGCTTTCAGTTCGAGAACGTCAGGTATGACGAGTAAACATAATATGAGAAAATGTACAGTCAAGTCGAGTCACACTAATACTGTTTAGGTAAAAGTCTGTATGTGTGTGTGTATGTATTTTACACCTTCATGCTCAAACGGCGAAATGGATTTGGATAAAATTTAGAATTCTCGATTCTGGAATCACACATATAATTATTTTTATAATTTTTATCCGACGATTATAATTTTCTACTTTTACTTTCCTTTTTTCTACGTCACATGTCTTCGAATTATTGGTTCTAGGACATGCTGGTTTCCTCACGATGTTTTCCTTCACCGTTTTGAGAGCAGTGGTAATTAAATAAATTACACAAAGTATTGTACCTGCCTGGGTTCAAACATGCGACCCATAAATCGTAAGTCTATTTTATTGTCTATTTTTACGTAAACGAAGCAAAAACAACCGTACCAAAAGATGACGAACCAATTTTTACTGTCCCTGTACTCGGTTCAAAATAAATGTATTTTTAATATTACAGCGTTTCAGCGGCGTTCAACATCGACGTGCAATATCCGTGTTCAGTACGCGGAAATGGATATACATTATACATACAGTCGTGTTATACGTGTTTACTTACAACGGTGCCAGGGGTGCGCACGTATGGGTAGCGTATTGAAAAATGTTATTGTACTGTCATATTACCAGCGTCCTGGATATTAAACGTCATTTCCTTTCTTAAACCGTAAACTTCGAATGGTTTAATGGTTTTCAGTCGAATACTATTTTATTTATTTACAAGCACTTGTAACACATTACGGAAGAGAAACAAAGTATTGTACAATGGAAACTTACGAACTGAAAACAACATTTAATAAAACAATAATAACCTAAAACCATAACATACCCATACACATTGAAGTTTTTATATCTTAGAAAATATTTTGAATGTTCGTAAAAATTAGGACTATTCAAAATTAGAAGCAAATTTTCATAACAAAAATACGTGTAGTAAACACGAAATCGTATTATCGAAATGGAGATTAGCCATCAAGTCATTCTTAGTAAACAGCATACGTTTTTACAACAAGCTGCCAAAGGCGGTAACTGAACTTAGCGAGGGAAAGTTCAAAACTCATATTAAGCGTGTCCTAACCAAAAAAGCGTATTACACGCTTAAAGACTATGTAGAAGACACGTTTGTTTAATATAATAAACAATAACTTAGAATTTGCGAATTAAAAAAAATATACACATTGGTACATAATTATAGGGTACTACTATTGTAGGCGCCAGATGAACTTGGAGTAACGGTCATTGACCCTACTACATTTATTGACATTCTTAATTTAAAAAAACAGAAATTAAAGATATAAAGTGGTCTTGAATCGACATCTAACGCGATCCTTTACATTTTTCCAGTAGTGAAATTATCATTGTTTGTTTTTCGGGTATCTAGGCAGAGTTACTAGGCAAAGGTCAATGTGCTATATTCCAAGTTTATCTGGCGCCTTGTTTAGTAGGTATGTAAGTAGTAAGTACATTACATAACATTTCAATTTCATTTGAAAGAGTCACCGTGGATAAAGAACATAAAGGTCAACTGAAGGAACACATGTGAGTTTTAGTCAGTAAAAATCTGATACTGTATACGGTACAGTATTAGTACCTCAAAAGGAAAAAACGGAAACCTTATAGGATTACTTTGTTGTCCGTCTGTCTGTCTGTTTGTCTGTCTATCAAGACCCTTTATCTCGGAAAAGCGTGGAGGTATCGAGTTGAAATTAAAACCATATACGCGATCTATCTGTGGTTCCTTGAAACTGTGAAAAAAATCGAATTTCTAAGCTAACGAAAAAAAAAGATACGGCCGTTTATGTCGCAAAAAACGTATATTTCGATACTCTCAAGGGAATTCATAGGGAACTTCATGTTGACCCTAGATTTTTTTACAGTATTTTGTAATCGCGCACGTCGTAATGTGACGCACAGACGCGTCGCGCCGTTTGACGTACACGACGCTGCACCATTTGACATTCACGAACGACGCCACCCCGTTCGTAATTTCAATGATACTTCATTCTATTTTTAAATATCTAGTATTTATTTATTGTGCACACCTACCACAATGTTGTCTTTTTAACCCAAGGGTGACTGATAGAGAATGCCATGTTGCATTAAGTCCGCTTATGTACCACTACTGTACATGAAGTTTAAATAAATAAATGATGTGGCCAGCCCCTTAATGTTTGCTTTTGTACTTCTGCTGTCTGATTCACGTGTGCTCATGTTATGAAATATATTCAAACTATTGTATCGAGCTCATATGTCCTACATAGCCAAAAGGTCTCCCTACGTTGTCTTCTATTTAAACAAGAACTTTAAGGTCATGAATAATGTAAAACTCATCGGCCTACATGTGTGTAGGAACCCTTTTCCAGCCCCGGGTAGCTACTAACACCGGCTTCTGTGGTTAGCTTCGATAAATTCTCAAGCGTAACGGATGTACAGTCACTAGAACAAAAACTTTACGCCTACGTAAAATTCAAAGGTAATTTTTTATTGAAATAATGAGTATAACTCTGAAAAATTACTAATACGAATATAGGAAAGGGTAACAGGCTTAGAAAACTGAAATAAAAAGTTTGGTGGCACTTTGATTTAAAAAACTGGGCAAGTGCGAGTCAGACTCGCGCACTGAGGGTTCCTTACCAACTTACCTATGTAAATAGTTCCCGAATGTCCGTCCCGTCTCAAAGATTTTTCCGAATCGCAAAAAAAGTATGTTTTTTTTTGTAACGTAACAACAACTTTACTGTTTTCAGATTTTGTCCTGTGCTATAAGACCGTGTTTTATGCCAAATTTCAGGATTCTGGGTCAACGGGAAGTACCCTATGAATTTTGATTCCCTTAAGAGTGTTGAAATACACGTTTTTTATAACATCAACTGCCTTTTTTTGGTTTCATTAATTTAGAAGTTTGATTTTTTCACAGCTTCAAGTGATTGCAGACTTGAGTATATGGTTTTAATTTCAACTGTATTAAATTTGATAAATGTATATATTTAATTTCAATGGTACGGAACCCTAAAAACAAAGTTTGTAAGACCAAAAATTTATATCAGTACTTGAAGAAAGTCTCTTTTATATTTTAAACTCAAACAATTGTTTTTTGAGGTAGGAAGTCATCAAATAACTTCTCCTGCTCTGGGTGGAGTGACAGGGTGTGTCAGACTTTTACTAACTATAACCACACCTGTGTTCCTACTTTGCGTTGCATTCTAGGACCCCGGGTTTCCCTTTCGGAAGCCAACCCATGGTCCCAGGAGGTTTCGACCCTCGGGGCCCCTACGGTTTTGCTGACCTCTCTTTGAGGCGCGCGTGGAACACTACGTACCGTCGACGACTCGGGCTCGGTCTGGACGGTTACCGGACGGCCGGATACTTTTACTATCGGACGGCCGGATACTTTTATTACCGGACCGCTGGACACTTTTACTGACTAAAACCCACCCGTGTTCCTTCAGTTGGCCTCTGTGTTCCAGAGCTACAGTAACTCTTTCGTACATTTCCACAGCAGTGGTGGCCGAGTGGTAACGGGCCCGACTTACGATTTGTAGGTCATGGGTTCAAACCCAGCCAGGCACATTACTTTGTGTAATTTATTTCATCACCGCTGCTCTCTAAACGGTGAAGGATAACATCGTGATGAAACCGGCATGTCCTGGATTACGGCCCATTACCTCTCCTAAAGAGGAGGCTTGAGTCCCAGCAGTGCGAAGATTGTATACCTAGCTGTTTATGCTATGCTATGCACAGCCCTAGCAGGCATCGACCCTGCTGGGCCTTTTCAGTTCTCTTTCTTTCAGTTCATCTCTTTGAGAATGGAACTCTTGGTGAGCGTAGACTACAACGATACTTACCGGACGGCCGGACCACCAACTACTCATTTTGACTGGCCTGTTGTTCTAGTGGTTAGTGGCCCTGCTACTGTGCATGCCATGCTATGTATGCTATGCCGGAAGTCGTGGGTTCGATTCCCACCCAGGACAAATGTTTGTGTGATGAGCACGATCATTGGTTCTGTGGCTGGGTGTAATTTATCTATAATATGTATTTAGAAATATATAAGTATGTTTATCAGTTGTCTAGTACTCATAACACAAGCTCTGCTTAGCTTGAGAGTAGATGGCGTTGTGTGATAGTTGTGTAATATTATTATTAGTATTATTATTATATTATTGCTCATCGCAAGCCCGCGCCTACGATAGCCGGGAATCGTCCTGCGACTCCGGAGTGTCTCCAACACAATAAAACATTCAGCCAACTTTTGATAGTAACATCTCTCTACCTACCCCCTCCATCCTGCCATTTTAATTACGTAATTCCAGAAAACAGCATCAAAAAGTGAAACAATTAAAAAAGTTAGTTTAGCTACAAGCGGTTTTATTATTGCATAACGAATCTGCGGCATTTTGTTCAAACGACTTCAAACTTTCTACTATAAATATTAGTGTGGAAGTTGTCAGAAACAACTGCGGTAACCCCCCATTATAAATGACTAGAAGATTCAGTGTCCTTATCAGTTCCAGATAAGGGGTTAGTAACATTTTTGATGGCGATTTGATGGAGGTTGGATGGTAGCGATTTGAATTTGAAAATGTCATGATTGCCTTATCGTAATTGGACCCTGGTCCAATTACGATAAGGCAATCTTAATTATGAAATCAATGATAGACCATTCTGACACTATTGTAATAGCAGACTTGGAGCCCTGGCAAGTTTGGTATTCTACTAATATAATGGCGTCATTATGACTTTCCAATGGTCAACCAATGATACTCCATTGAAAGAAGTGGCATAGAATGGTAATCTCGTATATATTGACAAATGAATATCTGACGTATGCGGTAATCTGCTAAAATTTTGAACTGAAAAAGGAACTGCCTCTGATCAGTGACCTACCATTAGAACGTCATTGTGCAGTCATTACTTTTAATAAGGTCGATATTGTCATTCTACCACAACTCTAGTACGAGACCATTGACCGATCAATGATCGATCATTATGAATTAGCAGATTACGAACTTTTAGCAAAATGACAATGGGGTCGTGTTGGAATGACAAATTTATAAAAATAGCAGACTTGGGCCCCAGGTGGTTTGGGTTAGCAGTTACATAGACTTGGGGATGTTTAATTAATGACTTTAATATTTAGGGACTCTAAAAATAACGTCACACGAATTTCATGATTTTTTTAATCCCCTCTTCGTCCATGTAACATTTACAAGATTACTGTTCCCTAGTGTAACGCCACATGCTCTGCTGTTTTACATCTACAAATGATTAATTTGGAACAGTAGTTCCGAAAACAGTTTTCTTACTCACCAACAAACCAATTTTAGTGTTATAATTTTTAAATTTTATATTTTATTTATTTATTTATCAAACTTATACTATCTTCACAGGAGACCTAATGCGACAGTACAGTCAATAGAATATTATACATACAATTTATTACTAAACCTACACAATTACAATAGCATATAACCACCAGTGCCATTCTGTTAAAATCACTCAAATTTTAAATTTTAGATAGCAATAGATTTTAGAAAAAAAAAATGATTTTTAAATGTGACGTTACGCAGCTTTTGACTCCTCCCACTCCTAGTCATACAATGTCACACTTTGTAGATTCCCTCCCCCATGTCGTAATGCGTAGAAAGCTAAGAGTAGAATAACGTCATATTACACACACTACACACATTTTGGAATGGAATTTTACAATTTGGGACGGTACTTATTCCGAATTATGAACATTTGCTACCTTCTAAATTTTATTCACATCCATTTGAGTGTGGGTGAGTAACAAACATATTTATGTCACCGGAATATTGCAGACTCCATATGATTGTAATAATTAAAAATATCTTTATTACATTATAATTTCTCAATATATAATGAAAAAAATGTTTTATATACCATAAATTACATCCAAATTCATTAGTTGCAAACATAACCGTGTCATATTTAGAAAAAATGGTTTATAAATTCTCGTCATATTTTACAATCTTACGGCGTTTGCAATTTTCCGGTGACATATACCCACACATATACTAACTTTCGCTATTATACTTAATAATATAGTGAGATAAGTAGATACAATTGGTTTCTAATAACCTAAACTTATATACCATTTAACACTTGTCTTTAACAATTATAAAAACAAATGATACCTAACAAATGGGTATTCACCATTTGTTGGGTATCATTTGCACTGCATCGATAAGGTAATATCCAAAGGCTTTAAGCCATGACCATCGCGAACCCCTGTCAAGGGTTCAGGTTATTAATGTGGGTCCAGTTTGTACTGCGTTCAACGATTATCGAATTGGCATTATTTAGGTGAAGTAAATCGTGGTTTATGACCCCAGGGTGACTTGGCTTTACCGTATTCTTGGACTTAAAAATGTCTGCTTGATTAATGAGGATGGATAACCGTCTTCCACCCGACCAACCGAGCTTTTACACAAGTAATAAATACACAACAAAACAAATCCACCATACACAAGTAAAAGTTCGGGTCACTTTAAGAAAAAAAAAGAGTGATTCCAAAACCAAATTGAATCGAAAGAAAATGTTTTCAGTAACGTATAAACTTTTGTTAGTTGAAATAATAATGAAAACTAAATTTTTCCACCACGTATGAATACTTTTTATTAGTAACGTATTAACTTTTGTGTGTTGAAATAATAATGACAACTAAAGTTTTCCACCACGTATGAATACTTTTTATTAGGAACGTATTATCTTTTGTGTGTTGAAATAATAATGAAAACTAAATTTTTCCACCACGTATGAATACTTTTTATTGGTAACGTATTAACTTTTGTTAGTTGAAATAATAATGACAACTAAATTTTTCCACCACGTATGAATACTTTTTATTAGGAACGTATTATCTTTTATGTGTTGAAATAATAATGACAACGAAAGTTTTTCATTACTTGTGAAAAAAAACCATCATAGACACTATTCTAAGAACTAGTTATGCGTTCTTATATTTGAAAATAACATGTTTACTGTGTGGACTTTAAAAGAGAATTCGCCGTTTTTTTAATTGTTATGAACTAGTGCTTGACTGAGTTTGTTTGTTTCGGTGTTTCTTCTCATTTATCATTTTAATGTAGATTTTACTTGTCAAAAGTACATCTGCCCAAGTGATAGTTTACATTGAGACATCATTTGTATATGTATAGGTATATTCGAACTGCAAGTAATAATATGTACAACCTGTAAAAAAGGATTCAAGGATTCACATTTATGTGACTAGAATAATGAAAGAAAGAAAGAAAGAAATAAAGAAAAAACGTTTATTCGTGACTCACACAATCGTATAAACTAAAGATACACAATAAAAATAAAAAAAGGTATAATTTAGTGCGAGGCCAAAAAGGCACCTAACTCAGCATATGCTGCGTTATTTAAAACGATAAATAACGCAGCGCTGGTAATCTGTTAGGGCCTACTATGATGCCACGAACACACTTACGGACGTTAAATAGTCTGTCGAAATAAAATAATAAATAATGAAGAGATAGATAAAATTCGTCAATTTATATTTATGTGTGTAATGTAAATTATAAACAATTATATTTAAAAATAGTGCTTATAAGAATACATAATAAACCATCGACCGACGCCTGACGCTCCAACATATATCATTTGTCATTACCATAGACAAACGGAGGAACGCGAGCGTACAGTGAATCGACTGTCAAAAGAAGAGAAAAAAAACAAAAGGTGTGTAGGTATATACTTATGATTATTATGTATAAGCATCCATATGCACCCCACTTACAAAATTAAATTACAATCATAATATAAGCACTGAAACTTTACTTAAATACTCTTAGGTAGTTTTTAGGGTTCCGTACCTAAAATGTAAAACGAGACCCTATTACTAAGACTCCGCTGTCCGTCTGTCTGTCTGTCCATCTGTCACCAGGCTGTATCTCATGAACCGTGATAGCTGGGCAGTTGAAATTTTCACAGATGATATATGTATTTCTGTTGCCACTACGACAACAAATACTAAAAACAGAATAAAATAAATATTTAAGTGGGGCTCCTATATAACAAACGTGATTTTTTTGCCGTTTTGTCTTATGAACGGTGTGTAACCCTTCGTGCGCGTAGACTGGTTTTTTTAAAAGATATTTTTTATCCTAATTGAAAGTAAATAATATAGAATAATAGTACATTATATGCAATGATAGCGCATTGGTATTGGTTATCTACACATGTACACAAAACAAAAGGTATACCTAAAATAATTCTTGATATTTTTGAAGTAATAAATTTACATTTCAAAAATAGCTGAAATCGATTCGGTAGTCGATCCTGGCCATACACAGGACATACTATAGGGTCAGCTTTCTTCTTTTTTTCTTCGGGGTCTGCGTTTATTATTACATGTATAGATTATGAATTGTTAAAAAATAGTTTTATCTCCTGGTTCCACTCTCATGCCCATCACACAGGATCAGCACATTTTTGCGAGATAAATGTAGCTTAAAGCTTATAATCATAGTGAAGTTTTTCATCAAATTGCATAACCGTTTATAAAATTAAAATTTTCATAATAATTGGAGCAGCACTTCCAAAAATTTCCTCCGGAAAAACAAACAATTTTCCACTTTCTATTTAACTTGTTTAGAGGCAAGGGAAACGATACAAAATATAATTATGTGTGTACCAGGCCATTCAGAAAGTTTTGCGAAAAAAAGTTTTATGTATAAGGCACTGGCCACTTGTAATTATTTTGAAAACTTTGGTTATTTAAAAGTAAAAATACCATTGTTCGAATTTTGAATTTCCCTCCACATTTTTTCGAGAGCCAAATCAAATTATCGTGTCTCATTTAAAAATGGAACTGCATCGAGAGCATTTTCCTGCGATGATTTTCTACGATTTTAAATATGGCCTAAAACTTGAAGAGAGAATCATTGTTAAAAAATAGTTTTATCTCCTGGTTCCACTCTCATGCTCATCACACAGGATCAGCGCATTTTTGCGAGACAAATGTAGCTTATAGCTTACTACTTAGCTTACTATAGTGAAGTTTTTTTATCAAATTTTATAATAGTTTATAAAATTAAAATGTTCATAATAATTGGAGCAGCACTTCCAAAAATTTCTTCCGGAAAAACAAACAATTTTCCACTTTCTATTTAACTTGTTTAGAGGCAAGGGAAACGATACAAAATATAATTATGTGTGTACCAGGCCATTCAGAAAGTTTTGCGAAAAAAAGTTTTATGTATAAGGCACTGGCCACTTGTAATTATTTTGAAAACTTTGGTTATTTAAAAGTAAAAATACCATTGTTCGAATTTTGAATTTCCCTCCACATTTTTTCGAGAGCCAAATCAAATTATCGTGTCTCATTTAAAAATGGAACTGCATCGAGAGCATTTTCCTGCGATGATTTTCTACGATTTTAAATATGGCCTAAAACCTGAAGAGAGAATCATTTGATTGACTTCAAATTGCTATTATGGATGAAGGACCTTCAAAAGCAACCATCTACCACTGGTATAGCGAGTTCAAGCGCGGTCGCCTTACTTTAGGGGATGAACAAAGGAGTGGTCTTCCTACAACGGCTGTCACGGAAGAAAGTATGCTGACAGTAAAAAAAAATAATTCAAGAAAACAGGCGAACTACATACGAAGAGATTCAGCATACACTGCAGATTGATTCGGGAAGCGTTTACAAGATTCTACACGAACACCTTTGCGTGAGGAGGATAATTTGCCGCTGGGTGCCGCACAACCTCACAGAAGCTGCTCAGAAGCAGGCCCGTGTGGAGTGGTGCCGTGATATGATTAAAAAATTTGAAGCACGTTCGTCTCGGCGCGATTACGAGTGACAGGTGACAAATCTTGGATTTATCAATACGGTTCAGAAACAAAGCGTCAGTCGACCGTTTGGCTTCAAAACGAACCAACGCCTACGAAAGTGAAGCGATCGAGAAGCACAGGAAAAATTTTGATCGCTAGTTTCTTCACTTTGACGGGGTATCTGATTTAAATTCTATTACGAGACCAAAACAGCATCAACGTCGAATAGTATACTACAAAATGCCTGCCAAAAGTTTTGTCTGCAATGAGCAACAAGCGACCGAACACCGGGCTCCGCGGGGTACTGCTTCACCATGACAACGCGCCCGCGCACTCAGCGCTCAAAACGAGGGACTTCCTGGACACCACACCGGTCAGTCTTGGGGCACCCTCCTTACAGTCCTGATCTGGCACCGTGTGACTTCTTTTTATTCCCTAAAATAAAAAAATCAGCTGAAAGGGATACACTTTTCATCGTCGGAAGACGCGCTAGCAGCGTTCGAGATGGCCGTGGAAGAGGTGTCTGCGGCGGACTTTTCAATCATGTTTTGCAATTACAAATATCTCTATTACATGTTTCTTGTCGCTATCATGTGAGAACAATGTCAATAATGTAAAAATAAAAACTAAATATAGATATTATAAAAAAAAAGTAAAAAACTAAAACCCGACTACGACAAAAAATAAATGACGCTGAAAAAGTATGAAACAAGATTTTCAAGACGCTGAAATAGACAAGGTAACTGGAAAAACAAGAATAGAACAAAAAGAAAAGCCGTAGTCACACGTTATAGGTAGGTAATAATCGAAACACTTTAATAACGTGTGACTACGGCTTTTCTTTTTGTTCTATTCTTGTTTTTCCAGTTACCTTGTCTATTTCAGCATCTTGAAAATCTTGTTTCATACTTTTTCAGCGTCATTTTTTTTTTGTCGTAGTCGGGTTTTAGTTTTTTACTTTTTTTTATTTAAAAGATTTTGGTGTTAAATCACTGTGCTTCTTTACTATTTATTTTGGTATGTACAAGTAAAGCCCTTTCAAATGATACGAAACACGATATATTTATCGTATTTTTTTTAACACAATACTTTTTGTCTGCTAGAGGGCGCCACATTGAATTTTGATGATATTTTTTGATAAGTACTAGCGAAGCCCTTTCAAATGATATCAAACACGGTATAGTTATCTTAATTTTTTTTTAAACATGACTTTTTGTCCGCTAGAGGGCGTCACTTTAAATTTGAGCAATATATTGGAAATGTACAAGTGAAGCCCTTTCAAATGATACCAAACACGGCGTATTTTACTCCATATTTATTTTTAACACATTATTTTTTGTCCGCTAGAGGGCGCCATATCAATTTTTGTGACACGTCACGTAGCTTATGTTCAGCGGACAATTAAGGCGGTTCTAACGATACCTCATACGTCAAGTTCCGATAAGTAGATTAGGAGCTATGAGGGAACAGATGAACATACTCACATACATACATAGCCTGTCAAAATCATAACCCTCCGTAGTCGGGTAAAAATAGCAACTGGCAGCTAAGAGATGACCAGTCTCAACTGACAGCGCCCGTTCACGGAACTGACGCGAATATTAGCACCACTCAGCTCAACCATTTTGAAGGGAACCGAATGATCCAACACACGCGCCACCATCAGTGAGACATTTGAGTGAGCATGACAAACTCTCAACTGCCATGCTCATTTATGTCAAACAAATCCAATAGTAACCTAAAAACCATAAGATAGCTCCATGGTACTCACATTCACAAAGTTTGAAAAAAATGTTTCTATATTATACAATACTAAATACAATAATAATTAACTACAATAATACTTTACAAATTTAACAAATTAAAAAAAAAAACATTAAAGAATAGTAATAATAGTTTCAAAACTAATCAATTTGTACCCCCGGTGGTAGTGGAGCTGGACCAGCATTGAGCCAAGAATTTTTATCTTGAATATAATCCTCCAACTTATAATATGCTTGCCTGCATAGTGTGCGTTTAATACAAGATTTAAATTTCGTTTCATTGAGTTCTAATATTTGGGGAGGTATTTTATTATAACATTTCAAACAGTACCCCATGAAAGAAGAGGCCACTTTAGCCAGTTTGAAACCTGGTTGAACTAATTGGTCCCTATTTCTTGTAACATAATCGTCTATCGCCTCTTTTGCCAAAAAAGATGAAGATTTTTTCTAACGTACATGATGTTTTCATAGATATATTGACAAGGCACCGTCATGATGTTAATATCCTTAAACAGTTCCCTTAGAGAATCGCACCGGCGGAGATTGTAAATAGCTCTGATAGCTCTTTTCTGTAGAATAAAAATTGAGTCGATGTCTGCAGCCCGTCCCCATAGTAAGATACCGTATGACATGATACTATGAAAATAACTAAAATAGACTAGTCTAGCGGTATCAATATCCGTAAATTGGCGGATTTTTCTAACAGCATATGCAGCTGAGCTAAGCCGTCCTGCAAGAGATGTTAAATGAGGACCCCATTGTAGCCTTGAGTCAAGCGTTATCCCCAGGAAAACAGATTTGTCGACAAATTCTAGTTTTTCATCGTTTAGTATTACGTCACAATCACTACTTTTGACATTCGGTAAGGAAAATCTTATGCATATTTAGTTTTTTTCCCGTTTAAGCTATTGATCCCCGCATTAACGCCGGCGTTCACGCGCCATTGTCGTTCTATTGTGTCTCTAATTACGCTACTCCAAAAGTTAAAACTAGATTATTAGCAGTGAACCAGTTTTGGACCTGCAGTAGTGCGTTATTTTCGTCGTCAAGATTATTAGTCCTTCTATTTATCTTAAAAATCAAAGAAGTGTCGTCGGCAAACAACACCATATTAAGTTTATTTTGCAACTAAAAATAAAAAAGGACCTAAAATTGAATCTTGGGGTACCCCCATTTTCACATTTAACCGTTTATTTGAACTTGTTGCTGTCTGTCAATCAAATAAGATTTTAATAAGCTTAAAGCTATTTTGCCTAGTCCGTAATGCTCAAGTTTCAGGAGTAATGTTTCATGAACCACACAATCAAACGCCTTAGATAGGCCACAGAAGATGCCTATAGCATCCTGTGCCTCTTCCCACGCATTAAAAATTTGTTTTAGTAAGGATACACCAGCGTCAGTTGTACAACGTCCTTTGGTGAAACCATACTGTTTATCGTGTAAGATGTTATTTGTGTTAAAATGATTAAACATTTGATTTAACATCACCTTTTCAAATATCTTGCTAAAAACCGGCAACACGGACACCGGCCTGTAATTATTAGTGTCTTTACTGTCCCCAAATTTAAAAAGTGGTATCACTTTACTATATTTCATCAGATCCGGAAAAACTCCTTGATCTATACACAAATTAAATATTATAGCTAAGTACGGCGCTATAGTCTCAATAATTGAGGTACAAACTTTGATAGACATACTCCACAAATCTTCTGTCATTTTAACCTTGATTTGTTTAAAAGCTTTTATTACAGTTATAGGGTTTATATGCTTAAAGTTAAATTCAGTCGAACAGGCTGTAACGTTCGCCTGTAATAAACTAAAAGCATGCGATGGCGACGAATTTAGGGCTTCAGTAGTTTTAATTGGTATACTGGCAAAGAAATTTACAAATTCTTCTGCAACTAGTTTGTTATCGCTAATAAGACCATGATGTGTCTCCAATGTGTAATCATTGTTATGTATTTTGTTCCTGTTGGTTTTATTATTTATAATTTTCCAAACCGTTTTTATTTTATTATCTGCCGATTTAACTTTGTTGCTAATGTACAAGGCCTTAACTGCCTTACAAGTGTTTTTAAACATTTTTGAATATGTAGCAACTTACTTATTAAAAGTTTCAGTGTTAATAATAGGCTTAAGGCCATACAGCTCAAAAAGTCTTTCCCTACTTATTATGAATGCTTTTCGACGTAAAGTTATTAGTGCACTGAACAACTTCAAATTTTTTTTTTCTGATGTCTGATTAATTTGTAACTGCGTATATAAAGTGTTTTCAAGAATAATACCTAGCTTACCTATTAGTCCTCATCATAGCGTACCTCTATGTTAATATGTGGAAAATGTTGTGGTTATTACATTGATTTTGTTTTGTATACGTACTAATGAGTGTAATATATATTGTAATATCGTTTTTTTTCCCTAATAAAATAAAATAAAATAAAGACATTTTGTAATCTCCCTAATGTATCTGTGGCTGTAAGATAACTATGGGGAAATCTCACAGCCAATTATAGAAAACTCGATTTTGGGTTCCGTACCTCAAAAGGAAAAAAACAGAACCCTTATAGGATCACTTTGTTGTCCGTTCGTCTGTCCCTTTATCTCTGGAACGCGTAGAGATATCGAGTTGAAATTAAAACCCTATACTCAAGTCTTCAGTCTCTTGAAGCTAGGAAAAATCAAACTTCTGAGTTAACGAAAAAAAAAAACAGATACGGTCGTTTATGTTGCAAAAAACGTGTATTTCGACAGTCTCAAGGGAATTAAAATTCATAGGTTACTTCCCGTTGACCTAGAATCCTGAAATTTTGCATGATGCAAGGTCTCATAGCACAAGTGTAGAAAAAAAACTGAAAACTGTAAATTTGTAGTTACGTCACAAAAATAAAGTTTTTTTGCGATTCGGAAAAATCTTCGTAACTCAATTCGGGAATTGAACTGTTTTCATAGGTAAGTTTGTACGGAACCCTCAGTGCGCGAGTCCGACTCGCATTTGCCCGGTATTATTTCTTCTTCTTTCTTCTTTTGATGACTTCTCCCGTTCTGGGTGGCGCGAGATGAACTGTCAGACTTTAACTAACTAAAATTCATGAGTGTTCCTTTAATTGCCTTCTGCTTTCCAGGGTCACGGCAATTTTTTCGTACAACCCTGCAGCCCTCGCTTAGATCTCAATCCTTTTGTCATTGAAGTTGACAGCCACAACACTTCTTAATATTAAACTTAGCTCCTATTTTAAAATTTATAATTTTGGTGGAACGTTTGTTACTCCTTCACGCTTAAAAGTTCAAACAGATTTAGAAGAAATTTGTTACACAGTAGGTATACCATGTTCTGGAATATAGGATACTTCTTATTTCTCGAGTTTGTTTCTCGCACTGCTGAGGAGATGGAACACGCACACTTGCACAGTAACCAATCACAGTGTATCTATGTCACCACTTAAGTACTAAAGCCTTGACGTCACACAAATCCTACATCGCACAATCAAAGTTCTTCGCGTGATTTGAACATGCACCTACAACCATCTGAAAACAATCATGTGGCAGTTGTACAGACCAGATACGAAACCCGTCTGCTCGAAGAATCCTGCTTTTTCAAAGAAGGTACACATATGGAGCTTACACACCCTGTTCTGCCTACCTCTAAAACAGGTTAGGCAGCATTCGTAGAATTAATATGCTATTTATACTCACAAATAATATTTCGAGTATCAAATGCTAGGTTAGGAATGGATAGGCTCTTAATAAACTAGTGCGCCTCATCATCAATGATTGCATCACTGTTTACCATCAGGTGGGATCGCAGTCAAGCACTGGTTTGAATCCATTAAAAAAAAAATACTTTTCAGGTCTACTTGATATGATGTAAAGCATCTTCAGTAAATAAAGGTTATTTTATTTATTTTAATTTTATTTATTATAATCACAAATAGTCTTTCAAGTATCAAAATTATAAAAGATAAAGAAAACTACTTCAAAATTCACCGCCTAGTTTAGAAGAACAACGCGATCATACAGACCGTCAAGATAAGAAACTTTGTTTCATAATATTTTAGTAAATTATAATAGGCACTGACCCTTTCTTTAAATAACTCTAAATCGGTTCCAAGTACAAGGTAACCATTAAATCTTGTACTAACATTACAAAATATGTTAATCGTAGAATGCCATGTCAGGCAGTGTTTGAGTTTAGGTGTTCGCGTTAATTATAATTATGTTGCTAATAATAAAACAATGCTATTACGTGACTCGTACATTCTCAGAATAATAGCACACCTACACAGCCTTTACTTTACGCCAGAGGTTCTCAACCAGTGAACCACAACTGCTAAAAATTTAAAGGTTTGCAAATCAAAAATGTTTAATATAAGTAGCTTTCGCTCGCGTGGAAGTCGAAAAACGAAATAATAACAAAGAAAATAAAAATAACATAACTTTTTATACATAAAATATACCTTATGTCACTCAGGAATAAAGCAGCTAGTAGCAGGGATAGAAATGAAGTGACAAAATTTTTGTGATCGGATCAGAACTTTCTTTTTTTAACAAAAATTTTACCTCTTTATAATATTAGTGTAGATAACTGATATAAGGTCAGATTGTGCCCAAACACGACCCTTTCGCCTTTCGTGTTTTTTTTTAACCGACTTCAAAGAGAAGGAGGTTCTATGTTCGGCTGAATGTATTTTTTAAAATATATATATATTAAGTTGATGTTAAATAACGACGAGGTAAAACTATTGTAGAAACGCCGACTTCCGAAATGAAAGATATTTTGCACTTTTTAGTGTTTTTTTACATTGAAGTCGGTTGTAATTTTTTTTGTAAACCTGTTTTTTTTTTGTAATAGAATCTACCGAAAATGCAATTTTCTTAAAAATTTTAAGCATAAAATACACATTTATTCTGAGTTCCTAAGGACAATATACCTTTTTCAAAGTTTTCAAACAAATATGCTTAAAACCTTTTTATATAGGCACAGTTCATCCTTCTTTATCCTTCAATTCAATCTCAGTAATCCCGCATTTAAAAAAGGTTGGAAACCACTTTACTTGTAATAAATGGCCTGATTTTCGCAAAATATCTCGCATCTCGCTACGCAGGTTACGCCGTAGCACTTTCGTAGCAACCTCTTCGAGCCGTAGACCTTATGCTACGAGGTTATATAGTGCATGTTGAGTCTTGATTAATATTTGCTTTGAGCATATTTACTTAGGGGTCGAGTGTTAATACGTGAGCACAAAGGATTAGAATAAGCCCGTTAGTGTTTGAACTTAGATTAAAAAGGCTAAGGATAAGCTGCTGCTCTGAATCTAATGAGATTGGAGGATTAAATTAATAGGGGATGGGCAGGAAGTTTTAAGTATGAAGGTTGATGTAAGGGTAGAGATAGAAAACAAAAATGATAAGAGGGATTGTGTGAAAGGTGATTTATTTTATACTAGCTTATGCTCGCGACTTCGTCCGTGTTAATGTCGGCTATTGCAGATGCGACATTGAAGTCGAAACTAAATAAAAAGTAGCTTTTTTCCCTCCTTAGGATTCATGCTTATTTCACACAAATTTTTGTCAAAATCGGTTCTATATTTTAACTGTGAAAGCGTAACAGACCAACAGAGTTACATTAGTGTCGATTTTATCTGGAAAGGACTAAAGAGGTTCTGCCACCTCAATAGTCATATATCATCAATAGCGGATGTATGTATCTCAAATAAAATAGGCTTATCCTATTTTTAGAGCACAATTGCCATAAATGGATCTTTTTGACTCAAAATTAAGACCGTTTCTAATCAGCTAATAATCTTAGCTTAGCATCTTTTTGTTCTTTCCAGATCGAATAGAAATTAAATTCAAAATATTTTGAAGCTTTTTGTCCGATTTCAGGAGTTTTCGTGTTAAAAAAAAAATCTATTTGCACCCTATTGCTGTAGAGCATAAAGCCGAAGCTGATATACTAGGGGACAAAATGTCCCCCAATATGAAGCGCAACGCTGTCAAATTATTCAATAACATATCCCGTGACACGTGAATGCGTCGCAAAGTGTTGGGGGGCAAGTTGCGGGACACTGGGCAACGTTGCAGCGTCACGTAGATAGAGCGTAGCGCGTCATGTTGTGGGACAATTTGTAATCTCCTTAATGTATTATGCTTTGAGATAACCATGGGGAAATCTCACAGCTGATTATAGAAACCTCTTTTTTAGAGTTCCGTACTTCAATAGGAAAAAACGAATCCCTTATAGGATCACTTTGTTGTCCGTCCGTCTTTCTGTCTGTCTGTCAAGACCCTTTATCTCGGGAACGCGTGGACGTATTGAGTTGAAATTAAAACTATATACTTAGGTTTGCGGTCCCTTGAAGCTGTGAAAAAATCAAACTTCTAAGTTAACGGAAAAAAGATATGGCCGTTTATGTCGCAAAAAACGTGTATTTCGACACTCTTAAAGGAATCAAAATTCATAGGGTACTTCCCGATGACCTAGAATCCTGAAATTTTGTATAAAGCACGGTCTTATAACACAAATATAGGAATAAATCTAAAAACCGAAAATTTGTTGTTAAAACACAAAAAATATTTTTTTTTTTGCGATTTGGAAATAACTTCGAGACTCCAATCAGGAATTGAACTCTTTACATAGGTAAGTTTGTAGGGAACCCTCAGGGCGCGAATCTGACTTTTTGACAGTTTTTTGAAGTCGGTTAAAAACGTCAAATGATAGCTCAGAATCCAAATAATTAATAGCCAGTTTGGATAAATAATTAAAATACATTTTCTCTTAACATGCTCCACAAGAAAATGTTCTTCGTTAATTCATTAGTACATCTTAAAGTTAGATGAGGTCGTGAGAGGGTTGAACCGTAAATACTTGATATGATGCTGAGATGCTTTTCAAATTTGTGGATATCTAGTTGGTACATCATTTGAATTAGGGTTGTGAAGAATACGGATTAACGGTGTGGTCTGGCTCTCCGAGATTAATTTAATGATAAAATTGGAATAGAATTGCGATTTAGAGAAATTAGTTGGTCTATACTAAAATTTGGTGTATATTTCAGGAATAAAAGTTTTTTTTTTTTTATAGGTGGGAAAATCATCTTATGACAAATCCCGCCTTGGGCGGAGCGCGAGATAGTGTCAGACTTTTACTGACTAAAAACCCACTCCTGTTCCTTCGTTGCCTTCGTCCCAGGGCCACGGTTTCGTTTTCACACTACCCATGGCCCCAGTAGGCTTCGACCCTGCTGGGCCCCTACGATTTGCTGACATCTCCCTGAGGCGCGCGCGGAACAATACGCGCCGTCGACGACTTGGGCTCGGTCCGGATGGTTACCGGACGGTCGGACGGCGGGCCACCCATTGCCCGCCGTCCGCAAGCCCGCGCCTACGGTGGCCGGAAATCAGGATCGGAATCCCGGCGGCGGTTGGGGCGTGAGGACCGTTGCCGTTGCCTCACGCGATCGGCCGCCTCTTTTGCTAGCATTACTGCTTCGCAGAAGGAGGCGACCGCCTGCCACTCCTCCTCGCTCCGGACCATGGCCTGTACCAAGGCCCGGCGCGAGAGATCGCCGCCGCCGATCGCCCCCACGAGGACACGGCGTTGCTCTTCCCAAGCGGGGCACAATTCCACCGTATGCTCCACCGTGTCCTCCGGGCGGTCCACACAGTGGTGACACCCGGGCGTCGCTTCCGCACGAATCCGGTGCAGGAACTTCCCGAACTTCCCGTGTTCGGTGAGAACCTGCGTCATGCGGAAGGTGAGGACGCCGTGAGGTCTTTCCAACCACGCCTCAAAGAAGGGACTTACCGCCATAAAGGAATAAAAGTTGCGATTTGAGTGGCTTAGCAAATTGAAGTATAGTGCGACAAAATCAGTGCAGTGAGATTATAATTATAATATAATTTATTTATTTCCAAAACTTCAAAATACATTAAATCAATGTCGTCTCAACCCTTGAACTAGGACAACCTGTATGACAGGGGTTGAGGTATCTCCGATTACAATGATCCGATATGTGTAAACTGTGCGTCAAAAGAAATAAATTACATAAAAAAAAAATAACAATAAAAAAATTAAGGTAATTGCCAAAACCTCACTGAAAAATAAATTACTACAAAGTTTATATTATTAAGGAATAGCGGTAGTGTGTGTGTGTATGTGTATGTTTGTGTGTCTGTATGTGTGTGTGTGTGTGTGTGGTGAGATGTAGGTATGTTGGTATGTATGTGTAATAATTGTGTCAGTCACGAGGTTAGATTACTGATTAGGGTTTCAGTGTCATCGTAGCTATAATTTTCCAGCCAAAGTAATATATCCTTTTTTATCTGGAAGTTACTTACATGCTTGACTGGTTTGTATTGGCTAATTTTGGTGTAGAGGCGAGGCGCTAAGCTGATATAGTGCTTTCGGGCAAATTGGCTCCTTACTCGTAGAGCAGGATATCTGTCTGATCTTTTATTTTGAATAGTCAAGTAGGGGACCGTAAGTCGGTGATATCTCCGTAGACACTCGTAAATAACTATTTTTCTTACGCTTAGCACTCATGCTTGCTCATACACTAAACTGGTAGGAGTTCTGAAGTTAAGTTCTGAGATGCACTCTCGAATACGAATGTGTTTCTACCTGTCTAGGTACAGTGTGCACGGTACGATGTTACGTGTATAATTATGGTTTATTGTTTTGTGATATTTTTAAAATGTGTTAGTTTATTATTTTTGTAACAATGTACGTATTTTATCTATGGGCCTCAGTTGCCTGACAATAAAGAAACAATATCTAATAATTTTGTTTCTTTATTGTCAGATGTAAGATTAATATACTAATAATTTATCTTTTATTTATCACTAGCTTTTGCCCGCGGCTTCGCCCGCATACATAAAATGTATGTCACTCCGGAATAAAGTAGCTTTCTATCGGTGAAAAATTTACGCAATCGGACCAGCTCCCCTAGCCAAGTTACAACCTTTTCGTTTCGATTCTCTTTTTATTGATCGCCTCGAGTCGGCCACGCCTCCTATTCCTTTGTTCTGACCACGTGACTGAGCGGTGAGATGACGTCAGAATAAAGGAATTGGAGGCGTGTCCTTCTCGAGGCGATCGACGAAAAGAGAATCGAAACAAAACGGTTGTAACTTGGCTAGGGGGGCAGTACTTTCAGAGATTACCTACAAACAAAAAAACAAACTTTACCTCTTTAAAATATTCGCTCCTCAAGAGATGTCAGCAAACCGTAGGGGCCCAGCAGGGCCGATGCCCGCTAGCTAGGACCGCGGAGAATTTCTGAAAGGGAAACCCGTAGTCCTAGAACGCAATGGGTAATTGAAGGATACAGGTGTGGTTTTAGTCAGTAAAAGTCTGACACGCCCTCGCGCTCCACCCAGAGCGCGAGAAGTCATTTGGATGATTTCCCACCTTAAAAATAAAAAAACCTCTTTATAATATTAGTGTAGACTAGCGATCCGCCCTAGCTTGGAACTGTTACGATGTCCTTTTTGAAATAAAAAAAAACTTTTATAATTATTTATTTTATAATGCTGGAAGAACACTTATTTTACAATCTGACTGAATCTTACTGAATTTTAAAATCAAAAGTCACTGTTGAGATCGCTTCTCTCAACATCGCCGTGCGCTGGCGGAAGTAAACGAGTATAGCGGGGAGTCAGCCGGCGGACGGCCGGTCGCGGGCCCCCGCACGACACACCAGTCAGCTGTTGCACATCTCCATGCATGGCTGCACTTTCGCGTTCTTTTAACATCATATTTTCTTATTTACCTTTTTTCAAACGACAGTCGTAATTTCTTATTTATTTCATTATAATTATTGTTATATACAGTCCAGTCAGTGTTCATTTCGCGAACAGTTACTGCTACTAGTAGAACTAGCGGAACCGAACATAGTTAAATATACAGACGCGATTGTGAATCAGGGGCTCAAACCACATGTGTTTGCATTTTAATAGTCGCAGTGTAAAGTGGTGCTATTGGTGGTTTTCGCATAATGTGCATTTTCTATATATCTGCATTTATTCATAACAGAATATTTTTCTCTTCTTACATGCACTATACATCTAAACCTTTTCATGAATCATATAATATGTATTAAAAAAAAATCTATCTATTGGTGAAAATTGCATGACAATTCGTTCAGTAGTTTCAGAGTTTTACGCAAACAAACACATAGATACGGTGGAGGACCTTTCTTTATAATGTACCATGTAAAATCACCAAAAAAAGAAAAAAAACCTTTTCTGGTATTTCCAGGAAAAATGAAGATATAGAGACTAAAATTTTCGACCGAATTTTCATACACCCGTGTGTACAGTACGACGATTAAGCGTTTTTCAAGGTCATTCAAGTTGTACAAGCATACATACAATTGGCGCGCGAGGGGTTAATAATAGACGTGGACAAAAAGACTGCCAGGTTCAAATAGGATTCGGCGGGTCACGTCAGCCGCATGCAAAGTGATCGGTGGGTAAGTGTCGCCAAGAGAATGCTTCGCCGAGGGCAGTCCTGAAAGAGGTGGCGAGATGAAGTAGATGCATACCACGTGGATTGATTAGAGAAGAATGTCTGGAAGGACTTGGGGGAGTCCATTGCCCAGCAGTGGGACCAGGACTGGAGAAAAAAACTAATATTTTAAATATTTTAACTTCAATATTATTGTCACAGCCAGTTTTAAATGAACATTATTTTATCTGTAGCCGTAAAAATATTTGGCGTCTGTGAAATCTCTGCAAGTAAATGGTTCGGACAAAACAGGTGCATAAGAATAAATGGGAAAAGCGGGAAGATGGCGCTTTGTCAGGCCACTAAACTAGCGGCTCTTGTGTTAAGATTCCTGAATAAAATGGTTCCAACTATTTTTTTTTGATGTTTAATTATGATTTTGTAAGTCACTCCTGATTAACAGAGATGAGTCCAAGATTGGGTTTGTGTATTTATTTAATTCAATTACTCTCTGCACTAACAGTTAATACCTACACATGATGAGAGTCAACAATTATATTCAGAACGAGCATTAATAAAATATTCAAATAAACTTAGTCAAAAAAATAAAATATAGTAATATAAAATTAAGCCAAGCATAAGGATAATAATCATTTCTTATTATCATCTTTATGCTTTGATTAATTTTATTATTTTGCACAAGGAAAAAAGACATCATAAATAAAGAGAAAAAGATTAAAAACAATTTTAGAATCAATTTACATTGTTTGCTTATGAATTGAAGATAATATGTTGGAAGATCTCGGTTAATGACAATACTCAGTTATAGGATTATATGCTTTCATTAAGCTGTTGATCCCCGCACGAACGCCGGCGGTCGTGCGCTATTGTCTTACTATTGTGTCTCTAATTACGCTACTCAAGAAGTTAAATCACTTAAACATATACAAAACTATACACAAAATTATATATTAGGTATTAAAGTATGAAATTGCCGATTTGTACTGAAAAATTGAAATTCGTTTTTTTTTTAAATTTAACATATTTATTTAATCAAAATAATTACCATTATTATCTATACATTGCTGCCATCTAATAGGAAGGTCATTTATGCCTTTGCGATAGAACTCTGGTGATCTATATTTGACAAAATGTGTGAAAGTGTTTTGTACTGCCTCCTGAGAAGAAAACTTTTTATAATTTTTAAAATTGTTCAAATCACGAAAAAAATATTATTATTATCGATTAGATATTTTTAATGCAAATAGAATTCTAGACATTCTCGAAAGTTTAAAGGCCCCACACGATACATCAGGCATTAAGCCAAGTTTAGTTATATTGCGCTGGAGAATTGTAAACGCTACTGCGATATGTGGTGACGACCATATTCCGTGAATGCGAAGTGTGGTTGAATGTAGGTACTCCTATTATTTCTGATGGAAACTTACAGGCTCAGAAGATTTAAGGCAGACGGTTCTAGTATAAATGTAGTCAGTCATCGCATGGAAACAGCGACTGTCACTATTCAGCGCTGGGCACGCCCCAATCGCGGCGATAAGTAGCCTCTTTGAGAAATGATTACAGATTCGCCACGGTGTCCTCACTTTCTGCCTGACGCAGGTGATCACAGAGCACAGTTGTTTCGGGAGGTTCCTAATTTGGATTCGGCGGAAAGAAACGTTCAGGTGTTGTCATCAGAGGTCTGAATTAGGTAGAGTTATTTATGTACTTGCATCGAAATGTTGATATTTATAGGGATCTTCCCGGGATTTCTAATGAAAAATTCCGAGTGGCCAACAATATATGTAACAAATAAATACCTCAGAGATAGATAAGACAAATAAAATAAAGATAATTAACATACAATTTTTATTAGTATTTTTTATTGAAAAAGATCGCTCTACGTCAACTGAGGTGAGGTTAACAAAATACACTTTCTCCTCCTCGTCATTAATGCAGGAAGAATTTTTTTTTGCTACACGGTAGCGGTGACCTTTCGCAACTGCACACCTAGCCAAGTTGATAATCTGCAATCGTTAACGCTAGTCGAAAACGAATCAAATGTATGGGAATGACATCATCTCAACGTTCAGTCACGTTGTCAGAACAAAGGAATAGAAAATTCGTAGCCAAGTTCACATCGTTAAAAATGATAGAATGAATTGTTATCGTTTCTACAATTTTCAACGCTGCATCCTTTGTTATTGTAGAACGACATTGTAGAACGAGCGGCCGACTCAGGCGCGTCAACATGGCTACCAACTTATCGTTTTCTACAGTTTCTGACACCGAGGCGTTACCGATTGGAAACGGAATTCGACACGAAACGGTTGTAACTTGGCTAGGGGGGCTGGTTTTGGTCCAGACCATGGCATAGAACGATTGGGGATGGGAAGCAGTCACTTTCTTCTGTGAAGCACTAATGCGAGTGAACGGGGTGATGGATATGTTTGCAAGGGCTGTGGGCTTGTCAAAAGAGTTTTTGTGGCCTTAGACCGCAAAGGGCAACTGAAGAAACAGTAGTGGGTTTTATTCAGTAATAAGTCTGACACTTTCGCTCGCTCCATGCAGATCGGACCGAATTTGACATCTCAAAAAAAAGAGTAGGTGGAAAGCGTGAGGGAGAGACCATAGTTACGACCAAGCCACCGTAGGCACGGGCCTACGGTTGCTATGGCTGACAGCCCGTGCTTGTGGACTGCGCGCAATAGGCAGCTCTCCGTCCTATAATGATCAGGCCCAGGTTGAGGGTGAGAGTAGTGTAATCTAAGGCGATTCCAGCCAGAACTTATTTGAGTTCTCATTCCAAAAATAGGTGTAAGTTTTTGATACCTTTTATTCATTAGAAGAATTTAGTGATGTCGAAACATAGGGCTACTTAAATTATAATTTACTATAAAAACCGTTAGTTGTAATTTATTTTATCTCCACTGCTCTCAAAACGGTGAAGGAAAACATCGTGAGGAAACCAGCATGTCTTAGAACCAAAAATTCGTAGACATGTGACATTCACCAACCCGTACTGGATCCGCGTGGTGGATTACGGCCCATTCCCTCTCTTAGAGGGGAGGCCCGAGTCTCAGCAGTGGGAACATTAAAAGGCTGATTATGCTTATGCTTATATAAAAACCAATCAACAGTTTAATAACTTCAATAATAGATAGTTTTAATAGAAAAAGTTTGTTCAAAACGCTATAACCGTTTGTCAAATGTGCAATACTGGTCCGTTTCTAAAGTATTTGTGTAATTGTACTGGGGAACCTAAAAGTATGGATAAGATGTAGAATACTAAATACAGTGGTAAAATATATCTGAAAAAAGATGAACTGCAGTTAACGCAAGTTTATTTAGAAATAAATAAAGTTGCTAAATATTATTTTTTAAATAAAATTGCTTTAAATTTCACCGGGACACCATGGCGCCCCAACTGGTCGCGCCGCCATGGTGTCCCATTGGTGGGGGCGTCACTGGCGGCCAGACTGGCGTCTGAGCTGGTCATGCCACCAAATTTGGTTGCGCAACCAAACGAACACCTATATACACCCGGAGCTATATACATTTTGTTGGTAGCAGCGACTGATGTTGCGCCGCCATGGTGTCCTGGTAAAATATAGCCCTTACTCCAACTTGCCAAAATATTCATGTTGTCAATATTTAGACATTGTGTAGGTATGAGCTACACACAAGGTGCGTATTTGAGACGGGTCAGTAAGGGCATGTACCTTAACCTGTGCCTTAAGTAGCCTTTTATACGCCCTGTGGAAGCTTTTATAATTGAGCCCCTCAAAAAAAGTTTTAATCTTACCCAGCTTGGACAAAAAAAAAACACCTAAAAATAGCGAAAAAAAAAATTGTTGCCCATACATTTATCTTTGCATACCTCGACGAATTAATGTACTAAACAATGATTATTTTCTTGTATTTGTATGAAACCTCTGTTCGATGCTAAAGTTGTTAAAAAATAAAAGGCCCGTTTTGACATTTGTATTTTGACTACCTAGCGGCTTGTCAGGTGTAGTGTAGCTACTACTAAAATAGCTATAAAAAACTTTTAGTAAAAAAAAACACTGTAAAGTGCAAAATAACTTTAATTTCGGAAGTCGGTGTTTCTATAATAGTTTTGTCTCTTCGTTATTTAACACCGACTTCCGAAATTAAAGTTATTTTGCATTTTTCAGTGTTTTTTTTTACTTTGAAGTCGGTTGTATTTTTTTGTAAAAAGTTTTTTATTTTACACTTTTTAGTTATGGTACCACCACTAAAAAGTACCTCTCAGCCAAACTTAAATACCTTATAGCCAGAGTGCATCTCATGACAATTCTAATATTCCCAAACACGGTTAGATTACATTAATTTATTACAGAGTTCCGGTGCCTAACTTCAGGTTTCATCATCGGATCAGTTCGATATATTCCCCCTCTACTTTCAGTCATCGACTACACGTATAAACAAAGCGATTTTACTTGTTACGACGGTTCTGCTGTGATCCTATGAGGAGTTCTGTTCCATATCTTCGAAGTTCATGATCAGATCATAAAAATATTTCTATGGGACCAACTCGGAAGCATAACCTTTCAATCAAAAATTTTTTTTCAAAATCGGTCCACAATTGACCGAGAAATCGGTGAACATACATAAAAAAAGAAAAAGAAAACATACATTCAACCGAACATATAACCTCCTCCTTTTTGAAGTCGGTTAAAAATAGCTACTACTACACCGGACCCCTAATTATTATTTTATTGTTTCTTTCAGTTTCGTTCTAAGTTACATTCTAGGGTTTTTCTCAAATCTCAAAAGAGGCCTTTTATTTTTTAACGAGCATAGAACGTGCGAAACGAACTCGATTTTTTTTACTATTTATGAATTTTTTAAAATAAACAAGGATGTAAGAGCGAAACAAGCTAGCTTAAAACCATCTACCCACTCTGCACCTTCCCTAGGATAGGTTCAATTTTGTTATGATAGATTTTAAGCGACAGGGCCTACTGGCTAGAGAAGAACAGGTTGTCCTAAGAAAATAACCATGTCAGGTTGCTATACTTGTAGTCATGGGTGCTTGATACCCACAATACACCTCTTGTGGTTGCTGGAGCCCCCGAACGTCCACGTAGTCAGCACTCCTGGTAGGGCGAGTCTACATCCGCCTTATTAGGTACACTAACCGATATATGTTCTTTTATGGTTACTAACTGCCAAGAATAATACAAAACATGGTTCTGGTTTATCATTTCTGCGCACCTCCAGGTTCTGCGCCCTGTGTCTGCTATTTACGACACTGACCTTAATCGTTAAGGAAGTATTATAAAATCAATATTTTTTTTTAAAGATTAAGTTTGGATTTTCTTGCCGGTTCTTCTCCATAGGAATCGACCAATTAGAACTGCGCACTAGCTTCTGACGGTTCACAAGTGCCCAAACTCAAAATCATTTTATTTTACATATGCCTAATATGTGAAATAAAATGATTTTGAGTTTGAATTTGATTTAAGAATCTTAGCATAGCTTGTCCTATTCATACTCACAGCGTCTGTCGAAGGCAACGACCAGGGATATTTCTTTATCACGAGAAACTTTATCTTCCAATACAGACCGACCAAGGGAGTTACCGTCGCCCCAGGAGTTATTAGTTTTCGTTGCAGCAGCTGTTTGAGTTTAGCGTTATCTCCTGCCTCGTCTGTCAGACTCGGGGTCGGGGGGATGTTTCAATTAGAGATATAGGTGGGGATTTAGATGTTATCGTCAATTTAAGGTTAAGGGGTGCTTGACAGGTTCAAAAAAATATTAATACAAAATATATAGGTCTTTTTATCTATGAAATTGCCGTTTTTTAAAACGGGTTGCTTTGAAGTGTATAGTAAAGTGAAGTAGTAGTGTGTGTAAGTGTTGTATAGAATAAAATCTTTGGATTGACTTGGAATTATAAAATTAAATAAACTTTATATTAAAGGTACGTTATTTTTTTTTCCAAAAGAGGTATTTATCGGTTTCTTTGTGTTTTGTAATTCCTGTAATATTGCAGTGCTTACAACCATTTTTGTATGACATCTAACTCGCATTTTTTTTTGTAATATGAGTTCTACCGTGGAAACAATATGTCTCAAGCAGTATGCAATATTGATGATGTATATGGGCTTAAAACTGCTAATGAATGGGATGTCTATTTTTGTTTAAATCACTTTCACGTGGGCAATTTTATCTCACGAATAGGTAACTTTTCTTCTCAGGGCGGCTACAAAACAAAATTTCCAAAACGAAAGCTATTAAACCAAAAACACAGAGTTCTTTTGTTAGAAAAAGTCTATAGATAATAGATATACGTTATTGATATTGCTTGCCCTTTGGAATGCATAGTTTCTACATTGGAACTCATAATATGAATAAACGTTTTTTTTTTATTAGCTTCCATGGTTATAATGTACTGCGATATTACAGAAAATACAAAACACAAAGAAACCAATACATAACTTCGAAAAAAAAAGTATCTTTAATATAAAGTTTATTTGAACTATAATTCCAAGTCAATCCAAAGATACCACTTCAAAGTAATCCGTTTTAAAAAACGACAATTTCATAGTTAAAGACCTATTTGTAGTTTCTATTTGTAGTTTGGAAAATTAGCCTTTGTTATATTTAAATGGTTCTTTTTTTTTCTTTTTATACTAGAATAAATATAAAGAATAGAACCTAATCTTATGACATCTTAGCTTTGTGTATAAACAAATTAATTGTATCCTAGTAAACTGTCAAACTGTTTTACTGCCAATTTAAGGATTAGTCCCAGAAGCAAGCCTGGAATTGGCATTATATAGTGGTTTTGCTATGCAGTATTAGAAATATATGCGAAGAGCATTAGCGATATGCGAAGAAAAACTCTTTTATGGAAATACAGGAGAGAGATATACTCGTACTATATAGTGTAAAATTCGGAATCATTACCATTTCCTGATACCAGAAATCTGAAATTTTGCTAAAATTGCTACAGAATAAAACGAATGAAACTTTCCAGCATTCTATATAGGTCACTAACATTATTTATTTAGTTAGTTAAGAAGCCCATTTTTAACCCAAGTAATAGGAATTGTCCATACATTCTTTAACATCCTCCAAATCATTTTAGGGGGGTAGTTTTGAAAAACAAACAATGATAACATTTGTTATTTACTTCGATTACTATTTGTGCTAAGTTATACAACTTATACATAAGTATAAATAAAATAAAATCCCCCTTTCCACACCTTTATAGGTCAAATTTCCAAAAATCCACCGTAGGCACGGGCCTACGGTTGCTATGGCTGACAGCCCGTGCTTGTGGACTGCGCGCAATAGGCAGCTCTCCGTCCTATAATGATCAGGCCCAGGTTGAGGTTGAGAGTAGTCTAATCTAAGGCGATTCCAGCCAGAACTTATTTGAGTTCTCATTCCAAAAATAGGTGTAAGTTTTTGATACCTTTTATTCATTAGAAGAATTTAGTGATGTCGAAACATAGGGCTACTTAAATTATAATTTACTATAAAAACCGTTAGTTGTAATTTATTTTATCTCCACTGCTCTCAAAACGGTGAAGGAAAACATCGTGAGGAAACCAGCATGTCTTAGAACCAAAAATTCGTAGACATGTGACATTCACCAACCCGTACTGGATCCGCGTGGTGGATTACGGCCCATTCCCTCTCTTAGAGGGGAGGCCCGAGTCTCAGCAGTGGGAACATTAAAAGGCTGATTATGCTTATGCTTATATAAAAACCAATCAACAGTTTAATAACTTCAATAATAGATAGTTTTAATAGAAAAAGTTTGTTCAAAACGCTATAACCGTTTGTCAAATGTGCAATACTGGTCCGTTTCTAAAGTATTTGTGTAATTGTACTGGGGAACCTAAAAGTATGGATAAGATGTAGAATACTAAATACAGTGGTAAAATATATCTGAAAAAAGATGAACTGCAGTTAACGCAAGTTTATTTAGAAATAAATAAAGTTGCTAAATATTATTTTTTAAATAAAATTGCTTTAAATTTCACCGGGACACCATGGCGCCCCAACTGGTCGCGCCGCCATGGTGTCCCATTGGTGGGGGCGTCACTGGCGGCCAGACTGGCGTCTGAGCTGGTCATGCCACCAAATTTGGTTGCGCAACCAAACGAACACCTATATACACCCGGAGCTATATACATTTTGTTGGTAGCAGCGACTGATGTTGCGCCGCCATGGTGTCCTGGTAAAATATAGCCCTTACTCCAACTTGCCAAAATATTCATGTTGTCAATATTTAGACATTGTGTAGGTATGAGCTACACACAAGGTGCGTATTTGAGACGGGTCAGTAAGGGCATGTACCTTAACCTGTGCCTTAAGTAGCCTTTTATACGCCCTGTGGAAGCTTTTATAATTGAGCCCCTCAAAAAAAGTTTTAATCTTACCCAGCTTGGACAAAAAAAAAACACCTAAAAATAGCGAAAAAAAAAATTGTTGCCCATACATTTATCTTTGCATACCTCGACGAATTAATGTACTAAACAATGATTATTTTCTTGTATTTGTATGAAACCTCTGTTCGATGCTAAAGTTGTTAAAAAATAAAAGGCCCGTTTTGACATTTGTATTTTGACTACCTAGCGGCTTGTCAGGTGTAGTGTAGCTACTACTAAAATAGCTATAAAAAACTTTTAGTAAAAAAAAACACTGTAAAGTGCAAAATAACTTTAATTTCGGAAGTCGGTGTTTCTATAATAGTTTTGTCTCTTCGTTATTTAACACCGACTTCCGAAATTAAAGTTATTTTGCATTTTTCAGTGTTTTTTTTTACTTTGAAGTCGGTTGTATTTTTTTGTAAAAAGTTTTTTATTTTACACTTTTTAGTTATGGTACCACCACTAAAAAGTACCTCTCAGCCAAACTTAAATACCTTATAGCCAGAGTGCATCTCATGACAATTCTAATATTCCCAAACACGGTTAGATTACATTAATTTATTACAGAGTTCCGGTGCCTAACTTCAGGTTTCATCATCGGATCAGTTCGATATATTCCCCCTCTACTTTCAGTCATCGACTACACGTATAAACAAAGCGATTTTACTTGTTACGACGGTTCTGCTGTGATCCTATGAGGAGTTCTGTTCCATATCTTCGAAGTTCATGATCAGATCATAAAAATATTTCTATGGGACCAACTCGGAAGCATAACCTTTCAATCAAAAATTTTTTTTCAAAATCGGTCCACAATTGACCGAGAAATCGGTGAACATACATAAAAAAAGAAAAAGAAAACATACATTCAACCGAACATATAACCTCCTCCTTTTTGAAGTCGGTTAAAAATAGCTACTACTACACCGGACCCCTAATTATTATTTTATTGTTTCTTTCAGTTTCGTTCTAAGTTACATTCTAGGGTTTTTCTCAAATCTCAAAAGAGGCCTTTTATTTTTTAACGAGCATAGAACGTGCGAAACGAACTCGATTTTTTTTACTATTTATGAATTTTTTAAAATAAACAAGGATGTAAGAGCGAAACAAGCTAGCTTAAAACCATCTACCCACTCTGCACCTTCCCTAGGATAGGTTCAATTTTGTTATGATAGATTTTAAGCGACAGGGCCTACTGGCTAGAGAAGAACAGGTTGTCCTAAGAAAATAACCATGTCAGGTTGCTATACTTGTAGTCATGGGTGCTTGATACCCACAATACACCTCTTGTGGTTGCTGGAGCCCCCGAACGTCCACGTAGTCAGCACTCCTGGTAGGGCGAGTCTACATCCGCCTTATTAGGTACACTAACCGATATATGTTCTTTTATGGTTACTAACTGCCAAGAATAATACAAAACATGGTTCTGGTTTATCATTTCTGCGCACCTCCAGGTTCTGCGCCCTGTGTCTGCTATTTACGACACTGACCTTAATCGTTAAGGAAGTATTATAAAATCAATATTTTTTTTTAAAGATTAAGTTTGGATTTTCTTGCCGGTTCTTCTCCATAGGAATCGACCAATTAGAACTGCGCACTAGCTTCTGACGGTTCACAAGTGCCCAAACTCAAAATCATTTTATTTTACATATGCCTAATATGTGAAATAAAATGATTTTGAGTTTGAATTTGATTTAAGAATCTTAGCATAGCTTGTCCTATTCATACTCACAGCGTCTGTCGAAGGCAACGACCAGGGATATTTCTTTATCACGAGAAACTTTATCTTCCAATACAGACCGACCAAGGGAGTTACCGTCGCCCCAGGAGTTATTAGTTTTCGTTGCAGCAGCTGTTTGAGTTTAGCGTTATCTCCTGCCTCGTCTGTCAGACTCGGGGTCGGGGGGATGTTTCAATTAGAGATATAGGTGGGGATTTAGATGTTATCGTCAATTTAAGGTTAAGGGGTGCTTGACAGGTTCAAAAAAATATTAATACAAAATATATAGGTCTTTTTATCTATGAAATTGCCGTTTTTTAAAACGGGTTGCTTTGAAGTGTATAGTAAAGTGAAGTAGTAGTGTGTGTAAGTGTTGTATAGAATAAAATCTTTGGATTGACTTGGAATTATAAAATTAAATAAACTTTATATTAAAGGTACGTTATTTTTTTTTCCAAAAGAGGTATTTATCGGTTTCTTTGTGTTTTGTAATTCCTGTAATATTGCAGTGCTTACAACCATTTTTGTATGACATCTAACTCGCATTTTTTTTTGTAATATGAGTTCTACCGTGGAAACAATATGTCTCAAGCAGTATGCAATATTGATGATGTATATGGGCTTAAAACTGCTAATGAATGGGATGTCTATTTTTGTTTAAATCACTTTCACGTGGGCAATTTTATCTCACGAATAGGTAACTTTTCTTCTCAGGGCGGCTACAAAACAAAATTTCCAAAACGAAAGCTATTAAACCAAAAACACAGAGTTCTTTTGTTAGAAAAAGTCTATAGATAATAGATATACGTTATTGATATTGCTTGCCCTTTGGAATGCATAGTTTCTACATTGGAACTCATAATATGAATAAACGTTTTTTTTTTATTAGCTTCCATGGTTATAATGTACTGCGATATTACAGAAAATACAAAACACAAAGAAACCAATACATAACTTCGAAAAAAAAAGTATCTTTAATATAAAGTTTATTTGAACTATAATTCCAAGTCAATCCAAAGATACCACTTCAAAGTAATCCGTTTTAAAAAACGACAATTTCATAGTTAAAGACCTATTTGTAGTTTCTATTTGTAGTTTGGAAAATTAGCCTTTGTTATATTTAAATGGTTCTTTTTTTTTCTTTTTATACTAGAATAAATATAAAGAATAGAACCTAATCTTATGACATCTTAGCTTTGTGTATAAACAAATTAATTGTATCCTAGTAAACTGTCAAACTGTTTTACTGCCAATTTAAGGATTAGTCCCAGAAGCAAGCCTGGAATTGGCATTATATAGTGGTTTTGCTATGCAGTATTAGAAATATATGCGAAGAGCATTAGCGATATGCGAAGAAAAACTCTTTTATGGAAATACAGGAGAGAGATATACTCGTACTATATAGTGTAAAATTCGGAATCATTACCATTTCCTGATACCAGAAATCTGAAATTTTGCTAAAATTGCTACAGAATAAAACGAATGAAACTTTCCAGCATTCTATATAGGTCACTAACATTATTTATTTAGTTAGTTAAGAAGCCCATTTTTAACCCAAGTAATAGGAATTGTCCATACATTCTTTAACATCCTCCAAATCATTTTAGGGGGGTAGTTTTGAAAAACAAACAATGATAACATTTGTTATTTACTTCGATTACTATTTGTGCTAAGTTATACAACTTATACATAAGTATAAATAAAATAAAATCCCCCTTTCCACACCTTTATAGGTCAAATTTCCAAAAATCCACCGTAGGCACGGGCCTACGGTTGCTATGGCTGACAGCCCGTGCTTGTGGACTGCGCGCAATAGGCAGCTCTCCGTCCTATAATGATCAGGCCCAGGTTGAGGTTGAGAGTAGTCTAATCTAAGGCGATTCCAGCCAGAACTTATTTGAGTTCTCATTCCAAAAATAGGTGTAAGTTTTTGATACCTTTTATTCATTAGAAGAATTTAGTGATGTCGAAACATAGGGCTACTTAAATTATAATTTACTATAAAAACCGTTAGTTGTAATTTATTTTATCTCCACTGCTCTCAAAACGGTGAAGGAAAACATCGTGAGGAAACCAGCATGTCTTAGAACCAAAAATTCGTAGACATGTGACATTCACCAACCCGTACTGGATCCGCGTGGTGGATTACGGCCCATTCCCTCTCTTAGAGGGGAGGCCCGAGTCTCAGCAGTGGGAACATTAAAAGGCTGATTATGCTTATGCTTATATAAAAACCAATCAACAGTTTAATAACTTCAATAATAGATAGTTTTAATAGAAAAAGTTTGTTCAAAACGCTATAACCGTTTGTCAAATGTGCAATACTGGTCCGTTTCTAAAGTATTTGTGTAATTGTACTGGGGAACCTAAAAGTATGGATAAGATGTAGAATACTAAATACAGTGGTAAAATATATCTGAAAAAAGATGAACTGCAGTTAACGCAAGTTTATTTAGAAATAAATAAAGTTGCTAAATATTATTTTTTAAATAAAATTGCTTTAAATTTCACCGGGACACCATGGCGCCCCAACTGGTCGCGCCGCCATGGTGTCCCATTGGTGGGGGCGTCACTGGCGGCCAGACTGGCGTCTGAGCTGGTCATGCCACCAAATTTGGTTGCGCAACCAAACGAACACCTATATACACCCGGAGCTATATACATTTTGTTGGTAGCAGCGACTGATGTTGCGCCGCCATGGTGTCCTGGTAAAATATAGCCCTTACTCCAACTTGCCAAAATATTCATGTTGTCAATATTTAGACATTGTGTAGGTATGAGCTACACACAAGGTGCGTATTTGAGACGGGTCAGTAAGGGCATGTACCTTAACCTGTGCCTTAAGTAGCCTTTTATACGCCCTGTGGAAGCTTTTATAATTGAGCCCCTCAAAAAAAGTTTTAATCTTACCCAGCTTGGACAAAAAAAAAACACCTAAAAATAGCGAAAAAAAAAATTGTTGCCCATACATTTATCTTTGCATACCTCGACGAATTAATGTACTAAACAATGATTATTTTCTTGTATTTGTATGAAACCTCTGTTCGATGCTAAAGTTGTTAAAAAATAAAAGGCCCGTTTTGACATTTGTATTTTGACTACCTAGCGGCTTGTCAGGTGTAGTGTAGCTACTACTAAAATAGCTATAAAAAACTTTTAGTAAAAAAAAACACTGTAAAGTGCAAAATAACTTTAATTTCGGAAGTCGGTGTTTCTATAATAGTTTTGTCTCTTCGTTATTTAACACCGACTTCCGAAATTAAAGTTATTTTGCATTTTTCAGTGTTTTTTTTTACTTTGAAGTCGGTTGTATTTTTTTGTAAAAAGTTTTTTATTTTACACTTTTTAGTTATGGTACCACCACTAAAAAGTACCTCTCAGCCAAACTTAAATACCTTATAGCCAGAGTGCATCTCATGACAATTCTAATATTCCCAAACACGGTTAGATTACATTAATTTATTACAGAGTTCCGGTGCCTAACTTCAGGTTTCATCATCGGATCAGTTCGATATATTCCCCCTCTACTTTCAGTCATCGACTACACGTATAAACAAAGCGATTTTACTTGTTACGACGGTTCTGCTGTGATCCTATGAGGAGTTCTGTTCCATATCTTCGAAGTTCATGATCAGATCATAAAAATATTTCTATGGGACCAACTCGGAAGCATAACCTTTCAATCAAAAATTTTTTTTCAAAATCGGTCCACAATTGACCGAGAAATCGGTGAACATACATAAAAAAAGAAAAAGAAAACATACATTCAACCGAACATATAACCTCCTCCTTTTTGAAGTCGGTTAAAAATAGCTACTACTACACCGGACCCCTAATTATTATTTTATTGTTTCTTTCAGTTTCGTTCTAAGTTACATTCTAGGGTTTTTCTCAAATCTCAAAAGAGGCCTTTTATTTTTTAACGAGCATAGAACGTGCGAAACGAACTCGATTTTTTTTACTATTTATGAATTTTTTAAAATAAACAAGGATGTAAGAGCGAAACAAGCTAGCTTAAAACCATCTACCCACTCTGCACCTTCCCTAGGATAGGTTCAATTTTGTTATGATAGATTTTAAGCGACAGGGCCTACTGGCTAGAGAAGAACAGGTTGTCCTAAGAAAATAACCATGTCAGGTTGCTATACTTGTAGTCATGGGTGCTTGATACCCACAATACACCTCTTGTGGTTGCTGGAGCCCCCGAACGTCCACGTAGTCAGCACTCCTGGTAGGGCGAGTCTACATCCGCCTTATTAGGTACACTAACCGATATATGTTCTTTTATGGTTACTAACTGCCAAGAATAATACAAAACATGGTTCTGGTTTATCATTTCTGCGCACCTCCAGGTTCTGCGCCCTGTGTCTGCTATTTACGACACTGACCTTAATCGTTAAGGAAGTATTATAAAATCAATATTTTTTTTTAAAGATTAAGTTTGGATTTTCTTGCCGGTTCTTCTCCATAGGAATCGACCAATTAGAACTGCGCACTAGCTTCTGACGGTTCACAAGTGCCCAAACTCAAAATCATTTTATTTTACATATGCCTAATATGTGAAATAAAATGATTTTGAGTTTGAATTTGATTTAAGAATCTTAGCATAGCTTGTCCTATTCATACTCACAGCGTCTGTCGAAGGCAACGACCAGGGATATTTCTTTATCACGAGAAACTTTATCTTCCAATACAGACCGACCAAGGGAGTTACCGTCGCCCCAGGAGTTATTAGTTTTCGTTGCAGCAGCTGTTTGAGTTTAGCGTTATCTCCTGCCTCGTCTGTCAGACTCGGGGTCGGGGGGATGTTTCAATTAGAGATATAGGTGGGGATTTAGATGTTATCGTCAATTTAAGGTTAAGGGGTGCTTGACAGGTTCAAAAAAATATTAATACAAAATATATAGGTCTTTTTATCTATGAAATTGCCGTTTTTTAAAACGGGTTGCTTTGAAGTGTATAGTAAAGTGAAGTAGTAGTGTGTGTAAGTGTTGTATAGAATAAAATCTTTGGATTGACTTGGAATTATAAAATTAAATAAACTTTATATTAAAGGTACGTTATTTTTTTTTCCAAAAGAGGTATTTATCGGTTTCTTTGTGTTTTGTAATTCCTGTAATATTGCAGTACTTACAACCATTTTTGTATGACATCTAACTCGCATTTTTTTTTGTAATATGAGTTCTACCGTGGAAACAATATGTCTCAAGCAGTATGCAATATTGATGATGTATATGGGCTTAAAACTGCTAATGAATGGGATGTCTATTTTTGTTTAAATCACTTTCACGTGGGCAATTTTATCTCACGAATAGGTAACTTTTCTTCTCAGGGCGGCTACAAAACAAAATTTCCAAAACGAAAGCTATTAAACCAAAAACACAGAGTTCTTTTGTTAGAAAAAGTCTATAGATAGTAGATATACGTTATTGATATTGCTTGCCCTTTGGAATGCATAGTTTCTACATTGGAACTCATAATATGAAAAAACGTTTTTTTTTTATTAGCTTCCATGGTTATAATGTACTGCGATATTACAGAAAATACAAAACACAAAGAAACCAATACATAACTTCGAAAAAAAAAGTATCTTTAATATAAAGTTTATTTGAACTATAATTCCAAGTCAATCCAAAGATACCACTTCAAAGTAATCCGTTTTAAAAAACGACAATTTCATAGTTAAAGACCTATTTGTAGTTTCTATTTGTAGTTTGGAAAATTAGCCTTTGTTATATTTAAATGGTTCTTTTTTTTTCTTTTTATACTAGAATAAATATAAAGAATAGAACCTAATCTTATGACATCTTAGCTTTGTGTATAAACAAATTAATTGTATCCTAGTAAACTGTCAAACTGTTTTACTGCCAATTTAAGGATTAGTCCCAGAAGCAAGCCTGGAATTGGCATTATATAGTGGTTTTGCTATGCAGTATTAGAAATATATGCGAAGAGCATTAGCGATATGCGAAGAAAAACTCTTTTATGGAAATACAGGAGAGAGATATACTCGTACTATATAGTGTAAAATTCGGAATCATTACCATTTCCTGATACCAGAAATCTGAAATTTTGCTAAAATTGCTACAGAATAAAACGAATGAAACTTTCCAGCATTCTATATAGGTCACTAACATTATTTATTTAGTTAGTTAAGAAGCCCATTTTTAACCCAAGTAATAGGAATTGTCCATACATTCTTTAACATCCTCCAAATCATTTTAGGGGGGTAGTTTTGAAAAACAAACAATGATAACATTTGTTATTTACTTCGATTACTATTTGTGCTAAGTTATACAACTTATACATAAGTATAAATAAAATAAAATCCCCCTTTCCACAACTTTATAGGTCAAATTTCCAAAAATCCTTTCTTGGTGCTCACCCCATTTATAACGACCGATCGTTATAAAGATCAAAAAAAAATACTGGGAAATACCCTCAATTTAAAAATAATAACGAGCGGATAACTTTTGCTTATTGTAGGTATACCAATCGTCGCAGTGATCGTTTGACAGTGTTTCAGTGCATAGAAAATTATCATAAGATCATAATTTTGAAGTGATTTTGTATTTTTTTTATCATATTAGCGTAATCAACTTTCAATATGTCTTCAAAACGGTAAGTGTTTACAAATAAACTTGTAATTGAAATTTATTTTATGCACGTTTTTTATAAATTTATAAACTGTCTAACAAAATTGTGAATTAAAATTTGATCTCGTCATATCTTTTATAAAATACAAATGATATTATATTTGATGATCGTTTTAACGATCGGTCGTTATTTGGGGATGTATTTTTTTCTTTCAGACCTAGGAATACTAATAAACCATTGTCTCTCAAAGAAATCGTTGGCGAATTGGAACAATTAGATGATGATGCCCCATTTCCAAGAAATTTAACTATTTTACCACCAGATAACGCGAATGCGGATGAAGATTCTGGTGATGAGGAGTTTGTAACTCTGAACAATCTTCCACGTTTGTAGAGAGGTTGAATCTAGGTTGTATATATGTAGAATCTTTACTATACGTTAATTTTTTTTTCTATCTAGGTTCTCAGCTAAGAGCTCCTGCTGAGATAGAATACATGTGTTCCGAAAGTGACGAGGACAGTGTACCCTTCTCTTCTTTAGCAAAAAGAAGTCGTACCAGTGGTACGACTTCTTTTTGCTTTTCTTTTTGCTTACCTTACCTTACACAATTAGGGGTTCTTCAGTGGTACGGTACCACTGAAGAACCCCTAATTGTGTAAGGTCGCCAACCTGAGCCATCTACATCTAATTCAGCTCCAGTTATTAGCAGCACGTCAGCAGTTCTTTTTGCTGATACAATCGTACCAAAAAATCAAAATTATACCTGGAGAATTCGCCATAATCCTCACGACCGACCACAATGGCAAGAAAACTATGGTCCAAGACACCTTCACACGCCCAATATTACTTTGAATGTATGTTTGATGACTCTGTTATCGAATTATTGGTCAAATATATAAATATTTACGCGATTCAAAAGAACAAAGTGGGCAATGTGACAACGAGTGAAATGAAGTGTTTCCTTGCTATACTTCTTTACAGTGGATATATCGTAGTTCCCTGAAGATACATGTACTGGGAAAAATCATCAGACACTGATTTTAGTATTATATATAACGCCATGTCGAGGGGTAGATTTACATTTATCATGACTCACCTCCACTGTTGTGACAATGCTCAGATAACTACTGAAAGTGAATTTGCAAAGTTGAGACCGCTTTTCAATATCCTAAACAAAATATTCCTGAATATGGGTCCTTTAGAAGAAATGTACAGCATAGACGAGGCTATGGTACCTTATTATGGAGGACACAGCTATAAATAATTTTTACGTGGAAAACCGATTAGACGGGTATATAAGTTCTGGGTTGGAGCGACTAGATTGAGATACGTACTATGGTTTGATCCGTACCAAGGCCATGCAGCAATTATTGAGCTGGTGTGATTTTGCGTTTTGCTGATCATTTACAATTTCGTCACCCAGGTGTGCCTTGTCACTTATTCTTTGACAATTTATTTTCTTCTATTCCACTCTTCCACGAATTGAGTAACAGAGGGCTCAAAGCCACTGGAAAAATTTGCGAGGACCGTACCAAAAAGTGTCCTTTGATTCATTTAGATAATAAAGCCTTTCTCATGGTAATAACTGTGTTTCTTTAATTTAAAACAGGATACAATCGATTAAGTGGCAGTTATGAGCGTTAACCTACCTGCCTATTACTACTGATCGTTAAAACGATCCGCATTTTCCAAGCTTTCCTGAAAACTCTGTTTTTTTAGTATTTTTCCATGTTTACCATATGCATCAAGGTAACAATACTAAAAAAATACTGTGATTCGAGGTAAAAAAAAGTTTCAGTAACAACTGGGTAAAAGCAAGCCTCGTAAAAAAAAAATACGTTCCTAGTCCTAGTAGTTTTGTATATATAGAACGATAGAACGTTCTTATAATGCGAAGAAATCTAAATATCCTCCTCTAGCATAGTTCTAAATAGTCATTTGCTCTTTCAGTGGGCGTCTGTCTTTGTAAACGCAACCGGACACCGAGAGACCGTTTACGAAGTGCGCTCCACTTCGCTCCGAGTGCTGAACTAATAAACCGTCGGGGAAAACGGGACTAGTGGACTCATTTAACAAAATTATAGTGTTGTATATCATTTTAAAAAAACAGGTGATTTTTTATTCATTAGACATAGTTTTTAAAAAACCGTAGTAGGAATATTTTAAAATAAAAATTAAATAAGTGTTTTGTTACTGTTTATTTAGATGTGTTAAATTCTTAATTGCTGGTATTTTATTTGAAATGGATAAAAATCTAGTTCTAGTTAGTCTATTGTGTCCTACTGCTGGGCAAAGGCCTCTCTCTCCCTTTTCCATACACGTCTGTCTTTGACGATAAGCTACTTGGGAAAAAGGCTAGGAGATGATGACAAAAATAAATAAATAATGGACCACGAAAATAATGGAAATGGGCCTCATCAGAAGGCACCTAAAGGCTAATGGGCCTCATCAGGAGGCACCTAAAGGTTAATGAGCCTCATCAGAAGGCACCTAAAGGCTAATGGAAAGGGCTCGGAGTTTCCTTGCGTGATCGCATCAGAAATGAAGATATCCGCAGGAGAAACAAGGTTACAGACATATAATAATAATAACCCGATCTCCCGGGAGAATTCTTGTTCTTCGTCTTCGGCTTGCCTTTATTGGCCAGCTGTAGTAAACACTGATGAGGAACAGAGCTCCCACCTCTCTTTTGCCTTTATTGGCTGGTTTTAGTGGAGATTCGCAAGAGCAAACGTGCTCGGGAGAAGGATGTATTTAATCCAGTAAGGTGCTGGTAGGGATCACGACCGTACTTCCGGGATTGTCCTGATAGCCGTGATATACCTCTCCACTCCTTAAGCACCTAAGGATATGTTTCCCTCTTGTTGCTATGTCACTTCGTGCTAGTGACCATTTTTGTGGGCCCATATATTGAGTGTGCAAGTCACCCTCTGCCTTTTATCGATGGATATAATAACATTGTTCAGGCAGGGGCCATAGTCTTAACATAGTTCCAGGTTACTAGTCCACTTAAGACTCCAAAAGCCATAGCCCTATTATTTTTGTTTTCCATATGTCGCAATAGTTTTTCACCAACAGGGGGTTGTCCTTGGGTGCACTAGCAAAGCGCGTACAGGGATAATCGTCGGTTGGTATAACGTTCCATTAAAATTTTCTAAAGGGTCTCTGCGAATTGGCTTCGGCCCCTTGTATGCCTTCCAAAGGTCCAGGACCTCAGGGTCCTAAGATTTGTAAATACATAAAAATATAAATAATAATAACCTAGGTATTGTATAGAATACCGGATTATACAGATGGCCGGTAACATATATATGGTTTAATAGTATATCTGTGAGCAGGGAAGGAGGTGACGTAATTTTAGGGTTAGGAATAGGTTTGAAGGCGTGAGTACTTGTAAGCAAATTATATTATGTTACTTATAACAGGAAGAATTTTAAATTTCATGTTAATTTTATTATGTATAAGTCCTCTGGTCCTATTTCCGGGTGCTTATAAAAAAAAAAATAACCATAGCCTTCTAACCTAACCAGCCCGTGTCGGGGTACCCTAAAATTACGTCAATTCTTTCCCTGCTTTCGTATTTTACACACATTGATTTTAAATAATAGAACATGTTTCATTTGCCCGTCATTTTATAGGCAGGTCGGTTAACATTGATACATATTGACCAAAATCTATTTATTTTACACATTGCCGGTGGACCAGCAGGTACTCTATACAATCCCTAGGAATTGTATAGGTACGTTAACTAGGTAAAGTATGTAATGGAAAATAATATTCATATTGATTTATACATTGCCTGGATGCCTCAGGTATTCTATACATTGCCTAGGTATTGTATAAAATACCTGAATGATACAGATTGCCGGTAACATATCTATTCTTGTATTCGCCTTCTCTCTCTTTTTTTTTATTGCACTTACCACTATTTTCCTCTGCAACACCCAAAGGTTGACGGTAGAAAATGTCTAAGGCATTAAGTCCGTCTCTGTACTTTTGTATGCATAAAGCATTTAATAAATAAATCAGCCTGCAATTAAATTGTATTCAATCATCATCACTATCATTTCAGCAGAAACACGTCCACTGCTAGGCCTCCTCCAAGTATTGCCGCAATCACCAGTCTTGTGCGTTTCGCATCCATCGGATTCCCGCGACCCTCACCAGGTCATCGTCCAACTTGTAGGACACAATACTGTAACTTTGTCCAATAATCACGAACCACAGTACTTAATCGAATGACGTTTGCTATAACCGTCTACTTACTCAGATTTTTTTCTTCCTTTTGGCTTCACATTGTTTGTGCGTTTAACCAATGTTAACTATGAAAGTTTTTGGTACACGATACAGAGCCACTTTGTTTTCAATTAGACTACAGTAACACATTCTTATATTTTTAGTATTTGGCAGCAGATGAGTAGAGTAAGCCTTCTCGGAAAGTTTCGTTGAGGTATTCAATACTACAATAAAGTCTTCAGCTCTATTATACCGAGATCGCACTGTTTTAATGATTCCACATAATGTCCAATTTTGTAGACACTTGAGATAAAAAACAAAACCTATTCTGCATCACAATATCCACTAGAAATAGATTTGCGAATAATTAAAACAGCCACTAAACTGTACTCGACAAAATCCTGCCTAAAAGTCAAATACAACTGAGAAAATAGACAGTACTAGGCTTGGCTACTTCTGTCTATTTACTCAGTTGTATTTTTTTTCGCAAAAATTACACGTTACATTATCATAATCAAGTCACACACGACTACCATTTTCTCTAACTCCAACAAAAACAAAAGACGACGAGAAAATCAATTCAAATATTATGATAGCAAAAAAAAACTTATATCGAAATGATACGCCCTTAGATATCTATTTGGACACGTGTGGAATAACACAAGTGTGCCCTGAAAAAACTTTTCCTATCTTTTGTAACACATACTTTTTCTTTTTTTCTTTTTGCTCTTCGATGTGTTTGGAAAAGTTTTGCTCTAAATTTAGTGTACTATTGTCGATTTTATCGAGTTTTTGAAAGTTGGCATCTGAATAAAAAAAGTTGAGGGAAATTTGTAATCAAAGTTGTCAAGACGAACCCAATACTACATTGTTATCTCCGAAGATTTTGTATGAAGATAATTTGTGACGGCGAAGTTACTTTTTAAGAGTTTTTATATTTAGTTGTGTATGTAGGTGTGATTTTAATGTAATTTTATGTAGGTTTAACAAAATAAAGTTACTAAATATTGTGGCGTCTAAGAAGGTCATATACTCGTTGGCTTGCATACTGGCATCGTAATTTTATGGTAAGAAAAGCATAGTTGTAGATATTCGAAACATAGATTGATTAGAGATTATCAAATAAGAAAAGACTAAGCAAATGATATATTTTTTATAAATAATGTAACGAAAAGTGCTTATAATATAATAATAGTAAATTGAACTAGAAGCCTTTTAATTGCGTCTCCTCTATCACAAATGGTGGAGGCGCCGCCGCCGGGAAAAAATTTATATTTCAGATATAGGTAGCTGACAGTTCGAGGAAAAGTACATCACCTACAAAGACATTAAATATATACTACCAAATCACCTATTACCTCTCAAAGGCCAAGTGAGATAATAAGTGCAGCTGGCGCAGCAGGCAAGGAATAGACGCCTGGAACTATATAAGCTAAGAGTTCCGTACCTCAAATAGAAAAAAGGGAACCCTTAGATGATCACTATGTTGTTCGTTCGTCTGTCTGTCTGTCTATCAAGACCCTTTATCTCGGGAACGCGTGGAGGTAGCGAGTTGAAATTAAAACCATATAGTCAAGTCTGCGGTCCTTTGAAGCTGTGAAAAAATGTCGCAAAAGACACTGTCAAGAAAATCAAAATTTATAGGCCCATAATCTTGAAATTTGACATAAAGCAAGGTCTTATAGCACAGGTATAGGAATAAATATGATCTTCGAAATTCAATTCGGGAATTGAACTATTTACATAGGTAAGTCTGTACGGAACCCCCAGTGCGTGAGTCTGACTCACAATTGCCCAGTTTTTTTTAATATCATCTGAATATTTGTAAAAGGAGAGATGATGTTCTCAGGCGTAGACGAAGTGTGCTTCGAAGAATTTATACGTATGACTTACAGATATTTTTATAAACACAGCGTGATACTACTCTCTATCTTAGCTAGAAGTTTGAATACATTCCATATTTTAATCAATTTTTCAAGAATTTTCAGCTATCTACCTTAATCTTTTAAAACAATCACAGTATATCCATTTTCAGCATAAAATATTAAGCCTAGGGAATAAAGCTCCTTTAATACCTTAACCATTTTTTATGACCTTCCTATTCATACGTGTGAAGTGTGCTTTAAGAATAACACTCCAACATAGAGCTCGGAATCATCAGAAAGAATTTTTGCACGCCATAATCGTGGCAGTAAGTTCTGTCTTTGAGGAGTGATTGCACTACTGCGTCACTACTTTCCGCCTGACGCAAGTTCTCACCAGATATGGATGTTTTCGGTGGATTTGGGTGGAAGTCCCTTCTTTAAGGAGCGGCTTGAAAGACTTCACGGTGTCCTCACCTTCCGCGTAACGCAGATCCTTACCGGACATGGTTAGTACGGGAGGTTCTTGCACCGGATTCGTGCGGAAGAAACGCCCGGGCCAAGCCGGCGTCGTCAATGGCGCGTAGCGTTCCATGCTCTCAAAGAACTGTCAGCAAAACCGTAGTAGCCCAGCCGGGTCGAAGCCTACTGGAGCCATGGGTTTGCTTCTAAAAGGGAAACTCAGGGTCCTGGAACGCAGGGCAAAGAAGGCACATAGGCATGGGTTTTAGTCAGTAAAATCTGACACGTCCTCCTGCTTCGCCCTCTAGGGTGGGAGCAGTCATTGGATGATTTCCCACTTAAAAAAAAAAACACATACGTACAAAATGAGTGTATAGGGGAAGTTTGAAAGTGGCGCCAGTGACTGAAAAGTTGAAAGGGAATCGTTTGTCTTGGTATGGTCATGTGAAGAGGAGGGATGAAACGCATGTTACTAAAAGAGTTATGAGTTTACATGTGGATGGATGGAGAGGGAGAGGGAGACCAAAGAAAAGATGGATGGATTGTGTGAAGAGTGATATGAAAGAAAAGGAAGTTAGTGATAGTATGACGAGTGACAGGGCAGATTGGAAGAAAAAAACATGTTGCGCCGACCCCAAATAACACGGGACAAGGGCAGGAAGATGATGATGATGATGATGATACGTACAAACTTTTTCCTTTATAATATTAGTATGATTGAAAACTGAAAATGTATAACTTAAGTACTTAGTTCAATAGTGAAGCTAACTCCTAATGTAGATGGGCTAATAAAACAAAATATACAGCGACTGGATTGTATGGAATGTTGTGATAAAACTTAGCAGCGGCCGCAGTGGTTTCGCCGTACTCTGTAATCTCTGTAGACAGACTTATTATATTTCTGCCCGCGTCTCAGTGAAGATACAAACTTCTGGACGGGCGCAGAATAATATGGCTTATAATAAGGCATTAGAGAGGGTTTAGAAATTTGCGGAGTGGAGCAATGGGTTTCCATAAAGTTAAACGTATCTTTTTCAGTTTGATTTCATTTTTTGGGTTCCGTACGTCCGTATGAAAAACGAAAGCCTTATAGGATCACTGGATTCAAATCTACTAGATCAATTCATTAAAAAGGTATGATATATACAGGTATATATATTGAATTTACAAATAAATAAATTGTAATATGACGCACCTCACCAGGTCATCGGTCTCACAATTATGGCGGTAAGTCCCCTCGTAGAAACTGTATACACGTAATACTGTACAAAGGCGGACTTAACGTGTATGTCTTTACGTGTTGCATATCAACGGCTGGCATAACACTGTACACAAGCGGGCTTAATGTGTATGTATTTACGTGTTGTGTTTCAACGGCGGGTGAAACAATATATATTTATTGTTTTATATATTTATTGTTTTGTGAACGATACGGAGCAAGTTAAGTAACTGCTAATAATAAAGTAATTAACCTTTTGACGTGCGTAATTAGAGACACAATAGTAAGACAATGGCTTGCGGGCGCCGGCTACCGCCTGAGCGTTAATGAATTAAACAAAAAACGGCTATCCGCCAATTATATTAGTAAAAAATTATATACAAAATTCACACAGAACTCCGGATATGACATGATCTTCTTCCATTCGTCCGTGAACAAATCACAGTTAGGGTTCGTGTTCAAGAGATTGTTGAGCACAGAGAGAGTGCGGGGGACAGGGGACTGGGTCCGCACAACAGCAACAACAATATAGCTGGTATCATCATCATCATTTCAGCCGATAGACGTCCACTGTTGGACATAGGCCTCCCCCAAATGTCGCCACAATGAACGGTCCTGTGCGTCTCGCATCCATCGGAATCCTGCAACCCTCACCAGGTCATCGGTCCACCTTGTAGGGGGCCTTCCAACACTGCGTCTTCCGATACGCGGTCGCCACTCCAGAACCTTTCGGCCCCAACGGCCATCTGTTCTACGAGCAATGTGCCCTGCCCATTACCACTTAAGTTTGGCGATTCTTCGTGCTATGTCGGCAACCTTGGTTCTCCTGCGCATATTTTCATTTCTGATTCCATCACGCAAGGAAACTCCGAGCATAGCCCTTTCCATTTCTCTTTTGGTGACTTTGAGCCTTCTGATGAGGCCCGTTGTGAGCGACCACGTTTCGGAACCATATGTCATTACTGGCAACTCGCACTGGTCATAGACTTTCGCCTTGAGACACTGTGGTATATTGGACGAGACGCTGATATATAGGAAGATAAACAGAAACAAAACATGTTTATTTGGTACCCAAATGTGCTGTAGAGCCTCCATCATCGGTACCTGTTCAGAGGGTTTAGAACTAATGGCATAAAAGGGTCTATAAGTCAAGAGTGAATAGGTTAATTCTAGATAAGCGTGTTACGTTGTTGACCCCATTATCGCTTACCACCAGGTGAGATAGTGGTCCAACGCGATCCTATCAATCATAAATATATATAAGATATGAATAAAATAAATATATAGAAGACAAACACAAATTTGAGTTTTAAAATGAAATTCAGGATGGCTGTCAAGTCGATAGGTGCAAGTAACTCTTTGATAAAATTGTAAAAGAATAATTTCGTAGGAATGAATTCTACACGAATCAAACTAATATTATAAAGTTTGTGTTTGTTTGTTTGTTTGCTTCACGCTCGAATGGCTGTACTGATTTCGATAAAACTTGGAACATGGGTAGATCATGTCCTGGGTTACTTTTTATCCCAGGAGTATGTTTTTAGGACAATTTTCTACTGTCACGCAGGCGAAATCGCTGGTAGCAGCCAGTACGAGAATAAGTTTATTGATTTTATTTTATTACTATTAGGAAAACTTACAGCTACTTGTTACAGTAAAAACTAAGAATAAGTAACAAACAGCAATTTACAAGTTTTCACTTATACTAATGTGAGTGACTAAAACTAAGACGACAACAGCATAGGGTTATGCTGTTGTCGTCTTAGTTTTAGTCACTCATACCATACCATACAAAAAAGAAAATACAAATCATTGTTCAATTTGTAACAAAAAAGCGTTCGGCTAAAGTTTTCTTTACTTTTATAACACTGGTTGTAAACAAATCAAGGTCGACATCCTGACATACCGTATTAAAAGTACAACAAGCTAAAAGTTTATATGTATGTGTGTATATTTGTTACTTCTTAATGCTCAAACAGCTAAACAGATTTCGAATACCTAGTACTCGCGTAGACCATGTCCTAAAATAGCACTTGATACTTTTTATCCTGTGAATTTGTATCATAAGGATAAAATGTGCGCTGGCAAAAACTAATAAATAATATTTCTTAACTCTTAACAATACATGAATGAAAGCTTAATAAAGAAAAGTATTTTCTTGTTCAGGAAAATGCTGTCTTAGGAGAAGAAAACTTTTCCAATAGGTACCATTTAAATCTAGATAAAGCTACCTGAGATTGCAATACAATCGGCATTGTATCGCCATTCCTATCTCAGACTACCGCAGCTATTTCATCTATATAGGTACTGTAAACGTTGAATTATTCATTCATATTGATTCAAGCTTCATTGGATCCTATTCTTTGCATTTTTTTGTTACATTTCCATGTTTGATCATTAATATACCCAAATCAGTTAACAATTGAAATTAGTCAATCTTGATAATGAAAATAGCATTTTGAAACTCGTACAACGCAGAGAATGGCCTTAAATATTTGACCCAACAGTAAATAATTAAGAGTATAAAGTATTCCTAATAATTAAGAGAATAACGTATTCCTCTAGCCATGCCAAACTCAAAGTCAATGGTGGGCTAAAAGCATGTTAGACCGTAGACTAAGTGAACCGCAAAACCTAAATCTTAAAGAAGGCAAACTACTGAAAATCTTAACGAAAAAAAAAATACTATTTTAGGACCAATACTAGTATATTTATTAAATTCCCAATAAAAAGGATACTAAAAATAAGTATAAACATTAATATTTTTTGCCAGATATTTAACATGTTTTGTTGTCGAGTATTTGTGTCGTGAATGCACCGACGAAAATAACTTTTACTAACCAAAACCCACTTATGTTCCTATAATTGCACTTTGCGTTCTGGAATTAGGGTTTCCGTTTCAGAAATTCCCCATGGCCATAGAGGCATCGACCTTACTGACCCTTCGGTATGCTGACATCTCTTTGAGGCGCGTGTGGAACACTACGCACCGTCGAGGATTATTATTATTATTATTTCATTCGTAGGTCTTCTTGAAGCGTTGCCACATCGACCGGTCCTGGACTGCCATCCAGCAGATTCTTGTGACCTTCACCAGGTCATCGAATACAGCTTAAGCAAGGCTTTCCCACGCTGCGTCTTCCAACACGGGGTCGCATATAAATTGCCATAAAATTATCTCATCTTGAAACGAGACAAAACTTGCGTAAACATGGTTGTATATGTATCTCTTTAGACTCCGAGATAATGCGACTGCCAAAACTTAGTCCTACTAAACTGCGGTACATTTTAGTTACTAAAACTTGTACCGACTTGAATTGTCGGTCGTTTCTCGCCTGGTTTCACACATTGTACAACTTTCACAGCTGTTATAGAAGACTGCCCGTTACACCGTACCATTACATGATCATACCTGATCGTGCTGGAAACTCAGGTAAATAAAGTATGAGAATATGCCCAGTACAGTGATCCGTGACCGACAAACACCGTCGCCTGCCATATACGGAGCGGAAACCTTGAGCCGGTTATAATCCAAATATAACCGCGTAAGATGACTTTTACGCACGAGTACGGTACGCTGTTGATAATACGTTCTAGTAGGCATTGTAGTCCGTATTGTGTTTTTAATTCCGTGTTTGATACGTAGATACGAGCTAAAATGCTTACGGTACGATATGGTGTAAGCAGCAGGCTCCTTTAAGTTTAAAATGGCTGAGTGTCTTTTTTCTTTTTTTGGTGGGAAATCATACGATGATTTCTTGCGCTCTTGGGCAGACCGAGAGGGCGTGTCAGACTTTTATTGACTAAAACCTACTCCTGTTCCTTCGTTGCCTTTCGTACCAGGGCCGAGTCTTCCTTTCAGAATCAGACCCTTGGCCCCAGTAGGCTTCGACCCTGCTGGGCCCCTACAGTTGCTGACATCTCCTTGAGGCGCGCGTGAAACAGTACGCGCCGTCGACAACTTGGGCTCGGTCCGGACGGTTACCGGATGGTCGGAACGCGAGCTACCCATTGCTCACCGTCCGCAAGCCCGCGCCTACGGTGGCCGCAAATCGGGATCAGAATCCCGGCGGCGGTTGGGGCGTGAGGACCGTTGCCTCATGCGATCGGCCGCCTCCTTTGCTAGCATTACTGCTTCGCAGAAGGAGGCGGTCGCCTGCCACTCCTCCTCGCTCCGGACCATGGCCTGTACCAAGGCCCGGCGCGAAAGATCACCGCCGCCAATCGCCTCCACGAGGACACAGCGTTGCTCTTTCCAAGCGGGGCACACCTCCACCGTGTGCTCCACCGTGTCCTCCGGGCGGTCCACGCAATGGTGACACCCGGGCATTTCTACCGCAGGGATCCGGTGCAGGAACCTCCCAAACTTACCATGTCCGGTGAGGACCTGCGTCATGCGGAAGATATGGACGCCGTGTTGCCTTTCTAGCCACTCCTCAAAGAGGGGACTTACCGCCATAATTATGGCGTGCCCAGCTTGATACGTAGGTACGAGCTAAAATGCCTATAGTACGATATGGTGCAAGCAGCAGGCTCCTTTAAGTTTAAAATGACTGCATAAGCATAAGCATAATCAGCCTTTTAATGTTCCCAAAAACACTAACTTTTAATGTTCGCCCGGGTGTCACCATTACGTGGACCGCCCGGAGGAAACGGTGGAGCACACGGTGGAGGTGTGCCCCGCTTGAGAAGAGCAACGCGGTGTCCTAAAATGACTGAGTATGTCTTTTTTCTTTTTTAGGTGGGAAATCATATAATGACTTCTCCAGCTCTTGGGTGGACCGTGAGGGCGTGTCAGACTTTTACTGACTAAAACCTACTCCTGTTCCTTCTTTGTCTTCGTTACAGGGCCTCGGGGTTCTCTTTCATACAACCCAGGGCCCCAGGAGGCTTCGATCTTGCTGGGACCCTACGGTTCGCTGACATCTATTTGAGGCGCGCGTGGAACTCTACGCGCCGTCGACGACTCGAGCTCGGTCCGAACGGTTACCAGACGGCTGGACGGCGAGCTACCCATTGCTCACCATCCACAAGCCTACGCCTACGGAACATGATCACGGTATGACACGGTGATTACACCGTGTAGCTGCTCATTAGAGCAGGCTTCTTTAGTTTTAAGAAGGCTGGCTGTGTCTTGGAAACTAAATTCGATGTATAACAGTCTCCAAAATTATGTGGCAATTCTACGCGTTGAACGCGGCAGTTTCAGTACAACGGTAATTTCAAATTCGTGTTTTCCGAAATAAAAAATAGCGGTCCATATTATATTTTGTTCATTTATGCGAACAAAAACATATTGCATAATTAATTTTTATCACAAGTTTCTTGCTTGGTCCCAGTGTTATGATCACAGGACACTAATAACAATGTCAACTGTTTGCATGTTTCCTGTGATGGTTTGTGTGTGTTACTCCTTCACGATAAAACATACTGAATGGACTTGGCTGGACTCACGGGTAGAATATGAGGTGGGAAATCATCAAGTGACATTGCCCGGTCTAAGGTGGGGCGAGAGGGCGTGTCATACTGTAGCGACATCTATGGCGCCACATAGGAACTAATCCTGCATCGCGCAATCAAAGTTCTCCGCGCGATTAGAACATATAGAACAGCCCGAAATCATCTATCGGGCAGTAGCCCGCCAGACATAACATCCCGTCTGGTTGGTGGATCCTCCCTTTTCAACGGAGGTATGTGGGGGCTTTACTCTCTGTTCCACATACCCCTAAAATGGTGACCCTCGACAATGAACGTCAGCGCAGCCTTCGTGCAGCTACTACTTCGTGACGTCATCATCACTTCCTCAAGCTTTCGAGCAGCGAGCCATACAGCCAGCACCCACGGCTTTAAAAGGGTATCCTGACCACCAGCATGACTACCTGGTCATACCTCGTCATCACCCTCAGCCTCATCAGCGACCTTGGCGAAGCACACTGCACCTTCGGCCAGTCACATGAAGAGCAATGAAGAACCTCTCCTGGTCGACGCCTGCAATCAAGCCCTACGTCGCACAGCACCGGTCCGACTCACTGGAGCTAGCAGCACTACTCCGACTGACTGGAGCCTGCAGCATCATCCCGACTCACTGGGACATCATCACCCCGACTCACTGGGGCATCATCCCGACTCACTGGAATAGCACAACCCCGACTTACTGGGGCATCACCGCAGACAGTTCCGACTCACCGAGAACTATGCGGCATTCGGTTCCGACCCACTGGAACCAACCTACCACTGGCCTGGCACGCATCAAGAAGCATCAAGAACCATCGATCTCCGATCTCCGGAGGGGAGTGATGTAGCGACATCTATGGCGTCACATAAGAACTAATCCTGCATCGCGCAATCAAAGTTCTCCGCGCGATTAGAACATATAGAACAGCCCGAAATCATCTATCGGGCAGTAGCCCGCCAGACATATCATCCCGTCTGGCCGGAGGATCCTCCCTCTTCAAAGGAGGTTTGCGGGACTTTACACTCTGTTCCGCATACTTCCACAATACTTTTACTGATATAGTCAGTAAAAGTATGTTTCAGTTGCCCTTTGCGTTCTAGGGCCACGGTAACTCTTTAAAAAATGCCCACGGCCCTAGCGGACTATGTTTTGTATTATGTAGACTTGTCCTGGGATTTTAATTTTAAATTGCCGCTTTGGCTTTGTAGTCGCAAGCGCGATTGCTGAGTGTGGGTCCTGGGTTCGATTTTCAGGTTAGGTAAAAAGTGCATTTAGGTTTTTCCATTGGTTCAGCCCGGAGTTTGGAAGTTAATGGTATTATTGTGCTAACGGGTTTTTGTGCTTTTCGAGACACGGGATGTCCGTGCCTCGAAAAGCACAAAAACCCGTTGATCCTGTGTCTGATCTCTCTCCGGTCCTGTTGGATTCAGGAAACAGAGTATCATCAGGAAAAAGAGAGTGTACATGTTTGCGCACAAGCTGTGCACTATAATATCTCCTACTTACTTGGCTAAACTCTGTTGAGATTGGCCACCTTGAACGAAATTCGGTCAGGAGGATTATTATTATTTATATATCCTAGAATAGGGTTTTTTATACTTTTTACCCAGGGAATATGTTCCCTTGAGAAAATTTCCTACATTCACGCGGGCGAAATGGATATCACAATTTAGTTATTCATTTATTTAATTAATTTATACAGAACGGCCGAAGCCAATTACACCATTTAAACACATACAGAAAAAATACAAAACAATAATTAAATTAAAAACAGACAAGTCAACACACACACACACACAGACAGTCAAGTCAGAAGTCACGCAGGACTTTTAGGGAACATACAGTCATACATTCATCTCACAAAATTTCATGGTGAAGAATGGAAGATGATACTGTCAGAATAGTATCATCTTCCATTCTTCACCAAACGTATCAAAATCGGTGTTTTTGTCTAGGAGAGTATTAAGCGCAGAGAGTGTCCGCGGTATGGGTGATTTGGAGTGAGCAACTGTACGACACGTCGGAACTGCCAGGAGCCGATGCTTCCTGCCACGGATGTAGTTGTTTGGCACATACAAATTACAGATAAGGTCTTGTAGGTCAGGAGCATCTATAATTCCCCTGAGTATTTTGAACGCTACAACCATCTGGTCGCGTGACCGTCTAGCTTCTAAGGAATTCATAATGTCGTGTACAATGACGTCTACAGAGATTTGGGCTATGATAAATAATTAAGCTTGTAATTAAGGCTAATTAAGGTTGTATATATATCCGATAATTTATAAGACAAGGGAAGCGTAACTCGTAAGTGCTTAGTACAAATAATGATGCATAGCATAGTCAGCCTTATAATGTTCTCACTGTTGGGACTCAGGCCTCCTCTCTAGGAGAGGAAATGGGCCGTAATCCACCACGCGGGCCCAGTGCGGGTTGGTGGATGTCACATGTCTTCGAATTTTTGGTTCTAGGACATGCCGGTTTCCTCACGATGTTTTCCTTCACCGTTTTGAGAGCAGTGGTGATGAAATAAATTACACAAAGTAATGCGCCTGGCTGGGTTTGAACCCGCGACCTACAACTCGTAAGTCGGAGCCGTTACCACTCGGCCACCACTGCTCAAATAATGATGGCGATGATCGAATATTATTAGATACCTATAAAATTGCCGTTTTTTAAACCGGATACTTTGAATTGGATTGACTGAAGTTCAAATAAACTTTACAATAAAGGCACGTAATTCTTTTTTCGTAATTTGTTTCTTAACAGAGGTGAGATGTCTGTCCTTGAGCGCGCGTGGAACACTATGCGTAGTTGACGACTCGGGCTCTGTCCGGATGGTTACCGGACGGTCGGACGGCGAGCTACCCTTGCTTGTTCGCAAGCCCACAATTAGTTTCTTTGTGTTTTGTATTGTATGAAATCTAAGTAAACTCGTATCGAATATGAGTTCTAATGCGGAAACAATGCATTTGAGATGCATTCGGCATTCGGTATGCAATATTGATGAAGTATACATAGGTACTTAGAACTGCTTATGAATGGGTTGTGTATTTTTGTTTCTATCACTTTCACTTAGGGAATTTTCTTCTCTGGGCAGCTACAGGACAAAATTTCCAAATCGTAAGAGATTAAAACAAACATAGAGTTCGTTTTCAGAAAAAAAACGTAGGTAGGTATAGGTCTTTGATATTGCTTGAACTTTAAAATGGAAAAACACTTTTTCTCTTCTTTCATGGTTATAAATACTGCGATATTTCTGAAAATGCAAAACACTAAGAAACCAATAAAGAAGTAATTTAAGTAACTATTATAATTCTTTTATATTTTTCTTTTATTGTAATTATAGTTGGTATTTTTAAATGTAAATACCTATGTAAAAAATAAAGTTATTTTGAACCAGCTAAAAAAAAATAGAAGTAATTTTGAAAAAAGAATAACGTATATTTTATGTACCTACTTAAATCTTATTTGAACTTTTAATTCAAAGTTTTAATAAACGGCCATTTCATAGGTACCTAAAGACCTATTTAGAACTAAATTGATATCTACAACTGTATCAAACCAATTTCAGCCAGCAGCTCACGCTTACACAATCAATAACACCTAATCAAATGGCTAACAAAGACGACAAACACACTAAACAACAACAGAGTATCCACTGATCAACTGTTTCACTGTTATATACAGCAACTGAGTTACCTGAGTTACTTAGCCACTGTGTTACGAGTACACAGCCACTGAGTTACTGGCAACTAATTTGACAGGACACGGCGTGAATTGGGTTGCGTGTAGGAAATTGCCAATAGGTGCAGTCGATTGGTAACGTTGATTGAACGTAGGTACTGTATATTAGCTTTTGGTAGTATGTTAAATAATTTAATTGTTTTAGATGTTACCCCATTCTAGGAAATGGTCCTGTGTCATGGGATTTTTAAGGTGGGAAATCATTCAACGACTTCTCCCGCTGTAGACCGGGGTGGGAGGGCGTGTGAGACTTTTATTGATTAAAACCCACTCCTGTGTTTCTTCTTTACCTTGCTTCCCAGAACCCCGGGTTTTCCTTTCAAAAACAATCCTATGGCTTCGACCCTGCTGGGCCCCTACGGTTTTGCTGACATCTACAGGACCAGTTATTGTGGTGGCATTTGGTCCCGTTCAGCATGCGAAGCAGGTGTCTGATGATGATGATGACGTTCGGATATGACTATTATATTTATAGAAACATTGCACATTTAATCAAGGATCTGAATGAAAATATGTTTTCCACGATTGGAATAAATTTTGTGAAATATTCGAGTGAGTGATGGAATTACCAAATGCTAACAGAGTGTTCAGGTGTTATCTATCTTTTGTCGTGTTGCCTCTTTATTAAACATTGCATTGGATTGTGTTGGCTGAAACAAAAAGCTTTTAAAGCATGCTCATGATGTCGATTGACGAATCGGGAAAGGCCCTCTTAACTATCACGAATATGTTATTTACTTACCGCGTGATCCATTTATCCATTTGCGAACCTAAACAAGGATGGAGCTATACACCCAATATAGCTCCATCACTTTTTCTCGCTCGCACGCCTGACATTTTAATATTTCATGGTAAGGCTCCTGTTGAAATCCGAACAAATGAAAAATTCAAATATTAGTTTAACGTGTCCATTGTGTAAATTATTATCTTGGTGTTCAATAAACTATAACCAAATAAATAAATTATATAGCTGAGGGGCACCAATTGAAAATCATTGCTGAGTGTCTAACCTTTAGCAAATGCTGAGATAGTAATCCTTTCGGTATTTATTTATTTATTTATGTACACACAGGGGCAGCGGCGAGACGACCTAGATGCCTACCGCAAAGACTGGTTCGAGGTGGCCCAAGAAAAGAATACCTGGAAGAAGTTGGGGGAGGCCTTTGCCCAGCAGTGGGACAGTATAGGCTATTAAAAAAAAAAAAAATGTACACACAAACACTTAAAATCGAAAAGAACAAATACAGATAAAACAGTATAAAGTCCCTGCTTATTTCTAACGAAATTTCTTCCAGCAGACTTGCGACAGGAAAGTTGGATGAGAGATGTAGACGCAGTGTGTATAAATAATATCCCACCAAAAACATTTTGTAAAAAATTAGCCAAGTCTCGATAGAGCTACTTGTTTATCTCTAAAAAGTAATGAAATCTGGACAAAGTCGTGCCAAGTGTAAGGTTCCTTACTGCGATTTCTTTATTATTATAGTTAATGTTGTGTGACTTGGCCGTTGAACAATACGTTTTCCAAGTGGCAATTTTCCATCGTCAATGGGTAGCTGTTCTGGCGACAGATTGGTGCAAAGGTGTCATGGAACACCTGGTTTTGTACCCTTGTGTACCCTTCAACGGCCAAGTTACACAACATTAACTATAATAATAAAGAAATCGCAGTAAGGAACCTTAGACTTGGCACGACTTTGTCCAGATTTCATTACTTTTTAGAGATAAACAAGCAGCTCCATCGAGACTTGGCTAGTTTTTTACAAAATGTTTTTGGTGGGATTTTACTTCTTTTTGTAGAAACGTGGGCATATTGATTTTTGCAATGACAGTCGATTTTTTATGTAACAATAGTAGAAGGGGGCATTACCATATCTCTAATACAGCTGAGACCAGCTGAGGGTTCTTCATCAGACACTTCAGACCTTCGATTTTTGATATCAAATGAAGCGGCCCACCAAGTTGAATATTTTTTGTAAAGGCGGTATGTCGATCTCTAATAGTTTGGTTGGGCTCTTGTGTTTTCTAATCAGGGTCACCAGGTACTCCAGATCTTCGATTATCCTAGTTTTTATAGTTTTTCCTTTATGTGGCCATTAAACCCTAACTCTGTACCAAATTTCAGCTCTCTGAGTTTATGGGAAGTACTAGTTCTCTTCTGATGATCATATGTGAGTGACATAAATGCGAAACTTGCTTTCGCTTAACTTCGGGAGTAAATTACCTACAGACTTGAAATTTTAGATTTTAAGTATGTGATTATATAGCTTACTGGATGATGAAAATTTCTGCGTTCTCGTCTTATGCAGAGGTTCTTAAATAGGGGCCTGAAAATGCGGCGAAATGGTTCCAGTAAAGGATGGTACGGCAGTGTTTGCTTCGCGCTCCGCTTGGCAGGGGCACTGCCGTGACCCCCGATAGAGAAGAATTAAATAGACTAATTATTATCTAAAATAAATCATATAATACATACATATATATCAATAACAGTAAATAAATGTACACTTATATAGATACAAACATAAATTAAATTATAAAAATACATATAACTATAATATATAACTTACGAGATGGTAGAGAGATAATGTTCTTTGACTAGCTTTTTGAAGACAGATATATTTGTATGGTACGCTCAGAGCAATTTTATTGTATCTTTATATATATCCTCCTTATTTCATTTGCCTTGTGATTGTAACTATTGTGTTGTATCTGTGTCGAATAAATGTGTTTTAGGAAATCCAGTAAAATCTCTCTTCTTTTTATTACGAGTATCTCAGAGTACTAAATTGATACAGGAACTATTGAATACCTAGGTAAATTGACATTGTTATCTTGCCTATAAGCAACAATTTAACTAAAGCCTTTTAAAACACATGGGAATAAGGCTCGAATCGTAAACCACTCCCAAACTTCATTAAATTCATAGACAATAAACACGTTACAACTGCCCGCACTTAAGACGCGCCTACCGTCAATAATCTTGTTAATATCGGCTTGTCGTGCACTTGTCCATTATAGGTCACTTGAGACGGACGTGTATTGTGCTCGGTTGTAATATGTAGATTGTATGGATTACTGCCGAATACAATTTAGCTTTGATTGATTTGGGATAATTGTATTCGCTTGGCTTGTTGTTTGTTTTGGTAGTCCATTTTGATACTATGTAGATTTGAGTGGGGTTTTTTGTTATGTCATTGAATATTATGGATGATTTGGTATTTAATGTTTATTGTTTATTTGAAACTAAAATACAATTATGTTCTTTGTTTTAATCTTTATTAAGAAGCTTTGTCACAATATTGACTATGTCGCTCCATTATACTCAAATTTTCAAAATTTGAGTTATTTTAAATCGTGATATATTTTATATAGAACTCTTGCCTCGTCTGACATAGGCTTAGTAAGACACTGTTGCAAATACCGATTTCAAACATATTTAGAGTACTAAACGGATTTCTCCTGAGGCGGTCGCCCCGCTCACACTTTACCAGAATATGATGTACGTCCTCCATTAATCCGCATTTTTCACAATTAGGTGAAGATGTGATACCCATTAGGAACGTAAACTTCCTTCATGGGATGTGACCAGTTCGAAGCCTTATGGCAGTAACAATATCTTTTCTATTAAGTGTATAATTATCTATCCAGGGATTGTTAATGATTCGGGCTGGATAGTGTTGTATCGGATTCCTTTCTCTCTTGATGTCTCATCATTATGTTCTTGCTTTTCAAACGTTAGCTGTAATGGTTATTTAATAATTTTGTTACTATTTTTGAACCTTGTAACATTTTTTTTTTCGGGCCGTTACCACCTCCTTCCAGTCATTCTTCTCCTGCGCATTTGAAATTTTTGAGTAAATTATGAAGTGTCAAATTTTATGCAAAATAACAGATTTTCAGAGGTTTTTACTAGATTAGTTTTACACAAATTTATAAATTGATTACAATAGAAGCCTAGATAATATCCACAAGATACTGTGTTTCCAAAATATCTAATGAAAACTGTGTAATAACGTCATAATCGCGTAAGAGCGGTTGTATGAAAAACAGTGAAAATGTACGTCGAGTTGCAACCCCTTAAAGCTTCTTCTACAATACACACACACATAAGCAGAATTGCCTCCAACAAAGAGCCTACTAAATATTAGAGATCCACTCAAAATTAACTTTACTCTAAAAGCCACATTCTGAAAGCCTTTGCCCACATCTGAAAGCTTAAATAAGCCTCAGTTTTAACTTTTATTATTTAAAATGTTTTAATTTACCCTCAACCTGAAAACAGGTCATTGCGCACTGATCATTCTGAACAACTTCTATCATAGGACTAAAGGAGATTGATAGATTTCATCATCATCATCATAATTTCAGACGAAATACTACGCTATACGAAATACACTGATAAACACAGGCCTCCCTTTTTTTGAGGAAAATCAATGCGAGAAATTAACAAATAATTCCTACCGCTCTGGGTTTTTTTATGGCGGGAAATCATCTAATGACTTCTCTCGCTTTACGGTGGAGTTCGGCGGGTTCAATTTTTACTGACTAAAACCACACCTATGTTCCTTGGGCTTGCGGACGGCCAGCAATGGGTAGCTCGCCGTCCGACCGTCCAGTAACCGTACGGACTGAGCCCAAGTCGTCGACGACGCGTAGTGTTCCACGCGAGCCTCAAGGAGATGTCAGCAACTGTAGGGGCCCAGCAGGGTCGAAGCCTACTGAGGCCAAAGGTCTGATTTTGAAAGGAAGACTCGGCCCTGGTATGAAAAGCAACGAAGGAACAGGAGTGAGGTTTTTAGTCAGTAAAAGTCTGACACTATCTCCTGCTCCACCCAAGAGCGAGGATGTCATTGAACGATTTTCCCAACGAAAAAAAAACACCTATGTTCCTTCAGTTTCCCTTTAAATAATAATAATGCATTATTTTTCTCCCAGGATCACGGGCAAACCTGAAGTCAACTTATGGTTTTAGCGGCCTTTGGCACTGCTGGAATCCTACTCCTATAGTTTCGCTGACATTTCTTTGAGGTGCGCGTGGAACACTACGCGCCGTCAACAACTCGGGCTCGGTTGGCCTAGCGGACGACGAGCAATGGGTATGCCATTGCTCGTCGTCCGCAACGTCCACGCTTACGGTAGCTGGTAGCCGGAATCGGGGTCTCGGTGGCTGGGGCGCGAAGATGTCCGCTCCTTCCCGCTCTGGGTGGCGCAAGAGGGAGTTTCAGTGTATGACTCTTACTAATACCCACTCGTGTTCTATCACTTTCCCTTTGCGTTTCAGGGTCACGGTAACTCATCTAAACCGCAACCCTGGTAGGCATCGGCCCCGACACTCCTGCTGACATATTTTTGTGGCGAGCGTGGAACAGAACGATACGTCGACCCGATACAGCAAAAATTCTGCTGATAACCAGAACTTAGAAATCGGAAAAGTTTATTTCAAATAGACTATTTACAGGCACTTTTGAATTCTCAAAATGTCGATCAGTAAAAAGGGAAACTAAATTACACGTTCCAAAGTGTAGATCTCTATAGAGAAGAATGTGCAAGAATCTCCATGGACACTCTTTTAATAGTACGTTATGGTATAAGTGTGTAATGTTAGTGATTACCGTCGCGGCGGTATTTAGACCAGAAATCAGAAATCAGAAACGTTTATTTCAAATAGACCAATTACAGGCACTTTTGAATTGTCAAAATGTCGGTCAGTCAAAAAAAAATACAAGTGAAGCTATATTGCAGACCCGAGCCGTGGCGAGGGTCTTAAGAGAGCCAGGAACGGTAATCATTATTACTCACGTGTGTCACACGATGTTTTTCAATACACTTGTGAAGGAAACAACAGTAAAACTAGTAACATTTTCTGTGACATGGCGGTAAAAGTCTGTTTTCATAAGCATGCGCATAATTTTTTTTTATTTACCTCTAGAGGAAGGCTAAGGTATTTTGATCATACTGCCTAGTCTTACGTTTGTTTTCTTGCGTGAAAAGTTTTTACGTTAATATCTTTCGTAGTGACAATAGACTAGGGATGTGATTTTGTAGTATTTAATTTAATTTAATTAATACAGTCACTGAACTTCACTGGAATAAAAAAAATCACGCCAAAAAACGCGCCCATCTTAAAATGGCGGCCATAGACCGCAAAAAAAAAACAAATTTTATTTGAATGCCTGTACGATTTATTTACTAAATGTTTTTTTATTAAATAAATCGTTTGTACAAGTTAAATTTGTCCATTTTAACTTGTAAATTGGATGAAATAAGTAAGTAAGACACTAATTTATATACTATTGAACGCAATAACTTAATGGGAATTTTATTCGAATTCAAAATTTGTTTTGCGAACAAAGAGGTTGAACAAAAAGGTTTTAACTACATTATAGCACTTGTGCGTAATGGTAATCAAAATGTCACAGTTTGGTAACGAAAAAATAAGAAGCAATGCAAGCAGTGCAATAAGAGTCACTTTCTGAGCAAGTGTGTTGAAAATCATATTATGAGTGACATAAATCTTGGTTACATATTTCTTGTTGCGTCTATTATCACCTATTAGACACAATGTAAATAAATAATGAAAATAAGAGTAATTATAAAATAGAAATTGAAATAAGGTACTGGCAGCTAAGAGACGACCATTCTCAACTGAAAGCGCCTGTTCACAAGCATGACGCGTGCATCAGCCCCAATCAGCTCAACCACTTTTAAGGGAATTAAATGACCCAACAACACGTGCCACCATCAGCGAGATATTTAAGTGAGCATGACAAACTCTCAACTACCATGCTCGTTTTGTCAAACAAGTTGTAACCTAATAAATTGCTCCATGTTGTTTCACATTTACATAATTTGAAAAATGTGCTTCTACATTATACAATGCTATTGTGTCCTAAGATAACTTCATCATCATCTTCCTGCCCTTGTCCCGTGTTATTTGGGGTCGGCGCAACACGTTTTTTTTCTTCCATTCTGCCCTGTCACTCGTCATGCTATCACTAAATTCCTTTTCTTTCATATCACTCTTCACACAATCCATCAATCTTTTCTTTGGTCTCCCTCTCCCTCTCCATCCATCCACATGTAAACTCATAACTCTTTTAGTAACATGCGTTTCATCCCTCCTCTTCACATGACCATACCAAGACAAACGATTCCCTTTCAACTTTTCAGTCACTGGCGCCACTTTCAAACTTCCCCTAATATACTCATTTCTCACTTTATCCATTCTCCTCATTTCTCACTTTATCCATTCTCGTCACACCACACATCCATCTTAACATTCTCATCTCCGCTACGTGCAATCTTTTTTCATCCGTCTTTTTCACAGCCCAACATTCTGATCCATACAGTATGACAGGTCTTATCACGGAGTTGTAGATTAAACCCTTCAACTGTCCTAAGATAACTTCTTCATAATAAATTCAAGCAATTCAGTCAGCATCGCTTGACTCTCGCTCGACTGAATTGCTTGAATTTAGTAGGCTCTTTGTTGGAGGCAATTCTGCTTATGTGTGTGTGTATTGTAGAAGAAGCTTTAAGGGGTTGCAACTCGACGTACATTTTCACTGTTTTTCATACAACCGCTCTTACGCGATTATGACGTTATTACACAGTTTTCATTAGATATTTTGGAAACACAGTATCTTGTGGATATTATCTAGGCTTCTATTGTAATCAATTTATAAATTTGTGTAAAACTAATCTAGTAAAAACCTCTGAAAATCTGTTATTTTGCATAAAATTTGACACTTCATAATTTACTCAAAAATTTCAAATGCGCAGGAGAAGAATGACTGGAAGGAGGTGGTAACGGCCCGAAAAAAAAAATGTTACAAGGTTCAAAAATAGTAACAAAATTATTAAATAACCATTACAGCTAACGTTTGTTTTAACACGGCCCCCTGGAGATTACAAAAAGAACTTATTATCCAAACGATGATTTATAAAGGGCTCTATAATTAAAGATAACAATGGGACTTTTGTAATTACAAGCGTGTTGGAGTTGTTATTTGGGTCACTTAGGCTCACTGTCCACGGACGCGTAGCTTCATAGACGCGTAATTATCATTATACGCTTGGTGTACATACGCCTGCTCAGAGCCGTCTGTCGACGAAGCGGCAACGACACAATCGGCGCGACGTTTACCTCTACGTCACGGTAATATTATCTATACAGTATTCCAACTTCATACAAACGGTTGAAACGCGAGCTATACCTACGCGCCTCGATCTCGGGGTGCGCTCGGGATGCAGACAGTCGCGTCTGTGCCGCGCGATTTTTTCAATAAAAATAAGTTCAAGTACATATTTATATATTTAATATGACGAGTAGGATATATTGTGCTGTTTTTGGTTGCATGAATTCTTCATTTAAAACCAAACATATAAATTGTAAAGTAGCTGCAGGTATCTATGACCAAGTAAAAGATATTCCTTTTTCTCCACCTTGTCCATGTTTCCAAAAACAATTTTTAATTAAGCTTTAGAATGCGGATTTTTGTACTTTAAAATTTAATAATAAAGCATTTCGTAGGTACGTCTCAGTCGAGGCGCAAATATTTTTCGGTCGCAAATATTGACTTCCTATTCAATTCACAAAGTATTTTATTTGTTTATATAAAAAAAGTATATTTACAATCACAAAACTAAATGGAAACACAAAGTAGGCAAATGTAATTAAAATGGTGGAGGCGGGCAGCCATAGTGCGGGCAGCCCTATCGCATGTTTACGTACCGCGCGGCTGTAGGCATTTATTTCAAAGATACGGCCGAGTTACAATACTGTATAGATAATATCACCGTGTCTACGTCGACAGAGTTTGATAGATTTTGCAGAAGATGTGAGCAGGCGTACACCAAGCGTATAACGACAAATACGCGTCTATGAAGCTACGCGTCCTTGGACAGTAAGCCTTACAGTATAAACGATCCCGGCTTAAAATATAATTTTGCCCAATACTAATGTGAAGGCAGTACCTAAGTAGGTTGTCACTGAGTACTTTAATTTTAGGGACAAATGATAAATTAGAAATAATTTAAATGAAAGCAAATGGGATCAAATTAGCACCATATTTGAGATAATATTATAACATTACAAAGATTATAAATGTAGAAGGATGGAAAGGGAGAGGGAGGCCAAAGATAAGGTGGATGGATTGTGTGAGGAGTGATATGAAAGAAAAGGGAGTTAGTGATAGTGTGACGGGTGACAGGACAGAATGGAAGAAAAAAACGTGTTGCGCCAACTCCAAGTAATATGGGATAAGGGCAGGAAGAAGAAGACAAAGTAATGATAAAAAATAGGTAATTGATAGAAAAATAGGTTTCATGCGCGGAGACTTATAATAATTATTATCAAATATGAATTGTACCAAAAAGTTGTGTTTTATGAATGAAACTTTAGATTGTATGTAGCGATTTAATTGTTTCTTTTTAGCCGACTTTAAAAAGGAGGAAGTTATTATGTTCGATTGTATATATTTTTTATATATGTTCACCGATTTCTCGGTAAAATACGAAAGTCGATGTTAAATAAAACTACTAAAGAAACGCCCGCGTTAAATTAGAAAATTGTCCCAAGAAAACCTACTCCTGGGTAAAAAGTATCCTATGTGCTACTCCAGAACATGGTTTACCCGAGTACCAAGTTTCACTGAAATCTGTTGAGCCGTTCGAGCTGAAGAAGAAACATACATACACACATAATCACAAACTTTCGCTTTTATAGTATTAGTGTCATTTTCACGAACCCTTAAAAGTATACTCGATCTATCAGCCCACATTATATATCATCATCATATCAGCTGAAAGCCGTCCATTGTTGGATATAGGCCTCCCCCAAGTGTCGCCATAATGACCGGTCCTGTGCGTTTTACATTCATCAGATTCCCGAGACCCTCACCAAGTCATCGGTCCACCTTGTGGGAGACCTATGTATATATATCTTACACACAGGAACTACTCAAAATAATCCATCATCACTAACATATTCTTGAAATTCCACCACACACCACCTCAGTTTTAAAAGCCCCTTAAATAAATAACGGACGCTTAAATATAGCGACATTTCGCGTCCTTGTAGCAATTTACTAAGGAGAGCTGCAGTCATATACAATGCTCCTCACACATGCTAACGCATATCGACTATCTTCCATAAAGCTGTGTGCCTCGCATCTCAAGGCAGGCTTTGCCTCGAGGCGCAAGGAGGATGGGGCTGTCAAAGCCTTGCAATATCACACGGGTATTAATATTATGGTGCTAATGTTGAGTCCAATGTTATTTGGATTTAAGTCAATAGTATTTTAGAAAATTGTAAGTATATTATATCGTCAATTGTTTTGTATTGTATGTTTAGGTAAGGTATATGAGACAGGGCTGTGTATGTTTGAGAGAGTTGCAATGGCCCTCACGAAGGGTAGTTGCCTATGTATTTTTTCCCAGCGAAAAAAAAAACAGCTATAAGTTGTTTTTTTTTTATAATTTATTAGTATAAATAATATATAAATGAAACATATTTTTTTTAATAATTATAATTTATTAGTTAAGCGTATATTTATCTCTATTTGGTTTACGGCAGACTCTTTAGTTCTTTTATGTTCTGTCTTACATGATACTATCTACTAGTGCTCTGAATTCTTGTAATCGGATTTGATTCCTCTTGATTGTAGGTCAAGTGGGGATACAAATGGGATTGTCAAAGATATACTTACAAGTTTAGTGGAAAACTTACTTTCTGGTCCCCTGAACCCTTTCACAAGATCAATAAAAACATGACAAAGTGGAATTTTGTCGGAGCTCTTTGGTTGTGTCTCTAGAATTTAGATTTTACCAAAGTCTCTTTAGTGAATTCCACATCAAATGATCAGGAGGGGAAACCGAACGGAATAAAAAAAACTGGGCAAGTGCGAGTCGGACTCGCGCACAGAGGGTTCCGTACACACTTACCTGTGTAAATACTTCAGTTCCCGAATGAAATTTCGAAGATTTTTCAGAATCGTAAAAAAAGTTTTTTTTTGTGACGTAACAACAAAACTAGAGATTTCAGATTTATTCTTATATCTGTGCTATAAGACCTTGCTTTAGACAAATTTCAGGATTCTGAGTCAATGAGAAGTACCCTATGAATTTTGATTCCCTTGAGAGTGTCGAAATACATGTTTTTGCAACGAAAACGGTTTTATCTTTTTTTGTCGTTAATTTAGAAGTTTGATTTTTTCACAGCTTCTAGATACCGCAGACCTGAGTATATGGTTTTAATTTCAACTCAATACCTCTACGCGTTCTCGAGATAAAGGGTCTTGACGGACAGACAAACAGACAGGCGGACAACAAAGTGATCCTATAAGGGTTCCCTTTTTTCCTTTTGAGGTACGGAACCCTAAAAACAATATTTTATTATCATGCTGCTATTCTTTTTTATTAATTAACAAAAAAATATATAAAGTATGGTCTACAAAATGGAAAACATTTAGGCACCCAAAATCGTGATAAACAAAGTAACAACACTTTATGTGGGCATAAAATATTATTTAACAATTTTGTCCGTAAAGCCATTTGTGCGGCATTTTAATACCTCTTTTATGACTTTTTGACAGTTTCTTTTTTAATTAAAAACGTAATTTTTGGGACGTAAACCAGTCACATTATGTTTATTCGCTTATATTTTGTATAAGCTGCCTTTTACACAAAAAATGGGGGTAATTTTTTCATGTTTACGCTTTGATAGCGATTTTTTGTAAAATTATTTCTTGCTAACTTTAAAATCACAAATTACCTGTAACTTATATTCGTTCAAGTTATCAGTAAAATTGTTTCCGCGCTTTATTAATTAGAGCATTAAACTGATATTTGGGTTCCCCACTTGATTTCGAAACTTGATGATTCGATTTTTAGGATTCCGTATCTCAAAAGGAAAAAACGGAACCCTTATAGGATCAATTTGTTGTCCGTCCGTCTGTCTGTCTGTCTGAAAAAACGGAACCCTTACAGGATCACTTTGTTGTCCGTCTGTCTGTCTGTCAAGACCCTTTATCTCGGGAACGCGTAAATGCATCGAGTTGAAATTAAAACCATATACTCAAGTCTGCGGTTTCTTGAAGCTGTAAAAAAATCAGATTTCTAAGTTAACCGAAAAAAAGATACGGCCGTTTATGTCGCTGTTAGACTTTTACTGACTAAAACCCACTCTTTTGCCTTCGTTCCAGGGCCCCGGGGTAGTCCAAGAACAATCGGTACAATATGAACAGTTCGAGCTTTCGTAATCTCTATGGCGAGATCTTGACACTGTTTTATTGGTTTTGTCGTGAACGGTAAATATCGGGTAATGTAATGAATCGTTTTGCCTGTTATAACTTTCCAGTGCTAATAAATGGTAGTCTGACTTTCTATAGCAGATACTCGTGTGGTTTATTGTTTCTAACATTACATAAGTTACATTATTAGTTAGTATCTCATGCCAAACTACAACCAGTAAAACAAGTTCAAGTGCCTTTATTCCAAACGTAATAAAGCTGTTCTATTACTGAATAATTTTCAGTTCGCAATATTCTACTTAACATGCCTAGTTCAATAGGGTTTGAAATGTGAATGTCATTAGTGTTGCTCAACTAGCTGCCACGGAGCTGTACTGTGTCCGTGAGCTGAACTGCTTCTGTGAGCTTTGCGCCAATTGCAAATAGTTCATGAAGCCACAAGAGCTAGATAAGGCTGGGTACAGGCGTACGACATGCTTTTTAGAAACATTTTTTTCTGTCTTTGAAAGTTGGATCGTAAAACGAACGAAGAGCGGAGTGTTCTAAGTCTTATGATAAATGTACTAAACGAATCGTTATCATCATATTAATTTCAGACATAAAACGTTCACTGCTGGGTATAGGTCAGGGATGGCAAACCAATGGCACGCGTGCCAGTGGTGGCAAGTGGTAAAATAATTTGGGCACACCTATGTGAGATATTTAACATCTAGTTAATTTGAGATAGCAGTAATCATACTAACTTTCTGTTTTATTTCATGATTAAACAAGTAATTCATTACGATATATGATTAATGGGTTGCAAATTAATAATTAATAGTATCTAGTTTAATTTATTGTCCATTAAAAACCTCAAAGTCACGATTCTTGGGTGGCACGTCAGAACCGTATCATTTTTATTCCAATATTTAGTGGCACACTCCCCAATAACGTTCGCCATCCCTGGTATAAGTCACCCTCCGAGCGGAGATAAAGCGGGCCAAGCTGGAGGTCCGCCATGTGTGGCTGGGGACTCTTAATGGAGACCCGTGGGGACGCCCCTACAAGGTGGTGTGGAACAAGCTCCGCCCCTGGGATCCCTCACTGACGCAGAGTCTCCGGGCCCAGCTTGTGGAGGGTGTGGTGAGCACTCTGTTCCCTGCGCGAGGGAAACACTTTCCTCCGCCCATAGCTCCGCGGTGTCCGACGCAGACTACGATGACGACGACGACGACAATGCTCTCGAGGTGACCGAGGTAGAGATGAGTGTGGCGGTACGAAGGCTAAGTGCCAAAAATACCGCCCCAGGACCCGACGGCTTGCCTGGAAAAGCCTGGGTCCTGGCCATGGAGGTTCTTGGGTCTCGATTAAGAGGGCTCTTCAGCGCATGCATGGAGAGGGGCCAGTTCCCACTTCGCTGGAAGACGGGGAAATTGGTCCTCATCGCGAAGCCGGGGCGCCCAGCGGACTCCGTCCGCGTATCGGCCCATTGTGCTGCTCGACGAGGTGGGCAAGCTCTTTGAAAGAGTAATTGCAGACCGCTTCGTCGTGTACCTAGCACGGGCGGGGCCGAACCTTGTGGACGGCCAGTTCGGCTTTCACAGGGGGCGCTCCACGCTGGACGCCATCATTCTCGTGCGAGCCCTCACGTGGTCATGGCCATAAGGATGGTGCGGGGATACCGCACGGTTTCCCGCGAAGCAGCAAGCCTCCTTGCTGGCCTGCCACCATGGGATCTGGCGGCAACAGTCCTTGCATGCATGCACGATTTGCGCGTGGAGAAGCAACGCCGGGGCGAAACTCCGCTGCCGTGACAAGTCGCGGCATGGCGGACAGCGTTCCAGTGGGATCTCATGGTGAAATGGCGACAGCGACTATAGCAACCCAGTGCTGGGCACGCCATAATTATGGTGGTAAGGGATCCCGTTCCCGATTTCCGGCCACCGTAGGCGCGGATTTGCGAACGGCGAGCAATGGGTAGCTCGCCGTCCGATTATACGGTAACCGTCCGGACCGAGCCTAAGCCGTCGACGATGCGCACTGTTCCACGCGCGCCTCAAGGAGATGTCAGCAAACCGTAGGGGCCCAGCAGGGTCGAAGCCTACTGGGGCCAAGGGTCTGCTTCTGAAAGGAAGACTCAACCCTGGTATGAAAGACAACGAAGGAACAGGAGTGGGTTTTTAGTCAGTAAAAGTCTGACACACCCTCGCGCCCAGTCCAAGGGCGGGGGATGTCATTGGATGATTTTCCCCCTGAAAAAAAAATCAAAGTGCGTTTCACTATCAACGATTGCTTATTGCTTACTATCAGGTGGGACCGCAGTTAAGTAGGTACTAACTTATATCATTAAAGAAAAAAAATAGCAATAGGCTTCTTGCCCAGCGGTGGGACAGAGTAAAAGGCTGTCGTCTGTAACCACCCTTAACTCATCCGTATCTCACTACCATTTAATGTGATGAAGTTATCCGCCTAATTTGATGTAAATTTAGTTTAAATTGGATGCATCAGTGGTATTCGTTGAATGAGATGCTTCTAGTTTTACTGTAGATTCTATAGGATAGCTAATATAATGTTTTAGGCTGTTATCTTCTTCGACACTGTTATTTTGTACTATAGCGTAGGAAAGTCAAATAAATCGAAAAGACGTTTAATACTAGAAGCGCGGGCGTTCCTTTGACCCATTCATATGTACTTCTAGTTTTATTAGGTATGCGTAGAATCGCAAAGTTCAGCAAATTATGTGTAATCCATATCCATACTTCCATACTAATATTATAAATGCGAAAGTAACTCTGTCTGTCTGTCTGTCTGTCTGTCTGTCTGTCTGTCTGTTACGCTTTCACGCTTATACCGCTGAACCAATTTTGATGAAATTTGGAACAAAGATAGAATAGAGCTTGAGAAAGGACATAGGCTATAAATTATTACGCTATTTGCTATGGGGGGTGAGCAATATTCCAAAATGTCGGTATTGAACGATTTGCCGTGACTTCGATCCCCAGTTATAGTAATAATTTTTGTGAGTATTTTGTCATCTTTTTTGTATATAATATGCGATGGTACTTCGACTACAATAATAATAGGACTTTTAGCATATTTTTAACACATCTTAGACATTTTTACTCCATATTTTTGTAAAAAGTAATCAAACATGTAATAAAATCTAAGTGAAAAACGAAAATAATATTTCTTTTTTTCATTTAGCTACAAATTTAATATCTGAGATGAAAATCATCACGCTATCATCGACAAAGGGTTAAGCAGACAATAATGACGTTAATATAAGAACACCTATTTTACACAAAAGTCAACGAGCACCGTAGTGCAGTCGTGTCTGGATTAGATCGGCACGTAAGGGGATAGTAGTTCAAAACTCGGTTTCTTTTTTGTGATAGTTTTGTTTTATTTTACTGTAAACAAGAAATTTTTACATATTTTTGCGTTCTTACTATTATTTTTATCAACAGTCTGGTTTCTACATCAGCACTTTCGAAGCAGTTTGGCAGATTATACTGACCTTCACTATACAAGACAGAAATCCAGCGGTTATGCATTCAAACGTCTACAAAGAGATTTAAAGAGATACAATCAAAGAGATTTAATTGGTAGTATATATTTAATGTCTTTGGATACAATAGAGCGGCTATCAGAAAAAATGTCTTAGAAAAACTGTCATCCTATGCCTCAGTGACGCCATCTGGCTTTGAATAGCAAACACACGAATTAAATTTGTCAAACTATTTATTTAACTATCGCTCGGTAGGTGGCCAGGGGCCTTACCATGATAATGTCAAAATGTCAGACGTACAAGCGAAAAAGAGTGTGATAAAGTTAAGGTTAAGCTTTTCAGCAATAGATGGCGTTATCACGAAATCAGCAAATGTTTCTAGACCTATTTATAAAAATTATTGGACTCTAATAAATTGCTTCGTAAATGCCAAAAATATTTACGAAAATAAACCGCAGTTAGGTCCAGTCATTTTATCATAACAAGATTTGTAATAGCGTAAAGCGCGGTGGGCCTTGGGCGCGGTGGGTATTGGGCGCGGTCGCCTCCTTCTGCGAAGCAGTAATGCTAGCAAAGGAGGCGGCCGCACGCGCGAGACAATAACCCTCGCGACCCAGCCGATCCGAACCGAGGGGTTCCGATCCCGATTTCCGGCCACCGTAGGCGCGGGCTTGTGGACGGCGAGCAATGGGTAGCTCACCGTCCGACCGTCCGGTAACCGTCCGGACCGAGCCCAAGTCGTTGACGGCGCGTAGTGTTCCACGCGCGCCTCAAGGAGGTGTCAGCAACCGTAGGGGCCCAGCAAGGTCGAAGCCTATTGGGGCCATGGTTGATACGAAAGAGATTCCCGGGGCCCTGGAACAATGGCAAAGAAGGAACAGGAGTGGGTTTTATGTATGTTTCTTTCTGGTTTATGTTATGGTAAAATAACGCTGTATGATTTTAAAATTATTGGTTCATTAGATATACTAAAAGTATATTATACCGTAGAATTATCTTTTTTACAACACTAAATAAATGTTATTTAACGTAGGCTATCAAAAAAAAGTGGATAAAGTAGTTTTCAGTTGCCAAAATGTATAAATAGTCTGAGTCACGGAGTTGATACTGAGGTCGATACCCACAGTTTTTAGTGTGTGCACCTTTTGCTTTTAGGTAGGAAATCATCAAATACCTTCCCCCGCTCTGGGTAAAGCGAGAGGTAGTACCAGACTTTTACTGACTGAAACCCACCTGTGTTCCTTTAGTTGCCCTTAGCGTTCCAGGGCTATGGTAACTTGCACGCCACAACTGCGGCAGCAAATACCTTCTTTGAGGAAAGTCTAAAAAGGCTCTCTTTCCGCCTGACGCAGGTCTTCATCGAACGTAGATGTTTCGGAAGGACCCCCAAAAAACCAGCAAATATAGGTAGGTACTTAATCACAGAAAGATGCTTCTTGAGCAGTTCGTGAAGGTTACCAGTACTTCAAGTAGTCTCTCCCTCGGACTTGACCACAACCTACTGTTTGGAACAAGTACCTAATTTCAAAGATTCCAAAAATTGAAGATCATTAAGAATTTCATGAAAAACCCATGAAGACATATTTCACACAAGGCCCCGACGTGGTTTGCGTTCCTGAAGATAGTTTGATTACGTATGATGTTTCCTACATTACTTGCAGCCTTAAGTCAACAACTGGACGTTACCTCCTTAAGAGTGGTCAGTTAGTGGTGATCAACATTGGGACAACATTCTGACGGATGCCAGAGTCAGTCACAGCCCCAATTGGTTGCGACATTTGTTCGCTGTCATTTTATAGTTTTGTGGAGTCACAAACACGGAGTAATGAGGGGGTATTAGGGTGTTTCGAGAGGTTTCTGTTTCAAATTCGACGTGATGTAAGTCAACATCAAACTGCAACAATTTTTTCACAAATTCTTTATAAGTACAGTTGTGGAGCAAGATGACATCGTAGGTTACTCTGTAGTATTTTAATAATCACTAGCAGCAGTGGACTACCAGTGCACGTTATCCAACTGAAGATGGGCTGAAACCGATTATGCTCCTTCGAAATTCACCTCCGCCAAAGTTGCATAACGGACCCGGCTAAAAGTCTGCAGAGAAATATCATCGAGGCAAATTCTTATGGGAGGTAATTCTTTCGAAAAATCTCATAGCTCTAGCAGGCATTGGCCCTAGATATCTTCGTCAGGCGAAAAGAGAGGACGCTGTGGTGTCTTTCTAAAGACACCACAGCGTCCTCTCTTTTCCTCAAAGAAGGAAGATTTGCTGCCGCGTGCAAGTTACCGTAACTCTAGAACACTAAGGGCAATTAAAGGAACACAGGTCGGTTTCAGTCTGTAAAAGTCTGACACAAACTCTCGCTTTACCCAGAGCGGGGGAAGGTATTTGATGATTTTCTTCCTAAAAGTAAAACGTGCAGACACTAAAAACTGTGGGTATTGACCTCAGAACAAGATCCGTACAGACTCTTTATACATTTTGGCAACATTTTGAAAACTACTTTATCCACTTTTTTATAGCCTACGTTAAATATAATTTATTAAGTGTTGTTAAAAGAAAACAACGGTTTAATACACTTTTAGTCTATTATAATGAACCAATCATATTAAAATCGTACAGCGTTGTTTCATCATAGAATAAACCAAAAACAAACTTAAACTATCACCTTTTCCTTTTAGGGGTAGGCAGAACCATAGTTTATCAACTACTTCGACCTCAACATGTCTGTTTCTGTTTATTGATGATGATAAGTAATTTATTTGATGTATATCATGAACGAGTATTCTATTACTGGTGAGCCAAATAAATAAAATAAATTATATATCTGGACATATGAAATACATTTTACATAATATATTTACTGAAATTAATTTCCGTTATTTAAATTAGATGTTTTTAGCACGAATCACAAGCACAGAATTATTAATTACGTTTGTGCATTTTTACTAACTTGACGCAGACAAAGTCGCGGGTAACAGCTAGTACATAATAAAAATATTGTATTCTCGGTTACCAATTTCATTTGTATACCATCCCTTCATAATACTGTAGCAAAAATAAAATGGCCAAAATTAACGTTGATATTCTGCGCTTCTTCTTCTTCTTGTATTAAACTTATGGGCACGATAATCTATTAAACAGATAATAGTACCTGAAAGTTTAAATATAATGTGGTACAAAAGATATTACAACTATTACGGAACACGTGGAGGACACGGTGGAGGTGTGCCCCGCTTCAGCGGAGTAACGACGTGACCTCGTGGAGGCTATCGGTGGCGGTGATGTCTCGCGTCGGTCTATGGTTCTTATAAATAGAATTCTATTTACGGGAAATGCTATTTTGATTCAATCTCATCATCATCATCATTTCAGCCGAAGGGACCATTTCAGGCCACAAGTGTCGTCACAATGAACGGTCCAGTGCATCTCGCATCCATCGGATTTCCGCAGCCTTTACCAGGTCATCGGTACACCTTGTAGGAGGCCTTCCAACGCTGAGTCTTCCGGTGACTTTAAGCCTTCTGATGAGGCCATTGTAAGCGAACACGTTTCAGAGCCATATCTCATCACTGGCAACACGCACTGGTCATAGACTTTCGTCTTGAGATACTGTGGTATATTGGATGAGAAGATACCGCGAAGCTTCCCGTACGCTGCCCAGCCAAGTTTTATTCGACGGTTGACCTCTTTCTCGAAATAAGTTCAATCTATCTATATCTAAATGCTAGTTACGTAAAAAGAATAGATCGAATACAAAATAACACGCTGCGCTCTAAAACCGGCATAATAGACGCTACGCAAGTGTCGCTACGCAGTGGGTTCCTGCAGAAGAAAAGCGCCGTTGAGGCAACCCTAGAAAAAGATGAATCTATACGCGTACTACGAGTACTGGTTCGAGATGGCGTGGGGGAGGAATGTCTGAAAAGACTAGGAGGAGCCCTTTGCCTGGCAATGGGAAAACAATGGCTAGGGAAAAATATATTTGTAAGTAAGTATATATTTGTAACTAGCTTTGGCCCGCAACGTCGCCCGTGTACTTAAAATATAGCCTATATCACTTAGGAATAAAGCAGCTTCCTATTGGTGAAAAAATTTTAGCAATCAGACCAGTACTTTCAGAGATTACCTCCTACAAACAAAACAACAAAGAAACAAACTTTACCTCTTTATAATATTACTAGCTGAGCCGGCAAACGTTGTTCTGCCATATAAATAAAAAAAATAAAAAAATAGATGTTGGCCGATTCTCAGACCTACTCAATATGCTCACAAAATTTCATGAGAATCGGTCGAGCCGTTTCGGAGGAGTTCAAGTTCGAACACCGTGACACGAGAATTTTATATATTAGAACTAGCTGAGCCGGCAAACGTTGTTCTGCCATATAAATAAAAAAAAAAAAAAAAAAAAAAAAAAATAGATGTTGGCCGATTCTCAGACCTACTCAATATGCTCACAAAATTTCATGAGAATCGGTCGAGCCGTTTCGGAGGAGTTCAAGTTCGAACACCGTGACACGAGAATTTTATATATTAGAGATAGATATAGCGTAGATTTAGGAAAATTAATTTGTTCTAGATCTCAGCTGTAAAATTAAGCGCAAAGTGGATGCAAAACTTGGGCACTCTCCAAACACCACAGGAATATGCTGGAACACTGTCAAAAAGCTATGGAGAGAAGCATGCTGGGGAGCAAAAAACTAGACAGAGTAAGGAACTCAGCCATAAGAACTAGGACAGGAGTGACAGACATCCTCACTAAGATAGACCAATTGAAGTGGAGATGGGCGGGTCATATGTTATGGAGTCCCCAGGACAAATGCAGACAGAATGGTACCCTAGAAACGGAAAAAGAAATAACTTAAGCTTACAGCAGGTCCAAACTGGCGAAGAGTTGCAAAGGACAGAATACAGTGGAAGAAGTTAGAAGAGGCCAAAAGGCACACTGAACTCCGGGACATTTTATAACCCAAAAGATATATAAAATCAACATCAAAAAGTTAAACAACAAAGGAGTCTTCAGGATACAAGGGCTATTGAAATTGAAATTGAAAGTGTTCTACATAGCATAGCATAGCATAGTCGGCCTTACAATGTTCCCACTGTTGGGACTCTCGTTTTGAGAGCAGTGGTGATGAAATAAATCACACAAAGTAATGCGCCTGGCTGGGTTTGAACTCGTAAGTCGGGGCCGTTACCAATCGGCCACCACTGCTTCTACGTGCTATGTTTTATAGACATGTTTTTCTGTTCATCTTTTTTTTTTTTTATTATTGATAGGCTCGCGTTTGACCATCATCTCACCTGATGGTAAGCGATGATGTGGCCGACGATGGAGCACGCTTGCCTAGAAGTAACCTATTCACTCTTGACTTAAAGACCTCTAGGTTGTAGCTATCAGGGAACACAGACTCCGGCAGGGAATTCCACTCCTTAGCTGTACGCATTATGAATGTGTTCCCAAAACGCTTTGTACGTATGGGTGGGATGTCCACCATGTACCGATGGCGCAACGCCGTACGTCTAGTGGTCCGATGATGGAACGGACTTGGTGGAATTAAATTGTGCAATTCCAAAGCACACTCCCCGAAGTGTAATCGATAGAAAACCGACAGGCCAGCAACTCGGCGTCGATGCTCAAGGCTTTGATTCGACAAGTGTATCATCACCGATGATCCTCTTGGCTCGCTTCTCAATCGAATCCAGAGCATCAAGCTGGTATTTGGCAGACCCATCCCAAAGATGAGAGCAGTATTCCATACACGATCGAACTTGCGCTTGATAAAGTTTGAGCAGCTATTCCGGCGTGAAATACTGTCTCACCTTGGCTAAGATCCCCAATTTTTTGGCAGCCTGTTGAGCTTTAGCCTCGATGAAAGAGCCGAAATTGAGGGTGGACGACAACGTTACCCCAAGAAGCTCAAGGTCGCCGGTTATCGGCACGGTTACACCCCGGAATGATGGAGCCGGGTGGAATTGGCTCCGTTTGGCGGAAAAAAGACACGCCTGGGTTTTAGCAGCATTGAACTTGACCAGATTGGCATCGCCCCAATCGGATACTGCCTTCAAGGAAAAGTTCAAGCGTTCAACCATAGCCTCTCGGAAAGACTGGATCTGTGACCCACTAGCACGTGCATCGGACACGTATCTCTCAGCAACAGTGCTATCGTCTGCATACCCAAAGGTACCGGGTTTAAGAAGGTCGTTAATGTGCAGCAAGAACAGTGTTGCCGAGAGTACCGACCCCTGAGGGACCCCGGCATTAATTTCCATTTGACCGGACGAGCAGCCATCAATAACCACTTGGATGGATCGCCCCCTCAAGAAGTCTGCGATCCAGTCACACAGACCAGTGGGCAGACCGAAGGAAGGAAGCTTAGCAATAAGGCTATCATGCCAGACCCTGTCAAAGGCCTTCGAGATATCAAGGGAGACTGCAAGTGCTTCCCCATGCCTCTCAATGGGCTCGCTCCAGATGTGAATGGCATACGCTAGAAGATCCCCAGTTGACCGATTTCAGCGAAAGCCGTATTGACGATCACTGAGGATGTCATTAGCTTCTAGGTATGCCAGGAGCTTATTATTGATCACTCGTTCCATACTCTTGCAGAGAATGGACGTTACCGAGATAGGTCTGTAATTAGCAGGGTCAGCCCGACTACCCTTCTTGGGCACGGGTTGCACGTTAGCTTGCTTCCAAGCCATCGGTACTTTTCCAGCCTCAAACGAAAGACGAAATAGGCGTGTCAGGATCGGAGACAGTTCAGGCGCACAAGTTTTCATCATCTGTTTGATTATAAATATAGGTACGTACTACCATCTGTTTGATCTGTTTCAGTCATCTGTTTGATTATAAATGTAGGTACGTACTACCTGGGTTTTTTTTTTCAGTGGGAAAATCATCGAATGACATTCTCCGCTCTTGAGCGGAGCGAGAGGGTGTGTTAGACTTTTACTGACTAAAGACCCACTCCTGTTCCTTCATTGCCTTTCATACCAGGGTCGAGTCTTCCTTTCAGAAGCAAACCTTTGGCCCCAGTAGACTTCGACCATACTGGGTCCCTACGGTTTGCTGACATCTCCTAGAGGCGCGCGTGGATCAGTACGCGCCATCGACGACTTTGGCTCGGTCCGGACGGTTACCGGACGATTGGACGGCGAGCTACCCATTGCTCGCCGTCCGCAAGCCCGCGCCTACGGTACATAATACCTGGGTAGCTTGTTCATTGTCTTTTTTTTTAATCTTGTCCGGTCAATGACTACGACAGCACGTCATTAAAATATGTAAGTCATTTCCTAAGTACATAATATTGTTTGTGAACCGGCTTTAGGATGATTTCCTTTGTCCCATCCTGTCCTTCCTTATTTGAATTCGCCGCCAATCGCACACGCATCGCACCGCCACCTGACGGCGGATGGAAGAAGGAACAGCTCGAACTCAACAGCACGTCAACCCGCGCGCGGGGTTAAAGAAACCTGAAAATATCGTGAAATACTACTGCTAGTTGTGCACTGAGGTGATCCCCTGGCTTCCATCATCCTGTGAGTACTGACTAATTTCCAATTAATAATCCTTAAGCCCGTTCTGCGTAGGAAACTTAGGGAAAGCGTCCCTGGTTGGACGCAATACTCATTCAGTTTGTGTGCTCAGAAATCATTGTCATATCAAATATTTACTACCAAATACCAACCGACAATAATTCCACTAAAATTATGACGTCACAATGTATGAATAATCAAGTTTAGTGCTTCGCATTATTGTTTGAACTGTTACTGCCGAAGTTGAATCGCGGTTTACCATACAGTCTAATTGAGTTAATAGTACTTAGACCTGGTTAGATTGTTAGAACAATAGAATATTACGCTAACTACAATTTACGGACATGTTTTGAGAGTTAAATTCACATTTTGTCGATGTAGTTATGTAGTTAGTTAGTCAACGCGTGTAAACAACCCCCCTAGCCAAGTTACGATCGTTTCGTTTGCGTCGAAAGCCTCGAGTAGGCCACGCCTCCGATTCCTTTGTTCTGACCATGTGACTGAGCGTTGAGATGACGTCAGAACAAAGGAATCGGAGGCGTGGCCTACTCGAGGCGTTTGACGCAAACGAAACGATCGTAACTTGGCTAGGGAGGCAGTTGTTAAAGTGATGACTAATTGCTTAACAAGTTGGGAATTAGCGTGAAAATTGATGTCTTTAGTTGTGTCTATCTTCATCTACTATCACAAAAATTCTTACATTTATTAAAGTGTTAACAGATAATGCACAGCTCATAACACTGAATCGAAATAGCGATCAGTCCTTGTTTCAAACCGGTATTAGATATCTTTGACATTCTTGGTTTTTCTTTACACTCATGCATATGAGCATGCACCACTTAAACCTTCGTCATGAATCACTTCTTTATCTGTCTATTGATGGAAAACACGTAAAAATCCGTTTGGTCGTTTTTGAGTTTATTGAGAACTGACAGACAAACAGAAGGGTGGGGATATCGTTGTTTTACAATATGTAAGAACTTTGTTACTTTTTTTTGAGGTGTAACCATCAAATAACTCTTCTGGGTGGAGTGAGAGAGAGTTTCAGACTTTTACTGACTCCAATCCATCTATATGTGTTCCTTCAGTTGCCCTTTGTATAGATAAAGTTTTTGGCGAATTCTGTCATTTCTAGTATTCATTCATATTTATATTCATTCATATACCATAAATAGTCTTATAGAATCTTTTGATCCCTAGGTACATGAAATAGGACCATTATTATTAACTTTTTTTGTTGATATATGGACTTTTTTTGCTGACTGTATAAATCGGTAAATGTTTTCGTAGGAACGGTTTCCTAGTAACGTTTTCCTGTAATTATAACGGTTAAGTTTACTATCTGGTCTCAAAGATGCCCGTTTATAATTGTATTTTTTAATTTGTTGCATGTTATTTTTTTATTTAATATTTTTATATCATATGTCACGAAGGAAAAACCTTACAGTATACAAAATGCCATGAATATTACTTAGTGCACACCTCTTCGAAGATAATCTTTTACGATGTAAGCAAGCCACGGATGGATTTAACGATGCTACTTGATCTGCCGTCTAAAGTTCACGCTAAGACGTTTACCATCTCATTAAAAAATGTTTTCTTGTTTATTTCGAGCTTATTGTAGTATTGCTTTAACTTGAATATTTTTCTAGTTTCGATATGAAAACGTTTGTTTGAGATGGAATGATAGACTATTAAATATTATCTAATAGTCTACATATCATTCTATATTCTTTTCTTTCTATCTCTAAATTCTATCTAGACTATTAAATATTGTTTAAATTTTATTAAATAGTATTCTATTAAATAATATTTAATAAAATTTTTCGTTAATTTTATCACAGGGTTTTATTTTCCTTCTAGTTACTGTCAGTGACTTCGCCTAGGTTTTAGTAGAAAATTATTCCAAGGAAACATGCTCTACTCGTTTACCAAGTCTCATCGGATTCCGTGCAGCCGTTCGAGTGTAAAGAAGTAACAAACTTACAAACTTTCGGCTTTATAAAATTAGTGCGACTACAAGACTCAGAAGACTCAGATTTGGAACAGAAACAGGGTTTTATTACAACGCTCGAACAGGTACCTACCTACTCATTAAAATACAATCCGTCCGCCCGATGGAATTGTATACGTTATTTAATTTTATACGTTACGTTATTTAACATCTAGGGTCCGCAAAGTAATTTATATATTTAAACAGCTTAGAAACTCAGCGGACATGGGCACGCTCAAGACTGTCTACTTCTCCTTATGCCAATCACTGCTGACATACTGTGTAACTGCTTGGGGAGGAGCAACAAAAACATCGCTTTTACCTCTGGAGAGGGCCCAAAGATGTGTTCTGAAGGTTATGCAGCGCAAACCATTTAGGTACCCAACTGAACAATTATATCAGGATTGCAAGTTGCTCACCGTCAGACAACTTTTTGTTTATCACACCGCACTCCGCAAACATGCCTCCGTTCCACCAAGTCTTGCACTCCATACCCAACGTAGGGCTGCTGGAGTGTGCCAGGTCGATCGTTCCAGGACCGCATTTGCTGCTCACCAATATTATATCTTGAGCTCTCGAATTTACAATAAGCTACACAAGACATTGTTAATAAATAATTTAAACCACTTTGAATTAAAAAGAAAATTATTAGAATGGCTCTCAAATCTGAATTATGCTGATACTGAGGAACTAATTTATTCAAGAAATTAATTTAATAAAATGAAAATGTTTTTTTTTTTACAATTTTGACCAAGATTGGGCTCGGTTTGGATGTTTTAATTTGATTAATTTTAATTTAATGCAAAGTACTATAAATATTAAATTAATGGTGTAATGCAATTATTATTAAATTATCAAATACAATTATTATTAAATTAAATTATCAAATGCAATTATTATTAAATACAATTACTGCAATTTTTGTATTGAATTCATTTATTGTTGATTAGATCAAATTAAAGTAATATTGTTACATTTGATTTTTCAAATAACATTTTTTTTCTTTTACTTTTCTATGAATTATTCTGATTTTTTTCAGTATAGGTATGCATTTCCTTTTATAATATAATCAAACCAATACACTTACAAAAACACTTCTCATAATTAACCACTACCTAAAATTGTGTTTACCTAATATTTTGTATTGTTAACATCAGACTGATTGCACAACTGTTCATACTGGGACGCTGATGGGTGACATGTCATCCCGCCAGATTTTTTTTATTCTTTTGCCGTCAATTTTCTATAAACCATGACATTGAATAATCTGAAACGCGTCTTTCTAAAATCGCAGTTGTATGGGATGACATGAATACTTGTCTGCGTTCACATATATAATCTATGAAACTGTATCAATGCATGTTAAAATGTACCTACTGTTCTTCAAGATACAGGATTATTTCCTAGTTTGAAGGACAGTGATCTTATTTATGTGAAATAGCTACTCTCATTATTAGTGTTTCATTACTGATGTTATTTTTAGGCTTATAATTTTATTGCGCAATAAATTATTACTTACTTACTTACTTTTATTTAACTACCTTACAGGGTAAATTAGAAGACCACGTTTCTCATAGTGCTTTTTACCTTCATCAAAATTGTTTTTCTACAGTCAACGGTTTAGGCTGCAAAGTTGTCTGGCAATGAATTCATGATTTAGAAAATAAGCTGAAGAAAATCTTTTATTATATTATATCACTAGCGACCCGTCCCGGTTTCGCACGGGTGCAATGCTGATCACTTCATGGTATAAAACAAAGTCACTTCCCGCTGTTTCTCCCTATGTACGCTTAGATCTTTAAAATTTCGTTAATTTTTTGGGGGATTTTTTTTTTTTGGGGGATGAACTGCTCGCGTCCGTAGGATCTACTTGTTTTGACCACCCTACACGTGTCCCCTGGGTAGTGCCAAACGAGCAGTAAAATACGGTGGTAGGCCATAGTATCGGCTGCCGGCTTAGGAGTTACCACCCACCAGACAAAGCCATGCCGCCAAGCGACTTGTCGTGTTTCGGCGTGATGTCTGGTGAAGCCATATGGTGGAAGATGGGTCTGAGCAGTTGTGTTGCGATGTGTACCGTACCGGGTATGATGCGACAGCTGTTGTTGTGTCGGACGTTTGATCGCGGAGGGTAGCGGGATCCGAAGCACGGTTATCCGCTGGCCGACCGCAGATAGTTGGGGGCCCAAGTAGTGTGCCAGCCACGCACAAAAGGCTGCCCCGCCAACTGCGAAAAATCCCAGGGTGGCCCCATCGTGCCGGTTGGCGACCGGGCGAGAGGACCCGATGGCGATCCCTGGGGGGGTTCGGGCGTCCCGGCAGTCTCCAGATCAGACCTCCATTGGCGCAGCAACTCTGGTCGCGTTGTTGGATTTACATCGCATCACCTCGCTCAACTGCCATCTTCCACCTACCCTATTCACTCAAAATAATAAAAAATAAAATGAAAGGTAAAAAGAAAAGTAAGTGTGTACAGCGGATGCACGTCCTCTTATTCCAAGTGCACCTCTCTAACATTCGAGGACTGCACTCCAATGTCAATGCGGTCCACCATCACCTTGAGACTGACAAGCCCCACTTACTTTTCCTGACGGAGACGCAGATCAGATGTCCGTCAGATGCGGCGTATCTCGACTACCCGGGATACTCATTGGAGCACCATTTCCTGCAGCGTGCCGGGGTCTGTGTGTACGTCCGCAATGACATCTGTTGTCAGCGTCTCCGTCACCTTGAGGACCCTAATTTCTCAACGTTGTGGTTGTTGGTGGACACCGGTGTGGACAAAATTGTCTATACTTGTGTCTACCGATCGCACAGCGGTGACCAGGGGACGACTCAACTGTTTAGCCACCTCAGTGAGGCCACCGATAAGGCTCTGCATCGGCACCCTGATGCGCAGTTTGTCGCTCTGGGGGACTTTAACGCCGTTCACAAAGACTGGCTTTTCCCGTACCAGAGGACCGACCACGCTGGGAGAGAAGCGCGAAACTTTGCAGTATCGATGGGCTTCTCCCAGTTGGTAAAGCAAGCGACAAGGGTGCCTGATGTAGTTGGTCATACTGCCAATTGTCTGGATCTTTTACTGACCACCGATCCGGACAGATGTATCGTAACAGTTTCCTCACCACTAGGAACTTCAGATCACTGTCTGGTGAAGTCTGTATCGTCCTTCTCCCCACCTGACTGCGACTCACGCGGTGAACGGCGAATGTGGCGTTACAAGTCAGCAGATTGGGATGAGATGCGGCACTTCTTTGCATCTTATCCTTGGCAGCAGGTCTGCTTCTCTTCTAAAAATCCGTCGAGCTGTGCAGATGCTATATCCGATGTGATACGTCAAGCTATGGAGTATTTCATCCCCTATCGCGACGTACCCATCGGTGGCTCAGCTCACCCATGGTTCAACGCCGATTGCGTTCAAGCTGAACAACGTAAGCATTCGGCGTTTCTCGCCTGGGTTGACGCTCGTGACCACAAAGCTCCGGATCTGAGTTCAAAGAAGAGAGCCTTCAACCATGCTGCCAAGTCCTACAAAAAGGCACTAAGGAAGGCTCGCTTCGACCGCATTAACCATATTGGTACAAAGCTCTCTGCGCAGCCGTCCGGTAGCAGGGTCTCATTTGGGACTGGTATAGTGCCCAAGTCCTGGAAGCTTGCCAACGTGCAACCCGTGCCCAAAAAGGGCAGTCGTACCGATCCTACCAACTATCGGCCGATTTCAATAACCTCCATACTCTGCAAGATTATGGAGCGTGTATTGAACTCGCGCCTCTTGGCATACCTGGAAGGTAACGATCTCCTCAGTGATCGACAGTACGGGTTTCGCCACAATCGATCTACTGGGGACCTACTAGTTTATGCCACCCACTTGTGGGGCGAGACCCTCGAGAAGAATGGGGAAGCGATTGCTGTTTCCTTAGACGTCTCGAAGGCCTTCGACAGGGTATGGCACGCTAGTCTATTGAGTAAGCTTTCAGCGTACGGCGTTTCCCCTGGTCTGATTAACTGGGTAAAAGACTTCCTGAGTGAACGTTCTCTCCGAGTTGTTATCGATGGATGCTCATCAGAGCCCATGACGACTAATGCCGGAGTTCCTCAGGGGTCTGTTCTCTCTGCAACTCTCTTCCTGCTGCATATCAACGATCTGCTGATGCCCGGTATCTATGGGTATGCAGATGATAGCACAGTTGTAGAGAGATACCTGCCAGGTGCTCGAGCTAGTAAGGAGCTAATCCGGTCCGAAAGAGAGGCTATGGTAGAGCGTGCGAATGTCTCACTTCAGGCAGTCTCCAAGTGGGGTGAAGCCAATCTGGTGGGATTCAACGCCGCCAAAACACAAGCGTGTCTATTCACCGCTAAAAGGAGCCTGTTCACCTTGGCTCCTGTTTTTCAGAATGTATCCCTGGAGTACACCGACCGCCTTCAGCTCTTGGGAGTTGAAATTTCTTCAGACCTTAACTTTGGACGGTTCATTGAGTCCAAAGCCAAGGTAGCTGCTAGGAAACTCGGCGTACTTGCAAAGGTCCGGCGGTACTTCACACCAGGGCAGCTTTTAATGTTATACAAAGCACAGGTCCGTTCGTGTGTAGAGTACTGCAGCCACATATGGGCTGGTGCTGCAAAATGTCACCTGGCAGCTTTGGACTCGGTGGAAAGGCGTGCAAAGAGGCTAATTGGTGATCCAGATCTGGTTAATTCCAATCTACAAAGTCTTGAGCACAGGCGTAGGGTAGCCAGCCTTTCGGTGTTTTACAGAATTCATTTTGGAGAGTGTGCGCAGGAATTGCATGACTTGATTCCGCCATCTCATTTCTACCATCGGACAAGCCGACGAACGGCGAGTATCCACCCTTACGTTGTTGAAACCTCTACGGTCCGGACCAAGCGTTTTGCCTCGTCGTTTATACCGCGTACATCGAGGGACTGGAATAATTTGCCTGCTGCGATTTTCCCGTCCGATTATAATTTGGGTCTCTTCAAGGCTAGAGTGAATAGGCTCTCAATAAATTAGTGCGCCTCACCATCAACGATTGCATTACCACTTACCATCAGGTGGCATCGCAGTCAAGCACTAGTTTATATCAATTAAAAAAAAAAAAAAAATTTTGATGCGGTCTTGATCAGCATTGCACCCGTGCGAAGCCGGGCCGGGTTGCCAGTACTAAATTATGCTTCAGAATGTTTTTATATAAAACGTCCACAGCTTTTTTTGTCATTAGATAAAACAAACATGTTTTCTTTTGAGGTTACTCTTGAAATAGCGACATATAATTGGCCATGTGAAAAAACACTTAACGATCAAATAACGGCCAATAACGTTGCAACGTTGAAAGTTTGACCCTGCGATTTATTATTGGTCATTGCAAAAGATATCTTTACCGGAAATTGTAGGCGTTTAAATTGGAACAGTAAATCTGATGGAACCAGAAGAGTTTAGGGAATTAAAACATCAAAGATTCAAAGCATTTTATTTGAAATAAATCATTTACAAGCACTTGTGAAATGTCAAGAAGTCAGTCAGAAAAAATGATGCTAATTGCACATTCCAAAGCGTAGATGTCTATGGAGAAGAATGTGCAAGAAACTCCATGGATACACGTCTTCTCCTGTACCACATCCAGTGAGCATTGTGCACTCTATTATGACAGTTTTTAGTGATTTTACCAGCAAACGCGTGCCACTGCAAAGTTTAGATGGATTCAGGTGTTTTAATAAAATAACAGGACAATCTACTTTCAACACCATTTTATGAGGAGGGAATCCAGACAGGTTCAAAGAATTAAGGAATTCTGTAGGAAATAACTTTTTACAAAGAAAAATAACCGACGTCACTACAAAAACCGGGCTAGCGCGAGTCGGCCTCGCGCACTGAGGGTTCCGTACAAACTTACTTATGAGACCAGTTCAATACCCGAATTGAGTTACAAAGATTTTTCCGAATTGCAAAAAAGGTTTTTTTTGTGATGTAACTACAAATTTACAGTTTTTAGAATTTTTCCTATATTTGTGTTATGAGACCTTGCTTCATGCTAAATTTCAGGATTATAGGTCATTGGGAAGTACCCTATTAATTTAGATTCTTAAGAGTGTCGAAGTACACGTTTTTGCGACATAAATAGCCGTATCTTTCTAACTCAGAAGTTTTTATTTTTTCACATCTTCAAAGGATCGCAGAATTGAGTATATGGTTTTAATGTCAACTCGATACCTCCACGCGTTCGGTAAGTTTGTACGGAACCCTCAGTGCGCGAGTCCGACTCGCACTTGCCCGGTTTATTTATTGAAAATATTTTATGTCAAAATAAATACATGTTTTATTGGATTACCGGATTACCTATTAAGTAAATAATATAAAAAATGCTATGACAGCATTTTTTCTCATAGTAATTTGCTCAATTTATTTATTTACCAAGGATAACCAACGAATACACAAAACCAATTCTTTTACAAACTTGGTTCTAAAAACGAACGTTAAAACTACTCGATCATGTCGATTGGTTCTGAAAAAGTAAAAAAAAAATACAGTAAGAAAATAACACAAAGCAGTTGGTAGCAAGTTAGCAAAGTCTAAGATGCTGCGCACAACAGGTTCACAGAATATAGGTCAAGCGGTAATCGGTAACATTGAGTTAGCACCTCTTGCGAGACTTCGTTACTACATCGGGAAAAAGGATTTGCAGCAAAAACCATACCTATAGTAGGTATTTCATTTTTTATTTGTTGCTGTAAGGAAATCGTCAATTAACTTCTGCAGCTCTGGGTGGAGCTTTACTGACTAAAATAAATAATAATAATAATAAGTTTATTTGGAACACAACCATAATTCAAGTCTTAATAAACTAGAACAGGAACAGTAAATTAAACAAAACATAGCCTGCTGTCTCCCAAACTAGGCAAAAACCTGTATCTTGGGAGGCAGTATATACAAATTATACGTTCTCTGGTCCGTAGCCCGTAGAATAAAGTGAACCTAACCTGTGTTACTTCCCGGAGGGCACGGTGGAGCATACGGTGGAGGCGTGCCCCGCTTGGGCGGAGCACCGCCAACTCCTCGTGGAGGCAATTGGCGGCGGTGACCTCTCATGTCGGGCCTGGTCCAGAGCGAAATGGAATGGGATGCGATCGCCTCCTTCTGCGAAGCAGTAATGTTAGCGAAAGAGACGACCGCACGCGTGAGGGAAAAGACATCCTCACACTCCAGCCACCGCGACCCTGACCCCGACTACCGATCACGGTAGGCGCGGAAGACGAGCAATGGGTGGCTCACCGTCCGGCCGGTCGGTAACCATCCGCGGACTGAGCTCAAATCTTCTATGGTGTGTAGTGTTCCACGCGCGCCTCATAGAGATGTCAGCAAAACCGTAGGGGTCCAGCAGGTCTGATACCCGCTAGGGTCGGATTTCTGAAAAGGAAACCCGTGGTCCTAGAACGAAAGGGGCAACTGAAACAACATTCGCTCTAGGGCGAAGTGGAGGGCCACTTCACCCTACATCGAGAAAAAAAGTGCCTTTAAAAAAGAGGTACTTACAACAAAACCATCATCTTCCTGCCCTTGTCCCATCTTATTTGGGGTCGGCGCAACACGTTTTTTTCTTCCATTCTATCCTGTCAACCGTCATGCTATCAATATCTTCATTTTCTTTCATATCACTGTTCACGCAATCCATCCATCTTTTCTTTGGCCTCGCTCTCCCTCTCCACCCATAATACCAACAAAAAACGTCAGCGTGTTTGATACCTTATTTATGATTTCAGCCTCAAAGAGGATCAGGTACATAAAGTAAGGACCGTCTTCATCCAAGCTTCACTGACCGCAGAACAACCTGACGGACTTCACTTAGGCATCTGTGGCCTTACCATTCGTCTTAAAATTAGGCGTGGGCAGTGTGTCATCTTTGCGATTGGAACATTTGAATCTGAATCACTGAAATGTTCCGAAACAGTTATATGTATCATTTGGAACATTTGGAACATCGACTCAAAACTTCAAAAGATACAAACGGAACATTTGACACATCGGCTCACAAGATACAAACGGACCATTTGGAACATCGGTTCAAAAGATACAAACGTAACATTTGAAACATCGGCTCACAAGATACAAATGGAACATTTGGAAAAACGGCTCAAAGATACAAACACAGACACTGAATGTTAAGAATCGTGATATGTTACGTTGCGCCATATACACCATCAGTTTTATTTAATTGAATTTTGATTTGAGAATAATTTACAGCAGATGTATTTAGTTTCGTTCATTAAAATTTACACTATTTACGTTTTAATTTGAAGTTTAAAAACACTGCAGGTCACTTAAAGTAAAGAGTGTTTCAGTGTTCCAATTGTTCCAAATGATGCATTTAAAACATTACTGCTGTTTCAATCTTTCGGAACACAAAAATATTTCGGAACAGTGAGTCAGTTCAGTAAAGAGTTACACAAGCGTGCGAGCGAGAAAAAAGGGTGGAGCTACACCCTATACAGCTCCATCCCTTTAACAGTTCAGTATAGGCTCGTGGCACCTCTGGCACCTGACAGACGTCTATTCAAACATGACGCTCGCATGAACAGTGAAATGTTAGAAATGGAATGAATGTTTCAAATTGATTGTGTTTGATGTTTAAACAGATTGTATTGGAGTTTTGTGGAGCATTTATCTAGTATGTTTACGTAGCGATTTTTATTGGCAGTTTTTTGATCATACTATAGTCACTTTTAATATTATAAAGGCGAAAGTTTGTGAATGTGGGTGTATGTTTGTTATTTTTTCATGCTCGAACGGCGGAAGATTTCGGTGAAACTTGGTACATGGGTAGACCATGTCATATAAGATAGTTTGTAGGGTTCCGTACCTCAAAAGGAAAAAAAAGTGAGCAAATGCGAGTCGGACTCGCGCCCTGAGGGTTCTGTACAAAGTTACCTATGTAAATAGTTTAATTCCGGAATGGAGTCTCCGAAGATTTTTCCGAACCGCATAAAAAGTGATCTAACATCAAATTAAATTTACAGTTTTTAGATTTATTCCTATACTTACTACTACTGTACTATAAGACCTTGCTTTATGCCTAATATCAGGATTCTGGGTCAACGGGAAGTACCTTATGAATTTTGAATTCCTCGAGAGTGTCGAAATATACGTTTTTTGCCACATAAACCAAAGTATCTTTTTTTCTCGTTATCGTACAAGTTTGGTTTTTTTACAGCTTTAAGAGTCCGCAAACTTGAGTATATGGTTTTAATTTCAACTCGATATCTCCACACGTTCCCGAGATAAAGGGTCTTGACAGACAGACATTAAAACCATATACTCAAGACTGCGGTCCTTTGAAGCTGTGAAAAAATCAAACTACTGAGTTAAAGTAGAAATAAGATACGGCCGTATATGTCGCAAAAAACGTATATTTCGACACTTGCAAGGGAAAAATTCATAGGGTACTTCCCGTTGACCTAGAATCCTGGAATTTGGCATGAAGCAAGCACAAATATAGGAAAAATTCTGAAAACTCTATAATTCGCAGTTATGCCACAAAAAAAAAAAAAAATTTTTTTGCGTTTCGGAAAAATCTTCGTAACTGAATTCAGGAATTGAATTGTTTTCGTAGGTAAGTTTGTACAGAACCCTTAGAGCGTGAGTCCGACTCGCACTTGCCCGGTTTTTTTTATACCGAGAGTATGTTTCCTTGAGATAATTTGAGAGAGTGAAGCCACTGGCAATAGTTAGTACTATAACAATTAATTTACTCTATAATCACAAAATTAATTTCTTTTTAAATATACTTACTTAGTTTAAAAGAAAAGCATTCAAAAGACAATTTTAAAACTAATATAATGCAATTACTATTTAATTTGATCAGCAAGGTCAGACATGACTGGAAATTAATCTAATTAGTAAACACTAAATGGAACAAAGATAATGAAATTCTTCGCTTAAAATTGTCTCTCATGAGCCTGTTAATTCAACTTTACTACCTAAGCCTCACTAAGTCTAAGTAAAGAGTACATGTCTAATAATTAAGTACCTTATCTAATTTAGCTCGTACTTTTTAATGAAAATGAATAAGGTTTTAAGAGAAATAAAAACCAGTCAAGTGCGAGTCGGACTCGCGTACGAAGGGTTCCGTACCATCCGTAGCAAACGGGTAGTGTGAACGTGAAGCCCGGGGCCCCGAGATGAAGGCAAAGAAGGAATAGGAGTGGGTTTTTAGTCAGTAAAAGTCTGACACTATCTCCCGCTCCGCCCAAGAGCGGGATTTGTCATTAGATGATTTTCCCACCTAAAAAAAAAATCCATCCGTAGCAAAAAACGTTTGTTGTATGGGTGGCCCATTTAAATATTTATTTTATTCTGTTTTTAGTATTTGTTGTTATAGCGGCAACATAAATACATCATCTGTGAAAAGAATGTTCATTTCCCGTACCATTTGCGTCACAAGTATATTAATACCAAAAGTAATGTTTTATTTTTGTGTACAAAGTATTGATTTTTAACCGCTTTTTTTAACCACATTAAAAAAATATCGTCAAAATGATATTAAATGATTAACAATTCCTACTTCCGAAAAAAATAACGTCATTTCAGAAATCTTTACGTTCCGATTACAGTTGCCAGTTATTTTCGTAATCTGACCAAAGAGTATGTAAAGCTAACGTTTTTAATCTTACAATGATCATAAATAAATGGTTCGCCTAATTAATTTTATCTGCTATCTAAGTAAATAAGATTATATAGTAGAAAGTAATTAAACTGCTAAAAATAAATTCTATTAAACTATTTTATTTTAGCTCACCATTTTATAAAGTAAACATTGCGTATATTAGAAACTCAAAACTTAACACTGTCAATTTGATTAGGACATTTTGGTATTTTGTTGCTAAACTGACGTTTATATCGTTTGATGATTTTGTACTGTATTTGAGTAGTTCTGGTAGTTTTATTGAATAATAATTAATTCAATACGTCTATAATAATTATTGACAATGTTGAGATAGTGACTCATAGTGTTGCAAGTGGCAAGGTTTGTAAAGTGGGATCACGCGGCGCACGTTCAGGGCGCGCAATTCGCGGGCATACATTTCCATTTGCTTTCTGGGCTGCGTTCAAAAATGAGATTAGAGTTAACTCTAATGACGTCATCGGGTAGATACTCTAAGCTCGCATTTTTGAACGCGAACATAGAGTTCAACTGTCAATGCCAAGCAACTGTCATTACACCAACCTACCCTGCTCGGAGTTAGAGTTAGTTGGGTTAACTCTAGGGTAGTTACTCGAGTTAAAAAAGAACGACTCTGGGTTGCAACTCGAAGCATTTTTGAACGCCTAGAGTAACGACCCTAACCTACTCTGATTATTCTTGAACGCAGGGCTGCGGGCGTGAGGAGCAGCGCGCGGGCCGCTCGCGCACGGTTTGGCGCATGGCGCGAAGGGCAGGTGACGGCATGGAAACGGCGCGTTAACTTGAAATGCACGCACGCAGCTCGCTAGCGGCGTATTCGCCAGATGTGAACACACCCAAAGAGTTGTATATAGAATATAGCCAAAGAATAAACTTGTGAAGATATGGAGAGGGGGATATAATGGAAGAAAAAAGTTTTGGGCCTACCTCAAGCAACATGGGCCAAGGGCAGGAAGATGACAATGATTTGATACTAATGTACCTACCCTAAAAGTAAATGTTTTAACTGACTAACAATTACAAATTATTTATTTGTGTTACCTTGTTATGTACCTATGTTCACGCGAGAAAGTGGCAGTGAAGCCGAATTGACGTCAATATTAATTATTAGTCACTAAAATAATTCGACTAGGTACATCAGTTGTTTCAAACAAATGCATTAATAACTAATGTAAATAGATTAATATAAATACTATGTAAATATGTCATAAAGGCTTTTTCTACGCTACGAGCAACGCTGTTTCATTACGACGAAACCATCGACTCCTCTCACTGTTACTGAGCCTATAAATGGTTGCCTTATCCAGCCTTAGTTATTGGTCGGTCCGTGAGGTTGCGGATCGGCAGTGATAAAATCCCGTCCTATACACCCTTCATTCTTCCCACCTTCCGTCTGTTGCCTTAGGTCTTATGGCAACATGCTTCCCGCACTATTATTTATATACGTATATATTGTAGCTATATGGTTAGGGCTAGGTTGCTAGGTGCAGCTAAGGTTGTTGATAGGCTACAGTCAACCCCCTTATTGTACATTTCGGTAGCTGAATGTAGAACCCACAACCTGTAATTGATGTATTGCGTTTTTTGATTCGAGAAATCGAACTAAAACACGTAGTAAGTTTGTTTAGGTCTTGATAACTTTATAAATAAATAAAAGACTAAACCATTACGATTTTTAACAGTGTTAATTGTGTTCTTCAGTGTAGGCCTAGTTATAGCGTAAAAATATTTCCCATGCGCGATAAAAGCCTGAGCGTAAGTAACGCCACAATATAGGAGCGGAGGAATCCGGGTCCTGACTTATCGCATATATATCAATAATAATGCAATACACTACTCATCAATTTGGCCTAAAACACATACCTATAGTATAGAATGCCAATTATAATAATCACTACGGTTAAAAATTGCTATGAAACAATGATCAGGCGTTTTCGAACTTTTTTTAATATCTCAAAAATGTGATTAAATATTAACAAAAAAATTTAGATAGTGAAAATTTCAATAATAACTCTTGAGAGCAAATTTGGTTTGACGCAAGTTGGTACAGATCCACATACAAATTTGGGCAATCTCTTTTGAACTGTGAAGCTTGATAGCCGTGATTGGTTCATGAGATATAGCCTGGTGAAAGACGAAAAGATAGTGGGACAGACATACAGACGGACGGACAGCGGAGTCTTAGTAATATTGTACCGTTTTACCCTTTGCGTATGGAACCCTTAAAACTAAAAAACCTGTAACTGAAAAAAACCGGTGAAAATTTCACTTGTCTAGCTATCACCGTTCGTGAGATACAGCCTGGTGACAGACAAACACTCACGTAAAATAGCCGTTTTCAGAGGTCTTTACTAGATTAGTTTTACACAAATTAATGTTTTGATTTTTATAGAAGCCTAGATAATATCCACAAGATATGTGTGTACCCAAAATATCTAGAGAAAAATGTGTAATAACATCATAATCGCGTAAGAGCGGTAGTATGAAAATATACCTCGAAAAGGACGCTCTTAAGGTCTTGGGATCAATTCATGAGTCAGGCAAAGCGTTGTGTTTTGCCATCAGAAATTTCACAGTTGCAGCCTAAAGTTTGTATTTGCTGTTGATTTTATAGTATACCCCAAAATTACATGGTACAGATACCGGCACGAATCTTGAGCGCTCGGCGAAAGAGTGGGGATCGCTTTGGGTATCGTACACATCGGCGAACCAATCACTGTAAGGATTGCACTCCCCGCCCCCGCGTCTCACTTCATACCTCTAAAGATACCCAATATTTCACTTCTGCGCAAGTGGAAGTCAGCGCTCAAGATCCATGCCGGTATCTGTATAGAGATAGTGTTGCCAACCATACTCTAATACTTATAGGGTATAATTTAACTCTATTCTGTGAAGAAGTATTTTATAACCTGCAACCGTGGTAGTGTACACTAAAATACTCTAATGATGCCATTTTGTATGCATTAACGATCTAGAAGAACAGTACTGCACCCATTAACTAGTCTAAGTAGTAAATCTATCATTGAAATTAAACTGAATTGACTGCTTTGTTTATGGTTTCTTTCTTTTTTCTCTTTTGTTACATTTTATAATTTTTTTATTTTTTTTTTTGTTTTTAATTTCTTTATTAATGTTTAATTTTATTCTTTTTATTTTTTGTTCAGTGGAATTCAAGTTACCTGACAATAAACTTGTATGAGGCCGTAAAGTGGGTCCTGGTGACCTGTAGCACAGGTTTCTCCGAAACCTACAACAGGCACCAGCTCTCACAATGCTAATTCATATAATTATGTAGTTCTAAACTGTTAAGTACAACATAACCATTGTGAGAGAAAATAAAATAAATTATATTATTGTTATTGAAATTAAACTACTGTGATCTTCCCGTCCGATTATAATTTAGGGGTCTTAAAACTAGTGAACTTCATCATTAACGATTGTATCACTGTTTAGCATCAGGTGGGATTGCAGTCAAGCACTAGTTTATAACTTACCAAAAACATTTTTTTTTTTTATTAATGATAGGCTCGCGTTTGACCACCATCTCACCTGATGGTAAGCGATGATGTGGTCGACGATGGAGCACGCTTGCCTAGAAGTAGACTATTCACTCTTAACTTAAAGGCCCCATTTCAAACAAGCCATTTTCCAAGGAGCCTGATGCAGTTGGAAAACCATTTGCAGGCACTTTTGAAATGTCAAGAAGTCAGTCAGTCAGAAAATCAATCAATCATGTTATATATGTATTACAAATATCTCGGTTACATGTTTCTTGTCTTACTAAATATATATTATATTTGTAAAAACTAAATATAGATATTAACATAGCAACTGGCAGCTAAGAGGTGACCAGTCTCAACTGACAGCACCCGTTCACGGACATGACACGAATATTAGCACCACTCAGCTCAGCCATTTTGAAGGGAACCGAATGATCCAACACACGTGCCACCATCAGTGAGATACTAATATTTTCATTTTTTTTATATTTTATAAATAAAATGAAAGTATTTTCACTGTTAACGGATATTAGTGATATCAAATCTGTGATTGAACCTAAATAAAAGCGTCTTAATTAATATTCAATAATATCTCTGATTTTTATTAATTGTACCTATATGAATTAAAATATAAAAAATTAGATAACGACATAAATATGTATAAGCGACACCTTATTTTAATTTTTTGCTTTTGCAAAGATAAAAATAAGATGTCAGCGGGTATGTAAAAGATAATCTATAAAAAACCGAAATGAAATAAGTACTTACTCGAGTTTTAATGAAGTCGGTTAAAACTTAACGACTGCAAAATTTTGTAAGGAACAAAAAGGTTCCTTTTTAAGCAAATATCCAGATTATTTAATACTAGCTGCTGTCATCGACTTCGCTCGCGTAATAGTAGAAAATTATGCCAAGGGAAGCATTCTAGGACATGGTCTACCTGTGTACCAACATCATAATCATCATCATCATTTCAGCCGAAAGACGGCCACTGTTGGACATAGGCCTCCCCCAAATGTCGCCACAATGACCGGTCCTGTGCGTCTTGCATCCATCGGATTCCCGCGACCCTCACCAGGTCTTCGATCCACCTTGTGGGAGGCCTTCCAACGCTGCGTCTTCCGGTACGTGGTCGCCATTCCAGAACCTTTTGTCCCCATCGACCATCTGTTCTGCGAGCAATGTGCCCTGCCAACTGCCTCTTAAGTTTGGCGATTCTTCGGGCTATGTCTGTAACCTTGGTTCTCCTGCGGATATCTTAATTTCTGACGCGATCACGCAAGGAAACTCCGAGCATAGCCCTTTCCATTGCCCTTTGAGCCTGTCCTGTGTGATGCCTGTCTTTGCCCCTGTGTACCAACTTTCATAGAAATCCGTTCAACAGTTCGATTGTGAAAAAGGAACAAATGATTGTTCCTTTTTCATCCATTTCCATCATCATCATTTCAGCCGAAAGATGTCCACTGTTTGACATTGGTGTCCCCCAAAATTACATGGTATAGAGAAAGTGTTGCCAACTATATTTTAATACATAATATAACTCTATTCTGTATGGTGTCGCCACACCAAACGGTCCTGTGCGTCTCGCATCCATCGGAATCCCGTGACTTCTACCAGGTCATCGGTCCACCTTGTGTCACCACTCCAGAACCTTTTGGGCCCACCAACCATCTAGTCTGCGAGCAGTGTTCCCTGTGTTGTTAAAAACATACAAACACATACACATACAAACACACAAACGTTCGGTTTTATAATATTAGAGTGATTAAGGCGATATACGTTGGTTCAGTAATCTTTATAAATAGGGCCTCGTTGGATCTGAGTGCTGCCTCCCGGCCTTCCTAAGCTTTCACGCGACAGATATTTCACCCCAGATTTGTCTTTTCAAAGCCCTTATAGATTCCAAGAAGATTTTGACTGTTTCTTAAAACCTTTTCGGATTTAAAAGCCCGGTGATTAATAGTAAGCGATTTTTTACTTCAGACTCCGTGGAAGGAATTTTTATTTTCAAAAAAATCTGATATGTGTAGCTTTGAAAGCTTTTTATATTAAAAAGGCATTTTAAGGGAGCGTATGTTCGAAAGAAAAATTTCTAACATGGAAGAGTAATAAATATAATAATAATGCGCTTTATAAACAAATTAAATATCTTGACTTGGCTCGCGCGAATGTCGACATGTGGGAAGTGGATACAGCGGTAGTTGTGCCGATAGTCGTGACGGCCAATGGCTTAATTGCTACCTCGACCAACATCTGAGGAGGCTCGCGTTGGGCAGTTGAAACATGATCGTCTACAATGGGCCTCATTAGAAGGTTTACAGTCACCCAAAGGGCAATGGAAAGGGCTATGCTCGGCGTTTCATTGCGTGATCGCATCAGGAATGAAGATATTTACAGGAGAACCAAGGTCGCCGACATAGCCCGAAGAATCGCCAAACTTAGGTGGCAGTGGGCAGGGCACATTGCTCGTAGAACGGATGGACTATGGGGCTGAAAGGTTTTAGAGTGGGGACCGCGCACCGGAAAACGCAGCGTTGGGAGGCCACAAGGTTGACCGATGACCTGGTGAAAGTCGCGGGAATGCGGTAGATGCGAGACGCACAGGACCGTTCGTTGTGGTGACACTTGGGGGAAGCCTATGTCCAACAGTGGACGTCTTTCGGCTGTAATGATGATGAAAATTTCAATTAGTTATTGGAAATTCACTCTGGGTATGGGTAGGCCTCCTCCAACTTACTTCTTGTTCTTGTGTTGTGGTTGTTGCCTTTTCATTTTTATTTATTTAAATTTATAGTGGCTCATAGTTTTGAAGGTATACATATGTACACAATATTTACAAACAAGCACATTTGTAATCTTAGTGTGATCGTCAATAGCCGTTGGAATACTTTATTAACATTTTTGATATCACTAAAATGTGCAGCTAGTCAAAATGATATAATACTTTAATAAACACATTTACAGACACATTTGAATTGTCAAGAAGTCAGTCAAAAATGATGCTAATTGCACATTCGGAAGCGTAGATCTCTCTGGAGAAGAATGTGCAAGAAACTCCATGGACGTACTCTTTTCAATCATGTTTTGTATTACAAATATCTCCGTTATATGTTTCTTATCGCTACTAGTGTGTGAATATACGGGGATTCTCATTCCGCAGCCACTACAAAAAAGAAGAGCGCATTAAAAATACAATCACGGTCGTATCTAAATGTAAGACATTATTTACCGATAGATAAAAAAAAAAAAACGTTAAAAATTCAACAAAAAACATCAAAGGCCCTTTAAGCCTCTCTCTTTGGTATAAAATGAGTTTCACTTCTAAAACGGTTTGGTTCTTTTAATTCGAATCACGGCGTTACGGGGTTCTCAAGGGCTGTTGGGGCGTTTTCTAGGCAAATTAGTCAAGACAGAAAGGGGGTTAATAAGGGGAAAGGTCCCTTCTCACTTGGGGTTTCGTAATTATGGAGTTGAAGAACGTTGTACTTTGAATATCTAGAACTATCGACCTCGGTGAGGAATTATTCACACATTTTGAAAAAGATATTCTTTAAGTCGATTTTGATGAATTTTCAGATATGTGAAAACATGAATAAGGAACTGACATCATTGTTTGGTTTGTTCCTTAGTCGGGTTTTCTAAAGCTCGATCATAGAGATAGATCACACTAATATTATAAAGGTGAAAGTTTGTGAAGTTTATATGTTTGTTACTTCGTAGTGCTCAAAGGGCTGAATAGATTTGGATGAAATTCACCACACGGTTAGACCATGTCCCGAAATAGGACAAAGGATATTTTTTTTAATCCCAGAAGTATGTTATGTATGTTGTGTAATAATAATAATTTATTATTATTATTATCACAAGTGTAAGATTAAGATTAAATCATATATCAATGATCTTAATACTAAAGTTATATTACCTATATGTTCACAGTAACTGGTAAAACAACATTAAATTGAACTGTGGTCCCCAAACTAGGCAGTGCCTTTATCTTGGGAGCCGGAGTTACGTTTAGTTACATTTAGTCCAAAACATGCTAATTGCTAACTTTCATACTTGTAACAAGTTCTTTTTTTTTAATCTCGTTTGTATGTAAATCAAATACCGGTAGCAATCTGCTTACAGGAGTAAAAGTAAAATAAAATTAACTAAATAAAACAATAAAACTAAACATTCTAAATAATGTGTTCCTAATTCTAAATTGTGTGTGTGAGTATGGCAAGTTTAGGTTAGGTAGGCATGCTGGTGGTCAAGATACCCTTTATAGCCGTGGGTGCTGGCCGTATGGCTCGCTGCATGAAGGCTGCGCTGAAGTTCATTGTCGAGGGTCACCAGTTTGGAGGTATACGGAACAGAGTGTAAAGTCCCGTTGAAAAGGGAGGATTCTCCGGCCAAACGGGTGTTATGTTTGGTGGGCAACTGCCCGATAGATGATTTCGGGATGTTCTATAATAATATGTTCTAATCGCGCGGAGAACTTTTATTGCGCGATGCAGGATTAGTTCTTATGTGACGCCATAGATGTCGCTACATTGTGATCGTGTGTGTGTGTGTGTGTGCGAGCGGGACCGGGAGTTCACATTACGATAAATTTCTACTTTCACATGGGAAAAGCCGCAGACAGAAGTCTGTTTAAGACAATTGAAGAAAAATATAAAAGATTTCAAAAAAGTAAATACTACTTTAGTAGTTAAAGTACTGCAGCCAATCTTTCAGTGCTGGTGCAAAGTAATCCATTTTCTATTGTTGACCAGCATCCGTCGATAAGAAGTCGATTCCATTTACTTTTTATTTTTTCCTTTCCCGCTGAGAGGAAAAATGAATCGGTTCCTACTTCTTACGGAAGAAACGTGCACTCTAGAGATAAACCTATTTACTGTGGCGCGTTTTTAGCTAGTTTTAAGATTTTTGAATCGCTTGGTATTAGCTAAGCATGAGGATAAACAACGTTTTAATTTTGTCTAATTATTCTTGCCTAAATCGGCTGTGTAACCTAAGTTGTGTACTGCGAACGAGGAATACAGTCCCACCGTAATACAGTTCAAACTAGTACGTGGGTCAGGGTGAATTGGTTTCGTAACAACCAAAGATTTAAGTGTACCTACGATTTTTATATAAGGTATGTGTAGTTTTAGAAAATAAGTAAGCATTAGCTATGTAAATATGATTAAGGTTGTTGTTAATTTGTGGAAATAAATTCTCTGCAGCGGCTGCAGAGAACCTCAAGCGGCGGAAATATAATAACCTTGTTGGTAGTTATATTTTCGAGCCGTTTGGGGTTGAAACTCTCGGATCGTGGGGTCCGAGTGCTCACAAATTATTTAAAGAACTTTCAAAACGCCTTGTTGACACTTCGCGTGACCCAAGGGCTGGCTTTTACTTCGGACAAAGGATAAGCATTGCCATTCAGCGTGGCAATGCCGCCAGTCTTTTGGGTACATTACCAGTCGACAGCGATGTGGACGAGTTTTTCGACGCCGTTCTTTAGATTGCTTTTTTTAGTAATTTAGGGCTTTTATTTTTATTTTGTAAGTTAGTTTTAATTACGTTATTATTAGATTTAAATGTATTTATTATTAAAAAATATATTTAAGTAAAGTGAAATAGATAAAAAAAAAAAAAATATATTGAATTAATGTGCCTACTGTTGGGACTTAGGCTGCCCTCTCTAAGAGATGGAATGGGCCGTAATCCACCATTTGGGCTCAGTGCGGGTTAGTAATAGAAATGTCGATAGGCTAATTGATTGATAAGAATATGTTTATTGTCCTAAGAAATTTTAAGCAGACAGTTATTTTTGTTTCATTCAAATCTGTAAGAGTAAATTGTGGAGACGTTGATTAATTAAAAAATTAAAAAAATATATATAGTAAAAATAACAATAATAAAATGTTTAAAATAGCGAAAGTAACTATGTACTTATGTCAGTTTATTTTTCGTGCCTAGTATGATTATAAAATCGATTTTTAATTATATTTATCGTAGGTATAACCAGAATCTGGAGAAGGCACATGGAATACTTTTTATTAACATAATATTACTCGAGCGAAGAAGCATGTGTGAGCAAACTTAAAACTATATAATTTCTTAAAAAAACATGAAATACTATACATATCACGTGTACATAAATTATATACATATTAAAAAACACTATTATATTTACATTAAAACTAACAAACTAAGAAACCCAAATATCTAAAATATGGCTTCGAAAAACTCCTCCGTATCGCTGTCGACTGATAATGTAACCAAAAGACTGGCGGCATTGCTACACTTTGTAGCAATGCTTACCCTCTGTCTAAAGTAAAAGCCAGCTCTCGGGTCACTTGAAGTGTCAACAAGGCGTGAATACAGTATGTAGTAAAAACATGTGGTATTTTACCAAGATTGATGGATCGTAAGTGGAGGGTTCTTGTAACAGTTCTCAAGTCTGTCTGCTCAGAGTCAAGTGTTGCGCATTTGTCATGCTTATGACAGGTCTCTGTTGAAAATACTTTAGGCTGGATCATAGATTAAATAAATCGGAGAGAAACGTTACTTTCCTTAGTGAGTGCGTCGAAACAAAATAATTCATCATGGTGAAAATTGAAAATTGAGATAGGCCCGAGAAAAATACCTTTTTTTCGAGGTTGGAAATCATCAAATCCCAGCTAGAGGGCGTGTCACACTTTAGGAATATAGACTAAAACCCTAAACTGTAGCTTTTTTTATTGATATAAACCAGTGCTTTACTGCGATCCCACCTGATGGTAAGCAGTGATGCAATCATTGATGGTGAGGTGCACTAGTTTATTAAGAGCCTGTTCACTCTAGTCTTGAAGACACCTAAATTATAGTTGAACGGGAAGACCGCAGCAGGCAAATTATTCCAGTCCCTTGACGTACGCCGTATAAACGACGAAGCAAAATGCTTAGTCCGGACCGTTGAAGTTTTAACAACGTAAGGGTGGATACTAGCCGTATGTCGGGTTGTCCGATGGTAGAAAGGAGATGGCAGAATCAAGTCATGCAATTCCCACGCACACTCTCCAAAATGCAACCTGTGAAATACCGATAGGCTGGCTACCCTGCGCCTGTGCTCGAGGCTTTGTAGATTGGACTTAACCAAATCTGGATCCCCAATTAGCTTCTTCGCACGCCTTTCCACTGAGTCCAAAGCTGCTAGATGGCATTTTGCAGCACCAGCCCATATGTGACTGCAGTATTCCACACGCGACGACACGGCATCTGGTTTAGGGCCCAAACATAAAACTGCGATGCAATGTTGCATCTAGCTCTTGCGTGGAGTAGCGCACAATCCGGGTGTGCTGCTGCACCTGAAGCTGTGCGTGCCAGACCGGTACGTGTGGAGGCAGCGGCGGCCGCCATTGCTGGCCGTACCTGCTGCCAGAACCAACCTATTGTCAAAAGCACCCCTCACCCGCACAATATGTGTACTAAATGAAGTGCATGAGAGGATTGACCTATTTTCGAGCCATGAGAGTGAAATCGCAAGAGTTTTATTAAATTTTATTAGATAAATTTAAATATTTGTTACTGTACTAAGTCTGATTTTATATTGTATTTACATATAGGTTAACGTTAGGTTTTTTTTTATTTATTTTTTATGTAGGTACCTACTTCTTTTATTTTTTATAGTTAGTAGTATTGTAATAGAGTATAATGTTATTTTAGCTTTTTAGGTTAATGTTAGTGTAAGATTATGACTTTTTTCAATTATTATTATTTTTAACCGACTTCTGAAAAAGGTTCTCAATTCGGATATTTGTATATTTTTTTTATGTTTGTTCGCGCACAACTTCGTCGCTTGCCAACCGATTTGAAAAATTCTTTTTTTGTTGGAAAGGGTATACTTTCCAAATGGTCCCATAGTCACCAAGTCGGAATCTGATGATGGAATCTTGGCGAAATCGAGGGAACTCCTCAAATATTATAGGCAATTATATAGTGATTTATGTATTTTCATCGAGAACTTAAGCATTTACAGTCAAAAAGTAACATTTGATGAAGTGGAACTGACGAAGAAGACTAGAAATGGTCAACGGAACTTCATACTCGCATAGATATCACAATAAAGATACTTATGCGACTATGACAATACAAATGAATGAATGGTTCTGAATAGTTACGTTGAAAATGGTATCATCGAAGTGATCTGATGATGATGATGGAGCCGGAAGGTAGGCACTGAAACTCCGTAATTAATCAATGTATCCTAGCCGTGTTTGGGCTTATTAGAATTATCATGAGATGAACTTTGGCTATAAGCTATCGAACTGATTTGATGATGGAGCCGGAAGGAGGAAGGTAGACACAGGAACTTCATAATAAAACAATGTAACTTAGCAGTGTTTGGGTTAATTGTAATTATCATGAGAAATAGGCACTCTGCTTATAAGTGTACCTATCGCAACTAAAAAGTGTGTCGGTGTTAAATAAGGTACAAATAATACCGAGAAACACCGACTTCCGAAATTAAAGTTATTTTGATCCTTTTAGTGTTTTTTTAGTGAAGTCGGTTATTTTTTTTTTGTAAAAAGTTTTTTTTAATTTTTTTTCGGTTTGGAAACCACTATTGTATTAGGTTCCGCCTGTAAAGATAGTGTGTATATTTAATAATAAATAAATAAATAAAAATCTTGAAAATCTGCAAGCTTGCACGACGCATCACAAGAACTTGCAAATTAATTCGCATCGCGCATTGTATGGTCACCTGAACCGATGCTTTGCCACACAAAATCGCATCGCAGTGATTCGCAATGCAGGTTTCTGCGATGTGGCGTCGTATCGCATCGCATCTCAGTTTCATGTGGAAGCTCTTACGTACAAAAATTACCTACTTTTGCCACTTATCACTATTGTGGCATCGCTTAAGGTCACTACAAGAGATGTCAATTCTGTCAGTGAACGAAATTAATAGAAATAGGTCTCTTGTTTTATTGAAACTTAGTGCTTAGTCAGCTCTAGGCATTAAAGGTTATTTTAAAATGCGTTCAGAACTGGAAACTCGCTTCTGCATATATTCTTACTCTATTGCCAGAGTTAAGAGATTAGTTTTTGTTTATTCTTAAACTAAATTTATTCAGAGAATATACTGAGGATGTTTTTGTAATGGTTCAAGGCCTTGACAATATACTTTGAAGTGACATACAGTTCTTACTTCGTTGAAGAGCGTTATACTTGCGGTTTTTCATTGGTAAGATGTAAAGAGAATTAATTTAGATGCAAGAAATTTTTTAAATTTTTATGGTAGCAGATGAGCAGTGGTGGCAGAGTGGTAACGGCCCCGACTTACGAGTTTTAGAGTGCGGGTTCAAACAAGCCAGGCGCATTATTTCGCGTAATTTATTTCATCACCACTGCTCAAAAAAAAATACAACCGAATTCAATGTAAAAAAAAAATTGGTCAAGTGCGAGTTGGACTCGCACACTGAGGGTCCCGTGCAAACTAAATTATATAAATAGTTCAATTCCCGAATCGAATCTCGAAGATTTTTCCGAATAGAAAAATGTTTTTTTTTTTGTGACTTAACTACAAATTTTCAGTTTTCAGAGTTATTCCTATACTTGTGCTATGAAACCTTGCTTCATGCCAAATTTTAGGGTTCTAGGTCAACGGGAAGTACCCTATGAATTTCGATTTCCTTCTGAGTGTCAAATATACGATTTTTGCGACATAAACGTCGTATCTTTTTTCTACTTTAACTCAATAGTTTAAATTTTTCACAGCTTCAAGGGACCGCAGACCTGAGTATATTATAGTTTTAATTTCAACTCGATACCTCCATGCGTTCTCGAGTTAAAGGGTCTTGACAGACAGATAGACGGACAGACGAACGGACAACAAAGTGATCCTATAAGGGTACCATTTTTTCCATTTGAAGTACGGAACCCTAAAAATATTAAAAGTGCAAAATAATTTTAATTTCGGAAGTCGGTGTTTTTATAATAGTTTTGTCTCTTCGTTATTTAACACTGACTTCCGAAATTATAGTTATTTTGCACTTTTTAGTGTTTTTTTTACATTTAAGTCCGTTGTATTTTTTTGTAAAAAATAATATTTTACACTTTTTAGTTGCAAAAAGTACCCCTCAGTCAAACTTAAAGTCATCGCGTATACGTATAAACAAAGCAATTTTACTTGTTACGACAGTTCTGCTGTGATCCTATGAGGAGTTTCGTTCCATATCTTCGAAGTTCATAATCAGATCATAACAATATTTCTGTGGAACCAACTAGGAAAGAATAACCTTTCAAACAAAAAAATTAATTTTCAATATCGGTCCACAATTGACCGAGAAATCGGTGGACATACATAAAAAAAATACATACATAGAACCTCCTTCTTTTTGAAGTCGTTTAAAAAAAGAATTAGTAAAGGTTTTCATACTCACAGAGTTCTTAGAAATAACAGCCCATCTTCGAAATGATTCCCTCTTCAGTTCAATAGACTCAGTGCACAGCGTAAGGCATGCAAGCATTTCTTAATCAAACGAGATCAAACGGGTCATATGAAATAGCGATGTCTATTACTGGCTTTACAGAAGGTGTTAGAGATTAACGTTGGGCGTTTCAACGACGAACAGTTTTCAAAGACCGTTTTTTGTTCTGCAACGTAACAACCGTTTTCCATCCTGCACAAACCAGTCTTCGAATTACTGTAAGCGAATTGTTATCTTACTGTTAAGAAAATAAGGTCGAGAATCTATTGCTTCAACTATCACACTCGTCGCGTATTCGTTTTTAAAACCAGTTATTGCAATGAAAAATGAAGTTCATTTTTCATTGTAATAACTGGTTTTGAAACGACGACGCGACGAGTACAGATTTTATTACCGTCCTCAAACTAGTTGCGACAACGAACGTTTTCTGCAACTACTTCTCTCAACGATAGTTTCGTCTTCAAACCAGTTGCGACGACGACCGTTTTCTGTAACCTAAAATGGGATGCCCTTTTTTACAGAAAGTTGCACATTTAAGTAGGTATATCTGAGCTTATTATAGGAACAGTGGTGGCTTAGTAGTAAAAACCCTGATTTATGAGTTGTAGAGCGTTTTTTTTTTAGGTAGGAAAATCATCTAATGACAAATCCCGCTATTGGGCGGGGCGGGAGATTGTGTCAGCCTTTTACTGACTAAAAACCCAGTCCTGTTCCTTCGTTGCCTTCATCCCAGGGCCCCGGGTTTCGTTTTCACACTACCCATGGCCCCAGTAGGCTTCGACCCTGCTGGGCCCCTACGATTTGCTGACATCTCCCTGAGACGGGCGTGGAACAGTACGCGCCGTCGATGACTTGGGTACGGTCCTGATGGTTACCGGATGGTCGGACGGCGGGCTACCCATTGCTCGCCATCCGCAAGCCCACACCTACGGTGGCCGGAAATCAGGATCGAAATCCCGGCGGCGGTTGGGGCGCGAGGACCGTTGCCTCACGCGATCGGCCGTCTCCTTTGCTAGCATAGAAGTAGGCGGCCGCCTGCCACTCCTCCTCGCTCCGGACCATGGCCTGTACCAAGGCCCGGTGTGAGAGATCGCCGCCGCCGATCGTCCCCACGAAGACACAGCGTTGCTCTGCCCAAGCGGGGCACACCTCCACCGTGTGTTCCACCGTGTCGTCCGGGCGGTCCACACAGTGGCGACACCCGGGCGTCGTTTCCGCTCGAATCCGGTGCAGGAACTGCCCGAACTTACCGTGTTCGGTGAGAACTTGCGTCATGCGGAAGGTGAGGACGCCGGCCGTCCGCCCGTCCGGTAACAGTCCGGACCGAGTTCGAGTTATCAAAGAGATGTCAGCAAATCGTAGGGGCCCAGCAGGGTTGAAACCTACTGAGGCCTTGGGTTGTGCAAAAGAGAACCTCGGATTTTGTATCTTCGTTATTTAACACTGGTGAGGCTTGTAAGTAGCCTCACCTGATAACGGGTGGTGTTTTAAGACTACCAATATGGCGGTGAAATTATGGTTGTATTACACAAAATTAAATCCCTGTCGACGATTCCCCGCGAACCAGAATCTAGCGACATCTATAGCAATTCAGAGCCCACGTACCTTGCTAATCCAGTGAACCCACTTGTCGTCAGGAAAGCGCTTCGCTCACGGATGTGTGGTCGGTGTGTGTGGCTGCAGGCCAGCGAGCTAAATCTTCATTCATCCACCGGTGGGCTGGTCAGAACTCGTGAAACCAACACTGCACTTTATGGTCTTAATGTCTCACAGTAGCAGATACACTTATTCCACGAGAATTCTCAGGTTTTCAACAGATATGGGATTTTTACAGCGGAGCGGTTTTTATTCGACGCAATGTCGATTTGCGTAGCGGACACACTGATTTTGATAGCGGGTTAGACGCCATCTAGCGGTCTTTAGCGAGCGTCTCAAGAAAGCATTCGATACGTCACCAGTGGGCGTTGCGGTCGTAGATATTGGTGAAGGAAATCGTCAACAGAGACTCAATTAACTTAGAGAATGCGGGAAAGATAACTAATTTATATTATTTATTCTCTAAAAATACATATACCTTAAGAGAAGGCATTGACGCTTCACCATGCTCCCCCCCTTGGAAGGACGCAAGTGCTTTCAAAGGGAAAGGTTAAAATTGTAAAGATTTACTAACCTAGATCATGATCGGAAAGTCTAAGCTTTATGACTGAATGCGGAAAATAAAAATCATTTAGAATACTAATCCTAAACCTTAAAAAACTACGAGTATCGTTAAAATGAAATTTTATTGCGTTGGAATAGGATATAGTTTTGTGACAGAGCGTTTAAAATTACCGAACCTTGTCCTCACCATTGCAACGCGAGCGACATTGTCAGTCCCTTTATAAGGATGCGGTTTTAATGGTTTTACATTGGCTTCCCACATAACGCCAAAATGTGGGGAGCGAGGTGGAATCATTTTCCACTTAATGCGGCGAGTTGATAACTCATTTAAAAGAGACGAATTGAGGTTTGACCTCATTAAGAAATTATAAAGTTCATCTAATTGAGCCTTAGCACCAACGAAATTGGTAGCGTTATCCGAATAGAGACAGGATACTGGCCCTCGACGCGAGATAAAACGTTTAAACGCGGATAAAAAGGCGTCGGTAGCAAGTTCAGAGACTAACTCTACATGGACAGCCTTGGTTACCAAGCACACAAACAAGCAGATGTAAGCCTCTTGAGCGTGTTGACCTCTGCGACGAGAGAGAGTTATGCGTATGGGACCAGCATAATCCACTCCAGTATGGACAAATGCCTTTGATTCCGATACACGGTATTCAGGAAGGTCCGCCATCATTGGAGTGGGATGCGTCGGATTAACTCTAAAGCATGTGTTGCATTGTCGCAACTTGGACCTAATGACAGTCCTGGCATCTAGTATCCAAAATCGCTGTCGTAAAATAGACATAAGTAGCCCTGGCCCAGTGTGACAATTCATCACATAGTAATGACGAATTATCAAATCCACAACAGGATCATGTTTGGGAAGTAAAAAAGGATGCTTAGCATCAAAGGGAAGGCATGACTTTGAAAGTCTTCCCCCAATGCGTGATATACCCTCTTCATCTAAAAAGACAGATAAACTGCCAAGTTTCTTTGGCAACAATTTACCACATATGATGAGCTCAATGTCATCTGCGAAATGAACAGATTGCACAGCACGGATCATAACTCGTTCCGCCGCTGACAATCCCTGAGGCGACCGGGGTTCACAATGAACCTTCGGTCTAGCGAATTTAAGTATATAATAATGCGGACTGTCCGAGTTCAGCTGTCGCACAGTGCGCATAGCTATGTAAGGACTCGACTTCAGTCCAAAAGGTAAGCGGTTAAAAGCGAATGTCAACACAGGATCATTCTCACTGAATCGACACAAAATGCGTAGGTACTTACGCTGCTCAACAGGTACGCAAATTCGTAAGTACATCTGCTTGATATCAGAATTGATAGCGATAGAAAATAATCTAAAATTGATTAAAAGAAGAAACAAATCTGTTTGTAAATTTGGACCAATATGGAGTACATCATTTAAAGATAAACCGGTGTGAGTCCTGGCACTCGCATCCAATACAACGCGCGGCATCGGCTTGTCTGGCCGAACGACAGCGTGATGAGGGATGTAGTACCCGTCATCCGAAATGGCGGATTCGTCGACTGGACTTAAGTATCCATTATCTATGTACTCTTGGATCACTGCGATATAATTTTCCCGCAACGTCGGCGATTGGCGGAGTTTTCTCTCCAGCACAACCAGTCGACGGTACGCGGCGGTACGGGAGTTACCCAACTCGCTGGGATCCTTACTAAAGGGTAACGCGACAGTATAACATCCCGCATCGTCACGTGACACGGTCGAGGAAAAAATATTCTCACATTCGGTTTCCTCAGGAGATAAAAAACGTTTATTTTCAACTTCTTCCAATTCCCAGAACTTTTGTAATGAATCATTAAGGGCTAATGCTGTGAAAGAAGAGCTAGGTAAATTTAAATTATCTTTACTAGGCGGAAAATCACCCATAAGGACATACCCGAATGTGGTCAATAATGCGGGTGGCGCATTTGAACCTAAGTCTACCCTATTCCCCAAATAAATATACGGAAACAGTTGAGCGCCTAACACTATGTCAATATCTCCTGGAATATTCCAGCTTAAATCAGCGAGCGGAAGCGAGTGGAAGTCCACATGACAATCCCACTTAATATGGTGCGAAGGTAGCTTGTCCGTAATGCACTCAACTACCAACGCATGAATAGTATATTTTTGATGCGGGTATACGCGAGACTCGATATCTAGATTCACATAACCTATTATCGGCCGCGACACAGAACCAACTCCTTTAACAAAAGAATTATTCAAAGGAATTATCGCTAAGTTGAGTTTTCTACAACAATCTGTAGTTATTAAATTATTTTGCGAACCATTGTCAATTAAGCACCTAACTATTGTTTTATGGCCCGAACTATTATTGTTAGCGCGCGCATAAACCTGAGCGGTCGACAACAAGACTGCCGACTTAGCCCTCGTATCTGCAGCCAATAATACGGCCGTGTTATGGGTCGGACATGTTTGAGCAACGTCACCCGAACCACAAGACGCCGCGCGGGGCGGGAGGAACGCGGGGGGCGCAGTGGCCAGCGGCACAGCCAGGCTGGACGCGACGGCTACATTGCAATTCGTCGGTTTAACATCAGCTACATGCGATTGTTTATTATTTTTCTCAAAATGTAATAAAGTATGATGGCGTTTTTTACATACGTTACAGACTGAGGTCGACTTGCAATTACTCAAACCGTGCGACGTGCTCAGACAATTTGCGCAACCATGTACGGATTTAATAAACTCAAACCTAGTTCTAGGAGTCAACGCGGATTGAAACTCAGCGCACTTATACAAATGAACATGAGCGTTATCTTTACAATACGCGCAGACGAAGCGGGGCGGAGCTGGAGCAGTAGAATTAGGCGATACATTCACAACAAACGCTTTCGTTTGCGTGCGAGGCTCGCGAGATGCGGGACTATGAGGTTTATTATAATTATTTTTCGCGTTCGAATGAGATAAATTCGAGCGTGCTAATATCTTAGCCTGATCTTGAACAAAGCTAATTAACAATTTAGTTGTAGGCACTTCAACATCGCGAACGGAAAGTTCAAACGATTGACCAGTCTGTGAATCTATTTTTCTCATAGCGCAATGCAAGAGAATAAAATCCGCAAGATCCGGAATACCGAGTTGTTTCAAGGCAGAAATACTTGCACTAAATGTTTCAATGAAAGAATCGAGACCATTTGCGTTACACAAACAACTTTTTAAATCTAATATATTATTTAAATAGTGTATACCTAATGTACGTTTATCCTGGTATTTATTAACTAAGCTGTCCCATAGAAAATGATAGGTATCAGCCGTAGGCACAATACCGGCTGTAATCTTTACCGCGTTATGTGTAAGTCTACCTACTAAATACTGCACACGCTGCGAGTCAGTCAGCTGATCATTGTCATGAATATTCGACTTGAACGACTCATAGAAAACAGGCCAATTCTCAGGTTTCCCGTCGAAAGATGGCAATTCAATCGGAGGCAGCTTTATTTTTAGTGGTTCAAAAGGCGTTTTCGAATTACTACATTGAGATAACTGAGATTGACTACTGTCGATTTTATTCCTAATACGCTTAATGCGAATAAACAAATCTTCAAAGGATTCTAAACAAGCATAGTCGGGAATCGAACCAGGTTTCAAATTAATGTTTATGTGGTTAATTTGATCGACATAAGATTCAAATTTGTCACGAATGTCGTCAATAGTTTCCGATCCAGTCATAAAACTTTCACTATTTCTCGTATCGAACGACGAAATATTTTTCGATAATTCATATAATCGATTAAGGCGTTTGAATAACAATCCTTTCTTCTCATGAAGGATAGTCAGTAAATCTTCCGGCTTTAATTGTTTCTCAGTCATTTTGTTAAGTTAATATCAAGAGCAATATCTAAAATTATGCGCGGGTAAACTTATCAGGCGGTTAGCAATCGTAAAGTATCCTCCCGCTCTATGGCGGTATCTGAATAAAAATCACTAATACGCACAAAGCCGAAATGATGTGAAACTACCTCCTATTATATGTTATCAAAGTGAAATACGTATCACATTAAATTCTATGAAACAATATTGACAGATTTACCAAAACCTACGTAGAATCTATTGTCAATTATGTTTATGTTATAGCGGAGAGCGGTTTATAGGCAAGAATAATTTACCAAAGGTTTACGTAAATATCTATAACCTATATATACCTATTATGATTTTCACCAAATATTACGTAAAAATCTAACTAGGGAGCGGTTACCTGGTTACCTATCCAGGCTCGAAAGGACCAAAATAATTATGGTGAGGCTTGTAAGTAGCCTCAACCTGAAAAAGGGGGGTGTTTTAAGACTACCAATATGGCGGTGAAATTATGGTTGTATTACACAAAATTAAATCCCTGTCGACGATTCCCCGCGAACCAGAATCTAGCGACATCTATAGCAATTCAGAGCCCACGTACCTTGCTAATCCAGTGAACCCACTTGTCGTCAGGAAAGCGCTTCGCTCACGGATGTGTGGTCGGTGTGTGTGGCTGCAGGCCGGCGAGCTAAATCTTCATTCATCCACCGGTGGGCTGGTCAGAACTCGTGAAACCAATACTGCACTTTATGGTCTTAATGTCTCACAGTAGCAGATACACTTATTCCACGAGAATTCTCAGGTTTTCAACAGATATGGGATTTTTACAGCGGAGCGGTTTTTATTCGACGCAATGTCGATTTGCGTAGCGGACACACTGATTTTGATAGCGGGTTAGACGCCATCTAGCGGTCTTTAGCGAGCGTCTCAAGAAAGCATTCGATACGTCACCAGTGGGCGTTGCGGTCGTAGATATTGGTGAAGGAAATCGTCAACAGAGACTCAATTAACTTAGAGAATGCGGGAAAGATAACTAATTTATATTATTTATTCTCTAAAAATACATATACCTTAAGAGAAGGCATTGACGCTTCACCAAACACCGACTTCCGAAATTAAAGTTATTTTGCACTTTTCTGTTTTTTTTTTACTTTGAAGTCGGCTGTATTTTTTTTTTTGTAAAAAGTTTTTTATTTTATTTTTTTAGTTATGGTACCACCACTAAAAAGTACCCCTCAGCCAAACTTAAATACCTTATAGCCAGAGTGCATCTCATGACAATTCTAATAATCCCAAACACGGTTAGATTACATTAATTTATTACAGAGTTCCGGTGCCTAACTTCAGGCTTCATCATCAGATCAGTTCGATATATTCCCCTCTTCTTTCAGTCAGTCATCGACTACACGTATAAACAAAGCAATTTTACTTGTTACGACGGTTCTGCTGTGATCCTATGAAGAGTTCTGGTCCATATCTTCGAAGTTCATTATCAGATCATAACAATATTTCTATGGGACCAACCCGGAAGCATAACATTCCAATAAAAAAAAAAAAAAATTTAAAATTGGTCCATAAAAATTTGAATGGGCCCCGACTGTGAGTCGTTCTGTTCTGCATTAGAATTTATGATTTGTTTTATGTGTGTATCGATTATACGAGTAAAACTATTTCAATTGTGTAGTTATTTAGTATTACTTAACAGAATTCTAAACTACTGGGCTTGTTTCGTTCTTTTTAGTTTTTATTTAAGTTAATTTTTTCACGTATTTTTTATAATTAGTTTTTACGCAGTCGCGTTTTTTGTTTTTCTTTATAAAAAATTTTTTTGAAGTCTGTTAAAAATAATTCCCGTTGCTATGGAATAAGTTACGGGGATGAACGTACGTTACGGAGAAAAACAAAGCTAGTTGTGAATCAATTCCTACACGATGGTATCACTGTAAATAGGTTACCAGAGCGATCTATTTTGAGAACAACGGATTGAGCCTATACAATCGATTCAATCGGATTGCTTCGGCTATATGCAATGTTATGATAGCTTTATAGTGTACTGCCTCTTGCCGGAGATTTTGTCGAAAATTATCAGTAATTAAAAGTACCTATCTCATCTCCCTCTTTATGGTCCAAGCCGTATCTAATTTAATTTTGGGTTTCTTCCAAAATTGCTTTCATATAAACCTTATCTTAACAGTTACTAACACAACACAAGAGCTATCAAAATCAATCGAGTCGTTTTGAAATCCTCGTGCGATATATCATTCTGATTGTAAATGTAGAATAGATTTTTTCACCGAAAAGTTGTAAGGGAATCGTTTGCCTTGAAGAGAGGAGGAATAAAACGTGTGTTACTAAAAAAGATTTTCTAGCTAGCACCCACGATAATATACTCCTCGTAAGCCGTTTCAATTGGGCCACCATTGCTCTCATTTAATTAGATAATTTTATCACAAACATCGGGTCAGACCGGGCTCATATTTGACACATTCTGAAAATGGCTGATCCAATAAATCCTATTTTCAAATCGCAATTTTCTCTCACACGTATTAACAAAACACAATCATAAATTGAACAAAGAATATCCCGAAAAATAATCTGTCATTCGTTGTTTAAAAAATGTGCCTTTTTATAGCAATATCGTGTAAAATAAATCTCAATTTTCATATCGGGCTGGTCGGTGGAATTGATGCTTGATATAATTAAGTACCTAAATACACACTTCAAAAAAAGTTTGCGTTCTAGAGAACTTAAGATCATTTTATTTATGCTTGTGATAAAATATAGAACAAAAAACTTGAATTTTGTTTAAATTAAAATCTGATTAAAATTAGATCTGATTTAAATTATTATTATTATTTATCTAAAAAACAACTCTTACGCTATCAGGATATTTTTTTTACAAAAAAGAAATAAGCGACTTCACCACAAAAAAAAAAAACAAACGATCAAAATAACTTTAATTCCGGAAGTCGGTATTTCTGTGATTGTTTGTGAAAATACCAAAATCACTATATAGTTGCCTATAATATTTGAGGAGTTCCCTCGATTCCTCATGGATCCCATCATCAGAACTTGAAAAAATGGGACGCTTGGTCCCATTTTTTTGGAAGGATATCCTTTCAGAAGAAAAAATAATTGCAAATCGGACCATAAACGACGGAGTTCTGAGGTAACAAACATTAAAAAAAAAAACAACCGAATTGATAACCTTCTCCTTTTTTTGAAGTCGGTTAAAAACATGAAGAAAGTTCTTGGGTATAGTGAAGACCAAGTTATTTAGTCACTCTTGCAGTAGGCTGTCCAATTCTTGAAAGGCAGGTTCAGTGATCTCTGACAGGATCTGTGGGGGTGGCTGATGATTCCAAACTGCTCGCTTTTCCTCTTTGTGATCGATTGGGTGTAGGTCTGGCGAGTCGGCCGACTGCTCTAGTCGTGAGATGTTATGCTTTCAGAGAGCAGTGTTTGCTTGTTTAGCTCGATATGCAGGCGCATTATCATCGAGAAACACAAATTGGTGTCCGTAGTTTGTTCTAGAAAATCTGACTATTCTATTGATAACAGCCATTTTGCAGATTGCCATCATGGAGCCTTGATATTGAATCTAAGACGTGACGTGAAGACGTTTCAATCCTTACTCCACTCCGGAACGACATTGACATACAGTGTCAGCGGTTTTTTTTTATATTACCGAGTCTCTAGGTTCTCCAGACATAGACACATCGGGTATTCAGGTGAGTGCTGATCCGGATTGGTCCATATTTTCTTTGTTGGCAATTTTACCCCATGTTTTTGTCTCAGATCTTCTTCATTTTGATACTGTCTCACCCATTGTGATATGTTTTTCGTCGTCTTTGCTATATGTTAAGTGGTGCTTTTCAGGACCAATAGAACACACACATTCAGTGCTCTATGTCACTTGTCAATATTTCTGAACCTTTTCTTGGCATTTTGAAATTAAACAATAATAATTTTTAAATTTAAATTAAAAAAAAAATGTTATTATCAGAAATCAGAAACGTTTATTTCAAATAGACCAATTACAGGCACTTTTGAATTGTCAAAATGTCGGTCAGTCAAAAAAAAAACAAAAGAAACTAAATTGCACGTTCCAAAGCGTAGATCTCTATGGAGAAGAACGTGCAAGAAACTCCATGGACACTCTTTTAAATCATAATATGAGTTGCATATCTTGGTTACATATTTCTTGTCGCTTCTAATATTTGAGCACAATGTAGATAAGTAATAATAATTAAAGAAAAACGAATTAAAAAATAGAAATTAAATTAAGCCAATGGCAGCTAAGAGATGACCAGTCTCAACTGACGGCACCCGTTCACTCAGCCCACCCAGCCCCACTCAGCTCAACCATTTTGAAGGGAACTGAATGACCCAATAACACATGCCACCATCAGCGAGACATTTGAGTGAGCATGACAAACTCTCAACTGCGATTATACAGATAAGTCCTAATGCCAGTTTGGATTTATGTATTTAGTTGTAGAGCTGCACCTATCAGACCAATATATTAATCAGACAACGATTTCAGAACAAGGTACTAAGGGAAATTGTAAATGTGCGAGGGGCACATTTACAATTTACAAGTACATATGAAATGATGACCTCTATCGTGACCTAAAAGTTGAGTCTATCAACAATGTCATTAAAAAAATTGCAGAAGTTCATTCAAAGAGACTTCACCAGCATGTGAACATAGAGGTTTTCCAGCATCTCGACCACAGGCATATAGTGAGAAGAGTAAAACGGATAACACCATTCGAGTTAGTGTTTAGTGGTAGAGAATAGTGTAATGTAGCACAAATGCTACATAATAGACAAAATAACGAAGTGATAAAAGTGCTATTGGACACTATTCTTAGTAAAGACAATTTGTTAGTTTAGTATATAATTACATTACGTTTGTATAAACACAAGATGTATCCTAGAATAAGGGAAAATCGAAATAGGTGAAATCATGTAAGTACTTACACCAACTAAAATATGTTGCTTAAGATTAAGCTTTAAGAATCATTGACTGTATTATTATATGAAAAACAATGATTTTTGTTTTAATGACAAATTTTAAACAACGAACAAATGTTTGTAAGAAAATCAAACAATTTTCAACCCAAAAAATGTAATCTCGGTTTTTACAAGATAACGCAAACTTTTTTGTATGTATGTACCTACGCTACATATTCCATTAGAAAGTAAGGATATGGATATGTAGCTTTTAAAAAAGCGATTAATGGGTCCCCAAACAATGCCCATTTTGATTGCCTAAAATTAGTAACCGATACGGTTATATAGGTCACGGATTGTATATTGTTGTGAATTGAAGGAACATCTCAAATTAATATGGTTATTTTGATATTCTCATCGAGAACTCAAGCATCTCCGTTCAAAAAAGTTAAAGTGGAACTGATGAAGAACACCAGAAATGGCCAAAGGAACTTTACACTCACAATGACGGTAGTTTAAGTAAATATGACAAAACAAATAAATAAACGGTTCTGATGTAAATTGTACCATCAAAATGATCTGATGATGATGAAGCCGGAAGGGAGGCTCTGGAACTCCGTAATTAATCAATGTATCCTAGCCGTGTTTGGACTTATGGTAAATGTCATGAGTTGTAAGTACTCTGGCTATTAGTGGTTAGTGTGCAAGATCTATCTTTTATATCTAAGATAGATCTTGCACACTATTTAGGTTTAACTGAGGAGAAATAATAAAGCAACTGACTTCAATACAAAAAACACTGAAATGTTAAAAATAACTTTAATTTCGTATTTTGTTTCTTAAATAATTAAGAAACAAAACCAGAAACACAAAAAATACTTAAGTTATTTCGAACGTTTAAATAGTGTTTTTTGTAGTGAAGTCAGTTGTTTTCTTTTTCTGTAAAAGGTTTTTCTCTACTTCGCTTGTCACTAAATCCATAGGCGAATGAAACAAATGAAGGGCAGGGTACGCGGCTCATTGCATTCCTATCCACCGTGTCCGTTATCAATCAAGCTGGGCGCCCTAATCCTCCGGAGGCCACTAGAGCTGATGCTCTCGGAAATTAACTCAAATCACTACACTTTGTATTCAAAACTTTGCAAAGGATACGATCATTTCCTCTTACAGCCGCAATCAATTATTAGAAAAAAAACATAATGTAGGGTGCAATCCTAACATAAATATGATGTCAATGCAATGCAAATGCAAGTGTAATAAATGCAGAAATGTCACTGAGTGCCTAACGGGAAGAGTCTAAATAAAAATGCAAGTAGTCCGACTCAAACCACGTCTAATTGAACACTAAAGTAAAAATAATTTACATAAATGCATGCAATTGTTGCTAAGTCTATGTCAATGCATTTCCGAATGTAGGTCGCGTTCAAAGTGCACTTACATGAGCCTACATTCGGCTGATTTAACTAATTTAATAATCAAGTTATTTTTCCATGTACGTACACCGTACATATTGCCACTACAAATAGGAAAACAAGTAAATAAAATAATTCAAAGCATACAAACAATAACAAACTTTAACATGAAAGGATAATAGACATGTAAAGAATAAAATGTAAAAAATATAAAATGTATAAATGGTTGTAAATTGATTATGACTATAATAAACACAATGTTAATTAAAGTTAGAGTACACAAAATTGTCACTAATCACTACTTAAATACTAACTTAGCACACATCACTGTGTCTTGCAGTGTCAAATGTCACTTCACTTGAGGTAGGGTTGGCACTCACATTCACTGACACATTTGGTTTTGAGTCCCGTTTGTCGATCTCGCTGTACCCGTCCTCGACGTTGCGATCTCCTTCTTCCTGCCTTCTTCTGCTTCTTGCGGACCCTCCCCCTGTCTTTGGGTTGCCATCTTTCGCCAAAGGTACACCGATGTTACGAACAGTGCAATGCTAATCGCAACAACCACATAGATTGCAGTGTAGTGATGGACGTCGTGAGAGGATAAGGTCTTTAGGTTGGTCTGTTCTTTAATTGACTGCAGTTGTAGGTCAATCTTCTTGAACGTTTCTTCGTGCGTTTCCAGATGCAGTGAGGAGTTACGAATGGAGGTGTTGATAATATTGTTAATTGGAGAGATCGTGGGCATAATCATCGCGTATGGCTCCTTGACTAAAATGTCACTTCTATGTTCCATATATGCGTGTAGTGTAAATGAGTCGCCTTGTAAGTTGCATCCTTGTTTTAGTGTTATGAGACCCGAGTGACGTAACGTCTCCGATGTCATTTGAGTGCCGCACACTAGTTGCACTTCGCACGTGTCACAACAATAATAAAACCAGGTGTTTTGTTTATGTAATTTAACCCATTTATCGGTGCATATTTTTATTTCCGTATGACAATAAACGCTGTGTTCCTCGTTGTCTTGAATCAGCTGTACATCGCAAATCGATTTGTGTCGATCGCCGGTATTGTATATAGGTTGATTTAATTTGCACATTAGAATTTCACAAAAACTACATTGGTCATGTAGTTTTTGACATTCATGGATGTCATATAGTTCTAATGGGATGAATGAGTATTGGTTGACGTTGAATGCTATTAATGCGGAGTTAGGAATAACGTACAGTACCCGATTGTTGTCAATGCGTTGAGGAATGCTAATCAGTCTGTTGAGCTCGTATAGGGCATCACTCAAGATCGGTACTTTTATTTCCATCAACAAGTAATTCTGTGTTATGCGTGCATGTATTCTGAACAGCCTGTAGATATCTCTTACGTCATTTCGAACTTCCGGTAATGTAGAGTCGCGAGGTAGTAGCCGGGCTACTCTATCTAATTCACTTTGCATTTGGGTCGGCGATAATAGGTGGACGTCCATGTGTCCTTGGTACATATTTGTCAGGGTGTTGATAAGAGAGTCCTGGACGTCTTTTAAGTTTTGAGCCATTCTTTCTGCAGCTATGGCTGATGTAACTATGTAGAATGCATTTGAAGTCTCGAGTTTATCTCTAATCGTCTTGTTTTGCAGAGAAGTGAGGTGGTCGTTTACTAACTGGAACTGCTTTACCATTGTTGCTTCATTGCGCTGTACAATGTTATTTTCCGTTTCCAGAATACTGGTCTGGTTTTTGAGCAGTTGTAACAGGTGGTTTTCGTTGTGTTGTATGGTGTCGATATCTTGCTCATATTGTTCTGCAAAATGTTGATCCAATACTCCAAACAACGAGTTTGCAACATAACCTACTCCGTCGATCAATCCTCTTTTGAACCTGTGCTGAATTATACGCTGAGACTTGAGTAGTTCGTTGTAATAGTTGAGTTCACTTGTGCTTTGTTCGAGTTGGTTGATTAAGACATGAAATTGCATCAACCACTCATCGCAACGAGCTTCCTTTATGTGGGATACGAATCCTTGTAGAGTGTCCATATTGCGCCAGTAATTTGTCATGTTATAATAGAAGACTAATTTCCATTCATCTCTAATTTCTTGTAAGTCTGCAATTTTGTCAAAGTAAATCGTTTGATTTTTCGTCAGTTGGGTAAGTTTCATATCTTGCTGGACAGTGGGTGCTATTAATGTCATAATCAGCATCAACGTGTAGCACACCAAGCTGCTCCAGGTGAGCTTTTTGGATCGGTTTCGATTGTTTTTCGGTATTTTGTCAGTGTTAGTTTGGTTTTGTTCGTCAGCTTCAACTAATGGTACCAATCTTGTAATAGGTCGTTTAGTTACGCCTTTTGCAGTTTTTAGTGTCACAACTCTAGTGTGGCCATCCTTTCCCGGGTGTAGCTCCGCTACTCGACCTAGTGCCCATCTACCTGCAGGTAATTTTTCATCCTTAATGCATACAATGTCATTTATTTGTGGGTCCGTATTTTGTCGTTTCCATTTTAGTCTTGCTTGTAGTTGTTGCAGGTATTCTTGCGACCATTTCTTCCAGAAATCCTTGCCAAGTTTTTGCACAGTTTGCCATCTCTTGCTTGGATGGTAGGTATTGTCAATGTCTGGTTCTGGGATTGTCATAAGTGAGGTGCCAGTTAAGAAATGTCCTGGAGTTAGGCAGTTAATTTCTTCGGCATTCTCTGTAACGGTGCATAATGGTCGTGAGTTCAAACAAGCTTCAATCTGACATAGTAGAGTAGTAAATTCTTCGTAGGTTAGGCGTTGATCTCCAATAACCCGTTTGAGATGATATTTCATGCTCTTCACAGCAGCTTCCCACAGTCCGCCTGCGCTTGGCCACACGGGAGCATTGAAGTGCCACGTGACTCCCATCTCTGATATTTTTCCCAAAAAGAAGTTGTCAATGTTCTCTACTATGCATTTATATTGTTGCAAAAGGATCCGATTTGCGCCTACGAAATTCGTGCCGTTATCGCTGTACATGTCCCGTGGCGTGCCTCGACGTGCGCAAAAGCGCTTGAAAGCCGCTAGGAACGCTGTACTGGATAATTCCGATACCAGTTCTAGATGGATCGCTTTTGTGGCTAGGCAAACAAATACTGCGACGTATGCCAACAGTGTTCTGACGCCTCGGCCTTTACTTGCCTTGATCTCAACGTGGCCAGTAAAATCGACACCTGTATGTGTGAAAGGGCGAGATACTGTCACTCTCGCCTCTGGTAGGTCAGCCATGATCTGGTTTGTTTGTTTTGCATTAAATCGGCGACATATAACGCATTTATGTAAAACCTTTTTGACGGCGCGATATCCTCCTACGATCCAAACTCTTTGTCGTAAGTGTGTCAGAGTTAATTTAGGACCTCCATGTAATGTTCTTCTGTGTGCTTGCCAAATCAATAATTCTGTCAGTTTGTGGTCGTGTGGTAGTAGAATTGGATGCTTAGCGTCTTCATTTAAGTTTGAGTACTGTAACCTTCCCCCCACTCGCAGAACGTCTTCTTTGTCAAGAAATGGATTCAAACTCAGTAGGTTACTTTTGGTGTTTAAACTTTTATTTTCCTTCAGTCTCGTGATCTCGTCCTTGAAGGCATGCAGTTGAATCTGTTTCATTACAAGTTTTTCAGCGCTTTGTAATTCTGTCGATGTCAAATAGGTGGTATGATTAGTGTCCTTGTTCGAACAGCTGTTTATGAAACGTTTTATCCAGGCAATGACCCTTGTAATGCGAGTCATATCGCTGTGTCTGTCTAATAACTCAATTACAATTGAAGACGGTCCACATTTCACAACACACGTTTGCATTTGTTTTTGTTTTGATTCGCATGTCGTCGGTGTAATTGCAATTTTATCAAATGTTTGCTCAGTGCTGTAGTTTTTCATCCAGTTGGGTCCTTGCCACCATAAAGGATGTTGCAATAGTTGGGAACAACTGATGCCGCGTGATGCACAGTCTGCAGCGTTTTCCTCGGATTTGACATAGCTCCAGTGCTGTTTTGGAATTACGTCATGTACTTGTTGTACTCTGTTGCTGACGAACGATTTCCATTTTGTGACGTCACCATGCAGCCAGCCTAGTACAATCATAGAATCCGTCCAGGCGTATGTGTGTTTGTGCAAAGTATCCCATTTGAAGGCCTTGAGAACCTTTTTCATTAACCGTGATAGCAGTAACGCTCCGCATAGTTCGAGCCGTGGAAGTGACAATTTTTTGCTGACGGGTGATAACCTTGACTTTGCAACGATGAGTGCAGTCACGGGCTCGTTTTTATTATTTGTTGTCAGCAAGTATATAGCACATGCGTAGGCCTTTTCTGACGCGTCGCAAAACCCATGGATTTGGAAAGGTTTTGTTGTATCTCCTAGCCATCTCGGTATTTGGTATTGGGTTATGTGATGCAAGTCGTCAGTAAACTGCTTCCATTCTTCTTGCACGCTGTCAGGTAAAGTTTCATCCCAATCGCATCCTGATAACCAGACGCTTTGAAACAGAAGTTTTGCCTTTACTGTCAAAGGTGTTAGCCAGCCAAGTGGGTCGAAGATTTTCGAGATCTCAGATAGTAGCTTCCTTTTTGTAAGACTAGTTTTATTGTCAAATTGTATTTTATTTGTAAATGAAAATGTGTCAGTTGTAGGATTCCACTGCACCCCCAAGGCTTTTGTAATTCCATCGTTTGTAAAGTGCATTGTCGTTTGATTGCGATCTGATGACGATAATCTTTCAATCAAGGTCGGGTCATTGCTTGACCACTTCCGTAGTGTCAGGCCAGCTCCTCCTAGCATGTTGATCAGTTGATCTTGCATTTCTTGTGCTTGCTCGATGGAATCGCTGCCACTTAAGACATCATCAACGTACATCTCGCTTGCGATGATATTAGCTGCTAACGGGTATTTATCTACGTCATCATTAGCTAGCTGTTTTAGCGTTCGAAGAGCTAAAAATGGTGCTGCCTTGGTGCCATACGTCACTGTGCATAACTGGTACTCTTTTAAAGGATCTTGATTGCCTTCCCTCCACACGATCTTCTGCAAGTGTTGATCTTCTTCCTGTACTAGGATCATGCGGTACATCTTCTCACAGTCTGCAGTAAAGACGTACTTGTATAGTCGCCATCCAAGTAGCAATGTCAGTAAGTCTTGATGAAGCTTAGGACCGCACTCCATCAAGTCGTTTAGGCTGTAACCTGTGTCAGTTTTCTGGGAGGCGTTAAAAACCACCCTAAGTTTGGTTGTCACTGAATCCTGTTTGAGTACTCCATGATGTGGTAAGTAGCATGCCGTGTTTAGGTCAGATTTGCTCTCCTTCATGTGTCCCATTTCCAGATATTCTTGCATGAATTTGGTGTAACTATCCGATAATTTGTCATCCCTGCCTAACCGCTTTTCTAGTTGCATGAACTGTGCTACAGCGCGTGATTTGGATTTACCCAGCAGTTGATGAAAGTTAGGCTTCATTGGTAAACGAACTTCATATCTGCCGTTGCATAATCGTTTTGTCGTTGCCGAATAGAACTCCTCACAGTATCGTTCCTCTGACGTCATGGAGTTGCATGCATCCCCACTGATGTCTTCTACTTCCCAGTATTTTGTCAAGTCGGCAGTTTCATTTACTACGACGTTACAGTTGAATGTTTTTGTGATATTGCCTGACAGTATCCACCCTAACCGTGTTTGTTGTGCCATGGGTTCGTTAACTCCTCCTTTGACTAAGCCATTCATGAGTATTTCTGAAAATACATGTGCATCCAGAAGTATATCTATGGGTCTTGAGATATTATATTCTGGGTCGGCTAGTGTGATGTCTGTCACATGAGCCCAAGGTTTCTTTGCAAATGTAACATTAGGCAGATTGTTTACCACTCGCGACATGATTACTGCTTCCGTTGTAAAACGGAAGTCATTGTGTAGGGACTTGCATGATAAATGGATCTTTCCTTTGCTCTTATTGGATACAGTGCCGATCCCGCTTATGTTTGCGCTCAGTTGTTGACGCTGTATGCCTAATCTTTGAGCTGCATTCTCCGTGATCAGTGTGATCTGTGAACCTTGATCAATTAAAGCCCTTAGTGTCATGTAGTCGCCTCCAGCTGTCTCTACTTGTACCAATGCTGTTGGTAGTAATATTTCATCATCATTGTTCGATGCGAAGTTATTTTGCAGGTTTTTGTTTGACCTAGTTGAAGTCGATGACGACGGTTTAGGCACAGTCTGCGTTGCTGAGGGCGTTTGCGCTGACTTCGCAATATCGTTGTGCAAAAGTGTGTTATGTTGTTCGTTGCAATCTCTGCATCTTTTCTGTGACGCACAGTAACCCTTACTATGCACGTACAGACAATTTTTGCATATTTTATTGTTCTCTATAAATGAAATTTTTTCCGTACTTTGCATGTCAGTGAACTTAGAGCACTGAAATAATGCGTGATTGGTATTGCACAATGGGCAACTAATCTTGCTAAACTGCCCAGCGTTTGATGCATGGAAATTACGAGAACCGTTTGACGAACTTTTATTGGTTTGTGAATTTGCTGATTTGTAATTTTTGTTGAACGAGTATGGCGTGTTGGGTTGAAGTTTTGATGCAGGTTTACTAACGTTTTCTGGCTTTTTCCTATGCAGCGGTTCTAGAGCCATAAACTTATTTTCGACGAAATCCATGAAATGATTGAACGTTGGTATCTCGCGCGGATCCGACCTGGACTGCATGTATTCCGAGTACGTTTCCGAGTCTAATTTCTCGCATAAAACGTACACTAGAACCGGATCCCAAGAGCTAGTATCTACGCCTAAATTATGTATCGCATTTATGGTTTCGTTGCTAGTGTCATATAACCGCTTGAGGTCGAATGCAGATTGTTTTTGTAGATTAGGCTGACGCATAAATACCTGGAAATTCCTGGTGAATAACAAGAATTTATTATTGTATCTATGGTTCAGAATTTCCCAACACGTGTCATAATTTTCGGGTGCAATGTGTAAATGTTGTACGAGCTTTTCCGCTTCCCCGCGAAGTCTACCCTTTAGGTGCTGCATTTTCTGAGTTTTTGCAATAGCTGTGTTATTATGAATCGCTTCTACGTACAAATCCATAAATGTAGGCCATAATGCATAATTACCGTTAAACGTGGGAATGTCAATTTTAGGCAATGTTTGTTGTTGATGTACAGAGGCGTTTAATTTTGTGTTCAACGCCCGTTTTATTTTTATAAATGCATCTTCATAACGGCTAAAATCGTCATAATAGTCATGAGGTTTCCCCTCTAATATGGCGTCAATTTGTAAGTGTAATTTGTCAATTGTAGTCCACCGAAATTCTACAGTCTTGAGCATATCCTCAATCTCCCATTTTTCCTTAACCTCATCTAAGCTTCGATTTACTAACCTAGTGAATGCACGGAAGTTAGCTTGTTGCAACTGCTGTAACTCGAGTAGCTTGTCCTCTACTCCTGAAAATGTCTCGAACAGGGTCTTGTCAAACTCAACATTCGACTTACTATGGCCGGCGTTACTGGGTCCAGCAAGAGTCTTCATCTCGAACGCTGCAATTTCCTGACGCGCTCCGTGGTACCAGCTCTTCATGACCTCATAAATATTGCTGGTGAAATACTGATGATCTTTCTCTTCTACTGCGCTCAGCTCCCGGTTCTTCTCTTCACACTCCTTCCATAGTAAATCTAACCGTTCAAGCCTATTACGAATGTACTCGGCGGTCTTCCTGCTCGCTGAGTCCTTCTTGAAATTAGAATGGATTTTCTTCACCTCCTCAAGGATCTCAGCTTGACGCACGATTAATCCCTCCATTGTAAAGCCGTAAGATAAAAAATGAACGATCTTACTTGAAAGTCAGGAACTCTCCCTGTATGCTGCTGACGCTCTGGAACCTGGATCGCTGCTACCTTCCCGAATGCTCCTGCACGGCTACACACGTGGTACGGTATGACGCGACACGACACAAATCCCGCGCGACGAGCGACCGATGTATCGGACTGTATGATACTTGCAAAGGTTACGAAGGACCAAAAAAATTATGTAGGGTGCAATCCTAACATAAATATGATGTCAATGCAATGCAAATGCAAGTGTAATAAATGCAGAAATGTCACTGAGTGCCTAACGGGAAGAGTCTAAATAAAAATGCAAGTAGTCCGACTCAAACCACGTCTAATTGAACACTAAAGTAAAAATAATTTACATAAATGCATGCAATTGTTGCTAAGTCTATGTCAATGCATTTCCGAATGTAGGTCGCGTTCAAAGTGCACTTACATGAGCCTACATTCGGCTGATTTAACTAATTTAATAATCAAGTTATTTTTCCATGTACGTACACCGTACACATAAATTTTGAAAGGTTCGCACACCTTGAAAATGAACAGGATTTTTTTTAAAGTTTGTGTTTCCGTAAATCATGTTTTTGATCTTATGTCTGCAAGTATTATTATTTTTTTATCTTTACCCCATTTTTGGGGTGACTTAAAGGCAACGTGTATGTAGTCTACTTTAACCCATTTATTAACTTAAGCCCTCGCGCTTGTACAGGTATTATTATGACGTAATGGCGCGTTTTTGAGCAAAACAAACTTTTCTGGGTTTTTTCCAGGAAAAACGAAGATATAAAGACCAAAATTTTCGGCTGAATAAATTTTTTACACCCGTGTGTACAGTACGACAGTTAAGCGTTTTTCAAGGTCATTGAAGTTGTACAAAAATAAATACAATCGGCGCAAATCTACTACATGTATGACGGAGTATTAGTTGAAAAGGGCTCGACCGATTTGGCTGATTTTTATTTTGGTAATTTTAATAATCAAGACAAAAAAAGTGTATGTAATTAATAGTGGGCAGGGCACATTGCTCGCAGAACAGATGGTCGATTGGGGCGAAAGGTTCTGGAGTGGCGACCGCGTTCTGAAAGACGAAGCGTTGAAAGGCCTCCCACAAGGTGGACCGATGACCTGGTGAGGATCGCTGGAATCCGATGGATGCGAGACGCACAGGGCCTGCTGAAACGACGATGAAAAGACCACCAAGTCATTTTTAGTAAACAGCATACGCTTTTATAAGAAGCTGCCAAAGGCGCAACTTAGCGAGGGAAAGTTCAAAACCCATATTATGCGTGTCCTAACCAAAAAAGCGTATTACAAGGTTAAAGACTATGTCGAAGACACGCTTGTTTGGCAATGACTGCTTCTGCACATTAATTGTTGTAATATATACTTTTTTTTTCTAACACATTGCTTTTGCAATATTTTTTATATTATTAGACCCCAACTACCATAAATTCGTTAGTAATTTATCATGTTATTGTCTCATTTATTGATAGTTGTCATTTTTAATGTAGCCTCTTTTTTATAATGTTTTTTTTTTGTGATTGTGAGAACACTGTAGACTCCGCGTTCTTAGGTTACTTCCTATTACGACTTACTTTTAATTATGATTATATTTATTGTACTTTTGAGTACAATATTGACTGATCTACACTGCCCTTACATAATATCTACTAATACGGAATATTGTAAGAACAACCATATTTTTTAAAAGAGTAACCTTGGAGTTTCTTGCCGGTTCTTCTCCATAGGAAACGACTAATTTGACAAGCGCATAAAGGGTTCCGTACTATATTACCTATACAACCTTAGACACTATAATATAACCTTTTTTTAGTTTTTATTTGTCGTTATAGCGGCAACAAAAATACATTATCTGTGAAAATTTCAACTACCTAGCTATCACGGTTCAGATACAGCCGGGTGACGGACAGACAGACCGACAGACAGACAGTGGAGTCTTAGTAATAGGGTCCCATTTTTACCCGTTGGGTAGGAACCCTAAAAAGGACCCGTGCGTAGCCAATCCGGGTCATCAGTCAATGATGAAAACTCGAAACTCTAAAAAGTTCCACTAGTCAAGAAAATTCACCAACCTTTTGAGATACTGGTGTTTGTGTTATTCTGAGAAAAGCGTTTTTCAAACATAAAATATTTACCGACAATTAAAACCTTAGAAGCACTCTTTCTCCATATTCAGGAAGGAAATATATTTTGCCATACCTACGTTTACATGGCTTTCCTTTTCACGTAAAAAGCTCTATAATTTATTTATCGTTTAAGCACCTCTGATTGTGCACGTATGTTGAAGGTACGACGAGGCACAGACAGTACCAGGATTGTTGAATGTTTTGGAATTTTGGACTAAGTGTAACGTGTTACATCTTACTGAGATAGGCTGTACAGAAGTTTTTTTACCCCCGACGGAAACGAGGGGTGTTATAAGTTTGACTAGTTGTGTCTGTGTGTCTGTCTGTGGCATCGTAGCTTTTAAATGAATGGACCGATTTAGATGCGGTTCTTTTTGTTTGAAAGGTGACGTAATCGAGATGGTTCTTAGGTACGATAATATACAGATCTATTGTTCAAGGTCATTAGTTCGTTTGTTAGCTGCAGTAGGGATTTTAAACACTTAATGGGTAGTTACTTTATTTTCAAACATATATGTAACTTAATATTTAAATTAAAACACTCATGAATATGCTAGCGCCATTGAGCTGGTCTGATGATTGAGCTCGATGATATGAGACGTAACCTTGGATTGCCTATTAGTAAACCCATCCAGTTTTTGTTTTGTTTTTGCAGTTTTTGTTTTTGTGTTTCGATTTAGTTTTAGTTACGTCGAATCTAAATAGATTCGACTTAACTAGTTCTGTTTATTTTTCATAAAGACGAGAACCCGATGACAAGGACCTGATGCTAGAACTGGGAGGTGACTAATGGAACCCTGGAGTGCCTACTAATAAACCCATCGAGTTTGGGCTCATTAGATTTGTCTCAATCAGTCTATATATTTCTCATGATGACAAGGACCTGATGCTAGAAATGGGAGATGGCTGGTAGAATCCTGAAATCATCATTCGTCATGATGATTCCAGGATTAAAAAAAAAGGCTTCAGCACAGTGGACCACATACATACGCTGCGGCAGGTTATACAGAAGACTCAGGAGTATGTATAATCAGCCTTTCTGCTTAGCGTTTGTGGACTACGAGAAAGCCTTTGCTTCGATCAAGACTTGGGCTGTACTGCAGTCTTTTCAACGGTGCCAGATTGACTATCAGTACATCGAAGTGCTGAAGTGTTTATACCTACAAAAACGCCACCATGTCAGTCCGACTTCAGGACCAGACCTCGAAACCTATCCTCTTGCAGCGGGGTGTGAGGCAAGGAGACGTCATTTGAAAGAAGAAAGAAAGAAAGAAAAGAAAGAAAAATATGTTATTTGGCACACATGGATACACACACTGTAAAAACAAAATTTAAGACAACTAAGAAAAAAAGAAAAAAAAACAATGTGTGTCTCACGGCTGCGCCAAATAGGTCCAGTTCAGCAAAAATGCCAGACAACTACATGGTAGTCAGTGGTAGTTGCCTGACGCTGGTTTTCAACTGAACCTTATTGAGAGTGAACGGCAGTTATTTACTTATTAGTGTTATGTGTAATGTATAAGTATTATGTGTAAGGTAATTAAATATATATAAATGTTAATGTGTGATAAATGATAAATAGTAAACAGGTGTTTAGCGTCAGATGTGTACGAAATAATAAAATAACAATTAAAAAAAAAAAAAAATGACACCAAATTTAACAAGACTGCAAGTACATGTAAGACACGTAGGGGTAAGTAACCAAAAATCTTCACCATCTACATATTGTGGTTATGTATAAGCCATTTTATATTTCCGTGCAACATTTTCTAAACAGCAGAACCTACCGTTGTTAAAATTCACTGTAGGCGGTTTATATAAATGAGACATTAAGAGTAACTAAATCTAGTTTCCTTTGCGCATCTATCAGGTACTGCCGTAAACGCGTTCTAAAAGTATGGATACTGCTCAGTACTCTTAATGGTGGCGGAATATTATTCCACACCTTAAAAGCAGCGTATCGGAAACTGCCTTTGAAAGCTGCTGTCCTATGAGACTGGGTTGAGAGTTGCTGCGCACAAAGCCTGGGCGCACATTCCCGTCTACTAGCTGCTACTATCCAGCTGAGCTTGTCGTATAAATACCTCGGTTTCTTAGTTTTGACGACGCCAAAAAGAAGACATGCTAAATGTAACTTACGCCTTGACTTCATTTTCAGAATAAAGTGTTTATTTAGAAAGGGGGTGACATAACTTCTAGGTGGAACTGAATAACAAAAACGTGCGCATGCATTTTGAACTCTTTGTACAAGTCTATCAGTACGAGCCAGCAAGCGTGGGCCGTAAACCGTATCAGCGTAATTTAATTTAGAGAGAACAAGGGTTTCGACTAGCTGCTCGCGGAGCTTTGCAGAGGGGTAGGGTCTCATTTTATACAGCAGTTTCAGGCGATAGAAACAATTTTTCACGGAATCAGCAACATACTTCTCAAATCTGAGGCTATTGTCCATACGTAACTCAAGATTTCGGGCCTCATCGACTCTTTCAATAGGTTCACCCATTAGGGATAAACTAAGACCTAGAGGTACCTGCTTCAACTGCTGCTTCGTACCAAACAACATATCGGGTGTAAAAAGACCCTTAACGTAAACGAAAACTACGTATTGTACCCATCACTGGGATAGTTTTTTTCTTCTAGAACATGCCTGGGAAATCACTTGTTCCAGAGATATTCAAGGTCAAAGTAAGAAAAAAAAAATTGATTTTTTTTCAAAATCGTATTCCAAGTGTCATTAGAAAACTTTCTTCCGAACAAACATTATCAAAATTATTAATTTTTCATAACAAATTACGCATTTGAAGTTACAAAAATGCAATGAATGCAAAATACTACACACGCTTCGACGCAGCTGTGCGGCTGTGGCACGCACACTAGCGTGCGAGGTTCCGAGTTCAACGAACAAATGCAATACGCGCTCAGCTGATCGACAGTATGGACAATTTATTTATTTTATGAATTGAACAGTTTACGATTTTACGTTTTCAACAAAAACGTTGATTATTAATTATTTATTGTTTTAATTTTGAAATTAGGTAGTAAAATGGTAGAAATTAAGTAGGTACCCACCGTACCTACTTAACTAAGCGCGGCTGCGCTGACGCAGGTCTTCCCCAGGTCCTGACGCCTCCTTCTGGAGGGTCTACGCCCCGCGTAGACCACGCGGTTTGTGCAGTCCATGGACGTTTACGGGGCCCCGGTTTAGACTCGGTCACTCGGACTGAAGGTGAGTAAAAGGGTCATGGCCATCCTAATGATACAGGGATACCACACGGTCTCCTGCGAGGCGAGCCGCATGCTGGCCTGCCACCGTGGGATTTTGGAGGCAACAATCCTCGTACGTAATGGTGCAACGCCGCCGAGGGGAAACTCCGCTGCCGCGTCCAATCGCGGCACGGCGCGGCAGACATAGCTCCAGCGAGATCTTGTGGTATTATGGTATGAAGACAGCGACCTTGCGCTGGGCGCGCCATGATAACAGTAGTAAGTTCCCTCTCTGAGGAGTAGCTAGAGAGGCGCCACGGCGTCCTCACTTTCCGCCTGACGAAGGTCCTCGCCGGACACGGTTGTTTCTAAAGGTTTCTGTGTCGGATTCAGCGGGAAGAAACGCCCGGGTGTAACGCGGCCCTGGTATACAAACGGCAACTGAAGGAACAACGATCGGAGAGAGAGAGATGGAGTTTCAAACTTTTACTGACTAAAAATCGGTAAAAGTCTGACACTCCCTTTCTCTTCACCCAGAGCGCGAGGGGACATTTGATGATTTCCTATCGCAAAAAAGTTACTTTCTACTTATCTAAAAACTAAACTTAAATCCTAGGTACCTACCTACATTTAAACTTCTTAAATAACAACGTAATAAACCTCAATAGGTACATAAGCATAACATAAACCTCACTAAGTAGGTAAATAAGATGTGTTAGGAACAGGTGAAACGACGTGATTCCTGCATTTACGATCACAATGTTAAAGGAAAAGTAAATTTCGTAATTTCATTTATTATGTTTGAATTAGGTACCTAAAGCTATCGGAAAAATCACACAAAGTTCCTTAGACTTAATCATCACCTGCTTAGGTTTCTCCCAACTACTGGGGTCTCCTTTCAGTCCGTTAACCGGACTGCCTCTTTAGCCTGCAAAACCTAGATATCGGTTAATACGATAACGATAAAGCCCCTGAAAAATGCCTACAATCCGTAAGTATTGTAGGTGTTGCAGTCAAAACTCTTAACCAGTCAAAAGTACTATTCACTAGAAAAATCAGTCAAAAGTACTTTTGACCGTATGCTTTAGTCAATAATACTTTTGACTAAAATAACAGTTAGAAGTACTTTTGCCCAATGGAGCTGGTTAAAAGTACTTTTGACTAAGTGATTCCGTCAAAAGTGGTTTTGACTGGTCGTATAAGTCAAAACTCTTAAAAAGTTAAGGTTGTCGATAAAAAAAAAACGACAAACGCACTTAAAAACTTTCATATTACTCATTATTAGTGGAGAACGTGCTGATATTAAAAAAACAATGAGTGACTACGAAAAGAAAGAACGCTTTTTGCAAAGAATGTTAGCGATAGAAGATATGAAAGATAGTCATTTCAATGTCATGATAAAATAAAAATTTGAAAAGTTTGCAATGGATGTGGAAGACGTGAAATTTGATAAAAAGAAAACAGTACAGTAAACAGTAGAGTTAATAGTGCTTTTGACTGATGCTTTATTGCAGTTAAAACTACTTTTGACGAAGAGCGTCAGTCAAAAGTACTTTTAACCGCAAATTTGCAGTCAAAAGTACTAATAACCAATAATTTTCAGTCAAAACCACTTTTGACCAACCTGTTCAGTCAAAAGTACTTTTGACTGATTTTGCTAGTCAATAGTACTTTTGACTGGTTAAGAGTTTTGACTGCAACTGCAGCATTTTTGCGGATGACTTCTAGTGAGGATTGCTTCAAGTGCATAAGGCTGTAAGGCTTATGCACTAGAAGCCATCCTGTTAAGCATGATTGGAAATAAATGTCGTAGATAGGTACCTCACTTTATAAAAATGTTTAGTAGGTACCTACCTAATAAATTACATTTTAAAACATGAACGAGCACGCGGCGCGTTTTACCTGCGTGAGTTCGTTAGTTTGTCGGGAGTCACAGATCGATTCCCGGCCACCGTAGACGCGGGCTTGCGGACGGAGAGCAATGGGTAGCTCTCCGTCCGATAACAACCAAGTCCTGGTGGACAGTGCGTTGTGGTGGACAGCGCGTTGTGTTCCACGTGCGCCTTAAGAAGCGGTCAGCTAAACTGATGGGGCCCGATAGGAGCGATGTCTGACAGGGTCGCGGGAATGTTCGAAAGAGTTACCACGACCCTGAAACGCAAAGGCAACCGAAGGAACAACATTGGGTTTTAGTCAGTAAAACTCTAAAACTCCCTCTCGCTCCACCAGAGCGCGAGATGATTTACCAACGTTAAAAAAAAAAAATATCAAAGCTACTCACGCTTCCGTACACAACTGCAGCAGTCTGAACTGAGATACAACTTGTCTTTAGTGTTTAGAGCGTGTTCATGTACCTACCTACCGACTGCGGCCTTCAAAACTACCTACCTACTAGCTATTTCACAAATACTAACCAGAATTTAGTCAGAATTTCATTTATCTGTGTTCATTAATAACATTTTTTTAAATGTAATCACGAGACAACCTACAGAATAATTTACGTAAACTGTTGAAGCCCACCTCTAAATGCTCGTTAAAACTCAAACCCAATTTAGGAAATTATTTATAACTAGAGCGACATGCGACACCTCAATCTATGAGATCACATTTTGTTATTACTCCAGGCTGGCGCTAGCGCCAGCAGCCAGTAGCACGCGCGCGGCTCGTGCTCAAAGAAAGGGAAAAGCCGCCCACCGGCGGTGCGCGGCTCTGCTCAAAGCATCAAAAAGGCCGCCAGCTGTCCGAGCCCCCTCCGAAAATAAATTTAAAGGAATTTTATTTATTGCGAATTTACTTACCTACGTGTTTGTTATTAGTTCGGTTTCTTCCGTCATCAAATGCACTTGTGGATATTTTTTTGCGAATTACTGTTATTAGTTGTGTGTACACGGATATCTATGGTTGTGTAGTAGGTATTGTGTGATAGACTGATAGTAGTGAAAGCGTTGGAGTGATAGGCTTAGTGTAGGTGTATTGTGAGTGCGTTGTATGTTTTTGTGTGTAGTGTGTTCTTTTTAGGATTAATTTAGTAGTAGGCACATTTCGCGAGATAAGATGCCTTTCATGTTTATTCGGTGCGCGAGTACGTGAAAATGATTTATTGTTACGACATGGCTCATGGAAACGCTACTGTGGCTCTGCGACTGTACAGGATTAAACATCCTACCGCGTATCCACGGATTCGCGGATCTTCACCAGAGCTGTTCAACGATTACTGGACAACCAACCGATAGTACCAATTTCTCTGGGAGGCGGCCGACGAGTACGACCAGCGGTCGATGAGGCCATTTTCGCTGTCATGCATGAAAACCCACGATTGGGCGTACGAACAGCAGCCAAAATATTGCGGAGGCGGCATGTTCATCACGCTCGGCACATGGTTTCCCATTCTACTGTGCACAAAGTGTTGAGGAGGGATAGGCAACGGCCTTACAAAATCCATCGTGTGCTAGCGCTCAAGCGCTCGTTCCAGGCGACGCGATACGTCGCATGGATTACTGCAGGTGGCTGTTGAGCCAGGCCCGAGACTTCATCCAAAAAATAATTTTCACCGACGGGAGCACTTTCACAAATAATGGAATTTGGAACCGCCGAAATACCCATTATTGGTGTTCCGTCAATCCAAATCAAACCCAAGAAACGGGCTTCCAGACAAAATGTGTGGGCTGGCATTGTGGGAAACCAGATCCTAGGCCCGGTTTTCTTGCCACCGAGAATGGACGGGCCTGCCTACCTCAATTTTATTACTGGCTACCTAACCGACACTTTGGAAGAGATGCCACTAGTTCAGAGGCTTGGGTTGTTGTACCAGCACGACGGTGCGCCGCCTCATGTTGTGAAACCAGTTCGTGAGCAACTGACGACGCTATTCGGAAACAACTGGATCGGACGGTTTTGGGCCTAACGCATGGCCAGCACGCTCGCCTGATTTAACCCCTCTGGATTTCTTTTTGTGGGGTTAATTCAAAGATAGGGTGTTTGACCGCCCCTGCGAGACCGCTGCGGCAATGCCACAGAAAATTATTGATGTGATGAACTTAAGCAGCGGTCAGCGGAAGAAGGGATCCTGGAGCGGGTTCATGAAAACACGCGGGCTAGGGCGCGCGTCTGTCTCCGCGTGGAAGGTCGGCAGTTTGAACCGGAGTTCGTCAGTGTTGAGAGGCCACCTGTGCTGGATGACAGCTAAAGCGACGGACGGTGTAGGTAAGTACTCAGGCTATTTAAAAACTGTACTTATTTCGTGTAAGTAATATTGTACTTACATAACACAGAAATTTTTAATTACCAAGAGCCTACTTAATACCTACACCACCATGTAAAACGCGCGCGACGCCGAGACGCCGCCGCTGCGCCGCGCCTCGCCTATCGTTACCTATTACACACACACCGGCACAATCAGTTGCGCGCTTTACATTGCTCGCAATAAAAAGCATATTTTTTTTAAAGATGGAAAAAAAAGTTTGTTTCCCAGCAATATTTTTTGTTCAAAATGACTTAGTTATGTGTACAGAATGTGTAGTTAACGGGTATGTGATCGGTCTTTTTACACCCTGTATATTTGGTCTTTGATGGGTTTAAAGCCAAGCAGTTTTCGTCTGACCAGGTGGAGATTCTCTCCAGGTCATCGTTCAGGTCTCTAATGGCTGAGTCATAATCCTCCGGTTTGAAAGACAAATACAACTGTATATCGTCGGCATATATGTGATATTTGCATTTCTGAAGACAGTTTATAATATCAGCACAGTATATAATGAAAAGGATCGGCCCCAAAATTGATCCCTGAGGAACTCCCCTTTCTATAGAAGAAAGAGCTGAAATCAGGGTACTCCCATCCGCCAAACGTATCTCTACGCGTTGCTTTCTGTTACTGAGGTAGCTTTGGAACCACTGGATTACATTGTCATCAAAACCGTAGTATTTTAACTTTGACAGTAACAGTGAGACATTTATACAGTCAAAAGCACGGGAAAAATCAAGTAGCACCATCACTGTACACATCCCCTTTCCTGGGCAGCCAAAATGTTGTCCGTAACATCCAGCAACGCCGTTGAGGTGCTTCGCTGTTTCCTGAAACCGGATTGTAGTTCTGGTAATATTTTGTTCTCTTCCAGAAACCGAGTCAGTTGACGGCAAATCACTTTTTCCATTACCTTTGACAGACAGGGTAGAATACTGATTGGTCACAAGTCTCTAACCTCTACAGGGTTTGTATTCTTAGGTAAGGGTTTAACTTTGGCAATTTTCCATTGGCAGGGAAATCTAGCTGTCCATATGGAGTAATTTATAATATGTGTTATAATTGATAAAGTATGTGGCAAAGTTAGGGTAAGCATATCTAAAGTTATGTTATCATAACCTTCAGCATTAGACTTTAGATCACAAATAATGCGAGAAACTTCAGCCTGGTCTACCGGAGTGAGTGTGAAAACGGTATCACTATATCTGTTGGACTCATAGAATGATATAAGTGACGCACCAGCTACGGGGTTTCCAGGGACATTCAAAAAAGTGTTATTTATAAAATCTGGGTTCCTAAAATGTGGGGGAAGGTCTTGTCCTTGCTTTGAGGGTGCAAACGTGGCTTTAATGTTCTTCCTTATTATCTTAGGATTTTTTATTTTATTGTTAATATTATGCCGAAAGTATGCAGCTTTTTCATTGAACAAAGAACTTTCTACTAAGGATTTTAACTGTTATAATAATTCTTCTTTTGGTCAGACTTACTTTTCCTATACTTGGTTTTTTTTTTTTTTTATAGGTGGGAAAATCATCTTATGACAAATCCCGCTCTTGGGCGGAGCGGGAGATAGTGGCAGACTTTTACTGACTAAAAACCCACTCCTGTTCCTTCGTTGCCTTCGTCCCAGGGCCACGGTTTCGTTTTCACACTACCCATGGCCCCAGTAGGCTTCGACCCTGCTGGGCCCCTACGATTTGCTGACATCTCCCTGAGGCGCGCGCGGAACAATACGCGCCGTCGACGACTTGGGCTCGGTCCGGATGGTTACCGGACGGTCGGATGGCGAGCCACCCATTGCCCGACGTCCGCAAGCCCGCGCCTACGGTGGCCGGAAATCGGGATCGAAATCCCGGCGGCGGTTGGGGCGTGAGGACCGTTGCCGTTGCCTCACGCGATCGGCCGCCTCTTTTGCTAGCATTACTGCTTCGCAGAAGGAGGCGACCGCCTGCCACTCCTCCTCGCTCCGGACCATGGCCTGTACCAAGGCCCGGCGCGAGAGATCGCCGCCGCCGATCGCCCCCACGAGGACACGGCGTTGCTCTTCCCAAGCGGGGCACACTTCCACCGTATGCTCCACCGTGTCCTCCGGGCGGTCCACACAGTGGCGACACCCGGGCGTCGCTTCCGCACGAATCCGGTGCAGGAACTTCCCGAACTTCCCGTGTTCGGTGAGAACCTGCGTCATGCGGAAGGTGAGGACGCCGTGAGGTCTTTCCAACCACGCCTCAAAGAAGGGACTTACCGCCATAATTGTGGCGTGCCCACCTATACTTGGTTAATGCCCTGTCCCGCAAGATTTCTCCGAAACTGTTCACGGCTGCAATGGAGGATGGTTCTGGAGTGCAGAGGGCTAGGCATAAATGTCAATGGCGAGCACATCACTGACCTTCGATTTGCCGACGACATAGTAGTTATGGCTGAGACTATGGAGGAGCTGAACCGGACGATTAAAGAATCGCATGGAAAGCAGGGAGCCGCCGCTTCATCTTTTGCAGATATGGTGAAGAAAGGGTCAAACAGTTTTGTTCGTCCTAATACTTTTAGCTCCGTGGCGATTTATCACCGAGATAACACGAAGACTAGTGACGAAACCAAGAACATTGTTCAAAAAATCGTTTGCCCTGGTGAAATTAAATTAAAAGTCAGAGGCGTACGTAAAATAGGAAAAGGAGGACTAATTATCAGCATGGAGACTAAAGAAGATCTAGACAAGCTTAAGCAAGCAGTCCAACTAGCTTCTTCAGGGCTCACCGTCGATGACCCCCAAAAGCGCAAACCATGCATTATAGTTATAGGAGTTCCTGCATTAATGGCTGAAAACGAGGTTTTCAAATGTATATAAGACCAAAACTTAGCCGACAAATTGCCAACTATGACCAGAGATGCATTTTTGTCCTCAATCAAACTTAGCCATAAATCTGGCAGGAAAGATACAGAGAACTGTAACCATATAACAGAAGTTCCAGCTCCTATTCGTAAGGCACTCATAACGCAGGATAGACTTTTTATCAATTGGACGTCATGTCCGGTGCGAGACTTCACTCTGGTAACGAAATGTTACAAGTGTCAGCAGTACGGTCATGCGGCCAAGACGTGCAAAGTCGCTGCCCCTACATGTGGATATTGTGGTGAAGAAGGGCACACAACCCAAAACTGCACAAAAAAAGCCGACATGCCGAAGTGCGCAACATGTTTGTGTTTCAAAAAACCTGCCAACCACAAGACGGGAGATCCAGAGTGTCCTGCAAAAAAATCGGCCGAAAACAGGTACATTAATTCGATCGACTATGAAGGCGCCTAAAAGCGTCACATATTTATATTTTAGACTTAATTTATTGTTTATATTTTTCATATTTGCCGGAGTCTGTGTTCCCTGATAGCTACAACCTAGGGGTCTTTAAGTCAAGAGTGAATAGGTTATTTCTAGGCAAGCGTGCTCCATCGTCGGCCATATCATCGCTTACCTTCAGGTGAGATGGTTGTCAAACGCGAGCCTATCAATAATAAAAAAAAAAAAATATATTTTATGGATAGTAATTTGATAACCGATGTAGATAGTACATTTTTAACGGTTTCAAAGCAATGTAAGGTTGAGGAGTGCAGTCAATATTTTTCCGACACTTAAAAGCCACTAACCATACTAACCCAAAATATTCGCAGTATTTATAAGAACATAGATAGCTTTAAAATTTTTCTTCATAGACTAAACTTTGAATGTGATATATTGGAACTAACTGAGTGCTGGCTGTGTGATCGTCAGGCCAACTTCCCAGAAATACCGGGGTATAACTTATTTTATACCACAATAACAACAACCAAAATGATGATGTGGTTGTGTATTCCAAGGAAACTTTAAAGGTCTCAGTCGAAGAATTTACTCTAAAGGACTGTATGACTAATTGCTTGATCATCAAACTTGGTAAAACCACAGCAATAATCGCGATGTACAGATCACCTTCTGTTAGAAACTTGGAAACTTTTCACGCTTCCTTAAACCAAATTTTTCAAACACTGCACATATAAGAATGTTATACTAACGGGTGATATTAATACAAATATTAACTCTGAAAACGGTGATTCAGGGACCCAAAACTATCTTAATATCTGCTCATTCTATGGTTTTCTCCCCGCTCATTCTTCGCCTACTCATCAAAGCGGTTCCTGTCTCGATCATATATGATGATTAAATCCAGCTTATCGTATATTACACTTGTTGCTAACTCGACAATTACAGACCATCACGCTATCCTACTGCACCTAAACCTAACGCTGCCTAAGGAAAATCAACCTCGGACCAAAACGAAATTAAACACAAATAAACTCGAATATGATTTACGCAATCTTGACTTTAACCCAGTTTACAATACTGCTGACGCTAATTTTATTTTATCGTACTTAATAAAACATGTTCAATTTGCAATATTACGTAACACGACTATTTCTTCCGTAAACAAGAAACTGTATAACATTAAACCTTGGATTACTCCAGGCTTGATTCGGTGTATAAGACAGAGAGATAAACTTCATCAGAAAGCTAAGAAGAACGCTGACAATCCGGTCATTCAAATCACCTACAAAAGATACAGGAATTTTTGCAATAACCTCTTAGAGAACTTAAAAAATAACTACGATAAAAATGAATTAAATAAAGTAGGAAACAACCGTAAGCAACTTTGGAAACATTAAAAATGTCATTTATATGGCAAAAAAGCGTGAATCTAATTCGAGTTTACTGCTTATTAATCCCTCACCTCTTTCATCAGCTAATCATGTTAATAACTTTTTTGTAACTGTTGGGAAAACTCTTGCCGTACAGATTCCAACACAAGACTGTGTCCAAAGACCTCTACTTGATTTAAGAAACAGGTGTGCCCTAAATTCTTTTGGCCTACTAGATACTGACGAAGACGAAGTTACTCGAATCATTTGTGGACTAAAAGATGACTCGGCAGTAGGATGGGATAATATTAGTAATAAGATCCTTAAACTCTGTAAGTATATCCTTGTTCCGCCTTTGACGCATATATTTCGTATCTGTATTTCCGAAGGAATTTTCCCAAGACTTCAGAAAAAAGCAGTTGTAATCCCTGTTTTTAATTCCGGAAACAAAGACTTAGTAAATAATTATAGGCCAATATTGATACTTTCCTCAATTTCAAAAATACTAGAAAAAATATTAAACAGTAGACTAGTTAAATATTTAGAAAAAAATAAACTCTTATCATCGGCACAATTTGGTTTTAGAGCCAATTTATCTACAGCTGATGCAGTGCACAGCCTGACAGATTTTGTCTCTGAAGAACTCGGCAAAGGACAACAGACCCTGGGGGTGTTCCTTGATCTAGCGAAGGCCTTTGACACGGTGTCGGTTCCTTTGCTAATAAACAAATTAGAGGCCATAGGAATAAGAGGAACGCCGCTTAAACTTTTTGCTGACTACTTAGATGATCGACATCAATGTGACAAAATAGACAATATTACGAGTGATGAGCAAATAAGTTCTGGATATGGTGTTTCCCAAGGAAGTATCCTGGCCCCTACCCTATTTTTGATCTATATTAACGATTTAATATTAAACCTAAATATTAAACAAGGCAAAATTGTCTCATATGCCGACGACACGGCCTTAATATTGAATGCTAAAACCAGCAAAGAATTGTATAAATACGCTCAATTGGGTTTCAACACTATGACTAATTGGCTTCAAAGCAATTTACTAACATTGAATGGTAACAAGACAAAATATATTCACTTTTGCATGCGCAAGCCTCAATTTAACATTGGTAACTCTCATCTGTATGCCCATAAATGTGGATTCCGATCATCCAGCACGTGTGATTGCCCCTGTATCTTTAAAACACGCGACATCAAATATCTCGAGGTTACAATAGATGAAACGCTCTCTTTTAGACCACACATTGAAGGTCTAGTTAAAAGAGTGCGCAAATTAATCTATGTTTTTAAGAAATTGCGAGTGATTGCAGATTCAAAATTGGTGACACAAATTTACTTAGCCCTAGGTCAATCTGTAATCCAATACTGTATCACTTCCTGGGGTGGAGCACTTAAAACTCACCTACTACCTCTTGAAAGAGCTCAGAGAGCAATTTTAAAAGTAGCCAATTTCATTCCCTTTCTCTATCCTACAGATCAGTTATACAAATTCTGTAACGTGCTTACTGTTCGTCACCTTTTCATAATGCACTTAGTATTAAAACAGCACACCATGCTTTCCTATAACTGCAACGCCGAAATTACAAATAAGAGACGGAATGATATTGTCTTGTTACCATTCTAATGCATCCTCAAAATATGTATTTATGTTTTTTTATGAATATTAAGTATCCACAAATTAAATAAGTATAACTGTAAAAAGATGATTTTCCAATATTTCCTAAGCATATCTTATGTAGAGACAGAAGACCTAGCTACTGTTAGTGAATAAAACTTGCCGTATCTCTAAAATTAGTAAAGTTTTTTATAATACTCGTAGTCATATTTAGTGTTAATTTATTATTTTTGTATTTAAGCACTCTCGCCTGAAGCACAGGTTCACCCTAGTTCAGGCATATAAACAACTGTATTCTTTTTATTATTTATTATACTTTATTGTAAATGTGCCCTATGTTATAAATAAAGGATTTTATTCCGTTTATTCATAATTCTAACATATAAATTATATTTTTAAATATTTCAATAAAAAGAATTAAAAAAAACATTTAAAAATATAAATTATATATTATTATATATTATTATTATTACATTTATTTTCTATATATACATATTATTTACATTTTTAAATATTTCTTAAAAACAAACATAATAAAAAAACATTTAAAAATATAAAAAATAGTAGCCCACCGACATCGGGAACAGGGTCCAAGCTACCGGTGGTCAGGGCTCCTGAGAGAGGAATCTCCTAACAATGCGCGCCGTGTCCAGGAGTACCGCTTTCTGGATCAAGCCCTTAATCCAGCTGCCCAACGAGAGCCTCCTCAGATGTTGTTCGAGGCTCTTAGCTATTAAGCCATTCGCCGTTACGACTATCGGCACAATGACTGCTCTATCCACTTCCCACATGTCGACAACCTCGCGAGCTAAGTCAAGATATTTAGTTTGTTTATCTTTCTCAGCTTTCACGAGGTTCTCGTCATGAGGAACCGCTATATCAACAATCATTGTGCGACGCTCTAGTCGATCTATCACCACTATGTCAGGCTTATTGGCAATAATAGTCCTGTCAGTGATGATAGATCGATCCCAATACAATGTGACGCTGCCATTCTCGAGAACTGGGTCGGGCACATACCTATAGTACGGTACTTCTGATTCCACAAGATTGTATTTAAGAGCAAGTTGCTCCTGAATAATCCTGGCTACAAGGTTGTGTCTATGCAAATAGTCTCCGTTAGCTAAATGAGAACATCCAGAAATAATGTGTCGGATTGATTCTCCGGGTCGGTGGCATGCCCGACAGATGTCAACCGTACCGTCCTTCACAATGTATTTCCGGTAGTTGTTCGTCATCATAACTTCGTCCATAATTGCAAAGACAAAACCTTCGGTTTCTCCAAAGAGATCACCAAAGCGCAGCCAGGATACGGACGCTAAAAGATCTACATCGGGCCCATGTAAGGCCCGGTAAAAACGCCCGTGAAGCTCCTTGCCCTGCCATACTGCCCTGCGTTCATTAGTATCCATTACTGTAGGTTTGCGTCAGTTCTCGTTAACCAAGGAGAGCGGGGTGAGGCCTTTGTCTACCGCAACCACATCTCGGTGCATCCCCACGTCGGTTTTCAGGAAGTATTCCCTGAGACTGCATATCTCGCGGTTGTGCAGGGTCTTAGCATTCAAGAAACCACGACCTCCGCACTTCCGCGGGATATATAGCCTCATCACCGATGACCGTGGGTGATGCATCCGATTTGCGGTAAGTAGTGAGCGGACCCTCCTATCCAGGGCGTCGAGTTCCGTCTGAGTCCATTTGAGTATGCCGAAAGAGTACATCAAAACCGGCATGACCCAACCATTGAAGGCGCGCACCTTGTTCCCGCCCGATAAAAGGCTGTTCAGCACTTTATTCAGGCGGCCAAAGAAGCGCTTCCTCAACGATAGTTTCATGTCAGCAGCATTGATGCCTAACGCTTCCGACATACCCAAATACTTGTAAGTTTCGGTTGAGCAGAGGGATCTAATGTATATGGAATCCGAGAGTTGGGTACCCACGGATTCCATAATCTCCCCTTGCTTCACATGCATGACTGCACATTTGTCCAAACCAAATTCCATCCTGATGGCACTACTGAAGGTTTCAGTTACCTTCAGTAGCTCCATCAGTTGCAAGTTGTTGGAGGCAAAAAGTTTCAGATCATCCATGTAAAGAAGGTGAGATATAACCTGACCACCTCTTCTCAACCGGTAACCTAAGCCGGAACCCTCCAGCAGTGTGCTGAGAGGGTTCAAAGCTAGGCAAAACCACAGTGGACTCAGACTGTCGCCCTGGAATATGCCACGCTCGATCCTTATCGGTTCGCTGCTCTCTCGAATTTGTCGACAACCTGGATAGTGAAGGGCCGTCCTCCACTGCCGCATACACGACATCAGGAAGGTGCGAAGAGTTGCATCAACTTTATACAGCTCCAGCACCCTCATGAGCCATGTATGCGGAACTGAGTCATAGGCCTTCTTATAATCTATCCAACATGTCGACAGATCTCTTCGAGAACGACGAACCTGTTGGCTAATGGCAACATCAATGAGGAGCAGCTCCTTAGTACCACGGGACCCGTTCCTACATCCATTCTGAGAAGCAGACATGATGGAGTTTGTCTCAATATGACTATTAATTTTGGTTCTCAGAATAGATGTAAGAACTTTATAGACCGTCGGTAAGCACGTGATCGGTCTATAATTTTTACTACCCGATTTATGGAGCAGGTGGGTTATTCCTGTCGTAAGGAACTGGGGCAGCGACCCTGACTCTAAGGCAGATTGGAATTGGGATGCCAAGCGAGCATGCGATCTTTGAAACCATTTAAGCCAGAAGTTGTGCAGCCCGTCCGGCCCTGGAGACTTCCAGTTAGGCAACGGACGGATTGCACGAGATACGTCCTGGGGACTGATGGTAATTGGCTCCATTTCTGGTATAAGATCGCACGTTCGCTCGATCTCCCGAGTCCAATCACCCTCGGTGTGACTGACAGGCACCGACCAGATGCTGCGCCAAAATGAGCACATGGCATCATCATCCGGTAGGCGCGTATCAATCACACCTTGGTCCGGTCGCTCCCAAGCCCTATAAACCCACCTTTCGTTTCTTTGGAACGTGCGATTCTGGGTGTACCGCTCCACTCGCCGCTTGTACCGTCGAATACGGTTTGCCCATGCATAGACCTTCTGCTTCAGGAAGTCGATACGCTCTGTGATATGGGGTAGATAATCTCGAGGACTAATATTTGTCCCCGAGAACGCCCGCCTCACAAAGCGCATCACCCTAGGGCGAGTGTTGCCCTCCCTGAAGCATATAAGCTTGCCGATGAGAGCTCTGGCCTCACCAATACGGCGCTCGATCCTGCACTGCCAAGCTGGTACAGCTGGTCGTGTAACTCGGTCACTGTTAGGAAACTTGACTCGAGCTACACGACATGCCGCTACAGCAGCACAATACAAGATCGAGTGGGTATCAGTAAGGTCTTCGCTGCTATCAAAACAATTTGATAGCTGCGAATCCAGAGCACATACCAGCGCCCTATTTTTCTTATGCATGGGCAAACGAGGTAATCGAGGTCTAAGCTCAGCCGGTGTGAAGCGGTACTCTCGGAATGCATCCTCCAAAGCGCTCCTCAAACGTACATTGCACTGGTTACACACGGATATAGCCCCGTCATCATCATCCTCTCCAACGTGGTCGGGTCGCAGTGAAACATTGGATTGCAGTTGCACCGCGGCCTGTGGCGAAGCAGGTGAGACACGGCTACTCTGTGATTCGAGGCGAAGTCTATCAAGTACGGCATCATCCAGCATACGGTTACGCTGGATGACCCGCACCTGATCCGATAGTCGTTGGGCCGAAACGTTGACAGCTGGCTCAAGCACCTGAAACAGAGAGAGCATCCGACCACGGTACGCAATCAGGTTACTTCCCCCCTCTGTAGCCCCAAAGTATGAGCGCATGACATTTTCGTTAATGGATTGTGTCCATCGCATGCGCTGCACACTTCCACCGGCAGCGAGGACCCTATCAGAGGCCGGTGGGCCTCGAGGTCCCAAACTGGCCGGAGGTCGGCCTCTTCCTCGCCGACGCGCAGGTGGTGGTGTCGTCGGCGGCGAGAAGTATTCGTCGCTCGAGCTCGACGCAACTGCAGCGACCGAAATCTCTGGACTCACGGTTGGCGCTGGTCCCGGCGGCTGCGAGGCGGAGCTGAGCGACGAACCCGAAGATGTTGGGTGTGTGTTGGCTTTCTTTGCCCGGCTTCTAGTCAGCATATCAGTTTGTCATATTTCATGGTTTGTATATAGTCATTTTCGAATGTTATTGTTGCATTATGGATTATAATTATGATTGATATGTATTTTTCGTTGTTTTATCTAGTCTTATTTGCACTATTGATATCATGATTTAATATTTTAAATAAAATTGAAAAAATATCGGAAAAAATATGACTGACAGCTTGACAGGCGGACCACAGATTCTTATTATTATTATCTTTATTCATTGTAAACACCATATAAATTACATTTTTAAATATTTTTTTTTAAACAAAATCATACAAAAAAAAACATTTAAAAATACAAAAAATAGTACCCCACCGGTATCGGGAACAGGGTCCAAGCTACCGGCGGTCAGGGCTCCAGAAAAAGGAACCTCCTAACAATGCGAGCCGTGTCCAGGAGTACCGCTTTCTGAATCAATATTATTATTATTAAATAAGTTGTCATGTTTGCCTTTACCACGGTGTTCCTCTTTCAAATTTAATCCTGTGAGTGAAAATGATTTCAAGAAATCTATTCTTGCCATTTCCTCTTCCGCTGTTGGTAATGATAATGTATGCTCTATCATTTCTATCTATATCCCCTCCCCACTCCACCGATTTCTACTCCTACTCCTTCACTGCGCACGCAGTACGGTTATGGAATTTACTACCGCCTGACATTAAGGGCTGCAAAACTCTTGCAGTTTTTAAAAGTAGAGTGAAAGAACACTATCTTTCCGTTCCATCATAGTTGCATATTAGTTTGTATGTATTAGTTTTATTATATTATTTAGTATGTATTTTTGTGATATTTATTTTACTATGTGTATGTATATAATTATAATAGTCAGTCTTTTTTGGCTTGTTATATTATTTTATTGATAACTATTTTGTATGTACTTATTTTCCTATTACTGTTACACATGGTGTCTATGTCGCAGTAAGATAGATAAAGCCGTAATACAGTTATATCCCTAGGGATATAAGTATATACCGTAACATAGTTATATGAAAGCGATTCTTTACTATCTCACTAGGAATATAGTTATAAAACCGTCGAAGTTTAGTGATATACTTATATTACTAGATTAAGTTCAGTGTTATAAATATATTAGGGTTTGTCTCAAAAAAGTCATATTGTATCATATTGTAGTATAATAAAGCTTATTTATTCTCAAACATTTTTGAAAAATTGAAAAAATTTCAAAAGTGTGTCACTTTTTTGAGACAGACCCATTACTTGATTAAGCTTAGTGAAATAGAAATCTACCATATATAATTAAATAAAACAAAATTTTATTGGTTTTATCTTTATTAATAAATCAACTTTATGTATCCTGCAGTTAGTTACAATACTTTGTGACATTAACACGTATTAAAGTAATTATAATTAAAACGATCATATTTTTTGGAATTTAAACATTAACAATATAATTAAAACTAATCAAACATTAAAAATCTTTCAAAGCCAAACAGTTTTGAGATATCTTTATTTCTTATCAACAAGTTGAGATCTTGGTTTCTTTAAAAGTATTTTTTAATTTTTGTTCAGACAAGAAGAGGAATCATGGCATCTAGAATTACATAGCACTGAATGCTTCTTACAGGCACATCTTTTAGTAGAACACTGTATATTTGATTTTTTACAGGAACATTTTAAATAACCTTGGCCACCAAAGCACGACATTTTTTGGCATATTTCTCTCAGTGACGGCGCGCCGCCAGCGCCGCACACTCCGAAAGCTATTTCACTAAACTTAATCTAGTAATATAAGTATATCACTAAACTTGGACCGTTTTATAACTATATTCCTAGTGAGATAGTAAAGAATCGCTTTCGTATAACTATGTTACGGGATATAACTATATTACGGCTTTATCTATCTTACTGCGACATCTACATATCTATTTTCTTCCAACTCTCCTTTCGCAGGTGTGCTGGAAGAGATTTCTTTAGAAATAAGCATCACCTCTGTACCTATTTTTCTGTTTCCTTCTTCTAATCTTTTACTTTGTGTGTGTACATAAATCGTTAAATAAAGTAAATAAAATAAAACATATTCAAACATAACTGCGTTTATAAAAAGACGCTCAGTCAGTTATCTATACATATAATAAAACAGTAAAATGGTGGAGCGTTGGTATTAGTTGGCGAAAAAACTACTGAACCAATCCTGTTCAAATTTTGCATACATAATCCTTATAGGCCGGGTCAACTGTTAGGCTACATATTATCACGCTATTTGCTATGGGGGGTGAGCAATAATCCAAAATGTCGACATTGAACGACATTTGCCACGTTCGATCCCCAGCTACAGTTAAAAATTTTGTCATTATTTTATCTTCTTTTTTGTAATAAAATAAGTTTTACCATTTTTTCAAAATAAAATTGACATTTCTATTCGATATCTTCTAAATATTTTGTAAAAACTAATCAAAACACATAATAAAATCAAAGCGGCGAGTAAAATCACGTACTAAAATGTAAATATGGCACCACACGCAATTCAGATACTCGCAACGCCATCTAAAGACTGAAAGTAGAAATAATGATGACAATGATAGTTGAACGTCATATTTGATAGATGGCATTATGTATTTTACGTAATTTTCTGAGTGGCGGAAGAATGACCATCGCCCAAGTTTGCAGACAGTTTTATTGTTTAAAATTGGACGAAAACCGTTATGATTAAACTGGAGTTAGACGGAGACATTTTTTATCCTACTGCTTTTTTTCCCCGTGGTTGTAACAAACTAATTGACCGTGATTATTCAAGGGATACCAACCAAAGGCGATAAAAGTAAATACTTATATGTATTTAATTATTGACTTTAAAATAACATGGCCAAATTTTCGGAAGGGGTAGCATGGCACCTTGCGTTGGAAGGCCCCCAGGTGGACCGATGACCTGGTGAGGGTCGCGGGAATCCGATGGTTGCGAGACGCACAGGACCGGTAATTATGGTGACACTTGGGGAGGCCTATGTCCAACAGTGGTCGTCTTTCGGCTGAAATGATAATGATAATGATGGCACCTTTATTTTTCTTTTTTTAAGGGTGGAAGTCATCCAATGACTTCTCCCACTCTGGTTGGAGCGGGAAGGCGTGTCAAACTTTTACTGACTAAAACCACACCTGTGTCCTTCAGTTGCCCTTTGTGACATCTCTTTGAGGAGCGCGTGGATCACTACGCGCTGTTGACGACTGGGCTCGGTCTGGTCAATTACCGGACGGCCGGACGGCTGTGGACGACCGATTGCTGGATGTCCGCGAGCCCGCGTCTACCGTGGCTGGTCATCGGGGTCAGAATCTCGGCTCGGCGTGAGGACGTTCGTTCCCTCACGCGTGCGGCCTCCTCCTTCACTAGCATTACGGCTTTGCAGAAGGAGGCGACCGCCTGCCATTCCTCCTCGCTCTGGACCATAGCCCAAAGTCACAAGGCCCGGCGCGAGAGGTGACTGACGCCGATTGCCTCCACGAGGACAACACACACCTCTGTGTGCTCCACTGTGTCCTCCGGGATGATGGCACCTTGCGGCCTAATAATGGTGTGTTTTATTATTAGCAGTCACTGCTTCATATAAAACTGGGTCGAAAGGTTTGCGTTCCTGATCACAGTTCGACAACGTATGATGTATCTCAGATTCCTTGCAGCCTTACGTCGACATCCGTACGTTACCTCCTTGCAGTGAGTGGTGACCAACACTGGAACCACCCTCTGAGGGAGGCCAGTCTCAGGGATAACACTAATCGGCTGCTACATTTGTTTACCGGAATTTAATTGTTTTATGGATACATAAGCTCAGAACTGTTGAGGGTGTTTCACGCGGTTTCTGTTCCGGATTCGGTTGGAAGTACTCTGATATTACTATTTTACAAATCGCCCGGAGGACCCGTTGTAGCATGCGGTGGAGGTCTATCCTGCTTGGGTGAACCGCCGTGTCTTCATAGAGGCAATCGGCGTCAGTGACCTCTCGATTTGGCCATCAATATGCGAGTTCGATTGGACAGGGATACACGCGTTCAAGATTTCACCGAAATTCATTCAAAAGTTGGAGACTCTTCATAGGGTAGTTCCCACTATGGAATAACATTTGTCTGATATACGAGGACGTCAGTCAAATACACACCAAAAAATCCTAGGTAAATGAACAAGTAATTTTTACGCCCCAAATGATCAAGCTGCAACAATCAATTCAAGCATGCTCTCCCAAATTCTTCATAAGTACTGTTGTGGAGGAAGATAGTTGATGATGATGGTAATTTTTGGATTCACTGGCTTTTTGGCTTTGCACTATCAGTGCAAACGTTATCCAGCTGAAGGTCGGTGTCCCGATTATGTTCCTTCGTTTACCTCTACCAAAGCTGTCTGACGGCTTAAACTCTTCAGTGAAACATTATTGAGGCGAAAATTTTACAGGAGGTAACTCTTTCGAACAATCTCGCAGCCTTAGCAGACATTGGCTCTAGACGGCCCTATCCATTTGCTGACATCATTGTCGTGCATAGATTACTACGCACCGTCGATTCAGGATTGCTTTGACCAGATGACCGGACGGCTCCACCGCAATCGCCCTGCGGCTTTCAACACCTGGAGCATCACTTCCCTCATCATCCTTCATAGTTTCAGCCACCTTCTTCGATCGTAGTGCTTCACTGAAGGAGGCTACTGGTTGGCATTTTTTCCACTAATCGCCTCCATGAGGACACGGCGGCGCCGGCGATCCTACCAAGCGGGACTGACTTCCACCGTAAGTTCCATCGTATTCTCCGGGCGATCCGCACAATGGTGAGACTCGAGTGTTTCTTTTCGCTGAATTCGATACAGATACCTCCCGAAACACCCACATCCGGTGAGTCCTGCACAAAGAGAGGATGCCGTGACGCCTCTGTAGCCACTCCTCAAAGACAGGCATTACCGCTGCGATTGTGACGTGCTCACTGTGACAATGTTGTTTTACCGGAACATAAACCAGAAACATACATTGTGCCTTTTCTCTTGGGGTAGGCAGAAATGCCAACTGCTACGACCCTTACATACTCTTTCTATTCATTGACGTTCATACATCTGGATCTGGACGAGTAGGTACATAACATGTATCTTGAAGGTAATTTGCGTTTTTACCTTTAACAGTTTTATGTGAAAGTACAATAAATAATTACGATGATTTCAGAATGAATTGCAAACACAGAATGATTGTACAGTTTTACCAACTTAACGTAGACGAAGTCGCGGGCAACAGCTAGTCTATATATAAAAGGAGAAACTGACTGACTGACATATCAACGCACAGCCGAAACCGCTGGGGCTAGAAGCTTGAAATTTTGCATAAAGATTAATTATATGTCGTAAGTGAGCACTAAGAAGGGATTTTTGGAAATTCATCCTCTAAGGGGGTAAAAAGGGGGGATTTCGTAAGTGTGCAAATTTTTTTTCCGTGGGCCAATTGACTCCAAACTTTGTACAAATATTAACCTAAATTAGTTTTAAAGTTTTCCGTATTTATTTTTTCAGTACTACCCTCAGTGCAAGATTTAGGGGGTGTTAAAGTTTGTATGGGAGAATCTTATTCCTTGGGTTAATAAACTTGAAACTTGGCACGAATACATGTTTAAATAAATAATAAAGATTCCCATTATTCGTTTTTCAAAACTACCCTCAAATTACGGTTTAGGTCGTGTTCAAGATTTTTTGAAGTCTTACTGTACGGCCTAATTTACTCGCAACTCGGTATTAGAAATTAGAAAATCAAGCCCTAATAAAGCAAATGGCGATTATTTATTTCTCAAAAATAGTTCAACAACAACAAAAAAGTTCAAGTACATTCATGTATGTTGGTGAAATGGATTCCTCCATGTTTGTATGAAATATCTCTTTTTTAAATATGCTAATAGATTTTCTTTGCAACGCATCTATGTGATAACCTAATCCTATAATAACGTATCAATCATGTTATTTATATACGTCCAACGACATCTACTGATCCCAATTGGTACAAACGAAAACATAAAATTAATTACAAAACAAGTTGGTGTGTCATAGTTAGCGTCTCCTTCGATAGAAATTATTGTGTTAATTTAATGTTTTAAAAGTCTAAAAGCTTTGATTAATTAGTTCAGTAATACTTAAGGACACCATCGGTAGGCAAGATGTTGATGCTCATCAGTTGGGTCAAATAGTGGATTGCCGTCCTCCTTCACCGGTGGGCCGAGATACATGCGCGAGCACACTCAATACGCCATGACTTATGTACGTCATTATGGTCGCGCAGACTTATTTCTCACCTTCACGTGCAACCCTCGGTGGAAAGAAATTAAAGAAAATTTGTTTTCAGGCTAAAAAACTCACGCCACGATATCATCGCACAAATATTTCGCATCAAAGTAAAAAAAAAATGTTCGACTTGATAACTAAAGGAAAAATATTTGGTGAAGTTCCGTGATACATGTACGTAAAATGTTGGTTTTCTACTGTGTACACAGTAGAATACCAACATTTTCCAGACTTCGGCACATTCATATTCTGATATGGCTAAAAAGACACATTCCTTCTGACATTACTGACAATTTTATTTGTGCCGAAATACCTGATCCCATCTAGATCAAAGCTCTATGATATAGTGAAATCTAATATGATACATGTCCCCTGTGGAAATTTCAACGCCAACTCGCCATGCATGAGAGACCAGCTGTGCACTAAACGCTATCCTCGAACAATGCTTATAAAAACACTGACCGGCGATGACGGATATTCAAACTGCAGGAGACATCCTTCAGATAATGGCGCATTTACTGTGACCATAAATGGAGTAGAGCTTGATAATCGTTGGTAATCCAGTTCTTTCACATCAATGTGGAATACTGTAACTCGGTAAAATCGATTAAATATGTTTGTAAATATGTGAATAAAGGGTCTGACCAAGGTATTCTTTCTTTAAACAATTTAAAAGATGAAGTCAAAACGTATGAAAGTGGTAGTTCAGAGGCAGTGTGGTAAATTTTCGGGTTTTCTATTCATGAGAATTTTCCCACTGTGTTTCATCTTGCTGTGCATTTAGAAAAATGGTCAAAGAGTATTTTTTAATCAAGAAAACTTACTCGTAGCTAATAAAGGTTTCCTGTCCACCAAAAACGACTCTCACGTCTTTTTTTTTAACTATGTCAAGTAGATGACTTTGCAAATATCTTCCTGTATTGTGAAATCTGTGCATTCTATGTTTGGAACAGTAATCGGTTCGAAAGGAGGAAAAGAGGAGTAAATGTAGATGGTTGGCTACACATTAAAAAAAAGACAACGCTTTAGGCAGGGAATATACGGTATATCCAAATAATACAGAGTGTTACCACCTTCGTTTGCTTTTTTATGAAGTTCGAGGTCCAGAATCATAGAACATACGACTTTCAAATCAGCATGCAAGTCTTTAGGGTTACTTGAAGATGATCAACACTGACGTACAGTCCTAGGAGAGGCAGCCATGTATCAATAGCCGTTCATGGTGAGAGAGCTTTTCATTATAATGTTAGTTTTTTGTCAACTAGCGAATCCTTTCAGCCTGTGGGATGAATTCAAACCATATCTTTCAGAAGATTTTAAACGACACATGGAGAGGCAGGTAAATAATGAACTATAACATTTTATAGATCAGATTTTGCGCCAATGATTAGACGCCAATGTGCAACATTTTCAAGCATAGTAATCTGGCCCAATTGTTCCGTAAAGAAAAAATAATAGTCTGGGATGAAAGTACAATGGCAAACAAAAGAGCTATTGAAGCATTAAACAGAACTCTACAGGATAACAGGACATAAGAAGCAATGACAGCTTAATGAGTGGTTTGACAATATTGCTGGCAGGAGAGTTTCAGCAAAGGTTACCAGTTGTACCAAAAGGGACACGAGTGAATGAAATAAAGCATATATTAAAAGATACTGTACTAAAATCCTTCAACATTATCATCATCATCATCATTTCAGCCGACGGACGTCCACTGTGGAACATTGGCCTCCCCCAAATGTCGCCATAACGAACGGTCCTGTGCATCTCGCATTCACCACATTCCCGCGACTCTTACCAGGATATAGGTCTACCTTGTGGGAAGCCGTCAACGCTGCGTTTAACAAAAATCCTTAAATTAACCAAAAACATGAGAGTACATCCCAAAGGGGACGTCTTTGATGGTGAATTTTCAGACCTTTTACTTCAATTAGGTAACGGCAAGTACCAACAATTAGATGGGGTTATAGTCATACCAGAAAAATTATGTACGGTAGTAAGTACAGTCAAAGAGAAGATAGGAAGAAATTATTCAGGTGTGGCTCAAATAAAGGACAAACCATTAGAATGGCTAAGTGAAAGAGCTATATTGACGTCTAAGAACGACCGAGCAGCAGTTATCAGCGATATTTTGCTGACATCAATTGAAGCTGAAGAAATAGTGTTTAATTCTATAGACAATGTGGTAAATGCAAACGAAGCACTCCACTATCCGGTTGAGTTTCTGAATACTATTAATCCAGGCGGCCTTCCATACCATAAACGTGAACTGCATGTGGGCACACCCGTGATGTTGCTTAGGAACTTGAAGCCTCCGAAGTTATGTAACGGTATCAGGATGCAAGTAAAAGCATTGCACCGCAGTATGGTTGAGGTTGTTATTTTAACCGGGTCTCTCCAGGGAGAAACAGAGTTCATACCGCGTATTCCATTAATCCCGAACGATCTTCCTTTCGAATTCACAAGACTACAATTTCCTTTAAAAGTTTGCTTTGCAATGATAATAAACAAATCACAGGGCCAAACGCTTAAAACGGCGATGCGCGCGGACGTAGTCGCGGGCAAAGCGCTAGTATTGCACAAAAATCAAAGGTATTGTTACCAAATGACGTTGAAAAGTTTTTGAAAGAAGCTCCGGATAATCAGTATTTGGCCACAAAGGTCAGTAATTGAATTAATATATATTTAAACCTAGGCTACGGGCTACGACCGCACGCTTAACAACCTATAGCTATCTAAACAGTGTTTTATTTATTTCCAGGTGGCGTTAATGGGTGCGTACCATTTGACATAATAACAAAAGTTCTAACGATCACATGACCTAATTTCATTTAATATATTTTTTTTTTATTATAACGAAGAAATGATATAATGAATTATTGATATAATTTCAGTTTACCTAATTTTATATGGTTTAATAAACATTTTCTATAATGCACATTTGAACTAATATTCAGTTAGTATAATATTCAAATTCTATAGTAACGTTTAATATAATTTTGAAACGTCTTGAAATTGAATTCCTTCGAGCTTTGGCCTCTAACTTAAAACTGAAATAAGGTTAGTCAACCTTAACATAGTATTTTATGACTATTAAAAAAATACCAAGCTGAAAAATAGCAACGTTCCACAAAAGCAACAAATTATGTTTTTTTTTTTCAAAACTACCAAAAGGGTAAATGCACGGCTCAACCTATCGGTGTGAACAAATTTGGTGCTATGCCAAAGGAAATCGCCAGTTTTTTAGGTTTACAAGATGCTGATTTATACACCGGGCATAGCTTCAGAAGAACTTCAGCTACATTGCTGGCTGATGCTGGAGCCGACATATTGACTCTAAAACGTCATGGCAGATGGACACAGTAGCTGAATCTTATATTGAAGACTCGATACATAACAAGACAAATATTAGTACCAAGATAACACAAGCAAAAAATTTGAAGCCAGCTCTTAAGAAGTGTTGCCTTGAACCGCAACTTTCTACTTCATATGCAAATAACGATTTGGTGTCTTCTATAGCTACTGAACAGCAAATAGAACATTCCACCTCTTATATTCCATCATCTCCAACATTCACTAACACACAACATTGAAATTAATTAAATTGTTAACAATAACATTTCACAGACCGTGAAAATGCCAACAAACTCTTCTGCACCTTTAATAATTCAGTACTCTTTCAATAATTAAATGTTTTAATGTTAAAAATACTTTCGTATTATTTTTCTTCGTAAGTGTATTGAAAAACGTCGTTCGATACACGTGCAAATTTGTCACTGCAGCCCTTGGCTCCATAACACACTCGCCTACGGCTCGTGCGAATCCCGCTTCGGTCGCAATGTCAAACTTTTTGCACTTATATCAAAATGTACTATTTCTGGTTTCCTGGAATCAGAATTTTCTTGACAAGCAGTAGAATTGCTTTTGCTGTAAAGTTTGCATTATGGCAGCTGGTATTGTTTTTTATAGCGCAAGGAGCAAAAGCAGCCGCGGGAATTTTAGATAGAGGTACTGTGGCAACCGTGCCGGTTCCACTAATAATTACTAACTTGCAAAACTGGCATGTTAGACTTTTAAGGTTTACGTTATAAAAAGTTTAGTGGATTGATGTTCGAATGAATAAGAAAGGAAGATGTCAGAGAAATGTCGGAAGATATTTTATATGTAAAATTTAATGTTTTTAAAGTTTGGTCACTGGAACATATTCAATTTTTAGCGATGATAGAAACTTGCACAGTTCTGTCTTTTTCTTCTCTGACACGATGAGCGTCAGATGAGGTTAAATTCATAACCGTAAGAGTTGTAGTTTATATCTTGTTAGATCCCTTCTGGATATATGTCAATTATGACAAGGGCGCTATGCTGTGACTTTTAAAATGGTTTTGCTACAGTAGGTTTTAAACATGACAGCGTTAGTTAATGAGCGCATATTGACGCATAATAATTGTACAGAAATTATATGAAAGTTTTTTGTCGTCTGTCATGAGTTAAGGCCGCTCTCCAGAGACAGGCGCTAAAATGTAAATGTATTCCATTTACAGGTAGGGACATCTGTGTTAGGTAATAGGCAGGTTATACTTAAACCTTAAAAGTTTTTTTTTGGAATAGAATTGCTTTGCGAACCTCAGCATTTCTATTCGTAGGGGCGTAGCTCATGTGGCAACCGTGCAGGTTCCACTAATAACTTGCAAAACTGGCATGTTAGACTTTTAAGGTTTACGTTACAAAAAGTTTAGTGGATTGATGTTCGAATGAATAAGAAAGGAAGATGTCAGAGAAATGTCGGAAGATATTTTATATGTAAAATTTAATGAAAGTGCTCAATACTAAATAATAACAGTCTGAAGAACAGAAAAGCCTTTCATTGCGCTTCCCACCCCCACAGTACCGTGGTCCTGGAGCGCAAAGGGTAACTGAAGGACACAGATGAGTTTTAGACAGGAAAAGTCTGACACGCCCTCTTGCTCTATCCTAAAGCGGGAGAAGTTGATTGATATGATGTCTCAACTCAAGAAAAAAGGAGACAAAAACAAGGTAAAAGACATAATCCATTAATAAAAGCGAATGACTGTAACTCACATATCATTACCGTTATCGCAAATTGGTAGCGCTAATTACACTACTTCGTAAATTTTTAATTGTGTTTTTAAGTAGTCGAGAGTTGAGTTGCTAAAGATTCGAATACAATATATTCGGACACAGTGTCCGAATTGACACATTTTTGTTTTAATATTTTTTTCACTGACGATTCAGACACACTCTGTTTAGTACAGCTAGATAAAAAAGATTGAAAATATAATATGCGTTACCAAAACTATTTTAGGCTGCATTTAAGGCGGCAACTTCGGGTAATAAATTTCTTTATATTATATTTTAAGATTGTTTTTCTGACTGTAACAGCTCCGATAAATTTGATGGTCCGAATCGTTAGTGAAAAAATCTTGAAAATGAAATGTGTCGATTCGGAGACTGGATCCGAATATATTGTGTTCGAATCGTCAGCATCTCCGAGAGTAACAGTTGGGTATATAGGATGAAAATTACGACCTAATTTCTCTGTTTTTCATTGTATTAGAGACATGTTAAAAACACAGAGTAATTAGGAATCGAAAATGTTAAAAAAATATACGTTTTGGTTTTATTGTTTACTTAGCGTTTTGGTTTTCACGGTACCAATTAATTGTCGACGCTTGTCACGTTATACCAGACAAGCCTCACGTAGACAAGAAGGTCTGGGCCCTGACGGACCACTGCCTGCAGGACTGCCTGCAGGACTGCCTGCAGGAGTGCCTGCAGGACTGCCTGCAGGAGTGCCCGTGGGACTGCCTGCAGGAGTGCCCGTGGGACCGCCCCCAGGTGGACCACCAGACGGACCGCCACAAGTACCACCTGGAATGCCTCCGGGGATACCTGACGTACCGGGAAGGCCTGGAGAATCAATACTCAATCCCCTTAGGCCGAAAGAGTCTGAACCAGAAGACACTAGTAAGTCTTTGTCCGATCAAATAGGCTTTTTTTGAAGGTGAAAATTATCCAATTCGCTATAACGTGGAGCGAGAGAGTGTGTCAGACTTTTACCGATTAGGTTATAGTGAAATTTATTTATTTATTAAAACTTTATGCACTAGTGATAAACACTGTACAAAGCCGGACTTAATGCCTTAGGCATAAAGTTTTGTTTTGTTTGTTTTCTTTTTTGTTAGTGTAGTATTGGCTTGGGCTTTGCCTTAAATATTTTTTTAATAATAATAATAATAAATAATTTATTTTCAGGCATCTTGGCTCATAGATAAATACCTTACAGACTAACATATATATAAAGTATAGTCCTGTATTTTTGTTTATGTGGTGTACAATAAAGAATATATTATATAAATAAATAAATACAATTTATTGTTAATAAATACGACTTATGACTATGTTAGTAACACTTCACTGCACTTGTTCACTTTGTGCTGTTCTGTGGCACTTGTCCGCGGAAGCGACGGAACACCACACCCTACGACCAACTTCCTTCAAAATTAGGGGCAGAAAAGTGTTCGGGACTCGCACCACGAACGCCTTAAAATTGACGTTACGGTGCGACTCCAGAAGCTGTACCCTTAGTGCGAACTTCGTCTTATGGCGCACGTACTCCACGATGACTTCCACCCTTGTGGTGTAATGCAGGCGGGAGATGTACACGGGAGTGTTCGGCTGAGCAGCACGCAGTCCTACGCTAGGAGTTGCAGGTGCTATGCCGCAGCGATTCTTGTTGGTTTGCGTTCGACGCTTCCTCCTTTGCACCATAACGAAACCATCAGCCGCAGCGATTCTTGTTGGTTTGCGTTCGACGCTTCCTCCTTTGCACCATAACGAAACCATCACTATCATCGACCTTGTTCTTTGCCTTGTCAGGCACAAGTTTCGGATTAGGAGCGTCAGGGGCACTCGCGGTGACTCACGGGTCGGGGCGGGGTGAAAAAAATATTTTCATAATTAACTTTTATCTTACGGTAAAAGAACTCATCAAAACCTTTCCAAAGGGCCCAAACACTGAGTTTTTTTTTCCCATTCATTAGTTCCTACTCGGTAATCTTCCGTCATCATCATTATACCCTAGATGATATTCAAATGTCGTCTAGGGGACACACCTTGACTATTCCAAAGAGCATATACACGATGGGCGTACCTTATTGCGCCTAATAGTTTCAACCCGATCCCATCATCAGATCAGCTTCACGGTACCATATTAAGGCATTGTCAATCAAGTTAAATAGGTATACAAAATACCAGCTCAATTGGTTAGGCGTGACTGTTTCAAAATCTATTTGCAAGATTTGCCCTAAACAAACGTACATACAAACATTGCAAGTTAATAAGTAAATAAATGAAAATAAATAATTATAAATAAGAGTTAAAAAATAAAATGTTGACGCTTTGATCTCATCATCATCATTTCAGCCGAAAGGCATCCAGTTGGACATAGACCTCTTCCAGGTGTCGCCATAACGACCGGTACTGTGCGTCTCGTATCTATTGGATTCCCGCGACCCCCACCAGATCATCAGTCCTTCTTGTGGGAGACCTTCCAACGCTGCATCTTCCGGTACGTGGTCGTCACCCTAGAATCTTTCGGCCCCATCGACCATCTGTTTTGCAAGCAATGTACCCTGCCCATTGCCACTTAAGTTTGGCGATTGTTCGAGCTGTGTCGATAACCTTGGTTTTCCTGCGGACATCTTCATTTCTGGTGTGATCACGCAAGGCAACTCCGAGCATAGCCCTTTCCATTGCCCTTTGGGTGATTTTAAACCTTTTGATGAGGCGCATTGTGAACGACCATGTTTTAGAGCCATATGTCATCACTGTCAACACGCACTGGTCCTATGACCATGAAAGTCTCACTTTCGTCTTGAGACTCTGTGGCATGATGAGCGAGAAGATACCACGTAGCTTGCCGAGCGCTGCCCAGCCGAGTCGGTGTTTTTTCTCGGAGTTAGGCCTACCCAACTGAACCGTCTGTCCCAAGTAAAGGTAATCGTCCACAACTTCACTTTGATCTATAAGAAAATATTTGTTGCAGCCGATGATGGAGATATAGATAGGCCAATTGTAACAATCAAATACACGGAATTGCCCCAGGAAGCAGTGGATGACGCTTTGGTATTGGATCATGGACGTTATACCACCTTAGGTTTTCATTATGAACAGAGGCAGTGGATGTTTTCAGGAGAATATGATCGATGCTACGACGATTACATGAAGTGCATCACAACTCTGTAAGTATGCCTTTAATCGTTTCCCAAATAATTCCCCATTTAATTTTCTAAAAAGAAGAGAACGTAGAGTGTATAAAAATATCACTAAACCGAGGCATCATCCATCATATGCGCTACTAGGTACTTTGCCCATGTCAGCAAAACCGTAAGAGCCAAGCAGGGTCGAAGCTATTGGTGCCATGGGTTCGCTTCTGAAAGGAAAACCCAGGGCCCTGGAACGCAAGGCAAAGAAGGAACATAGGAGTGGGTTTTAGTCAGTAAAAGTCTGACACACCCTCCCACTCCACCCAAGGGCGAGAGAAGTCATTGGATGATTTCCTAACTAAAAAAAAGGTACTTTGCCCACGACTTCGAGCGTGTGAATTTTGTTTTTTTTTATTTAGTATTTACATCGAGTTTATTAACTCAAGGAACAATTATGATTCTTTAATTGAGAATGGGCCCCCTGAACCGCCTTTCGAGGGTCATTTTGTAAAACAGTTCACCTGTTTTATTTATTGCTTATTTATTTATTATTCATAGAATACAGCCTGGTGTTAGACGTACGGATAGCGGAGTGATAGCAATAGGGTTTTTACCGTTTAGGTACGGAACCCTCAAAACATAATACTCACATCATTGTACGGAACCTGGCCGGTTTCTTTAATATTATTGACGTAGGTTTATTTTTCTATTTACAGGGTGGTTCCAATGCCCGTTTGTATCATGTATAGCACACGTTGGTTGAAAACTTATGGCACATATTGCGATGTTTATTTCGAAAACTGCAGAAAGCGTTACCGTAAGTATATTTTATTATTTGGGCGGAAAATAGCAAAATTTGCACTCGTCTTTTAAATTAATATGTACAATTTTATTAAGGTACACTGAACCGTCATTTAAAGATTTATTTATTATTAACTATTTTCAGGGTATTGGCGTATCGTCGGCTATGGTAAATGTATCGTAGGGTTCTTTGGTTATCCTTTCCTAGAGGACTATACAGCATGATCACAAAATACCTCGATCCCGACTCAAAATGCACCCAACCAGCCCTTTAGTAATGTCCGCAAAAATTTATAACAAAATTCCAAACGATATTAGAGAAGTAAAGAAAACAAATAATTGTAACAATTTCTGGAATCCAAGTCATACTACTCGGTAAAGGATTTTTAGAAGATAAATCGATTGTAAAATAAATTATTCTCTATCTTATTCACCAAAGATTCTGTTTTGACATTTATTGACTGAATTATTTAATACAATATATTATGAAATATAGAAAGTTGAATAAAATATAAATTCCCACATACCTACATAATATCATAATTTAATATTAATTACAATAAAAAGTAAATAAAAGTACCTGATATAATTTACCAATACTTATACATAGACATAATAAAAATATTTATACATAATTAATTTAAATAAATACATAATTTAATAATGATGACGATAAAAATAAATAAAAATACCTGACATAATTTACTTAAACAAAGACATTATAATATTAATATACATAATTATATAAACTAATTTTAATAATAACAAAATTTAATAATAATGACGACAATAAATAAATAAAATATCTGACATAATCTACCAATACTTATACATACACATAATAGTAGATATACATATATGTACATCTATTAGATCTACCTACAATAATTAATTCCATAAATGATGTAATAACATTTGATGATAATTATGTCGATTTTCGTTTGGCCTTATCATTGATGTAGGATTTCTATGATAGTAAAAAATCTAAAGAAAGTAGGCCAAACGAGGTTTGAAATATCGTCAAACTTTAACGTTTAAAATGATCTGACCAGTTGGTTGACCATATCATAAAGTGATCAATTTCTATTATCTGGCTACGATATGTATATTATGACATCCGACATTAATGTGAACATTAGAGATTTATTATAATAAAAAATATGTTTTTTTTTTTGGGATTTTAACCTACTATATTTTGATTCTTCATCATACTTATTAAATGCATTTTTAAATTTTTATTCCTTAGAAAAACATAAATACATTTAAAAATATAAAAAATAGTAGCCCACCATTATCAGGAACACGATCCAAGCTACCAGCGGTCAGGGCTCCAGAGAGAGGAACCTTTTAACGAGTAAGTATCAAACTGCCTAACGGAACCCTGCTTATAATGTTGAACGAGGTTCGTGGCTATTAAGTCATTAGCTGACACAACTATACACTATTTTCAGTAGGTATATGCGAAACTTCAATATAGTTTGTTCAGAATCAATAACTGAATCGATTCCAATCATTAACCGACTTCAAAATGGAGGAGGTTATATATTCGGCTGAATGTATTGTTTTTTGTGTATGTTTACAGATTTCTCGGTCAATTGTAGACCGATTTTGTATTTTTTTTTATTTTTATTGAAAGGTTATGCTTCCGAGTTGGTCCCACAGAAATATTGTTATGATCTGTTTAGGAACTTCGAAAATATGGAACAGAACTCCTCATAGGAGTGATCCTATGAGGAGTTCTGATCCATGTTTTCGGTTCTGTTGTGAAGCAGAACCGTCGTAACAAGTAAAATTGCTTTGTTTATAATACGTGTAGTCGATGACTGACTGAAAGAAAAGGGGGAATATATAGAACTGATCTGATGAAGAAGCCTGAAGTTAGGCACCGGAACTCTGTAATAAATTAATGTAATCTAACCGTGTTTGGGATTATTAGAATTGTCATGAGATCGATGCACTCTGGCTATAAGGTATTTAATTATGATGACGCGTGTAAATAGCGTCACCTGATAAGGGGGGTGGAGTTTTAAGACTACCAATATGGCGGTGAAATTATGGTTGTACTAGCTGTTACCCGCGACTTTGTCTGCGTCAAGTTAGTAAAAATGCACAAACGTAATTAATAATTCTGTGCTTGTGATTCGTGCTAAAAACATCTAATTCAAATAACGGAAATTAATTTCAGTAAATATATTATGTAAAATGTATTTCTTATGTCCAGATATATAATTTATTTTATTTATTTGGCTCACCAGTAATAGAATACTCGTTCATGATATACATCAAATAAATTACTTATCATCATCAATAAACAGAAACAGACATGTTGAGGTCGAAGTAGTTGATAAACTATGGTTCTGCCTACCCCTAAAAGGAAAAGGTGATAGTTTAAGTTTGTTTTTGGTTTATTCTATGATGAAACAACACTGTATGATTTTAATATGATTGGTTCATTATAATAGACTAAAAGTGTATTAAACCGTTGTTTTCTTTTAACAACACTTAATAAATTATATTTAACGTAGGCTATAAAAAAAGTGGATAAAGTAGTTTTAAAAATGTTAAATGTTGCCAAAATGTATAAAGAGTCTGTACGGATCTTGTTCTGAGGTTAATACCCACAGTTTTTAATGTCTGCACGTTTTACTTTTAGGAAGAAAATCATCAAATACCTTCCCCCGCTCTGGGTAAAGCGAGAGTTTGTGTCAGACTTTTACAGACTGAAACCGACCTGTGTTCCTTTAATTGCCCTTAGTGTTACGGTAACTTGCACGCGGCAGCAAATCTTCCTTCTGTGAGGAAAAGAGAGGACGCTGTGGTGTCTTTCTAAAGACAGCACAGCGTCCTCTCTTTTCGCCTGACGAAGATATCTAGGGCCAATGCCTGCTAGAGCTATGAGATTTTTCGAAAGAATTACCTCCCATAAGAATTTGCCTCGATGATATTTCTCTGCAGACTTTTAACCGGGTCCGTTATTCAACTTTGGCGGAGGTGAATTTCGAAGGAGCATAATCGGCTTCAGCCCATCTTCAGCTGGATAACGTGCACTGATAGTCCACTGCTGCTAGCGATTATTAAAATACTACAGAGTAACCTACGATGTCATCTTGCTCCACAACTGTACTTATAAAGAATTTGTGAAAAAAATTGTTGCAGTTTGATGTTGACTTACATCACGTCGAATTTGAAACAGAAACCTCTCGAAACACCCTAATACCCCCTCATTACTCCGTGTTTGTGACTCCACAAAACTATAAAATGACAGCGAACAAATGTCGCAACCAATTGGGGCTGTGACTGACTCTGGCATCCGTCAGAATGTTGTCCCAATGTTGATCACCACTCACTGACCACTCTTAAGGAGGTAACGTCCAGTTGTCGAATTAAGGCTGCAAGTAATGTAGGATACATCATACGTAATCAAACTATCTTCAGGAACGCAAACCACATCGGGGCCTTGTGTGAAATATGTCTTCATGGGTTTTTCATGAAATTCTTAATGATCTTCAATTTTTGGAATCTTTGAAATTAGGTACTTGTTCCAAACAGTAGGTTGTGGTCAAGTCCGAGGGAGAGACTACTTGAAGTACTGGTAACCTTCACGAACTGCTCAAGAAGCATCTTTCTGTGATTAAGTACATACCTATATTTGCTGGTTTTTTGGGGGTCCTTCCGAAACATCTACGTTCGATGAAGACCTGCGTCAGGCGGAAAGAGAGCCTTTTTAGACTTTCCTCAAAGAAGGTATTTGCTGCCGCAATTGTGGCGTGCAAGTTACCATAGCCCTGGAACGCTAAGGGCAACTAAAGGAACACAGGTGGGTTTCAGTCAGTAAAAGTCTGGTACTACCTCTCGCTTTACCCAGAGCGGGGGAAGGTATTTGATGATTTCCTACCTAAAAGCAAAAGGTGCACACACTAAAAACTGTGGGTATCGACCTCAGTATCAACTCCGTGACTCAGACTATTTATACATTTTGGCAACTGAAAACTACTTTATCCACTTTTTTTTGATAGCCTACGTTAAATAACATTTATTTAGTGTTGTAAAAAAGATAATTCTACGGTATAATATACTTTTAGTATATCTAATGAACCAATAATTTTAAAATCATACAGCGTTGTTTTACCATAACATAAACCAGAAAGAAACATACATAAAACCCACTCCTGTTCGTTCTTTGCCATTGTTCTAGGGCCCCGGGAATCTCTTTCGTATCACCCATGGCCCCAATAGGCTTCGACCTTGCTGGGCCCCTACGGTTGCTGACACCTCCTTGAGGCGCGCGTGGAACACTACGCGCCGTCAACGACTTGGGCTCGGTCCGGACGGTTACCGGACGGTCGGACGGTGAGCTACCCATTGCTCGCCGTCTACAAGCCCGCGCCTACGGTGGCCGGAAATCGGGATCGGAACCCCTCGGTTCGGATCGGCTGGGTCGCGAGGGTTATTGTCTCGCGCGTGCGGCCGCCTCCTTTGTTAGCATTACTGCTTCGCAGAAGGAGGGGACCGCGCCCAAGGCCCACCGCGCTTTACGCTATTACAAATCTTGTTATGTTAAAATGACTGGAACTAACTGCGGTTTATTTTCGTAAATATTTTTGGCATTTACGAAGCATTAATTAGAATTCAATAATTTTTATAAATAGGTCTAGAAACATTTGCTGATTTCGTGATAACGCCATCTATTGCTGAAAAGCTCAACCTTACCTTTATCACACTCTTTTTCGCTCGTACGTCTGACATTTTGACATTATCATGGTAAGGCCCCTGGCCACCTACCGAGCGATAGTTAAATAAATAGTTTGACTAATTTAATTCGTGTGTTTGCTATTCAAAGCCAGATGGCGTCACTGAGGCATAGGATGACAGTTTTTCTAAGACATTTTTTCTGATAGCCGCTCTATTGTATCTCTTTAGATCTCTTTGTAGACGTTTGAATGCATAACCGCTGGATTTCTGTCAGAAGGTCAGTATAATCTGCCAAACTGCTTCGAAAGTGCTGATGTAGAAACCAGACTGTCGATAAAAATAATAGTAAGAACGCAAAAATATGTAAAAATTTCTTGTTTACAGTAAAATAAAACAAAACTATCACAAAAAAGAAACTGAGTCTTGAACCACTATCCCCTTACGTGCCGATCTAATCCAGACACGACTGCACTACGGTGCTCGTTGACTTTTGTGTAAAATAGATGTTCTTATATAAACGTCATCATTGTCTGCTTAACCCTTTTTCGATGATAGCGTGATGATTTTCATCTCAGATATTAAATTTGTAGCTAAATGAAAAAAAGAAATATTATTTTCGTTTTTCCACTTAGATTTTATTACATGTTTGATTACTTTTTACAAAAATATGGAGTAAAAATGTCTAAGATGTGTTAAAAATATGCTAAAAGTCCTATCATTATTGTAATCGAAGTACCATCGCATATTATATACAAAAAAGACGTCAAAATACTCACAAAAATTATTACTATAACTGGGGATCGAAGTCACGGCTAATCGTTCAATACCGACATTTTGGAATATTGCTCACCCCCCATAGCAAATAGCGTGATAATTTATAGCCTATATCCTTTCTCAAGCTCTATTCTATCTTTGTACCAAATTTGATCAAAATTGGTTCAGCGGTATAAGCGTGAAAGCGTAACAGACAGACAGACAGACAGACAGACAGACAGAGTTACTTTCGCATTTATAATATTAGTATGGATTACAAAAAATTAAATCCCTGTTGACGATTCCCTGCGACACCAGAATCTGGCGACGTTTATAGCAATTCAGAGCCCACGTACCTTGCTAATCCAGTGACCCCACTTGTCGTCAGGAAAGCGCTTCATTCACGGACGCGTGGTCTGTGTGTGTGCTGCCGGCCGGCGAGCTAATCTGGATTCATCAACCGGTGGGCTGGTCCGAACTCGTGAAACCAACACTGCACTATAAGGTCTCAATGTCTCACAGTAGCCGATACACTTATTACAGAAGAATTCTCAGGTTTCTAACATATACGGGATTTATATCGCGGAGCGGTTCCTATTCGACGCAATGTCGAATTTGCGTAGCGGACAACAACTTTTGTTAGCGGGTTAGACGCCATCTAGCGGTCTTTAGCGAGCGTCTCAAGAAAGCATTCGATACGTCACCAGTGGGCGTTGCGGTCGTAGATATTGGTGAAGAAAATCCTCAACAGACTCAATTAACTTAGAGAATGCGGGAAAGGTAACTAATTTATATTATTTATTCTCTAAAAATACATATACCTTAAGAAAAGGCATTGACGCTTCACCATGCTCCCCGCCTTGGAAGGACGCAAGTGCTTTCAAAGGGAAAGGTTAAAATTGTAAAGATTTACTAACCTAGATCATGATCGGAAAGTCTAAGCTTTATGACTAAATGCGGAAAATAAAAATCATTTAGAATACTAATCCTAAACCTTAAAAAACTACGAGTATCGTTAAAATGAAATTTTATTGCGTTGGAATAGGATATAGTTTTGTGACAGAGCGTTTAAAATTACCGAACCTTGTCCTCACCATTGCAACGCGAGCGACATTGTCAGTCCCTTTATAAACCTCAGTTATGACTCCTAGTAGCCAACACAGAGGAGGCGAATTGTCCTGTCCCACGAGTACGACAGTTCCAACTTCTACAGGCTTGTCCGGAGTTGCCCATTTTTGCCTAACTTGCAGCGTATGCAGATACTCTAGATGCCACTTCTTCCAGAAGGATTGCACCATACTATCTAACAACTGTTTACGTTGGGACAGATTTAAGCGCTGATCAGACAAACCGGCTGCCGGCAAGTACTGCAATGGAGTCGACATCAAAAAATGAGCGGGAGTAATAACTTCAGGATGCGGATCAGAAGACAACACGCTCAGAGGGCGTGAGTTCATAATGCACTCTATTTGGATGAGTACAGTTTGTAACTCTTCATAAGTGAGAAGTTGACTTCCAATCACGCGATAAAGATGCGTTTTTAATGTTTTTATATTGGCTTCCCACATAGCGCCAAAATGTGGTGAGCGAGGTGGAATCATTTTCCACTTAATGCGGCGAGTTGATAACTCATTTAAAAGAGATGAATTGAGGTTTGACCTCATTAAGAAATTATAAAGTTCATCCAATTGAGCCTTAGCACCAACGAAATTGGTAGCGTTATCCGAATAAAGACAGGATACTGGCCCTCGACGCGAGATAAAACGTTTAAACGCGGCTAAAAAGGCGTCGGTAGTAAGTTCAGAGACTAACTCTACATGGACAGCCTTGGTTACCAAGCACACAAACAAGCATATATAAGCCTTTTGAGCGTGTTGACCTCTGCGACGAGAGAGTGTTATGCGTATGGGACCAGCATAATCCACTACAGTATGGACAAATGCCTTTGATTCCGATACACGGTATTCAGGAAGGTCCGCCATCATTGGAGTGGGATGCGTCGGATTAACTCTAAAGCATGTGTTGCATTGTCGCAACTTGGACCTAATGACAGTCCTGGCATCTAGTATCCAAAATCGCTGTCGTAAAATAGACATAAGTAGCCCTGACCCAGTGTGACAATTCATCACATGGTAATGACGAATTATCAAATCCACAACAGGATCATGTTTGGGAAGTAAAAAAGGATGCTTAGCATCAAAGGGAAGGCATGACTTTGAAAGTCTTCCCCCAATGCGCAATATACCCTCTTCATCTAAAAAGACAGATAAACTGCGAAGTTTCTTTGGTAACAATTTACCAAATTTAATGAGCTTAATGTCATCTGCGAAATGAACAGATTGCACAGCACGGATCATAACTCGTTCCGCCGCTGACAATCCCTGAGGCGACCGGGGTTCACAATGAACCTTCGGTCTAGCGAATTTAAGTACATAAGATACGATGCGCAACAGCTTATCCCATGATGAGGTGCGCTGCGCAAGTTGACAAAAAAGGGGAAGTTCTACTTGCGTGGTCACAGTTAAGACATTTGCCTTATGCTCGGGGAGTTCCCCACAGTCAGCGGGACAGAACGGTTTGACCGGCCAATCTTCAGGAGCACAACGAAGCCAAGAAGGGCCGCTCCACCAAAGATCATGTGACACCAACTGCGAAGGCAGTAAACCACGAGATAGGCAGTCGCTTGGATTCTCAACACCTGCTACATGGTAGAAATGTTGAGAGCCCAGGTTCTCCTGACATTGAGCTACTCTATTGCTGACGAAGACTGATTAGCGATGCGGAGAGGAATGAATCCACGATAAGGCTATCGTGGAGTCTGAAAATGCGTAAATCCCTGCAATAGGAACACGTGAAGCGTAAGTATCGCGAACAGTCTTCACCAACTTTGACATGAGCACGGCTGCGCACAGCTCCAGACGTGCAAGAGTTGTGACTTTGGTAGGTGAAACCTTTGACTTCGCACAAAGCAAGCGAACTACGACACCGGACGGGCTAGTAGAGTGTATGTAAATGACACAACCGTACCCACCCATACTGGCATCGGCGAATGCGACTATACGAACACAACAATCATCGGTAACACTCACATGACGTGGTATCCGCAAGGAATCCAACAAGGAAAACTCCTGCATGAGAAGCGAAAAACGTTTGACGATTTCATCAGGAGCGACATCATCCCAACCGATATTGCTCAGCCATAACTCTTTGATGAGCAACTTGGCGTAAAAGATCACGGGAGCGACTAGACCGAGAACATCAAATAAGCGGGCAACCATCGAGAGTATATTTCTCTTAGTACATTTCTCGGCTACTTGAGCGGACGTGAAGAAGAACTTATCCTGAGAAGGTTCCCATGAAAGACCTAGAACCCTGGACACATCATTGCCCTCGTGAAACTCGAGTGGCTTACGATGTGAATCAGGTAGGCTGTTTAAAAGCGCGGGCGAATTGCTACACCATTTTACAAGGTCAAAATCGCCCGACTTAAACATTTTTATGAGATCATGCGATAGCTGTATAGCGTTCTCTTCGTTATTCACCGAATAGACCAGATCGTCCATATACAAGCTGGTCTCTGCTACTTTAGCAGCTTCGGGATAATGCGGACTGTCCGAGGCCAGCTGTCGCACAGTGCGCATAGCTATGTAAGGACTCGACTTCAGTCCAAAAGGTAAGCGGTTAAAAGCGAATGTCAACACAGGATCATTCTCACTGAATCGAAACAAAATGCGTAGGTATTTACGCTGCTCAACAGGTACGCAAATTCGTAAATACATCTGCTTTATATCAGAATTTATAGCGATAGGAAGCAATCTAAAATTGATTAAAAGAAGAAACAAATCTGTTTGTAAATTTGGACCAATATGGAGTACATCATTTAAAGATAAACCGGTGTGAGTCCTGGCACTCGCATCCAATACAACGCGCGGCATCGGCTTGTCTGGCCGAACGACAGCGTGATGAGGGATGTAGTATCCGTCATCCGAAATGGCGGATTCGTCGACTGGACTTAAGTATCCATTATCTATGTACTCTTGGATCACTGCGTTATAATTTTCCCGGATTGGCGGAGTTTTCTCTCCAGCGCAACCAGTCGACGGTACGCGGCGGCACGGGAGTTACCAAACTCGCTGGGATCCTTACTAAAGGGTAACGCGACAGTATAACGTCCCGCATCGTCACGTGACACGGTCGAGGAAAAAATATTCTCACATTCGGTTTCCTCAGGAGATAAAAAACGTTTATTTTCAACTTCTTCCAATTCCCAGAACTTTTGTAATAAATCATTAAGGGCTAATGCTGTGAAAGAAGAGCTAGGTAAATTCAAATTATCTTTACTATGTGGAAAATCACCCATAAGGACATACCCGAATGTAGTCAATAATGCGGGTGGCGCATTTGAACCTAAGTCTACCCTATTACCCAAATAAATATACGGAAACAGTTGAGCGCCTAACACTATGTCAATATCTCCTGGAATATTCCAGCTTAAATCAGCGAGCGGAAGCGAGTGGAAGTCCACATGACAATCCCACTTAATATGGTGCGAAGGTAGCTGGTCCGTAATACACTCAACTACTAACGCGTAAATAGTATATTTTTGATGCGGGTATACACGAGACTCGATATCTAGATTCACATAACCTATTATCGGCCGCGACACAGAACCAACTCTTTTGACAAAAGAATTATTCAAAGGAATTATTACTAAGTTGAGTTTTCTACAACAATCTGTAGTTATTAAATTATTTTGCGAACCATTGTCAATTAAGCACCTAACTATTGTTTTACGGCCCGAACTATTATTGTTAGCGCGCGCATAAACCTGAGCGGTTGACAACAAGACTGCCGACTTAGCCCTCGTATCTGCAGCCAATAATACGGCCGTGTTATGGGTCGGACATGTTTGAGCAACGTCACCCGAACCACAAGACGCCGCGCGGGGCGGGAGGAACGCGGGGGGCGCAGTGGCCAGCGGCACAGCCAGGCTGGACGCGACGGCTACATTGCAATTCGTCGGTTTAACATCAGCTACATGCGATTGTTTATTATTTTTCTCAAAATGTAATAAAGTATGATGGCGTTTTTTACATACGTTACAGACTGAGGTCGACTTGCAATTACTCAAACCGTGCGACGTGCTCAGACAATTTGCGCAACCATGTACGGATTTAATAAACTCAAACCTAGTTCTAGGAGTCAACGCGGATTGAAACTCAGCGCACTTATACAAATGAACATGAGCGTTATCTTTACAATACGCGCAGACGAAGCGGGGCGGAGCGGGAGCGGTAGAATTAGGCGATACATTCACAACAAACGCTTTCGTTTGCGTGCGAGGCTCGCGAGATGCGGGACTATGTGGTTTATTATAATTATTTTTTGCGTTCGAATGAGATAAATTCGAGCGTGCTAATATCTTAGCCTGATCTTGAACAAAGCTAATTAACAATTTAGTTGTAGGTATTTCAACATCGCGAACGGAAACTTCAAACGATTGACCAGTCTGTGAATCTATTTTTCTCATAGCGCAATGCAAGAGAATAAAATCCGCAAGATCCGGAATACCAAGTTGTTTCAAGGCAGAAATACTTGCACTAAATGTTTCAATAAAAGAATCGAGACCATTTGCGTTACACAAACAACTTTTTAAATCTAATATATTATTTAAATAGTGTATACCTAATGTACGCTTATCCTGGTATTTATTAACTAAGCTGTCCCATAGAAAATGATAGGTATCAGCCGTAGGCACAATACTGGCTGTAATCTTTAACGCGTTATGTGTAAGTCTATCCACTAAATACTGCACACGCTGCGAGTCAGTCAGCTGATCATTGTCATGAATATTCGACTTGAACGACTCATAGAAAACAGGCCAATTCTCAGGTTTCCCGTCGAAAGATGGCAATGCAATCGGAGGCAGCTTTATTTTTAGTGGTTCAAAAAGCGTTTTCGAATTACTACATTGAGATAACTGAGATTGACTACTGTCGATTTTATTCCTAATACGCTTAATGCGAATAAACAAATCTTCAAAGGATTCTAAACAAGCATAGTCGGGACTCGAACCAGGTTTCAAATTAATGTTTATGTGGTTAATTTGATCGACATAAGATTCAAATTTGTCACGAATGTCGTCAACAGTTTCAGATTCAGTCATAAAACTTTCACTATTTCTCGTATCGGACGACGAAATGTTTTTCGATAATTCATATAATCGATTAAGGCGTTTGAATAACAATCCTTTCTTTTCATGAAGGATAGTCAGTAAATCTTCCGGCTTTAATTGTTTCTCAGTCATTTTGTTAAGTTAATATCAAGAGCAATATCTAAAAATATGCGCGGGTAAACTTATCAGGCGGTTAGCAATCGTAAAGTATCTTCCCGCTCTGTGGCGGTATCTGAATAAAAATCACTAATACGCACAAAGCCGAAATGATGTGAAACTACCTCCTATTATATGTTCTCAAAGTGAAATACGTAACACATTAAATTCTATGAAACAATATTGACAGATTTACCAAAACCTACGTAGAATCTATTGTCAATTATGTTTATGTTATAGCGGAGAGCGGTTTATAGGCAAGAATAATTTACCAAAGGTTTACGTAAATATCTATAACCTATATCTACCTATTATGATTTTCACCAAATATTACGTAAAAATCTAACTAGGGAGCGGTTACCTGGTTACCTATCCAGGCTCGAAAGGACCAAATAATTATGATGACGCGTGTAAATAGCGTCACCTGATAAGGGGGGTGGAGTTTTAAGACTACCAATATGGCGGTGAAATTATGGTTGTATTACACAAAATTAAATCCCTGTTGACGATTCCCTGCGACACCAGAATCTGGCGACGTTTATAGCAATTCAGAGCCCACGTACCTTGCTAATCCAGTGACCCCACTTGTCGTCAGGAAAGCGCTTCATTCACGGACGCGTGGTCTGTGTGTGTGCTGCCGGCCGGCGAGCTAATCTGGATTCATCAACCGGTGGGCTGGTCCGAACTCGTGAAACCAACACTGCACTATAAGGTCTCAATGTCTCACAGTAGCCGATACACTTATTACAGAAGAATTCTCAGGTTTCCAACATATACGGGATTTATATCGCGGAGCGGTTCCTATTCGACGCAATGTCAAATTTGCGTAGCGGACAACAACTTTTGTTAGCGGGTTAGACGCCATCTAGGGGTCTTTAGCGAGCGTCTCAAGAAAGCATTCGATACGTCACCAGTGGGCGTTGCGGTCGTAGATATTGGTGAAAGAAATCCTCAACAGAGACTCAATTAACTTAGAGAATGCGGGAAAGGTAACTAATTTATATTATTTATTCTCTAAAAATACATATACCTTAAGAAAAGGCATTGACGCTTCACCAAACCTTTTGAGTGCGTAATTAGAGACACAATAGAAAGACAATGGCGCGTGAACGCCGGCGTTAATGCGGGGATCAACAGCTTAAGTTTGGCTGAGGCGTACTTTTTAGTGGTGGTACCATAACTAAAAAGTGTAAAATAAAAAACTTTTTACAAAAAAAGAAATACAACCGACTTCAGTGTAAAAAAAAAACACTGAAAAGTGCAAAATAACTTTAATTTCGGATGTCGGTGTTAAATTATAATAAAACTATTATAGAAACACCGACATCCGAAATTTAAAAAAAAAATTGTAAAAAGTTTTATATCTTTACACCATGCTATATTTTTTCCCAATTTTTATTTTTTTAAAATCACAAGTTGGATACTACTGACACTAAGTACAACACAGGTTACGGCAGGTCATCAGGTATTAGGCGCCAGCGCACAGCTGGGTGCGGGAGCAAAATAACCCCTCAGTCGCCCGGATGGCCCAGTGACCATGTATTTGTGCGAATAATCAGGGAATATAACAAGCTTATAACCTTGTAATTCTTTATGACACAGTTATTTTTTATTTTTTTATTTTATTTACTAAAACAAATGTTGTATAGGCCACGTCCCACATGTCGACAATCTCGCGATCCTAGTCAACATAGGTATTTGACTTGGATTATCTTTCTCAGTTTTTACGTGGTTCTTGTCATATGAGACGGTTAGTATTAGTATTTCGGGCTGGTATCCGCAACTCCACGACTAAGCGCTTATTTTGCGTACGGGTGGGACAAATGCGTCATTCGAGCCACCCCAGCTCCTCCAGGAAGGCCAGCAGCGCCTTGGTGTTATTGACCATTTCGCGGAGGTTATCTGGGTTTCCGAAGTATTTTACCCTGTATCCAGCGACAACTGGGTAGCTTAGAAGCAGATGTGCTGCTGTCTCGTCCTCCTCCATGCAGGCTCTGCACAGTGGGCTGTCTGTAACTCCTATGACAGAGAGGTGCTTATTAAAGGTCCCGTGGCCAGTTGTTACGGCCGTCACTTTTCGCAACTGAGGTTTAGTCAGTCGTAGGGCCTGTTTCGTAAAGCGGCCATCGATGGAGAGAAGTGCCTCCTTGGCCTGCCTGCACTCACTATGGTCTTTCCATAGTCTGTGATGTAGGTCTCTAGTTCGTTTCCTTACCAGATTGCGTAGGTATCCGAAGGGGAGCGGCACAATGGGCTCAGGTCCTATTGCTACCATATTCGATCCCCTTCTGGCGAGTTCGTCCGCTGCATCGTTGCCTCGGGAATAGCTGTGTCCTTTGATCCATTGGATGGTTACTTGGTTATGTTCACCTACCTGGTTTAGGCGTTGGTGACACTCGTAAATCAGCCCAGAGTTAACTGTGATGCTGATCAGTACGCGTATTGAGTGATACTTAACTTCCCTGGTTGCGACGGCTGAGGCTGCCAGGGAAATGCCCAAGCCCTCAGCCTGGAACATCGTGTTATGAGTCCTCTTATGAGACGGTTATAATAGCAATCATTGCGCGCCTTTCAAACTGGTCCACCACCATTGCTCAGTGCTAGTGGACCAATCTCAGTACAATGTGATATGACCATGTCTATTACTGGGCCCGGTACAGCCCTGTAATACAAAGCATCATTTAAAATATTTTCCACAGAATTTCTTGCAGGTTCTTCTCCGCTAACGCTTTGGAATGTAGTCAATCAAAAAAATAAAGCTAATTGCAGCTTTATTTTTTTGATTGACTGATAGTCCGGGAGGTACCGTTGCATTTTTGGTAGCGTTTTTGCGTCGATCGTTGCAACTTGTATTAGAAAAACATTTAAAAGTTTTAAAATAACGAAGAAAGTAAACCAGTAAAAGCTTTATTATCCGGGTCAGCGGATATAACTTGGGGGGTCTTTCTTGGCTTGTTGTTAAATTCGATGACTATCTCCGACACGTTTTGATATGTTTTTGAGGTGAGAAATCATCGAATAACGCGCTGGGTGGAGCGAGAGAGCGTCAGATTTTTTCTGACTGAAATCCACTTGTGTTCCTTCAGTTGCCCTTTGCGTTCCAGAGTCACGGTAACACTTTCGAACATTCCCACAGGCTCTCTCTAAGTGTCTAAACACACTATGCCGAAGGTACGTGACCGAAGTTCCACGGCTGATTTTACGTTCCGACGTATTCGGCTGATATGACACACCATAAGTGCCGAACTTATGCGGCAGAAATTCAGTTGCGCAACTTTGTGTATATTCAATGTGTCGAGCGCTGTTGTGGCGTCGTTTGCCTCGCGCTGCTCCCTGCACCGGATCTTCGGCGGCAATTGAACTGAACTTCAGTCGCGTATTATGTGTGCTCTACAGAATACGTTGCCGGCGAATTGCCACTAAACTTATCGATATGACCGAAATTCGGCTGTGTGCTATAACGCAACGTTATTTCGGCATAATGTGTCGTCAGTAATTCAAATAGTATTGCAGGCGTAATCTTGCTGAACTTCGGTCGCGTACCTTCGGCATAGTGTGTTTAGACACTAACCCTAACGATAAGTCTGATCTCAACTGTAGAGGTACTAATACAATTCCTTTACAATAATAGACATCTCTCTCTCGAACAATACCTAACTTTGTAACTACGATGAAATAGTTGTCTAAGTAAATGTTGTTCTTCTCGGGTAGGGTTGGTAGTTTCACTGTTACAGTGACTATTAGGGACCTATCTAAAGACTGTTATTGAAAGGCAAATGGACTGTAATTTAAAAAGTTTATATTAACATGGTAAGCGTTTGGAGTGCGCGCGCGTCGTATTGGGAGATCGGTAGCGAAATGAAAGCCCGCGTGCCGCACCTCTTGTCGCTGCTGCCACTGCTCGCCGTTTCCGATGTCTCACGACAGCAGCCAAAGATTGACGAGTGGCCGAGGTCGCCCGAACAGTGACCGTAAAATAATGGTGGCACATTAGACCAATTATTTGGGCGGAAATTTAAAACTGTTTGTGATTATTCCAGACGCAGGAGCTGGTTCAAAATGAATAGTGGATTGTATGGATGCGGGTTTTGAAAAGTACTTAGGTGGACATGATAATACGTCCTTGACCTTGCAAATGCGACTCGAGTTGGGATGACGAAATTATGACAAAGGAAATTGGGAGAAAACATGCAGCACTATTCCTGTAGATTCAGCCTCATTTGGAAGATTTGAGTTCTCTACTAGATATTTCAGGGGTAGCGCACGAGGGTTAGACGTTCGATTATAATTATTTAGGTGTCTGCTGCATTGAGCCTATTCACTCAATGCGATACACCATCAAAGATTGCATCACTACTTACCATCAGGGGGGATCGCAATCAAGCACTTGTTTATTATAAAAATAATAATAATACTTTTTTTTTTTATTGAAATATTTAAAAATATAATTTATATGTTATAATAATGAATAAACGAACAATAATAATACCAACACAGGATTATATCACACACACAATAAAATAACAACAAAAAACATATACAATTACAATTACAAAGACCACATACACAAAATAATCAGACACGCGTAATATGTATTTTTTTTTCTTTTTTTGTATTATATACGATACCTGGCAGCTTTGGAGTCGGTGGAAATGCGTGCGAAGAGGCTAATTGGTGATCCAGATCTGGTTAAGTCTAATCTACAAAGCACAGGCGCAGGGTGGCCAGCCTTTCGCTGTTTTACAGTATGTATTTTGGAGTGTGCGCGGGAATTGCATGACTTGATTCCACCATCTCATTTCTACCATCAGAAAACCCGACGAACGGCGAGTTTCCACCCTTACATTGTTGAAACCTCTACGGTCCGGACTAAGCGTTTCGTCTTGTCGTTTATACCGCGAACATCGAGGGACTGGAACAACTTACCTACTGCGGTCTTCCCGTCCGATTATAATTTAGGTGTCTTCAAGGCTAGAGTGAATAGGCTCTTAATAAACTAGTGCGCCTCATCATCAACGATTGCATCACTACTTACCATCAGGTGGGATCGCTTGACTGCGATCCCACTAGTTTATAACATTTAAAAAAAATAAAAAAAATATACGTCTCGTTCAACCCAGAGTAGGAGAAGTTATTGGATGATTTTGAGAACCTAAAAAAAGGGTTGGTCACTAATTATTGGAGAAACCCAAGGCGTCATGACCACTGTAGTCGCGGGCTTGCTAACGATAAGCAATAGGTTGTTCAAGTAAGGACCAGGCCTGTGTCGACGGCGCGCTGTGTACCACGCGCACCTCAATGAAATATCAGAAAAACTGTGACTGTGACAGGAGTGGGACTCGCACTCTAAGGGTTCCGTACAAACTAACTTATGTAAATAGTTCAATTCCCGAATCGAGTCTCAAAGATTTTTCCAAATAGAAAAAAAGTTTTTTTTTTGTGACGTAACAACAAATTTTCAGTTTTCAGATTTATTCCTATACTTGTGCTATAAGACCTTGCTTCGTGCCAAATTTCAGGGTTCTAAGTCAATGGGAAGTACCCTATGAATTTCGTTTTCCTTAGGAGTGTCAAAATTACGAATTTTGCGACATAAACGGCCGTATCTTTTTTTTAGTTAACTTAGAAGTTTAATTTTTTCACAGCTTCAAGGGATCGTAGACCTGAGTATATGGTTTTAATTACAACTCGATACCTCCACGCGTTCTCGAGATAAAGGGTCTTGACAGACAGACAGATAGACAGACGGACAGACAACAAAGTGATCCTATAAGGGTTCCGTTTTTTTTCCTTTTGAGGTACGGAACCCTAAAAATGGACGAGGCTCACTAGTGCCGATGTCTATCAGGGCTTCAGGGCTTATTGAAAGACTTTCCGTGGCCTAGGAACGCAAAGGATTACTACCAGGTGTGTGGCGCATAGTGTTCTACGCGCTTCTCAAGGAGATGTCAGCAAACCGTAGATGCCCATCAGGGTCGAAGCCTACTGGGGCCATGGGTTCGCTTCTGAAAGGGAAATCCGGCCCTGGTATGAAAGGCAAAGCAACACAGGTGAGTTTTAGTTAGTAAAAGTCAGCCAATTCCTTTCGCTCCACCCAGAGCGGGGGGTGTTATTTGATTTTCACTAAAATAATAATGGTGTGTAAGAACCGTGAGAATGTAACCGACTAAGAATTACTGGCTTCTGCCAGGGGTTTCGCCCCCGTGAGAGTAGGTTTTTTTGATCCCCTCAGGGGGTGAATTTTGGGAAATCCTCTCTTTAGTGCTTGCCTATGTCATTAAAGGTTTCTTCTGCAAAATTTCATACTCCTAGTAGTCCCAGTAGTTTCGGCTGTGTGTTGTTATGTCAGTCAGTCAATTTCCCTTTTTATATCATATTTATTTTGTAAAAATCATTTGTTAAATATCATTTATATGGATTATGCAAAATATTCTCGTATAGTTCATACCGATCTAAAAAATGAGTATATTAGAGGAAGTTTGAAATGGCGCCAGTGACTGAAAAGTTGAAGGGGAATCGTTTGTCTTGGTATGGTTCATCCCTCCTCTTTACATGAGTAAAGAGGAGGGATGAACGCATGTTACTAAAAGAGTTATGAGCATACATGTGGATAGATGGAGGCCAAAGAAAAGATGGATAGATTGTGTGAAGAGTGATATGAAAGAAAAGGAAGTTAGTGATAAGCATGACGGGTGACAGGGCAGAATGGAAGGAAAAAACACCTCAAATAACACGGGACAAGGGCAGGAAGATATATAGTTCGTACCGATCTGAAAGTAGGCAACCCTAAGGAAATGTAATGAAACTATAAAACATCGGTGTTTGATATAATCCTCTCCATTTTCATGTTTCACTTTGTCTCGTGGTTTTAACTTGTAGGATTGTTTCTCTTTGAACCAAATCGGGAGTGCTTGAAATTTCAAGTTACAAAAGGATAATGGATCGTGGGAGCAGTTAGGCAGGTTGCTTAGTGGTAACGATACCGATTTACGAGTTTGTTGGGCGCGGGTTCTTACCCAAGAAGGCACATTCCTTTAAGTAATTTGCTTCATGACCACTGCTTTCAAAATGGTGTCCGAAAAGATCGTGAGAAAACCCAATCAAATGAAGACGTATCATATTCACTGTCCCGCATTGGATTGTTGATTGCTTGTTCGATGATAGCTATCTTTTTTATTTCTTTTTAGGGTTCCGTACCTCAAATGGAAAAAACGGAACCCTTATTGGATCACTTTGTTGTCCGTCCACCTATCTGTCTGTCTGTCAAGACCCTTTATCTCGGAAACGCGTGGAGGTATCGCGCTGAAATTAAAACTATATACTCAAGTCTGCGGTCCCTTGAAGCTGTGAAAAAATCAAACTTCTTAGTTACCAAAAAAAAAGATACGGTCGTTTATGTCGCAAAAAACGTATATTTCGACACTCTCAAGGAAATCAAAATTCATAAGGTGGTCTCCGTTGATCCAGAATCCTGAAGTTTTCACAAAAAATATATTTTTTGGTGGTTCAGAAAAATCTTTGTTTTTTTTTTCTTTCTTTTTTTGAGTTCGGGAATTGAACTGTCTTCATAGGTATGTTTGTGCGGAACCCTCAATGCGCGAATCCGACTCGCGCTTGTCCAGTTTTTTCTAAGGTGGAGCGATAGCGTGCGCCATTGTCAGCCTACCAACAGTAAAAAAATGTGTTTTACCAGTTCACTCAGAAAGTTTTGCGAAAAAAAGTTTATATGTTTATGGCACTGGCCACTTGTAATTATATTGAAAACTTTGGTTATTTAAAAGTAAAAATACCACTGTTCGAATTTTGAATTTCCCTCCACATTTTTTCGAGAGCCAAATCAAATTATCGAGTCTCATTTAAAAATGATATGCCTCGAGAACATTTTCGTGCGATGATTTTCTACGATTTTAAATGTGGCCTAAAATCTGATGATTCATTTGATCGACTTCAAATTGCTTTTATGGATAAAGTACCTTCAAAAGCAACCATCTACCGATGGTATAGCGAGTTCAAGCGTGGTCACCTTACTTTGGGGGATGAACAAAGAAGTGGTCGTCCTACGACGGCTGTCACGGAAGAAAGTGTGCTGGCAGTAAAAAAAATAATTCAAGAAAACAGGCGAATTACATACGAAGAGATTCAACATACACTGCAGAGGCGAGCCAGGAGGATCATTAGCAATGATGCACTCGTTGAGTCGAGGCTTCAAAGTTTTGAGCATCAACGCGGAGATGCTAACCTGTCGGTTTTCTACTGGTTGAATTTCGGAGAGTGTGCGTCAGAATTGCATAACCTAATTCCGCCTAGCCCGTTCCATCATCGGACCACCAGGCGTACGGCAATGCACCACCGGTACATGGTGGACATCCCACCTATACGCACGAAAGGTTTTGGGAACACATTCATTGTGCGTACAGCTAAGGAGTGGAATTCCTTGCCGGAATCTGTGTTTCCCCTATCTTTAAGTCAAGAGTGAAAAGGTTACTTCTAGGTAAGCGCGCTCCATCGTCGACCGCATCGTCGCTTTCCATCAGGTGAGATAGCGGTCAAGCGCGAACCTATCAAGAATAAAAAAAAAGGTTGGTTCGGGAAGTTCACAAGATTCTACACGAGCACCTTCGCGTGAGGAGGATAGTATGCCGCTGGTTGCCGCACAACGTCACCGAAGCTCAGAAGCAGGCCCGTGTGGAGTTGTGGCGTGATATGATTCAAAAATTTAAAGCAGGTTCGTCTTGGCGCGTTTACGACATTGTGACAGGTGACGAATCCTGAATTTATCAATATGATCCAGAAACAAAGCGTCAGTCGACAGTTTAGCTGTTTCAAAACGAACCAACGCCTACGAAATTGAAGCGATCGAGAAGCGTAGGGAATATTTTGATCGCTAGTTTCTTCGCTTTGACGGGGTATCTGTTTGGGGGTAGGCGGAACAGAGTGTAAAGTTCCGCAAACCTCCGTTGAAAAGGGAGGATCCTCCGGCCAGACGGGTGTTATGTCTCGTGGGCTACTGCCCGATAGATGATTTCGGGCTGTTCTATATGTTCTAATCGCACGGAGAACTTTGATGCGCGATGCAGAATTAGTTCTTATGTGACGCCATAGATGTCGCTACATCACTCCCCTCCGGAGACCGGAGATCGATGGTTCTTGATGCTTCTTAATGCGTGCCAGGTCAGTGGTAGGTTGGTTCCAGTGGGTCGGAACCGAATGCCGCATAGTTCTCGGCGGTGCCCCAGTGAGTCGGGGTGATGATATCCCAGTGAGTCGGGATGATGTCCCAGTGAGTCGGGATGATGCTGCAGGCTCCAATGAGTCGGAGTAGTGCTGCTGGCTCCAGTGAGTCGGAGCGGTGCTGCTGGCTCCAGTGAATCGGAGCGGTGCTGTGCGACGTAGGGCTTGACGGCTGGCGTCGACCAGGAGAGGTTCTTCATAGCTCTTCATGTGACTGGCCGAAGGTACAGTGTGCTTCGCCAAGGTCGCTGATGAGGCTGAGGGTGATGACCAGTAATGACCAGGTAGGCATGCTGGTGGTCAGGATACCCTTTAAAGCCATGAGTGCTGGCTGTATAGCTCGCTGCTCGAAAGCTTGAGGAAGTGATGATGACGTCACGAAGTAGTAGCTGCATGAAGGCTGGTCAGAGTTTTAGGGCACTTTCCTTACAGTCCTGATCAGGCATCGTGTAACTTCTTTTTATTCCCTAAAATAAAAAATCAGCTGAAAGGGATACAGTTTTCATCGCCGAAGGACGCGCTAGCAGCGTTCGATAAGGTCGTGGAAGAGGTGTCTGCGGCGGACTGAAAAAAATGTTTCGAAAATTGGTTCAGATGCATGAAACTTTGTATAGAGGCTGGTGGAGAGTTCTTTGAAAAGATTTAATAAAAATATTTAGGTTTCCATAGAAGTTAGTTTTTTAGTTTCTCAAAACTTTCTGAGTGTCCCAGATCGAAAATAAACACAGGATGACATCCCATTACAGCAGAACGGGATCATGTGTCACATTATCCATCTGTCATTTCACGTGCCGAAAGAAATAATGTCGTGTTTATCATCATCATAACAAGTCTTGGCAAGAAAAAGTAATAACATGACAAAAACATAAAATATGTTCAGCGTCAAGAACGCGAAGTGTTAAGAGTGATACAAGCTGGCATCCCATTTTAGTGAGAGGACACATTTCGTCTGATTGTTCTTAGCTACCAACGATAATAAGGATCATAAAACACGCTGTTTTTCCTCGTTTTATGCAACATTGTTACATTAGGGCACTATGTAAGTAAGTACAGAAGTACCTACCGCTATTTGCTTAACAATCAATTGTAGATACTCGTAGATATACTCTTTTTTGTACACCATAAATTATTACAATAGGAGCTTAAAATTTAATTAATAGGGTGTAACAATGGGGTATTGACTTTATTATTATTATTTCTTTATTGTCAGGCAACTAAGGCCCATAGATAAAATACATAATTATAATATTACAATCTTATAAACAAAAAAAAACTAATACATATTTAAAATAACAAACAACTATAATTATACACGTAACATCGGCGTCGTGTTCCGCTGCGTGGTGTCGTGTAGCCTTCCTCGAAAACGTCGATACACGACACCTTTCGGCCAAAAGTCCTCTTTCAAAAAGGTCTGTAGATGGTGGGTTGGAACTCGTATCACGAACGAATTGGCGCGAATCCAGCCTTTCGACCCTCAGAGTCCAGTTGCTCTTTATCTTCATATACCGTGGAGTATATGAAGATAAAAAGCAACTTCCTCAACCTTCGTAGAGCAATGCAGACGCGAAATATACAGCTGCGTCGTAGGCATAGCAGGACGCAGCAGCATATTTGGTCCACTCGGTGCGGTACCGCACTGGTTACGGGAACAAGGCTTTTTTTTCATCTTTTCTATTCGAATGAAACCCTCTTCATCAACTTCGCCCTTTTTTGGCAAGGAGCTACGGACAGCAGTCAGGGTTGGTTGAAAACCCGTTTTCCCTTCGTTTTTATATGTTAGTATGCTAGTCCTGGTAAGGGTTACGGGAATTCGATGGATGCGAGACGCTAGGACCGTTCATTGTGGCGATCAACGACTAAAATATACAGAAAAACCAAAATAATGAATATAAAACAACTACTTACGTATTTATAACACATGCATCTTTATCAGAAAACGTATTCTAAACAAAAGCATAAATACCAATATCACACTTACCCAACATAAACAAGTTTGTTAACGAAGCACACGACGAGCAAGTTTATTAGTTTTACCAAAAACCAGGACCAACTATGGCAAAAAAATGCTTACGTTTGAAGGAGTATATAACAGCTATATAATAAAATACCCTCACGCATTCAACGCATTCAAAACCCAGCTTAATCATTATTTAATCGCCAACCGGACATTACTCGAAATATGAATGCGTTGGGCTCGAAAGATGAATGCGTTAGGCTCGAAAGATGAATGCGTTGGGTGACTCGAGTTTCGGGTAGTTTTAATTGTTTTGTGATGGATGTTGTCGAACCTAAATTAGTACTTAAGTGACATTTATTGTTCTCAAGTAAGCGACATGTTGTTTTTATTGAGCATAAAGTTTATTTAAACCTATATGCATAACGGGTCGTCAGGATGGTGCGAGCTACGATCAGCCACTAGGTGGGTCTATATTGGTATCGTGCAATAAATAAGAATGGCTAAGAATTGAATCACTTTACTTCGCAATACAATTCGATACAGTGCACTATTATTAGGTAAAAACTAACAACAAAACGTAGGCCTGTTTCAGTGCGTCTTCACGCTGCTCTCGTCTAGTCTAGCAGCTAGACGAGATATAGGTATATACAGAGATAGCAGCTAGCAGCTAGATACAGTAGACTTTCTGATATCTCTCTCGTGTAATTAATAATAATTCAATTATTTTAAGTCTACTACTAAATCCTATGACTTTTTTTTGCGAAAAGCCGGTTTGGTCCCTCAGTTCACATGCCCATGATGGAGCGCTTTTACCCAGAAGTAACCTATTCACTCTTGACTTAAAGATCCCCAGGTTGTAGCCATCAGGAAACACAGACTTTGGGTAGGGAATTCCACTGCTTAGCTATACGCACAAAATGTGTTTCCAAAACGTTTTGTGGGATGTCCACCATGTACCGGTGGCATGTATGTATGTTTCACGAAAGTAGCCTATTGCTTTATACTTGTTTGGTGGTTTTGTACTGAAAGCTTGGTTTAAAAGTATTACTCTGTTAGAAGCAGGTAGATCGATGTTCTGAATAAATTAAAAGGGAGTGACGGGGTACGAAAAGAACTTATTCAGTCTAGATGCTGTGAACTGAAGTGTTGAATATTTAAATATTTACCATGTCATGATAGGTGATGGTATAAAAATACAGGTCTGGGTTGAGGGATATATTACTAAGTGAGATCGCGCTGCTGGGAAATCTCCTCTTTTTGAGAAGGAGTGGGATAACTCTTCCGGTGTTCCAAACTTCATTAGTTCGGAAGTTGCGACCAATAAAAATCGAGTTTGCAATTTAATTTTTATCACCTTAATTTGAATTTGTAAAAAGTTTAACTGAAGTAAATAATATTGTATTCTTTCTTAATATATTATCTTAGGCTATTGGGATAAAGGAGAAGGGAACGACTCCATACATTCCTGGGCCCAGGTGTTAACTGAATCAAACTAGCCTTATTTGTAAGAGGATATAATAACAAGGCCTCACTGAAAATTTTGTGAAATTTGGCTATCCAGGAACCAAGTTATATGAATTATAGTAAAAGTGAGGTTATATTATAACATTGTAGTTTTTTATGTTATTTACGAAATACTTTGAATGGCTTCGGTTGTGTAATGGTTTTATGTATGGAGCGTGTGACGTGTCGAACATAATCTGACACGTTTGGCTCTCCCGCGCCCTAGACAGTCGCTACAGTCGAAGACAAGTTTCTACATCCAATATCCTGTAACCTAGAAGCAGTAGGTACCAACCTTAAAAGTAGGTACCAAAGCTAAAAAACAGATAAGAGGAAGTAAAATAAAACACCAATATAATGTATAAAACATGTATTTATTATTCATCTTCAATAATTATGAGAATATCATCTAAAAATTGTGCAGGAGGTACGATATTTTCTTGGTATAATTATTTAAAATATTATGCTGTCCAATAAAAACACAACTAACAGACATGACGCCAACATGGCTTGATAGGCTAAAAGCACGAATTGAATACTTAGGTAAAAAAATAGCTAAAAACTTACAGGCTGAGAAGCATACCACTGTGACCAATAACTGATAAAATCGCGTCATCTTCCAAGACTCTTCTACCAATAGAGTTACTGAGACCTGTCGCAATCGTACAATTTACACAGCGATCTATGTGGTCAATATCCAATCGATAGGCTTAATCAGTTGTCCAAAATAGAGAGCCAGGTAATTTAGAGTAGCAAGATCCGTCAAATAGTCCGTTATAATGTGCAAAGCCGAGGTCGTGGGGTTAAAAAATAAAAGAAGGAAAATACGTGCGCACTCAGAACGAAAGAAAACGAACGAGTCTGTCAGTCAGTGACTGACGGATGTCAGGCACAAGTGTTGCCAGAAGAAAAAAAATTCACTGTGAATCTATTCAATCGATTCCACGAAAGCTTGATACGCACTTGTCACTCGATTTTCATACATATTCTCATATTTTAACGATTTATTCATAATCGATTAGTAGTAATTCAGCAATTATTTAATCGATTATTTACTTTCATTAACTTAATTTAAGTTTTCTCGCTTCCTGGGTAGAAACATGGTACCATACTTTGTGATTTCCTTTAGAAAAATATAACGGTTTTTTTAATACACATTTCAACTAGTTAACTGCTGGGCCCAAAAGTCCCCTTCTCCTTTATAATTTTGTTCAGACTAAACCGTTGCTAGCAGCTAGTTTTTTACCCGCCTACACCAGAAGGAGAGTTATTTAATATTTGCCAGTGTATACAATCAACAGTTGCTCAATATTATAAAACTATACGTTACTTAAACTTTTTATATTAAATTAAATATTATGAAAAATATCGTTGCATTGATGCCACATGTTGCGTCCCGCTTGTCTGTCATCTTCAAGGTGCCACATTAAACGCAGAGGGCCACGTTAATATCTGCGTTATATACGTTGTAACTTTGTTAATATAAAATTAGCAACCCTTTTGTGATCGCAAATGAAATTTGACTTGCTCTCATCTTCGTGTAAGGTGTATGTTCAGTTATTAGTGAAACGTGGTATCTGATAAAGGATTTAGGCACTTTTTGATTGTACCGTATGGTGCCCGGACGTGAAGAATAACGTCATCACATCTGTTCCTATAAAGTTACGGATAATACGGCGAGGCAAGGGGTGCTAAGAATCTCCGGAGGAGCGCAGCGTTGGAAGGCGTCCCACAAGGTGGACCGATGACCTGGTGAGGGTCGTGGGAATCCGATGGATACGAGACGTACAGGGCCGTTTGTTGTGGTGACACTTGGGGTAAGCCTACGTCCAACAGTGGACGTCTTTCGGCTGAAATGATGACCATCGCGACGATGGCTAATGCGTTGCGTTGGCGATTTATTTTTTGTTGGTGGCCATTCTGTTGTGGCTTGTGTCGAATAAATACTTTCTATTGTATTACATTAAATGTTTAATGCTCAATTTCTTAAAAAAAAAAACAATCAAAATATATATGGTATATAGTTACCTACATATTTTGTACACATATATACCTATGATGAGTGCGCTCACCGCATGGTAGGGTTGGGCCCAGCTTGGGCGGAGCACCATCAAGTTCTCATGATGATGAAGCTTAAAATCGGTAAAATTTTGTTTTATTTTTTCAATTCATCAAAATCGATAAAAAATTGTATCCGAGCGCAGCCGGAGGAGTCGTTAGTTTAGAGAATTAATTAAAAAACTTTTCTTACAAGCAAGACACAATTAATTAATGGATTGAGTCATTAGAGCAAAAATACGTCGCCTTACTAATTGAGCGACTCAAGTTCCATTGAATAAAGTGGTTCTTCGTTACCGATCTGGCGGATGAAATAATATTTTTACTTTATTAGGATTTTTTTTAGTTAGCTTAAATTTTATACCTATTTATATAATTTTATATAAATTTTGTTAATAATTTTTCTATGAGTGTAAACTTGAAATAAATAATATTATAAATTATCTTTATTACATAGTTTTAACATTTTTATATATTTTTAAAACACACATAAAAAAAACATTGTTATTAATATTAAATGCATTTGTTGTGAAAGCTACGGGTCCGAGCGGACCCCGAGCCTTTTTTTTTATTGGGTGGGAAAATCATCTTATGACAAATCTCGCTCTTGGGTGGAGCGAGAGATAGTGTCAGAATTTTACTGACTAAAAACCCACTCCTGTTCCTTCTTTGCCTTCGTCCCAGGGCCCCGGGTTTCACTTTCACACTACCCGTGGCCCCAGTAGGCTTCGACCCTGCTGGGCCCCTACGATTTGCTGACATCTCCCTGAGGCGCGCATGGAACAGTACGCCCCGTCGACGACTTGGGCTCGGTCCGAACGGTTACCGGACGGTCGGACGGCGAGGCACCCATTGCTCGCCGTCCGCAAGCCCTGGGGCCTTACCATGTCGTGTTAAAATGCCAGGCTTGCGAGCGAGAAAGAGGGATGGAGCTATACACCCTATATAGCTCCATCCTTTTAACAGTTCAGTTGAGGTAGTCAAATGGATCAAGATAAGAGCCCGTGGTAGGGTCTCTGTTCTCGCTAGATGACGCTGAAGTCAACATTGTTTAGTTTATTTTGTTTTTAGTATTTGCCAAAATCGGACATTCCACTTTATTGAACTTATCCAAATTAAGGCCTTTTTTAGGTTTGAAAATCATCTAATGACAAATCCTGCTCTTGGGCGGAGCGAGAGATAGTGTCAGACTTTTACTGACTAAAAACCCACTCCTGTTCCTTCTTTGCCTTAGTCCCAGGGCCTCGGGTTTCACTTTCACACTACCCGTGGCCCCAGTATGCTTCGACCCTGCTGGGCCCCTACGATTTGCTGACATCTCCTTGAGGCGCGCGTGGAACAGGGCTCGGTCCGGATGGTTACCGGACGTTCGGACGGCGAGCTAGCCATTGCTCGCTGTCCACAAGCCCGCGCCTACGGTGGCTGGAAATCGGGATCGGAACCCCGGCGGCGGTTGGGCGTGAGGACCGTTGCCTCACGTGATCGGCCGCCTCCTTTGCTAGCATTACTGCATCGCAGGAGGAGGCGACCGCCTGCCACTCCTCTTCACTCCGGACCATGGCCTGTACCAAGGCCCGGCGCGAGAGATCGCCGCCGCCGATCGCCCCCACGATGACACGGCGTTGCTCTGCCCAAGCGGGGCACACCTCCACCGTGTGCTCCACCGTGTCCTCCGGGCGGTCCACACAGTGGCGACACTCGAGCGTCGCTTCTGCATGAATCCGGTGCAGGAACTTTCCGAACTTACCGTGTTCGGTGAGAACCTGCGTCATGCGGAAGGTGAGGATGCCGTGAGGTCTTCAAACCACGCCTCAAAGAGGGGACTTACCGCCATAATTGTGACGTGACCAGCACAGGGTCGCGACAGTCGATGTCGCCATTTCACCATGAGATCTCGCCAGAGCTCTGTTGCGTTACATCTCCACGCAGATCATGCATGCGTGCAAGGACTGTTGCCTCCAGATCCTATGGTGGCTGGCCAGCAAGGAGGCTTGTCGCTTCGCGGAAAATCGTCCGGTATCCTCGCACCAACCTTATGGCCATGACCCTCTGGCATGCGATCAGCCGGGCCGCCGGCTGCCTCCGCAGCGCCGGCGCCCACACCGGTGGTTTCCATAAAGGGCCATGGACCGAACGATTCCCGCGTAGAGCCTCCGGCAGGAGGCGTCTGGACCCCCAAGTTGAGCAGGAGCCGCCCGAGGGCAGATCCAAATTAAGGCCTCAAATCTAACTCTGTCAAAGTTCGGGTCGGATCTAATAGCTTATCGTGCTGTTTTCTTGCCTTCTTTCTTTCTATTCTTCTTTCCTTCTTTCCTTCTTTCCTTCTTTCCTTCTTTCCTTCTTTCCTTCTTTCCTTCTTTCCTTCTTTTCTTCTTTCCTTCTTTCCTTCTTTCCTTCTATCCTTCTTCACTCCTTTCCATCTTTCTTTCTTTTTTTTCTTTCTTCTTTCTTACTTTCTGCGTCATGGAAGAGTTTCTGTGTGTGCTGGAATGGTAACATGGTGGTCCCTTTACGGATCAACCTTGGCAATCATGTTTTTACTTTTTGGATTAACCCGAGCGACTGTCATAACTTTACTACGAGCTATTCTTTACAGCTAAATATCTATTATTAACTAGCTTTGCCCACATGAAAATAGAAGTAAGGCCATTGGCTATTCTAACTAAATCTCGTCAGCTCTTCTGTCACCTATGGGTATTGAAGAGTTAAACGAAATGGAGTATTTGGTCGTATTTGGACCATGGCGAAATGGACACGACAATATATGTCGGATTAGTCCGACGTAAGCAGTTAAAGGGTTATGTACATATTGGTTACCGTAGTGGATCAGCACGTTAAAGAGGCACTCAGTCCAATTAAAATAACCCACCTGAGTGCTTTTCATGCTACGCTTAGTTTGGCTAAGTACTTGATCAACAAAAAAAAATCATTCGTCAAATTAACTAAAACACAAAACAATTCAAAGCTCAGAAAGTTAACAAATTATTTAAGCGACAAATAACTTTTGAACTTGTTCTAAATAATCGGAACTGACCTGAAGCGAATGTTTATCTGTTTACCGCCCTCCATCTAAAAGTTGTTCGCAAACTTTTTCAATCTAAATTAACAAAGAAAATTATAAACATTTTGCATTTAGACGTCTTTGGTAGGTTGTTTGGTGACCTGGTCTTCACTGCTTTGGCGTTTTTTTATGTATAGTGTGTTACGATGTTTTTTTTTAAAGGTGGGTAATTATCGAATGACTTTTCACGCTTTAAGGCGGTGCTGGAAAAGTTTAATATGCCCTGTAAGACTTTTACAGACTAAAACCACACCTATGTTCCTTTTTTGCCTTTGCGTTCCAGGATCACGGGTTTCCCTTTTGGAAGTAAGCCCATGGCTCCAGTAGGCTTTGGCCCTGCTGGGCCTCTACAGTTTTGCTGACATCTCTTTAAGGCGCGCGTGGTACTACGTGCCGTCGACGACACAGGGTCGGTCCGGACGTTTAGCGGACGGCTGAACAGTGAGCTACCCATTGCTCGTCATCCGCAAGCCCACGCTTAAGGTGGCTGGAAGTCAGGGTCGGGATTCCGGCGGCTGGGGCGTGAGGACGTCCGTTCCCTCACTCGTGCGGTCGCCTCCTTCGCTAGGATTACTGCTTGAACTGCTTCACCGAAGGAGGCGAACGCCTGCCATTCCTCCTCGCTCCGGACCATGGCTTATACCAGGGCTCGGCGCGAGAGGTGGCTGCTGCCGATCGCCCCCACGAGGACGTGGCGGTGCTCCACCCACCTCCATCGTATGCTCCACCGTGTCCTCCGGGCGGTCCGCACAATGGTGGCATCTGGGCATGTCTTTCACACGAATGAGGTGCTGGAATCTCCCGAACTAACCATGTCCAGTGAGGACCTGTGTCATGCGGAGGGTGAGGACGCCGTGACGTCTTTCAAGCCAGTCTTCAAAGAAGGGACTTACCGTCATAATTATGGCGTGCCCAATGGCTTTGGTGTATTGTGGATATCGTACCCACACGCACAAAAAGCTTTTGAGAAACTTGAAATGTGAGTGCAGTATTAGTGCACACCCACACAAAAAAAAATTGTATGTGTGTGACGTGTGTGTATGTTTGTTACTTCTTTACGCTGAACTAAACATCAGAACGGATTTAAATAAAAAGTTTCGCACACGAGTAGGAAATGTCTTGGAATAATCATCATTTTGCTGCTCGACACTTTTTTTTTCTTCTATTTTATCCTTGTCAATTGTCACGCTATCACTGAGTCCCAATAACAAAGATAGATGGATTGTGTGATATGATATCACTTATCACACAATCCATCTATCTTTCCTCCGGCCTCTCTCACCCTCTCCAACCATCTGCATGGTACCTATATAACTCTTTTAGTTACATGCTCTTCACATGATCAAGGTAAAAGATTCCCTTTTATTTATTTATTTAATTTTCATCAAAGATACAAAGGCGACATTTCAGTTACTGGCGACACTGATATCTCACTTTATCCATTCTCGTCACTCCACAAATCCATCTTAACATTCTCATTTCTGCTTCATGCAAATAATCAGCCTTTTAATGTTCCCACTGCTGGGACTCAGGCCTCCTCTCTAGGAGAGGAAATGAGCCGTAATCCACCACGCGGGCCCAGTGCGGGTTGGTGAATGTCATAGTCTTCGGATTTCTTGGTTTTAGGACATGTCGGTTTCCTCAAGATGTTTTCCATTACCGTTTAAAGAACAGTGGTGATGAAATTAATTATACAAAGTAATGCACCTGGCTGGGTTTGAGTCGGGGCCATTACCACTCGGCCACCACTGCTCTCTTCCATGGGAATAAAATTTGAAAAAATGTTTTCATATTTTATGTATCGTAAAAGATTATAAGGCAGGATACTATTTATCTCCAGAGTCTTTTGGGATAATTTTCTAGTTTCACGCAGGCGAAGTCGCTGGCAGAAATTCGTTAAAAATAGTGCATTAATTTGTAGGTACAGTTAGCTGCATCAATGAGTTTCTAAAATGGCGTTCACCAGATAGCAGCACTGGGTCGTCATGTCCAGGCACCTTTCAAAACGCTTATGTAAATGACCAGAGGTTGGAATTAGGTAAGGTAGGTAGGTCCGGTTCATGTAATTATACTGATATCACACAGCAAAAGAATAAAGTAAATATGCCTCAAATCCCGAGAATAATTTTAAAGAGCAGATTTTTTTATGACATTTTAAATTACAAAAAAAAATCTTCCTGCATTAATGACGAGGAGGAGGAAGTGTATAAATTTGTTAACCTTACCTCAGTTGACGTAGAGAGATCTTTTTCAATGAAAAATACTAATAAAAATTGTATGTTAATTATCGGTGTTTTATTTATCTTATCTATTATCTCTGAGGTTTTTATTATTATTTATTTATAATATTGTTGATCCGACACGGGATTTTTCATTAGAAATCCCGGGAAGATCCATATTAATATCAACATTTCGATGCAAGTACATGAATAACATAACATAACATAACATATTCAGCCTTTTAATGTTCCCACTGCTGGGACTCAGGCCTCCTCTCTCTAGGAGAGGTCGGAATTAACTAGAGTCAGTACATGAATGACTTTACCTAATTCCAACCTCTGTTAATGACATTAGATAGACATCAAATGGACATCAACGTCTATGTCAAACGTTAGACTTCGACGTCATGTTTTTTTTTTTTATTCTTTATAGGTTCGCGCTTGACCGCTATCTCACCTGATGGAAAGCGACGATGCGGTCGACGATGGAGCGCGCTTACCTAGAAGTAACCTGTTCACTCTTGGCTTAAAGATTCCCGGGTTGTAGTCATCAGGAAAAACAGATTCCGGCAAGGAATTCCACTCCTTAGCTGTACGCACTATGAATGTGTTCCTAAACGTATACATTTTTTTAAAAGTAGAAGGCCTCTCGTCTATGTGGCGCCAAATAGTGGTGTGAATTTTCCTGAAAACCCTTCATTGGGTATCTCTCTCACATTATAATATTTTAGAAAAAGAGGTACCTAACCAGTTGAAGACGCTGTCAGTACTTACACTTTTTAAGTCGAAACAATGTATACGTTCCCCGCTTCCGATCCAATCGCCGCCATTGTGGCAAACCAAAGCAACTTATTCAAATCCGGTTACAGTTCAAAAGAATATACGGAAACTTTCCCAATATTTATTTTCAACAGTTTCAGCAGTACTGAAAGTTTTACTTCGTTCCTATTTTTCAGCGGTAACAAAGCTTTTTAAAATTGTGTCAAGCTACTTTGAATTCAAGGTACATTTAAATGAGCTTGCTACAGTTTCGAGATGTCGTGAAATGTAAGTTTTTCTTTGACATTCATAAAATGTAGCTTGCTATTGTTTTTTTAAGGCACTTTGTACTTGTTTTTTTATTGGAGTGGAATTTAGAAGCAGTTGAGAAGTACGGACCGCGAAACCAAATTATTTGGATTAGCTTTTCGTGGGAAATCGTCAAATGGCTTGAGGGCCCTGGCAGGCCAATGCTCTAACTGGACCCGTCAATCTTACTGACTTCTTTTTGAGGCGCGTGTGATATACAACGTGTTATCCATCCGGGTTTTGTTCTTATCAAACGGCAGGATGGCGAGTCACCCATTACTCGCCATCCGCAAGCTCGCGCTTCCGGTCGCCGGAAATCGCTCTGCGATGACACCTGGGGCGTTTCCTTTACCAGTTCCTATTTTTCTGGTTTAGTTATCATAATGTATACATTATAACTAGAACTTTGCTAGCGATTTCGTTCACAAAAAGTTTTCATAAAAACTTTAACACCCTCTAAACCATCTTGTGACCTGGATGTATTCTGAAAAATTTGAAAAAGTTAAAAATCCTGACCGTTGGAATGAATAGCTGAAGGTCTTTATCTAGCAGTAAGACAATAATTATAATATTCGAAGACATGTGACATTCACCAACCCGCATTGGCCCCGCGTGGTGGGTTACGGCCCATTCCCTCTCCTAGAGAGGAGGCCTGAGTCACAGCAGTGGGGACATTAAAAAGGCTGATTATGCTAAGATAATAATATTTTATTGTCATAAAGAAATTCTTACTTTTTCAATTGCCCTAACACACACACACACACACACCATACCACACAGTCTAGTAATAATAACAATTTAGTCTGTCGCTTCCATATTGATAAAGGTGCAATTGGTTCCATATTCAATCTGAAATCCATTTTGTCTGCTATAAAAGCAATCGTTTTTTCAAGTTACGTTTTCTTTCAGCATTGCAGACCTGCAATGAACTGAGTTCACGCTCGAATGAAAGAGAAGATCACATTTGTACAGAATAATACCTAAAACAGGTATGTACAATTCTGAAAGAAATGAGAACTCCGTCGAACCATCTACAAGAAAAGTACAGAAGGTCGTCTCCCAACGAACGAAACAAGGGCGCGTGCCTACAAAACCAAGATTGTGCGTTAGTGACGCCATCTTTTTTTTATTCTGGATAAGCTCGCGTTTGACTACTATCTCACCTGATGGTAAGCGATAATGTGACTGACGATGGAGCACGTTTGCCTAGAAGTAACCTTTTCACTTTTGACTTGAGTACCCCTAGGTTGTAGCTATCAGGAAACACAGACTCCGACGGGAAATTCTACTCCTTAGCTGTACGCAAAATGAATGTATTCTCAAAACGCGTTGTCCCTAACGTATCCTCGCAGCGATTGAAGCGTCAAAAATCCTTGTAGCACGGCCGTAGACATTGATGATCTCTAGTTTTTTTTTTTCTAATATATAGGTACCTTTTTTTTTACTGACTAAAACCACACCTATATCCTTCAATTACCCTTTGCGTTCTAGGACTACGGGTTTCCCTTTCACAAATTCTCCGCGGTCCTAGCTAGCGGACATTGGCCCTGCTGGGCCCCTACGGTTTGCTGACATCTCCTTGAGGAGCGCGAGGATCACTACGCGCTGTTGACGACTGGGCTCGGTTCGGTTAATTACCGAACAGCCGGACGGCGAGCTACCCAGTGCTCAATATATAGGTAACTACTAGTGGCCGGCCGCGGCTACGTCCGTGTGATATTAGTACCTTTATAAACTCAACTCAAAATAATAAATTAAATATTTGGTAGCCAATAATTGAAACAAAAATCTCTTTTCACCTACATATATTTTATAGTATTTTTATTTGGTAGCTTAAAATTAATTTCCTATCAAAGTAAAATGTCGTGTTAGTTATCGAACGCCTTCGAAAAGGCTGAACCGATTTTTATGGAATTTGTGTGTATTTCGTAGATCTGAGAATAGGTTGTAGATTACTTTTACCTTCCTACCCCCACCCCCTCTCGCGCTGGGTCTTGGTACAGGCCATGGTCCGGAGCGAGGAGGAGTGGCTGGCGGTTGCCTCCTTCTGTGAAACAGTAATGCTAGCAAAAGAGGCGACCGCACGCGAGAGGCAATGGCCCTGACGCCCCAGCCGCCGGGATCCTGATACCGATTTCCAACCGACGGCGAACAATGGGTGGCTCGCCGTCCGACCGTCCGGTAACCGTCCGGACCGAGCCCAAGTTGTCGACGGTGCGTAGTGTTCCACGCGCGCCTTAAGGAGATGTCAGAAAAACCGTAGGAGCCCAGCAGGGTCGAAGCTTGCTGGGGCCATGGGTGATGCAAAAGAGAACCCTGGGGCCCTGGAACGAAGGCAAAGAAGGAACAGGAGTGGGTTTTAGTCAGTAAAAGTCTGACACGAAAAGGGCGGGAGATGTCATTAGATAATTTCCCACCTAATAAAAAAACCCCTTACCCCCCATTTTTTTCTTTGATAGCATTAAAGATATGGCAGAATAACGTTTGCAAAATCATCTAGTCCAATAAATATTTTGGTTTGTAGTGTACATTAAGAAAGACAATGGCTGTCAATCGCACGCTACACTGGTTGGCTGGGCTATAAAGCTAATTTATCTTTAGTTTGGAGCTATCAAGGCTGTACCAGTAGTCCTAAATAACGACCGCCCGAGTATAATTGCAGGGAAGTGAGAAATAATGTGACATAATCTGTGAGAAATCCCACTAAGAATTTCCTCAAACTTAAAAAAATCTTATGGGTGGTATGTCCACCATATAGCGTATTGCCCTACACCTGGTGGTCCGAAGATGAAACGGGTTGGGTGGAATTAAATAATAGCACTCTTTGATACAAGTGGAGAAAGTTTGTCATTGAGACCGAGGTGAAATTCGTCCGAGCCGCAAGCGAGCGTGTTATGGAGCCGAGTGCTGCAGTGACATTCCACGTGTATCGAATAGAATAGAACGAACGACGCTTATTAATACACTTACGATGAAATAAATAAACGGCTGTTGACTGGCGACTCGTGGGGGTCGCTTAGCACCCAGCCTGATCCGATAAATACAATCCATGTGGCGGGGGGAGCTCGAGTACTTTTCTGCACTAGTGCAGAAAACAGTCAATTGCATGCCTAAAATCGATGGGATAAGAGCGGGTTTTCGAGTAAGTGTAATGAAAAATCATTATCAGCATGAATTAAAAGAGTGTGCATGAAGTTCCATGCACGTTCTTCTCCATATAGATCGAGGGCTTTGGAATGTGCAATTATGCTTAATTTTTTTTGACTAACCGACATTTTTACAATTCTAAAGTGCCTGTAAATGGTTTATTTGAAGTAAATGTTTTTGGTCTGAACTGTTAAAGATCGAAAACCAACATGCTAGCAATTCAGTGGCGATGTCCAAGATTTTAAAGTTTTGACTCGACGACGATGACCACTAATAAAAAAATTAGGAAAATATAATACAAAAGCGATTTCCTTAGCATTTTTGACGGTGTAAGTCCGTACAATCGATTAAAAATTTAAAACAATGAATAAATTATTTAAATTTTAATTTGGGTCATCCCAAGGAAAGACAGTATATAACTTTTCCCGGATAAAATGTCATCTCATTTTCTAAAGTAAATCAATCCTGTAAAAAATCATCTAAACCCGTTTATACGTTTGAGATTAATTGAATAACAAACATATTTGAATTATTTGGTAATTCCCTGAAAATTCTGCACGTTTACGGGATCAGAGTAACCTCTGAGGTAATCCGGGATATGTTTTTTTGATGCCAACCTTCATTAAATCTTTTTGTTCAATTCGATATTTGCACACATTTCAATCTTTATATTTGTGTTAATACAGGATATAAGCTAATCTGGGGCTTTACGATGACGTTGTAGCGACATCTATGGCGTCACATAAGAACTAATCCTGCATCGCGTAATTAAAGTTCTCCGCGCGATTGGAACATATAGAACAGCCCGAAATCATCTATCGGGCAGTTGCCCACCAGACATAACACCCGTCTTGCCGGAGGATCCTCCCTTTTCATCGGAGGTTTGCGGGACTTTACTATCTGTTCCGCATACCTCCAAACTGGTGACCCCGACGTGATTTGGACACACAACCTTCTGATCTGGATCCTCCCTTTTCAACGGAGGTTTGCGGGACTTTACTCTCTGTTCCGCATACCTCCAAAACGTAATAAAATGTCAGTCGTGCGAGTGAGAAAGAAGTTCAGAGCTACATACCCTATATAGCTCCATCTCTTTTATAGTACAGTTTAGGTCATAAATTGGGTTGCGTTAAGACCTCGTGGCTCTGGTAACAAATTTCATCGATATCCATACAGTCGTTTGACTGTGATTGACTAACAAACATACGTACACACACATACAAACTTTCACCTTTATAAAAATTTGTTTGAAAGTGTGACAAGTCGGTTTCCCAGTCTTACTAGATGCATGGGCACGCCATAATCATGGCGGTAAGTCTCCTCTTTGAGGAGTGGCTGGAAAGACCTCACGGCGTCCCACCTTCCGCATGACGAAAGGTTCTCAATGGACATGGTGAGTTCGGAAGGTTCCTGTACCGGATTCGTGTGGCAGGATCGCCCGGGTGTCACCACTGTTTGGAGCCCCGGAAGACACGGTGGAGCATACAGTAGAGGTGTCCTCGTGGGGGTGACCGGTGGCAATAATCTCTCGCACTGGGCCTTGGTACAGGCCATGGTCCGTAGCGAGGAGGAGTTGCAGGCGGTCGCCTCCTTCTGCGAAGCAGTAATGCTAGCAAAGGACGCGGCTCCACGCTTTAGGGAGCGGCCCTCACGTCTCAGCCGCCAGGATGCCGATCCCGATTTCTGGCCACAATAGGCGCGGGCTTGCGGACGGCGAGCAATGGGTAGCTCGCCACCCGACTGTTCAGTAACCGTCCGGACCGAGTCTAAGTCGTCGACAGCGCGTAGTGTTCCACGCGCGCCTCAAGGAGATGTCTGCAAACCGTAGGGGCCCAGCAGGGACGAAGCCTGGGGCTATGGGTTCGCTTCTGAAAGGAAAACCCGGCCTTGGAATGCAAAGCAACGAAGGAACATAGAAGTGGGTTTTAGTCAGTAAAAGTCTGACACGCCCTCCCACCCCGCCTAAGGGCGGGAGATGTCATTGGATGATTTCCCACCTTAAAATAAAGTCTTACTAGATGCAGATATATACCAGTCCATGGAACGACTGCCAATAAAATCTCTAACCTTTGGCTTGATAAGACTAGCTGTCAGACTTTCGGTCTATATAACTCTCTGTACGAGAAGATCTTTGACCACTAAGGTTTTTTTGTTGTTAATAAGGATCAGAAGCCCAAAAGAAAAAAACATGTTAATATAAAAATACATTTACATAACACTAGCTTCTGCCAGCGGCTTCGCCGGCGTAAATATAAATATTTGCTTATGTCACTCAGTAATAAAGTAGCATTCTACTGGAGGAAGAATTTTCAAAATCAGTTCAGTGGTTTTACAAAAAAAAGATGTTTTTTCCCCATTTCCAAAATATGTGACAGCCCTATAATTTAAAATCAACGAGCATTGTCATGAAAAACACAATATTTCTGTTGAAACTCAAACCTGTTAGCAACAATGTTACTTATTTAGTTGTAAAGATTTTAAAGGTTTCGCAGATCACATTTTAGTTTTTATGTACCATCAGTGGCCGCAAACCACAGGTGTAAAGAGTCAACCTTCTGTCTGTGTTGCCAATGAAATGACAGTAACACGAGTAATCCCTAACCGTCGGTCGGTAAAACCTGTGGATTTACCTGTATTAACTTTTTGATTCCGCTGGTAATATTTCCATTTCTCGCGATCCGATACTATGCGAACTTTAATCAAGTGAGTAGGTATTTTGGTAATAAGTTGGAATAACCCCGGTCTTGCTAAGACGAATGGTGTAAAGGAAATTATGGTTGGGATACACTGGAAGGTAAAAAGAGAAGGAGAAAAGAAATAAAAAAGGGGGTAAAAGATGAGACGGATGAAAAAAGATTGTATGTAGCGGAGATGAGAATGTTGAGATGGATGTGTGGTGGTATGACGAGATGGGATTCAGTGGGAAATGAGTATATTAGAAATAGTTTGAAATTGGCGGCAGTAACTGAAAAGTTGAAATGCTTGAAATGGCTGGTACAGTCATGTAAAGAGGTATGAAACACATGTTTGTAAAAGAGTTATTAGTATACATGTGGATGAATGGAGAGCGAGGCCAAAGAAAAGATGGATGGATTGTGTGAGAAATGATATGAAAGAAATGGAGGTTGGTGATAGCGTAACCGGTGACAGGACAGAATGGAAGAAATAATGCGACAAGGGCAAGTAGATGATGACACTCGAAGGTAAATAATGTTATCGTCTTCATTATAAAGCAGCTAAACATAGATAAAAAAGTTAGATACAACAAAAATATGTAATTGCTATCGACTTGCCTATAAGAAACGATACGTAATGAGTTCCTAATACAACAAATATGTACTCTTTTTTTTCTTTTTACATTACTTTTTACATTGTAGAATTTTGTGTTTAGATAATTTAATACACTAGTTTATTTGAGTACCTACATTTCTCATGTCAACGTGTTTAGTATTTAAGAATAACTTGTATTTCTCATATTAAGTGAATTGTATTCTTTTTGAGAAATAAATGTCTTAGACCGTATAAAGCAGCTAAACGAGTGAAGATTATAATCTAAGACCAATGACCAATAGGTGAACAATGTGTATGGAATTCTTTTATTCTTACCTGCCGACCGGTCACACATTTTATCTTTATATCATTCCACACACAATTCATCCATATCCATACATGAAACCTATATTGCCTCACTCTTTAGAGGTGGACATTTCGGGATAATAACTATTGTATATTGGCATTTTTTTAGGTTTTATTTGGTTTAAATTAGACGTTACAACGATCTTGCCCTGAGGACACGGTGGAGCACCCGGTAGAGGTGTGCCCCGCTTGGGCAGAGCAGCGCCGTGTCCTCGTGGGGGCGATCGGCGGCAACGATCTTTCGCGCCGGGCCTTTGTACAGGCCATGGTCCGAAGCGAGGAGGTGTGGGAGGCGGTCGCCTTCTTCTGCGAAGCAGTAATGTTAGCAAAGGAGGAGGCCGCACGTGCACGCGTGAGGGAGCGGCCTTAACGCCCTAGCCACCGGGATCCCGATCCCGATTTCCGGCCATCGTAGGCGTGGGCTTGCGGATGGCGAGCAATGGGTAGCTCGCCGTCCGACCGTCCGGTAACTGTCCGGACCGAGCCCAAGTCGTCGACGGCGCGTACTGTTTCACGCGCGCCTCAAGGAGATGTCAGCAAACCGTAGGGGCCCAGCGGGGTCGAAGCCTACTGGAGCCAAGGGTCTGCTTCTGAAAAGCAATGAAGGAACAAAAGTGGGTTTTTAGTCAGTAAAAGTCTGACACACCCTTACTCTCCGCCCAAAGGCGCGGGTGTCATTGGCTGATTTTCCCACCGGAAAAAAAATAACTCCCTTTCATTTTATTTTTTTGGGTGGGATACCGAAGCGAAGCGAGAGGGTATCAGGCTTTTACAGACTAAAACCTACTCGTGTTCTTTCACTCTTTCGAAAAATCCCCTTCTTGCACTGGACCCGTTGTGTCACAACCTTATCGTTCTGTTTCGACTTTTTCAATAAAACTGTCTCGACGTCCTCAATTTCGTTTCCAAATTACATGACGGAGAAAATTAAAGTATTATTGTAGAAGGGGAATTCCTGTAACACTTGAAGTAGGTACAATTCGTTCTCTAGACGTTATATTCATTGGGAGCATTCTGAAGTAGCTTTTTTTTTATAAAGTTATATATTTTTATGGACCGTTTAAAACAAACTTGTACTGGATAAATACATCAAAACATTACATTTTATTATTATTATTATTAATCTAAGCCTTACTACGTTCACATTTTGGGAAGACATTCATTTTCGTGCGTACAGCTATGGAGTGGAAATTCCTACCGGAGTCTGTGTATCCTGTTGTTGTCTTTAAGTCAAGAGTGAATAGGTAACATCTAGGCCAGCGTGCTTCTATGAGTCGTAGCGTAATATTAATTATGGTCGTCACAAATCGGCTATCCCATACAGAAAGATTAAAATCTGACTAGCTGACTAGCTCCGGAGATCAACTCAGGACGGGAATTATTTAAAGGCAAGCGTGTTTCGTCGTCGACCACATCATCGCTTACCATCGGGTGAGATAGTAGTCAAGCGCTACCCTATCAACCATACAAAAAATCATTATACCTACATCAACAATTGTTAGCTGATCCTTTATCGCAGACAGTGTCACGAGCTAATTCCCCACTCCTTCGTGCGCTTTCTGTGCTTAATGCTCTTCTGACTCTAACACCGTAGTGTGACTTGTTTGCTGGGAGATGGATAGATGTGTATCGTGAATGTATAAGGTTTTGTGAGAAGATTTAAATGTATATAAAATGAATAAATAAATCCTCTACCTATCAAAAAAAGAAGATGGATTAAATTAAAATTAGTAAACATTGTTTTATTTCTTTTGTGGGATATTTTTTTTTTGTGGTATTTGTATACGACATTATTTTTAGTATATTATGCGAAACCTGATTAAAGTTTGTTCAGAATCAGTAACTAGTACTATCTACTACTAATTTTTACCTTGATATATTAAAAAAAAAAAAAAAAACTAAAAAAAGGTCACAAGTTGGACACCACCGACAGTAAGTACAACATAGGTCACGGTAGATCATAGCGGGCATTAGATGCCAGCGCACATCTGGGTGTGGGAGCAAAACGGCCTGTGATCATGAATTTTTTTTTTTTTTAATTGATATAAACCAGCGCTTGACTGCGATCCCACCTGATGGTAAGCAGTGATGCAATCATTGATGGTGAGGCGCACTAGTTTATCAAGAGCCTATTCACTCTAGCCTTGAAGACACCTAAATTATAGTTGGACGGGAAGATCGCAGAAGGCAAATTGTTCCAGTCCTTCGATGTACGCGGTATAAACGACGAAGCGAAACGCTTAGTCCGGACCGTTGAAGTTTCAACAACGTAAGGGTGGAATTTATACGGACAACCAGGTAACAGAACAAGCTTATAACTTTGTGATTTTTCAAGGTACAGTTAAGAATTTTTTTGCATAGGTATATCTATATATATAAAAGGAGAAACTGACTGACTGACATATCAACGCACAGCCGAAACCGCTGGGGCTAGAAGCTTGAAATTTTGCATAAAGATTAATTATATGTCGTAAGTGAGCACTAAGAAGGGATTTTTGGAAATTCATCCTCTAAGGGGGTAAAAAGGGGGGATTTCGTAAGTGTGCAAATTTTTTTCCGTGGGCCAATTGACTCCAAACTTTGTACAAATATTAACCTAAATTAGTTTTAAAGTTTTCCGTATTTATTTTTTCAGTACTACCCTCAGTGCAAGATTTAGGGGGTGTTAAAGTTTGTATGGGAGAATCTTATTCCTTGGGTTAATAAACTTGAAACTTCGCACGAATACATGTTTAAATAAATAATAAAGATTTCCATTATTCGTTTTTCAAAACTACCCTCAAATTACGGTTTAGGTCGTGTTCAAGATTTTTTGAAGTCTTACTGTACGGCCTAATTTACTCGCAACTCGGTATTAGAAATTAGAAAATCAAGCCCTAATAAAGCAAATAGCGATTATTTATTTCTCAAAAATAGTTCAACAACAACAAAAAAGTTCAAGTACATTCATGTATGTTGGTGAAATGGATTCCTCCATGTTTGTATGAAATATCTCTTTTTTAAATGTGCTAATAGATTTTCTTTACGCATCTATGTGATAACCTAATCCTATAATAACGTATCAATCATGTTATTTATATACGTCCAACGACATCTACTGATCCCAATTGGTACAAACGAAAACATAAAATTAATTACAAAACAAGTTGGTGTGTCATAGTTAGCGTCTCCTTCGATAGAAATTATTGTGTTAATTTAATGTTTTAAAAGTCTAAAAGCTTTGATTAATTAGTTCAGTAATACTTAAGGACACCATCGGTAGGCAAGATGTTGATGCTCATCAGTTGGGTCAAATAGTGGATTGCCGTCCTCCTTCACCGGTGGGCCGAGATACATGCGCGAGCACACTCAATACGCCATGAGTTATGTACGTCATTATGGTCGCGCAGACTTATTTCTCACCTTCACGTGCAACCCTCGGTGGAAAGAAATTAAAGAAAATTTGTTTTCAGGCTAAAAAACTCACGCCACGATATCATCGCACAAATATTTCGCATCAAAGTAAAACAAAATGTTCGACTTGATAACTAAAGGAAAAATATTTGGTGAAGTTGCGTGATACATGTACGTAAAATGTTGGTTTTCTACTGTGTACACAGTAGAATACCAACATTTTCCAGACTTCGGCATATTCATATTCTGATATGGCTAAAAAGACACATTCCTTCTGACATTACTGACAATTTTATTTGTGCCGAAATACCTGATCCCATCTAGATCAAAGCTCTATGATATAGTGAAATCTAATATGATACATGTCCCCTGTGGAAATTTCAACGCCAACTCGCCATGCATGAGAGACCAGCTGTGCACTAAACGCTAACCTCGAACAATGCTTATAAAAATACTGACCAGCGATGACGGATATTCAAACTGCAGGAGACATCCTTCAGATAATGGCGGATTTACTGTGACCATAAATGGAGTAGAGCTTGATAATCGTTGGTAATCCAGTTCTTTCACATCAATGTGGAATACTGTAACTCGGTAAAATCGATTAAATATGTTTGTAAATATGTGAATAAAGGGTCTGACCAAGGTATTCTTTCTTTAAACAATTTAAAAGATGAAGTCAAAACGTATGAAAGTGGTAGTTCAGAGGCAGTGTGGTAAATTTTCGGGTTTTCTATTCATGAGAATTTTCCCACTGTGTTTCATCTTGCTGTGCATTTAGAAAAATGGTCAAAGAGTATTTTTTAATCAAGAAAACTTACTCGTAGCTAATAAAGGTTTCCTGTCAACCAAAAACGACTCTCACGTCTTTTTTTTTAACTATGTCAAGTAGATGACTTTGCAAAGATCTTCCTGTATTGTGAAATCTGTGCATTCTATGTTTGGAACAGTAATCGGTTCGAAAGGAGGAAAAGAGGAGTAAATGTAGATGGTTGGCTACACATTAAAAAAAAGACAACGCTTTAGGCAGGGAATATACGGTATATCCAAATAATACAGAGTGTTACCACCTTCGTTTGCTTTTTTATGAAGTTCGAGGTCCAGAATCATAGAACATACGACTTTCAAATCAGCATGCAAGGCTTTAGGGTTACTTGAAGATGATCAACACTGACGTACAGTCCTAGGAGAGGCAGCCATGTATCAATAGCCGTTCATGGTGAGAGAGCTTTTCATTTTAATGTTAGTTTTTTGTCAACTAGCGAATCCATTCAGCCTGTGGGATGAATTCAAACCATATCTTACAGAAGATTTTAAACGACACATGGAGAGGCAGGTAAATAATGAACTATAACATTTTATAGATCAGATTTTGCGCCAATGATTAGACGCCAATGTGCAACATTTTCAAGCATAGTAATCTGGCCCAATTGTTCCGTAAAAAAAAAATAATAGTCTGGGATGAAAGTACAATGGCAAACAAAAGAGCTATTGAAGCATTAAACAGAACTCTACAGGATAACAGGACATAAGAAGCAATGACAGCTTAATGAGTGGTTTGACAATATTGCTGGCAGGAGAGTTTCAGCAAAGGTTACCAGTTGTACCAAAAGGGACACGAGTGAATGAAATAAAGCATATATTAAAAGATACTGTACTAAAATCCTTCAACATTATCATCATCATCATCATTTCAGCCGACGGACGTCCACTGTGGAACATTGGCCTCCCCCAAATGTCGCCATAACGAACGGTCCTGTGCATCTCGCATTCACCACATTCCCGCGACTCTTACCAGGATATAGGTCTACCTTGTGGGAGGCCGTCAACGCTGCGTTTAACAAAAATCCTTAAATTAACCAAAAACATGAGAGTACATCCCAAAGGGGACGTCTTTGATGGTGAATTTTCAGACCTTTTACTTCAATTAGGTAACGGCAAGTACCAACAATTAGATGGGGTTATAGTCATACCAGAAAAATTATGTACGGTAGTAAGTACAGTCAAAGAGAAGATAGGAAGAAATTATTCAGGTGTGGCTCAAATAAAGGACAAACCATTAGAATGGCTAAGTGAAAGAGCTATATTGACGTCTAAGAACGACCGAGCAGCAGTTATCAGCGATATTTTGCTGACATCAATTGAAGCTGAAGAAATAGTGTTTAATTCTATAGACAATGTGGTAAATGCAAACGAAGCACTCCACTATCCGGTTGAGTTTCTGAATACTATTAATCCAGGCGGCCTTCCATACCATAAACGTGAACTGCATGTGGGCACACCCGTGATGTTGCTTAGGAACTTGAAGCCTCCGAAGTTATGTAACGGTATCAGGATGCAAGTAAAAGCATTGCACCGCAGTATGGTTGAGGTTGTTATTTTAACCGGGTCTCTCCAGGGAGAAACAGAGTTCATACCGCTTATTCCATTAATCCCGAACGATCTTCCTTTCGAATTCACAAGACTACAATTTCCTTTAAAAGTTTGCTTTGCAATGATAATAAACAAATCACAGGGCCAAACGCTTAAAACGGCGATGCGCGCGGACGTAGTCGCGGGCAAAGCGCTAGTTCTTTATATAAAGACACGTGTTTCGGGTTTCACATATACTAAAAATAATGTTGTATATTTTTTTATTTGTAAATTACCTATTTGTTAGTTTTTTTTTATTTCTTCAATGTGTATGGATACTATGTTATTAAGTTATTATTGTTTTATTAAATTTAATGTACTTTCAGTTTGTAAGTTTCCATTGTACAACGACTTGGAAATCCTCTATAACGCTGTACAAGTGCTTGTAAATAAAAAAAAAAATCAATCACTTTTATAATGATGAGAGGCTGAATACCCGGAATGGACGACGGATATTATATTTTTCTTTCATTTTCAGACCAATTATTTCTAAAATATTATGTTCCATCATCGGAGTTATATTTTTCCTGTCAAAATAAGCGTAGCTGCAGGCCAGAGATAGTAATTTCGTAACAATATAACATCATTTTTTGGTATTGGCCTCAACAGAGCCACTACCACTTGGGGTCGGCTCAACACGTTTTTTTTTTTTTCAGTCAGTTTTGTCAACACTCACACTATCACTGACTCTAATTGGTCAAAGGGTCACAAGGTAGACCGATGACCTGATGAGAGTCACGGGAATCTGATAGATGTGAGATGCACATTTTGCACAAGACCGTATACACTACACAATTGAAACTCGCCAATAGTTACAGACCTACATTAAGTTACGATTATTTTATTTTAAGGCAACGGTTGTAACAATGGTTCAATACATCAACGGTCGTTGTGTAACTACGAGTATAATATTTTTAAATATTATGCCTATATAATATTGAGAATAATGAAAACCCATAACTAATTAAAACTTAACTAACCCTTACCCTAAACTTTTAACTAACTAAAAACAATCTAAAATATGGCGTTGAAAAACTACTCCACATCGCCGGCTGTCTACTGGTAATATGCTCAAAAACTGGCGACGCTGTATGGTAATGCTTATTCTTTGTCCCAGGTAAAAGCCAGCCCCAGTCTGACACGCCCTCCCGCTCCACCCAGAGCGCGAGAAGTCATTTTGATGATTTCCCACCTAAAAAAAAAAAAGCCCTAGTGTTAATAAGGTGCCATTGGAACCTCGGCTGCAGGCTGTGAATACAGGTAGCACACGCATGACACGCAGCCGTTGTAATTAATGCAACTAAGTTCTAAGTCAAAATATGATACTGATCTACTCAGATTTATGGTACTATAAGCTGCTATGCCCGTGTGATATTAGAAAAATACCCAGACGAATAATACTCCCGGGATAAAAAGGTGCTATTCCAGGTCATAGTCGACCCGTGTAACGTGGTTACATCGAAATCCGTTTAGCTGTTAGAGAGTGTAGAAGTCACAAACAGACACACACACTCACAAACTTTTGTCTTTAAAATATTAAGTGTGGTCGTATGGTCGATGGGGCCGAAAGGTTCTAGAGTGGCGACCGCGCACCGGAAAACGCAGCGTTGGAAGGCCTTCCACAAGGTGGACCGACGACCTGGTGAGAGTCGCGGGGATGCGGTGGATGCGGGACGCACAGGATCGGTCATTGTGGAGACGCTAGGAGGAGGCCTATGTCCAGCAGTGGATGTCTTTCGGCTGAAATGATCATGATGATGCTCGCAAAGGTAAAATAAATCACAAAATAAATGCCCTCTAAAAAGTCCCTTAAAGTTTTAATCCCTCGACATTTTTTAAACACGTTTATTTAAAATTTCCCGTGAATTTTAAACCCAGAAGAGAGGCAGAATAATTCGGTTACGAACCAATCAAGTTGAGCATGGTGCCCGCGGTTGTGATTGAGTTTTGTACTCCAGCCTTACACGGCTCAATGGCCAGTGTTGTATGAAATTAATTAAGGTGGTATTATTTCGTCCAGCTTTTTATATTTCTTTTGGAAATCAGTGTGCGACTGTGAATTGGCAAATGGTAACCAACACTGGATGTCTGACACCCAGCAAATGCTTTGATGGTAACCGCATGGTACGGGCACGCTTAGCGCAATTTTATAAATTTATTTATTAAAACTTTATGCACTAGTAAACAAAGGACGACTTAATGCTTTAGCATTTTCCAATTTTAATAATTATATCAATAGCTGTCCCCCCGATTTCACCCACGTCTTTGTTTATCACTTCCGTGGATCGTAGCGAGGTGTTATATAGCCTGTAGGATTCGTCGAAAAATAAGCTATCCAACACTAAAATATGTTTTTAATTCTAAACAATAGTTACTGAAATCAGCGCGTTTAAAAAAAAAATCTCTCCAGCTTTAAATAAATATTAAATAGATTCGTATTCATTGTACAATTCTTCTCTTTTACTTTGTGTTGTATCTGTATCGAATAAATAATATTCTATTCTATTCTAAAAAACTATCGATACTAATAATGTAAATGTAAAAGTAACGCTAGGCTGTCTGTCTCCTATGCTTTCACGTTTAGATTACTAAACATAACTGGCTGAATGTGAATGAGGACAGTACGGTAATAGTGGACATTCTATGCCACGACTGTCGGCAAGTAGCTCGGCTAGTTCGCCTCGCTACACGACAGTGGCATAGAATGCCCAATATTGAACGATCGACTGTAGAGTTAATTACTGTACTCACTTATAAATCTTGGGAGCACCACTGGCATGTGGTATCAACGCAACCTGCACTGGGCCCGCGTGGTGGATTACAGCCCCTTCCTTCTTCTAGAGAGGAGGCCTAAGTCCCAGCAGTTGGAACATTATAAGGCTGATTATGGTATTATGTTATGCTATCCTATACACACACGCCGCACATGGACACACTACACACTTATTATTATGTCTGAAACATTGTTTTTTTTCTTAATGTTAAGACGGTCGTTGATAGTTGTTAGTTGCCTGTTGCAGCTATCATCGTTTTCCATGTTATTGTTAACTGTTTTTTCTGTTCCAAAATAAACCTTTTTTATATTTCTACGTCAACAAAACAGGCCTTGTGCCCAACCCAATAAGAAGAAATCTAAGCGAATGAATGAGGATATCAATCATTACGTCAAAAGAAATTGACGTGAAGGCCTGGCATTAGCTTTATATCCTAACTTTTATATAAAAATATTGGCTTCCTCTGCAAATAAATCACGTTAGAATTCGTAGATTCAGAAAGTAGACGTTTTTGATATTAAGATATTTTATTGGTTTTCACCAGTCATTCTAATATTATAAAGCCGAGTGTTTGTATGTATTTAGATTATGTGTGTGTGTTTAAGCGAGAATATGTTTTTTTGGACCGATTTTCTTCTTTCATGCAGGAGAAGCCACCGGCATCAGCTAGTATTAGCAGATTATGTGACTAGGGGATAAAGCGGTGTCTTTACGTCGCGGGTGGCATGTTGAGTTTCGAACAAAACGAAGGTTCTAATCTCGAACGGAGTGAGGGATTTATATAATTAACTCCCGAGCACTGTGAGGGCGAATATAAAAACCTAAGTGAAGTGAGGAATTCAAGCCACCCAAGACAAAGACAGCTTTATCCCCGTGTTACACACTCTACTTTTTACACCTTCTGTGAGATAATTCGTAATATAGTGAAACAAATGACTAAATTACAAAAACATTTGTTACGATTACATGTCTCCGATTATGGAATGATAAAGTTATATTTTTGAAACAAAAAAAAATCACAACTAAACTGAATTAAAGCTTTAATTATCTTTAACGCTGAGCTCTATATTTTTTTTTGTAAAGAAACAACAGTAACCACAATTTATTATTTTTAGTGGCAAGTTAGATTTTTGCAAAAACTTGTTTGATGCACGTACATTTCAAATTTTTTTGACGTTCCAAATTCAAATCACATTATTATCTAGGGATCACCCAAACTACATTAGATACCTAGAGACAGAATGACTTGCTTTGTGTGAGGGTTGTTTGACACATAAAAGGGCATTATCGAGGAGCAAGTTTATTAGGAATGGCTCCACGAATATACAACAAACTCCCTAAATCTTTACTAGAGTGCAACGATTTTGACTTATTTAAAAAACAATTGCACAATTTACTCATAAAAAAAACGTACTATACCGTGAGTGAATACCTCTCAGACAGGAATTTACAATTATGATAATGGTTGCTTCTTTCTAAGTCCGATTTATTTTACTTAATCGATTTATTGTATTTATTTTAATTTTGTTTTTATTTTGTGTTGACATTGTCATTTGACTATATAAATTTTGTATTTGTTCTGTGTTGACATTATCATTTAGTATTAATCTCTGACATATTATGTACCTTACCTACTCACAAAATGTTTTTTGAATTTACTACAATTTTGCATGCCTAATTTGGTAAAACACAATTAACTAGAGCATTCAAATGACATCCAGAAATGTATAATTTATTGTATTGTGTTCTGCAATAAAGATTTGACTTTGACTTTGACTTTAGGTGATGTAAAAAATATATAATGTAAATAAATGTTAACTGGAAAATCAAAATACGAAGGCATTTTCACAATTTTTACACGTTAGTACCAAGAATAATATTATATGAAACCACCATGCTATTGGAAATTGCGTGACTTAATTTTTCATGAATATTCGCCTGTCAGTGACAGCGAGCAGTAGGTACTGGGTAATGAAATGTAAAAACCAGAGCTGAAAATTTAAAACGGTGTTCAAAATAATAACGGTAATTTAAATGGTGATTTTATGTGTTCGTTTCGATTGGTTGTCAAGAGGCTCTAAATATACGAAGTGTCAGCTCTATTATCGAAAACAAAATCGCTAAACTGATTTTTATGAAACTTGGGATGTGGGTAGACCGTGTCCTAGATTTGGATATAGTATCCCCCCGCCGGAGAGGCCCCAGGCGTCGGGAGTCACAGGACCTCTACTGGCCACCGTAGGTTGCGGACGTTGAGTCATGGGTAGCTATGGGCAGGCCTGGCGCACTTCTTACTTTAGGCTTGAATTTATACCTACGCCGCGAGGCCTCTTTTATGAGGCTAGTTCAGTTGAGTGTCACACGCGTGTTCGAACTGCGCATGCCGCTTGACGCGCGCTAACAAAAAATATTATCAAATTTCTACAGAAGTTTTATTATAAATATGGCACGTGAAAAGCCAAAACGTACTGCATAGCATATGGGTGCATAAATAACAACAGAAATGTGGACTTTTCATTCTATACTCTTCCTAAGGATCCCGAAAGATAAATAATTCTAACATTTTCAACACTCTTAAAGTGGCTCTTATTTCTTGCTATTAGTTGATTAACGACTGGACCGCAGCTCTGCAGTTTGCGACATTTTTCGCGCAAAAAGTCAATGACCTTAAAGATTATAAGCTAGGTACTAATGCAAGGGCAACAACACAACATAATCCTACTAAATTTTTTCACGACATTACATCATACAAAATGTTAATTATTATGTAGGTATAACAGGTAGGTTATTGTTGCAGTCTAGAGACACGAAGACGATTCGTGTTTTTTTCGTATCATCATTTTTCACTAATCGTAATTATTTGCTGGCGCGGCGGCCAGCGGTAGTTTTTTAAATCGAGTTCACCAATGATATTCTGAGTTCACAATATTACTAATCGTGAACTACCTACCATCTTTTAAAAAGTACCTACGAACGCATAGCTGAAACAAAGTTATATTACAATATCCAAGTACCTACCTAGGTACCACTTGACTTTACTTTTGTTCAAACGTTTACTTTTGTAAAAATTGATAGGAACAGTTAGGGTTGATACCTGCACGGGCTGCACATTCTTCGAAGGAGTTACCACAGCCCTTACTAAAAGCCGGGCAAGTGCGAGTCGGACTCGCGCACCGAGGGTTCCGTACAAACTTACTTATGAAAACAGTTCAATTCCCGATTTGAGTTTCAAAGATTTTTCCGAATCGCAAAAAAGTTATTTTTTGTGACGTATTAATTTCAACTCGATACCTACACGTGTTCCTGAGATAAAGGGTCTTGACAGACAGACAAACAGACAAACGGACAACAAAGTGATCCTATAAGGGTTCCATTTTTTCCTTTTAAGGTACAGAACCCTAAACAGGGCTACTGCCTTCAGTAGCCCTGTTTAAATTTTAACTTTGTGGGTTTTGTATCAGTAAAAGTCTGCCACTCCCTTCCACTTTATCCAAGCGGGAGTTATATCATAATTACCCACATAAAAAAAAGATTTTTATATAATATACAATTAAATGTTTTTTTTTAAGTGACATAAACTAGTGCTTGACGGTGATCCCACCTGATAGTAAACAGTGATGCACTATGGTGAATCGCACAAGTTTATTAAGAGCCTATTCACTATTTTCCATTGCACAATTATTTTTCTTAAGAATAATTTAGCGATGGTTACGAGTGCAAAACCAGAAGTATTTCAAGAATCATAAAAAACTCTACACACAATATTTTTCCTTCAATATCAGGTCGGTACTGCAGCGAACTACAATTCAGTAATTTGTTTACTGTTAACGCGGCCCGTGAGCGGAACATTGGGCGACCTGGTTTTGGCCCTTTAACCTTTCGGCCTAAACTGGCCGATATTAAGCTTGTCCGTATACCTACCTACATATAGCTGTGACCGGCCATCCCTGAGAGATTTCATAGAATGTTTTTTTGGTTCTGTGATAATACAAGCTTAGTTACCTGAAAAGGGGTTATTGTACGGTTAACATCACATCCTGCCGATGTTGTGGAAATGCTCGAAAGAATTACTGTTGCCCTGGAACACAAAGGGCAACTAAAGGAACACAGGTGAGTTTTAGTAAGTAAAAGTCTTATATGTCTTTTTGCTCCCAGAGTGGGAGATGTTATTTAGAAAGAAAGAAAGAAAAACACGTGCATTTTAGCACACACAGACACACAATGAAGAAACAAGAATAAAAAATAAAACTTAAATAAACAAATTAACCACTGCTCTCAAAACGATGAAGAAAAACATCGTGAGGAAACCGGCATGTCCTAGAACCAAAAATTCGAAGACATGTGACATTCACCAATCCGCACTGGGCCCGCGTGGTGGATTACGGCCCATTCCCTCTTCTAAAGAGAGGAGGCCTGAGTCCCAGCAGTGGGAACATTAAAAGGGTGATTAAGCTATGCTATGCTAAACAAATTAAAATAACAACAGAGTGTGTCTCTCGGTTGTGCCAAATATGTCCAGTTCAGCATAATGCCAAATGTTTTCGGTTTTCATCAAATGAATATTTGATGGTTTCTTTAAAGTTTTTGAGTAAAATTGTCGTCATTCAGAATCTTGATTTAATTTGGAAGGCTTATATTGTTATACTTTTTTGACTTTATTAATTTTTGAGTAAACTATGAAGTGTCAAAGTTCATGCAAAATAGCAGATTTTCAGAGGTCTTTACTTGATTAATTTTACACAAATTTATAAATTGATTTCAAGAGAAGCCTAGATATTATATATTCCAATATATCTAATGAAAAATGTGTAATAACGTCATAAGCGGTTGTATGAAAAACAGTGAAAATGTATGTCGAGTTGGATGCCCATAAAGGTAATTAAACACATGGTGAAACGTTTTCTGAAATTCTACAAACTAAAGAGGTAAAACAGGGGTTTATAGTTTATTAATATGAGTTTTAATGTTAGATTGATTTATTTATTCAAAAAACAACATTGCACTTAAAATACTCTTAAACCCCCGCAGTGGCTAAATGGTAAACCACTCGAATATTGATTCAGAGTTCGAAGGTTTGATTCCCAACGGGATGCCATAATTTAGTATCTAAATTGTTTGGTGTTGGATCGTAAAAAAATAGATACCTTTTATCCCAACAACGCGAGCGAAGTCGCAGGCAAAAGCTAGTATTTTATAAGATCGTTCTGACCAAGAAAATGTCTGGAATACTGGTTTTGTATAAAAAAGATAGTGACCTCAGAGTTATTTCAATGTTTCTCCTGAAGGTAGCCCGTCCACTGATGGTACGGTTGACGCAGTAGTCGAATGATTGGTTCCTGTGCGGGATGTTGCAGGTTAGGTTCCCACACGGAACAAATGTTTGTATGGTCTGGCTTTGTTAATGCATCCACGATACAAGAGTAATTCCTTGTATGAGGCAAGGTTTTTCCTTTTAAAGTAGTCATCAACACCATTTCATTCGAAAGACGTCCACTGTTGCTCATAGGCCTCCCCCAAGTGTCGCCACAACGACCGGTAAATGATAAATCATAAATGTTAAATGATATTTATTTTGCAAGTAGGTTTTTTAAAAATACTTTTACGACTTAATTTTTTTTTGTCAATTTAAACTAGATGAATCCGGTGTTTCCTAGCTGACTTCCCTGAGAAGAAACACCAAAACAAACTCAGGGGTTAACTCGGGGGTCCTGTGCATCTCGTATCCATCGGTTACCCGCCACCCTGACTAGGTCATCGGTTCACCTTATGGGAGGCCTTCCAATGCCTTCCTTTTGGTACGTGGTCGCTACTCCAGAACCTTTCGTACCCACTAACATTTAAGTTTGGCGATTCTTCGGGCTGTGTTGTTAAACTTGGTCCTTCTCCGGATATCTTTATTTCTGATGTGATCACGCAAGGTAACTCCGAGTATAGCCCTTTCTATTGTGAAACCCGGGGCCCTGGAACGAAGGCAAGAAGGAACAGGAGTGGGTTTTTAGTCCGTCCAAGAGCGGGAGATGTCACTGGATGATTTTCTCACCTAAAAAAACCCTTTCCATTGCAAACTAGTAATAAGTGTTTAAAACTATTAACAATTTACAGAATGTTTATTTATGTCAAGGTATGAGTAGGTATATATGATCATTATACAGTAGCTATGCGGAACTATCTCTAGTCGTTTCCTCCATTTGTTTACAATTGCCCACAAACCGCTGAGATGGGAATAATCTTAAGTGATCGCTTCATAGCGGGCAATCCTCTCAGCCTTGAAGCCCGGTTAAGAAAACAACCCCCCTCACTCTACTACGAAACCTGTGCTTATAATAATAAGGTTCCAATTTCCGTGTATTTTACCATCTTAATTAAAAGTCAACATTTTCGGGACAAGAGAATTTTCTAAGTTAGTGGTCTCTTTAACATTAAACGTCGCTTGTTTTCGCTTTAGGCGAGTTCAAGATTATTTTTAGCAGATTTGTAAAGGAAGGTCGAATATGTAATTTAGGTAAGTATTGCGGTATAAAAAGCGGTATTATTTAAATACAAGTATATCTTTCTTTTACAAAAAAGTACCTATTTTAAATTTTGTGTTTTCCTGTACAAAACATATACTTAATTCGCAAAGTCGGATCCGAACGAAGGCAAAGAAGGAACAGAGGAGTTTTTTTTTTAGGTGGGAAAGTCATCTAATGACAAATCCCGCTCTTGGGCGGAGCGAGAGATAGTGTCAGACTTTTACTGACTAAAAACCCACTCCTGTTCCTGCGTTGCCTTCATCCCAGGGCCCCGGGTTTCATTTTCACACTGCCCATGGCCCCAGTAGGCTTCGACCCTGCTGGGCCCCTACGATTTGCTGACATCTCCCTGAGGCGCGCGTGGAACAATACGCGCCGTCGACGACTTGGGCTCGGTCCGGACGGTTACCGGACGGTCGGACGGCGAGCCACCCTAGGAGTGGATTTTAGTCAGTAAAAGTCTGACACTCTCGCCCCGCCGTAGAGTGGGAGAAGTCATTGGCTGATATCCCACCTAAAAAAAAAGAGTACCAGATACCAGCTTGATGTGCTTGTCAATTGAAAAACACGCCAAGGCAATGATGCACTCGTCGAGTCAAAACTTCAAAAATCTTGAGCATCAATGCCGAGTTGCTACCCTGTCAATGTGTGTCGGAATTGCATAACTTAATTCTGCCAAGCCCGTTCGCTTCGGACCACCTGACGTACGGCGACAGAACCTATACGGATTAAACGTTTTGGGAAGTCATTGGTTGTGCGAACAGCTAAGGAGAGGAATTCCCTGCAGGAGCCTGTGTTTCCTGATAGCTACAACCTGGGGATGTTTAAGTCAAGAGTAAATAGGTTACTTCTTGGCAAGTGAGCTCGTCGACCACATCATCGCTTACCATCAGCCGAGTTAGTTGTTAAGAACAAGTCAATCAATAATGAAAAAAAAAGGACAAAAATCACGAAACGCCTGCATTGGAGTTCTTAAAAATAATTTTCAGGTTTGTCTATAGAACTTGGCAATCATTTAGATCTCATCATCTGTCGGTGAAGTCGACATGATATGGAACTTGGCTCCTATTTGCCTATTGTATTGCCTGCATCGAATAAATCCTATTGTATCGTATTCTATTCTATTCTATTCTATTCTATTCTATTCTATTCTATTCTATTCTATTCTATTCTATTCTATTCTATTCTATTCTATTCTATTCTATTCTTCTATTCTATTCTATTCTATTCTATTCTATTCTATTCTATTCTATTCTATTCTATTCTATTCTATTCTATTCTATTCTATTCTATTCTATTCTATTCTATTCTATTCTATTCTATTCTATTCTATTCTATTCTATTCTATTCTATTCTATTCTATTCTATTCTATTCTATTCTATTCTATTCTATTCTATTCTATTCTATTCTATTCTATTCTATTCTATTCTATTCTATTCTATTCTATTCTATTCTATTCTATTCTATTCTATTCTATTCTATTTATGTATTTGGTGGGTGAAAAATTAGGTATCAGTTTTGTATTGTCTCTACTGAAAAACCGTTGAATGAACTCAAAAAAAAAAAGAAAACAGAACTATTTCTTTTTAGTGTCAAACCTAAATAGGCACTACTAAACTACCGCAACACATTTGAACACCTACAATAAACGCCTCAACTGAGTATACGGTTAAATTAAATTCTGTAACTAACACCATATAAGATTATGTTAACACATAATTATCTTCACCTAATCTCATACATTCTGTACTAATGTCCCGAGGATAAACCTATATTCATGAAACATACCTCAGCGAACAGATAACCCAATTTTGGCAAAGCGGCTTAACCCGCGGTTAACTTACTGTTATGGCATCCCATTCGCGATCAAATGTGAACATTTAAATGCATTGAATTGGTGTTGACACGTTAATCTTCGGTTTAGTGCAAAACGGACGTAAGTGATGGTGCCTTCGGCAGAAGAGATTTTTTCTTAAGGAGCTTGTGGGTAATCACCGGTCGATCCATAGATGGGTTAGACCATTTATTCCATGCCGAAACACATTCACGCCTCGAAAAGTTACCAATTTCTATTTGAGAGGTCATCAAAATCCTTCTCCCGCTCATCCGGTAACTAGGCGCGTACTGTTCCACGCGCGCCTCAAGGAGATGTCAGCAAACCGTAGGGGCCCAGCAGGTTCGAACCCTACTGGGGCCAAGGGTCTGCTTCTGAAAGGAAAACTCGGCCCTGGTATGAAAAGCAACCAAGGAACAGGAGTGGGTTTTTAGTTAGTAAAAATCTGACACTATCTCCAGCTTCGCCCAAGAGCGTGGGATGTCATTGTATGATTTTCCAAACGAAAAAAAAGGGCCACGGTTGAGTAACTGAGAAAGAGTTTTCAAATAATCCCGTACCCTGGAAGGCGGTAGCGGGTTTCGTCAATTATGTTGACAGCCTTGGAAAGTTGTCACGCTGAGTCGTTGTTCCCGACTGTCATTTGTAGAACTTGGACAGTCAGTTTCAGGAACAAGAACAAAGAAAAAATCAATTAACTCGGATATGAAAATCAGATTAGCAGACGCTTCATGTAAAACGTGGTTAAGGGAAGACAGATGAAGGAGTGAAGAGGTTACATAACATAGCTTAATTATTAGCCTTTATAATGATCCCTCGCGGGGACTGAGACCTCCTGTCTAGTACAGGGAATGGGCCGTAAACTACCACACAGGCTCAGTGCCAGGTTGGTGGGTGTTGCATATCTTCAAAATTTGGTTCTAAGATATGCCGGTTTCCTCACGATGTGTTCCTTCACTGTTTTGAGATCATTGGTGATAAAATAAACTACACAAATTAATGCGCCTGGCAGAGTTTGACTGTAATTTAAAATACCTACAACCTAAAACTCGTAAGTTAGAGCCTTTACCACTGATCAACCACTATTCGTGAAGAGGTTATTTCAGTTAAAATTGTACCCGTATAAAATATAGGCATATTTTCTATTTCTATTGGCAGCCAAGTATTCTAGAAATACGTCTACGTATTCCACTTCACAATTCAAGACATATAAATTCCATTTCGAACATACTCAACGATTGGGAATGGCCTGGATATCTGCCAATGGCGAACAATAATGGTCCACAGGCAGTACACGCGGTAATGGCTATCTGTTTTAGATATGAGTAGATCAATGGATAGAATACTCTTTATAGCATGCCAAATAAAGGGAAATAAAACACTAGTACATTATTTATATGGAATTCACTAGCATAAACTCTGCCTGCGCCTTCGCCCGAGTCAATATCATCTTCCTGTCTTTGTCCCGTGTTATTTGGGGTCGGGGCAACATGGATTTTTCTTCTATTCTCTCCTGTTACCTGTTTTGCTATCATTAAATCCGTTTTCTTTCATACTACTCCTCACACTATCCATCCATCTCTTCTATGGCCTCCCTCTCCATCCATCCATATGTATACTAGTAACTCTCTTAGTAACATGAGTGTCATCCCTCTTCTTCACATGACCGTACCAAAACAAACAATTCCCCTTCAACTTCACAGTCACTGGCTCCAGTTTCAAACTTCCTCTAATGTACTCATTTCTCACTTTATCCATTCTCGGCACTCCACATATATTCTCATCTTTGCTACTTGCAATTTTTATTCATCCGTCTTTTTCACAGCCTTGGCCCGATAACCAGAAATTATCCTTAGGAAACGTACTCCCAGGATGAAAATCTTATGAGGTCCAGGGCATAGTCAGACCGTGTGCCAAATTTCATCTCCATTCAGCCGTTTGAGCGTGAAATAGTAACAAACATACTCGCACATATTTATATTATTAGGTGATTATGCTAAAATAGCCGATTTTATGACAAGAAAGAAAGAAAGAAAATTGCGTTTATCTACTATATAAAAATAAGTCGGGTTTTCCTTCCTGACGCTATAACTCCAGAACGCACGAACCGATTTCCACGGTTTTGCATTCGATGCAAAGGTCTCGGGCTCCGTGAGGTTTATAGTAGGGTAGAGTAGGGTAGAGTAGGTTAGAGTAGGGTAGAGTAGGGTAGAGTAGGGTAGAGTAGGGTAGAGTAGGGTAGAGTAGGGTAGAGTAGGGTAGAGTAGGGTAGAGTAGGGTAGAGTAGGGTAGAGTAGGGTAGAGTAGGGTAGAGTAGGGTAGAGTAGGGTAGAGTAGGGTAGAGTAGGGTAGAGTAGGGTAGAGTAGGGTAGAGTAGGGTAGAGTAGGGTAGAGTAGGGTAGAGTAGGGTAGAGTAGGGTAGAGTAGGGTAGAGTAGGGTAGAGTAGGGTAGAGTAGGGTAGAGTATGGTAAGTTCGTCGGGTCAGCTAGTTGGCATTATAAAAAACGGAAACACCATAGAATGAAGCAAAAAGTACACTAAAGAATCCCAAAAAGGCCTCAGCTCAGCATAATGCCAAATGGTAACACAATTAAAGCCACCACCTGACGCTGATTTTTCTGCAGCCCATAAGTGCCATATGGTCGAAAACAGAAAGTATAGTACATTAAAAAGTCTAAAATGTTCTGTGTAGAAAACTACTAAAATTAAATGTTGTAATGTACTGTTTTATGAATAAGAATTTATTCATAACACAGTACAAAAAATTCAAATTATATATTATTATAAAAATAATAAAACTTAAATATAATTTAACAATATTAAAATAGTTAAAGTATAAAAAATTAATAACGTTAAAATTAAAAAGAAAAATACATAAACGTATAAAATTAAAGCTAAAATCGATCTAGGTTGATGAGAATAATAAAATGTAGACCAAAATAAAATAAATACCCGATTATGACAATGATTCCCGCATTTCTCATCAGGTCACAGGCACAATGCGCTTAACTGTAAACTTTGAATTCTCTTTTTAATATTTGACTAGAGAAAGTTTGCCAGCAGTGTAATTGGGAGCTGGCGCAGATTTCTCATTACTTATTCAAAGGTTCTGCAGGTAGCCGGTAGATGAGTACGTACCTACTTACATTTAGATATTACTAACTTCTAGCAGCGGCTTCGCCTGCATGAAAATAAGTTTCTCCATACAAATTTCAAACCCCAGTTTTACCCCCTTTTTTCTTAGGTGGGAAATCATCTAAAGACATCTCGCGCTCTTGAACGGAGCGCGAGGGCGTGTCAGACTTTTACTGACTAAAACACACTCGTTTGTTCCATCTTTGCCTTGCGTTCCAGGACCCCGGGGTCTTATCTGCTTCGCAGAAGGAGGCGACCACCTGCCACTCCTCCTCACTCCGGACCATAGCCTGTACCAAGGCCCGGCGCGAGAGATCGCTTTCGCCGATCGCCCCCGCGAGGACGCGGCGGTGCTCTGCCCAGGCGGGGCACACCTCTACCGTATGCTTCACCGTGTCTTCCGGGCCCGTTTTAACCCCTTAGGAGTGAAGTTTCGTAAAATCCGTTCTTAGCGGATGTCTAAACCCTATAAGGAACCAACCTGCTAAGATTTAAGTTTGTAGGTGTTATAGTTTCTGAGATTTCGTGATTAATCAGTGAGTAGTATTTCGCTTTTATATATATAGATAACTACTAACTAACTTTTATATATAATCAATTCACGAATTAAAGTTATCATCACTATAAAATGTGGAAAATTAAAATAACAAAAAAAAAAAACAATGTCAAAAAGGTCAGCAACCAAACAAAATCAACACCGCAGAACATAAAATTACTGAGCAAAGATTTAAAAATCGTATTTAGTACAACCGCTTATGAAAACTGCTCTGGAAAATAACTTAGGAATAATAAAATCATTACAAAATACAATAATTTAAAATCATTACAAAATACAATAAATTCAAATCATTACAAAATACAATAAATTCAAGTCATTACAAAATAAAATAAAGTAAATTCACTATAATCAGACAAGACAAGAGTTACCGTACCGTAAAAGACTATTGAATGAACACAGGTGGATTTTAGTCAGTTAAAGTCTGACTATCCCTCCAGCTTTAACCAGAGTGGAAACTCATCAAATGTCTCCATTTGACAAAGACATAAAATATACCTACTACCATTTGATGATTACCCACACCAAAAAAAAAAGGATGGGGGCGATCGGCGGCGGCGATCTCTCGCGCCAGGCCTTGGTACAGGCCATGGTCCGAAGCGAGGAGGAGTGGCAGGCGGTCGCCTCTTTCTGCGAAGCAGTAATGCTAGCAAAGGAGGAGGCCGACCGCGCGGGGCAACGGTCCTCTCGCCCCAGCTGCCGGGATTCCGATCCCGATTACCGGCCACCGTAGGCGCGGGCTTGCGGACAGCGAGCAATGGGTAGCTTACTATCCGGTCACCGTCCGGACCGAACCCAAGTCGTCGACGGCGCGTATTGTTCCACGCGCGCCTCAGGGAAATGTCAGCAAATCGTAGGGGCCCAGCAGGGTCGAAGCCTACTGGGGCAACGGGTAGTGTGAAATTGAAACCCGGGGCCCTGGGACGAAGGCAAAGAAGGAACAGGAGTGGGTTTTTAGTCAGTAAAAGTCTGATACTATCTCCCGCTCCGCCCAAGAGCACGATTTGTCATTAGATGATTTTCCCACAAAAAAAAAACATCAAAAACGGAATAATTATTTTCAAAACTCAGCGATTTTAAATACAATGTAGGGAAGTTTTTCTTGTCTCTCCTCTTCACACTATCAAACTACAAATCGAAGTAGCGATAAACCGTTGTGTTTACGTTACGTTACAGTCGCAATTACCTCAAGTCAAAGTGAGGGCAGTCACGCGATTGTACCGATATCGACAGTTGATACGTTCCAAGTTTTTATTTCATTATTTGAGCAGAAAGTTTGAAACGGCAGTTCTTTGAAAATAAGTTTCTAAATTGGTTTTTTTGTTAGCATTTTGCGTGATGCGCTTGTGTTTAAACTAGTATTTTTCCAAGTATTTTTGTATTATTCGTTTGGAACCGTGACAATTTACATAAAAGTTGTAACCGCAAAAATCTCTTCTTCTTAGTTGTTAGTAGTTTATGTTTTGTTTTATTTTTTTCATATCATCTGTACCCTTTTTGATCAATAAACAATTATTATTATTTCGTTCGTGATATTAACAAGTTTTTTCTCAATTTATCTGTGTTCTAAATTTAAAAATATTTGATGTACAACGGTTTGATACCTTTGCTTCTCCTTCAACCTGCAAATGTTAAGCGTGGAAAAACAAGTGTATTAAATACTATTAGCTAACTTATTAATTTGTGTTATATGTGAAAAAAAAATCGAATTTAAGATTTGAAGAGAATTCTTTAAATGGTACGCCGCCAGATATTGTGATTGAGGTAAAAAATAGGATGTAGTGTATGTGAATTGACACGATACATACACTGTCTCGTGTGCTCATGTACAAGTGCTACGGGAGAGTCACCAGAGCCGCGGGCGAGTGTGGACGTAGTGTACTGTGTACGCGTGCATTGTCGAGCCAGTGATCCTAACGGGTAGGAGAGGAATAAACCAGACACAACACCTACTTGCAATAGCCTGCTGCCATCGAAGTCAAAACAATGTATGGCATCTTTGAAAAATTTTCTTCAGTACAAAATGAACAAAATACGTCATAATTTTCAGAGAAAGTATTTCTTCGTAAGTGTATTGAAAAACATTGTTTGATAGACGTGATGATTTGTCACTGCAGCAATCGGCTCCATAACACCCTCGCCTGTACGGCTCGAGTGAATTACACTTCGGTTGCAATAACAAACCACTTGTATCAAAATGTACTATATTTGCAAGAACAAGCTTATTGCGTTTACTGTTCTTTCAAAAATTACTACCGACTATATTAATTAGTTTAAAGTGTTTCGATTATTACCTACCTATAACGTGTGACTACGGCTTTTCTTTTTGTTCTATTCTTGTTTTTCCAGTTACTTACCTTGTCTATTTCAGCATCTTGAAAATCTTGTTTCATACTTTTTCAGCGTCATTTTTTTTTGTCGTAGTCGGGTTTTAGTTTTACTTTTTTTTATTATATATTTATTTATTTATTGAAGCTTTATGCACTAGTGAACACTGTACAAAGGCGAACTTAATACCAATGGACTATTAATATTTACTAAATAATTGTAACAGTGTAAAAATATAATTACTAAAATACAGTAACATTGTATAAATTACTGAATGAACCGTATTTAAAAAATACTAGATACCTACTAACTATACGTAAAACTAAAAAATAATAATAAAAAGCCTAAAGCAATTAAAACTAACTAAAAATAATTAAATAAACACAATTCATTCGAATAAACTAGTTTTACCTTCTTGTTTCTACCTTTAAGAACTGTAATACAAACGACTGTATTTTTCCTTTACAACCAGTTAATTTCGCCTGAAACCTGCCTACTATACTGTCAATTTGTGTCCCATTGTGTGCAAGAGGAAAGTAATTTCCGGTTCAAGTAGGCTTGTATTACATGCAATAATATCCGACCGTTTTTGTACCAGACGTAATCTGTTCGGTCCTTAACGATTCACCGGAATGGATTATGTAAGGACCTTTTTAGGGTTCTGTACCTCAAAAGGAAAACACGGAACCCTTATAGGATCACTTTGTTGCCCGTCTGTCTGTCTATCTGTCAAGATCGTTTATCTCAGGAAAGCGAAGAGGTATCGAGTTGAAATTAAAACAATATACTCAAGTCTGCGGTCCCTTGAAGCTGTGAAAAAATCAAATTTCTAAGTTAACGAATAAAAAGATACGGCCGTTTATATCGCGAAATACGTATATTTCGAGACTCTCAAAGGAATCAAAATTCATTGGGTACTTCCTGTTGACCTAGAATCCTGTTTGGAATAAAGCAAAATCTTATAGCACAGGTATAGGAATAAATCTGAAAACAGTAAATTTATTGTTACCTACGTCACAAAAAAATCTGTTTTGCAGTTTGGAAAAATCTTCGAGATTCCATTCGGGAATTATAGTTTATACGAAAGCCTCAGTGCGCGAGTCCGACTCGCACTTGCCTAGTTTTTTTTAATATTGATAAGCTCGCGTTTTACCACTACACACATCGGTAAGCTAGCGAAGATATACATTTTACACATCGGTAAGCTAGCGAAGATATAGTCGATGATGAACATCATCATTTCAGCCAAAAGACGTCCACTGTTGTACATATGCCTCCTCCAAGTGTCGCCAAAATGAACGGTTCTGTGCGAATCGCATCCATCGGATTCCCACGACCCTCACCAGGTCATCGGCGTACCTTGCTAGCAACTTAGGAGTACGCTTACCTCGAAGTTACCTGTTCACTCTTGACTTAAAAACCCTTAGGTTGTCTTTAATCATTATGGTTGATTCCTACACATTTTTATTCTGAATGTCATTTTTCACATGGTGTACCTATGTATCTATATTATGTAACTGGTTATTTTGACGTGAGAACGTAATCTATACTAATACAATATATGTGAAAGTATTTTTGTCTGTCTGTTACTTTTACACGATTAAACTGCTGAACCGATTTTGATGAAATTTGGTGCTGCGTAAGCTTGTACTCTAAGGACGGACATACGAGTATACTATTTTTTCACTGGCTTCGAGTTCAAGTTCGCGTCCGCAATAACTGACATTCAAACGGACTTTTGTTCTACAAATGTACGATTACTACATTGTGGTTTAGCCATAATTATTTAAATGACTTGCGTGATTATTTTAAAGAGTTACCACGGCCCTGGAATGCAAAAAGCAACTGAAGAGACATAATAATAATATAATAGTAATAATATAAGCCTTTATTCAGACAAAAAATCATGTTAACATAAAATAAACTTAAATGATCGACTCCGCTGAGTCTATGACACCTCCAACTTTGTCTGTTTGCCCAATTTTGGCAAAGGCCTCCTTAATTTCTTTCCACTCTATTCTGTTCAACGCTTTTCTAGTCCATGTTTTCCCCACTATTGCCTTTATCTCGCCTTCCCATCTTCGAACCACCAGAACACTATGCTTTTGTTCCACTTTTCGATACCTCTTATTATATGACCTGTACTGAAGGAACATAGGTGAGTTTTAATCAGTAAAAGTCTGACACGCTTCTCGCGCAACCCAGAGCGTCAATCATTTCAAATTTCTCAAAAAAATAAAAAAGGTTATTATAAAGGTTTCTGTAAGATAAATATGATACTAACCCCGTTTTTATAAACATATATTTGTCTCTCTCTCTCTCTCTCTACACTACTTCAAAATCTATGAGCTCCAGGCAACTACAATATTCACAAAAAAAAAACAATATCTGATCGAAAAATTATCGGCATAGAGAGAAACAACATTTTGTTTGGCAAAATTACAAATAAATAACATATTCTCATCGGTACTAAATCAAGCGAACCAATCGTTCGTGAAACTCTAGTCCCTGAGGTATATTATTAACACAAACGTAGAAATAATAAATGTAGTATATAGTTTGTTACAATCAATGTATTTTGTGTTTTTTTATTTGAAATTGTGGCCTGATAGCCTAGTGGTTTGTGGCCCTGACAGCTATGCTGGAGGTCGTGGGTTCGATTCCCACCCAGGACAAATGTTTGTGCTATGTGCACGATCATTTTGTTCTGTGTCTGGGTGTAATTTATCTATAATATGTATGTATTTAGAATTATGTAAGTATGTATATCAGTTGTCTAGTACTCACAACACAAGCTTTGCTTAGCTTGGGACTAGACTGCGTTGAGTGTTAGTTAAAAAAAAAATCTTTTGTCACCGTTTTCGACTGAGTGATAGTAGAAAATTATCCCAAGGAAACATACTCCCGGTATTAATAGTAGATTATGTGACTAGGGGATAAAGCAGTGTCTTCAAGTCTGTTGTTGGTTAGTTGGATTCCGAACTGACGAAACAAAGTTTTAATCCCGAACGTAGTGAGGAATTTATATAATCAGCTCCCGAGTACTGCCTACATTGTGTAAATAATATACCTATATTATAACAACAAGGTAGAAAATAATAAATGTAGACTATAGTTCGTTTCAATCAATGAATTTTGATTGTGTTGTTTTATTTGAAGGTATATTGTTTACCCGAGTTAAGCGACGGTGCGTTCTATTCTACGTGTGCCTCTAAAAGATGACAGCAAAACTGAGGTGGCCTAGTAGAAAGAATGCGTGCTAGAGCTACGGTTATGTTCAAAAGAGTATCGTAATCATGGAACGCAAAATAAGGCAACTGAAGGAACATAGGTGAGTTTGAGTCAGTAAAAGTCTAATACGCCAATAGAATTTTGCTCCACCCTAGAGCGAGAGAAGTCATTTGATGATATCGGAACGCACTTGTATACTTAAGTAAGGTCAAAATAAAGAGAAGCCATATTTTTTGTCATTTAAAAATAAAAAATCTAGAGATTTAGAATCGTTATTTTTAAAGTCAAACATACGTTTTGATATCAGGACAACACGGTAGAATCTGGCAAAGATCAAATCAAAATCAAAATCAAAAAAGTGTTTATTAATCTCCACAAATTACACATGTTATTTAGCAGGAAAAACATAAAAATTTAAATATCTGAATTTGTAATTTGTGGGAGATCTGGAGTCTAAACTAAGCCTAAGCCTGTATCTTAGAACTCCAGGCCCCCCCATAATCAAAAAACTTAATTAATATTTGACAATGCTTTGTGCATTAGAGCATATGGACGTGTGTATTATGTAAGTGGAGGTGTGTAGATATTATAACATACATATATATTTGTCGGTGAAGTCAATAGTACGGAAGCTTGAGAACGAAATGAACGAGCTAAGTGAAAAGTGACACATGTCACTTTGACAGAATCCGTGCTGACGTTTGCATGAACCGAGCAGATAAAAGTGCCGACCGCAGAGGTCCGTGGCTCTTTCCTCTGTCGGCAGCCGTGCGTACAACGTCTAGTCTCGGGGACTGTCTCACTGCTCGTTGTGTAAAGTGAATACCTAAAGCTTGCATCATAATAAATCAGTTGTATGATCTGGAATAGTTTGTTTATTGCTCGATATCTAGCCATCGCCCACAAAACAGAGTACCTGGACAGAGCTTCAATGATGATCGGCATCCTGCGCCGACATATTTATATAAATATGACAGAATATTTTAATATACATTTATAAAGTTAATATAATGTGCTTGAATGTTTGTATACTTATATGTGTATAAATTTATGTGTAGTTATAAATGTCGGAAGAAATTATTTTAACACGTCAAGGAATTTTTCAGTTTCCGAGTAGCTTAAGGTAAGCAACCACTTTGTAACCTTGCTTTTGCATTCTTTTTTGCAAGAATTGGCTATAGAAATTATTTTATTTATTTTGTTATATAGCATGCTTCCTCGGAATCGGATTAGTCTCTGCGCAAAAACAGTATTTACAGCAGTCGACTCACATACTGCATAGTTTCTTCTAGATGTGTGCAATATATACAGCTGGCGAACAGTCAGAATCTGAGTTTCCTCATAAAGTTTTGACGTGGGGTACAATCGCGGTTTGAACAAGCTAACCTTTAGTATCATTCTTTGCGCACTTTCAAGTGTTATTATTTTACTCTTACTAGCTCCGCCCCATGTAGTGATACAGTAACTTAAGATAAATTGTACCAAAGCCTCATAAACTATCCGAACTGTTTGTTTATCTGCAACGTCACGAAGGTTTTTAAATATATAAGTCAGTTTGCGAATTTTTTGAGATAGGGATTGTATGTGATTTTCGAACATTAAATTTGCATCAATTTCAATTCCAAGGTATTTAATACTTTTACATGAACTAATTTTAGGGCAATTACAATTTAATCGGTTTTGTATTGTGAAGACAATATATTTAGTTTTATCTTCGTTTAATGTAAGAAAGCTGGATGAGAGCCAATGACACACAGCATTAAAACCATCTTGCGTTAGATTAAATAGTTCATCAAACGAGTCCGCGTAAAAACACAGAGCCGTATCATCTGCATATGCAAAGATATGACAGTTTTTAATTTTATGTAAGCAGAGCTCGTTTATGTAGCAGAGGAAAAGCGTTGGGCCTAATATACTGCCCTGTGGCACCCCAAAATCAACCAGCAATTCATCACTTATATATTCTCCAATTTTTACACATTGAGTTCTATTTTTTAGGTAATCTGACCACAACACTAGTGGAATGCCTCTAATTCCGAGGTCCTCAAGTTTTTGTATAAAAAGATGACGGGACGAGTTTAGAAACTGCTGGTAGGACTGGTTCACACTGACGCAAAAAATATATTTGAAAGAAAGAAAGAGTGGACTTTTTATTTATTTAAAATTCTATGCACTAATAACACTGTACAAAGACTTTTTCCAACAGTGAGACAGACAGACTAAAATAAATACCTACTGTACTCTCTAAATGATACTGCAAAAGTATATCGTAGAATACCAGTGTATTTTTTTTTCTTTTTTGAGAAATAGAAACTAAGTCAAGTTCAGTTAAGGAGATGTCAGCAAACCGTAGGGGCCTAGCAGGGTCGAAGCCTACTGGGGCCAAGGGTCTGCTTCTGAAAGGAAGACTCGGCCCTGGTATGAAAGGCAACGAAGGAACAGGAGTGGGTTTTTAGTCAGTAAAAGTCTGACACGCCCTCGCGCTGCGCCCAAGAGCGAGGGATGTCATTGGATGATTTTCCCACGTACAAAAAAAGCTGAGTTCGATTATTTAAATAAAAATCAAAAACATTTATTTCAACTAAATCGTTTAAAGGCATTTTGAATTTTCAAAAAGTCGGTTGGCCAGAAAAGTGAAGCAATTGCACATTCCAAAGCGTGGATCTCTATGGGGAAGAACGTGCAAGAAACTTCATGGACACTCTTTTAAGTCATGTTATGAGTTACAAAAATTCTTGGTTAGGTACATAATTCTTGTTGCTTCATCTATCTATTATTTGAGCACAATGTAAATAAATATCCAATACCCCACGAACTGGACGTAACAAGTTAAATCTTTGAACAAAAGATTCAGCAAACCAAAGTCTAATAGAAGCACGTGGTAACCTCCTTGCTACTGGTGGTAAGTCCCCACATTGAGGAGTGGCCGGAAAGACCTCACGGTGTTCTCACCTTCCACATGACGCAGGTGTTCACCAGACATGGTGAGTTAGAGAGATCCCTGCACTTGATTCGTGTGTCACCATTGTGTGGACCATTGGAGGAAATGGTGGAGCTTACGGTTGAGGTGTGCCCCGCTTGGACGAAGTATAATCGTGTCCTCGTGGAGGCGATCGGCAGCACGAAGGCAAAGAAGGAACATAGGAGAGGGTTTTAGTCAGTAAAAGTCTAACACGCATTTAAAAAAAAAACCCTCCTTGATACAAATAAAAAAAATCGTCCAGTGTTGTTATTAAATGCTGAATAAGCTCTATTTGGATTTAAAAATGTTTCGCTATCCGATGAAACTCGAGTCAGCAATTGAATGTATAAAAATATTTGCTTTTATTGTTGATTTGTCGAATAAAACCTTCACGGTAAAATCATTTTGATTAATAGTCAACTCCATTTTTGTTTGTTTTGCATTTATTTTAAATAATGAATGATTAGCTTCTGACTGTGGCTTGACCTGCATGAAAGTAAGTTTCTCCATACAAACTTTGGACCCCCGTTTCATCACTTTAGGGTGTGAATTTTTAAAAATCCTTTGGTGTCACAAAGAGAAACCTTGTGTGTACTTTTCACGTACCTATTCCCGGTAGTTCCAGCTGTACGTTGATATGTCAGTCAGTCAGTTTCTCCTTTTATATGTATAGTGTATAGATATATTTTTGTTCGCGTCTGAAACTGTTTTAGTTATTGTTGTCTTCGTTGTATTAACAGACTAGTTTACAAATTGTTTTCATAAATCTTATTAAAAAACGTAATGAGATCATATTTTTAGTAGCTAAAGGTATTTAGCCCTAATCAATATTACTAAATGCTTGATCTTTTGTGTCGAAACGAGTAAAAAAAAAATCAGACTTCCTAACAACTATCAAAAACACATTTCGCGCTCCACACTAAACATTGCTCCTTCAAAAATTATGGAGGTACAGTAGATCACAGCTCCGAACAATCACGCAGTCGGAGTCTTCACGGGGCACTATGCCACCAACAAACAGCTCCACAACATGGGACTAGCAAGCGACCCGACTTGCAGGATCTGTGGAGATGCAGAGGAGACTATGTTACACTTGCTGTGCGACTGTGCAGCACTAGGCTCCAAAAGACTAGGGTATCTAGGCCAACCATTCCCAAGACCAGAGGACTACAGGCTCAGCCCCATCAAGGCCATACTGGGACTAACGAAGGAGGTGCACGGAGGGCTAGGGGTTGAGTAGACAGGAGGGGCATAGCACAAAAGATCCAGAAGGGTCGAAGTACTCTGGCCCAGGGCCAGCCCCACTATGAGATAAGATAAGACAAGAAACATTGTCGCAGGTGCATTCACCAACATGTAAACTCACATACACAAGAAACTCAGACCCGGAACACCTATCTGTGTGAATCAAACTCGTAATTCACAGTGCATTAACCAATCGCTCAACCAGTGCGACATCCAAGCTGACAACATCAGACATTATTAGGTACACCCAGTTGAGATTTTAACTTGATGTATGAGCCGAAATTGAGGGCAGATGACAACGTTACCTCATGAAGCTCAAAATGGTCGACTATCGGCACGTTTACAACTCAGAAAGATGAAACCGGATGGAATTGGCTTGATTTAGCGGAAAAAAGACACGCCTGGATTTTAGCTGCATAGAACTTGACCAAATCGGCATTATGCATAATTATTCCTAATTTCTAATAGCGCAGTTCCAATTCTGAAAGGAAAAGAAACTTTTTTCGATTAAACTCGAAACAAATCGTAAATTCAAAATAGATATCCAAAGCAAAATTGTTAAAACGGAAATGTGCGAAAGTGACGAATGCATTCGAAATGTAGATAGATTATTTAAAATTGGAATGGAACTGTTGTGAATTTAAATATTTCAACGGCTTTCCATTTTATTCGAATTTTAAACCAACCTGTCGAATAAATAGCTCTGAACTTAATTGATGAACTGTTAGTTCATTAAATTCTTGTTAAAAGGTAAGTGAGGAGAAATTGCTATTTGTAATTGTTTTATTTTTAACATAAAATGGCTTTACTGAAGTTAAGGAGCCCTTGGCTAATAATCAAGAACCACACTGAGATCAGCTCGTGGATGGGTGACCATGCATCATATACCGAGATTCCTTCGTGCTTCGGAAAAAACTTTAAGCTGTTGGTCTCGGTTTTTATTTATAGATCTAAGAGAGTTGTTGCAAGTGGTCAGATACCAGTCTTGCCAAGAGGTATTGTGTTACTCAGTTACTGGGTTGTAGGCTACAGTTAATCAGGTTAGGTTATATATAAATTACTGGTATCCAGCAACATCTGGTTAGACTGGAATCCGACCCCAATATAGTTGGGAAAAGGCTAGGCAGAATGGAATTTTTTTCTAAAAGCTATTTTATTACAATAATTTCTTAACATTTCATTGATAATTTTCATTATAATAATTTTCTTGCCCTTGTCCCATATGACTTGGAGTCGGCGCAACACATACTTTCTGCCATTTTATCCTCTCATCCGTATTTTTTCTTTCAAAGTACTCCTGACACAATCCATTTTTTTTTTGGTGAGAAATCATCAACTCCTGTGTTCTAAAACCCAACCTACATAAATAATAATAATAAATCATTTATTTTCAGGCATCTTGGCCCATATACCTTACAGACTAACATGAATAAAAAGACTTATGACTATGTTAGTAACACTTCGCACTGCACTTGTTCACTTTGTGCTGTTCTGTGGCATTTGTCCGTGGGTACTCATTCATGAGTCACATACCCATGTAATTTCAAGTGCTTATCTTTTATTATTGATGGTAAATTCACTGAATATCAGGACTTTAATTGACTAAAACCAACCTGTGTGTTCCTCCAGGTGCTCTCTGCGTTCAGAACTGCGGTAAATCTTTTCTTTTGAACAATCCTGCAGCACTGGCAGGCATCGACCCTAGCGGGGTCTGTCAATTTTACTGACAGCCAGTGACAGCTCTTTGAGTTGCGCGTGGAATACAATGCGCCCTGACCCAATCCATCCACCTTTGCTTGGCCTCCCTGGCTTCACCCGCGTGAAAATAGGTTCTCTATACAAACTTTATACCCCCGTTTCATCCCTTTAGGGGGTAAGTTCTTTCGAGAAAATCCTTTCTTAATCTTTGTGTGCATTGTAAAAGGGAACCTGTTTGCATTTCAGCGTTCTAGGTCAAAGGCTGGGAGTTGATGGATCATTAAGTGAGTAAGGACTTTGTCTTTATTATTATTTATTGTTTATTTCAGGCATTAGTTAACCAAAAGTAACATTATAGAATAAAATAAAATTGTTATAACATGATAAATCAATAAAATTAAATACATTACATAAATTATTGAAACATTGATAAAATTACTGATAAATTATTGAATTACATTTATAAATTAATTAATAAAATTATTGTAAATTATTATCATTATTTGTTTTATTGATTTATTAATGCTATTCATTACCATTGAATAGCATTAATAAATCAATAAAATTAACAACGCCTACGCAGATACACACAATGGAACACTTCGAGGAGGAGTGGCAGGCGGTCGCCTCCTTCTGCGAAGCAGTAGGTAATGCTAGCGAAGGAGGTGGCCGATCGCGTGAGGCAACGGTCCTCACGCCCCAACCACCGCCGGGATTCCGATCCCGATTTCCGGCTACCGTAGGAGCGGGCTTGCGGACGGCGAGCAATGGGTGGCTCGCCGTCCGACCGTCCGGTAACCGTCTGGACCGAGCCCAAGTCGTCGACGACGCGCGCCTCAAGGAGATGTCAGCAACTATAGGGGACCAGCAGGGTCGAAGCCTACTGGGGCCAAGGGTCTGATTCTGAAAGGAAGACTCGGCCCTGGTACGAAAGGCAACGAAGGAACAGGAGTGAGTTTTTAGTCAGTAAAAGTCTGACACTATCTCCCACTCCGCCCAAGAGCGGGGGATGTCATAATTAAGATGATTTTCCCACCGAAAAAAAAAACCATGGAACACTTCAGATACTATTCTATTCTTACACCGGGTCAGTCGAGTCAAGAAAAATGCCTTGAGTGTTCTCAAGAGCCCGTGAAAATCAGTAACTCTGTTCTCAACAATCATGCCAGTCGCACTACACCGCCAGGGCAGCTTAAGCATAGCTCTAAAGGCGTTATTATATTGTACACGAAGAGTGTTAAACGCACTCCTCGTGTACCTGTAGCCTTTAATATATACAGAAGTCACTTACGATTTTGTATGACGAAATTCCAGGCGTAACAAACTAGTTTCCGGTTACGTATGGGTTTCTCCTCAAAGTCATAAGATTAGAAAGGGATTACATAAGATTATAGGAACCCACAAATATAATATGTTGAGATTGTACTTGTATTGTGTGCAGATTGGAAGATTTTAGGGTCGACTGTATAATCCATTTGGTAAATATCTACCAGTTCTTGATTGCTTCAATGATCAATTGTAGGACCATTTAGTAGTCGTTATATGTGTGCTGAAGTTGTCATGGATAAGGAGATGAGGCAGAACAGGTTATATCTGATTCCTTACGGTTAACACCTCACAATCTGCAACGTAAATTCGCGCGCATCCCTGATTAGACATCCGCAGTCTTTTAAAAATAAGTCAGAGTCGATTTCTGATTATAATCAAATTAATACAGATGAAAAACAGTGTTATACATAGAAAAAAAAAAATACATGCTATAGGAAATATTATTGCGTGGATTTTAAGGCAATAATTCGACCAAGTTCAATTAGTGCGTTTCACCATCAACGATTGCATTACTACTTACCATCAGGTTGGATCGCAGTCAAGCACTAGTTTAGCATAGCATATCATAGCATAGCATAATCAGCCTTCTAATGTTCCCACTGCTGGGACTCAGGCCTCCTCTCTCTAGGAGAAGGAATGGGCCGTAATCCACAACGCGGGCCCAGTGCGGATTGGTGAATGTCACATGTCTTCGAATTTTTGGTTCTAGGACATGCCGGTTTCCTCACGATGTTTTCTTTCACCGTTTTGAAAGCAGTGGTGATGAAATAAATTACGCAAAGTAATGCGCCTGGCTGGGTTTTATCCCGCGACCTACAACTAGTAAGTAAGTTACCGTTACCACTCGGCTGCCACTGTTCTCTAATGAGCACTATTTATATCAATTTAAAAAAAAAGTTCAATAAAGTGGAATGTCCGATTTTAGGAAACACCACTTATGTTTCCATACATATAACTACATAGGTACATGTTGAGTTCAGCGTCATCTACCGAGAACATGACCACGCTCCAGCCCGTAGCCTTACATTAATTTTAAAATACTTTACTACCGTTTTATATAATAACAAGTTATAACAACAATTTTATTAAAAATTAGGAGAACGATTTAAATCATCATAAACAAATTAAATCAATCGGTTATATTATATGTATATATTTAGAAATATATAAATATGTTTATCAGTTACTCATAACACAAGCTCTGCTTAGCTTGGGACTAGACGGCTTGTGTAATAGATGTGGAATTTTTTTTTTTCTTTTATTAATTGTAAATACATATAAATTTCATTTTTAAATATTTTTTAAACCTAATCACAAAAAAAACATTTAAGAATATAAAAAATTGTATCCTACCGGTATCGGGAACAGGGTCCAAGCTACCGGCAGTCAGGGCTCCAGAGAAAGGAACTTCCTAACAATACTAGCCGTGTCCAGGAGTACCGCTTTCTGAATCAAGCCCTTGATTCAGCCGCCTAACGCGAGCATCTTAAGGTGCTTTTAAGGTGTTGGTCATGTTATTATTATTGCATTTATTTATTTTTATATACATATCATTTATATTTTTAAATATTTCTTTAGAAAAAAACACAAAAAAAAACATTTGACATTATTATTTTTATACATTTATTTATCTCATCACCCTAAGGTCCTGGACCTTTGGAAGGCGTACGAGGACCCGAAACCAACTCGCAGAGGCCCTTTTAGACGCTTTTAATGGAAAGTGGTACAAACCGGTGATTATCCCTGTACGCACTATGCTAGTGCATACAAGGACAACCTCCGGTTGGTGGGAAACTATTGCGACATATGAAAAACTAAGATATAAGGCTATGGTTTTTGGAGTCTTGAGTGAACTGGTTACCAGGAACTATGTTAAGACTATGGCCCCTGCTTAAACAATGTTATTAATATCCATCGACAAAAGGCAGGGGGTGACTTGCACACTCAATAAATGGGCCCCCATAAACGGTCGCTAGCACGAAGTGACGTAGCAACAAGAGGGCAACATATCCTGAGGTGCTTAAGGAATGGAGAGGTATACCACGGCTATCAGGACAATCCCGGAAGTACGGTCAAGATCCCTACCAGCACCTTACATACAGCACATTATTATTATTATTATATTGGGAATATTACAGTCGTTACAGACAGCCGTACGCCAGAAAGTCTGACCATCAGTCTATCCAAGAAGTATCATGTTGTCCAGTAACTAAGTTTTGGAGGCCTGATAGACAGTCGCTCCATGTAAAACACGGGTATTCAGCCGCATCTGGTTAGATTGAAAGCCGTCCACAAGTTATTTGGGAAAAGGCTACGGAGGTGATGATGATGTTGCGAATTATTAGGGTTAGTTATACCCTATCCTTTAGGTTAATCAACCGACTTTAAAAAACTGGGCAAGTGCGAGTTGGACTCGCACACTGAGGGTTACGTACAAATTTACCTATGAAAACAGTTCAGTTTCCGAATTGAGTTACGAAGATTTTTTCGAATCGAAAAAAATGTTTTTTTTTTTGTGACGTAACTACAAATTTACAGTTTTTAGATTTTTTCCTATATTTGTGCTATGAGACCTTGCTTGCCAAATTTCAGGATTCTAGGTCAACGGGAAGTACCCTATGAATTTTGAATTCCTTGACAGTGTCGAAATACACGATTTTTTTGCGACATAAACAGCCGTATCTTTTTTTTTTGTTAACTCAGAATTTTGGTTATTTCCAGATTATTTCCGATTATTTCAGCTTCAAGGGGCCGCAGACCTGAGTATATTATTTTAATTTCAACTCGATACCTCCACGCGTTCCCGAGATAAAGGGTCTTGACAGACAGACAGACGGACGGACAACAAAGTGATCCTATAAGGGTTCCGTTTTGTCCTCTTGAAGTACGCAACCCTAAAAAGGAGTAGGTACTCAATTCTTTGGCGTTTATAGTCCATCCATTTAAAAAAGGAGTACGCCGAATTTAAATTAAAAAAAATGTTATCATGAAAGGTACTAACACAATCGTATGTACCCGACGTGGCCTTTATACAGTACAAATTACCCTTTTAGGTATACGAGAAGACATTCCCTGTATTATAACCGCTAAAAGGGTCATAACTGTAATGTTTGTAGCCATTATACAAGATTTAATTATCATGGTATACATATTGTTTTAAACGTTCTGCTGTTAAAAGGATACGGTAATCTGTCTTAATTTTCCATTCGGAAAGTTTCATGAGAATGTATCTATGCCACGAGTTTTTTCATGTGAATGTACCTATGTCATATGTCATGATTTTTTTATAGGTATTAATTGATTGATGATGTTTCTATAGTTTAGTAGCATAGCCTGTATATTTTTATGCATCAATCATTCAATTCAGATACCGTGCGTACTCTATCGAACGATTACTTTTTTGGGTTCCACGCCCGAGGGGTGCCAACCTGTTATTAGGTACTAAACTTCTGCTGTCTGTCCGTTCGTCTGTCAGTGAGCTGTATCTCATAAACCGTAAGCGGTAGAGAGTTTTTAGCTGTTGATCCCCGCATTAACGCCGGCGTTCACGCGCCATTGTCTTTCTATTGTGTCTCTAATTACGCACTCAAAAGGTTAAAGCAATAAATAATAAAATTAAAATAAAGTTAAACATATCTTTATACAAGAGACGTTTTTTTTTTTTTGCTTGTTTTGTCTATTTAAATATTGTAGTAGTGGCAATTTGATTAAGAAAATATTGAAATGATAGTGAAAAAATGGTACGTAGGTGGGAAACTAATTAGATTGGATGAAAACAATAAAGAAAGTCATGTTCCATAATCTAACCTTATCTTTACCCTCATCTTTTGTCTTAAATGCACAGATCTTATGGAGTAAGTAGATGGAGTTAGAAGCTATAAATGTATTCTCAAAAAGGCAGAATACAGTAAATATTTAGTTTACATCACACTAATACTACAAAGGCATTTAGAGGTATGCGGATCAGGGAGCCCTACATACCTCCGTTGAAAAGGGTTGTTCCACCAGACAGATGTTATGTCTGATCCGGGCAGCTGTCCAATAAATGATTTCGAGCTGTTGTATATGTCTAAATCGCGCAGAGAAATCTAAGTAGCACCATAGATGTCGCTACAAGCAAAAGTTCATAATTATGTATCATATTAACACATAACACATGCCTTTTCACACACAGGTAGGCTATGATGTCTTAGAATAGCACCTATAACGGCCCGTTCATGACCTTGCCACTGTGAGCGGTAGCTAAGCGCGGGGCTGCGAGCGGTAAAATAAAAAGTATGAAAATGTTTGAAGCACGCCACGCGTCTCGTGGCGTGCTTCAAACATTTTTTTCGCTCATAGCACCCCGCGTCTACTTACCAATGCCGCACCGCTCGCCGCGCCGCTCGTCGCTAAGACCGAAGTCGTGACCAGGTCGTAATACTTTCAATCCTGGAAGTAGGTACGTTTCTTTTCGATAATTTTCTACTGTTACGCAGACGAAGACGCTGGCATAAGATGTAAAGCATATCGTCATCACCATAATTTCAGCCGAAAAACGTCCACATCTGGACATAGGCCTCCCCCAAGAGTCACCACAACTTCAAATAAAACAACACAATCAAAACACATTGATTGTAACAAACTATAGACTACATTTATTATTTCTACGTTTGTGTTAATAATATACCTCAGGGACTAGAGTTTCACGAACGATTGGTTCGCTTGATTTAGTACCGATGAGAATATATTATTTATTTGTAATTTTGCCGAATATAATAGTTTTTTTCTCTATGCGGATATTTCTATGCATAATCAGCCTTTTAATGTTCCAACGGCTGGGACTCAGGCCTCCTCTTTCTAGGAGAGGGAATGAGCAATCCACCACGCGGGCCCAGTGCGGAGTGGTGAATGTCACATGTCTTCGAATTTTTGTTCTAGGACATGCCGGTTTCCTCACGATGTTTTCCTTCACCGTTTTGAGAGCAGTGGTGATGAAACACAAAGTAATGCGCCTGGCTAGGTTTGCACCCGTGACCTAATACTCGTAAGTCGTTACCACTCGGCCACTACTGGTCTGGTCGGTTTCTTTCGATTAGTGCGATAAATTGGCTTGAAGCTTCTGGTAGAAAACCAGTTAACACTAAAACGCAAAATATTTATTCCTTTAAACTTTAAAAGTATTTCCAATATTTACTGTCAGAAAACTGCAAGCCCACAAGGGACTTACTTAAAATGGCCCCAAAGAATTTGTCCTTACATAATTTTATTTAAATCGTTTCAGAATTTTAAGTCCAGAGTGGACAAGTATACATAGATAAGAACAAAAATAATCTTTTTGGGTTTACCGTTAAGAGTAATCGGATTACAGGATTGTACCCAACTCCTTACTTATCTGTTAGACAATCTATTCGGAATAGCGGTCAGTTTTAAAATTCTCTTTGTAAAATTTTCTTGGTTATCTACCGACTTTTGTTACCAACATAGCCCGGAAAACCGTTAAAAGACTTTGTTTGCGTCAATACATCATTCACCTAAAGAACAAAAAAAGGAAGTAAAAGTGGTTTTAAGTCAACCCCTAAAATACAACCAACGATTCAAAAGTCGTTCTGTATCGTATTTATGTTAAAACTAGGTACACTTGAGCAATTAATTATGATATAATAATATTCCACAACTAACACAACGCCATCTGGTCTCAAACTAAGCAGAGTTTGTGCTATGAGTACTAGACAACTGATAAAAATACTTATATATTAAAAATATGTATATATTTCTAAATACATAGATATTATAAATAAATTACACCCAGATACAACAGAAAAACCAAGAAAAAACACACAGAACAAATGATCGTGCTCGTCACACAAACATTTGTCTTGGGTGGGAATCGAACCCACGAGCTCCGGCGTAGCAGTCATAGCCACTAACCAACAGGCTAGTCAAGCAATCTGTTTTAAGAAAAAAAAAATACCCAGTTGAAAAATCAGCTATTGAAATAGACATAAAATAAGAAGGGGTGTATTTTTATAACGGAAATCGACCTTAGTAAATCGATTGGCAAATTGATTTGTGATCATTATACATTACCGAACCATTTGCGCTAAAAAGATTGGCAGCAAGCACCACCTACATATTCATTACCGAATTGAAACTCGACGAGTCGACGTTTTCAATCAGTCAAAAAGGGGTTTTCTGATGAAAATGTCAATTTCCACTATGAGGTTATCATTCTAAATGTCTTATAGGGTTAAAGCTACCGCAGACATGCGTGTGACAACCAGTTTTCATAGAAATACATTTTATTATTTTTATTTTATCAAACGATGATGGCATGATGGGAGATGAAGGGAGGGGAGAGTTTGCATGGTAACTACGATAACATTTCGTTTTCTGATTTTTCTAAAACTCCATTAAATTTCTTATACCATGACTTGATTACTGCACATGAATGGCATAGCATAGCATAGTCGGCCTTATAATGTTCCCACTGTTGGGACTCAGGCCTCTTCTCTAGGCGAGGGAATGGGCTGTAATCCACCACGCGGGCCCAGTGCGGGTTGGTGGATGTCACATGTCTTCGAATTTTTGGTTCTCGGACATGCCGGTTTCCTCACGATGTTTTCCTTCACCGTTTTGAGAGCAGATATATAGATTATAATGAAAGGCAATTTACCTAAATGTTTAAGTTCGTGTATGAGGTGAGATAAAGCATTTCTTTTTTGCTGATATTGAGGAGGGAAAAGGGGGAGGGGATTTAAAAATAACCATGACTTTGTTGCTTAAAGATATCTATCTATAAGTAATACAGGTTACGTGTGCTGTGTAAACGTTAATAGTGCGTTTTCTTCATTTAAAAAAAGCAGCAATATTTACATATTTATTGCTTTCAAAACCTAGTCTCTCACAAAAATATACATAATAAGTTAAAATTAAGTCATAGATTACCTTCAAGCATAATCCAGTGCTGCTAAATAATATTTTCTTACTTGCTTATTCCAAATATTGCCAAGCGAGGCTGTATGTTAATTTAGAGTCTGCCTTTAAAAGTAAATTCTAAAATATGTGGCTTATAAAACATTTTATCAAGGCTAGCAGTCCACGAGAATTTTGCTGTACGAGTTTAGAACTTTTTAATAAAAAACTGGCTTTTCAGTGTTTTTGCCTGTTATGACACCCAAAGGAACAAAGAAGGTTGTTTTTTTCGTTGGAAACAATATGGTACCGGTAGTAGCGTGTTGGCAGTAAGAGAAAAAACTGGCCAAGTTCGAGTCGGACTCGCGCACTAAGGGAATAGATTTTTTTATTTTTTTGTGACGTAGCAACAAATTCACTGTTTTCAGATTTATTTCTATAAGACCTTGCTTCGGGAACACCCAAATACTCCGAAATATTTTATTCCGAATTTCGATATTCCGATTTTCAAAAGTCCGAATTTCATAATACCTAAAAATTATAATGTCTATTATTAAAAATCACGAAATTTATTTTACCGAAAGTCGTAAATGCGATTTGTTAGTTTTCCGATTTTCATACGTTCGAAGAATCAAATGCTCGAAGGGTTCTCGGTCCGAAAAACGATATTCCGATTTTCAATACTTCGAATAAACTAAAAGTCAACATGTTGTGCTACAAAATTTAGTGTCAGAAACGAATCGCTGCTAAACCGACTTCACGCAGTCTTGTTTGCCCTACCCCTAGAGTGTAATTTAAACCCGCGTAGGCGCGGAGGGGTAGGGCGGCCCGCGAGCTGAGGAGCAGGTGGTTTGAAGGCCCGCCGCCGCGGCTGAGGCTGGCCGCCAAAGCCGGCCAGCAAGCCGAAGCTGCGGTGGTGAGCGTTAAAACCATCTGCAACGATAAGCTCGCGTGGGGCCGCCCAAACTCCGCAGCGCCGGAGCCGTGACAGAAACAATGCTTGCTGCATTTTGCATGCCTACTTGCATGCTGCATGCCTGCTTGCATGCTGCATGCCTGCTTTCATGCTGCATGCCTGCTTTCATGCTGCATGCCTGCTTGCATGTTGCATGCTTGCTTGCATGTTGCATGCTTGCTTGCATGTTGCATGCTTGCTTGCATGTTGCATGCCTGCTTGCATGTCGCATGCTTGCTTGCATGCTGCATGTCTGCTTGCACGCTGCATGCCTGCTTGCATGCTGCAATAAATCCCCTGCATGCTGGAAAACGCACCTGTCATTAGTTTTTTAATTCTACCCCCTCATACTACGACCTCTGACGAGCATTTATGTGTTTATTTGTCTTGCTATACAGTTTTATGATGCGTTTTTATTTCGGAATTTTATTAATCGGTATTTTAATAATCGGAATTCGTATTTTTGATGTTTCGAATTATCATTAAGTCGGACTTTTCGTTATTCGATCTATTGAAACTCGGTATTTTGAGAATAGTAATTATAGAAGTTAGGAAAATTGAAATTTAGGAATTATAAAAATAGGAGTAATGATAAGTCGGAGTTGTTATATTCGGAATTTTGAACCATTCGGAATTATGAAAATCGGTATTTTGAAATTCGTATTTGTGACTGTCGGAATAAAGTTTTTCGTATTTATGTAGTGTTGCTTCATGCCAAATTTCAGGATTCTGGGTCAACAAGAAATCTATATATATAAAAGGAGAAACTGACTGACATATCAACGCACAGCCGAAAGAACTGGGATTAAGAGCGTGAAATTTTGCATATGGTTTCCTTTTATGACTTAGGCAAGCACTAAGAGAGGATTTTACTAAATCGCCCCCTAAGATGATGAAACGGGAGTCCAAAGTTTGTATTAAGAAACCTACTTTCACGCGGACGAAGTCGCGGGCAAAAGCTAGTACTCTATAAATTTTGATTCCCTTGAGTGTGTCAAAAATATACGTTTTTTGGGCATAAAGGGCTATATCTTTTTTTTAGTTAATTTTTTCACAGCTTTGAGTACCTATATATAATTTTAATTTAAACTGGATACCTCCACGTTTTCCCGAGATAAAGGGTCTTGACAGATAGACGGATAGGAAATGAAGTTATCCTATAAGAGTTTCGTTTTTCCCTTTTCAGGTTCGGAACCCAAAAAAAAATAAAAAAAAAATAAATAAAAAAAAAACAAAAATCAATCAATCAAAAAAAGAAAAAGAAGTAGTAGAAGAAAAGCAGTAGCAGTAGTGTAGTAGTGGAAGTAGTAGTAGTAGTAGTGATTGTAGTATCAATCTATCTTGAATCTTGCAGAGTTTTGGAATGAGTGTAACAAATAACGCTGCATGGCACTTAATCATTTTTTTTTTTTAATGATTTAAAAGTGCTTGACTGCGATCTCACCTGAAGGTAATGGTGACACTGATGCAGTCGCTGATGGTGAAGCGCACTACTAGTTTATTAAGAGCCTATTCATTCTAGCCTTGAATACATCTAAATTATAATCGGACCGAGAAGAAAGCAGCAGGCAAATTGTTCCAGTCAGTTTACTGTGAAAAGTATGATATTGTAATGCTGTTTTTTTTTACGTGTGATAATCAACCACAAGATTCCTCGTGTGAGGAGCGAGTATTAGAATTTAATGTTTAAAACCAACCTGTTTTCCTTCAGATGCCCTTTGCTAGGGCCACGATTACTCTTTCGATCATGTTGTTTTGGTCTTCTTCTTAGCATTTCGATGGCATAGTATAAGTATAGTATAGTCAGCCTTTTAATGTTCCAACTGCTGGACACAGGCCTTCTCTCTGGGAGAGGGAATGGGCCATAATCCGCTACGCAAGCACAGTACTGGTTAGTGGTTGTCACATATCTTTGAATTTTTAGTTCTAGGACTTGCCGGTTTCCTCACGATGTTTTTCTTTATCGTTTTGAGAACAGTGGTTATGAAATAAATTACAAAAATTAATGCGTCTGGCTGGGTTTGTATCGACGACCTACAGCTCGTAAGTTGGAGCAATTACACTTGACCAGCATTGCTCGTACTGCCTCTTTCGATAGTAATCTATATAAATTATTCGAGTTAGTAAACGTCTGTTACGTCCTCTCACTCCTCCCCAGAGTGAGAAAAGTCATTAGTTATTAGTCGAACTATTGCACATTCTAAGTCGCCTATTCCTTGGACATTAGCCGCCATTATCGTTCTCCTGAACTCAAACACAGATCTTGATATGTTTGCGGATGAATGGAAGATGATAATGTTTGAATTTTGTGGGAAGGATGTATGTCTGAGTTAAATCAGTCAACAGCCGTTCTATTTAAAACCAAATAAATAAATTAGACGATTTCTTACATAACATAATCAGCCTTTTTAACGTTCCCACTGCTGGGACTCAGGTTTCCTCTCTAGGAGAGGGAATGTTTCCTCACGATGTTTTCTTTCACCGTTTTGAGAGTAGTGGTGAAGAAATAAGTTACACAAAGTAATGCGCTTGGCTGGGATTGAACCCACGACCTACAAATCGTAAGTCGAGACCGTTACCCCTGAGCCACCACTGCTCTCACTACCCAGCAAAAAGTTTCAAAATACTTTTAACCATGACCAGAACCTGCCAATTTCAATTAAAAAATGTAGGTACAGGTAACGCCAAAAATGAATATAAATTAAATTTGTTTACCATTCATTTATGTAGGACTTAGAAATTTTGAGGTCTGGATAAAAAATCGTTGAATTTTAAGTGAAACAAAACCACAGTCGGAGTCTTTTTAAATTCATGAATAACTTGCAGAGAGCGAAACGGCCGAAAGGAAACATGGCATGATAATTTAGTGATGGCAATATTGAATTATGGAACAATGAATGCAAAATATCACCTTGCTGTCTGTTGTAATTATTTCTAAATTAATTAGTCATTTACATATTACATTTCGACATTTCTTACCTTAAAAAAAACCCTGGCAGGCCCTAGTGGTCAATGTTACTACTACTCATTGAGGTAATTTATCAAGATACCTGAGATACAAAATTCCTAGTTCAGGTAGAGTCCAATTATTATAATTATCATTATTATACCTACACTATAATCTCTTAATTTATAAATATTTATGTAAACTAATGAATATTAATAATCAATTGAATCATTAAATCGGTTGGATTTTTTTGGCCAACGAATCAGCATTGCTATTCAATATGCAACATTGCCAGCGTTCTGCGCATTTTTCTCATTGACAGCGATGTGGATGAATTTTTTGATGACCAATGAGTTATTTTTATACGCGTTTGTACATACTATTATTTTTAGTTTGTTTAAATACCTCTTAAATTATTTATTAGTTAAGTTATTTATGAGTATTTTAATGTTGTTATTTTAACGTTGAATTAAAAATAAGTATTTTTTATTTATCATAGTGTTTATTAGTTTGTAATTTTAGCAAGTATCTTATAAGCAATTTAATTTAATTATACTGCGATCTATTGTAAATATCTACTTTGATTATATATGATATAATTTGTTGTGCACGCCTACCACAGTGTAGTCGTTTTTAACCCAAATTTTGACTGGTAGAAAATGCCTTGTTGCATTAAGTTTGCCTATGTACCACTACTGTACATGAAGTTTAAATAAATGAATTTAAAAGTTTACTGTAAGTCATTGAACTGTAATTGCATCGCTGATCGGTAACCAGAAACGTTGAAGTAAGAGGTACAAATGTAACGTTGAACGTCGCATCGCCGGCGACCTACACATACGTCAATATTGATTGTAAACATCGAGCAGTGAGCAGGCGGTGTTATCCGCTTATATGTGTTGTTATCTACGTATCTACTGTTTATTATTTGAGGGGAATATAGGGGATGATAGGATGGGCGAACACGCAGAAGCTGATAAGTTGTGACGTATGACATTGTTGGATTCAAATCCATTGACGGTACTTGATGTGATGATTGAACTATTGACTGCTGCACTGTGTCACGGTATTATTTGAGTGGTATTAAAACGGAATAAACCAAAAAAAAAAGTCCTCACTAAAAAAAAAAGAGTGTGTGTACTTTTATGTACATGCGTTAGAAGTTATACTTCTTTGGCGTATGGAAAAAAAAAAACTAAAATGCAGTAGTGGTTAACGATAAATATTAAAATTAATCAATAAATTATACATACCGACAATTAACCTCAAATCTATAAATGCACTCAAAACAGTTTATTCAAATCAGTTTTATCACTAACTAGCGACCCGTCCCGGCTTCGCACGGGTGCAATGCTGATCACTTCATGGTATAAAACAAAGTCGCTTCCCGCTGTCTGTCCCTATGCACGCTTAGATCTTTAAAACTACGCAACGGATTTTGATGCGGTTTTGTCCAGCATTGCACCAGGGCAAGTCGCTATTTTTTGTCATTAGATAATACAAACATGTTTTCTTTTGAGGTTACTCTTGAAAGAGTGACATATAAATTGACCATGTGAAAAACATTCAACGCTCAAATCTAAGCCTGCAACGTTGAAAGTTTGACCCTGCGATTTATTGATGGTCATTGCAAAAGATATCTTTAGCGGAAATTGTAGGCGTTTATATTGGAACGGTAAATTGGATGGTATTAGAATTCAATTTCAACTAACCCAAACACGGCTAGGTTACATTGTTTTATTATGAAGTTCCTGAGTCTACTTTCCACATTCCTCCATCATCAGATCAGTTACATAGTACCTTATAGCCAAAGTGCATCTCATGACAATTCTAATAAGCCAAACACGGCTAGGATACATTGATTAATTAGAGTTTCGGTGTCTATCTTCCGGCTCCATCATCATCATCAGGTCACTTCGATGATACTTTGGAGGTAGGCGGAACAGAGAGTAAGGTCCCGAAAACCGCCTTTGAAAAGGGAGGATCCTCCGGTCAGACGGGTGTTATGTTTAGTGGGCTACTGCCCGATATCGCGCGGAGAACTTTGATTGCGCGATGCAGGATTAGTTCTTATGTGACGCCATAGATTTCGCTACATCACTCCCCTCCAGAGATCGGAGATCGCATGGTTCTTGATGCTTCTTGATGCGTGCCAGGTCAGTGGCAGGTTGGTTCCAGTGGGTCGGAACTGTCTGCGGTGATGCCCCAGTGAGTCGGGGTGGTGCTATCCCAGTGAGTCGGGATGATGCCCCAGTGAGTCGGGGTGATGATGTCCCAGTGAGTCGGGATGATGCCCCAGTGAGTCGGGGTGGTGGTTTCCCAGTGAGTCGGGATGATGCTGCAGGCTCCAGTGAGTCGGAGTAGCGCCGCTGGCTCTAGTGAGTCGAAGCGGTGCTGTGCGACGTAGTGGCTTGACTGCTTGCGTCGACCTGGAGAGGTTCTTCGTGGCTCTTCATGTGACTGGCCGAAGGTGAAGTGTGCTTCGCCAAGGTCGCAGATGAGGCTGAGGGTGATGACAATGAACAGGTATGCAAGCTGGTGGTCAGGACACCCTTTATAGCCGTGGGTGCTGGCTGTATGGCTCGCTGCGCGAAAGCTTGAGGAAGTGATGATGACGTCACGAAGTAGTGGCTGCACAAAGGTTGCGCTGACGTTCTTTGTCGAGGGTCACCTGTTTGGAGGTAGGCGGGACAGAGTGTAAAGTCCCGCAAACCTCCGTTGAAAAGGGAGGATCCTCCGACCAGACGGGTGTTATGTCTGGTGGGCATCTGCCCGATAGATGATTTCGGGCTGTTCTATATGTTCTAATCGAGCGGAGAACTTTTATTGCGTGATGCATGATTAGTTCTTATGTGACGCCATAGATGTCGCTACAATACCATTTTCAACATAACTATTCAGAACCATTTATTTATTTGTATTGTCTTAGTCGCTTAACTGTCTTCATTGTGATATCTATGTGAGTATGAAGTTCCCTTGGCCATTCCTGGTCTTCTTCATTAGTTCCACTTCATCAAATGTTACTTTTTGACTGTAAATACTTATGTTCTCGATAAAAATACCAAAATCACTATATGGTTGCCTATAATATTTGAGGAGTTCCCACGATTTCTCATGCATCCCATCATCAGAACTGGATTTTGAAAAAAATGGGACCTTTAATACTTGGGGAGTTCTCTCGATTCATCATGGATCCCAAAAAAATTTTGCAAATCGGTCCATAAATGACGGAGTTCAGAGATAACACACAAAAAAATAAATAAAACATACAACCGATTCGATAATCTTTTTTTGAAGTCGGTTAAAATCACTGAAACGATCAAAATAACTTTAATTTCGGAAGCCGGTATTTCTGGTATTGTTTGCTTGTTATTTAACACCGAGTTCCAAAATTAAAGTTATTGTGATCGTTTTAGTGTTTGTGTTTTTTTTTTGTAAAGAGTTTTTTATTTCACACTTTTCAGTTGTGAAGCACTTAGGTATAGCCAGAGTACCTATTTCTCATGACCATCCGAATTAACCCAAACACTGCTAGGATACATTATTTTATTATGAAGTCCCCATCCACCTCCCGGCTCCATCATCAGGTTAGTTCGATAGTACCTTATAGCCAACTTGTGCTCCTAGACTGCACAGGTGTCACTGAAATACGCACACGAACCTTAGGATCCCCGAACTCCCTTATTGATGCCCTGAAAAACCTAAGAGGCCTAATCTATTTTTTGGAAAGAGGTGGGCTGGTTGGAATGAGCCCACCAAAGGTTATGACCGCCATGGCCCACGTACAATGGCACACATAGGACTAAGTGCGGAAACCATACATAAATAGATAGATAGATAGCCAAAGTGCATATCATGACAATTCTAATAAGCCCAAACACGGCTAGGTTACATTGATTAATTACGGAGTTCCAATGCCTACCTTCCGGCTCCATCATCATCATCAGATCACTTCGATGATACCATTTTCAACATAACCATTCAGAACCATTTATTTATTTATATTGTCATAGTTACTTAACTATCTTCATTGTGATATCTATGTGAGGGTGAAGTTCCGTTGGCCATTTCTGGTATTCTTCATCTGTTCCACTTCATCAAATGTTACTTTTTGACTGTAAATGCTTTAGTTCTCGATTACAATACCAAAATCACTATATAGTGCCTAGAATATTTGAGGAGTTCCGTCGATTCCTCATGGATTCCATTATCAGAACTGGATTTGAAAAAAATGGGACCAATCTGGAAGTAACCGAGTATCAATCTTTGAAAGAATCAAGTTATTTACCGCAACCGCTATGTCCCAGCATTTTATATATTTAATATCTTCGAAAATATTCACTTAAATTACACGCTGTAAAGGACCATATTGATCTATATTAAATGCACAATTTATTTAAGGTACTTAATTGGATAAAGATTAATGCTGTATTGCTTAAAATCGCTTCGTAAATAAGCCATTATTTCTCGTAAAAAGTAAAGGATAAAAAATGGTTATTGTGGGTTATACCTAAAAGATAGACATATACCATTGCGGACTTTTTTGTAGATCTTTTTAAGGTGTACAATACTGTAGTACATTATTTTGATCTATCTCTTAGGGTTCAGCCAGCGTTTGCAATGTAAGCGCAAAAAAATGTGTTTATTTACGACATCACATTAAAAACCTCTAAAATAATCAGTGTTTCTCTACTATAATGTGCGTGTATTATACTTATAAACCTTCCTCTTGAATTACTCTATCTATTAAAAAAAACTGCATCAGAATCCGTTGCGTAGTATTAAAGATCTAAGCATACATAGGGACAGACAGACACGAAAAGTGACTTTGTTTTATACTATGTAGTGATATTCAATATATATATATAGATATACTAATAAATAATAAATTATTAGTATCACCGTCGTACCTACCTATATGAAATTGATTTAATAAAAACACCAAAATAATATTTATTTATTCACACTGTTTAATTGTACTCTTACGAAACACGTGTTCTAAATATAAAAATACTAGAATATACAACTTGAACATAGTTATCAATTTTCATGCATGCCACCTAGAACTAACTTCACGATGTAGAATTTAGGTGTCGGTGTGCGCGCGCATCGTAAAAATTCACTCTCATCATTTTTCTCTATCGCGCCAAAAGAAGTATAACTTCAAAAATACACTAAATGGATCTATATAACTTTAATTTCGGAAGATGGTGTTTCTCGGTATTGTTTTTTCTTATTTAACACCGACTTCCGAAATTAAAGTTATTTTATATCTGACAAATCACCAGCTCTGTTTTTTACTACAGGTACCACAATAGGCAGATATGAGTGTGAGGTGCAGAAGTTGTACAACATGGCCAACACCCTGCACATGGGAACACCCAAATACTCCGAAATATTTTATTCCGAATTTCGATATTCCGATTTTCAAAAGTCCGAATTTCATAATACCTAAAAATTATAATGTCTATTATTAAAAATCACGAAATTTATTTTACCGAAAGTCGTAAGTGCGATTTGTTAGTTTTCCGATTTTCATACGTTCGAAGAATCAAATGCTCGAAGGTTTCTCGGTCCGAAAAACGATATTCCGATTTTCAATACTTCGAATAAACTAAAAGTCAACATGTTGTGCTACAAAATTTAGTGTTAGAAACGAATCGCTGCAAAACCGACTTCACGCAGTCTTGTTTGCCCTACCCCTAGAGTGTAATTTAAACCCGCGTAGGCGCGGAGGGGTAGGGCGGCCCGCGAGCTGAGGAGCAGGTGGTGAGCGTTAAAACCATCTGCGACGATAAGCTCGCGTGGGGCCGCCCAAACCCCGCAGCGCCGGAGCCGTGACAGAAACAATGCTTGCTGCATTTTGCATGCCTCCTTGCATGCTGCATGCCTGCTTTCATGCTGCATGCCTGCTTGCATGTTGCATGCTTGCTTGCATGTTGCATGCTTGCTTGCATGTTGCATGCCTGCTTGCATGTCGCATGCTTGTTTGCATGCTGCATGTCTGCTTGCACGCTGCATGCCTGCTTGCACGCTGCATGCCTGCTTGCATGTTGCATGCCTGCTTGCATGTCGCATGCCTGCTTCCATGCTGCAATAAATCCCCTGCATGCTGGAAAACGCATCTGTCATTAGTTTTTTAATTCTACCCCCTCATACTACGACCTCTGACGAGCATTTATGTGTTTATTTGTCTAGCTATACAGTTTTACAAGGCGTTTTTATTTCGGAATTTTATTGATGTTTCGAATTATCATTAAGTCGGAATTTTCGTTATTCGATCTATTGAAACTCGGTATTTTGAGAATAGTAATTATAAAAGTTAGGAAAGTTGAAATTTAGGAATTATAAAAATAGGAGTAATGATAAGTCGGAGTTGTTATATTCGGAATTTTGAACCATTCGGAATTATGAAAATCGGTATTTTGAAATTCGTATTTGTGACTGTCGGAATAAAGTTTTTCGTATTTATGTAGTGTACCCCCTGCACATATGTAGTCCAGCATGCTGAACATGTTCCACACTTAAACCGTCATGACCAGGGGACTTGCCCTTGGAGATAAATTTTACCGCCCTTGATACATCCCTTGCTGAAACTCTGGTACCAACATACTCCCCACTCTCCCCCCCTCTCTCAATGGACGGTCCTAACGGCGACTTTACAACAAAGCTATTTTTAAATTTGTCAGCTATACCCTTCAGATCGTTTGTCCCGTCTACACTCACGGGAAGATCAGGGCGAACCCTCAAATGACTAATGAAGTCGGTTATTTTTTTTTTGGAAAAAGTTTTTTGTTTTACACTTTTTAGTTGATATACTTATAACTAGAGTGCCTATTTCTCATGACAATCCCAATTAATCCAAACACTGCTAGGATACATTTTTTTTTATTATGTAGTTCCCGTGTCTACCTTCCAACTTCCGGCTTCATCATCAAATCAGTTCGATAGTACCTGATAGCCAAAGCGCATCTCATGACAATTCTAATAAGCCCAAACACGGCTAGGATACATTGATTAATTATGGAAATTCGGTACCTATCTTCCAGCTCCATCATCATCATCAGGTCACTTCAGCATAACTATTCAGAACCATTTATTTATTTGTATTGTCATAGTCTACTATCTTCATCGTGATATCTATGTGAGTATGAAGTTCCGTTGGCCATTTCTGGTCTTCTTCAGCAGTTCCACTTCATCGAATGTTAGTTTTTGACTGTAATGCTTAAGTTCTCAATGAAAATACCAAAATCACTATATTATGATTGCCTATAATATTTGAGGAGTTCCGTCGATTCCTCATGGATTCCATCATCAGAACTGGATTTTGAAAAAAAATTGGACCAATCTGGAAGCATATCATTTAAGAAAAAAATGCAAATCGGTCCACAAACGATGAAGACAAACATAAAAAATAATGATAAAAAAAATACAACCGAATTGATAACCTTCTTTTTTTGAAGTCGGTTAAAAATGTGCTATTTCTATATTTTTTATTGTAATATTTGGGATTTTTTTTTATTGTTTATAGGTTCGCGCTTGACCGCTATCTCACCTGATGGAAAGCGACGATGCGGAAAATACTGTTTTTATTTTAACAGCAGACGGAACATATGAAAAAATATAATATTGAAAAAAGTTCAAACTTTATATTTCAACGAATAACTTATAGTCTACACATGTTCAGGAACTTATTAAACTTTTTTTGTTAGTAACCAGCGATGGTTATATTATATTATTTTATAAATGTTTTAGGCACATAATCTTACTGTAACATCGGATGCAAAAATTATGTAATGAACCAAGACGAACATTTATACAAGAGATGTTTGATATTAGACAGTGAGTTCCTCCAACGAAAGATAGAAATACTTCCCAACTCACAACTGAACAGGTAAATATGATGTGTTTAATAATATATTATATCGGTGGGTGGTAGATAGAAAGAAAACATTTATTTGAGACTCGCACAGGACAAACAACAATAAAATAAAAAGTAAGTACTTAATTAATCTATAAATACATAAAATAAAAAAATAAATAAAAGAAAACAACATTAAAATATAAAAGACCTGTGCGTAAAAGCTATGATAGTAATATTAAAGGCCCTAGCGCCCGAGCTGTGCCATAAAACAGTGACTTTCTGAAGCCTACTAAGCTCGGCTACTAGCCGACTACTACTAGGTATATTTGAAAAAAAAAAAAATGTTTGTTATATATATTCATGTACAATATTATCAATATCTGACTTTTTCGTGCGATTAATACTTTTGTCTAAAAAAATATTTAACATCATGATATTTTTTCGCTTGTTTTCCCTACTCCTTTCAAAAAACTGCTTTGATCTTTAGAAATATGTTTACACAAAAAAATAGCTGGTTAAGTGTTCTTCAAAATGTACATAGCATATGTAAATCAAGCAGTATTTCGCAAAGGAAATGGTTTTAAAGGTCAGTCAGCTCTATGTGGGCGCATGCGACAAATAAGAGTTTGTGTGCATTTAACTCCGGCCAGATATTCAAGGGACTATACGCTTTGACAGAACTCTAACTAAATATTTATAGGTTGCAGGGTATATCACCTTAGCTGTAATATAGATCACGGAAATAAAACATAAAAGTCGTCTAACGTGTCAAGGTCAAACGTCATATGTCATGTGTACCTATTTTGAAACACAAACTGTTATTTTGTACCAAAAAATATTACTTAATATTAAAATATGTTTTTTTTTCGTTATATCCCGTACTTTTGTTGTTATTGTTATTTTTTTATTATGGTAAGCGCTATATTTGACGCAAATATTTATTTTCTTTCTTTCTAGATGTCGCCATAATAAAATAATTCTCACCTTACTAAAGTCTTTCGATTGAGATACATTTCAAATCTGTTGATGTTACTTTGTGCCATAAAATAATAAAACTAGAATATGATTTTCTCGTTATATCCCGCACTTTTAAGAGATGTCGCCGTTGTAAAAATTCTCACCTTACTAAGATCACCGTAGCCGCACGCTTGCGGACGGCGAGCAGACGGGTAGCCCGCCGTCTGACCGTCCGGTAACCGTCCGGACCAAGCCCAAGTCGTCGACGGCGCGTATTGTTCCGTCGAAGCCTACTAAGACCATGGGTAGTGTGAAAACGAAACCCAGGATCCTGGGACGAAGGAACAGGAGTGGGTTTTTAGTCAGTAAAAGTATGACACTATCTCACGCTCCGCCCTAGAGCGGGATTTGTCACTAGATGATTTTCCCACCTTAAAAAAAACCTTACTAAGATCTTTCGATTGAAATACATCTCAAGTCGATCGAATCGGGCATCGTCCTTTTACCTCATGTATTCATTACATACATTTCTTCTCGGGCCGGCTACAAGACTAGATTTCCAAAACAAAAGCTATTAAACCAAAAACACAGTTTGTTTGTTAAAAGAAAGTCATAGGTGTTCGTCATTGATATGCTTATATAATGCTTGCCCTTTGAAATACATGGTTTCCACGTTGAAACACTTTTCCTTTTTCGTTTCATGGTTAAAAACATAACTTATTATATACTTATACTTCTTTTCAACCCCTTTAAGGAATACCTATAGGTAAGTATTTTTTTTCAAACTAACTAAACTCGACCATTTCTTTTGTATGTTTCTTTACCTATGAAATAAAATGCCTCTACAACATTTTTTTTTTTACATTTCATCACAACCTGTTCGCTGTGAGCTTTAGACACATGTTTGACGTTAGTGGAAAAGTAACCTCTTCAAAATAATGTGTGCTAAGCGATGTTTATGATAATTTTGTAAAAAGTTCGTAAATTTACTAAGTCATCACTATGTAGTATAAAACAAAGTCGCTTCTCACTGTCTGTCCTTATGTATGCTTCGATCTTTAAAACTACGCAACGGATTTTGATGCGGTTTTTTTTTAGTAGATAGACTGATTCTTCTGATTTCTGATGAAGAGGAAGGTTCATATGTATAATACATGCATAATATAGTAGAGAAACACTGGTAATTTTAGAGGTTTCTAATGTGATATGTAGTAAATAAAAACTTTTTTTTTGCGTTTACATTGCAAACGCTGACTGAACCCTACGAAATAGATCACAAGAATGTAGTACAGTATTGTACACCTTAAAAAGATATACAAAAAAGTCCGCGATGGTCTATCTCTTAGGGATAACCCACAATAAACATTTTTTATCTTTCAGTTTTTACGAGAAATAATGGCTTATTTACGAAGCAATTTTAAGCAATACAGCATTAATCCTTATCTAATTAAGTACCTACATTAAATACATTGTGCATTTAACATAGATCAATATGGCGCTTTACACCATGTAATTTAAATAAATATTTTCGAAGATATTACAAATGTAAAATGCAGGAACATAGCGGTTGCGGTGGTATCAGCATTGCACCCGTGCGAAGCCGGGGCGTGTCGCTAGTTGAAATATAATCCTAACGCTTGATTATAATCATGTGTACAGTTTTGTTTTTTTTTGAGATGGAATATCATGAAATACTTAACTCCACTCTGGATGGAACGAGAAGACGTGTCAGACTTTCACTGACTAACACCCACCTGTATTCCTTCATTTGCTCTTTGCATTTCAGGGCCGTGATTATTCTTTTCAACATGCTCTTAGCCCGCGCATTATATAACGTACAACCGTAAAGCAGAACGAACTGTTGCAAACCTCTCAAACCTATAATATACAAGCGGCTGCTAGCGGTTTCGCCCGCGTAGTAGTAGAAAATTACTCCAAGGGACTCCCGAGATAAAAGTAACCTATGTGCTATTACAGGTTTCATCGAAATCCGTTCAGTCGTTCGAGCATGCAGAAGTAACAAACATACATACACACTCACAAAATTTTCCTTTATAATATTAGTGTGATTTTTTATACCTATCACAGTGTAGGATTTTTACCCCAAAGGTTGACTTGTAGATAATATCTTGTTGCCATTAAGTTCACGTACTACCACTGAATTTACAATTTCAATAAATAAATATTGACTGCAAACACTGAGCAATAAGCAGGCCGCGTTATCCTCACATCTACTATTTATTATTTGAGGGGAATATACGGAGTAATAGGATCGCCAAACACGGACCACACGCGACAGCCACAAACGCTGCGCGTCGCGTCGTCACGAGAAGATATTCAGCGTGTGGCGGCCACCGGTGTCAACTGTGTGCAGCGAGTTCATATAAAATGCATGAAAACTACAGATATGCTGACCCTTAAGGTGAACGATCCCTGCATGATAGATTATAACGTGCGCCATTTTTTCAAAAGTCCATGTATACTATCACAGAAATGTAATAAATATTATAAGTCATTTATTCCATTTATAATTCTAAGCTTACTTTTCAAATATCATTCAATTGGCCCGCTCCTAGCTCTTAACCAATCAGAGAGCCAAAAGCAGTATAGGTACGTTTCGATCACGTAAAACCAACTCGCGCCAGGCACCCTGATATGGACCGAGTTATTGTCATACATATAGTCATCTATCAATCATGAAATTACAATGCAAAGGAAAATGCCGGAAAATTTTGTAAGGCCACCGTCCCCACCCTCCAAAAGACATGGGATACATGTCAGTTTGTTCATTCACATATCCACAAAATACAAAACAGCTGATTTGGTTTATAAAAATGGGGTTTTATTTAATTAAGAAAAAAAAACTTGTTGAAATAAATGTGTTTATTTTTCTTTGCAATGACATTTATTATCAGTCATCTATTACAATCTGATCAAAAGTTTGTGCTGGTGGATTAAAATCAAAGTGTCTCCGTAACCCCATGTACCGTACAATGGATATTAAGTGCGCAAAACTTAGGTTAGATTTGGTTAGATAGAGTTAAAATAAAAACATTTTATAAAACCTACACGCCATACTTTTGAGGTATGTCGTAATAATAAAAAAAAACTCTATTGAACCAGACGCTTGGAATGACATTTATTTATAAAACACACTTCACTTATTTTTACTTGTTTTGAAATTTGTTGGCATCCATCTACAGATGTGTGATCAACAGATGGCACCCATCATCAGCGGTGTGTTGATAATATCCTCAATGCTAACATCCAAACTCCTGGTCCACAGAAAAAAACGTGTCACAATAATCATACGGAAAAGACCAAAATAATCCCCTGTGTGTTTCAATAATACTCAGAACCCGAGGTGACACGATAGTTCGGTTTAAGGTAAGAAATAACATCTTCCAGTCGTTGGCTCGATATGTTCGAGTCGAGGCGACGGTTGTACGGAGAGAAAATATTGCTGTACCGTGTGTAGGTGGTTCTGTATGTAGGTCTGAAAGAGGGAATGTATTTTTACGTAGTAAGTCGTCGGATAATTTTCAATGTTTTTGAATGATTGAGATGCTTTGTGCTTTTCCGTGGTGTTGATATTCCCACAATATCTAAGCTACACATATTGATACATTTTTCTTCTTCTTTACTTTACGTTTGTTACCGTTGTGTTGTGTCTCTGTTTGTGTCGTATAAATATTGTTTATTCTATTCTTGATACTTTTATAAACATCGAGTTAAAAAGCTACTAAGCCTACTTTTATAGCTATGCTACGATTAAATTCAATAAAGAAAAAAACAACTATACTTCGTTCCAAAAGACATATAGCAGACGTTGACCACACAACTGCTAGGCTAAAGTAGAAATATGTTGGTCACATCTGCCGCATTTCGGATGAGCAATAGCCGAAGATTAACACACACAGTGGAATCCAAATGCAAGGAAACTAAAACAAAAGAAACAACGTGGTAGACTCTAGGTCTATTAAATGACTTATAGCCAGAGTATATACATCTCATGACAATTCCAATGAGCCCAAACAATGCTAGGATACATCGTTTTGTTATATAAATCCCGTACTTACCTTACATTATCCGGCTCCATCATAAGATCAGTTTGATTACTGCTCCGAAACGTGACGAAACGACGACGACTGCTTCACGAAAGATCGACCCAAAATTACAGTAGACCGGTGAAAATGAGAGTAGAGAAGAAAGGACTTTGCCGTGCAGTGGAACAGTATAATTATGCTGATAATAAAGATAATAATTTGTATGGTAAACATTTTTGTGCCAATCATCAGCGCGCGTGTCATTTGCAATTAAGAATATGCCATCAAAAACACAACTTGTAAAAAAAGCAACGGTTGCAACTCAGTTCTTCTACCGTAAAAAGTGGTGAGATCCATGTAATATCAAGTCGGTTAATTTATTCAGTTTCTACTTGAGTTCTAGTTGAGATCTTATAGTGGCCATATCAATATTACAAATCTTTTATGTTGTAAATAAATAGACTGACTTGGCAATCGCATGAAAACAAAATGTATCTCACGAGTAATACGTAATATATTAAATTAGATTGTTTAATCCGATTGCCACGTCAATATATTTAATTCAGGCTTCTAGTTTTATACACAACGAAGTTATAGGGGGTCAAAAATAGTATGAACTGTTTCGAGAAAAGGATGGTACGGCCGCGCCGCTTTTTTGCTCGCCTTGGCGGGGGCACTGCCGTGCCCCCCTAATGCTGTAGAGTATTCATAATAACAGTTTGGTTGCCATAAGCTGTAATATGGCGTCTAACCTCTACAGTTTCAAAATATTGAGCTGAACTGAATAATGACTAATTAATGTTTTTTTTTTGTAGAATATAAGATAAATTCTGGGTAACCGGACCTTTAGATATCACAATGAAAATAGTTATGCAAACAACTCTGTAGCTAATCAATCTATCGTAACCGTGTTTAGACTCATTAGATTTGTCATGAGATGCACTTTGGCTATAAGATACCATCAAACTGATCTGATGATGGAGCCGGAAAGTGTAAGATAGGGGGAATTTCATAATAAAACAATGTATCTTAGCAGTTTTTGGGCTTATTGGAATGGTCATAAGATGTAGGTACTCTGGCTATAAGTAGTTTTAATAGTTTAAATACTTTTTAAATAGTACTTTTAAAATCTTGCTATAGAACTACCACACAAAAACATAGGTAAAAAAAAGATTAAACTAGTTTAACTCGGTTGTTAGTAGTATTAGATACCTGCATCAGAAAGTATTTTAGTACTGTAAATGACTGTGTCGTCGTAACTCGTTGGACGCCACTAAGGGATTATATCAGGTAGACAGACAATAATATCCGTCTGACTGACGCTGGTAATCCCTTAGGCTTGGATCTCACGAAACAGATATAGTCGTTTTGTCAAAAAAATATCTTTAAAACAGAATAATTTTTTGTTTGTTTTTTGGAACGTACTAATCTCAGGAACTGCCTACTGGTACGAATTAAAAAAAATGTAGATGACAAGTGCCGTCGCAAAATAGATGGTCAATGGGGTTGAAAGGTTCTGGAGTGACGACCACGTACCGGAAGATGCAGAGTTGGAAGACCTCTCACAAGGTGGACCGATGACCTGGTGAACGTCGCGGAAAATCGATGGAAGCGAAATCGAGACGCACGAGATGCAAGCAAATCATTTCGCGCGAATAAACAGTTTTTCTTTCTTTCTTTCTCACAGGACTGGTTGCTAGGGTGACACTTGGGGGAGTCCAACAGTTGACGTCTTTCAGCTAAAACTATGATGATGAAGCGCCGTCGAGGCCGGCCTAGAAAGGCGATATGATCAAGACGAGTACCATGAGGACTGATTAGTGACGGTGCGGGAAGAGAATGTCTGGAAGGCCTTGCCCAGCCGTGGGACAGTAATGAGTAGGCAAAAGAAAGTTGGCTTCAGCCCTTTGTATGCCTTTCAAAGGTCTTGGACTCCAGGGTCTTTATATAAAACCAAAATTCTATATCTACAATTATTTATTTATTTATTTTTATTCCCAACAATATCCTTACAGACTAGTCCAAATCGATATTGAGGTTTCTTATTTCTAACTTACAAAGTAGATTCTGTAACAAATTTTAAAAAGCGCTATCGTAGTGAATTCAATTATGTTTTGCTTATTCTAACAACTCAAAAACTTATCCATCCTTCAGGGTCACGGCGGCTGGAGCGTGATGATAACCGTTCTTTCACGCGTACGGCCGTCTCCTTGGCTAGCAATACTAATATGCCGAAGCAGGCGACTGCTTCTCATTCCCTCTCGTACAGGACCATGGTCTGAACCAGGTTCCGGCGCGAGGTGTCACCGCCGCTGATCACCTCCACGAAGACACGGCAGTGTTGCGCCCGAGCGAGGCAGATCTCCACCGTATTCTCCACTGTGTCCTTCGGTTGGTGACATCCGGGTTTTTCTTCCGTCAGAACGGTGCAGGAACCTCACGAACTTACCATGTCTAGTGAGAACCTGCGTGATGTGAAAAGTGAGGACGCTGTGATGACTCTTCAGCCACCTTAAATGAGGGAAATTACCGCCATGATTGTGGCGTGTCCAGTTCGACTTATCTTAGAGGCCCTTTAATGATTTAAACACATTAATGAGGGGGTGTATTGCAGTGTTGTATTTGGTGGATGTAGAACAAAACGTACAGGATAATCAGATAATGGTTCATTAGGCATTAATGCGTTGTTAGCTCAGCGCTAAAGAGGGATATTACAGCCATTCCCATTTAGTTTACATACAGATAGAATTGAGCTAATTATTGTATTCTTGCGGATGTGTTATTGGCCTTGTTCATACGTTGCTAATAATTCTGTATAATATAGAAAGGAAATATGAAAATATTTTTTTTGTGAACCACTGCAGACATTGTATTATCAGCCATAAACGCCGCCACGACAAGCTAGAAGCGGCCACAAAGGCAGCTGAAGCACGCGACAGCCACTTATGGCTGGTAACTGCTGCTTTTTTTAACCCATACGCGCAGTATCATAATGGACTCTGATGAAAAGGATTTAAATGCGAAAATGGCATTTTATATCGGCGTTTAGTGACCGGTGCGGGCCACAAGAAGCGAGCAGCAACGATTTGTAGCATGTTGCGGCTACTGGCGTCAACCGTGTGCGCCGAATTCATATAAAAAGTATGAAAACTATGGGAAATATGCTGGTACCGACGTTTTGTAGTTGTGGCCGGTGGTCCGTGTGCGGCGACCCTTAATGTATGTTTTTTTTTTATTCTTGATAGGTTCGCGCTTGACCGCTATCTCACCTGATGGAAAGCGACGATGCGAAATAGAGTAGTGTACTGTAAGAATTAAGCTGATAGTAAATAGGAAAATAATCGTTCCGTATTGAACTCGTTTTAAGTACTTACATCCAATCTTGGAACATATGGCAATGAATGAATTAGGTGCGACCTACCTTTATTGCTGGCTTGGCAGGCTTCTCAGAAGTACTTCTTGAAGTTACAGCGCTGTCGAAGCTAACCACTAGTTACACAACACGACTATGCACCATTTGTTCTTGATGGGTAGTTTTTACGGGGCAAATAAAAAAATGCAAGATGGCGAGTGGCGGCGGGAGAGTCAATAGCAACCAAAAACTTCATAGAGGTGGCGTCACGCTTCATGCGTATTTCTTGCTGTTGGAACGTCATTGGCCAATTGATTGACGAATTAGGTCACAGCATGACTCTTACACTGACAATATTACACTAAGCATGGGTTAGATACAGAAAAATACGATTTTTCTAGTTTAAACTAACATCATAAACAAGCTTATTGTGCGTTGGGGAATCTATGTAAGTCTTGATAACATTATGAAAATTTCTCCACTAATAGAAAAATACACAATAATAGACTTATACACGGTGTTTTTAGCTTATTCTAATAACTCAAAAACTTATCTTTCCTTCAATTCAGCCAAAAACTGTTCACTGATCGTTTTATATCACCCTTCCAATACATTTGTTCCCAAATGAACAAACGGAAAATTTTCCCTTCTCAAGGGTACAGGGCAAATTGACACGTTTTTCACCCATTCCGGACACTAATAGAAAATTGGGGTAGACCCCACTGTAGGCGGACGAAACGTGGGTTTTTATGGACAATTTCATCACAAAAACTTGTAAGTTGTAGCGTCAAATAATGAACGCCCGTACCCTATTTTGTATGAGCATTTGGGTTTCAGTGAAGAAATATTTATTCGTGAATGGGTTATTTTGGGGCTCATGTAATTTAGTTTTGTTGGGCTTCAGCTTTGTTATTGAAAGGAAATGTCTTGTGTTTCAGTTTTATTTAATTTACATTATGTACCAAAATTGTTATAGGGGTAGGCATGACATCCATATTGTAAGTCATTTTGAAGGAAACTTTTTCCATTACACTCGGGTCATTTGCCATAACATTGGGATAAAATCTCGAATCGGAGACGATAACGACAAATGTAATATAATAACTGTCAATTTAAGGTTGAATCTTGTGGAGGAAAAGTCTTCACTAAGAAAAGGACAAATGCACCTTAAAGGGCCTATTACACAACGCTTTATTCAGAAAGTCTTAGTCTATGTATATCTATGTATCTCATCGTTCTGGTTCATTCCTTTTCACGACATAGGTGTAAGTTGCTCTTTTTCATGTGTGACGGTACATAGACTAAGACTGACTGAATATCGAGTAGTGTAATAGGCACTTAAGACGGCCCTTCCCCACTCGTCTATCGTTAACGTGAGCATGGTTTAAAAGCTCGTTGTTTCATCCAACGTAATCTAAAGCAATGTTTGATAAAGAGGCAACGTGAAAAAAGAAAGATAACGCCTGAACGTTCTGTTGGTATTCGTCATTTACTCAGATATTAAAAAAAAAAGAATCTGGATAGGCTCGTGTTTGACCACTATCTCACCTGATGGTAAGTGATGATGTGGCCGACGATGGAGCACGCTTATTACAGGAAATACTTGTTTTTTTTTTAAAAAAACTTTAAAAGTACTGGAAAAAATTTTCGTCATTCAGAATTTAGATAAAATGTGCAAGGTTTCTATAGATGATATATATACGAATACATTTTTAGTTTTTGAGTACATTATGAAGAGTTAAAATTCACACGAAATAGCAGATTGCCAATTTATCTTTTAACTTTAATATAAACCTAAATAATATCCACAAGATATCTTTGTTTCAAAAATATCTAGAGACATATGCGTGATAACGTCATAATCACGTAAGGGCGGTTGTATGGAAATTTATCCCGGGTTGATCGCTCTTAAAATTAGATTATAAGAATATTCTAATTTGTATCTCCGAATAATATTATGCTTTTGTAGAAGTCGCAGAAAAACAAAGTGATCCAGACCAGCCTGTTACTTTATGTTTTAAATATGAACAAAAATGACAGGTGACATGCAGGCCGCTTGAGACCCTTTGTGAGTAAAGCCCCGAGGTTGTTACTGGCCATGTTTAAATGTTGTATAGAAAAGGTACAAAGATGATTTTATTCTTTGTTGTATTTTTTTTATAGTATTCGGGAACGAATGTCTTATTTTTTTATTTGCTTATTGGCTTTTTAGTATCTACTTTTTTTTTTATAAACTTTGCGTTTCGTACTATTTCGTATTTTTCGGATTTTCGAGCTTCGCTCAAGAGCTAGTCACCCTCGTGGGCGTCCTCCAATGAATATTTCCACTACTGGGGATCCAGAATCGTACTGGATTCATGGTAAACGTTTGTGCGCTGATGTCTGAAACGTCGTGTATAGTGGAGAAATTCTCATGATGAAGTTAAGTTTAAGTCTTTTTTTTTATTAATGATAGGCTCGCGGTCGGACCACCATCTCACCTGATGGTAAGCGATGATGTGGTCGACGATGGAGCACGCTTGCCTAGAAGTAGCCTATTCACTCTTGATAAAGACTTAAACTTAACTTTAATAAGCTTGTTTATGATGTTAGTTTAAACTAGAAGAATCATATTGTTCTGTATCTAACCCATGATTAGTATAATATGGTCAGTGTAAGAGTCATGGTGTGACATAATTCGTCATTCAATTGGCCAATGACGTGCCAACAGCAAGAAATACGCATGGGGCGTGACGCCATCTCTATGAAGTTATTTAGTTGCTATTCACTCTCCCGCCGTCACTTGCTATCCTGCATATTTTTATTTGTCCCGTAAAAACTACCCATCAAGGACAAATGGTACATAGCCGTGTTGTGTAACTAGTGGTTAGCTTCGACAGTGCTGTAACTTCAAGAAGTACTTCTGAGAAACCTGCCAAGCCAGCAATAAAAGTAGGTCGCACCTAATTCATTCATTGCCATTTGTTCCAAGATTGGATGTAGGTATTTAAAACGAGTTCAATACAGAACTATTGTTTTCCTATTTGCAATCAACTTAATTCTTACAGTACACTACTCTATTCCACACATACATTTAGGGTCGCAGCACACGGGCCACCAGCCTCAACCACAAAGTCTCGCCACCAGCATATGTCCTATAGTTTTCATACATTTTATATGTAATCGGTGCACACGGTTGACACCGGTGGCCGCTACACCCTACAAATCGTCGCTGCTCGCTTGCCCGCCGATACAAAATGCCGTCGCATGCCACTTGCTCATTTAAATCGTCTTCATCAGAGTTCATTATATGATACTGCGCGTATGGGTAAAAAAAAAAACAGCTCTTACCAGCCACAAGTGGCTGTCGCGCTCTTCAGCTGCCTTTGTGGCCGCTTCTAGCTTGTCGTGGCGGCGTTTGTGACTGTGGTATGTGGCTCGTGTGTGGCGACCTATACATATTATTGATATTTTTGTATCCACTTATAATACAATATCTGCAGTGGTTGGAAAAGATATGGTGGATATTTAACAAAAAAAAATATTTTCATATTTCCTTTCTATTATACAGAATTTTTAGCAACGTATGAACAAGGCCAATTACACAACCACAAGAATAAAATAATTAGCTCAATCCTATCTGTATGTAAACTAAATGGGAATGGCTTATAATATCCCTATTAAGCGCTGAGCTGACAACGTATTAATGCCTAATGGACTATTATCTGATTATCCCGTACGTTTTGTTCTACAACCACCAAATACAACACTGCAATACACACTCTTATTAATGTGTATCAACTAAAATAAGTCGGATTGGACAGGACACAATCATGGCGGTAATTTCCCTCATTTAAAGTGGCTGAAGAGTCATCACAGCGTCCTCACTTTTCGCATGACGCAGGTTCTCACTAGACATGGTAAGTTCGTGAGGTTCCTGCACCGTTCTGGTGGAAGAAATGCCCGGATGTCACTACCCGAAGGACACAGTGGAGAATACGGTGGAGGTGTGCCTCGCTCGGGCGGAGTGTCCTCTTGGAGGTGATCGGCGGCGGCGACATCTCGTGCCCTGGTTCAGACCATGGTCCGGAACAAGAGGGAATGTGAAGCAGTCGTCTGCTTCTGCAAATCAATATTGCTAGCCAAGGAGACGACCGCACGCGTGAAAGAACGGACATCATCACGCTGCAGCCGCCGTGACCCTGACTCTGACTGCCAGCTACGGCAGGCGCGGGCTTGCGGACGAAGAGCAATGGATAGTACACGTTATGGCATTCCGGTGACCGTCAGGACCACGGGTCGGGATCGAACCCAACTCGCCGTAGGCGACGGCAGGTGTTACACGCGCGCTCATTAAGATGTCAGCAAAACCGGGCCCAGCAGGGCCGATGTCCGTTAGGGCCACGGGAAATTTCTGAGAATAAAGACCCGTGGTCCTATAATGAAAAGGGCAACTGAAAAACACAGTTGTGGTTTTAGTCAGTAAAAGACTGACCCACCCTCACGCTCCACCTCTAGGGTGGCAGAAGAAGCCATTAGATAATTTACCATGACAAAAGAATCACCGCCATCCTGGACCGCAAAAGGGCACCTGAAGGAAAACAAATGGGATTTAGTCGGAAGCGAGAGGGAGTACAAGACTTTTACTCTAAAACCTAGAGTGTCTCCTACTAAATCTTCAGTTGCCCTTTGCATGAACCACGGTAACTCATTCACGGTAATCATTTAGCACCTACTGATAATAAAATAATCGAACTTAGGTATTTATTTATTTCATTTAGTTATTAAAATTTAATGCAAGACAAAGGTTTAAAGGCGACCTTAGGTATTTTCTACCAGTCAACAAAGGGTAGTGACGAGAAAACATGGCAGGTGCACAAAAAAAAGAACCAACCAACCAAGATTTAACTTTTTTATTTCACGTAAAAATCTCACATAAAATGAAACAACAATTTTCCCTCTCTACAAACTACGGAATAGAATTCTGTGCTTCAAACTAAACAAAGGATACACAAACGACACAACCAATAAATTCAAAACGCAATGTCTATAAGCGAAAACATCGGGCATGTGCCCGCTGTGGTCGGCCCGTTTTCTGGGCAATTTGGTGGGCAAGCCAGTGACGTCACTGCCGGGATTAGCCGCGGTCGACTGTCCACCGCATTACGCTGTATTGGATAAACGAAACGATGTGTAAGCTTTTAATGTAGTTCCGATGAAGTCATAGGATTTGTTCTTCTCGGTTAGTTGTAGTTATGGCTATGACTCGGGTAGTAACTGTTGATAAAGGGACACAGTATTTCAGAATAAACTAACTGGGGATGGTGTTCTGGATAGTTAAATCGATGTAAAGATATGAAATCTTTTTGTACATGTAACTAGAATAGAGCACACCCTTACAGACCCCAATTAGAAAATTAAGTTATAATCAAGCACAGAAGTACATAAATGCAAATAAGTATAGAATAGAATAAACTTTATTGTACACCAAAACAGTAACTTATACATAAACTTAAATCTATGGTGGTATAGGTGTTTTTTTTAAGAAATTAGTTATCCTATGTCTAGGCAAGTAACAAGGGAATCGATGCACTGTACTGGTAGCGCATCGGTATTGATATCTACGCACACATAAAAAACTCTTGTTACATAATCAAGATTTATGAAGAATTTATCCTAATACTCGTAAATAAGATCCTAAATCCCAAAATAAATAAGAATTATTTATTTTACGAGTATGCTATATAAACAATTATTACTGACTAACTGTACATGTTCCATCACATAGCTAACATTGAACGGAATGGGCTGTTTGGCACAGTTATCTTATCTTATCTTAACTTGTTGTGGGGCTGGCCTTAGGCCAGAGCACTTCGACCCTTCTGGATCTTTTGTGCTATGCCCCTCCTGTCTCCATGGGAAGTGTGAAAACGAAACCCGGGGCCCTGGGACGAAGGCAACGAAGGAACAGGAGTGGGTTTTTAGTCAGTAAAAGTCTGACACTATCTCTCGCTCCACCCAAGAGCGAGATTTGTCATAAGATGACTCTCCCACCTAAAAACAAAACCCCTAGCCCTCCGTACACCTTCTTTATGAGTCCCAGTATGGCCTTGATGCGGCTGAGCCTGTAGTCCTCTGGTCTTGGAAATGGTTGGCCCAGATACTCTAGTCTTTTAGAGCCTAGTGCTGCACAGTCGCACAGCAAGTGTAACATAGTCTCCTCTGCATCTCCACAGATCCTGCAAGTCGGGTCGCTTGCTAGTCCCATGTGGTGGAGCTGTTTGTTGGTGGCATAGTGCCTCGTGAAGACTCCTGTGATTGTTCGGAGCTGTGGAACTGCTTTACCTCTATAATTTGGCACAGTTAATTATTATGACGTAAAAATCCTCGTGCAGGCAGGCATGCGCGGGCGCAGGCGCTAAGTAAGGATTTTTCAAAATTCACCACCTAAAGGGAGGGAAGGATTAAACAGGGTTACAAAGTTTACATAGAGAAACCTATACGAGTATTCACGAGGGCGAAGCCACTGACAGTAGTTAGTATACTATATAAAAAAAATAATAATAATAATATTCAGTTTTAATCTTTTTCACCTATTTATTTTGTAGTCTAACCTAATATTTTTATAGCTTAGTTTAAGGACTTGTTAAAATTTTTGTTGCCAGTTATAAACGTTTTATTATTGTTTAGATAATAATATGTGATAACACGGTGTGTTTAGGTTGAAATTATTTTTAAACAAATTGTTGTTTAAATAAATATTAATTTAATAATAATAATGCTAATTTATTATTTGTATGTCTGGACTATTCATCATAAAAACTAAATCACTCTGTTAATTTGTATAATTATATTTATTAATAAAATAAGAGCATGTTGTATAATTAATTGTCTTTTAGATTGATAGATAAAACATTATTTAAATAAATAATTAATAAATCAATTATCCGATGAGGGATGCACACAGATAGGTGTCTTAAAATGTAGGAACAACCTGTATCACTCTCAATACATTCCATAGATAAGCGGCAAGCTCGGTCTCTGATGCGATATTACGCCCGTTCTCCCAAGTCTTCGACGGTGCGTAGTGTTCCACGCGCGCCTCAAGAAGATGTCAGCAAAACCGTAGGGGTCCAGCAGGGTCGACGCCTACTGGGGCCATGGGTGATGCGAAAGCGAACCCCAGGGCCCTGGAACGAAGACAAAGAAGGAGCAGGAGTGGGTTTTAGTCAGTAAAAGTCTGACATGCCCTCTCGCACCACCTAAGGTCAGGAGATGTCATTAGATGACTTTCCACCTAAAAAAAAATTGTGGTCATCGGTCCACCTAGCTGACATAGTCTGTGAAGGAGTAACAAACATAGCATAGCATAGCATAGTCGGCCTTATAATGTTCCCACTGTTGGGACAAGGGGGGCAGAGTTATTCGCGTCCGTAGGAACTACCTAGCCACTACCCTACACGTGCCCCCTGGGTGGTGCTAAATGAATAACAACGCCGGGTCTCGGGCGGCGGTGAATTAACCCGACCAAACCAGCCTAATCAGCTTGGTCTAACAGTAAGAGTAGGAAATGACTCACACAAACCGCAACCCTGTGAACTCTATCTGCAGGATCGGTAGCCTTGGCTTAATTGTCCGGACTATGAAGAAGACAACTTCTATAAAAAATTACCCTAAGTCTACGGTGAGATTCGTGCCAAGAGACTGCATGACTGGTGGGAGACCAGTCGCAAACGATCCACATCGACGGACCTGGCAAACGTCGTTGCATTAGCCTTCTAGGGAGAATAGGCGTCACCTTCCTAGCGACCTGTTATATCGGCCTTACTCGTGGGAATAAAATGAACCAATTAAATACAAATAATCAACAAACTTTACCAAACTCTAAAAAACCAACCAACCCTAACAGCATGATCCAACAAACTCTGTATGAAAGCATGTTTACTCGGAACAGAAGCAACTCGACATCGTCTCTGCCAACTAAGCTTAATTACTATAATTACAACCAACAAAACAAGGAGAAAGACAATCTGGATTCACAGACCGATACTCTGCCGATTGCCAGTGACGACATAATATCAGACCATGAAGAATGGCAAAGGGATGAAATTCCCACCAGAAGAAAGAAAAGGAAAGAAACAAGTCCAATTCACAATGACGGGAATAAAAAACAGAAAAATTCTCCAGACTTTGTGATTCCTACACGCAATAGTTTTGAACTACTCGATACGGAGCCTACGAATAAAACCAACAATACAGATAAAGTATATGTACCAAAGCCAGAACCCATCTTTGTTACGGGCGTAATTAACGTAAATTCTCTTAAAGATGTACTAAACAAATTTGTAAAAAGTGATCTTTACCTCATGACCACACTAAGATCTGGGCACGTCATAAAAATTATACCTAAAGACATCCAGACATACAAAACGATTCGAGAGAATTTCATTGCTGATAATATCTCACACTATACTTACCAGCTTAAAAGCGAGCGAGCGTACAGAGTAGTATTACGCGGACTCCATGCTTCAGAAAATACCACAGAAATTTCAAAAGAATTGTATGAAATTGGACATGAAGTGAGACAAATAGTCAATATCAGACATCGAGCTACAAAGGAACCGTTGCCTGTTTTTTATGTCGACTTAGAACCAAAACCAAACAACAAAGCCATATTCGATGTAAAATACTTGAATAACATGAAGATTACTTTTGAAGCCCCATATAAGAAAAAGGAAATCATTCAATGCAAGAGGTGTCAGAGATTTGGGCATTCCAAGAACCAATGTTTCAGGCCCTATCGCTGTGTTAAATGCGGTAGCGCTCACCCTACAACAACATGTACCAAAAAACCAGACACTGAGGCTACTTGCGCGAACTGTGACGAAAAACACCCCGCTAGTTACAAAGGATGCAAAGTGTACAAACAGTATAGAGAAAGAATTCTTAAATTAGACCCTAAGACAAAAGAAACACCAATGCCTAGCAATATAGAGATGAAAAACCCGGGTCCCCACCCGGGTTCAAAGCCTAACTGCACAGATAATCAAAACCTAATTAAAACCTATTCAGAAGCAACGAAAACCAAAAAACAATATACTCAAAAAGACATAAAGAACGATTTGGCCGACCTTACTGACTTAATGGACATAATGTTCGAAAAACTACAACATTCGATGTTGACAATGATGGAAAAAATCATGGACAAAATGATGGACCGTATGGTCCAGCTAGTCAGCAGCCTGGTTAAAAAATGACCCGGAACCTCCAAGTAGTCACTTGGAACGCCAACGGCTTGACGGAACGACGTCAAGAACTAGAAACTTTCCTCAGAACAGAAATGATTGATATTGCACTAATCTCTGAAACAAGATTCACACCGAAGACACACATAAACTTTAATAACTATACAGTGTATACAACCAATCACCCAACTGGGAATAGCCATGGAGGAACAGCAGTGATTATTAAAAGCAACATTAAACACTACCCTATTGAGGAATACCGAACAGAAAAAATACAAGCAACATCTATTAAACTTGTAGACAGCAAACTAGAAACAGTATTCTCCGCTGTATACTGTCCTCCAAAACATACTATAACTGCCAGCGACTTCGCAAATTATTTTTTCTACATTGGGTAACAGATTTATATGTGCTGGCGACTGGAATTCAAAACATTTAAATTGGGGATCTAGGCTGACCAACACTAGAGGAAGACAACTCTGTAAAGCCACAGAAGAGATGAAGTTAGAATGTCATTCCGGCAGAGAACCTACCTATTGGCCTACCGACAGACTAAGAATCCCAGACTTATTAGACTTTTTTATTGTTAAAAACATAGATAGTAACTACTTAAACATAGAACCACGTATAGATCTCACATCTGACCACACACCAGTTATACTGAATGTTACTACAACAGTTAATCTGGTAGAACCCCCCCTTAGAATATACAACTTGAACACTACAGACTGGACAATCTATAAAAATATAATCACGACAGAGACAGAACTAAAGACCAAGATTAATACAATAGAAGAACTCGAAAGACAACTGGAACAACTTAATATGTCTATTCACATTGCTGCCAATTCTGCAACCCCAAAAAAGACAGGTAAAGGAAAACCTATGAAACATAACTCATATCCAAAGGATATTAAAGAGAAAATACAAGAGCGCCGTCGTTTGAGAAAAACCTGGCATACTACTGGATATCCCAGTGATAGGACTGCATTCAATAGTTTCTCAAACAAACTCAAAGGCCTTATCAGCACCCTAGAAAATGATAATATTCAACACTATCTTTCGAACCTAGATCCAACGAGAGACACAAACTACTCGCTGTGGAAGGCTACCAAGAATCTAAAGCGCCCAAAAATCCACATATCTCCTATAAATGATGGAAAAGGAGGATGGGCAAGATCAAATAAAGAAAAGGCAACAATCTTTGCAGAACATTTGAAAACAGTTTTCCAACCATTCCCTGAAAACAATCCCGAACAAACTATGGAAATCAAGAAATACATTGAATCTGCGAACCAAATGTGTCTTCCACTAAAAAGTACCAGCCCAAAAGAAATCATGAAAGAAATAAGGAACCTTAAGGAAGGTAAAGCACCCGGCTATGACCTCATTGATGCCACATTACTTAAAAACCTGCCTCATAAAGGTGTAATGAAACTAGTTAACATCTTTAATGCCAGCTTAAGTCTAGAACATTTCCCTGGGCAATGGAAAATTGCACATGTAGTCATGGTACCGAAACCCGGTAAACCCCCACACGAAGCTACTTCATATAGACCTATCAGCCTGCTACCAGTTATTGGCAAACTGTTTGAAAGGATATTGCTTAACAGGATGAAAGAACATCTAAGTGCAGTATTACCGAACCATCAATTTGGATTTCGGGAAAAACACGGGACAATTGAACAGGTACACCGTATAATTGACACCATTAGCAGATGCCTTGAAAATAAATTATATTGCTCGGCAGTCTTTTTGGATATCAGCCAAGCGTTTGATAAAGTATGGCATGACGGCCTCCTGTTCAAGATAAAAAAGCATCTCCCGCATTGTCTATTCCGAATACTTAAATCTTACCTAGATAAAAGATGCTACCAAGTGAAGTACAGCGATGATCTCTCAGAAGTACACGAAATAAAATCAGGTGTCCCTCAAGGCAGTATCTTGGGCCCTGTACTATACCTAATTTTTACAGCAGATATCCCAACAACTGACTACACCACGACTGCGACTTACGCTGACGATACGGCATTACTGTCGGCTCATAGCAACCCAGAAACGGCTTCATCACAGTTGCAAAACCACCTAACAGAAGTTGAGACGTGGCTGAAGCGTTGGAGAATAAAAGCCAATGAGAGCAAATCGGTACATGTAACATTTACACTTAGGCGAGAAACATGTCCACCAGTAACGCTAAACTGCAAAGTTATCCCTCAAGATAATAACGCAAAATACTTGGGCATGCACCTAGACAGAAAACTTACATGGCAAAAACATATTTGGACAAAGCGGAAACAACTAGATGGAAAACTGCGGTCACTGAACTGGTTATTGGGACGCCAATCACAACTAAATCCCAACAGCAAGATGCTAGTGTATAAAACGTCCATAAAACCAATCTGGACTTACGGAATACAGTTGTGGGGAACTGCCAGCAATAGCAATATAGATATCCTGGAAAGATTCCAGACCAAAGCTCTGAGAACAATGTTTGGCATCCCTCATTGTATAAGTAATAGATACATATACTTCGACTTCGGCCTAAAAACAGTTCGGCAGGAAATAGCTCAACACAGCCTGAAATATCAGGAGAAGCTGACCGTCCATGTAAACAAACTGGCACACGCTCTAAGTGGAGAAGATGCTCTTCAGTATACCCGGCTAAAAAGAAGTGACATACCGAGCCTACATAAAAGATTTACCACTTGACAACAAGAGAGTCGTGTGAAAAGAATTTTCACACAAGTGTGGCTCTTGAGGAAAACATAAACTGAGAAATCAAACAAAGAAGTGGCTTATTGTTGGAAAACAGATTGCCATGAAGCAGAAATCATCAAAAAAAAAAAAAAAAAACATAATCAAGATTTATGAAGAATTTATCCTAATACTCGTAAATAAGATCCTAAATCCCAAAATAAATAAGAATTATTTATTTTACGAGTATGCTATATAAACAATTATTACTGACTAACTGTACATGTTCCATCACATAGCTAACATTGAACGGAATGGGCTGTTTGGCACAGTTATCTTATCTTATCTTAACTTGTTGTGGGGCTGGCCTTAGGCCAGAGCACTTCGACCCTTCTGGATCTTTTGTGCTATGCCCCTCCTGTCTCCATGGGAAGTGTGAAAACGAAACCCGGGGCCCTGGGACGAAGGCAACGAAGGAACAGGAGTGGGTTTTTAGTCAGTAAAAGTCTGACACTATCTCTCGCTCCACCCAAGAGCGAGATTTGTCATAAGATGACTCTCCCACCTAAAAACAAAACCCCTAGCCCTCCGTACACCTTCTTTATGAGTCCCAGTATGGCCTTGATGCGGCTGAGCCTGTAGTCCTCTGGTCTTGGAAATGGTTGGCCCAGATACTCTAGTCTTTTGGAGCCTAGTGCTGCACAGTCGCACAGCAAGTGTAACATAGTCTCCTCTGCATCTCCACAGATCCTGCAAGTCGGGTCGCTTGCTAGTCCCATGTGGTGGAGCTGTTTGTTGGTGGCATAGTGCCTCGTGAAGACTCCTGTGATTGTTCGGAGCTGTGGAACTGCTTTACCTCTATAATTTGGCACAGTTAATTATTATGACGTAAAAATCCTCGTGCAGGCAGGCATGCGCGGGCGCAGGCGCTAAGTAAGGATTTTTCAAAATTCACCACCTAAAGGGAGGGAAGGATTAAACAGGGTTACAAAGTTTACATAGAGAAACCTATACGAGTATTCACGAGGGCGAAGCCACTGACAGTAGTTAGTATACTATATAAAAAAAAAAATAATAATAATATTCAGTTTTAATCTTTTTCACCTATTTATTTTGTAGTCTAACCTAATATTTTTATAGCTTAGTTTAAGGACTTGTTAAAATTTTTGTTGCCAGTTATAAACGTTTTATTATTGTTTAGATAATAATATGTGATAACACGGTGTGTTTAGGTTGAAATTATTTTTAAACAAATTGTTGTTTAAATAAATATTAATTTAATAATAATAATGCTAATTTATTAAATAATAATAATAACACTTTATTTCAGACCATGGTGTCCAATTTGTTAGTAACAATGTTCTTATAGACTAGTGTTAGTAATACTTAAAACTACCCACAACAAAACATAAAATCACTATTGTGCCATTCCATGACTAATGGCGGAACAATGATTCATGTAGCCACAGTCCAGCCGACTAGCGATCATGCTAAGGATGCTGTTAGCGCTGCCCCGCACTCTACGCACCAGCGATGTGCATCTTTTACGCATCGTAGTGTAAAAGCAGTCGACGCGATGTTCAGCAAACATCCCGGATGCACTACAGAATCGCCGCAGCCCCATCAGCATCCTGAACGCATTATTAAATTGGACTCGGAGGGCACTGTAAGACTTTTGGGTATAATTGGCCCACAGGCTGCACGTATATAATGAAGTACAATAAGACCTAAAAAGTGTAATTTTGACATTTGTCGAACAACGTGCAAACCTGCGAGCTATCATGTTCGCCCGCACTGCCAGCGCCCTCCGTTCCCTCTCAATGTCATCATTGTCCTTGAGGTCAGAGGTCAGCAAATGTCCTAGGTACTTAACTTTAGACACCCTACGCAAAGCTGTACCATTAAGCGTAATATTGGGAAACACGTCACCTGTACTGTTTCCTCTGGCCTCAAAGACCATGACTTCACTTTTGAGTGGATTATATTTTAATCCGTGTTCGTGGGCATATGCTTCACAGATGGTCAGCAGTTTCTTAATGCCACATACCGAAGCACTCAGCAGCGCCATGTCATCAGCATAGCTTATATTGTTTACACTAATTCCGTCTATGTGACAACCTACCCGAGTGCTACTGAGTGCCACAATCAGATCATTCATATACAGGTTGTAAAGGGTTGGCGAGGACAATCCACCCTGCCTCACCCCGCATTCCAACCTGTACGATTGCGACATGGTTCCCGACCATCGCACGCAATTGACCTGATTTCCGTACCAGAACTTACAGATGTTGATGAGTTCTGTAGGTAAACTAGTGTTTTCCAACTTTTTCCATAGAATATCGTAGGAAACCAGGTCAAAAGCTTTCGAAAGATCAAGGAAGCACGCGTGAACTGCAGTTTGACGGCTTGTGTAGTATTTGACAGCATGCTTAACACACAATACCGCACTTTCAGTGGATAGTCCACCCCGGAAACCGAACTGATTGTCGTGAAGTTCAATGTGTTTGGTCAGCTGTGAGTTCAACATGCTGTCAAACACCTTCGACACCACTGTGGCAAGAGAGATAGGCCTGTAGTTATTCCTATCTGATAGATCAGCTGTCTTATTTTTAACAATAGGTATAACAATTGTTTTAATCATCTCTTCAGGCAGATAAGAGTGGCTCAGACAAAGGTTAAACAGCATAGCCAACAATCTCGGTAAGTGGGGCCCAGCATGCTGCAGATGTTCAATGCTCAACCCGTCATGGCCGGGAGATTTACCTCTAGTCATTGAATTGATTATAGACTTCACTTGTCTAGGAGTACATCTAAAACCTATCTTTTCACCGTTCATAACATTGATCACCGATTGCGAGGACCCCAATGGTGATTTGACAATAAAATGTTGTCGAAACAGCTCTGCTATGTCACCAGCATCACTTACGCCGTCGACGCACACAGGAATAACTGGTTTGTTATTGAGTTTATTTGTAGCTTTCCAAAAAGATCGAAAATCGTTTTTTGAGTGATTATTAGTTATTATTTGTATGTCTGGACTATTCATCATAAAAACTAAATCACTCTGTTAATTTGTATAATTATATTTATTAATAAAATAAGAGCATGTTGTATAATTAATTGTCTTTTAGATTGATAGATAAAACATTATTTAAATAAATAATTAATAAATCAATTATCCGATGAGGGATGCACACAGATAGGTGTCTTAAAATGTAGGAACAACCTGTATCACTCTCAATACATTCCATAGATAAGCGGCAAGCTCGGTCTCTGATGCGATATTACGCCCGTTCTCCCAAGTCTTCGACGGTGCGTAGTGTTCCACGCGCGCCTCAAGAAGATGTCAGCAAAACCGTAGGGGTCCAGCAGGGTCGACGCCTACTGGGGCCATGGGTGATGCGAAAGCGAACCCCAGGGCCCTGGAACGAAGACAAAGAAGGAGCAGGAGTGGGTTTTAGTCAGTAAAAGTCTGACATGCCCTCTCGCACCACCTAAGGTCAGGAGATGTCATTAGATGACTTTCCACCTAAAAAAAAATTGTGGTCATCGGTCCACCTAGCTGACATAGTCTGTGAAGGAGTAACAAACATAGCATAGCATAGCATAGTCGGCCTTATAATGTTCCCACTGTTGGGACTCAGGCCTCCTCTCTAGGAGAGGGAATGGGCCGTAATCCACCACGCGGGCCCAGTGCGGGTTGGTGGATGTCACATGTCTTCGAATTTTTGGTTCTAGGACATGCCGGTTTCCTCACGATGTTTTCCTTCACCGTTTTGAGAGCAGTGGTGATGAAATAAATTACACAAAGTAATGCGCCTGGCTGGGTTTGAACTCGCGACCTACAGCTCGTAAGGCGGGGCCGTTACCACTCGGCCACCACTGCTCTCCTCCTAGCAAACATACACACATACAAACTGTCACTTTTATAATATAAGTATAAGTAATGTATTTATAATTGGATTCTGGAAAGTCTAGACTAAAATCTACAAGATTAATTACAGTCATTATGGAATATATTGATTACAACACAATTAGGTGGGACTTGAAAGTAGAACAAGAATTTAAATACAGTAATTACTTTATTTTTTAAGAACATTTGAGAAGGTTTGGAACATAATATAATACAAGTATACTAATTTAAAAAAAAAAAAAACTATCAAGATATCAGAGGTATATATCAAAGGCATGTAAGTATATCACAGATATGTCGATCAGTAAAGCAGATATAGAAAATTTACAAGAGGAAATGACGTACCTGCCACATCATTTCTTCTAGTAAATTATCCATAAGTCGGGCTAAATGTACTAAAGTTACGCACACTTGAAAGGGATAAATCTCCTAGCTACTTAAAAAGTTTGTACGTGCGTATCATTTCAGTGGTAGGCATATAATATAAAATTAGTGGCGTTTTGACCTATTACAAATGTGATGCGAATCAGAACGTACCTCTAATATACTTGGTTTGATGCTGATCACGAAAAACAATACAATAAATTTAATCGCTCAACATATCGACCTCCTGTTACAAAGGCATTCAATTACTCGACACAATTACGGGATTCCTCAAGCTACACACGTATGAATGTGATACCCTTCGGGCCGAATATCTTCTGTAGCATGGTGTGAAGAGGTCTTCATCACAGAGTATGGAACAGCTACGTCGTCAGCAGCTAAAGAGAGCAGTGGTATTGGAATTCGTGACGCTGATAGTGCGTCACGGACAACCATTTAAGCTTCTCAGCCTTCGTCAGCTTCCATACAGCATAATGGCTGAAGGAGAAAGGGAAGACCAAACTAATATTGCATGGGTTGTGGAAAGGATGATTATCTTGTAAAGACTGACTATTAGAGAAGCATCGAAGCAGAAGACATGATGCAACATCATAATTTCAGCTGGTAGTCTGTTGCTGGTCATAAGAGTCCCTCAAGAGTCGTCGTCACAATGACCGATCATGTACGCGACTATCGAATTCACGCAACCCACATCAGGCCTTTCAACGCTATGTCTTCCGATATGCCATTGCCACTCCAGCTCCTTTCGGTCCAATCGAACCTCTGTTCTGCGATGAGGGTGTCCTACACGCTGTCAATAAAGTTTGTTGGTAACCCTAGTTCTTCTGCGGATATCATCATTTCCAATTCGATCCCGTAACAACTCTCGAGTGCATAACTTTCTCCATTGCCCTTTGGGTGACTTTAATAAGCAGACAAATTTCAGTGCCATTTATCTCCACTGGCAACTCGCACGCACGCACAATGCGCTGACCCCGAATGAATCGGGATGAGGGCAAGATAAATGTCGTTCTTCACGACATTAATTGTACTCGTATCGTAGTCTAAGTAAACACTTTCACGCTTGGTTTGTATGTCCGTGTTCTATGGTCTTGATCGAGGCATCGACAGCTCGACACGTACCGATGGAATAGCTCACGTGTTTATCTGTTTGTACTGTTTCCTCGAACCTTTGGGGATGGCGCAAGTTAAAAGAGGTGGTGAAGCAGAAAATAGAAGAGTATTGGCGAATTTTTTTATTTTTAATTTCGTCGGGTATTATTGGCCAATCGTAAAAAAAATATTAAAAACGTAGAAAAATTATTAGTCCGCTGATAAAAGGTACCTATCCGGCATTCATGTTTGTTTTACAGTAAAAATATAAAAGTCTATATTACAATTTATAACATGCACACTGGATAAATCAAGATTATTTTGTTCATTCAGGGAAATTCCACTACTTAGCAGACTAAGAAGTGAAATTCCCTATCGGAGTCAGTGTTATCTGATAGCTACAACCTAGGGGTTATTAAGTAAAGTGTGAAGGGTTATTAAGTAGAAATTGAGGTTACTTTTAGACAAGCGTGCTCCACCGTCGACCACATCATCACTTACCATCAGGTGAGATAGTGGTCAAGCGTGATCCTATAAATAAACATTAAAAAAAAATTGTCGACGGGCAATAGAATGCTGCTGGGTTACTCAAGTACCAGATACCAGGGAAAAAACCGCCAGGCTGAAATGGAAGTGGGCTGACTAAGTCGCATGAATGCACCCGGACAGGTGGGTGAAGATTGTTACTCACCGGACGCCTGAGGCAAGACGAAGTCATCGAGATCGGCCGCAACAAAGGTGATGTGACGATCTGATTATGTTTGCGAGGCAAACTTTGCCAGAGATCGCCAAGAGGTTTGGAAGGAGAAGGTGGTGGCCTTTGCCTAGCAGTGAGACATAACACAGACTAAAAAAAAAACATAATTAATGGTTGATGCTGGGTTAACAGCAAACAATACCTGCTACATTTCTTGTGTCATGTTGGTATTTTCCTCGGGATGTGAAAGCAGATGGTAAGGTAAGGTGTAGGTGGTAGAAAGGTGAGTGTATTACTACTGATGGTCACAAATTCTGCCGGAAGGGGGTATGATAAACAATGATTTCTGGCTAGCTTTGTCTACCAATTTTGTTGCCATATTCCATTGCCACCGTGTCCCCGAGGGGGCGATCGGCGGCAGCGAACTCTCGCGCCGGGTCTTGGTACAGGCCATGGTCCGGAGCGAGGAGGAGTGGCAGGTGGTCGCCTCCTTCTGCGAAGCATTAATGCTAGCAAAGGAGGCGGCTGCACGCGCGAGGCAATAGCCCTCGCGCCCCAGCCGCCGACCACCGTATCCGTATCCCGATTTCCGGCCACCGTAGGCGATGACTTACGGACGGCGAGCAATGGGTAGCTCGCCGTCCGGTAGCCGTCCGGACCGAGCCCAAGTCATCGACGGCGAGTAGTGTTCCACGCGCGCCTCCAGGAGATGTCAGCAACCGTAGGGGCCCAGCAGGGTCGAAGCCTACAGGAGCCATGGATGATGCGAAAGAGATCCCCGGGGCCCTGGAACAATGGCAAAGAAGGAACAGGAGTGGGTTTTTAGTCAGTAAAAGTCTGAGACATCCTCCTGCTCCGCCCAAGAACGGGGCTATCATTAGATGATTTTCCCACCCAAAAAAAGGAACACAGGTAGGTTTTAGTCAGTAAAAGTCTGACATATTCCCTCGTTCCACTCAGAGCGGAAGGAGCTATTTGATGATTTCCTGCCTAAAAAAGCATTTGGAAACAGTGGAACTTTGTATCTTTTTTTTATTTTACTTTTCTACTGCTGGGCAAAAGTGTCTCCTAATGTCTTCCAGGTATTCTTTTCTTGATCCACCTTGAATAAGCCCTTGCAGTAGGTATTTAGGCCATCTCGCCACATCAGGGCCTCAAGTCTGTTATTACAATAGTGTCAGAATGGTCTATCATTGATTTCATAATTGTTGATCTACTTTGGTAATCAACTAATATAATGGCGTCATAATGACTTTCCAATGATCAACCACTGACACTCGATTGAAAGAAATGGCACAGAATGGTAATCTCGTACATATTGACAAATGAATGTCTGACATATACGGTAATCTGCTAAAATTTTGACAGTTCCTTTGATCAGTGACCTACCATTAGAACGTCGCTCACTGTGCAGTCATTGCTTTTAATTCGTTACAAAACAGCTCATACCACAATTTTATTACGAGACCACTGATCGATCAATGATCGGCCATTATGAATTAACAGATTGCGGACTTTTAGCAAAATGACAATGGAATCGTGTTGGAATGACGAATTTATAAAAATAGCAGACTAGGGCCCCAGGTCAGCTGCGGTGACGTCGTCCATTCTCAGGCACCCACTTTGTGGATACTCTTGCCTCTCTTTCAATCTCTGAAATAATTTGCACAATCGGAAGAGAAGGAACTTTTTGAAATTATCTATTACCAACTTTCAATTTTAACAAACAACAATCTAACTCCTTTACAACTTTTACAAAGTTTAAATGAAAAAGTATAAGTAAGTTGTACTTATTTGATAAAAGTTACAGAGAAAAATTGAAACCTCTCTAAAAAAGAGGGTATACCTAAGATGTTCAAAAACCAGGCTCATGCGACCCCTTTTTATTGGGGGTTGGAAATAATCAAATAATTTTTCTGGCTCTGAGTGGAGCGAGAAGTATCAGACTTGGGGTCAGACGGGTGGATACACCCGGATTTTAGTCACTTCAAGTCTGATACTCTAAGGAAAACGGTTGTGTTCCTTCAGTTGCCATTTGCGTACCTGGCCTGAGGTGACTCGTTCGAATAAACCGTAGCCCTAGCAGTCATCGGTTTCAAAAGGCCTTATCAATTTTACTGACATCCCTTTGAGGCGCACGTTGACTGAAGGTTGGGCTAGACTCACGCGACCTTGAGCCCTTTTTTAGGGTTCCATACCTCAAAAGGAAAAAACGGAACCCTTATAGGATCACTTTGTTGTCCGTCTGTCTGTCGGTCTGTTTGTCTGTCTGTCTGTCTGTCAAGACCTTTTATCTCGAGTACTCGTGGAAGTATCGAATTGAAATTAAAACCATATACCTTAGGTCTGCGATCCCTTGAAACTGTAAAAAAATTGAACTTCTGAGTTAACCAAAAAAAAGATGTGGATTATGTTGCAAAAACGTGTATTTCGACACTCTCAAGGGTATCAAAATTCATATGGTACTTCCTGTTGACCTAGGATCCTGAAATTTGGCAAGGTCACAAGTATAGGTAAAAATCTGAAAACTGTAATTTTGTAGTCACGTCACAAAAAAAACTTTTATTTCGATTTGGAAAAATCTTCGTAACTTAATTCGGGAATTGAACTGTTTTCATAGGTAAGTTTGTACAAAACCCTCAGTGCGCGAGTCCGACTCGCACTTACCCAATTTTTTTTTGTATGTTGGAAATCATCAGTGGAGCGGGTGGGGATATCAGACTTCTACTGACTAAAAACCCCAGTGTTCCATCAGTTCCCTTTTTGGCGAGGACTACAATAACTCCTTCGAAGAATCCGCAGCCCTAGCAGGCGTCGGCTCTAACTGGCTCCGTAAATTTTCCTGACATCTCTTTGAGACGCGTGTTGAACACAACGCGCTGTCGACCCGGGTTTGGTCCTAACCAGACGGTCGGATGGAGAGCAAATTGACTGCACTGTTGGGCTAGTGGTTAGTGGCCATGACTGCTCTACTGAAGGTCGTGGGTTTGATTCCTATCCAAGATAAATATTTGTGTGATGAGCACGATTATTTGTTCTATGTCTGGGCGTAATTTATCTTTACATATAATAAATCTGTAGAAGTTTTTAGTTGTGCGCGCATCACGTAAAATGTACGAAATCGACGTAGATAACTTTTATACAATAAAAGTGTGTGTAACTTGATATATTACTTAGGCTTTGTTTCATAGCAATCGGTTGACTATATCGAAATATATACTACATTCATTGACAGTTAGGCGGTACGAAGTTCGCCGGGTCAACTAGTCTATAATATGTATGTACTCGTATTTAGAATTTACATATAAGTATGTTTATCAGTTGTCTAGTACTCATAGCATAAGCTCTCCTTAGCTTGAGACTAGATGACGTAGTGTGAAAGTTGTGGAAAAATAACTGCGACCCTGAAGCCCTGACCAATCAATTTGGTGACCACATAATCAGTTTTTAGATAAATTAATTTAACTTACTCCCATTAAAGTACACCCTCGGGTACGAATTTGTATCATCTTTTTTATGCTCAAAGCCTCAAACTTTATAAATTCAAATCAACTTATAAGAAAAAAGTCTACGTAGTTATTATTTTAAAATTGTTTCTAACATCACAAGTACAAGCAACTCAAGGGAAATTAATATTGTTTAACAAGTCTTTTTTATAAACTTATGAGAATATTCAATGCGACAGTTATAATATTCGTGGGCTAAGTTTTTAAAACTGTTTTCTTCAACACTTTGACTTGGTTAAGTTATAACCGGTATTTTCAAGGAGAATCAGACGCGTATTACTCGGCGTCTCAGAAAAAAGCAACATTTGAAGAAGTATATAAAATTAACTAATATATTTATATATACGCATTAAATTACAGATGTATAGGGTATATTGCTCGCAGACCACATGGTCGATGGGTCCGAAAGGTTCTGTCCCCCTAGCCAAGTTACAACCGTTTCTTTTCGATTATATTTTCGTTGATCGCCTCGAGTCAGCCACGCCTCCTATTCCTTTGTTCTGATCACGTGACTGAGCGTTGAGATGACGTCAGAATAAATGAATCGAAGGCGTGGCGTACTCGAGGCGATCAACGAAAAGAGAATCGAAACGAAACGGTTGTAACTTGTCTAGGGGGGCTGAAGTGACGACCACGTACCGGATGACGCAGCGTTGGAAGGCCTCCCACAAGTTGGACCGATGACCTGGTGAAGGTGGTGGGAATCCAATAGATGTGAGACATACAGAACTAGTCGTTATAGCGAAGCTTGGGAGAGGCCTCTATATCCTACAGTTCATAATAATGCGAATTTTCTCAGATTTCATACAAAAATGATTATAAGTACTGCGATATAACAGAAAATACAAAACACAAAAAAAAAAACAATAAATGCCTACCTAATTTCGAAAAAAGAACAACGTACCTTTAAAATATAAAGTTTATTTGAACTTATAATTCCAAGTCAATCTAAAGATATAACACATAAAAGCAACCCGTTTTAAAAAATGGCAATTTCGTAGGTACCTATTATTATGTAATTATGCAGATATACAGAGAGATACGTCAATACCCCATAATTTATTTGTTATCGAAGATTTGCATACTTACATTTTTGAAAACTGAAGGGTTTCTGAATAAAAATACTCGTATATTTCAAGCATCTTATCAAGTAGGTACACAGCCTTTAGAAACACCTTCAGACTTCAATTTAGTGATGCGTCATTTCTTCCACGCAATGTAGCGTAAGCGCCAAATATCACAAAGTATCATTATGATAATGCAGCGCCGGCTTTATAGACTAGCTAGAAATCTGTGATTTTTGTTCGAATTTTTTTTTCCATATTTTCTACTTTTTAGGATTAGGGTACATTAGGGGTGTTACAGAATATTATTCTTTCTATTACAGAAGAATGAGCCATATAAAACCACGTTGTTTATTGATTACTCTTAGTGTCTAGTCTAAGTATATAATACTAGAAACTCTTTCCTAAGATACATAAAGAATTTCTGCCTAGTTTAGGAAAGGGAGTCCTAGGACCCACTTTATACTGAGTGTACTGTTTTTCTCTAGTGTTTAAGACTACTCTGTATGCTTTGGTACAAACTACTTTTGAATAAAAAATATATTATTATATTATAATATTGTGTACAAATTTCAATAGTCAACTAGTGCAATTTTTTTTTTTACCAATTTGTAGAAAGGTTAAAAAATATCTTCAAATTGCCAAGTTTTTTTTAGAACAGTAGCTATTAAAGGATCATCCATCCTTCTATTTAAACAAATTTACTGTGAATGACCCAATGTGTTTTTTTAACGCTTTACCCCACACTAAGAATTACTACAGTATCGTGGGCGCATTTACAAAAAAATAACTCACATACACAAGACAAGACGACCCAGAACAACTATTTATAGGACATGTAAATGAGTGAATTTCAACAACTATGATTTGTTACCTAATTTTGGTGGAAAAGTTTGTTTCTGGTTTTTTTAATAATCTAAGATGTTGATAAGCAAGAGATACGTATTCAGGTACATAAAATGTGAGAGAAATTTATTTATTCCTGAAAGCTTCTAATGTATTGTCGACACCAGAATTGCTACGACACCAAAATTGATATCTGACACCAAAATTAGAAATATTGACACCAGAATTTATTTCTGTCACCAAAATTAGAAAGTCTTGACACCAATTTTTTTTTACTGAACCAAATTATAAATAAAATAATAATAACAATCTTATTTATAGTGAATAAATGTTTTAATAAAAAAATAACATAATGAGATCAATAAAAAAAATAACAATCAACAAATACAACTTTCTTATTTTTCTGTCTTGATAATTCTACAGTTTTTAATTTAAATGAATTGCAATCACTTCCTCTAACCTCTATCATCATCATCATCATCATGATAATTTTTAATTTTATATAAATAATTTTTTAACATATTATGTTAACATATTTATGTAATGAGATCAATTTTAAAAATTATCAATCAACTAATAAACTTTCTTAATATTCTAAGTCTTGTCAATTTTTCAGTCTGTAAATTAAAAAATATTTAAATCATCTTCGCTATCATCACCATCATGATCATTTTTATAATTTTTATTAACTGTTTTATTTTCTTCCTTAATATCCTCCACTGTGCATTCATATTGTAATAGTATTTCACTATTGATATTATCAAAAAAAGAAACATTTGGAGTTGTTATTTGGTCATAGTCTGCCATACTAACCAAATCATGCGAAGGGCCGGTTAGTTGGAATTGGTTTGGTTTTTTCAAAATAAATGGCTTAGATGCTGGAAATCTATATATTTGTGGTGGCTGAACATCGGAACAGGCATTTGTTATTGACGATGACTGTCTCGAACTTGTAAGTGACACAACATCCCTTATTGTTTCGACTTCTTCCTGAACATTTGTCTCAGTTGGCAATTCATAAAAGCCCATATGCTTCCCATGGCAGCATCGAATTGTATCATAAAGACAGACTGGCTCAACACAAGATAACGAACGCATTGCCAAGCCGTTGGTAGAAGTCTTCGTCCAAACAATTTGGTGAACTTTCATTGATCCAGGGAAAGGTTTAAGATTTTTTGGCAAAAGCTCATCTTTGTCAATGACTTCATGTTCTTGAATAATTTCAATTTTAACCCCTGTGACGACTGTTTTCAATCTTTGGACAAGGTTGTCGATATCTATAATATCTTTTCCAAAGGCAACTAGCTGATCTGCTGATCTCTTGAGCACTCCGCCGACGCCATCAGGTGCACCTTTTCCGTGCCCACATTCACAGTAGTGCCATACAACACATGTCAAGTTAGGAAGATAGATTTTTAACTGAGATATTAGGTAGAAAACTTTTTTGTTTCTGTATTGTGCTGACGGAGAATCAGAAACAAAATGAATGGTACAAACTTCGGAAAGGATTTCTTTAACCTCACGCAAAATCGGCATTAAATGTGCCCATACCGAAGATGCATCATGTCGCAAAGATGTACTGGCAGTGCAAAATGACTGAGCTTTGGTTTCATTTCCTGAACGATAGTAAATTACTGAAGTGTGCAATGTAATTTGCGATCGGCTAGCGCCAAAATGGACGGATTGAACCTCAGAGCCATATTTCGTATTGTAATTTTCACTGAAGTCCATATGTATTAAACATTCGTTTTCAGCTAGTTGTTGTTTTACTTTTTTAATAGATTCGTATTGATTTTTTATATTACCACAATGCGCCATAAACGGTTTAATTTCTTTTTCAAAATGTTTAATTACTTCTAGAGGTTTATCAATTTTCTGAACTTTCTTAATAATATTTGCAGACTTTTCTTCATTATTTTTTATATACATTTTAGTGCCTTTTTCCCAAATGTAATAGGAAATACTATTTGAGTTATCAAATTCATTACACTTAATAACTTTATGTTTACATTTGTCGCATCTACGTTGCAAACATTCAACTTTCGTCTGGTTACAAGTCAAACTACGAAGAATTTCTGAGGTGGAATTTTCATGAATAATCTTATTATTCTTTAAGGAAGAAATTAATAAATCCATATTGGCATGCGGTTTACATAAGCAAGTATCACGAGAGTTTAAGCTTGGTTGTAGGACCCAAAATGGTTTTAACCTGGTGAAAGTGACATAACTAATTGGTGGGTGTCCGGAGTCGAGGTATTTGCGATGGAGATTTTTGAGAGAGTCGGTTAGATACCTTTTTTGTTTTTTTAGTTTATGTCGCGTGATACAGTCTTGTTTGCCTGGACACTGTTTACTATTTTCGTCATCTTCATAAAATGACTTCACTAGATTACGTATTTTTCGTTTTTCAGGACTGATTTTTTTTTTAATGAAATTTGGGGTCAATTTATTTTTATGATTTGGGCTGATCTTTGTGATTTGTTGTAATCTATAAAGTCTTTTGCGATACATTTCCTTTTCTCTTTTAGTTTTTATAATAGTTTCCCTTAGCATCATAATTTCTGCGGATTTTCTTCTTTGGTATTGCCTTAGTTTATAATTAAGTTCTCTTCTTAGAACAAAGGAATTCGTTGACACATCGGATTTTGGACTATTGAGCGCAAAAGTAGAAACTGGCGAGTGTATGGTACTGACGCTGGGCGCGATTGGTGGCGAACATGGTGGATAAACTGGAGTGCTTGATTGTTCAATCCAAAGAGCCAGGGAGAGAGGTTCTCGCCTTGAACGAACCTCAACGGAGTTCGTTTCTGAAATACATTTAATGGGAATGTCCTCAGATGTTTTTTCTGGAAGTTGTTTTTGAGAACGTAGAATTCGCGAAGACTTTTGATGCATCTGCTGACTGAATGATTGTATCTGGGATGTAGTTAGCATAGGGCTTTCAGAGCGAGGCAATATTGATGGTGAGATCCTTTCATCATTGATACTCGTAGTTTCACATAATATCTGATTTGCTTGCTTAGTATTCCCTAGGATTGCCCTTTTTTTCCTTTCATAATAAGCTTTAAAATTAACCCGATTCCTTTTTTGTTGAACTCTGCGAGCACGCGGTGGCATTTCACTCAAAGGTACGATTTTCCCTTCAGCTTTTTTTTTGTGATATCTTTCTCTTTCTTTTCTTCGCAATTCCTCTAGTTTGACGGGATCATTCCTAATTCTTTCTTTTCTCTTCCTTTCTGCCATTCTTTTCCTCTCCAAGCACTCTGCGTGTGTCAACTTTGAATTTTTTATCTTTGTCATGCTGGAAAACAAATAATACCTAAATTAATTTTTTATTGCTATTGAAAGCATTTTTCGTTCTAAGCGTATACAGTACACGAACGTTATACATTTTTTTGTTTCTTCGTCACTCTCAAGCTACTCGTAGGTATAATATACTGTACTTCCAAACCGAGTTATCTTATTTTGTTTTTTTTTTATTTAGGTGGGAAAATCATCTAATAACATCCCGCACTCTTAGGCGGAGCGGGAGATAGTGTCAGACTTTTACTGGCTAAAAACCCACTCCTGTTCCTTCTTTGCCATTATTCCGGGGATCACTTTCGCATCACCCATGGCCCCAGTAGGCTTCAACCCTGCTGGGCTCCTGCGGGTGCTGACAACTCTTTGAGGCGCGCGTGGAACACTTCACGCCGTCGACGACTTGGGCTCGGTGTGGACGGTTTCCAGACGGTTAGATGGCGAGCTACCCATTGCTCGCCATCCGCCAGCCCGCGCCTACAGTGGCCGGAAATCGGAATCGGAATCTCATTACTGCTTTGCAGAAGGAGGCGACCACCTGCCACACCTCCTCGCTCCAGACTATGGCCTGTACCAAGGCCCAGTGCGAGAAATCGCTGCCGCCAAGCGACCCCACGAGGACACGGCGGTGCTCTGCCCAAGCGGGGCACACCTCTACCGTATGCTCCACCGTGTCCTCCGGGCGGTCCACACAATGGTAACACCCGGGCGTTTCTTCTGCACGAATCTGGTGGAGGAATCTCCCGAACTTACCGTATCCGGTGAGAACCTGCGTCATGCGGAAGGTAAGGACGCCGTGAGGTCTTTCCAGCCACTCCTCAAAGAGGGGGCTTACCGCCATAATTATGGCGTGCTCAGCACTGGGTTGCGACAGTCGCTATCGCCATTACACCATGAGATCCCGCCGGAACTCTGTCCGCCATGCCGCGACTTGGCGCAGCAGCGAAGTTTCGCCCCGACGTTGCATCTCAAATCCCACGGTGGCAGGCCAGGAAGAAGGCTCGCCGCTTCGCGGAAAACCGTGTCGTATCCCCTCACCATCCGGATGGCGATGACCCTCTGGCTTGCGTTCAGCTTGGCCACTGGTCGCTTTCGTAGTGACGCCACCCATACCGGCGCTCCATAAAGGGCCATGGACCAAACGATCTTATTATGATACGTTTTCGTTTGTCTTTTTTCTTTTAGTTACGTACCTCACGTAACTCTAAAATCTAATTTTGGTGTAACTAAGCAATTTTGGTGATTGGTAAAACACCACCAAAACCACCAAAATTGCACCACCAAAATTAGAATCTTGATGAATATGTTTATTTAAAAAAAAACTACTAAGAATGTACTATTTATATTTGTATAATTTTGAAAGCATACCTTAACCTTTTATTATAAATTTAAATTACAAGACCGACTTAGTCATAAAACGTTTTTAAAACATTACACCAAAATTGCAGGTTTTTTGTCCGATTACTACGAAAAGACTTACTTACGTTTTTGGCGGGAAATCGCAACGGGATGGCACACGTCTGTCACTGCTGCGCGTGAGCGCTTGACTAAACGATGTGAACGTTGGTAGCGTTGTCCATCTAGGTTTATTCTATACGAGTCACTTAATGATTAGATTACTCCCACCAAAATTTAAAATTTCGGGCGGACAGTCCTTTTCGATTTTCACTAGGATAAATTATTGCCCTAAATATAAAAATAAAACTGTCATTAGATAGAAAAAATAATACTGAATACAAATAAAATTAGTGATTTCTAGTAAACTAGTGTAGTTTCGTTTAAGCGGTGGTCATCCCCAAAAAAACAGATTGTGGACGCGCCACCAAACTTAGAATTATGCTAAATAACTATTTTTTTTTTCCCCTACAAAAATGTTATCTATAAAATATTGACGGCCTGATCAAGATAAGTTCGCCTTGTTTCTTTAAACAAAATAACTTCGTTGTACGTTTACTTTAAGATATGATTTTCAGCCGCGCCGCCTAAACATTATGCTTGAGAAAATCACTCATATAATTGTTTCACACGGGAATCGTATACGCGACATGCAGCGTAGCAGCCAAATGCTCAACTAGTGCGCCAACCATGTTGTAAAAAAGTTTTCTTGTACCGTACATGTACATCTATTTTCCATCATTGCGATAGACACCTCCAACACAGTATAGATATATGAAACTAATAATCCCAAACACGGTTAGATTACATTAATTTATTACAGAGTTCCGGTGCCTAACTTCAGGTTTCATCATCAGATCAGTTCGATATATTCCCCCTCTACTTTCAGTCAGTCATCGACTACACGTATAAACAAAGCAATTTTACTTGTTACGACGGTTCTGCTGTGATCCTATGAGGAGTTCTGTTCCATATCTTCGAAGTTCATGATCAGATCATAACAATATTTCTATGGGACCAACTCGGAAGTATAACCTTCAATCAAAAAAAAAAATTTAAAATCCGTTCACAGTTGACCGAGAAATCGGTGAACATACATAAAAAAAAAAAAACATACATTCAACCGAACATATAACCTCCTCCTTTTTGAAGTCGGTTAAAAACGGAACAGTTGTGTGCCGGCTCCGAGCGCATCCGACCGGCTGCGAGTGCATCCGACCGTCTCCGAGCGCATCCGACCGGCTGCCAGTGCAACCGACCGGCTGCGAGCGCAACCGACCGGCTGCGAACGCATCCGACCGGCTGCCGGTGCATACGACCGGCTACGAGCGCATCCGTACGGCTAAGAGCGCATCCGACCGGCTGCCAATGCATCCGACCGGCTGCGATCGCATCCGACCGGCTTCGAGCGCATCCGACTAGCTCTTAGTGCATACGACAGGCTGCGAGCGCATCCGTACGGCTCAGAGCGCATCCGACCGGCTGCCAGAGCATACGACCGGCTGCGAGCGCTTCCGTACGGCTCAGAGCGCATCCGACCGGCTGCCATAGCATACGACCGGCTGCGAGCGCATCCGTACGGCTCAAAGCGCATCCGACCGGCTGCCAGAGCATACGACCGGCTGCCAGAGCATACGACCGGCTGCCAGAGCATACGACCGGCTGCGAGCGCATCCGTACGGCTCAGAGCGCATCCGACCGGATGCCAGTGCATACGACCGGCTGCGTGCGCATCCGTACGGCTCAGAGCGCATCCGACCGGCTGCCAGAGCATACGACCGGCTGCAAGCGCATCCGACCGGCTGCGAGCGCATCCGACCGGCTGCGAGTGCATCCGACAGTCTCCGAGCGCATCCGACCGGCTGCCAGTGCATCCGACCGGCTGCCAGTGTTTCCGACCGGCTGCGAGCGCATCCGTACGGCTCAGAGCGCATCCGACCGGATGCCAGAGCATACGACCGGCTGCGAGCGCATCCGTATGGCTCAGAGCGCATCCGAACGGCTGCCAGAGCATACGACCGGCTGCGAGCCCATCCGACCGGCTGCGAGCGCATCCGACCGGCTGCGAGTGCATCGAACCGGCTGCGAGTGCATCCGACCGGCTGCCAGTGTATCCGACCGGCTGCCAGAGCATACGACCGGCTGCGAGCGCATCCGTACGGCTCAGTGCGCATCCGACCGGATGCCAGAGCATTCGACCGACTGCGAGCGCATCCGTACGGCTTAGAGCGCAAACGACCGGCTGCCAGAGCATACGACCGGCTGCGAGCGCATCCGACCGGCTGCGAGCGCATCCGACAGTCTCCGAGCGCATCCGACCGGCAGCCAGTGCATCCGACCGGCTGCCAGAGCATACGACCGGCTGCGAGCGCATCCGTACGGCTCAGAGCGCATCCGACCGGCTGCCAGAGCATACGACCGGCTGCGAGCGAATCCGTACGGCTCAGAGCGCATCCGACCGGCTGCCAGAGCATACGACCGGCTGCGAATGCTTCAGACCGGCCGCGAGCACATCCGACCGGCCGCGAGCGCATCCGACCGGCTGCGAGTGCATCGAACCGGCTGCGAGTGCATCCGACCGGCTGCCAGTGTATCCGACCGGCTGCCAGAGCATACGACCGGCTGCGAGCGCATCCGTACGGCTCAGTGCGCATCCGACCGGATGCCAGAGCATACGACCGACTGCGAGAGCATCCGTACGGCTTAGAGCGCAAACGACCGGCTGCCAGAGCATACGACCGGCTGCGAGCGCATCCGACCGGCTGCGAGCGCATCCGACAGTCTCCGAGCGCATCCGACCGGCAGCCAGTGCATCCGACCGGCTGCCAGAGCATACGACCGGCTGCGAGCGCATCCGTACGGCTCAGAGCGCATCCGACCGGCTGCCAGAGCATACGACCGGCTGCGAGCGAATCCGTACGGCTCAGAGCGCATCCGACCGGCTGCCAGAGCATACGACCGGCTGCGATTGTTTCCGACCGGCTGCGAGCGCATCCATACGGCTCAGAGCGCATCCGACCGGATGCCAGAGCATACGACCGGCTGCGAGCGCATCCGTACGTCTCAGAGCGCATCCGACCGGCTGCCAGAGCATACCACCGGCTGCGAGCGCATCCGACCGGCTGCGAGCGCATCCGACCGGCTGCGAGCGCATCCGATCGGCTGCGAAAGCATCCGACAGTCTCCGAACGCATCCGACTGGCTGCCAGTGCATCCGACCGGCTGCCAGTGCATCCGATAGGCTGCCAGTGTATCCGACCAGCTACCAGAGCATACGACCGGCTGCGAGCGCATCCGTAAGGTGCAGAGCGCATCCGACCGGCTGCCAGAGCATACGACCGGCTGCGAGCGCATCCGTACGGCTCAGAGCGCATCCGACCGGCTGCCAGAGCATACGACCGGCTGCCAGAGCATACGACCTGCTGCGAGCGCGTCCTTACGGCTCACAGCGCATCCGATCGGCTGCCAGAGCATACGACCGGCTGCGAGCGCATCCGTACGGCTCAGAGCGCATCCGACCGGCTGCCAGAGCATACGACCGGCTGCGAGCGCATCCGTACGGCTTAGAGCGCAAACGACCGGCTGCCAGAGCATACGACCGGCTGCGAGCGCATCCGACCGGCTGCGAGCGCATCCGACAGTCTCCGAGCGCATCCGACCGGCAGCCAGTGCATCCGACCGGCTGCCAGAGCATACGACCGGCTGCGAGCGCATCCGTACGGCTCAGAGCGCATCCGACCGGCTGCCAGAGCATACGACCGGCTGCGAGCGAATCCGTACGGCTCAGAGCGCATCCGACCGGCTGCCAGAGCATACGACCGGCTGCGAGCGCTTCAGTCCGGCCGCGAGCGCATCCGACCGGCCGCGAGCGCATCCGACCGGCTGCGAGTACATCCGACAGTCTCCGAACGCATCCGACCGGCTGCCAGTGCATCCGAACGGCTGCCAGAGCATACGACCGGCTGCGAGCGCATCCGTACGGCTTAGAGCGCAAACGACCGGCTGCCAGAGCATACGACCGGCTGCGAGCGCATCCGACCGGCTGCGAGTGCATCCGACCGGCTGCGAGCGCATTCGACCTGCTGCGAGCGCATCCGACAGTCTCCGAGCGCATCCGACCGGCTGCCAGTGCATACGACCGGCTGCGAGCTCATCCGTACGGCTCAGAGCGCATCCGACCGGCTCCCAGAGCATACGACCGGCTGCGAGCGCATCCGTACGGCTCAGAGCGCATCCGACCGGCTGCCAGAGCATACTACCGGCTGCCAGAGCATACGACCGGATGCGAGCGCATCCGTACGGCTCAGAGCGCATCCGACCGGCTGCCAGAGCATACAACCGGCTGCGAGCGCATCCGTACGGCTTAGAGCGCAAACGACCGGCTGCCAGAGCATACGACCGGCTGCGAGCGCATCCGACCGGCTGCGAGCGCATCCGACAGTCTCCGAGCGCATCCGACCGGCTGCCAGTGCATCCGACCGGCTGCCAGAGCATACGACCGGCTGCGAGCGCATCCGTACGGCTCAGAGCGCATCTGACCGGCTGCCAGAGCATACGACCGGCTGCGAGCGCATCCGTACGGCTCAGAACGCATCCGACCTGCTGCCAGAGCATACGACCGACAGCCAGAGCATACGACCGGCTGCGAGCGCATCCGTACGGCTCAGAGCGCATCCGACTGGATGCCAGAGTATACGACCGGCTGCGAGCGAATCCGTACGGCTCAGAGCGCATCCGACCGGCTGCCAGAGCATACGACCGGCTGCCAGAGCATACGACCGGCTGCGAGCGCATTCGTACGGCTCAGAGCGCATCCGACTGGATGCCAGAGTATACGACCGGCTGCGAGCGAATCCGTACGGCTCAGAGCGCATCCGACCGGCTGCCAGTGCATCCGACCGGCTGCCAGTGTTTCCGACCGGCTGCGAGCGCATCCATACGGCTCAGAGCGCATCCGACCGGATGCCAGAGCATACGATCGGCTGCGAGCGCATCCGTACGGCTCAGAGTGCATCCGACCGGCTGCCAGAGCATACGACCGGCTGCGAGCGCATCCGATCGGCTGCGAAAGCATCCGACAGTCTCCGAACGCATCCGACTGGCTGCCAGTGCACCCGACCGGCTGCCAGTGCATCCGACCGGCTGCCAGTGTATCCGACCAGCTGCCAGAGCATACGACCGGCTGCGAGCGCATCCGTACGGCTCAGAGCGCATCCGACCGGCTCCCAGAGCATACGACCGGCTGCGAGCGCATCCGTACGGCTCAGAGCGCATCCGACCGGCTGCCAGAGCATACGACCGGCTGCCAGAGCATACGATCGGCTGCGAGCGCGTCCTTACGGCTCACAGCGCATCCGATCGGCTGCCAGAGCATACGACCGGCTGCGAGCGCATCCGTACGGCTCAGAGCGCATCCGACCGGCTGCCAGAGCATACGACCGGCTGCGAGCGCATCCGTACGGCTCAGAGCGCATCCGACCGGTGCCAGAGCATACGACTGGCTGCGAGTGCATCCGTACGGCTCAGAGCGCATTCGACCGGCTGCCAGAGCATCCGACCGGCTGCGAGCGCATCCGTACGGCTCAGAGCGCATCCGCTTTCAGATAGCTTGCAGCCGGTCTATGTGAAATAGTCGGTGGCTCCGCTCCGACCAACTCCAAGCGTATACGATCCCGTCTGTGTGAAAAGAAAAATGCGCGCCGATGTTCTCCGAGCCGGTCTGTGTGAACGGACCCTAAGCGTTTCTCGCGGTCCTGTCAGTAGCGAAAGCCGCTTAGGAGTCTCGTCGATGCGTATGTTTGTGTGAGCGAGCCGTTTCGAACATTTGTAGGTAGTTTCCGTACTGTTCCATATATCTATACTGTGCCTCCAATCTAACCACATTGTCCTTTATACATCAAAATGCAGTATTTTTCAGTGTATAGGTACATCCAGCGTTTCCGTGTTTTTCCTCTACCCTAAGATATACCAAAGGATCAGTTTCAAGAAATTCACAAACCTATACAAACTGTTACTTAATCGTAACTTAGCCGAAGTAATCAAAACTCGTTACTTTACTAATCCAATTTTAATTTACTTAAAGCTACAATTCGTCTCTTTCTAACTAGGGGTAAGACAGGGACAGAACGGTTTCAATTACAATATAGACGGGCTGTATGGAGAACGTGCCTAGTAATTTTGAAGGGCCAACCAGATTATAAAGACTTGATTAGTGGGATTTCGGGACGGACTTATTTGTCTAGAATATCAATAGCTTGTTCATTAATAAAAAACTAAAAAAAAAGCACTGAAAAGTGCAAAAGAACTTTAATTTCGGAAATCCGTGTTTCTATAATAGTTTTGTCTCTTCGTTATTTAACACCGACTTCTGAAATTAAAGTTATTTTGCACTTTTCAGTGTTTTTTTTTTACATTGAAGTCGGTTGTATTTTTTTTTATTTTACACTTTTTAGTAATGGTACCACCACTAAAAAGTAACCCTCAGCCAAACTTAAATACCTTATAGCCAGAGTGCATCTCATGACAATTCTAATAATTCCAAACACGCTTAGATTACATTAATTTATTACAGAGTTCCGGTGCCTTGCTTCAGGCTTCATCATCAGATCAGTTCGATATATTCCCCCTCTTCCTTCAGTCAGTCATCCACTACACGTATAAACAAAGCAATTTTACTTGTTACGACGGTTCTGCTGTGATCCTATGAGGAGTTCTGTTCCATATCTTTGAAACTCATGATCAGATCGTAACAATATTTCTATGGGACCAACTTCGGAAGTATAACCTTTCAATCAAAAAAATATTTCAAAATCGGTCTACAATTGACCGAGAAATCGGTGAACATCCATAAAAAAAATACATTCAGCCGAACATAGAACCTCCTCCTTTTTGAAATCGGTTAAAAAATATGCAGACGAAACTTTGGTATTTCTGGATGTTATGAATGAGTATGCTATTACATTATAATTTGTACATTGCTGACTTACGTCTAAGCGCCTCATCACGTACAAAAAACTGGGCAAGTGCGACTCGGCCTCGCGCCCTGGGGGTTCCGTACGTAAATCTCCCGATATTTCATTCTAGAATTGAACTATTTACATAGGTACGTTTACCTATGTAAATAGTTCAATTCTGGAATGAAGTATCGGGAGATTTTTTCGAATCGCAAAAAAAATTGTGACGTAACAACATATTTACAGTTTTTAGATTTATTCCTATACTTGTGCTATATGACCTTGCTTTATGCCAAATTTCAGGATTCTGGGTCCACGGAAAGTATCCTATGAATTTTGATTTCCTCTAGAGTGTCGAAATGTACGTTTTTTTTTCACATAAACCGAAGTATCCTTTTTTTTCGTTAACTTACATGTTTGATTTTTTTTACAGCTTTAAGAGTCCGCAGACCTGAGTAATTCAACTCGATATCGCCACGCGTTCCCGAGATAAAGGGTCTTGACAGACATGCAGACAGACCGACAGACGGACGGACAACAAAGTTATCCTATAAGAGTTCCGTTTTTCCCTTTTGAGGTACGGAACCCTAAAAAGCACAGCATGCTCTAAATTATGCGCAGATAACATAACTGATTGATTATAAAAAGTACCTAATACGAGTACATACATAATCAATTATTTTACAATAGTTTACAATGTGTAAAATTTGATTGGACAGATTAAATTAAAATAGAATAGATTTAAGAATAAATTAGATTTTATTTTTATATAAGATTAGGTAAATATTTGATATTTGACTGACAAACACGGCTTTTTTTACAGCTGGTACCGTTTGTTAAGAATATTTAGGTAATCTTTATTTACGATTTACTAGTTTAGGCCTTTTTTATGGTGGTAAATCATATAATGACTTCTCACGCTATTGGGCGGAGCGAGAGGGCGTGCTTTCAATTAAACCATGGCCGCAATAGGCTTCGACTCTGCTGGGCCCTTACGATTTGCTGACATCTTCTTGAGGCACGAGTGGAATACTACGCGCTGTTGACTTGGGCTCGGTCCCGACTTCGACCTACCCATTGCTCACAGTCCGCAAGCCTACGCCTACGGTGGCTGGAAATTGGGATCCCGGCGTCTGGGGCGTGTGGGTCGTTCTCTCGCGCGTGTGGCCGCCTCCTTCGCTAGCATTACTGCTTCGCGGAAGGAGGCGACCGCCTGCCATTCCTCCTCGTTCCGGATCATGGCTAGTACAAGGGCCAGGCCGAGAGGTCGTTACCACCACGAGAGGTCGTTAGCGCGAGGGTGGTACTAGTTTAGGCCTGAGGGATTGTTCGAAAAAGCCACTACGGCCCTGGAATGTAAAGGGTAACTGAAAGAGTATGGGTGGGTTTTAAGTGGGGGTGGTGGGGTACTCCCTCGCGCTCTACCCAGAGCAGCAGAAAATACTAAAAACTATCTAAATGAATAATAATAATATGACTAAACAAATAAGAAACATATAAAAGTACGTAGGTACGTCCATAGACATTGTAAAAAAAAACTGTAATTTAAAAGAAAATCTTTTCACAATATGTCTGCTAAGGCGGTAATTTATTTGCATGATGAACGTTTCTTTTCCAACAGGAAAGTAGGACACACTACAAAGTCAACCTAGTTTGTCTATACTGAAGAGTTTTCTTTTTAAGACTGCCCGGCGGACGTAGGCAAAGAAAATTATGTCCACAGAAATGTGCTGCAGGCGGATAATAATATTAAATGTCACGAGGACAAAATTTAGACCGCGGTCCCACTATGTCGTGACGGTTAATTTATCGTCGGACGACTATCATCTCTAGTTGTTCCCATTATAACAACTGTTTGTCGTGGACACGACAGTTAGTCGCAACAATGAAATTTTTTTGTCGTTTTACGACTGTCGTGCTAGCGATTCCCACTATCATGACAATCTGTTGTCACCGCAAAAAAATTCGTAGACGACAGTTAATCGTGTTTTTTTTAGGTGGGAAAATCTTCTAATGACAAATCTTGCTCTTAGGCGGAGCGAGAGATAGTGTCAGACTTTTACTGACTAAAAACCTATTCCGGTTCCTTCGTTGCCTTCGTCCCAGGGCCCCGGGTTTCGTTTTCACACTACCCATGGCCCCAGTAGGCTTCGACCCTGCTGGGCCCGGATTCGCTGACATCTCCGTCCGGACGGTTACCGGACAAGCATCCGCAAGTCCGCGCCTACGGTGGCCGGAAGTCGGGATCGGAATCCCGGCGGCGGTTGGGGCGTGAAGGCCGTTGCCGATCGCGTACACACCGTTGCTCTGCCCAAGCGGGGCACACTTCCACCGAGTGCTCCACCGTGTCCTCCAGGCGGTCCACACAGTCGCGACACCCGGGCGTCGCTTCCGCACGAATCCGGTGCAGGAACTTCCCGAACTTACCGTGTTTGGTGAGAACCTGCGTCATGCGGAAGGTGAGGACGCCGTGAGATCTTTCGAACCACGCCTCAAAGAGGGGACTTACCGCCATAATTGTGGCGTGCCCAACAGTTAATGTGTTGTCCAATAAGTGAACACCTCCATTTAAATTATATAAGCCACGACACTTTAAACTACACGATTATCTGTCGTCACGACAAAGTGTGAACGAGGCCTTACTTGTTGGAAAGGATTTTTTTTTTAATAACATAAATACTTGTTTGACTGAGGAGAAATTATGATAAATTGTATTTGTACAAGTGTGTTATATACAAGTGGAGAAAGTTTGTCATTGCGACTGAGGTGGAATTCACCCGAGAATGCGGGAGTTATAGAGCCGAGTGCTGCAGTGACAAATTTCCACACAAGCTTGACCCGTAAACGTGATTTGATCGTCACATGACTTGGTGTGACTAGCTGATCACGTTTTGGGGTGAATTTGGTCAAAAGTTGCCGCGAGCGAAACGTGACCTCGACAGCGAAGTCCTGCCTTAGGCGCCCAGTGAGTGACGATCTGTGCTCATCCCTTCCGGGTTCGTTCGTGCGACATGTCCAGCGCACTCCCACTTTAGGCTAGTTTTTTTTTAATATAAATATTACGAAGAGATATTTTATTAGTATGTTTGTTGATAAAATGTTTGACTACCAACCGGCCTCAGCTTCACACGGGTATTTGACCAATATCTGGCCTATTGCGCCTATCGGCTTAACAGCTGTCTCTATTCGCAACTGAAATTTTTTAGGCCTGTTGGTCTAGTGGTCAGTGGCCCTGACTGCTATGCCGGAGGTCGTGGGTTCGATTCCCACCCAGGACAAATGTTTGTGTGATAATAATAATAATAATAATAATAGTTTATTTTCAGAAAAATACACAGAAAATTCAATTGATAAAAACAATTTTGCCAAATAATAATTGGTAAATACAGAAAAGGAGTTTCGTTGGTACCTGTACTAATGAAAAACATTGTATCACAGGCACCAGCATCTTTCATTCTTTTATAATATAGGATAATTTTAGCTCTAAAATAGTTCAAAAAGTGATGAGCACGATCATTTGTTCTGTATCTGTAATTTATCTATAATATGTATGTATTTAGACATATACAAAGTATGTTTATCAGTTATCTAGTACTCATAGCACAAGCTCTGCTTGGTTTGGGACTAGACGGCGTTGTGTGATAGTTGTGGAATATTATAATTATTATAAAAAAAATCTTTTTTCTAAAACTCGAATTGTTTATAAGTTATTAAATATTTTATTTTTAACGTGCCAGTTACAGACACTATAGAGAAGTTCCGATGAAAGAGGTTCTACAATATCTTGAAACCGTATAACTAGAACGTACCTAACCAGAAACTCGCCACTATCATAGACAAACCGCCTGACTCTTCACAAGTGACAAGCTGAATGGCTATGACGGACTAGCCACGATTAAACCAAAGAGCCGCTATTATCAGCAGGTCGAAGGTCCCTGGAACTGTCACTGATAAACGATGTCGGAAAACAATAGGAATTATCGTGGCACGTTGTCACCCTGACTGACCGGTGGAGAGAGATCGTTAATTTTGTAGTTGACGTTTTCTCTGTTCTTGTAAGTTACGGACAGTTTGAGAAAAAATTACGTTCGGTACTGTGAATATTGAGTATTCGACGTAACGACAAAGGCACTTCAACCTACCACACAAACCTAACATACTGAGCTAATGATAACATTAGGTACTTATGTAAGTTAAGTCGAAGTAAGAATTTTCTAGTCAGAATATATAATCATCATTACTATATTAATGATATTTCATTCTATTTCCAATACCTATTATTTATTTATTGTGGACACCTACTATAGTCTTTTTTAATCCAAAGGTTTACTGGTAGAGAATACCTTGTTTCAAAAGCATGCTTAATGCATCAATTATGCAATGAATGCATTAAATCCACCTACGTGACACTAATGTACGTGAGGTTTAAATAAATATATCTTCTATATATTTAAAAATGAATAGCTGTTCGTTAGTCTCGCTAAAACTCAAAAAGGGCTGGACCGATTTGGCTAATTTTAATTTTAAAAAATTCGAGATAGTCCAGGGAAGGTATAAACGGTGTGAAAAATTTAAAAAAATCACGAAAAAAGGTCTAATTAAAATGTCATTATAAAATGAATTATACTGTTCTGGTAATGCCAGTAGATGGCGTTATCCTTACTGTCAGGCGGTACGAAGTTCGCCGGGTCAGCTAGTAAATAATAAAATTAACCCTGGTCAGTAAACCTTCGAGCACCTATCTCCTTTTAAAAATAAGGTATTTTGAGAACTTAATCGAGTAGGTTCATAGTGGTTTCTATTCACCTGACATTTCAAGAGTTTTCTCTCATAAATGTTATGCGATCTCATGTTTTTTTTTTTTTTTTAAGGTGGGAAATCATCCAAATGACTTCTCGCGCTCTGGGTGGAGCGGGAGGGCGTGTCAGACTTTTACTGACTAAAACCACACCTGTATCCTTCAATTACCCTTTGCGTACTAGGACTACGGGTTTCCCTTTCAGAAATTCTCCGCGGTCCTAGCTAGCGGGCATCGGCCCCGCTGGGCCCCTACGGTTTGCTGACATCTCTTTGAGGATATAAAAGGCGCGAGGATCACTACGCGCTGTTGACGACTGGGCTCGGTCCGGTTAATTACCGAACAGCCGGACGGCGAGCTACCCAGTGCTCGACGTCCGCAAGCCCGCGTCTACCGTGGCTGGTAGTCGGGGTCGGAATTACGACGGCTAGGGAGTGAGGACCTTCGTTCCCTCACGCGTGCAGCCTCCTCCTTCGCTAGCATTACTGCTTCGCAGAAGGAGGCGACCGCCTGCCACTCCTCCTCGCTCCGGACCATAGCCTGAACCAGGGCCCGACGCGAAAGGTCGCTGCCGCCAATTGCCTCCACGAGGACACGGCGGTGCTCCGCCCAAGCGGGGCACGCCTCCACCGTATGCTCCACCGTGTCATCCGGGTGGTCCACACAATGATGACACCCGGCCGTTGCTTCCGCCTGAATCCGATGCAGGAACCTCCCGAACTTGCCATGTCCGGTGAGGACCTGCGTCATGCGGTAGGTAACGATGCCGTGTTGCCGCTCCAGCCACTCCTCAAAGAGGGGACTTACCACCATAATTGTGGCGTGCCCAGCACTGGGTTGCGACAGTCGCCGTCGCCATTCCACCATGAGATCCCGCCGGAACTCTGTCAGCCATGCCGCGACTTGGCGCGGCAGCGGAGTTTCGCCCCGGCGTTGCATCTCCACGCGCAAATCGTGCATGAGTGCAAGGACTGTTGCCTCCAAATCATGCGATCTAATGTGACATTTTAGAGTCTGATATAAAAATTTTATTGATCGAAATAAATAGTTATTTAAATTTAAAAAAAAAGCTTATCTCAGATAGCAAAATAGCGATTAGGAGGAAAAAAACTGTTAATAATAAATCTTTCTCTCTAACATTTTTTACTATTACTTGTCTGATATAACCCGGAGAAGTAAACCCAAAATCAAGACTAGATCATTTCAAAGACAAGAAATAAGATACGACAAACCTAAGACATCCAACACATCGTTAGATTGAGTTGTATGTCAATGTAATTCAGTAAAAGGATTCCATCGTAAAATACTTTATCCACTAATGGACAAGTGTCTCACGTTACTTTCTACTTTACCGATTTATTTAGCTGCTTTAACGTCCCCTCAAGTATCGCTTTCCTTAATAAATTAGTAGAGATGGGTCGACTACGGATTTGATACGACTAGTTGGTGTTAAAAAATGAATGGCACTGTTGGCGCATTGGTTTTTTATGAGGGAGAAATCTTGTATAAATATCTAGGTATATTTTGTTTCTATCTGGGAGATGCTGCTGTGTTGCGTGTCGCGGGGTTGACTCGTTGCATGAAAACAATTTAAATGTATGTGAAGAACATACTCACAATACAAGAGTAATTCTAAATGTTTTTTTTTTTAATTAACCGGCTTTTCTGAAAGTACTATTGATCATCGGACAGTCGACGATCAAACGTGCTGTGGCACTGACTTGTCGACTAGTTAATGAATAGTCTGTTGATTAAAAGAGAGAATGCCTAAGGCATGAGAGCACCAGTGGTACCGGTGGTACTTACGAGATGTTTGTCCTGGGTTGAAACCCAAGCAGGCGTATATAAATACTTAATCGGCGCAATAAATTACTTTTTGTAATTTATTTTATCACTGCTCTCACGATGTTGAAGAAAAACATCGAGAGAAAAACGGCATGTCCAAGAACTAAAGATTTGAAGACATAATAATAATAAAATGCTTTATTTGTATTTTAGGCGATTTCTTTCTTATATTTTAGTTTTGCATTAGACGCCGACTGCCGACTAAAAATGTGACCGAGTAGTTGGCTTTTCCGACTAGTCATTACATCTCTAGTAATGAGATACTAAATTATATAATACATCTCTAGGGCTGCTACACGGCCATTTAGGTCGACAAACTTGAGTAACAAGTTTCTTACGGAGTTGATGACCTTAAGTGAAGGACGGTTCTCGTTAGGAAAGTTAGCATAGGGGTCGGTGAACATTAATTTGTTTGTGGCAGCCCTAGTGTTGTATACAGGGTGTAACGGAAATGGGTGGCTATATTTTAGATACGGCTTTTGCCCATGGAAATATATAAGTTTCTTCAAGGCAGTCATAGCAAATCTCCAAAGTAATTGGACTTTTTTTAATTGATATAAATCAGTGCTTGACTGCGATCCCACCTGATGGTAAGCAGTGATGCAATCATTGATGGTGGGGCGCACTAGTTTATTAAGAGCCTATTCACTCTAGACTTGAATACACCTAAATTATAGATGGACGGGGAGACCGCAGCAGGCAAATTGTTCCAGTCCTTCGATGTACGCGGTATAAACGACGCGTGACCGTTAAAGTTTCAACAACGTAAGGGTGGACACTCGCCGTACGTCGGGTTGTCCGATGGTAGGTAATGTTAGATGGCACTTGTATGTAGTATTTTATCAGAGTCTCAACGGGGCTAGGACATATAAACTACAAGCAAGCAATTAGGGTTGAAAGGATAGCGGTAAGACAACTTATTCAAGGAATAATACACACCTTGAAATAATGCATCTGTTTATTTATTCAGATAATCACACTGTTTCTTAATAATTATTAGTACAAAATGTAGACTGCTAAGAAGGTAAACTTATCGTAGTCGCCACTAGAATTTACGTCCGAACGCTACCAGTGATCTCGTCCAACTGCCTATTCCTCGACATAAGGCTTATTGCCTCCCCTTTTTAATATTTTAAAACCGTTATTTAAACGACTTCCGGTCTAGCTGAAATCAATTTAAATTTTGCCACATAAAATAAACTTGAAAATTAAATTAAATACTAGGCTTTTATTAAAACCTAACACGTACAAAATTATTATCAACGGTCAAAAATAGTATGGGAGGTTATTTTTTTTTTTTTGGAGTCAACTTTCTCAAAGAAAGTAGAGACTTTCTCGTCTAGCCAAAGTTAGTTGATGCCTGGTGCGTGGATCCACGCGAGACACAATCGCTTTTTAATTGTGTCTCTAATTACGGCATACGAAAGGTTAAAGCTTCATAGTCTTAAGCATCGATGTCGAGTTGCTAGCCAGTCGGTTTTTTACGAGTAGCGTTTCAGAGAGTGTATCTCGGAATTGCATAATTTAATGCCGCTAAGGCCGTACCATCATCGGACCACCAGACGTACGGCGATGCACCACTCATAAATGGTGTACCTACATGCCACCAGGGAACCGTTTTGGGAACCTATACATTGTGCATACAGCTAAGGAGTGGAATTCCCTACGGGAGTCTATGTTTGCTGATAGCTACAACTTGGGGGCAAGTCAAGAGTTACTTCTAGGCAAGCGTGCTCTATCGTCGAACACATCGTCGCTTTCCATCAGGTGAGATATTGGTCAAGCTAGCCTATCAATAATAAACAAGTGTGAATCAGACTCGCGCACTGAGGGTTCCGTACAAACAACTTTTGAAAACAGTTCAATTCCCGAATTGAGTTACGAAGATTTTTCCGAATCGCAATAAAAAAAATATTGTGACGTAACTACTACAGTTTCATATTTTTTCTTTTTCCTATATTTGTGCTATAAGACCTTGCTTCATGTCAAATTTTAGGATTCTAGGTCAACGGGAAGTACCCTATGAATTTTGATTTCATTGAGAGTGTCGAAATACACATTTTTTGCGACGCCGCATCTTTTTTTTCGTTAATTCAGAAGTTTGATTTTTTCAAAGCTTCAAGGGACTGTAGACTTGAGTACCTATATAGTTTTAATTTCAACTCGATACCTATGCGCCTTCCAGAGGTAAAGGGACTTGACAGACAGACAGACGGACAACAAAGAGATCCTATAAGGGTCTCGTTTTTTCCTTTTGAGGTACGGAACCCTAAAAAGGAAGAAGACATTCTATGGCAGAAGCAATATTCAAAATATGACCACATATTTCCGGTACACCCTCTAAAGCAGTTTCTGATGATGTGTATGTGAAATTAGTTTCAAAATCGATTATTAAGATTTTAGATATAGAAGAACAACTTTCGGAAGTGTTGATGAGATATGCTAATGTTAAGTTAATTACTCTGAGTTAGCTGTGAGAAAGGTCTTGAGGAGAATGGTCCAGGGTCAGGAATGTTAACTAACCGTAGGGGTCCAGCAGTACCGATGGCCGCTACGACCGCGGGCATTTTCTGAAAAGGAAACTCGTGGTCTTAGAACGCAAAGAGCAACTGAAGAACTCAGATGTAGTTTTAGTCAGTAAAAGTCTGACACGCCCTCTCGCTCCACCCAATGAGTATTTAACTGAATAAATACATAAGTACATATCGATACCGCATATATAATTTTTGTTACCATTCTATCCGCTACTGAAAAAGCAATAGAGTGTTTGTGTTTTCCTGTCTATCTTGGAGTCTATCAACCTTAAGTTAGGTGCATTTATACTTTTTTACACGCAAGGTGTTCAGTATAAGACTACCTAAAGTTATCAGCATTTATAAATGAGTTTGATAATAGCTATATGCAATAATGCTATTATTCATTTGTTACTTTGATAAAAGAAAAAATCGGCTAAGTGCGAATCGGACTTACGCACGATATCGAGTTTAAATTAAAACCATATACTCAAATCTGCGGTTTCTCGAAGCTGTGAAAAAATCAAACTTCTGAGTTAACGAAAAAAAAAAGATACGGCCGTTTATGTCGCAAAAAACGTGTATTTCGACACTCTCAAGGTAATCAAAATTCATAGGGCACTTCCCGTTGACTTAGAACCCTGAAATTTAGCATGAAGCAAGGTCTCAGATCACAAATATAGGAAAAAATCTGAAAACTGCAAATTTGTAGTTGCGTCACAAAAAAAAACTTTTTTTGCGATTCGGAAAAATCTTCGTTACTCAATTTGGGAATTGAACTGTTTTCATGGGTAAGTTTGTACGGAAACCTCAGTGCTTGCCCGGTTTTTTTATTTATTTAAGTAGCAAGTTGCCCTGTATTAGAAATTACTCCTATTTCCTGACCAGAAACAAACTATCTGTAGATTATACAAATATTTGTTCCCTGCGGCATTTGTTTCATTATTGTTGCATCGACTATGGGAAGGAAGTTCTATTGGACTAATAAATATTTGTGAACTGTTGTAAAAAAAATAATAATATTGCCTTTAAAACGATCCAACTGCCTTTGAAAATATGGCCGTGGAAATAAAGCTTAACATGGCTACCAATCCATTAAAGTGTTAGCAGCTAAGTTAGTTAACGTCCCCTCACCATAGCTAGGCATAACTACGTAAGTCTAAGACACAAAATATGTTAAATTACAAGCGTTGCTAATCGATTACTCAGCAAAAATGCTTTAAGAAAAGACAGTCATGTCTTTGAGTATAAATGTGACAAGGAAGCTGAAAAGTAGTGGCATTCTTTCAGTGATAACTTGTCGAAAACTCAAAATTGACCACGGCAGATATCGTGTCATGTTTTTTTTTTAATTAGAATAATATCGCCTTTTTGTAAACAAATATGAGCGATATGGAATTTTAGGTAGATATCCTGAGAAGCGCTGCCACGCCACTCCTTTGAAATCTGCTACTCCACAGCGCACATGACGTTGGAAAATAGTAAATTTTGAACCAAGTTCTGCTCCATCGATGTAATTGCTGCAAGGCGTTCGGATGTGGGGATAAACGTATAAACAAATCAGGTTTGCATGACAATCCTTTAAAATTTTGTGTCAATAACCTTCAAATTTTCGCCAATCGTTGTCTTTTATGTAGAGTTTAACGAAATCAAGTACGATTTGTTTAATATATGTCTACAGTTTACTTTTACCATATTATTTACTAAAAATAAAATAAAACAATCTGAAGATAATGCCTAGTTCAAATTCACCGAAATTATCTCATTATATATACGAACCACTATCATTACAATATCTACTATAATATGATTGCCCTGCCTTTGAGACAAGATAAAGTTAGAAGGGAGTATTACCGAGAAAAAACTGTCAACGCTTAAAGACAGGGTACCTGGTAGGTACCTACTCTCAAACTTCCTTCACTTGAATAGACTCCCTTTATGGTCTTCCACAGCTTATCTTATCCATACCCAAAAGCCACGACAAAATCCCTCCACACACACATAAAAACGATAGTCACTGTCTCACACAAAACACACACTCACGACGAAAGCTGAAAGCGTTTCCTTCGTCTTTTGTTTCTCATGTATCATTTGTCAACGACAAGGCAGCCTTGAATGAACCACAAAGGCGAGGGTTCAAGGTCTCAGACATATTAGACGTTCGTCATGGAGATAGGAGTTTTAAAATAGACATCTTCGTCGCAGTGGCCAAAATGGAAACATCGGTTTGGAATAGTGATTTAGAAGTTGTATGTTGCATTGGTGTGATAGTGATTAGAAGATTAAAACAAGGGTCAACCTGGATGCGTACGCACCGCACCGTGCCAAGTTGAACCTATTTTTAAGCATCATAAAAGGAACAAACATTTTTTAGAGGTATGCGGAACAGAGCCCCACATACCTACGCTGAGAAAAGAGGATCCTATCCATATATGTTAATGATATATATGGTAACTGGAACTTACTAGATTGATTTGGATTAGAAAATTCGCAAAAAGTCTTCAAAAAATGTCGAAGAGCGCCACGTATCCTGAAACTTGACAAAAAAAAAAATAAGTCAGTGTGAATTGGGTAAATTACAGTCGGCGATATTAGAAATACATAACCATTGATAAAAACAGTATGTAAGGATGGTAACAACTGGTATTCTGCAATTTCACCTACCTCAGAAAAAGTCGCCAGTTTATGTATGTATTTTTGATCAGTGAGAACAATGAATTACCTACTTAGGTACTTTAATGAACCGATCACTTAGCACAGCGAACACCAAATTCTATCTCCTTTTAACTAACTTCAGACATTTGTAGGTTTCTTGTTTGAGTCTAGACAGTATGTTAACGATCAAAGTTTTACGTCGCCTTGTTCCTAAATTAAATGGAAGAATTAAATTGTCCTCTTTTGATGACGTGTTTATTTATTCCAATATTCTATCTTTTAATCTTGTTTGGGCAGCAGCTATTAATTTTATGGGCTAAATTGAGGTGGCTCCTAAGCACCTAATAGATGGACAATGTCTAGAGAATTCGGATGTGACGTCAGGTATTGGCTATTATTTTGAAACATGGAGTAGGAAGAAATGGAGGTCTAACGGGTAAAAGAACCAAGCAGCTTCTCACGGACTACAGTTTTTGGATAAAGAGACAATATATTTATTTATTTATGTACTTACAAACACTTAAAATCGAAAAGAACAATACAGATAGAAGATTACAAAGGTGCTGCTTATTTCAAACGAAATTTCTTCCAAGAGACCTGCGACAGGAGAGTTGGGTAAAAGTGTGTATAAATAATTTTGAAAAGTTAAATTACCCTATATTATCTGAATCTAAAAAATCTTTCTAATATCTATTAGAGATGAAGATAACGTTTGCTGGAAGTCCAAAATGTATGGGATTAGTATGAGCTACCGAAACTGCCGAACGACCATCGATCAGTCATGACCAGGTGACATTGGCGTAGCCCATCAGTGTATGAATTTGTATCTTGTTGACTTCTGCGTGCAAAAATATAGACCAAAGGAAATCGTATAATGACCTAATTCAATGTAACGATTTTAGTATGGTATTTCATCATCATCATCATCATTTCAGCAGAAAGACCACCACCACTGTTGTGTGTGTTGTTGAGTTATCCACTGTTGGACATAGGCCTTCCCCAAGTGTCGCCATATCGACAGGTCCTGTGTGTCTCGCATCCATCGGATCCCCACGACCCTCACCAGGTCATCGGTCAAACTTGTGGGAGGCCTTCCAACGCTGCGTTTTTCGGTACGTGGTCGCCACTCCAGAATATTTCGGCCCCATCAATTATCTGTTTTGCGACCAACGTGCTCTGCCACTACTACTTAAGTTTGGTGATTCTTTGGGCTATATTGGTAACCTTATTATCATTATTATTATTCAATCAATTTTAAATTTTCAGTATTATTATCTTTATATAATTTATAACATGTTTGTAATGTATTTCTAATTTTGTTTTTGTTAGCTTTGTTGCTTAAATTATTTTTGTGCATGCTGTGGTCTCCTATAAGTGAATGAGTACACCAACAAGATACCGGAACCACTAATTATAAGATATAAATATTGAGTACATCCTTTGTTGGACATCCTAAATAAATAAATATCTTTTTTATATATCTAAAAGAAAGTCGTGTTAGTTACACTATTATAACTCAAGAACGGCTGAACCGATTTGGCTGAAAGTTGGTGGGGAGGTAGCTTAGAACCAGGAAAAACACATAGGATACTTTTATTTTTATTGATTTTTTTTTTTGAGTAGGGTAGAGTAGGGTAGAGTAGGATAGAGTAGGGTAGAGTAGGGTAGAGTAGGGTAGAGTAAGGTAGAGTAGGATAGAGTTGGGTAGAGTAGGATATAGTAGTCAGAGTGTCCAGGGAAGGTTTAAACGGTGAGAAAAAAATGGAAAAAATCACGAAAATAACCCGTAGGCATACATCGCCATCTCTAATTAAAATGTAATTAAAAATTAATTATGCTGTTCTGGTAATGCCAGTAGATGGCGTTATCCTTACTATTAGGCGGTACGAAGTTCGCCGGGTCAGCTAGTAATAAATAAACCTTGGTTCTCTAGTATAGTGATTATGTAATGATGAATAAATAAAGATTAAAAATAAGTATTAAAATAAGGTTCTATATTATGATTCGTAACAAGCGTCTCTATTCTCTTCCCCCGATAAACCGCACCTTATTACAGATCGTAATTTCAGATCAAGGATCCAATTAACATCATTCATCAGACCCAAGAGCCTTTAAACAACTATAAAATGTAAGCACTCCATTATTCTTATTCCATGGCTCAAGGTCACTCAGACCTATAAACCTGAATTCCATGTTATAATAAATGGTAAACGGCTCTGTTTATTTGACACATCAACGTTAATTTCTTTCGCTATTTTGAAGTTGTGACTGGGGTGTTAAAAAGGTAATATTAAGTTAGGCTGACTTAAAGCTACAATCACTTAACATGCAAAAAGCGTTTCGAATAATCGGCAACGCTTTCGTGGAAATACTTCGTGACATAATTGGTACAATTTACGTTTTATATTATGAAAATATGAAACCTGACGAAATAACTTGCGAGAGACATATTATAGAGATACATAACTTATGTTTTTTTTTATGATTTGCCTTAATCTAGCAAATACTTTTGTATCGTGATACATACGTCTACAAACATGTAAATTCAAGATACCCAGACCCGAAACTAAGGGGGCTTGCGGACGTCGAGCAATGGTTAGCTTGCCGTCCGGCCCTCCGGTAATTGACAGGACCGAACCCAGTCGTCGACAGCGCGTAGTGCTCCTCAAAGAGATGTCAGCAAACCGTAGGAGCCCGGCAGGGCCGATGCTCGCTAGCTATGACCGCGGGGAATTTCTGAAGGACACAGGTATGGTTTTAGTCAGTAAAAGTCTGACACGCTCGCCCGCTCCGCCCAGAGCGGAAGAAGTCATTGGAGGATTTCCAGCTTTAAAAAAACTATCCGTAGGCCATACAAATATTTGTTCCGCACAAGAACCGAACCCACGGCACGTACCCCAGCACCTAATCTCTCAACCACTGCTCCAATCGTACCGTTAATACTACTTCAATAGATAGAGGTTTCATGTATTATTTGATCGTTTTCATTATTATTAATTTTGTTTGTTTTTGGTAAGTGTTTCTTCTTCCTTGTCGGTATCACACTTGACAGAGTGGTCGTTGTCATCACTTCAGGTGTAGGTGGCAAGCTTCACAACACGCAGCCACTCCTCTCTGATCGCCGCCTTCCTCGTGCATTCGTGCAGTGATGTTGAGCCATTTACTGCCGCTTTAATCTGGTCAGTCCACCTCATAGGCGATCTCCCTCGTGGCTTGGTACCCTCAACCTTTCTCTGGACCACAAGTCGCTCAATAGCCACTTTCCCTCGGCGGCATACGTGACCAAAAAAGGTGAGAATACGAGAATGTACCAAAGATGATAAACGCTGCTTTATGCCGAGTTGTCGAAGCATAGACTCGTTGGTACGGAATTCAGTCCACGATACTCCGAGCTAAACTCGAATTAGTATTTATAATTTTATTGTACCCCAAATGCTTTTTAAACCTGTTCTTCGGGAAACTAGTTTAATTTATATATGCATATGCGTTTACAAGTTTATGTTACGTTTATTATGTGATTACCTACAGTATACTGACAAGATTTTTTTTTTTGCTTTACACGAATTGTGCATTTGGCGAGTATCAAATTTAAAAAATATTTCGTTTTTGATACGGTATACAGTCACTTTGTTTTCCATTAGAATACGGATGTAAACAATTCTAATGATTTTGTAGTATTTGGCAGCAAATGTATCGAGTCAACTGTGTTAGTAAGCTTCGCTGAGGTCGAATTCGTGACTGTTTTTATGATTCCTCATATTGTCTAACTGTGTAGACACTTGAGATACAAAACTTCACCAATTTAACATCACAATTTCCACAAGGAAACAATTGCTAATAAATTAAAACAGTCAGCACAGTTTTTTATACGAACGTGACCATTAGGTACAGAAAATTTACTTGGACTACACGAGAACACAATTATCGCCAATGAGTTTCGAAATAAAATAAAGACTATACTTAAACATAAAGATTTAATGTTTTGTGTATCGTGAAAATTGAATTAGTAACACAATTAAACTACGATACTATTTTTTTGACACGAAGCAATGCAGTGTTCGTTTGTCTATGAACACTTCTATTTGTCTCTGTCATCAAAGAGAACGTGCCGCAGAAAATATAATTTCGAAACAATTTTGTGTTTGAAAAAACATTTTTTATTTTTAACTGGCCTGTTGGTCTAGTGGCCCTGACTATTATGTTGGAGGTCGTGGGTTCGATTCCCATCCAAGACAAATGTTTTTGTGATGAGCACGATCATTTGTTCTGTGTCTGGGTGTAATTTATCTTCAACTAGCTTCTACCAGTACAAAATAGATTTCTCCTTACAAATTTTAGACCCTCGTGTCATCCCCTTAAGGTATATTTTGGAAATTCCTCTATTAGTTTCCGCTTACGTCATAAAAGGCAGCCTAGAGCAAAATTTCACACTCCTAGTCCCAATAGTTTCGGCTGAGCGTTGATATGTCAGTCAGTCAGTTTCTCTTTTTATATAGGTATATTAGATATGTAATTATGCATGTATTTAGAAATATATAAGAAATGTTTATCAGTTATCTAATACTCGTAGCACAAGCTCTGCTTATTTTGGGACTAGATGGCGTTGTGTGAAAGTTGTGGAGTATCATTATTTATTTAAAACACACATTAGTGGTACCCCTAGCTCTTGTACGTTGTCAGGAGTTTTCACTTTCTTTTTATAGTTCTTTCTAATCTTGACCAGCTTTTTTCGGGACTTTTTCGAGTTTAGTTTAGTAGCTTTTTTATTTATTCGCAATTTGATTCCTAGTGATTATTTTGATGTTTAATAATGTGTCTACACAACTGCAGTGACAAAATGATGAATCATTATCTATTTCGGAGATATTTGTCAATTTGTAGGGTTCCGTACCTCAGAAGGAAAAAAAAGCGGAACCCTTATAGGATCACTTTATTGTCCGTCCGTCCGTCTGTCTGTCAAGACACTTTATTTCAGGAAAGCGTGGAGGTATCGAGTTGAAATTAAAACCATGTACTCAAATCTGTGATTCCTTGAAGCTGAGAAAAAAACAAACTTCAAAGTTAACGAATAAAAAAAATACGGCAGTTTAAGTCGCAAAAAACGTATATTTCGTTACTCTCAAAGGAATCAAAATTCATAAGCTTACTACCCATTGACCCAGCAACGCCGTGTCCTCGTGAGGGCGATCGGCGGCAGCGATCTCTCGCGCTGGGTCTTGGTACAGGTCATGGTCCGGAGCGAGGAGGAGTGGCAGGCGGTCGCCTCCTTCTGCGAAGCAGAATGCTAGCAAAGGAGGCGGCCGATCGCGTGAGGCAACGGTCCTCACGCCCCCGGGATCCTGATCCCTATTTCCGGCCACCGCAGGCGCGGGCTTGCGGACAGCGAGCAATGGGTGGCTCGCCGTCCGACCGTCCGGTAACCGTCCGGACCGAGCCCAAGTCGTCGAAGCCTACTGGGGCCAAGGATGTGATTCTGAAAGGAAGACTCGGCCCTGGTACGAAAGGCAACGAAGGAACAGGAGCGGGTTTTTAGTCAGTAAAAGTCTGACACTATCTCGCGCTCCGCCCAAGAGCGCAAAATGTCATAAGATGATTTTCCCAACGAAAAAAAAAAACCGTTGACCCAGAATCCTGAAATTTGGCATAAAGTAAGGTCATATAGCATAGGTATAGGAATAAATCTGAAAACAGTAAATTTGTTGTTACCTAGGTACGTCACTAAAAAAAAAAAATACTTTTTTGCAATTCAGAATAATCTTTGAAACTCTATTCGAGAATTGTAGTTTGTAATGGTACCCTCAGCGTGCGAGTCCGACTCGCACTTGCCCAGATTTTTTTGTAGTATTGACTACAATATTTTATGCAAAGGGGGCTAAAAAGCAACGACAAATACGGATGGCGTGTTCCCTATTTAGAGATCCTATCACAGAGGCTCATACAAATGTTAATTAATTCGTACTAATATTAGTTTCTGTTACATTTTGGGTCAAACGCTTGACTGATTACACGTGTAGATATGCATCAATCTGCCGCTTATGAAAATTAAAATAGTAATGTTATAAATATACATATAACACCGCTCTGTAAATAAAAATATAGCTTATTGCTCTTTTCTGTAACAAATATATTTATTTTATAGTTTTTCAACACGCTATGTTGGATAATTGGACGTGTAGAAATGCCTTGTTTTCTAGAAAGCAATTGTTTTTAATTTGTTACTGAAATAGCTGGACGGTGTATTTGTGATTGTAAGTGACAAACCTATTATTACTGAACACGGGCCATCGGCTACAACCCCAAAACGCCGCCACCGCGTTTTCCTGTAGTTTTCATACATTTATTATAGACTCACCGCACGCGGTTGACGCCGGTGACCGCCATACGTTACAAATCGCTGCTGCTCGCTTCTTGTGGCACGCACTGGCCACTGAACGCCGATACGAAACGCGCCGTCACGCCACTCGCGCATTTAAACCTTCTTCTTCAGAGTCCATTATGATACTGCGCGTATGGGTTAAAAAAAGTAGCAGCCGCCGGCCACAAGTGGTTGTCGCGTTCTCGTGGCGGAGTTTGTGGCTATCGCGTGTGGTCCGTGTGCGGCGACCCTAAGTGTTTTTGTTTAAAGTAGTGACACTTTTGACAGTGGTTATCATTGCTGTAGCAGTTGTTGAAATAATGAATAGTTATTGAATTTCAAGTACGTATACTTAGCCTTTCAGTTAAGACAATAAATATGTCGCCAGAGGATGCCGATCATCATTGAAGCTCTGTCCAGTGACTATTTTGTGGGCGATGGCTGGGTATCGAGCAATAAATAAATTATTCTAGATCACACAACTGATTTATTATGATGCAAGCTTTAGGTATTCACTTCACACAACGAGCCGTGAGACAGTCCCCGAGACTAGACGTTGTGTTTGCACGGCTGTCGACAGAGGAAAGAGCTTCGGACCTCTGCGATTGGCACTTGTATCTGCTCGGTTCGTGCAAACGTCAGCGCGGATTCTGTCAAAGTGACATGTGTCACTTTTCACTTAGCTCGTTCATTCGTTCTCAAGTTTCCGTACTATTGACTTCACCGACAAATATTTTGTAATATTAAAATAATACGTCGTTGTAGGTACTGTTAACAGACTTATGTCTGAAGTGCAGTCACAATTTAACGAAACTATACAAATCGCCATGGGATGACGGGATGAACGGTACAGATTTCGCCAGAGCTGGAAGGAGGAAGAGCGGGCTCGCGAAAGATGGAAGGAATGGAGGGAGGAGTTTCGCCAGGAGTAGGGAAAATTGCACGCATACACACAGCTATAAATATATAGTACTAGCTGTTACCCGCGACTTTGTCTGCGTCAAGTTAGTAAAAATGCACAAACGTAATTAATAATTCTGTGCTTGTGATTCGTGCTAAAAACATCTAATTCAAATAACGAAAATTAATTTCAGTAAATATATTATGTAAAATGTATTTCTTATGTCCAGATATATAATTAATTTTATTTATTTGGCTCACCAGTAATAGAATACTCCTTCATGATATACATCAAATAAGTTACTTATCATCATCAATAAACAGAAACAGACATGTTTTTTTTTTTTTTTTTTTTTTAGGTGGGAAAATCATCTAAATGACAAATCCCGCTCTTGGGTGGAGCAGGAGATAGTGTCAGACTTTTACTGACTAAAAACCCACTCCTGTTCCTTCGTTGCCTTCGTCCCAGGGCCCCGGGTTTCGTTTTCACACTACCCATGGCCCCAGTAGGCTTCGACCCTACTGGGCCTCTACGATTTGCTGACATCTCCCTGAGGCGCGCGTGGAACAATACGCGCCGTCGACGACTTGGGCTCGGTCCGGACGGTTACCGGACGGTCGGACGGCGGGCTACCCATTGCTCGCCGTCCGCAAGCCCGCGCCTACGGTGGCCGGAAATCGGGATCGGAATCCCGACGGCGGTTGGGGCGTGAGGACCGTTGCCTCACGCGATCGGCCGCCTCCTTTGCTAGCATTACTGCTTCGCAGAAGGAGGCGACCGCCTGCCACTCCTCCTCGCTCCGGACCATGGCCTGTACCAAAGCCCGGCGCGAGAGATCACCGCCGCCGATCGCCCCCACGAGGACACGGCGTTGCTCTGCCCAAGCGTTCAGCCGGGCAGAAACAGACATGTTGAGGTTGAAGTAGTTGATAAACTGTGGTTCTGCCTACCCCTAAAAGGAAAAGGTGATAGTTTAAGTTTGTTTTTGGTTTATTCTATGATGAAACAACGCTGTATGATTTTAATATGATTGGTTCATTATAATAGACTAAAAGTGTAAGTGTATAAACCGTTGTTTTCTTTTAACAACACTAAATAAATGTTATTTAATGTAGGCTATAAAAAAAGTGGATAAAGTAATTTTCAAAATGTTAAATGTTGCCAAAATGTATAAAGAGTCTGTACGGATCTTGTTCTGAGGTCAATACCCAAAGTTTTTAGTGTCTGCACGTTTTACTTTTAGGAAGAAAATCATCAAATACCTTCCCCCGCTCTGGGTAAAGCGAGAGTTTGTGTCAGACTTTTACAGACTGAAACCGACCTGTGTTCCTTTAATTGCCCTTAGTGTTCTAGAGCTACGGTAACTTGCACGCGGCAGCAAATCTTCCTTCTTTGAGGAAAAGAGAGGACGCTGTGGTGTCTTTCTAAAGACACCACAGCATCCTCTCTTTTCGCCTGACGAAGATCTCTAGGGCCAATGCCAGCTAGAGCTATGAGATTTTTCAAAAGAATTACCTCCCATAAGAATTTGCCTCGATGATATTTCTCTGCAGACTTTTAGCCGGGTCCGTTATGCAACTTTGGCGGAGGTGAATTTCGAAGGAGCATAATCGGCTTCAGCCCATCTTCAGCTGGATAACGTGCACTGATAGTCCACTACTGCTAGCGATTATTAAAATACTACAGAGTAACCTACGATGTCATCTTGCTCCACAACTGTACTTATAAAGAATTTGTGAAAAAATTGTTGCAGTTTGATGTTGACTTACATCACGTCGAATTTGAAACAGAAACCTCTCGAAACACCCTAATACCCCCTCATTACTCCGTGTTTGTGACTCCACAAAACTATAAAATGACAGCAAACAAATGTGGCAACCAATTGGGGCTGTGACTGACTCTGGCATCCGTCAGAATGTTGTCCCAGTGTTGATCACCACTCACTGACCACTCTTAAGGAGGTAACGTTCAGTTGTCGACTTAAGGCTGCAAGTAATGTAGAATACATCATACGTAATCAAACTATCTTCAGGAACGCAAACCACGTCGGGGCCTTGTGTGAAATATGTCTTCATGGGTTTTTCATGAAATTCTTAATGATCTTCAATTTTTGGAATCTTTGAAATTAGGTACTTGTTCCAAACAGTAGGTTGTGGTCAAGTCCGAGGGAGAGACTACTTGAAGTACTGGTAACCTTCACGAACTGCTCAAGAAGCATCTTTCTGTGATTAAGTACCTACCTATATTTGCTGGTTTTTTGGGGGTCCTTCCGAAACATCTACGTTCGATGAAGACCTGCGTCAGGCGGAAAGAGAGCCTTTTTAGACTTTCCTCAAAGAAGGTATTTGCTGCCGCAATTGTGGCGTGCAAGTTACCATAGCCCTGGAACGCTAAGGGCAACTAAAGGAACACAGGTGGGTTTCAGTCAGTAAAAGTCTGGTACTACCTCTCGCTTTACCCAGAGCGGGGGAAGGTATTTGAAGATTTCCTACCTAAAAGCAAAAGGTGCACACACTAAAAACTGTGGGTATCGACCTCAGTATCAACTCCGTAACTCGAGACTATTTATACATTTTGGCAACTGAAAACTACTTTATCCACTTTTTTTTGATAGCCTACGATAAATAACATTTATTTAGTGTTGTAAAAAAGATAATTCTACGGTATAATATACTTTTAGTATATCTAATGAACCAATAATTTTAAAATCATACAGCGTTGTTTTATCATAACATAAACCAGAAAGAAACATACATAAAACCCACTCCTGTTCCTTCTTTGCCATTGTTCCAGGGCCCCGGGAATCTCTTTCGTATCACCCATGGCCCCAATAGGCTTCGACCCTGCTGGGCCCCTACGGTTGCTGACACCTCCTTGATGCGCGCGTGGAACACTACGCGCCGTCAACGACTTGGGCTCGGTCCGGACGGTTACCGGACGGACGGACGGTGAGCTACCCATTGCTCGCCGTCCACAAGCCCGCGCCTACGGTGGCCGAAAATCGGGATCGGAACTCCTCGGTTCGGATCGGCTGGGTCGCGAGGGTTATTGTCTCGCGCGTGCGGCCGCCTCCTTTGCTAGCATTACTGCTTCGCAGAAGGAGGCGACCGCGCCCAAGGCCCACCGCGCTTTACGCTATTACAAATCTTGTTATGATAAAATGACTGGACCAAACTGCGGTTTATTTTCGTAAATATTTTTGGCATTTACGAAGCAATTAATTAGAAATAGGTCTAGAAACATTTGCTGATTTCGTGATAACGCCATCTATTGCTGAAAAGCTTAACCTTACCTTTATCACACACTGAGGCTCTATCACGAGCTCATAACGTGATCCATTTTACGACATAAACCGGACTGTTAAAGGGATGGAGCTATATAGGGTGTATAGCTCCATCACTCTTTTTCGCTCGTACGTCTGACATTTTGACATTATCATGGTAAGGCCCCTGGCCACCTACCGAGCGATAGTTAAATAAATACTATGACAAATTTAATTCGTGTGTTTGCTATTCAAAGCCAGATGGCGTCACTGAGGCATAGGATGACAGTTTTTCTAAGACATTTTTTCTGATAGCCGCTCTAATGTACGAGTATCTCTTTAGATCTCTTTGTAGACGTTTGAATGCATAACCGCTGGATTTCTGTCTTGTATAGTGAAGGTCAGTATAATCTGCCAAACTGCTTCGAAAGTGCTGATGTAGAAACCAGACTGTCGATAAAAATAATAGTAAAAACGCAAAAATATGTAAAAATTTCTTGTTTACAGTAAAATAAAACAAAACTATCACAAAAAAGAAACTGAGTTTTGAACCACTATCCCCTTACGTGCCGATCTAATCCAGACACGACTGCACTACGGTGTTCGTTGACTTTTGTGTAAAATAGGTGTTCTTATATAAACGTCATCATTGTCTGCTTAACCCTTTGTCGATGATAGCGTGATGATTTTCATCTCAGATAATAAATTTGTAGCTAAATGAAAAAAAGAAATATTATTTTCGTTTTTCCACTTGGATTTTATTACATGTTTGATTACTTTTTACAAAAATATGGAGTAAAAATCTCTAAGATGTGTTAAAAATATGCTAAAAGTCCTATTATTATTGTAATCGAAGTACCATCGCATATTATATACAAAAAAGACGACAAAATACTTACAAAAATTATTACTATAACTGGGGTTCGAAGTCACGGCAAATCGTTCAATACCGACATTTTGGAATATTGCTCAACCCCCATAGCAAATAGCGTGATAATTTATAGCCTATGTCCTTTCTCAAGCTCTATTCTATCTTTGTACCAAATTTCATCAAAATTGGTTCAGCGGTATAAGCGTGAAAGCGTAACAGACAGACAGACAGACAGACAGACAGACAGACAGAGTTACTTTCGCATTTATAATATTAGTATGGATAAATCGAAATTGTTCAAAATCACATTAAAAAAATGCTGCTTATACTAAAATCGTTTACATAAACTTTTTACATTAATTCATTTTTAATTACTTTTTTTTTAAGTGAGAACTCATCAAATAACTTTTTCCGCTCTGGTTGGAGCGAGACCAAGGGTCAGACTTTTATTTTCTAAAACCCACCTGTGTCAATCAGTTGCGTTCTAGGACCACGGTTTGCTTTTCAGAAATACCCCGTAGCCCTAGCGGGCATCGGCCGTGCTGGGCCCCTATTTGTTTTGGCGCGCGTGAAACATTACGAGCCGTTAACCGGACGGCCGGACGGCAAGTTACCCATTGTTCGTCTTCCACAAGCCTACGTCCACAGTGGCTGGGAATCACCCTGCGACTCCCGACGTCCCGTCTCCTGTCGTGGCGGCTGGGGCGTGAGGATGTCCGTGCCCATTGTGGCCATCTTCTTGAGGCGACCGCATCCCATTCCTAGAGGGAAGGCACTGGAGGTCGCCGCTTGCGATCGCCTTCACGAAGTCACGGTGGTGCTCCACCCAAGTGGGGTACGCTTCCACCGTATGCTCCACCGTGTGTTCCAGGCAGTGCGCAAAATGGTGACACCCGGGCATTTCTTCCGTCTGAATTCGAAACAAGAAACTTCCGAACTTGACATGTCCAGTAAGTACCCGCGTCATGCGAAAGGTGAAAATGCCGTGGCACCTCTCCAGCCTCTCTTCAAAGAGGCGCTTCAAACCAAAAAAACAATTAATGTTGTTCGTAATTAATAAAAGGACACCCTTCTCATAATCCCCTATAAGTTAAATTACGTGTACCTTTGACTAAACTGGCACAGTTCTTTGACCCTCTTTACCTTCCACCTTTGTTAACATTTTACTGAGCCGACCCCAAGAATTAACCTGTAATTTGTAACTGGCTTAAAATAGAATTGCTTAGATTAGAGATCGTCGAAATATTTTGAAGGGAAAGTGCTCGATTGGTGGTTCTTGTTTACGTGGAATATTTATTTTCGTGTTGCGTAAATATAAGATGAGACAAATAAAAAGGTTTTAAAATATCTTTGAATCACTTTGCATTTAAGTTTAGTAAATAATTATTTAATTTAACAATTGATGCATTATATTTACAAGGATACATTTTGAAACAAAAAAACTTAGCAAGTGCGAGTCGGACTCGCGCACTGAGGGTTCCGTACAAACTTACCTATGTATGTATGGTTCAATTCCCGAATCGAGTCTCAAAGATTTTTGCCGTATCGCCAAAGAAGTTTTTTCAATACACTTCCTCGAAAACTGACTCTTAACGTACTACAATAGCTGTTGATCCCCGCACGAACGCCGGCTTTCGGGCGCCATTGTCTTACTATTGTGTCTCTAATTACACTACTCAACGAGTTAAGTTCAACATGCCATGTATATCAACCTCCTGTTTTTTTTTTAATTTATCACAACAAGGGTTTTTTCTTTCCGATTTCGTCACAGTCAACGGTGATTAATTTTTTTTAAAGCAAAGAGGCGCCATTTTCAAGGTTTTAATATTAATTGTGTTTATGAACAGAAAAAAATATATAATTATTTACACAATATTTTTTTATTACCAACAAATTAACAACTATCTTTGTTCTAAACTCAAGAATATTTAAATTAAATTTCTGTTTTTTATGTTAGGATGTATAACGGTTCAAGATACCTTTTGCTTCTCCTTCAACCTGTGTTATTTGTGAAAAAATGTCGAATTTAAGATTTGAAGAGAATTATTTAGATGCTAAGCCGCCAGACATTGTGATTTAGATAAAAAATACTTGCGATAGCCTGCTTCCATCTAAATCTAAAACTAAAATGGCAACTTTGGAAAAATTTCTTCAGTACAAAATGAATAAAATGTGTCGTAATTTTCAGAGAAAATACGTATTACTTCGTAAGTGTATTGAAAAACGTACTTTGATACTCGTGGTTTTCGCCTCGGATACAATGACAAACTTTCTCCACTTCTATCAAAATGTACTATTTTTTGTGACGTATAATAATAATATAATAATAAAGCCATTTATTCTATAACCCTTAAATTTTACACTTCAAATGTTGTTAGTATTTTTTTTTTCTTATATATTAAGTTAAAATCTAGTGTTATTATAATTATGAATCTGCTTCATCTAGGTTATGGATCCCATTTTGGGTATAGGCCTCCCCCAACCTTTTCCACCTTTTCCTGTCCTTGGCCTGGTCTATCCAGTCTCTCCCCACCGCCTCCTCGATGTCGTCTGCCCATCGCTGCTTTGGTCTGCCGGTTTTATTTGTGACGTATACCTAATCAATTTATTCCTATACTTGTGCTGTTAGAACTTGCTTCATGCTAAATTTCAGGATTCTAGGTCAACAGGAACCACCCTATAGCTTTTAATTACCTAGAGAGTGTCAAAATTTGCGCATAATCTTATCTTTAGATTGCATTGACTTAGAAGTTTCATTTTTTCACTGCTTGTTGGGGTAGCAGATTCGAATATTTGTTATTAGTTTCAGTTTCATACTTCGTTCTTCGTTCGTCTACGGACAGACGAACAACAAAGTGATCCTATAAGGGTTCCGTTTTTGCCGACTTAGTTCAGGAATACTAAAAATATTAAAAACACAATATAACTAACTGCTACTACAATATACTATCTAATATATAGCATAGCATAGCATAGCATAGTCGGCCTTATAATGTTCCCATTGCTGGGACTCAGGCCTCCTCTCTAGGAGAGGGAATGGGCCGTAATCCACCACGCGGGCCCTGTGCGGGTTGGTGGATGTCACATATCTTCGAATTTTTGGTTCTAGGACATGCCGGTTTCCTCACGATGTTTTCCTTCACCGTTTTGAAAGCAGTGGTGATGAAATAAATTACACAAAGTTATGCGCCTGGCTGGGTTTGAACCCGCGACCTACAACTCGTAAGTCGGAGCCGTTACCACTCGGCCACCACTGCTATCTAATATATGATGTCGTAAAACTCCTACGCTTCGCTGTCGACTGATAATATCTAAAACGCCGGTGGCATTGCCATACAACGTGACTTATTTATAATTATCCTCTGTCCGAGGTAAAAGCCAGCCCTTGGGTCACGCAAAGTGTCAACAAGACGTTTAGATAGAATTAGATAGATTTTTAAACGATTTGTGAAAACTTATTCTCCAAGGTCCTAGTTTTAACCCCAAACGGCCTGAAAATATAACTACCGATGAGCTTGTCACATTTCCACTGCTTTTGGTTCTCGGCTGCCGCAGCGCTAGTACAGCACGACGAGCTCGGAAAGTAGGATGGCGCAAGATTACCTATCTATACAAGTAGATCCACTAAAGGCCTACCCATCTTCCACGGAAATTAATAATTCACCAGTGTTCCTTCAGTTTTTCTTTGCTTTCTAGAGTCATGGCAACTTTTTCGAATAATCACACCGCATAAATATAAAGATATGCCTTCAGATTAATTAAGTCTACTTTTAGACACGACGTTACTATACCTTCGCCAGTTTAAAAGTTCTTTCTCTTCTGAAGTCAGAACTCTGTAAAGCTTCGGGCACTAGGGTTATGTGTATATTCAATGTTCTGTAATTAAATACGTGTTCAAAAAACCAAACCGGTCTTCTGCAGCAGAGGTTCAGTAAACTACTTGCAAATATAGATGACTTACTTTGAGTTGAGCATGTGTCCCCAAGCTGGGGGAGAGGGCGACCGGTCTTGAGCTTCACGCTTCACCTTGCTCCATGTCAATCCGATACCCGTCGCTTCTGCAAGCATGGTGCGTTACCAGATTTGCCGAGGGCGGCCAAACTTCCCTTGAGAATTACAATCCAACGCAAATATAGGTACTGTTACTCAATGACTAAATCTCTCCACCACTCAAGCTGTGATTGGTTGAGCCTATTGGAAGGCAAGCGTTCCTAATCTGGACCAATTATGGCAGGTACCTGAGAGCTTCCAATTACTGTCTAGCTATTAGCCCCCTTGGTACCAGTGGTTCTGAGTCTAAGGGTCGTGATACATCTGCGGAACGTACGGCGCCGACATTTCAGCGACTGAATTATTGGTCATAATAGTATTCGGTTAGCATGACACACCAAACGTGCGGAACAGTTGGAAACGGCAGCTTTTCGTCAAGCCTAGTCATCAGTCGGTATCTTTTTGGGGTACGGTTGTGACGTATTGAATTGCCCAGCAAAATGGATTTTATTACAATATTGTGTATGCTTGGCTATTATAGAAGGCTTAGAAAAAGAAAATTGCAACAGTCGTGATGCGTCGCGTGATGTGCCACGACGTGATTTTGGCTGATATGTCATAGAGAACTTGGAAAACACTGCGAGCGTATTAAATCGAACGTTTGGCGCCGTACTTTCCGCTGATGTGTCGCAACCTTAAATGATTTTGATAGACAGTACATTCAAGGAAAGGTGTTGTTAAGCGGATTGACGCACTATGTAAATTAGCAGTGTTGTAGCCATTTCTTAAGCGTGCAAAAAAGATGACAGTTATGATCTGCATAAACGGAGGAATGAATATTTTTATTTTCCATTCCTACTGGAAAATAAAAAGAAAGGGAATGTTTCTAGTGATATTAAAACAATATTGGTTAAGGTTCTAAACATATGATAATATACCTTGAAGTAATAATTCTATACTAACAAATTTTGTATTATCCATACTTCCATACTAATATTATAAATGCGAAAGTAACTCTGTCTGTCTGTCTGTCTGTCTGTCTGTCTGTCTGTTACGCTTTCACGCTTATACCGCTGAACCAATTTTGATGAAATTTGGTACAAAGATAGAATAGAGCTTGAGAAAGGACATAGGCTATAAATTATCACGCTATTTGCTATGGGGGTTGAGCAATATTCCAAAATGTCGGTATTGAACGATTTGCCGTGACTTCGAACCCCAGTTATAGTAATAATTTTTGTAAGTATTTTGTCGTCTTTTTTGTATATAATATGCGATGGTACTTCGATTACAATAATAATAGGACTTTTAGCATATTTTTAACACATCTTAGAGATTTTTACTCCATATTTTTGTAAAAAGTAATCAAACATGTAATAAAATCCAAGTGGAAAAACGAAAATAATATTTCTTTTTTTCATTTAGCTACAAATTTATTATCTGAGATGAAAATCATCACGCTATCATCGACAAAGGGTTAAGCAGACAATGATGACGTTTATATAAGAACACCTATTTTACACAAAAGTCAACGAACACCGTAGTGCAGTCGTGTCTGGATTAGATCGGCACGTAAGGGGATAGTGGTTCAAAACTCAGTTTCTTTTTTGTGATAGTTTTGTTTTATTTTACTGTAAACAAGAAATTTTTACATATTTTTGCGTTTTTACTATTATTTTTATCGACAGTCTGGTTTCTACATCAGCACTTTCGAAGCAGTTTGGCAGATTATACTGACCTTCACTATACAAGACAGAAATCCAGCGGTTATGCATTCAAACGTCTACAAAGAGATCTAAAGAGATACTCGTACATTAGAGCGGCTATCAGAAAAAATGTCTTAGAAAAACTGTCATCCTATGCCTCAGTGACGCCATCTGGCTTTGAATAGCAAACACACGAATTAAATTTGTCATAGTATTTATTTAACTATCGCTCGGTAGGTGGCCAGGGGCCTTACCATGATAATGTCAAAATGTCAGTGTTTGGGTTAATATTCGTTTATTTTAAATTAGTTTAAGATTTGGTCAAGAGATGGCGTTGTTAGTTGAGCGCCGAATCCTGAATCTCGGTGTTAAGATTCTCCGCCGCTCAACTAGGTCAAAATGTTAAATTTGTTTTTTTGTGTGTGATATGTGAGCAGCAAACATTGTGTGACTGTGGATATATATATTATACGCGCTTAATATAGTCTAAAGTCCAGTGTTTCAATTATACCACCCTCTCCAAGTCGACCTTCGTTCATGGTCCTTCGAGCCGGATTGGTTCGGGAGTGTTTGTGGTGGTTCCGGTGGTGGTAGAATCCTACCACCCTTCGCGTCATTACTGGGCAGTGGATCGCTGTCCAGAGCAGACCCCATTAAACCGGGGTACACCAGGTGAGAGGTGTTCCTGGACCTGGAGGTGGAACCGGCTGGAGCAGGAAGCAACCCGGAGCAGGGAGCAGCCTGGAGCAAGGAGCAGTCAGTGGAGCGTGGTGCAGCGCTACTGGCAACTACAGCCGGAGGAACGGCGCGAGGGAGGTGACGTGCGGCAGAGGGCGCCACTTGTGGTGCAGTACAGCGCGCCGATACCGTGGTGCAGCAGTGTGTCAGTGAGTGAAATTATTGGTGAAAGAAAATAAAATCGTGAGTACATTTTACATCATAATCAGGAAGAATAATTAAATCTCAAGAAGAAGTGCAAGTCTGAGCTCTTTTGGAAAATAACTTTTCGTAGATTAGAACTTGTAAAAATTTATGTGTAAAGTGGTTAAGGCGGGGGATCCATGCCCGATTTTGACCCGTATGATTTATTTTTTGCTTGTAACTTGTAAAATTTTTATGTGTCAATTGGCTCTGACGGGGAACCTATGCCCGATTTTAGACCAAAGTAGCAAACACTTGTGATATTAACAAAGTTTAAGTTGAAGATTTTATATCAATTTGGTAAAATCGTATAAAATAATTGTTCCAAAATGGAGTCCTTCCTTGCTATACAGGAGGATATTCGCACTAAAATGAGTAAGGCAAAGTCCAATTTAAAGAAATCTCCTAAAGAGAGGTTAACCCAAGCATACATAGAGACACGTCTTGAAAATTTGGAACAATTATGGAATACGTTCACGGCCACTCATACTGAGATTTTAAGTAAGGTTAAAAAGGTTGAATTGTCTAACTCGAGTTATATTAAAGATTGTCTTTATGATGAAGTTGAGGAATTTTATGTAGATTTTAAAAGTGAGTTAAAAGATTTATTGGCTAAAGGACATTCAACTACGGTATACATGGATTCTAAGTCTATTTGTCAGGACCAAAAGAGTAGAGTCAAGTTGCCAGAAATTAAAATCCCCTCATTTTCGGGGAAATATTCAGAGTGGCAAACATTTAGAGATTTGTTTGTGGGATTAGTGCATGAGAATTCTTTTCTTGATGACGCACAGAGATTTTTTTATTTAAAGGCTCATTTATGTGGGGAGGCTGAGCAACTATTAAGAAATATAACGATAACATCAGATAACTATACAATTGCGTGGTCTAAATTGGATAAGATGTACAATAATAAAAAGTTTCTCGCAAACGGTATTATGAAAAGATTACTTAGTCAAAGGGCGTTGTCCTATGAATCGGCAAACGAGATAAAAAGACTTATTGCGACTACCTCAGAATGTTTAGAGTCGTTAAGTAATTTAGGAGTGAAGGTTTCTTCCTGGGATCTGATTGTTATACACATAATTAGCGGAAAATTAGACAAAGAGACTAGGAAATGTTGGGAACTCAAAGTGGCCTCAGATTCAAGTAATGAGTTACCTACATTTATACAGTTTTCAGAATTTTTAAATAGTCGCTTTAGAGGTTTGGAAAATTTAGAAAAGTCAGAAAACAGGGAAAGACCTAAGCATCAGAAGGGAACTCACTCACTTCATGTTTTGAAGGATAAAAAGTCAGTATCATGTGATTTTTGCTCAGCCGACCATAGGATTACGTCTTGTCCAAAATTTTGTAAAGAGACAACTGATGCTAGGCGTACTTTTGCTATTGAACATAGTTTGTGTTTTGTTTGCCTACACAACAACCACTCTGCCAGACACTGTAAAAACACTCTCAGATGCCAGGTGTGTAAACGCCGCCACCATTCTTTATTACACCAAACAGGTGTTTCTGGGTCGGAAATTGGTGAGGGTAATAGGGGGGCTCACGAGAAAACGTCATCAGCCGTGGTAACGGTGATGAAGGAAGATAATAAAATGAGTAATACGGAAATATCCGCGCAAGCGGAGGGGTCAAGTAAACCACTAGTCGCGTGTTTCTCATCGGGAACTGGTCGCAAAACTGTTTTATTAACTACTGCGTTAGTAAAGGTGAAGTCGAGAGATGGGAGCTATCGAGTAGTTAGGGCTTTGCTTGATCAAGGATCGCAAGGTTCGTTCGTTACGGAATCCACGGTCCAATTGTTAGGATTACACAAAACGCCATCCAGGCAAACGGTGATTGGCGTAGGCGGAGAAAAAAGTGCAACGGCTAAGTCAACCGTTGTACTTCAATTAAGGTCTAGAATAGATCCGACTGTCCAAATAAATGTAAATGCATTCGTCCTGAAATCAGTCACTGCTCTTCTCCCAGCTACGAAAGTAACTCGGGTAGAATGGGTAGATTTGGTCGATGATGATTTGGCTGATCCAGAATACGACAGGCCTAATAAAATCGATGTTTTATTAGGTGCTGAAGTATACAGTCTAGTTATTCAGGAGGGCATTAAAAGGAATGTTGGTGGAACTCTTTTAGCACAAGACACCACGTTAGGTTGGATATTGTCAGGAACCTTTGAAGTGGATCAAACTAGGAATCCCTCACACATTACCGTAATGCATTTAAGCCTGGAGACAGATAACCTGCTTAGAAGATTTTGGGAACTAGAAGCGGAACCATCTAGTAAAAAGCTACTAACGGAGGAAGAAAATAAATGCGAAGCATTATACACAGCTACTACTGAACGGGACGAGAGTGGTCGTTATATAGTAAGGCTACCATTGCGTGAAGTAGACCCGGTCAGCATGGTTGGTGATTCGAAGGGAATCGCTGAAAAAAGATTAAGATCGTTAGAAGGTAAATTCAGAAAAAACAGCAAATTCAAGGAAGACTATACAAAAGTTCTTGAAGAGTATTTGGAGCTGAAACACATGAGAAAGGTTGCAGACGAAAACAACACTCAAAAAGCGATCTACTTACCTCACCATGCTGTAATCCGGGAGGATAAAGAAACGTCGAAGGTCCGTGTTGTGTTTGATGCTTCCTGTAAAGGAACTAATGGGATGTCACTTAATGACAATATGTTAATTGGTCCTACTTTGCAGCCGGAACTCCGGCACACTATTATGCGCTGGAGAGCACATCGGATATGTCTCGTAGCGGACATAATCAAGATGTACCGGCAAGTATTAGTAAATAGGAAGGATGTAATGTTACAAAGGATCCTCTGGAGAGACAATCCTGAAAGGAAAATAGAAGTATATGAGTTGGAAACTGTTACTTTCGGCACGGCAGCGGCACCATATCTAGCTGTAAGATCGCTTCAACAGTTAGCACAGGATGAGTGCCAGGATCAACCAGAAATCGCAAGTGTCATTGTAAACGATTTTTATATGGATGACTTAATGACCGGAGCTGAAAACGAAGAAACCTGTTTTAATATATACTCAGAGTTGTCCAAGGTGTTAGCCAGAGGAGGTTTTCCTTTACAAAAATGGAGGAGCAATAGCCAAGAATTATTAAAGAGCATCAGGGATGGGAATGATGAAGCGTTACAGATAAAAATGGACGATGTATCAAAAATCCTAGGACTTACTTGGAATTCGCGCGACGATTGCTTCCAATACTCTCTGGAACTTAAGCCGGCAGAAGGACCTGTAACAAAAAGGAAAATAATATCCGATATCGCACGATTATTCGATCCATTGGGGTGGCTAGCACCAAGCATAATCATAGCAAAGGTGTTGATTCAAAAGCTGTGGTTAGCGGGGTTGCAATGGGATGAAGAAGTTCCAAACAACTTATTAAAAGAATGGTATACTTACCGTAATAATTTGGTTTCTATAACAAACCTGAAAATCCCACGATGGCTGCTCATGCGTTCCAATAATGTGAAGACTGAGCTGCACGGATTTTCAGATGCCTCGAAAGTGGCATATGCAGCAGTTATCTATGTGAGAGTCGTAGATAACACCGGTAATATCCATGTATCGTTAGTAACGGCAAAAACGAAGGTTGCCCCCATAAAGCAGGTGTGCATTCCACGTTTGGAGCTTTGTGGTGCAGTGCTCTTAAGTAGTTTGATGGTCGAAGTCGGCAAGGTTATGGATATACCAAAGGGTGACTGGCACATGTGGACGGACAGTGAAGTAGTTTTGGCATGGCTTAACAGTCATCCAAGCCGTTGGAAAACCTTCATTGCCAACAGAGTCTCCCATATTTTGACCATCACAGAAGCCCAACACTGGTGTCATGTACCATCAAAGCAGAATCCCGCGGATTGTGCATCCCGTGGTGTTTCTCCGGCAGATGTGGCTAGCACATCTATATGGTGGGATGGTCCAGAGCTTTTAAGACAGCAAGTAGTTGAATATAAGAAGCCAAAGAATAATAATACTCATTTGGAAGAAGTAAAGGTGCACACATCTATTATTGAAGTGGGGTTTTGGAATAGGTATTCGACATTGTTTAAGCTAGTACGAGTAGTTGCTTACTGTCGTCGATTTTTAACACTTCTAAAGGAACGGTCAGCTAGATGTAAAACAAAATATCTAGTTAAGCAGGAAATTGAGGAAGCTCTCAAAACTTGTATAAAGAGATGTCAAGTAGAAGGGTTTTCTGAAGAGTTGATAAATTTAAGAAATAATAAGCCTTTAGAGAGTAAGAAAAATAACTTAAAATCATTAAATGTATTTCTCGATTCCAATGGAATAATAAGAGTTGGAGGCAGATTGGAGATGTCGCAGCTTAGTTACGATCGTGTGCATCCCATTCTAATTCCAAAGGAAGCATTCTTTACAAGCCTGTTAGTAGCTGATGCGCATAGTAAAACAATGCATGGTGGTCCACAGCTTATGGTAACATACCTGCGTTCAAAATATTGGGTAATCGGAATTAAGTTGATTGCAAAAAGGTATGTAAGGAATTGCGTCAGATGCATTCGTTACGCGGCCACCACCAAGTCACAACTAATGGGTCAGTTGCCAACCGCACGCGTTACACCGAATAAACCATTTTTAAGCAGCGGTGTGGATTATGCGGGTCCTATAAATATTAGAATGTCAAGGGGTCGTGGTAATAAGTCCTACAAGGGATACATAGCTTTGTTTATTTGTATGGCCACAAGGGCGGTGCATCTAGAAGTTGTAAGTGAATTGAGCACCAAGGGTTTTTTAACTGCTTTCAAGCGATTTGTAGCTAGACGTGGTCGATGTGCGCAACTACACAGCGACAACGGAACAAATTTTGTAGGGGCAGCACGCGAGTTACTCCATTTATTCAATGAAGAAAGGTCAGCCTGTAACCCTGAATTAGCAGAAGAGTTAGGAAATAATGGTACGGAGTGGCACTTCATCCCTCCTCATTCGCCAAATTTCGGAGGTCTGTGGGAAGCAGGGATTAAGTCCACCAAACATCACCTTAAGAGGGTGATAGGGAATACGACTCTGACCTTTGAGGAGATGAGCACAGTATTGGCTCAAATTGAGGCTTGCCTTAATTCGAGGCCCTTATCGTATGTGGAAGATCAGGACAAATTAACCATTCTAACTCCTGGGCATTTTCTGGTAGGAGAGCCATTAGTTTTACCTCCCGATTCAAATTTTGAAAGGGCACATGTTAGTAGTTTAAGGCGATGGCAACTTCATCAGAGAATGATGCAAGATTTCTGGCGACGTTGGTCGCACGACTACCTTCACCAATTCTTGCAACGAAACAAGTGGCATTATAAAATTCCGGAACCATCTGTTGGTGAGGTAGTGTTAGTTAAAGAGGACGATATGCCTCCTGGCAAGTGGTTACTGGGTAGGATTGAACGAAAACATCCTGGGTCTGACGGTCTTACTCGTGTCGTAACGCTACGCACACAATCGTCCACTATAAAAAGACCTACATCAAAATTATGTGTATTACCTATATCCAATTGAACCTCATTGTATTAGCTATAAGCCATCGGTCGATCTCATTGTTTTAATTGTTTTTCAAGTAGATGTATTTTTAATAGTCAAAGGTTTAAATATTTGTAAGTACTTCTCACCAAGGATGTAATACAATTTCAGGCATTCGAGATTTACTTTGTTTTGCCTTATTGAGCATAGTTGTCAGTATTGAAGGACATTCGGTCATAATGTCCTTGGTGGGCGGTATGTTTGGGTTAATATTCGTTTATTTTAAATTAGTTTAAGATTTGGTCAAGAGATGGCGTTGTTAGTTGAGCGCCGAATCCTGAATCTCGGTGTTAAGATTCTCCGCCGCTCAACTAGGTCAAAATGTTAAATTTGTTTTTTTGTGTGTGATATGTGAGCAGCAAACATTGTGTGACTGTGGATATATATATTATACGCGCTTAATATAGTCTAAAGTCCAGTGTTTCAATTATACCACCCTCTCCAAGTCGACCTTCGTTCAGTCAGACGTACGAGCGAAAAAGAGTGATGGAGCTATACACCCTATATAGCTCCATCCCTTTAACAGTCCGGTTTATGTCGTAAAATGGATCACGTTATGAGCTCGTGATAGAGCCTCAGTGTGTGATAAAGGTAAGGTTAAGCTTTTCAGCAATAGATGGCGTTATCACGAAATCAGCAAATGTTTCTAGACCTATTTGTAATTAATTGCTTCGTAAATGCCAAAAATATATACGAAAATAAACCGCAGTTTGGTCCAGTCATTTTATCATAACAAGATTTGTAATAGCGTAAAGCGCGGTGGGCCTTGGGCGCGGTCGCCTCCTTCTGCGAAGCAGTAATGCTAGCAAAGGAGGCGGCCGCACGCGCGAGACAATAACCCTCGCGACCCAGCCGATCCGAACCGAGGAGTTCCGATCCCGATTTTCGGCCACCGTAGGCGCGGGCTTGTGGACGGCGAGCAATGGGTAGCTCACCGTCCGTCCGTCCGGTAACCGTCCGGACCGAGCCCAAGTCGTTGACGGCGCGTAGTGTTCCACGCGCGCATCAAGGAGGTGTCAGCAACCGTAGGGGCCCAGCAGGGTCGAAGCCTATTGGGGCCATGGGTGATACGAAAGAGATTCCCGGGGCCCTGGAACAATGGCAAAGAAGGAACAGGAGTGGGTTTTATGTATGTTTCTTTCTGGTTTATGTTATGATAAAACAACGCTGTATGATTTTAAAATTATTGGTTCATTAGATATACTAAAAGTATATTATACCGTAGAATTATCTTTTTTACAACACTAAATAAATGTTATTTATCGTAGGCTATCAAAAAAAAAGTGGATAAAGTAGTTTTCAGTTGCCAAAATGTATAAATAGTCTCGAGTTACGGAGTTGATACTGAGGTCGATACCCACAGTTTTTAGTGTGTGCACCTTTTGCTTTTAGGTAGGAAATCTTCAAATACCTTCCCCCGCTCTGGGTAAAGCGAGAGGTAGTACCAGACTTTTACTGACTGAAACCCACCTGTGTTCCTTTAGTTGCCCTTAGCGTTCCAGGGCTATGGTAACTTGCACGCCACAATTGCGGCAGCAAATACCTTCTTTGAGGAAAGTCTAAAAAGGCTCTCTTTCCGCCTGACGCAGGTCTTCATCGAACGTAGATGTTTCGGAAGGACCCCCAAAAAACCAGCAAATATAGGTAGGTACTTAATCACAGAAAGATGCTTCTTGAGCAGTTCGTGAAGGTTACCAGTACTTCAAGTAGTCTCTCCCTCGGACTTGACCACAACCTACTGTTTGGAACAAGTACCTAATTTCAAAGATTCCAAAAATTGAAGATCATTAAGAATTTCATGAAAAACCCATGAAGACATATTTCACACAAGGCCCCGACGTGGTTTGCGTTCCTGAAGATAGTTTGATTACGTATGATGTATTCTACATTACTTGCAGCCTTAAGTCGACAACTGAACGTTACCTCCTTAAGAGTGGTCAGTGAGTGGTGATCAACACTGGGACAACATTCTGACGGATGCCAGAGTCAGTCACAGCCCCAATTGGTTGCGACATTTGTTTGCTGTCATTTTATAGTTTTGTGGAGTCACAAACACGGAGTAATGAGGGGGTATTAGGGTGTTTCGAGAGGTTTCTGTTTCAAATTCGACGTGATGTAAGTCAACATCAAACTGCAACAATTTTTTCACAAATTCTTTATAAGTACAGTTGTGGAGCAAGATGACATCGTAGGTTACTCTGTAGTATTTTAATAATCGCTAGCAGTAGTGGACTATCAGTGCACGTTATCCAGCTGAAGATGGGCTGAAGCCGATTATGCTCCTTCGAAATTCACCTCCGCCAAAGTTGCATAACGGACCCGGCTAAAAGTCTGCAGAGAAATATCATCGAGGCAAATTCTTATGGGAGGTAATTCTTTTGAAAAATCTCATAGCTCTAGCTGGCATTGGCCCTAGAGATCTTCGTCAGGCGAAAAGAGAGGATGCTGTGGTGTCTTTAGAAAGACACCACAGCGTCCTCTCTTTTCCTCAAAGAAGGAAGATTTGCTGCCGCGTGCAAGTTACCGTAGCTCTAGAACACTAAGGGCAATTAAAGGAACACAGGTCGGTTTCAGTCTGTAAAAGTCTGACACAAACTCTCGCTTTACCCAGAGCGGGGGAAGGTATTTGATGATTTTCTTCCTAAAAGTAAAACGTGCAGACACTAAAAACTTTGGGTATTGACCTCAGAACAAGATCCGTACAGACTCTTTATACATTTTGGCAACATTTAACATTTTGAAAATTACTTTATCCACTTTTTTTATAGCCTACATTAAATAACATTTATTTAGTGTTGTTAAAAGAAAACAACGGTTTAATACACTTTTAGTCTATTATAATGAACCAATCATATTAAAATCATACAGCGTTGTTTCATCATAGAATAAACCAAAAACAAACTTAAACTATCACCTTTTCCTTTTAGGGGTAGGCAGAACCACAGTTTATCAACTACTTCAACCTCAACATGTCTGTTTCTGCCCGGCTGAACGCATGCCAGAGGGTCATGGCCATACGGATGGTGCGAGGATACCGGACGATTTCCCGCGAAGCGGCGAGCCTCCTTGCTGGCCAGCCACCATGGGATCTGGAGGCAACAGTCCTTGCACACATGCACGATCTGCGCATGGAGATGCAACGCCGGGGCGAAACTCCGCTGCCGCGACAAGTCGCAGCATGGCGGACAGAGCTCCGGCGGGTTCTCATGGTGAAATGGCGACAGCGACTGTCGCAACCCAGTGCTGGGCACGCCACAATTATGGCGGTAAGTCCCCTCTTTGAGGCGTGGTTGGAAAGACCTCACGGCGTCCTCACCTTTCGCATGACGCAGGTTCTCACCGAACACGGTAAGTTCGGGAAGTTCCTGCACCGGATTCGTGCGGAAGCGACGCCCGGGTGTCGCCACTGTGTGGACCGCCCGGAGGACACGGTGGAGCACACGGTGGAGGTGTGCCCCGCTTGGGCAGAGCAACGCCGTGTCCTCGTGGGGGCGATCGGCGGCGGTGATTTCTCGCGCCGGGCTTTGGTACAGGCCATGGTCCGGAGCGAGGAGGAGTGGCAGGCGGTCGCCTCCTTCTGCGAAGCAGTAATGCTAGCAAAGGAGGCGGCCGATCGCGTGAGGCAACGGTCCTCACGCCCCAACCGCCGTCGGGATTCCGATCCCGATTTCCGGCCACCGTAGGCGCGGGCTTGCGGACGGCGAGCAATGGGTAGCCCGCCGTCCGACCGTCCGGTAACCGTCCGGACCGAGCCCAAGTCGTCGACGGCGCGTATTGTTCCACGCGCGCCTCAGGGAGATGTCAGCAAATCGTAGAGGCCCAGTAGGGTCGAAGCCTACTGGGGCCATGGGTAGTGTGAAAACGAAACCCGGGGCCCTGGGACGAAGGCAACGAAGGAACAGGAGTGGGTTTTTAGTCAGTAAAAGTCTGACACTATCTCCTGCTCCACCCAAGAGCGGGATTTGTCATTTAGATGATTTTCCCACCTAAAAAAAAAAAAAAAAAAAAACATGTCTGTTTCTGTTTATTGATGATGATAAGTAACTTATTTGATGTATATCATGAAGGAGTATTCTATTACTGGTGAGCCAAATAAATAAAATTAATTATATATCTGGACATAAGAAATACATTTTACATAATATATTTACTGAAATTAATTTTCGTTATTTGAATTAGATGTTTTTAGCACGAATCACAAGCACAGAATTATTAATTACGTTTGTGCATTTTTACTAACTTGACGCAGACAAAGTCGCGGGTAACAGCTAGTCTATTAATAAATTGACGATTACATAAAAATTATAACATACTTCGACGAACAATATAGTACAGTTAGTTTTTAGGTCCCTATCACAACCGTCATCTCAAAATTGCTAATTTTGGTCGAGCCGAATATTCGGCCAGTTTTTGGCCGATACCGAAACTCCAGCTGAGACTGATTTTTGTAGCTGAAACCGGAACCGAAACCGAAGAGAAGAGAAAATCATTTATTTGTTTATTGTAGCAAAATTTAAAAAGAACTAAACATAAACCGCCTTCTGGCGCAGTCGGGTAAACAAAATGTGTGAGGTCAAAAAGGCTCCAAATTCAGCAAAAGGTGCGATATATTAATGATTGATGATTCGAGAAAGAAAAGGTGAAAGAGAAAGAAATGGAGAAACAAAAGGTGCGATATATTAATGATATATGATGATCATTGATGATTCGAGACTCATCGCATTCAGTCGTGCTCATCAATGCAATAAATATCTAATAAATTAATATTCGCGTAATTAGTGACCTAGTTTTTAGTGTACTGGCGTTTCATACAGACACGTTTTTTAAAAGTGCTGACAAATTAAGAAACATGGACTGATTGGATTATAATAATATCATCTAAAATATGGAAGGCAGCCCCTTCAACCGGACGGTATAACGCGACGCAGCCCTCCCCCAACACCTACTCCGATGCAGCCCCAGCAACCTAGTCGTGAACGAGTCCAAGAAGAAGAGAAAATGGAGGTAGTTTCGACTCCTGAGATCCAAAACTGGTTGGGGTCTATTGAGCAGCACTTGAATGAGGTATGTGTTATCTCTTCTGAGGGAAAACTAAACTCGGATCAGAAGTTAAAAATAAGTAATCTTTGCCGAAAAGTTAGTTATGGAGTTTCGCAACTGGCTGTTCAATATCAGTCATTAAAACATAATGCCGTGAAGAACCATAACTCGCTGAAAATATTAACCGAAGACCGAGACCTAAAGGATTGTGTGTTGGAAATGAACCGGACGATTAAAGAAAAGTGTGGAACCCGGGAAGCACCCGCCGCATCTTTTGCAGATATGGTTAAGAAAGGGTCCAAAAGCTTTGTTCGTCCAAATACTTTTAGCTCCGTGGCGATTTACCCCCGCGACAACACGAAGACCAGTGACGAAACGAAGAACATCGTCCAGAAGATTATCTGCCCTGGTGACATGAAGCTTAAAGTCAGAGGAGTACGTAAGATAGGGAAAGGAGGACTGATAATTAGCACAGAGACTAAAGAGGATTTAGACAAGCTCAAACAAACAGTCCAACTCGCTTCATCAGGGCTTACCATCGATGACCCTAAAAAGCGCAAACCTCGCATTATAGTTATGGGGGTTCCGGCATTCATGTCTGAAATTGAGGTTTATAAATGCATTTATGAACAAAACCTGGCCGACAAACTGCCAACAATAACCAAAGATGCATTCTTGGCCTCAATAAAACTTAGCCACAAATCTGGTAGGAAAGAAGCTGAGAACTGTAACTATATAACCGCCTTTGTACCTTGTGTTGCATGAAGATTAAATAAATAAATAAATATATAATAGAAGTTCCAGCCGCTATTCGAAAGGCGCTCATCACACAGGATAGATTATTTATTAATTGGACGTCCTGTCCTGTACGAGACTTCACTCTAGTAACGAGATGTTACAAGTGTCAGCAGTACGGTCATGCGGCCAAATCGTGCAAAGTCGCTTCTCCTACATGTGGACACTGCGGTGAAGAAGGACACACACTCCAGGACTGCACAAAAAAAGCTGACTCGCCAAAATGCGCAACATGTTTGCGTTTTAAAAAACCTACCAACCACAGGACGGGAGATCCAGAGTGTCCTGCTAAAAAATCAGCCGAGAACAGGTACATTAACTCGATTGATTATGAAGGCGCCTAAGAGCGTCACATATTTGTTTATATTTTAGACTTAGTTACTGTTTTTATATTTTTTAAATTATGGATAATTACTTATTGACCGATATAGATAACACATTTGTAACGGTTTCAAAACAATGTAAGGTTGAGGAGTGCAGACAATATCTTTCCGATACTCAAAAGTCACTTACCATACTTACACAAAACATTCGCAGTATTTATAAGAACATAGATAGCTTTAACATTTTTCTTCATAGACTTAACTTTGACTGTGATATAGTGGTACTAACTGAGTGCTGGCTGTGTAATCGTCAGGACCACCTCCCAGTAATACCGGGGTATAATTTATCATATACCAGAATTAACAATAATCAAAATGACGGTGTGGTTGTTTATTGTAAAGCATCATTAAAGGTCGCAGTTGAAGAATCTACCCTAAAAGACTGTATGTGTAATTGCTTGGTCATCAAAATTGGTACAACTACAGCAATAATAGCTATGTATAGATCGCCTTCCGCTAGAAATTTAGACACTTTTCACGCTTCCTTAAACCAAATTTTTCAAGAACTGTGCACGTTTAAGAATGTTATACTAACAGGTGATATTAATATAAATATTAACTCTGAATGCTTCGATGCAGCGACCCAAGACTATCTTAATATCTGCTCATTCCATGGTTTTCTCCCCGCACATACTTTACCTACTCATCAAAGTGGTTCCTGTCTCGATCATATGATGATCAAATCTAGCTTATCGTACTTAACGCTTGTTACTAACTCGACAATTACTGACCATCACGCTGTCCTACTGCACCTAAATCAAACGCTGCCTAAGCAAAATCGACCTCGGACCAAAACGAAATTAAACACAAATGGACTCGAATATGATTTACGCAATCTTGACTTTAACCCAGTTTACAATACTGCTGACGCTAATTTTGCTTTATCGTACTTAATAAAACATGTTCAATTTGCAATATTACGTAACACGACTATTTCTTCCGTAAACAAGAAACTGTATAACATTAAACCTTGGATCACTCCGGGTTTGATTCGGTGTATAAGACAGAGAGATAAACTTCATCAGAAAGCTAAGAAAAACCCTGACAATCCTATTATTCAAATCTCCTATAAAAGATACAGAAATTTTTGCAATAACCTCCTAAAGAACTTAAAAAATGACTACGATAAAACTGAATTAAATAAAGCAGGAACCAACAGTAAGCAACTTTGGAAATATATTAAAAATGTCACTTATATGGCAAAAAAGCATGAATCTAATTCGAATTTATTGCATATTAATCCCTCACCTCTTTCATCAGCTAACCATGTTAATAACTTTTTTGTAAATGTTGGGAAAACTCTTGCCGAACAGATTCCAACACAAGACTGTGTCCAAAGACCTCCACTTGATTTAAGAAACAGGTGTGCCCTAAATTCTTTTGGCTTACTAGATACTGACGAAGACGAAGTTACTCGAATCATTTGTGGACTAAAAGATGACTCTGCAGTAGGATGGGATAATATTAGTAATAAGATCCTTAAACTCTGTAAGCATATCCTTGTTTCACCTTTGACGCATATATTTCGTATCTGTATTTCCGAAGGAATTTTCCCAAGACTTCTGAAAAAAGCAGTAGTAATCCCTGTTTTTAAATCCGGAAACAAAGACTTAGTAAATAATTATAGGCCAATATCGATACTTTCCTCAATTTCAAAAATACTAGAAAAAATATTAAACAGTAGACTGGTCAAATATTTAGAGAAAAATAAACGTTTATCATCGGCACAATTTGGTTTTAGAGCCAAATTATCTACAGCTGATGCAGTGCACAGCCTGACAGATTACGTCTCTGAAGAACTAGGCAAAGGACAACAGACCCTGGGGGTGTTCCTTGATCTAGCGAAGGCCTTTGACACAGTATCGGTTCCTTTGCTAATAAACAAATTAGAGGCCATAGGAATAAGAGGAACACCGCTTAAACTTTTTGCTGACTACTTAGATGATCGACATCAATGTGTCAAAATAGACAATATTACAAGTGATGAGCAAATAAGTTCTGGATATGGTGTTCCCCAGGGAAGTATCCTGGCCCCTACCCTATTCTTGATCTATATTAACGATTTGTGTAACCTAAATATTAAACAAGGCAAAATTGTTTCATATGCCGACGACACGGCCTTAATATTTTCCGCTAAAACCAACAGCGAACTGTATGAATACGCTCAATTGGGTTTCAACACTGTGACTAATTGGCTTCAAAGCAATTTACTAACATTGAATGCTGACAAGACAAAATATATTCACTTTTGCATGCGCAAGCCTCAATTTAACATTGGTTACTCTCATCTGTATGCCCATAAATGTGGATTCCGATCATCCAGCACGTGTGATTGTCCCTGTATCTTTAAAACACGTGACATCAAATATCTCGGGGTTATAATAGATGAAAAACTCTCTTTTGGACCACACATTGAAGGTCTAATTAAAAGAGTACGCAAACTAATCTATGTTTTTAAGAAATTGCGAGTGATTGCAGATTCAAAATTGGTGACACAAATTTACTTAGCCCTAGGTCAATCTGTAATCCAATACTGTATCACTTCCTGGGGTGGAGCACTTAAAACTCACCTACTGCCCCTTGTAAGAGCTCAGAGAGCAATTTTAAAAGTAGCCAATTTCCTTCCCTTTCTCTATCCTACAGATCAGTTATACAAATCCTGTAACGTGCTTTCTGTTCGCCAGCTTTTCATAATGCACTTAGTATTAAAACAGCACACCATGCTTTCCTTCAACGCCGAAATTACTAATAAGAGACGGAATGATATTGTTTGTCATTCTAATGCATCCTCAAAATATGTATTTGTAAAAAGATTTTTTACTTTTTTAGGCCCATTTCTGTACAACAAATTAAATAGAATATTAAGTATCTACAAATTAAATAAGTATAACTTATTTATTTATTTATTTTATTTATTGTTTTAGTCAACATACAAAAATAGGGCCATTTTCTGTAACGAAAATGCACGGAAAATTAATGTGACAAATGGTAAAGCAGTCGTTAGCTGATGTGATTGTAGAATTAAGTCAACAGCCTGATTACAGCGACTTATGTACCTGCACGCGCTTGACAATTTGCCACATTCATTCTGCTACATAACTGTAAAAAGATGATTTTCCAATTTTTCCTAAGCATATCTTATGTAGAGACAGAAGACCTACTTACTGTTTGTAAATAAAACTCGCCGTGTTTTTTTAATAGTCATATTTAGAGTTAATTTATTATTTTGTATTTAAGCACTCTCTCGCCTGAAGCACAGGTTCACCCTAGTTCAGGCATATAAGCAACTGTGTTCTTTTTAATATTTAATATACTTTATTGTAAATGTAAATGCCCTATGTTATAAATAAACGATTTATTATTATTATTAAAAACACACATTTTTACATAAAGTGGGCACCATCGGTCTACCAATCTATTTAACCTTATTCCAACCATGTATGGGTCGGCTTCTTACCTAACCAGACAAAGCTAAATGTCAATGTTCATCATCAACTGTTAAAACTTCAACGGTCCGGACTAAGCGTTTCGCTTCATCGTTTATACCCCGTACATCGAAGGACTGGAACAATTTGCCTGCTGCAGTCTTTCCGTCCTACTATAATTTAGGTGTCTTCAAGGCCAGAGAGAATAGGCTCTTAATTAACTACGGTGCCTAACCATCAATGATTGCATCACTGCTTACCATCAGGTGGGATCGCAGTCAGGTTTATATCAAATAAAAAAAAATACTAAACACAATACATACAAGTACTATCTCAAAAATCAGGTTGTTACCATCACTAGAGAACTACACTATAGAATGAACCATCTCGGGAGAGCTTTACCTTAGGAGGAAGGGGGGATGGTCTTTCCTCGTCCTAAACTTGTACCAACGGTGCGAAGCATGGCGACAGAGACAGACGATGGCGCAGAGGTATAAAGAGCGGGCAGAAAACTACTGCGCTTTTAGGCGTGATTTATTTATGTTCTAAATCGACTGATATTTTATTTTACAAAAAATCGGAGAAATTATTGCAGGAGTTCGGTAGAATGAATAATATTCCCTATGATAGCAAACCTAGACATCTAAAGTAAGTATGTTAGAGTAGTAACTTCTATGTTGCGCTACCCTCTGCATTTAACCTGTCATTACAAAGTGCACTCCCATCCATATTTAATCACCCACAGTTGGAGCAGCCTGAACTAAATTTAGATTGACGTATTGATTGTTTAATTGATTTTAAATAATTCTGCAAGGCTGTTAACTTATCTTATGAAGGAAATAGAAGGCAATTTTTTTACTGAAAAGCTCTGTGGTCTGTAGCTAAATAATAATAATAATAATAAACCTTTATTTCAGACCACTTAGATCCATTACATTATATATAGTCCTGATTACACAAAAAGAAAAAATATATTAATCAAATTTCAAACAAAAAAAAATGTCATAATATCGGCCATGTTGTTCGACGATAATATTCGCTATTTAGTCACCGCGGCCCCCCTTAGCCAAGTTACAACCGTTTTGTGTCGAATTCCGTTTTCCAATCGGTAACGCCTCGGTGTCAGCAATTGTAGAAAACGATAAGTTGGTAGCCATGTTGACGCCTGAGTTGGCCGCTCGTTCTGCAATGTCGTTCTACAATAACAAAGGATGTAGCGTTGAACATTGTAGAAACGATAAAAATTCATTGTATCATTTTGAACGATGTGAACTTGGCTACGAATTTTCTATTCGTTTGTTCTGACCACGTGACTTAACGTTGAGATGATGTAATTCCCATACATTTCGACTAGCGTTAGCGATTGCAGATTATCAACTTGACTAGGGATCCTGGAACGCCAAGGCCAACTGAGGGAACACAGATGGGTCTTGGACAGTACAAGGCTGACAAGGTTCCCTCTCACTCCACTCAGTATACTAAAAATAACTTCTCCCAGTTATTTGTTGATATCCCATTGAAAAAAAAAACCAGTGATTTCTAGAACTAAAGATGAACCATTACGTACCAAATCACCTACTCGGCTTAAAAAGCATATTTTCTATCATTTGTAAATTTTTGACAGTCTTTAGGATTAGCCATATTTTTTTTTAATGATATTTAAACTAGTGCTTGACTGCGATCCCACCTGGTAAGCAGTGACGAAATCGTTTATGGTGAAGTGCACTAGTTTATTAAGAGCCTATTCACTCTAGCCTTGAAGACACCAAAATTATAATCGGACGGGAAGACTGCAGCAGGTAAATAGTTCCAGTCCTTCGATGTCGTGAAAGTGAAACCCGGGGCCCTGGGACGATGGCAAGGAAGGAACAGGAGTGGGTTTTTAGTCAGTAAAAGTCTGACACTATTTTTCGCTCCGCCCAAGAGCGGGATTTGTCATAAGATGATTTTCCCACCTAAAAAAAAAAAAAAAACTCCTTGGATGTACGCGACATAAATTATAATTCAGGTTGGGTTTCATTTCATAAGGTTTCCTTTTATAAATATATCTTGGTGTACCATAAAGTGTATATATAAATAAACTAGCTTCGACCAGCGGCTTTACCCGCGTGAAAGTAGGTTTCTCTATACAAACGTTGGACCCCGTTTCATCCCCTTAGGGGGTGAATTTTGGAAAATCCTCTCTTAGTGCTCGCCTGCATCATAAAAGGAAACCTTGTGCGAAATTTCACACTGCTAGTCCCAGTAGTTTCGGCTGTGCGTTGATATGTCAGTAAGTCAGTTTCTCCTTTTATATGTATAGATAAATGACGAGGCGAAACGCTTAGTCTAGTCGATGCTCTATATAAAATACGCTGAACTGAAGTTGACCCGTACATAATATTATGTAGCTGATTCGACAGAAGCGACGTCACTCTGTTAATAAGGATTGACAGCTAACCTACATATAAGGAAAAGTGGTGGCCAATAACGGCGCCAGTTTACGATTTGTAGCTCGTAGGTTCATATCTAGCCAGGTGTATTACTTTGTGTTATAATCTATTTCACCACCACTGCTCTCAAACCGACGGAGGAAACCGTATATACATACTAGGACTAAAACTTATCCGCACTGGGCCAGCGTGGTGGATTACGGCCTAGGCTAAAGAAGGCCTGAACCCCAGCAGTGGGAACATTAAAAGGAAATTAACAGCAAACAACAAGTGTGCGTCGGAATTGCTTAACCTAATTCCACCTAGCCCGTTCCATCATCGGACCATCAGGCGTACGGCAATGCGCCACCGGTACATGGTGGACATCCCGCCCATACGCACGAAACGTTTTGGGAACACATTCATTGTGTGTACAGCTAAGGAGTGGAATTCCTTGCCGGAATTATTCTGTGTTTCCTGATGGCTACAACCCGGGAATCTTTAAGTCACGGGTGAATAGGTTACTTCTAGGTAAGCGCGCTCCATCGTCGACCGCATCGTCGCTTTCCATCAGGTGAGATAGCGGTCAAGCGCGAACCTATCAAGAATTAAAAAAAAAAAAAGTTTAGATATAATAAAAAAACTGGGCAAGTGCGAGTCGGACTCGCGCACTGAGGGTTCCTTACATATGTAAATATTTCAATTTCAGAACGGAGTCTCGAAGATTTTTCCGAATCGCAAATAAAGTTTTTTTTTTATTTAACATTAAATTTACTCTTTTTAGATTTATTCCTATACCTGTACTGTAAGACTTTGTTTTATGCCAATTTTCAGGATCCTGGGACAACGGTAGTACCCTATGAATTTTGATTCCCTTGAGAGTGTCGAAATATACGTTTATTGCGACATAAACGGCTGTATCTTTTTTTTTCGTCTACTTAGAAGTTTGTTTTTTTTCACAGCTTCAAGGGACCACAGACCTGAGTATATAGTTTAAATTTCAACTCGATACCTCCATGCGTTCCCGAGATAAAGGGTCTTGACAGCCAGACAGACAGACGGACAACTAAGTGATCCTATATTCCCCAACCCCCTAAAAATATGTGTTTTTTACAGTTTCCTGTAATTTTTCATATTATTATTTATTTTTTACTGAAGAATTCACCAAATGTGTTGTTAAAAAAAAGTTTATCTAAATCGGTCCAGTCATTCTCGAGTTTTGCTCTTAGCAACGCAACACACACCTTTCATTTTTATCTATATAAGATTTGGGAAAAGACTATAGCCAGATGGATCCCGACATCTGGACTCTGTGAAGCTAATCAGTCATTTACTCGAAAAAAGGAGAGTAATGAACAATCACGTCGAATACGCGAAATCGTATTTTCCTTGATTCAGCAATAGATAAGTGCCAGCTTCCTTATTGTTCATCAAATAGCCTTAAACTGTCCATTATGGCCATTGTGGGCTATTGTGGGTCAATCCCCGACACCTCCTGCCTGAGTGATTCCATTCTGCGTTACGCGCATTGATTAATGGTCAATCCCTTTCGCACCATTAGGCGCGATCAATCATGATACATATGTGGTAAGCTTTTGAAATTCTGTCTCATGTGGCAATCAGACACTTTATCTAGGACTTTAAGCGCATGGTTTTAAGAGGATTACAGGAGTAATGATCATGAGTTTTATAATGCCCAAAAGTACAAGGAAGTAAGTTCAAGTAAGTAGGTAGATCTAAAGAAAAAAAGAACAAAAGTCTAACACTCTCTTACGCTCTACCTTAAGTGGGAGAAATTATTTGAAGATATACCGACCTTGGTACAGGCCATGGTCCGGAGCGAGGAGGAGTGGCAGTCGGTCGCCTTCTTCTGCGAAGCAGTAATGCTAGCAAAGGAGGCGGCCGATCGTGTGAGGCAACGGTCCTCACGCCCTAACCGCCGCCGGGATTCTGATCCCGATTTTCGGCCACCGTAGGCGCGGCCTTTCGGACGGCGAGCAATGGGTAGCCCGCCGTCTGACCGTCCGGTAACCGTCCGGACCGAGCCCAAGTCGTCGACGGCGCGTATTGTATCACGCGCGCCTCAGGGAGATGTCAGCAAATCGTAGGGGCCCAGCAGGGTCGAAGCCTACTGGGGCCATAGGTAGTGTGAAAACGAAACCCGGGGCCCTGGGACGAAGGCAACGAAGGAACAGGAGTGGGTTTTTAGTCAGTAAAAGTCTGACACTATCATATGTCATAAGATGATTTTCCCACCCAATAAAAAACCCTCAGAAAAAAAAGACTATATTTATCTTTTTTAAGGTACGAAATCATTCAATGACTTCTCCCGGTGAGTGGAAACACACACAATTAAAATCAGAAACACATATTCATAGACAATATTTTTTTAGAAAAAAACTATTCGATGACATCATTATTCGTTTGGATGCTGTACTTAGTGTACATCCACTTGACATAATTACTAGTCGCCCCTCACGATACCCACGGGAGAGACGGGCTGCCCCACTAACAGTTAGTGCTCACAATCGGGACTGATGACATGATGCTCTCATTCTTTTGTTTTGTCAGCAGAAGAGGTTAATTGGGTATTTATTCTGTATTTATTTTTGTGCAACATTTTATATTAAACAACTAATCACACTAAAGATAAATCTATTTTCGAAAACGGCATCACAATTGGTTATTAAGTGAAGCAGAAATTAGCACTTCTAAATGATTAATGATATTTATTTTGCAAATAAATTTTTTAACAACACTTTTTTACACGTCAATTTTCTTCAAATATTGATACGGAGAAGAGTGGGGCCGTGGTTTTTTTTTGCTTAGGATATCATCTAAACTTCTGCCGCTCTAAGGTAGAGCGAGTTTTAGGTTTTTACTGACTAAAATCACACCTATGTATTTCAGTTACCCTTTATGTTGCCTCTTCAGAAACTCCTCGTGGTCCTGCTGGGCCCCTACAGTTTTTCTGACATCCCTTTGTGGCGCGCGTGGAACACTATATCGACGACTTGGGCTCGGTGCGAATGGGTACCGGACGACCGAACGGCAAGCTACCCATTGCTCGCCGTGCGCAAGACTCCTGACGCCCGGGGCGTGAGAATGTCCATTCCATCACGCATGCGGCCGTTTCCTTCATCACCATTACTGCTTCACAGAAGGAGTCGAACCGCATCCCATTCCCTCTAACTCTGGACCGTGGCCTGAACCAAGACCCTGCGTGAGAGATCTCCGCCGCCGATCGCTTCCAAGAAAACATGTCAGTGGTAGCACTGCCATGTTTACGGAGCTTACGGTGACACCTGACTGATGTCATTGAGCTGTTTTACGAGTCAGGTGTGGACGAAGTCACGATCAATTGCTAGTATAAAATAAAGTATCATGTTAGGTAGATACTCCTATAACTTTGACACTTAATTTTATCGTGATCACGAAAACAATACGATCTTTCGTTATCGTGATATTTATTGAACTGGGCAGAAAAACAAAAGAGCGACGGAATAATAAACAGCAGACGAATGGGCTTTCAGTTTCCGTGTTACGAAGTCATTTCCTGAGTGACACGGTACAAATTAAAACGGCTTGTTCAACAAACGGATGCGTGGATGTTTGGATGTTCATGTGCCCGAGGGTATGCCAACATTTATGGCTGTTGTTTACAATTCGTTTTTCTGCCAGTTTTTCCTGCCAGGATGCATGGAAGAGATCGAGACAGCAGTTCTTCTACTAATAATATTCCGCAACTTTCACACGACGCCATCTAGTCCCAAACTGACAGAGCTTGTGCTACGTGTACTAGACAACTGATAAACATACTTACATATTTCTAAATATATAGATAAATTACACCCTGACACAGAAAAAATGATCGTGCTCATCACACAAACATTTGTCTTGGGTGGGAATCGAACCCACGACCTCATAGCAGAGCATGTCAGGGCCACTAACCACTAGATCAAGAGGCAAATCTGCAATCTGCTTCTAAGCTGCCGAGTGATCGCTGTATATAGGTCAAAATACTTCTAGAACTCAGGTACCCTCCACGAAAGTTGGTGCTGGCTTCCTTGAGGTGCTGAGGTGGATCAAATAACATATTTATCCCATCCGTACGCCAAATACGCGCTTTGGATGTGGAGTTTCAGATACTAGCCCGACGTACATACTCATATTACATACCGACGACGACCAATAACTCCTAACTGTCGAAGTCAAAAATTTGCTTCAAAAACTGAAGTAATCTTTTAATTTCATAAGAAGTAAGAAATTTGTAATTTATTAATTTATTGAGCATTAATATATTTTATGATAGATTAGTAGTGACATTAAGAGGTAATACAATAAATTGACACATATTTAGTTAGGAGGTATTTCCACAATTTAATTTGATGCAGTTACAACTAAATATCCGTATCGAAGAACCTGGTGAAGGTTGCGGGAATCCGATGGATGTGAGACGCATAGGAACGTTCATTGTGGTGACATTTGTGGGAGTCTATCGGCTGAAATGATAATGATGATCCGCATCGAAGATTTCACTAAAACATGCGGAACAACAAATTTAAATTAAAAGCGCTAAAAAGTAATTTTCTCGAAAAATGTCAGAAGGTATTTGCACTTCACCGTCGATACATACTTTTATTTTCGAATAAGAGAACGAGGCGAAACCACTAGAAGATGCTAATCTTAAAAAAATCGGAATTAGAACATGATCACGCTAGGAATCACGTCTCCTCTCTAGGTGAGGAAATGGGCTGTAATTTACCACACGGGGCCAGTGCGGGTTGGTTGAGTACTCAGTCGCACGTAAATATATTTTCATAGTAACATATGTTATGTATAGTTCAGAGACACGAGTACACGACCCGGTGCAATCGTAAATAACGAAACTCCTTTCAGACAATAAAGGATCCCCCAGCCTAAAATATGGGTTCGACGTGCAAAGTAACTTTTATTAGTTTTAGCTTCTTAAATAGTTGCAAGGTATAGGTAAACTTGTAGAAGCTATGGGGATTTATTTTTGTATGTAGGTACAAACAACAGGACGAATAACAACAATAAAACTTAACAACAATAGAACAACAATAATACAACATCACGAAGAATCGCCAAACTAAAGTGGCAATGGGCAGGGCACATTGCTCGCAGAACAGATGGCCGCTGGGGCCGAAAGATTCTGGAGTGGCGACCACGTACCGGAAGACGCAGCGTTGGAAGGCCTCCTACAAGGTGGACCGATGAGCTGGTGAAGGTTGCGCGAATCCGATGGATGCAAGACGCACAGGACCGTTCATTGTGGCGACACGTGGGGGAGGCCTATGTCCTACAGTGGACGTTTTTTGGCTGAAATGATGATGATGATGAATACAACATCAGAAACACCACGTAACACATACACATACGCTATGATTTAATAAAATAACTGGATTATTATATCTAACCTATACTGTCCCACTGCTGGGCAAAGGCCTCTCTCCATTCCTTCCATTGTTCCCGGCTCTGGGCTACTTCTAGCCAATTCCTAAGGAAGACATCTAAGTTGTCCCACCATCTCCTTCTTGGTCAAAATAACAAGATATCTACTGGGTGTCTCAGAAATAATTCACTTTTGGAGATGCATAAAAAAATAATTACCTAATAAATTTATTTATACGCATTAATTTACAAAATAAGAAACTGAAGACATGGGAAAATTACTTAAAAAAAAAAGATTATTTAAATGTCATCTTTCGCGGCTATGGCACTCTTCAAAGCGATCTCTCAACATGAAAACGCGCCCCAGAAGTTAAGCAGAAATGTTTTTGATGTCTTGTCTGTTTACTTTCATTCCCCTCACAGAACTCAGGCCTCACAGCTCTAGATTTTATCCTCTAGGGTTATCTACAGACCAGGGTGTACAATAGTAATCCATCAACCATATCTGAATTGAAGGACAACTACCTACCTACCTCTCAAAATGTTAAAATTGTTCAGGTCTTCTGGACAAAAAAAAATTGGTTTGATTTTTCATCTTACTAATAATATCATCCTCTTAATGTATGACGTGGATGCGAGACAGTCACAAAATTGACGCACTAGAATTGTGGTGCTGGAGACGCATGCTTAGAATTCCATAGAATAGAATAAACTTTATTCTACACCAAAACAGAAACAAAACTTTTACACAAACTCGAATCTACGGGTACATTGGCGGTCTTATCGCTAGCAGAGATAAATTATCTCCCAGAAAACTTTATCGACTGCATATCAAACCAATGTTTTGATCATGAGGTATTTTCAGCAGAGATGCGTCCATACCAACAAATCTATAACTTTGAAGCTATTGGACACAGGCAGTCCAAAAATCAATCTGGGTCGGATTTTTTTTTTTTGGTTACAAATATCACTAAATAACTTTCTTGCTCTATGTTGAGCAAGAGGGATTGTCGTACTTTTGAAGACGTTGACTTTGAATTGCGGCCGGCGTTAGCAGGATTCGCGAAGAGAAAGAGAGAAATGAGGAATCTCTTACACTACTTGCGACCGCCTGTAAAGGTACTTAAGCAGCACATTTCTGGAAGACGATGTTCTCTCTCTGCAGTTCGACTCGAAGCGTCACCACGTCAGTTTCACACGGCACCCTAGGCTCGTAAAGCGGCCCTAGATTCCAGATTTTCTAAGTTTTTCTCAAGTATTTCTAGGTAAGATTGGTGCCAGATTTTCTGGCTTCAATCCAAAAATTGCTTAAAAACTAAGGTAAACCAAATATTACACGAACTAACATATTCAAGAGCGCTGAGATGCAAATTACCTTAACTAAAGTATTACGGAACTATTTCTTGCTACTTTGCACGAAGTTCAAGTTTCCCGAGGAAGCTCGTTTATGATATAGATAGGGCGTTTTCCATTACAAGTTTTCCTCTTTGTATTAAAAAATGGAACAACAAAATTTTGCGTCGCGCTGTTGGGATATAGATGACAACATTATTTCAAAGTGGTGGATTTAATGTTAATTTTATTCTGTGGTTGGTAATGTTAGGTGAGGATCTTGAGGTTGTTTAGCCACGAAATCCTCACATAAACGATAACAGCCGTACGTGACGATATTTTAGAATTAAAAGCGTTTGCTGAGATCGACTCGTGGATGGTCATCGATTCATTTATTATTTGCCGAGCCTCTTCCTTGCTTCGAAAAACATTTTAAGCCACTAGACTACAGGTGGTCCTGGTTCAGGGATTGAAACCACATTGATGTAATGAAATTTTGGAAATAAATTATTATAAAAATTCCACTGTCGATTTGATGATTACATACCTCAAAAAAAAAAAAACGAAAAATGGACCCATTAATTTGCTTTCCCTACAATTTGTTCTTCCATATTTTTGTGTACCAATTGTAACTCTCGCAATTAGCGAAATGTAATATGTAAATGACAAATTAATTTAGAAATCATTACAACAGACAGCAAGGTGATATTTTGCATCCATTGTTCCATAATTCAATATTGCCATCACTAAATTATCATGCTATGTTTCCTTTCGGCCGTTTCGCTCTCTGCAAGTTATTCATGAATTTAAAAAGACTCCGACCGTGGTTTTGTTTTACTTAAAATTCAACGATTTTTTATCCGGACCTCAAAATTTCTAAGTCCTACATAAATGAATGGTAAACAAATTTAATTTATATTCATTTTTGTCGTTACCTGTACCTACATTTTTTAATTAAAATTGGCAGGTGCTGGTCATGGTTAAAAGTATTTTGAAACTATTTGCTGGGTATTGAGAGCAGTGATGGCCCAGTGGTAACGGTCCCGACTTACGATTTGTAGTTAGTGGGTTCAAACCCAGCCAGGCGCATTACTTTGTGTAACTTATTTCTTCACCACTGCTCTCAAAAAGGTGAAGGAAAACATCTTGAGGAAACAAACATGTCCTAGAACTAAAAATTCGAAGACCTGACTGACATTTACCAATCCGCTCTGGTGGATTATGGCCCATTCCCTCACCTATAGAGGAGGCCTGAGTCCCAGGCTAATTATGCTTATGCTTGCTGGGTATTTGGGTTGCGTGATTGCTTGATAGAGTAACCGGCCTCGGAACATAAAAGACAACTGAAGGAGCACAGGCGAGTTTTAGTCAGTAGGTATCTAACACTCTCTCGTTTCACTCAGAGTGGGAGGAGTTATTTGATGATTTCCCAACATGAAATAGGGGTGAATAAAAACAAGACTGAGGAGTATTTTCATATTTTTTTTTTGTTGTTAATAGGTTCGCGCTTGACCGCTATCTCACCTGATGGAAAGCGACGATGCAGTCGTCGATGGAGCGCGCTTAACTAAATGTAACCATTCACTCTTGACTTAAAGATTCGTGTTGTAGCCATCAGGAAACACAGACTCCGGCAGGGAATTTCACTCTTTAGCTGTACGCACAATGAATGTGTTCCCAAAACGTTTCGTACAAATAAGTGGGTGGTGACATTATTTAAATATTGTTTGCAGTATTTTACTACTTCAAATTAATAATAAATTGTTTGTTTGTGTGTTATTGGTTTTTGTTTTGTGTTGTTTGATTTTTTATTTTTTTGTTTGGTGAATGCTTTGTCAGAAACAATGATATCAAAGCGAAAAACCTAATGCAACATTATTCGACTTACTTGGTGACATCTTTAAATTATTTCTCTCACTCTGGGAGGAGCGAGAAGGAATGACAGAACCAACCTGTGTTCTTTAATTTGCCCTCTACGTTCCAAAGCCACAGGCTTAGGAAGACCCAGGGTTGTGGCAGGGTATTTATAGGTATATATATTTATAGGTATACATATTATATACCTATTATGGTCTGATTTTATATGATATAATTTTAATGGCTTCATACTACGCCATTAACTTTTTAAATGAATCCCTTATATTTTCCATACGAGAGCGCTAATCGCTAACCTTGGTACATAGCAACAAGTTTGAGAGTGTGCAGAAGGACTAAATCCGTGGCATTACAACTGCCTGAGATAACATTATGCTAACTAAAGCTGCCTGCACGCTCCGTTACACCTAGGTACTTAATTTCAGTTGGCTTCTGGAGCGTGGTTAAGCTGCTCGGTAATGTTCGGCTTTTGTCGGCAAAGGAGTCGAATAAACACATTTTTTTTTGGGAGGTGAGAATTTTTCTAATGGTTTTTTTTTGTTAATTGATATAAACTAGTACTTTAATGCGATCCCACCTGATGGTAAGTAGTAATGCAATCGTTGATGGTGAGGCGCACTAATTTATAGAGAGCCTATTCGCTCTAGCCTTGAAGAGACCCAAATTATAATCGGACGGGAAAACCGCAGCAGGCAAGTTATTCCAGTCCCTCGATGTACGCGATATAAACGACGAGGCGAAACGCTTGGTCCGGACCGTAGAGGTTTCAACAACGTAAGGGTGGATACTCGCCGTTCGCCGATGGTAGAAATGACATGGTGGAATCAAGTCATGCAATTCCTGCGCACACTCTCCAAAATGCATCCTGTAAAACACCGAAAGGCTGGCTACCCTACGCCTGTGCTCAAGGCTTTGTAGATTAGAATTAACCAGATCTGGATCACCAATTAGCCTCTTTGCACGACTTTCCACCGAGTCCAAAGCTGCCAGGTGGCATTTTGCAGCACCAGCCCATATGTGGCTGCAGTACTCCACACACGAACGGACCTGTGCTTTGTATAACATTAAATCCTGTCCTGGTATGAAGTACCGCCGGACCTTTGCAAGTACGCCGAGTTTCCTAGCAGCTACCTTGGCTTTCGACTCAATGAACCGCCCAAAGTTAAGGTTTGAGGAAATTTCAACTCCCAAGAGTTGAAGGCGGTCGGTGTACTCCAGGGATACATTCTGAAAAGCAGGATCCAAGGTGAACGGGCTCCTTTTAGCGGTGAACAGACATGCTTGTGTTTTGGCGGCGTTGAATCCCACCAGATTGGCTTCACCCCACTTGGAGACTGCCTGAAGTGAGACATTCGTACGCTCTACCATAGCCCCTCTTTCGGACCGGATTAGCTCCTTACTAGCTCGAGCACCTGGCAGGTATCTCTCTACAACTGTGCTATTATCTGCATACCCATAGATACCGGGCATCAGCAGATCGTTGATATGCAGCAGGAAGAGAGTTGTAGAGAGAACAGACCCCTGAGGAACCCCGGCATTAGTCGTCATGGGCTCTGATGAGCATCCATCGACAACAACTCAGAGAGAACGTTCACTCAGGAAGTCTTTTACCTAGTTAATCAGACCAGGGGAAATGCCGTACGCTGAAAGCTTACTCAAAAGACTAGCGTGCCATACCCTATCGAAGGCCTTCGAGACGTCTAAGGAAACAGCAATCGCTTCCCCATTCCTCTCGAGGGTCTCGCCCCAAGTTGGTGGCATAAACTAGTAGGTCCCCAGTAGGTCGATGGCAGCGAAAACCTTCGAAGTATGCCAAGAGGCGCGAGTTCAATACACGCTCCATAATCTTGCGGAGTATGGAGATTATTGAAATCGGCCGATAATTGGTAGGATCGGCACGACTGCCCTTTTTGGGCACGGGTTGCACGTTGACAAGCTTCTAGGACTTGGGCACTATACCAGTCCCAAATGAGAGGCGATACAAACGCGTCAAAACAGGAGACAACTCGGGTGCACAAGCCTTGAGAACAATCGCTGGTATACCATCTGGTCCACTAGCTTTATTCACGTCAAGACGACACAGTGTTCTCAACAAAGAGGTTCCTCTTTGTTCCTTATGCGAACCTCGGGCATCGAAGTATCGCAGTGAGGCAGAGTCGGTGGAGTAGCACTACCAGTGTCAAGACGAGAATTATGGGCGAAGAGAGATGCAAAGGGACCCGCTTTCTCTCTCGCCGTATGAGCCAGTGTTCCATCAGGTTTAACCAGCGGAGGCAATGAGGGCCGACAGAAGTTCGCTTCGACCGATTTGCCAAGGGACCAGAATGCTCTGCTACCGGACGGCTGCGCATAGAGCTTTTTGTAGGACTTGGAAGCATGGTTGAAGGCTCTCTTCTTTGAACTCAGATCCGGAGTTTTGTGGTCACGAGCGTCAACCCAGGTGAGAAACGCCGAATGCTTACGTTGTTCAGCTTGAACGCAATCGGCGTTGAACCATGGATGAGCTGAGCCACCGATGGGTACGTCGCGATAAGGGAAGAAATACTCCATAGCTTGACGTATCACATCGGATATAGCATCTGCACAGCTCGACGAATTTTTAGAAGAGAAGCAGACCTGCTGCCAAGGATAAGATGCCAAGAAGTGCCACATCTCATGCCAATCTGCTGACTTGAAACGCCACATTCACCGTTCACCACGTGAGTCGCAGTCAGGTGGGGAGAAGGACGATACAGATTTCACCACACAGTGATCTGAAGTTCCAAGTGGTGAGGAAACTGTTACGATACATCTGTCTGAATCGGTGGTCAGCAGAAGGTCCAGACAATTGGTAGTATGATCAACTACATCAGGCACCCTTGTCGCTTGCTTTATCAACTGGGAGAGGCCCAACGATACTGCAAAATTTAACGCTTCTCTCCCAGCGTGGTCGGTCCTCTGGTACGGAAAAGCCAGTCTTTGTGTAAGGCGTTAAAGTCCCCCAGAGCGACAAACTGTGCATCAGAGTGCCGATGCAGAGCCTTATCGGCGGCCTCACTGAGGTGGCCAAACAGTTGAGTCGTCTCCTGGTCACCGCTGTGCGATCGGTAGACACAGGTATAGAAAATTTTGTCCATACCGGTGTCCACAAATAACCACAACGTTGAGAAATTAGGGTCCTCAAGGTGACGGAGACGCTGAAAGCAGATGTTATTGCGGACGTACACACAAACCCCGGCACGCTGCAGGAAATGGTGCTCTCTGGTGAGAGTGAATGAGTATCTCTGGTAGTCGAGATACGCCGCATCTGACGGACATCTGATCTGCGTCTCCGTCAGGAAAGGTTTCTCCTGCTCTGGGGTGCAGTGAGAGTTGGTGTCAGTCTTTTACTGACTAAAATCCACCTATGTTCCTTCAGTTACCCTGTCCTGTGTTCTAGAACCACGGGTTTCCTTTTCAGAAATTCCCCATGGCTCACGCGGGCATTGGCCCCGCTGGGTTTATGGTTTTGCTGACACCTCTTTAGGGTGAGCGCGGAATACCGCGCGCGGTTGCCGACTAAGGCTCAGCCCTTAACGGACGGCTGGATGGCGAGCTACTTATTGTTCGTCGTCAGCAAGTCCGTGCCTATGGTGTATTTTCTTTTTAATTACGGTTGCATTGCCTACATTATCACACTAATTTTATAAAACCGAAAATTTGAATGATTGTGTGTGTGTATGTCTGTTACTCCTTCACGGTTTAATGGCTCAATTGATTAGTAGAATATTACATAGGTTAATTTTTACTTGGGAACAAATTCTTATGGCAAACCCATTGTGTGAAGCTAGTATAATATAAACAAAAGCTTTTACAGGGTCCAAGTCAACACCCACTTATTCTCAGAAGTTAGGTCAGCGACTTCACACTTCATTCATTCGCTTCCTGGTACCGTTTATTAAGTCACACGCTTACACACTGAACACGGCACGGTTATTGGCGTCATCGATTACTCTAAGGCCTACTGTGCATGGACGCGTAGCTTCTTAGACGCGTATTACTCATTACGAGTATATGCTTGGTGTACGCCAGCTGTATCGACGGAGCGGCAACGTCATGCTCACGTCGCTGCATGCAGGCTTCATGGCACCTGCTGTACCGCATGTGCATACGTCGGGGCGTACATTGAGCAAAAGCACGTTTTTATTTTTGTAAAAATGGTGGGAACGTCTTCATTGTCCGAAGGCATTATCACAAATGATTAAAAACGTACGCGCGTATTACAATACGTTTCGTGGACAGGATTCAGTACGCTGTGCTACTCAAGCTGTCTAGCGTATTGTGAAACGTCTATGAAGCTAGCGTCCGTGGATAGTAGGCCTAATAGAAGAGCTGGTGGTTACGTACCCGTAATAATAGCCTTACTGGTAGAACTTCGAAGTTAAGCAATGCTTGTCGAGGTCAGACCAAGGATAGATAATCATTCATACCGAAACACCTTCATGCCTTGGAAAGCACGGTAAGTCGTCTGACCCGGCTTTCGACTGTAGTTCTAAATGGCAGCTGGAACCGCTCGGAGGACACGGTGGAGCATACGGTAGAGGTGTGCCCCGCCTGAGCAGAGCACCGCCGTGTCCTCGTGGGGGCGCTCGGCGGCAGCGATGTCTAGCGTCGGGCCTTGGTACAGGCATGGTTCGGAGCGAGGAGGAGTGGCAGGCGGTCGCCTCTTTCTGCTCCACCCTCACGCATCAGCCACCGGTTTCCGATCCCGATTTCCGGCCACGATAGGCGCGGGCTTGCGGACGGTGAGCATTGGCTAGCTCGCCGTCCGACCATCCAGAAAAAAAAAATGGCAGCTGGAACCCAACCGCTAAAGATCGTTTAGGCCCGACGCACTTTGGACACGAATTTATTTCCAGTACGTAAACATTGACCGCAGTTGTGAGAACTAAGTGCGCATATTGAATACATTTTTCTCCGTCAAAAAAGTAGTTTTCCAGTGTTATCGCATTTCTTTGGAGCACGATGAATAATAAGTCTGTATCTTCAAGATAATTTTTTTAATAATCCGATTCTGCTGTTACCAATTTTAATGAAACTTGGTACGTATATACGCAAGGTAAAAAAGGTTTAGAGAAAAAGTAAGAGTGCGAGAGATTTGATTAAAATCGATTCATTAATTTCCGTGAATAAGAACTTACCATCATCACTGTAGTCGAAAGACGTTCTCTGCTGGACATAGGCCTCCCTCTTCAAGTATCGCCACAACGACAGGCCCTCTGCATCTCGCATCCATCGGAGTCCCGCGATCCTCACTAGGGGACGCTTCGTCGTGACCAACGCTGCGATTTCCAGTAAGCGGTCACTACTCCAGAACCTTTCGCCCAACACCCAACGACCATCGGTTCTACGAGCAATGTGCCCTGCCCACTACCACTTAAGTTTGGCAATTTTATCTGCATTTCTAATTCGATCAAGTGAGGAAATGTCGAGCATAACCCTTTCCATTGCCTTCTGGGTGGCTTTAAGCTTTCTGATGAGGACCGTTGTTTGTGAGCGACCATTTATCAGAAACGCATGTCATAAATGGCAACAACCACTGGTCAGGCTTTTGTCTTGAGACACTGTTGACCAACGAGATGGTACCTCACAGCTTCCCGAAAGCTGAAGCGCTGCCGCTGTCCAGTCGAATCAGATTCGACGACCTCTTTCTCGACTTCGGACTTGGCAGTTTGTACGAAATATCGTGAGGTGTAAACGCTCTTGACATTTTCGGTACTAAGGATCCATTATATGGGTCGTACTATAATTGTAAAAACTAAAAAAAATGGATTCGTATGTGGGACATGAACACAAATCAACAATAGCTACGTATAACAAAGACTCAGGAGGCGGGTTGTGGACACACGAACGAACCAATGTATGTTCTGAAAGTACTGAAAATGTCAACGTTTTTTCGGGGTATAATGGCCACCCACCCTCGGTACAGCTTTATCTAGTGTTGCTTAACCTCCAAGCTCGACCCGTGCAGCTGTTTTATTATTTAGCCACCAGCTTCTCATAATCAATTTTCAGTAGGGTCGAAGTAATATAATTCATGAGTTTCCAAACAAAAGTTACGTACTTGCTCACTTAGCATTACTTCAGAAACTAATTTCCTTTTATGTGAGAATAACTTAGCCGAAGTGATGCTAGCTAAGTGAGTTATACTCGTATATTCATAAGTTATTGAGTTTATTACGATGAAGTGAACGATTTTCTAGACGTACGATTGTCCGGCGACGCCCCGAGCGTTGAGTCTCACAGCGATTTCCGGACACCGTGAGTTGACGGAGAGCAATGGCTAGCTCGACGTCCGGTAAGGAAGAAGCCCAGGGCACCAGTGCATTGTGTTTCACGCACACTTCAAAGAGTTGTCAGAAAAGTTGACGGGGCCCATTAGAGCCGGTGCATGTCAGGACTGTGGCAAGAGTTGCCGTGGCCCTCGACAAATGCAACTAAGGAGCACAGGTGGGTTTTAATCAGTGAAAGTCTGATACTACCTCTCGTTCCAATCAGAGTGGGAGTGGTCATTTCATGATTTTCCAGGTAAAAAAAAAAGATGTGCGATTGCGAAAATTTTGTTTGCAAATAAAAAAATATGTACAGGAAGATAAAGATATTTATTATGATCAATATAACATTTTAACAATATAACCAAGTGTAGCGATTCACTTGGTTGAAACTGTTGTCAAATCACTCTACATTCTTACGAGTGATTTGAAAATCGACCCCTATATTTATGAACTCATGCACATAATCCACAAGTGATTGAAACTGAAACAGCTAACAATTATAGGTTTCTCGAGTTTCAATAGTAATTATAACAATAGGTTCACATTGGCTTGACTGTATGGTCGTTGGATTTGAGCTTTCATTTGAAATTCAAATCACTGCTGGCTTAGTATTAATTTGGCAGAATGTATTTTGTTTTGTTCTGAATATGTATAGTTTAGAGTAGTGTAGTAGTACATTGTAATTATCTAGCTTAAAGGGACTATAGGGGTTAAGCGTGAGTCTTATAAGGCGCAAAAGTATATGATCCACTGCAATGAACAGAATCAGAAAAATATATGTTATTCAGATAAATAGTGTGTTCAAAATATACAGTTAATTTAATACGATAGATAAAAACTGGGCATGTACGAGTCGGACTCGCGCACAGAGGGTTCCGTACAAACTTACTTATGAAAAAAGTTCGATTCCCGAATTGAGTTACAAAGGTTTTTCCGAATCGAAAAAAAAAAAATGTGATGTAACTACAGTTTTCAGATTTTTTCCTATACTTGTGCTATGAGACCTTGCTTCATGCCAAATTTCAGGATTCTAGGTCAACTGGAAGTACCCTATTAATTTTGATTACCTTGAGAGTATCGAAATATAGGTTTTTTTAGACATAAACCGCATCCCATCAGCCACATCTTTTTTTTTCGTCAATTCAGAAGTTTGATTTTTTCACAGTTTCAAGGGACCGCAAACTTGAGTATATAATATTAATTTCATCTCGATACCACTACGTGTCCCCGAGATGAACACTCTTGACAGACAGCCAGACAGACATACAGACGGACAACAAAGTGATCCTATTAGGGTTCCGTTTTTTCCTTTTGAGGTACAAATAAAATCACGACGATGCCTCTAAAAATACTTTTATTGATCAAAAACCGGACTAATATACTCGTACAAAATAATTCTGATTGTTTATCAGATTATACTACAAGCAACGTTTTACCGTTATATAGTTTTAATTTGCCATATAAACAACTTTTACACCTTTTGGTTTTTTAGCAATGGGCAGGGCACATTGCTCGCAGAACAGATGGCCGTTGGGGCCGAAAGGTTTTGGAGTGGCGACCACGTACCGGAAGACGCAGCGTTGGAAGGCCCCCTACAAGGTGGACCGATTACCTGGGGAAGTTTGCGGGAATCCGATGGATGCGAGACGCACAGGACCGTTCATTGTGGCGACATTTGTGGGAGGCCTATGTCCAGCAGTGGACGTCTATCGGCTGAATGATGATAGTGAGTTTTAATTTTGTAATCAAATCTGGAGATTTTTAGTAAATCGCTTAAATGTTTCATACTTGTAAGGATTGTGTGCCCTTTGCGCTTCTCTTTCTTTTGTATGCAATCCAAGAGTGACCGCAGTTTAGGTGATGTAGTCCTCTTAAACTATAGATGGCTGAATTGATCCCAACGACCAAACAGCTCAGGGCTGTATGGTCGTTGATTCATCCTATATAATTAAGTTTTAAACTGTGATCAAAAAGTGTAACTATTAATCAACTTCAAATTTAATTTTCTAATGCTGTCTCAGTCGGTACTGACAGAGCTCAATTATTGAAGAGTTCTATAAAACATATTTGTAATTACACTTGCACTAATCGTAATTTTTTACACACTATCTTATGTCGTTAGTCAGTTCGGAACGGTTTAATTATGTACGTGTAAACAAGACGTGCATATATATAGACCGGCATCTATTATCTCTGTCGGACACGATGTCTCATCAGACGGTGCGCTTTTTAGCCCGTCAATGAGTTCGAACCCACGACTAGTTCAGCATTAATGCTCCGTGAATCGTAGCGCAATATTATATAACCTATACTATTCGTCACGAATCTGGCTATTCCAAACAGAAATATTTATTTTAATCCAGGTGGATTAGAAATACTACCAGTTGGTAGTTCCAGAGATCATAACGATCAGGTAGTGGATAGTGGTCAAACGCGAGTCATAGATTGACTCCCGTTTCGCCTAATCTATACTTAATATTATAAAAAAACAAGATTTATATTTTTGTTTGTAATGAATAAACTGTAAAATTACTAGACCGATTTTAAGGTATAATGCTGCTTTATTACTGAGTGATATAAGCTATAATATATTTTTTACTTTTATGCGGAACTGCCGGCAGAAGCTAGTCAAAGTAAATTTTAAAAAAAAATTGCTCATTTAAACTGTTCCGCTTTGTTATATTAAATATAGTATAGAAGTATAGATTGTTGGAACTAAGTTGGATGCCACCGTTCTCCCTTTTAAACAGCATGCCGTTACACGGAGGTGTGTACGTTACCCCAACAGGAAAGTGCCCCGTAGAGCAATATAAATGGAACATATAATTAGTGCGTGACCAGCCGTAAAAGTGCGCCCCATTAAAAAAAAAATGGTTCCTGTTGTCGTTTTGGAAAAATAACCATTCCTGCTGGAGTAACGTTACCCTAGTGAGAAATTTTTAAACGCGTAATCGAAGAGAGTAATATTGTGCATTAGCAGAAAGCTTGTGCCTGTGCAAAATCGGTACTTAATCAAAGTGATATTTTGTAAAAAAATCGTGTGCGTTCAATTCCTAGCGTCAGGCGGAATAGCAGCCCGTTTTGCCTAATTTCACGATGAGATTTATAGAACAGATCGGTTGACCCACTTAGCGACGGACGATTTGAAAATCGCTGTAGATACTCGTATGTTCCGGGAACGTGGATCATTGTCGTTTCGAGTTAATATGCTCTCCCACTGGTTCTTCCGGACTGCCGTGCCATTTGAACCTCGGCTGCAGGCTGTGGATGCAGGCTACGAATGCAGGTAACACACGCATGACACGCAGCCGTTGCCTGCATCCATCCGCAGCCGGGAGTGAATCCGAGGCTGGCTGCACGTGCTGCCAGTCAAATCTACGATTCAATCCAATATGAGCGCTATCAGCTCCGAGTAGCGATTATTTCGGGACTTGTCTAAACAGGTTGGAGTGACGTAACTACGTGCGTATCGACTTGCGGCCGCAGCACTACTGGTCTGCGATCGACTGTGGCTGCATGTCGTGGCAGCACTCGCAGCCGAAGCTCGGCAGCACGTGCGGCCGCATCCGCGTTCGTAATGGTTTTCCCAGTAACCAGTCGTGCAGCTGCAGCCGGCTTCGTGCAGCCGCCGCATGTCCTGCCTGCATCCGCAGCCTGCAGCCGAGGTTCGAGTGGCACCTTAAGACTTAAAGGTCGTGGGTTCGAGCCCTGACTAGTACTTTACTTTCTTTGTTTAAACACCAGTACCCTCAATTTTTTTTTATAGTGGGAAATCATCAAATGAGTAACTCCTTCCTCAAATGAGTAGTTGTCTTTTACGTTTAACACTGTGCGCCGTCGACACGGGCCTGATTCTTACCGGACGGCCAGACGACGGGCTACCCATTGCTCGTCGTCCGCAAGCCCACGCCGACGGTAGCTGCGACACGCGACGCACGGGGCTTCTCTTTCGTCGGCAGCTGGGGGTCACTAACCTAATGGATCTTTATTATTTGACGAATAAATGTCTCATAATTTATAAAACGGTAATAAAAAAAATACCTTTGAAGTTCTTAAAGATGTTTATAATAATAATGCTATTCATATTCTATTGGAACCAGTTATGTTAACCGATTCTCGATCCCATATAAAAAAAAAACCATTTCCACTCAAGTCTGTGACATAGTTCTTTCCTCAAGACACTAATCTGCATGGTGCTTCGATTTCAACATTACATATTATGTTACTGTATGGATTTTAATAAAGACTCTGATCTCTGAGTTTGTTTTGGTGTTTCTTCTCAGGGTAGTTAGCTAGGAAACATAAGCCTAATTTAGTTTAAATTGATAAAATTTAAGTGTAAAAGTGTTTTTAAAACCTATTTGCAAAATAAAGATAATTTATATTTTCCTCTTACGACGTTACCTTTGTTTTGTAACAAAATAATAAGACTGTTTTGTTTTTATTAGAGTACTTACATCGAAAACAGGATAAAAATAAACAACATTTTATTTGAATTATATTATAATTTCGGTTTACAATAAAACATATTCTATCAACAGTTACAAAAACAACTTACATTAAAAATATATAGTGTATATGGCGGTCAATAAATCCCCAAAAGTGTTTACTTAGGACGCAGTTGCTCATAATTTTCTCGGGTGCAAAGTTTTAACCCCTTTTTACTTTTAACTTCATTCATAAGTGCAATGTCATGCTCCAATTCTGAAGTACTGGGCACATTTCGCGCAAACAGCACCACTCTACTTCCTCTAGGTTCGGTTAGATCATCGTATATTAGCACATAATTGTCATTCACTTTTTTCATAACACTTCGAACTTGATCCACGTTAACCTTGTCAGCGCAACTGCAGGTGAAGTTAACGAGTGTCTGCACATCACTGACGTCATCCACGGCTAGAACTGGTTTTGAGTTCGCACGAAATGCATCTGCTTCATTATCTTTAGTCACGGGAGGAAAAATTTCTGTCACTTTAAATTCCACTAGTGTATTATTGTTTCCGTCTGGGCAAGAACACTTGTTATTATTACGTTGATCTTCAGAAATAGCCATCCTTATGCACATGGGTTGTCTTTCATTTACATATTTTACATCATTTGCAAACTCCATAACCATTGTGTAGTTTCCATAGATGTCATTAATATCAGCTCCTTGGATGACACCAAGGAACGCTGATAAGATTATTATTTTCCACATTTTAATATTCACTCGGTAGATGCGAGCGATCTAGCGTTGTGTAGATTTTGTACTAACAAGTATCAGTGTGTGGGCCAAATACCTGACACTGGTTGTATATGCAGCTCTTTTAAGTGGGTAACCCGAACACTTAAGGAAAATTGAAATTCCTTCCATAAACTATTGCAAAAAGTGGTTTTAATTCGTCATATGTGCATTGCTATTGATTGTTTTATCTTGTGACATTTGAGCATATTAATTTTGACCATTAAAAATCAAAACATTGCAAAACGACAAATTAATTCTATTACATAAATAATTATGTTGACTACTTGAATGTTAAGTAAAAACTTTTATCAAACAAAATGTTTTGTAATAAAAAAAAATTGTAAGTTGTGCTTGAGTCACTTATTTTTTTTTTGGAGTAATTAAGAATTAATGTATTTTTTTTTTAGATGGGATAACCATCTAATGAAATCCCGCGCTCTTCGGCGGAGCGTGAGGGCGTGTCCGACTTTTACTGACTAAAAACCCACTCCTGTTTCTTCTTTGCCATTGTTCCAGGGCCCTGGGGATTTCTTTCGCATCACCCATGGCCCCAGTAGGCTTCGACCCTGCTGGTCCCCTACGGTTGCTGACATCTCCTTGAGACGCGCATGAAACACTACGTGCCGTCGACGGCTTGGGCTTGGTCCGGACGGTAACCGGACGGTCGGACGGCGAGCTTTCCATTGCTCGCCGTCCGCAAGCCCGCGCCTACGGTGGCCGGAAATCGGAGTCGGAATCCCGGTGGCTGGGGCGCGAGGGCCATTGCCTCGCGCGTGCGGCCTCCTCCTTTGCTAGCATTACTGCTTCGCAGAAGGAGGCGACCGCCGGCCACTCCTCCTCGATCCGGGCCATGGCCTGTACCAAGGCCCGGCGCGAGAGATCGCAGCCGCCAAGCGCCCCCACGAGGATACGGCGGTGCTTTGCCCACCAGGGCACACCTCTACCGTATGTTCCACCGTGTCACTATTGTCTGATCATTCAAAATATTTCGGTAATGTATCAATTTAAGTGTCAGGTATTTTTAGGTATGTTTGTTCCCCATAAATATGTATACTATGGCAGTATTATTATGCATTATACAACCGTTTTTACTTAGGGCATACTTAAATTTTCTGGATTCTAGTAAACAAGAGAGAGGCTTACGATATATTTATTGTTTTTTAAAGTATTAATTTTCCCTCGCAATTAATGCATTTGTACATTCGCTGAAACCACTGTACAAAGCAGTTGGACCAGTCTTCTTTAGGGACCTCTTCAATGGGTTTATGGAACATATTCACCGCCGATTCAGGGCTCGTAAAACGTGTGCCTCTATGTTTGTCTTTAATTTTTGGAAACAAATAGAAGTCGCAGAGTGCGAGGTCCGAGTTGTAGGGTGGACGGGTCATACGTTCCACATTTGAAGCCTTCAAATAGTCATTTGTTACCTTAGCGGAATGTGAGGATGCGTTATCGTGGTGAAGGAGTTCAAGAAAAGCGTCCTCAAAACAATGTTTGAGGACGCTTTTCGTGAACTTTTTCTAAGATTCTGGGCTAACAAGTGTTGACGTACCAATCTGCAGTCACTGTCCTTTGATCTTCAAGCAATACTATAGTATAATGTCCTGATTTGCCGAAAAAAGAAGCAACAAAGCAAGGCAAGGCGAGGCAAGTAATTTTTTTGACAGTTTCAATAAGTTGTCGTACGGTCTCAATATTCGAGTCTGTAACCGCAATCGGTGGCGACTTTCACGTACCTCGTCATAGAGATGATCACGTCCATGTCTAAATTGTCCAAACCACGAATTTAAAGAGCTGCAACATGGTGCTTCATCACTAAATGCCAATTGAAGTCTCTGGCAACTATCTTGTTGATTAAAACCACAACGAAAATAATTGAACGAAAATGTTCACGAGTATTTTGATAGCGACATATCTTCGAAAGGACGCCACAATGAAAAAACAACCGACAGTCACGCAAATTTAAAAGTAACATGCTCGCAAAGAGTTCCGTTTTTGAATTCTATTATTGTTTTTTCATTCTTTTATTGTAAGTGGCCAGATCCAGAGACTTTCAGTATGCCTCACGTACCAGTTTTTTCTTTTCGTGTACCATAATTATTCACTGTTGTTACAAATATACACTTCATATCTGACAGCATAACTATTTCGTTCTATCAATCTGATCAATCTTGAGGACAACGAGCCAAGACCAAGCCCGAGTTGTCAAGTGTGCGTTGTGTCGTAGCTGCTGGGCGCGCCATAAAGAAACGTGAGAAAAGAAAACTGTAGGGGTCCAGCAGGGTCGTAGCCTACTGGGGTTATGGCTATACTATTTCCGCACACAGTTCACGACAACACAGCATGCGTCCACGTTCCCATCCCATTACAAAGGACTCTCAATTGAACTAATTTAAAGTGCTGCCGGTTAAGCAGGTAATTTTCTCGTCTTCGCTAAATTTTATTGAGCTACTCATATTTACCTTGATGGTAAGGAGTTATCATCAAGGTACATAGCTATATAAAATGTCAAGGTAAATTATAGCTGGTTACCTATCATAAGTTCGAAAAATATTTGACCGAATTTCATTTCACCTAAAACTTTTCAACTATTTTCATTTAGTTTTTTTTTATTTCATCGAAGTCACGTCTGCCACTGTATCAGTTGATCTATTATCAATTCGATTTTTTTTACGTTACTACGACGTTCTATTTGGTCAAAAAACTTTTCACCAAAGTTATATTTAGCCGAAATAACATTTGTTCGAAGTATTATGTTTCCGAACATTCATTATACCACTGTTTTAATTACCATATTTTCATTTCACCAAACGCCTAGAAATGTAATTATTACAGTGGCATGATTGAGGCAACAGGAGCTAATTTCACATTAGTTTAACCTAATAATTTTTTTAATGAATTATTCAAAAGTAAAGACACTTCATAATATATGTAGTTGATTATGAACAAAAGTGGTTTTAATTGGTCCCAGTAAGAAGCATGCAAGCAGGCATGTAGCAGGCAAGTAGGCATGCAATATGCAAGCAGGTATGCAACATGCAAGCAGGCATGCAACATGCAGCAGGCATGCAGGATACAAGCAGGCATGTAGCATGCAAGCAGGCATGCAGCATGGAAGCAGGCATGCAACATGCAACAAGCATTATTTCTGTCACGGCTCCGGCGCTGCGGGGTTTGGGCGGCCCCACGCGAGCTTATCGTCACAGATGGCTTTAACGCTCACCACCGCAGCTTCGGTTTGCTGGCCGGCTCTGCTGGCCAGCCTCAGCCACGGCGGCGGGCCTTGAAACCACCTGCTCCTCAGCTCGCGGGCCGCCCTACCCCTCCGCACCAACGCGGGTTTTAATTACACTCTAGGGGTAGGGCAGACAAGACTGTGTGAAGTCGGTTTTGCAACGATTCGTTTCTGTCACTAAATTTCGTAACACAACATATTGATTTTTTATGATACATTTTAATTTAATATTGAAAATGCTACCAAGTAACCGTCTATATATTTGTGACCAAAATTCCGTAAAATGTTGTTTCGGTGTTTGAAAATATGGCAAATAAATCATTTGGCAAATGAAAAAAGTTCAAAAGAGGCTTCGGCCAATAGCAAAAAGTTATTTTGTAAATCGGCGAAATATAGTTCGGTAAAATAATACTTATGACACTTGATACTTCGATCATCTAGAAATATGTCAAATAATGCATATAGCAAAAAAGACGTCAGTCAATAGTTTTCGGTAAAATGAAATTCGAACAAAAAATTTTCGGAAATGTGATCGGTTCCCATTATGGCTCGATTAAACGTACGTACCCAACCATTCCTGAATAATAATAGTATCTAAATAAAATAAAATAGGAGAGCAGGTAGCCCTGTGGTTACGGCTCTGACTTACAAGTTGTATGTAGGTCGTGGGTTCGAACCCAGTCAGGCGCATTAATTTGTGTAATTTATTTCACCACTGCTCTTGAAACGATGAAGGGAAACATCGTGACGAAACCAGCATGTACTAGAACCAAAAATTTTAAGACTGGTGATCCGCATTGGGCCCGCGTTGTGGATTACAGCCCATTTTCTCTCCTAGAGAGGAGGCCTAAGGCCCAATTATAAACTTCTGACTAAACGATAAATGATTAATATCATATATAGGCGGGTTTTAGTCAATAAAAGTCTGACACACCCTCTTGCTCTACCCTAGAGCGGGGGAACTCATTAATTGATGATTTTTCAACTCAAAAAAAGGTGGCTTTACACAAATTAATGGCCTTTTTGTTTCGATGAGCCCAATATCTTGGTCCATTTTGTATCGTGACGATGATGGGTTTGTCAATTGAGAACTAGTGGAACTTGAAACTCTATTTCTTTTCTGTACTATGCCTATATTTCTTTCTGTTCATCGTTATTAAAGGACGGAAATGATATTTTTTTTGGTAAATATTCGACTATTTATGCACGATATAATTCATTGGTATAATAACTGTTATTTTAGGTTCATTCGTTTGATATTGTACCTACGCTAATTTGGTTCAGATATTTCTTTACTTTGTCTTTTCAGACTTTTTTATGGTAGTCACAATTTCTATGAAACGATATCATAACATTAATTAAAGTTGATAAACGACATCAGTTTATGTCATTTATCGTTACTTAAAAATGAGTTGACCGTTGATTTTAGAACACTAAAAACAACTGAAGAAACACGGCTGTGTTTTAATCAGTCAAAATCTAACACTTCGTCTCTTTTCACCCGGAGCGGGAGGAGTTATTGGTGATTTCCCTCTTAAAAAAAAAAACTCAATTTGTGAACAAATATTTCGGCTTAGCACCTTTCCCTTTTTAGCAAATTCCGCTGTGATCTTTTATTTACTTAACTAATGGTAGTCGTACGCACATCGGTACGCACATTTCGAATAATGCACATTGGGCCTTTTTTTAAGGTCATCCAGTCATCCAATAACTTCTCTCACTCTAGGGAGGGGCGAGAGAGCATATCAGATTATTAATGACTGAAACTACACATAAGTGCAAGCGCGTTGTCGAAGCCGTCCTACCGCACTTCAAAGCCTGGCTGAAAAGAAAGGAGCGCATCTCCTACAGACTCACTCAAAGAGGCTCTGGGAAGAGCGTTGTACAGTCTCCTCAGGGATGTGCCCTAACAGGCGTTGCACAGAGAGGGTTCCGGAATGGTCTTTTAAGAAGTAACGGCGCCACTTCTATATGTGCTGATGGTGATCACTGGGGTGGTTTTAATGGGGTAAAAATCCCACAGTCCCCGGACTTATCCCCAAAGTCCGGGCGCCTTTTGAAGGTTTCCCCTCGAAAACAAAAAAAAAAGGGAAGAGCGAGAGAGTATGTCAGATTATTACTGACTGAAACTATACATAGGTTTTTTTCTTGCCCTTACATTCCAGGACCATAGGTTTCCCTTTCGGTAGTTAACCCATGGCCCCAAATACGCATCGGGCCCACGATTACAAATAAATAGAATTATTTTGAAGTTACTAGATATACTGCAACACAATGCAAACATCAACAACGCTCTGGCAGTTGTTGTCGAGTGCTTTTGATGTCTAAAGCTCTTGTGTAGCTCCAAGTACACGTTTGTAAGTACACTTCACGTGTTCGTGTACACCGAGTACATCTACAAATGTTCATCTATTGAATTTCCTCTGTATAAATTGTGTAGACACCTATGTATTTGCTTGATGTGACAAGCAATTAATTCCTCTAAAACTTGTAAGTTACGCATTGGGGTGGTTTGGGTATCAAGGAATATTGAACCCACGAGCTGTGGCATAGCAGTCAGGGCCACTGACCACTAGACCAACAGGCCAGTCTTGTTGAAAAGATATGCCTAGCGTATGTGGTATCTATATGTGTTGAAATAGGACAATCGTCATCCGAAATGGTGGCATGTATGTGGTGATTGGGTCACCATTAGTCTGGGGCAGCGGAAGCCAAACTGCACCCGCAGCCTCTGACACAAGTGTACTAGGAAAACACAGGAGTGGTTTTATTCAGTAAGATTCTGACAGATCCCTCCACCCTCCCCAGGGTAGATTTCCACCCCGAAAAAAAGAACAATCATCACCTTCATTTCAGCCGAAAGACGTCCACAGCTGGTCATAGGCTATCTCCACGTGTGGCCGTACGATCGGTCCTGTATGCCCTATATCCATCGACTTCCCGCGACTATTTATTTATTTATTTATTACTTTATTGCACACCTTAACTTTCTACAGGACAGACATTTACAAAAAAATAAGTGTACAATAGGCGGTCTTATTGCACAGGGCAATTTCTACCAGACAACCTTTGGATGGACTGTGACGAAAGGAAAAGATTTGGGGCTGTCAGTGTACAACAACATAAAAAGATAATAAAATACATAATTATAATACATAAATAGGTATATTACCAAATAATAAACTAATAAATATTAAAATATACGACAACGAAAGGAGAAGAAAAATTAAAGTGATAGGTAATGCTCCTTCACCATCTTTTTGAAAGTTGATAGCGTTTGGGCACGCCTCACTTCTAAGGGCAATGCATTCCACAAACGCGCTGCTTGTATCGTGAAAGATTTATCAAAGAACGATGTGGAATGCATATGAATACTAAGTTTTAAATTCTCCGATGACCTCAAGGACCTAGAATGTGTGTCACAGAGGAACTGAAAGCGTTCTTTAAGATAAAAAGGAGTCGAAGGATTAAAGAGCACATTGTAAAGCAAAGAAAGTATGTGAGCATTCCGGCGAAGGCGAATGGGAAGCCATTTGAGCTGAGTGCGAAATTCAGAAACGTGGTCATACTTGCGCAAGCCAAATATAAACCTGATACAAAGATTTTGAAGTCGCTCAAGCTTATCCAATTGGTCTTGGTTGAGATCAAGATAGCTGGCATCAGCATAGTCCAAGATTGGGAGAAGAAGAGATTGTGCCATCGCAATTTTAGTAGAGATGGGAAGAAAATTACGAAGGCGCCTCATGGAACCCACCGAGGCAAACAGTTTACGGCTAACTTCCTGCAGCTGTTTAGTCCAGGAAAGAGTGCTGTCGATATAAATCCCCAAGTTCTTCACTATATGAGTTACAGGAATTACGGTGTTATTGAAATAAACTTGGGGAAGTGTCGACCAATCAATTTTACAGACAGTTCGGGAACTACCAACAACAATCACCTGCGTCTTGGATGGATTGATCTTCAGCCCAAACTCAGTGCTCCAGTCACCTATTCGAGTCAAGTCTGTATTAATAGTCCGACCACATCATCGCTTATTATCAGGTGAGATGGTGGTCAAACGCGAGCCTATCATTAATAAAAAAAAAAAAAAAAAAAAAAAAAAAAAAAAAAAAAAAAAAAAAAAAAATAATGGCATCACACAGCCTTTCAAGAGGGGATTGGGTGTATATTTGTAGATCATCAGCATACAGGTGGTAGAGAGAAGATAGTCGTTGAGTTATAGCATTAATAAAAAGTGCGAAAAGTAGAGGAGATAAAACGCCACCCTGTGGCACACCGGCAGAAGTGTTACACCAAGAAGAAAAATATTCCTCAAAACAAACACGTTACCGACGACCAAACAGGTAACTTTTGAACCAGTCAATTACCGGAGGAGATTTATGTTAAAAGAGCAAAGGATGCCAAGCAAAATGTCAAAGTCAACAGTATTAAAAGCATTGCTAAAGTCAAGCAGAGCAAGTACTGTTAACTTCCCCATCTCCATGCCTGACCTGATATCATCTGTGATATGCACAAGTGCTGAGGTAGTGCTGTGTCCAGGTCGTAAACCAGATTGGAAGGGATTAAGTAGATTGTGCTTGGAAAGGAACATGCTAAGTTGCTGGCGGACAAGTTTTTCAAGGACTTTGGACAGGAATGGAAGTATAGAAATAGGACGATAGTCAGAGAAAGAAGCAGGATGAGATTTTTTAGGCAAAGGTATAAGTTGAGCATCTTTCCAAACTTTTGGATAGACACTACTAGAAATAGAGAAGTTCAGGATGTAAAGGATAACAGGAAGAATGTTATCAAGGATGGGTATAATCATTTTTCGGCTGACACAGTCACTACTAACAGCGTTGGATGTAATCGATAAAATAGTCTTTTTAACATCACAAGCAGTGAATTGACTTATGACAAAAGGGGAAAAATCAGGTATCGGAAGGTTTGAAAGATGACTTAGTGTAATTGCTTTGGTGGTCCTATTTAATAAGGGCGAAGTAGAAAAATGGCTGTTAAGTAAGTTGAAGTCTAAGTCTTTAGGAATTGTGTCATGAGACTTTTTTCCAATACCTAATGATTTAAGAAAATTCCAGACCTTAGCTGGATCACCATTTTGAACTGAAGCATGAATATGTTGGCGTTTTGCGTTTCTACACACCTTGTTGCAGTGATTTCTAATGGAGACATACTTTTCCCTATTGATGTCGTTTGGCCGAATTTTAAACTTAAATTTCGCGGCTGCTTTTTTATTAAGTAAAAGTTTAATTTCATTAGTCAGCCATGGCGCTGGAAGATGCTTAACTCTCACAGCTCGAATAGGTGCATGAGTGTCATATAGCTGAATCAGGGTAGAAGTTAAGATTTCAACTTGTTCGTCAACGGACGAGGATGATACCAAAGGTGTCCAGTCGATACTGCTAGCATCCTCTCGAAGACGATCAATGTTCATCCCATCAAAATTGCGAAGCAGAAGAGTTTTGGACTTATGCTTGGGAGGTCGGATTTTATAGGAAGTGAAAATTAGATCATGATAGGAAAAAGCGTCAGCTGAACATTGACCATGTTTAGCGACGTGATCAAGAGAAGAGACAAAAATAAGACTATCAGCTCACGTAGCACCCAGACAGGACAATAATAGGCTGAATTTTACTGAATACCTGTGTTTTACATAGACCGACTACCTATCAGACCTCCACAATCCAGTTACCAGGTAACAGTATTGTGTTCCTTAGTAATTCCTTGGATAGTCTGATGGTCAGACTTTCTGGCATCTGACTACCTGTAACAACTGTCAGAGATCTACGAATCACCAGCGGGACCAATGGATTTACGTGCTTTCCGACGACGGTTCAGTAATGTCCTAGATAAACTTAAAGTACATATGAATTGAATTTACATTGGTACTTGGCCGGTTTCGCACCGCAACCTCATGCATAAGAAGCAGGCCATTACGATGCAAAAAATAATGCAAAATTATTCTAGTCTCAAAAAGAGGCACGAGAAAAGGTTTCCTTTAATAGATAATTTTTTTTCAACAATTTCCTATAAAACTATAATTAATCGATATTTTTACTGCGACCGTTTAGCTCGCCGTCCGACCGTCCGGTAACCGTCCGGATCGAGCCCAAATCGTCGACGGCGCGTACTGTTCCACGCGCGCCTCAATGAGATGTCAGCAAACCGTAGGGGCCCAGCAGGGTCGAAGCCTACTGGAGCCAAGGGTCTGATTCTGAAAGGAAGACTTGGCCCTGGTACGAAAGGCAACGAAGGAACAGGAGATAGTTTTTAGTCAGTAAAAATCTGACACTATCTCCCGCTCCGCCCAAGTTTGTGAAAAAAAAACCCAAAATACTCGTTTAAACATTAAGTTACAAACACAATAAAACTTTTGCTATAATAACACGCATCTAATACTGGAAATCATCGGAGTAGAAATCACATACATTTCTGAAGTAATTTCCTACCTACATAGACTAAACAAAACATTACGCCATGCCCAACCCATTCATTCTTATGTCAGTCTCAAAATAAAGTTGTCAACCAACAAAAACAATAATAATTCAACAAATATTCTTGTCGCTTTTAATGTGGAGTTACCACGAAAGGTTTAGTAGCATGTCAAAACGCTATTGTCAAAGTAGACTAGACCAAAAAAAATGAGCCTAAGCTAAAGTTAGGACAATCCACGCGAGCATCGTTTCAGTGAGGCACACTTATTAGCATAACAGCCTTTTCATACAGAACGAGTAAAGAAAACTTTCATGAAAGTACGGTATCATAGACACATTATGAAGGCAAAAGTTTGTCTAACATCATCATCATCATCATTTCAGTCGAAAGACGTCCACTGTTGGACGTAGGCCTGCCCCAAATGTCGCCATAATGACCGTTCCTGTGCGTCTCGCATCCATCGGATTCCCGCGAACCTCACCAGGTCATCGGTCCACCTTGTTGGCCTTCCAACGCTGCGTCTTCCGGTACGTGATCGCCATTCCAGAACCTTTCGCCCTGCCCACTGCCACTTAAGTTTGGCGATTCGATTGAAGTTTGTGTATGTATGTTTGTTACTTCTTTTTTTTATTCTTGATAGTTTCGCGCTTGACCACAATCTCACCTGATGGAAAGCGACGATGCGGTCGACGATGGAGCGCGCTTACCTAGAAGCAACCTATTCACTCTTGACTTAAAGATTCCCGGGTTGTAGCCATCAGGAAACTCAGATTCCGGCAAGGAATTCCACTCCATAGCTGTACGCACAATGAATGTGTTCCCAAAACATTTTGTGCGTATAGGTGGGATGTGCTTCACGCTTGAACAGCTGAACGGATTTGGATGATATTTGGCACACGGGTAGACCATGTCCTGAAATAATACAATTTGCCTGCAGGGGTCTTCTCGTCGGTTTATAATTTAGGTATCTTCAAGGCTAGAGTGAATAGGCTCTTAATAAACTAGTGCGATTCACCATCATATATAGATTGCATCACTGCTTGCCATTAGGTCGGATCGCAGTCAAACACTAGTTTATATTATTAAAAAAAAGTTTCTTTTTATGTTTCCTTGGGATAATTTTCTACTATCATGCGTGTGAAGCCGAAGCTAATCACACTAATATTAATATACTCGTAAAGGTAAAAGTTTGTCACTTTTCACACTCGAATGGCTGAACGGATTTAGATGATATTTGGCATACGAATAGATTATGTACTGAAATAGCATATAGGTTACTTTTTAACCGACTTCAAAAAGAGGGGGTATATTATTACCCTCCTCTTTTGCGGCTCTTTTGAGTCTTATGCCCAGTAGTGGTATTCTATTTAAATGGCTTATGTCCAGTAGTAGCGTCCTATTTAAAAGGCTTATGCCCAATACTGGTGTTCTGTTTAAATGGCTTATGTCCAGTAGTAGTGTTCTATTTACCTATAAGGTTATGGTTAGTACTTGTGTACAGCTGGCTCTAGTGATCTTTTTAAGACAACTACATTCTGCGGTAGCGTAGATAATAAATAAAAAGCCAGAGTGCACCTGTGGACTGCTATATGCTAATATTAAAGTACAATAATATTAATAATAGCTTACGTAGAACTTGCATAAATTACTCAATAACTAACAAAGATGTATTAAAAAAAATGATATTAATTGAAAAATAACAACAAGTGAAAACAATATTGTCTAGTAATATTGTGTGAAAAGGCTTTACGATTAAAGTATTCTCGTCACAGCGAGTAACAAACGGTTTCAACGAAAACGGCAATTATATACTTTATTTCGGCACTAACCTAACTTACTACAATAAATGTTTGTAGTTCTTTTACAACGGGTTTATGTTCTATACTAAAGAAGATATTTTTAAGCCCCAACCCTTCCTCTATCAATAGTAGTTGGTAGTTAAAGTAAGTATATATAGTTGTTATTAGTACTTATAGTAATGATAATAATATTGATAACTGTAAACCGATTTAAGCAACTAGGTTTCCATTCTAGGTTTCATTTCTTATGTTTCACTATTTTCTGCAAACGGCTTTACTTGTGTGAAAAATGAGCATTGTAGCAACGGAATGTTCCGTTGAGCTACGATGCTGTCTATCGAATCTCATTTAAAAATGGATCTGCATCGAGAACATTTTCGTGTGATGATTTTCTATGATTTTAAATGTGGCCTAAGACCTGATGAGTCATTTGATCGACTTCAAATTGCTTTTATGGATGAAGGACCTTCAAGAGCAACCAACTACCGCTGGTATAGCGAGTTCAAGCGCGGTCGCCTTACTTTGGGGGATGAACAAAGGAGTGGTCATTCTAAGACGGCTGTCACGGAAGAAAGTGTGCTGGCAGTAAAATATTTAATTCAAGAAAACGGGCGAATTACATACAAAGAGATTCAGCATACATTGCAGATTGGTTTGGAAAGCGTTCACAAGATTTTACATGAGCATCTTCGCGTGAGGAGGATAGTCTGCTGCTGAGTGCCGCACAACCTCACCGAAGCTCACAAGCAGGCCCGTGTGTGGAGTAGTGCCGTGATATGATTAAAAAATTTGAAGCAGGCTCGTCTCGGCGCGTTTATGACATTGTGACAGGTGACGAATCCTGGATTTATCAACACGATCCAGAAACAAAGCGTCAGTTGACAGTTTGGCTATGTCAAAACGAACCAACGCCTACGAAAGTGAAGCGATCGAGAAGCGCAGGGAAAATTTTGATCGCTAGTTTCTTCAATTTAACGGGGTACCTGATTTCAATTCTATTACGAGACCAAAGCAGCATCAACGCCGAATGGTATACCACAAAATGCCTGCCAGAAGTTTTGTCTACAATGAGCAACAAGCGATCGAACACCGGGCTCCGCCAGGTACTGCTTCACCATGACAACGCGCTTGGGCACTTAGCGCTCAAAACGAGGGACTTCCTGGACACCACACCGGTCAGAGTCTTGGGGCTTTCTTACAGTCCTGATCTGGCACCGTGTGACTTCTTTTTATCTAATATATATCTTTTAAACGATGGTTGGAAATAGCGGCTTAAATGTTTGATGTCCTGTATTTTTTTTTGTCTCTTTTTTTTGTATTTTTTTTGTGCCTAATTTATTAAATCAATTTAATTCAATTCAATTTAATTCAATTCAATTTAATTCAATTCAATTTAATTCAATTCAATTTAATTCAATTCAATTCAATTTAATTCAATTTAATTTAATTCAATTTAATTTAGTATAAACCAAATTTATTGCATGCTAACTTGACTGTACCTTTTTATTTATTTTTATTTTGTTTTTCAATTCTAAAAAAATTAACTTTTTGACATTTTTTTTGTTTGTTTGAAATTTGACTAATATATTTTTTTTGTTGTGTAATCAGGGCTGTATATAATGTAATGGATCAAAGTGGTCTGAAATAAAGGTTTATTATTATTATTATTTTTTTTATATTTTATTTATCTCAGGACCCTGAGGTCCTGGACCTTTGGGAGGCGTACGAGGAGCCGAAGCCAACTCGCAGAGGCCCTTTAGATAATTATAAAGGAACATGATATCAACCGACGATTATCCCTGTACGCGCTATGCTAGTGCACCCAAGGACAACCCCCGGTTATTGAAAAACTGTTGCGACATATGGAGAACAAAGATAATAGGGCTATGGTTTTTGGAGTCTTAAGTGGACTGGTAACATGGAACTATGTCAAGACTATGGCCCCTGCCTGAACAACGTTATTAATATGCATCGAAAAAAGGCAGGGGGTGACTTGCACACTCAATAAATGGGCCCCCAAAAACGGCCGCTAGCACGAAGTGACGTAGCAACAAGAGGGCAACATATCCTGAGGTGCTTGAGGAGTGGAGAGGTATACCACGGCTATCAGGACAATCCCGGAAGTACGGTCAAGATCCCTACCAGCACCTTACTGGATTATACATCCTTCTCCCGAGCACGTTTGCTCTTGCGAATCTCCACTCAAGCCAGCCAATAAAGGCAAGAGAGAGGTGGGAGCTCAGTTCCTCGTCAGTGTTCACTACGGCCGGCCAATAAAGGCAAGCCGGAGATGAAGAACAAGAATTCTCCCGGGAGATCGGGTCCGTGGGGTCGCTAATGCCCAACAGTTCGCCACAAAACTGCACTGCGGATTGTATCTCTCTTAGTCTGGCCCCTCACCCTAGGCATATTACGGCAAAGCAAACTTTACCGATACAGACCTAGGGTATATTGGAGCACGCAAGCCCCACCACGACGTCAACGTAGAGATACGGCGATGGGGTTATTATTATTATTATTATACCTTAAAATAAAAAATCTGCTGAAAGGGATACAGTTTTCATCGTCGGAAAACACGCTAGCAGTGTTCGAGAAGGCCGTAGAAGAGGTGTCTGCAGCGGACTGGAAAAAATGTTTCAAAAATTGGTTCAGACGCATGAAACTTTGTATAGAGACTGGTGGAAAGTTTGAGAAATTTAACAAAAATATTATGTTATCCATAGATGTTAGTTTTTTAGTTTCATAAAACTTTCTGAGTGTCCCACGTATTAATATCAGTAGGTACGATTTATCACTACTACTTTTCAGCGAGGCGTAAATTGGATAACATTTCCATTTATTAGACTGTTACTTGTTTAATTGGCTCTCTGTAATCTAGGTTTACAATACAAATATCTTGCTTAAAACTATAGTAAAATGTCACAATTTTCACAGACAAATACCACACAGGTAATCTCTCAAAAATGTTAAATACTGTGCTTGGATGCACTCTAATACTGTAATCTGAGAATTCTTTCGTCACTAGCCAGGTCAAGTAACCTTTTACTAACACTTAAAAATAATGTTTTCCACTAAGTTAATCCCTTTATCTAAACAAAAAAACACGATAGTCATCACGAACGTTACATCACGCCTTATTTATTTATAATAGCAATGTTTAGCATAACAGCATTGTTATGGAAATGATCGCAGATTTCCATGAGGCGCTTACACGTCATCGAATGACGGACAAGTTTAGTAATGGTAGTTGAATGTGCGTGTATTGTGTGTGACCTTTAAAACATAAAAGGATCAAGAAACGTTAAGGGACCATAAAAAATAATGATACCTACTTAATGTGTCTACTGTATGTTAAAGATAGGTACATATTTCTTTTAAAACCTTCCAGAAAGAGAATTCAGTAGTTTGACTAGTGTTGTTTGTAGTGTTCCATAGCTAACTGTTTTTCAGTGAGTGAGTGTGCGCAAACAGGTTTGCCCCTCCCTTTTCTCACTTAGGTACATCTGAGATGTAATAGGACATGTTAGATGGTGAAACGATCTGATCATGTTTGCGGGGTAAACTTGGCTAGAGATCGCCCTAGACAGAGGTTTAGAAGGAGAAGAAAGAGGCCCTAACCCCCAAGCCCCTGTAGTGTGGCACAGTAAAGACTAATTAAAAAAAGTTTTACATACACATCTGAGTTCCGTAGCGAGATCAGAGGTCCTGCAACGAATTCTTATCGCGATTCATTAGACAACCTAAACTGAACTATGAAAGAGATGGAGCTGTATAGGATGTATAGCTGTCATTTTAACACGTCATAGTAGAGAGAAACAAACTTGGCGATCTCTACGCCCAAGACAAAGAGGTTTAAAAGGAGAAGAGAGAGGCCTTTGCCCAGCAGTCGGACATAGTGTAGGCTAATAAAAAAAAGTTTTACAAATACATCTGAGTTCCAAGGCCCCGTAGCAGAGAAAACATTTAATGTGCGTACAGCATTTTTTTTAGGTGGGAAATCATCTAAAGACATCTCCCGCCCTTATGTGGGGCGGGAGGGCTTGTCAGACTTTTACTGACTAAAACCTACTCCTGTTCCTTCTTTGCCTTTGTTCCAGGGCCCCGGGGTTCACTTTCACATCGCCTATCCCTACGGTTTTGCTGACATCTCCTTGAGGCGCGCGTGGAACACTACGCGCCGTCGACAACTTGGGCTCGGTCCAAACGGTTACCGGATGGTCGGACGGCGAGCTACCTATTGCTCGCCGTCCGCAAGCCAGCGCTTACGGTGTCTGGAAATCGGGATCGGAATCTCGGTGGGTGGGGCGTGAGGGCCGTTCCCTCGCGCGTGCGGCCGCCCCTTTACTAGCATTACTGCTTCACAGAAGGAGGCGACCGCCTGCCATTCCTCCTCACTCCAGACCATGGCCTGTACCAAGGCCCGGCGTGAGAGATCGCTGCCACCGATCGCCCTCACGAGGACACGGCGGTGCTCTGCCCAGGCGGGGCACACCTCTACCGTATGCTCCACCGTGTTCTCTAGGCGGTCCACACAATGGTGAAACCCAGGCGTTTCTTCCGCACGAATACGGTGCAGGAACCCCCGAACTTACCATGTCCGGTGAGGACTTGCGTCATGCGGAAGATAAGGACGCCATGTTGTCTTTACAGCCACTCCTCAAAGAGGGGACTTTGAGACGACTTTGGGACGGCATAATTGTGGCGTGCCCAGCACTGGGTTGTGACAGTCGCTGTCCCCATTCCACCATGAGATCCCGCCGGAAATGTGCGTACAGCTAAGGAATGGAATTCATTGCGGGAGTCTGTTTCCTGATAGCTATACAACTAATCTTTAAGTCAAGAGTGAGGAGGTTACTACTAGGCAACCGTGCTCCATCATCAACCACATCATCGCTTACCATCAGGTGAAATAGTGGTCAAACGAAAGCCTATCAATGATAAAAAAAACCGGGCAAGTGCGAGTCGGACTCGCGCACTGAGGGTTCCGTACAAACTTACCTATGAAAACAGTTCGATTCCCGAATTGAGTCATGAAGATTTTTGAAACGAAAAAAGTTTTTTTTGTGACGTAACTATTGACAGTTTTCAGTTTTTTTCCTATATTTGTGTTATGAGACCTTGCTTCATGCCAATTTTCAGGATTCTAGGTCAACGGGAACGAATTAATTTTGATTCTTTTGAGAGTGTCGAAATATACGTTTTTTGCGACATAAACGGCCGTATCTTTTTTTCGTTAACTTTAACTTAAAAGTTTGGTTTTTTACAGCTTCAAAGGACGATAGTCTTGGGTAAGTATATGGTTTTAATTTAAACTCGATATTTCCACGCGTTCCCGAGATAAAGGGTCTTGACAGACAGACATACAGACAGACTGACAACAAAGTGATCCTATAAGGGTTCTGTTTTTTTCCTTTTGAGGTACGGAACTATTACTTTAACCTAATTTACGCCTATGGCCAAGTCGTTCCCTGCTCTAATTCTTGACGTCATATTTATAAAGTGATTTGATGCTATCTCAAGCAGCTTTGACAAGGCAAACAGTGCAGTGTCAACAAGGTACAGCTTCGGCTAGATTATTTTATCGAGGTAAGGTAAATAAATATGTCGATAGAAACAAACTTTACATTATGACGTGTACACGAAAAAACTGTTTTCATAGACTGATGACGTAGGTACATGCTCGCATAATATCGACGCTTGAAAGGCAAAATGTATGAACGACCATTTCACAAATTGTTCAATAAACGGATTTGAAATTCAACTTTTCACAAAAAAAATCATAGTAAATTAACTAATAGAGCATTTTTGCTGATACTCAGAATAGTTATTATTTAATATATTTGTTATTTAATTGCTGTGTCAAAACAAAATTATAAGACCTTTTTGATAGATTTTCAGGAGATAATACAAGGCTGTGAATAATCTTGGTTAGGTAAAATTGACTTAACTCACAATATTAACATTAGAGGTCCTGTAAAAAATGTTTTAACGATCGAATAGCTACATACAACCTACAACTAAAGTGTCTTACGTTCTTTTCGGTAAACTTTTATAATCCAATAAAATGTTTCATCAGGCCAGGTTGTTCAACCATGGAAAACCAAAATATCTAATCTTACTCATAAAACTGAGTTCCGTCTAGAATAAAGGTATTATATCCCAATATTATTATATTTTTAGCGATAAGTAAAAAATTTAATAAAAAATAAAGAAGAATAATAAATTTAATTACTTCACAAAATAGCACAAAAACATAAAATTTGTTTATAATTTACAAAAATATAAAATAAAACAAAACTAAACAAATTATATGTACTTTTATAATTAAACAATAAAACTACTTGAGATCAATCAATCCTATGAAACATAAACTGACGTAGAAAACGATTAAATATTATAGTTTATAATTATAAGCTTAAACTCAATAGATCACAAACTATGCGTCGACTTTGTAGAAAGAAACGATTGAATAGAAAGTAAAGCCATTTAAAAAATTATCGAATAAAAAAATTATCCACTGTGTTCAATTGAGAAACGGATAGGGAAATAAAATCAGGAAAAAATTATATTTTTTTTTAAATACCTAACCACAAAAGTATTTAGTACCTTCCAGCTTCCTAACTTCAATCACGGTAATACGTGCTTCAATCGTTGACGTCTTTCGCGTTGCAAGTAGTGTTACCAGGCGCCCCGATTTGCGCGGAACGTCCCGATTTTTAGGGGTCTAGCGACGCGTCCCGATTAGCACCTGATCGGGACGCTAAATGTACCGATAAATAAAAAAAAAATTAAAGTCATTATTATTACAATAAAACAACCTGTATCGCATTCGCATCACTATGTCAAGTGCGTTACAAATGACACACGACGCTACACTGGCTAGTTGTCTCTCGGTCTTCGTCCGTCACACGTGACCATAATGTCTTCTGCTTTACTCCACATAATTATAAGTAATCTGTCACTCAATCGATCTTGGTTCATCCTTTCCATTCATATGCAGTAAAATGTAACCAACAATACAATTTTACTATAAAAATATTTGAACTTTTAAAACAGCGGTAATCATTTATAACATTTTTTTTTCTCGTTTTTGTCTTTATTAACACGGTGGAGCTTACGGTGGAAGTGTACTTGGGCGGAGCACCGCCGTGTCCTCGTGGCGGCGTTTGGTAGCGGTTCGCTCTAGCGCCGGGCCCTGGTTCTGGCCATGGTCCGGAGCGAGAGGGTATAGGAAGCGGTCGTCTCCTTCTGCGAAAATGAGTTGATCTCAACTGTGAATCAACGGATACCGTCACGCCCTAGTCGTCCCAGAAGATGTCCCGGGCGTCGAGTGTCGCACTTCGATTTCCGGCTACAGTAGGCAAGGGTTTGCAAGCGACGAGCAATGGTTAGCTCGATGTTCACCCATCCAATAAAGACCAGGCCCGAGTCGATGGCGCGTCGTGTTGCACATTCTCCTCAAAGAGATGCCGCTCCAGTAGGGCCGATGCCTGCTAGGGCTGCGGGAATGTTTGAAATAGTGACCGTGGCCCTGGAACGCAAAGAGCGACTGAAGAAGTTTGAGTTTTAGTTAGTAAAAGTCTGACACGCTCTCTCGTTTCACTCTAGAGCAGGAGAAGGAATTGGATGATTTACCTCCTCAAAAAACAAACATAATTAAAAAAAAAATAGCCCGATTTAAAACCCTCAACAATCCCGATTGGTTTTACCATCCATCCCGATTGTTATCCAATCAGACCTGGCAACACTAGTTGCAAATTTGCAAATCAAGGCCAGGTTTTACTACTTTTGAACTTTTTTGAACCTCTGGAAGTCCACAAATATAATAGAGAACACGATGAAAAATTATTTTATTAAAATTGGTCATATGACCAACTACTGGGTAAAAATCAAAACATGAATTAAATTAGTTGTCTTGATAAAAAAATCACGAATCTAACCCTAACTTACGATTTCAAATGTGTATAATATCTACGAGATTACGTCACGGATATATTTGAAATTTCCACAAATATAATAAAGCTTGTTTTTTAAAAGGGTCTGGTAAAAACAAAAATCTTGAATAGTTACTATGGTTTCTAGACTAATATTAAAAAAACCGGCCAAGTGCGAGTCGGACTCGCCCATGGAGGGTTCCGTAGCAGCAAGTAACATAATAATAATCTTTGTACAGCATTTTTTTTCGTACTTCGCTGTCTTTGTTTCTTCTCATTTTTCTTTTTATTTTGCGTTTCAAAATTGAAAGCAGTGTTATCAAAAAGATTTACGGGCGGACGTCCAGGAACAGATCTAGCTGTAGATGGAAAAGGCAAAAAATCGTTGCTCAAAATCATACAGCGCAAATGAGCTCTCATCATTTCTGGTACATAATTGTGTAGAGAGGGATTCATTTTAAGCGCTAAAGAAGTAGCAAAAGCTATTGCATAAAGCCCGCAATCTATTGCATTGGGTTGACGTTGCACGCTAGGAAATTGAATATTAAATTCTGCTAGGTATGGAAACAATGCATTAATATATGTTTTTTGAGTTGGCTTTAAACAATTATAAAGACTATCGTACACGCGTAGTATACCATTGATATAATAAATACAAGACCAGTGTCCTATTGAACCCACATCGCCATCATAAATAATTTGGAGATGAGACTCATTTGGCGGTACAGGCTCAATGAGTTCCGGGAACCCGAACAGACCCACTTCCCGTGGACGGAAAGATGTATGACGAGACAATTTTTCATGAAATGCTCGCACGACGTCATCTTCCAGAACGTTATTTGGGTTTAATACATAGGAGAAAGTATCATCAGCCAAGGAATTCATACATAAAATAACACTTAAGTTTTATTTTATTATGAGTACTAAGTAGGTATTATCGAAGTAGGTAGGTATAATATTTAAGAAAAGAAGAAAGAAGAAAATCTCAAAACTTTTATTAGGTTGACGTTTTATAGTAAGTATTTACCTATTTCTAGGCAGTAAATGAGTTTAAAAGAATAATTTCGATGTTAATTGAAATTAATTTTATCCAACGACAGTATCAAATCGTAAACGTACAATATTTAGCATTCGCAAATGTATCGAAAAATTCGCTCCGCGCACACGACTTTCAACGACGTCTGCCCTCACGTGTCTGCCCGTTCGGGTAAGTGCAGTCGGAAACCTGCCCCCCTCCCGCGCGCTCCGCACCCGCCACTATCAAGCCACGCCCCGCGCGAATTATAATTATTATTTACTTAGGCACCTATTACAGATTTATTAATAGAAAATAATGGTTCACGGTGTATGTACATAATTATAAGGTTTATGTTTATGAAATTAAATGTTTTTTTTTTTTATATTTGAGTTGATTGAATGAAAGGTAAAATGCGGTTTACGATTTATGACGTACTAAAAAAAAACTACTGACCAGATCTCGTTCAAACCAATTTTCGTTGGCAGTTTTTATAGTAATGTACATCATATATTTTTTTTAGTTTTATCATTCTCTTATTTTAGAAGTTAGAGGGGGGGGGACACACATTTTACCACTTTGGAAGTGTCTCTCGCGCAAACTATTCAGTTTAGAAAAAAATGATATTAGAAACCTCAGTATCATTTTTGAAGACCTATCCATAGATACCCCACACGCATGGGTTTGATGAAAAAAAAAATTTTGAGTTTCAGTTCTAAGTATGGGGACCCCCAAAATTTATTGCTTTTTTTCTATTTTTGTATGAAAATCTTAATGCGGTTCACAGAATACATCTACTTACAAAGTTTCAACAGTATAGCTCTTATAGTTTCGGAAAAAAGTGGCTGTGACATACGGACGGACAGACGGACAGACAGACAGACAGACAGACAGACAGACAGACAGACAGACAGACAGACATGACGAATCTATAAGGGTTCCGTTTTTTGCCATTTGGCTACGGAACCCTAAAAAGAGTTAAAGTATGTTTTTTATTTTTTTATTTATTGGAGGTAATCTCTGAAAGTACTGGTCTGATTGCAAAAATTTTTTCACCGATAGAAAGGTACTTTATTCTTGAGTGACATATATTTTATGTAGTTTTTTATAAAAAATAAAATCACTGTTACGGGGCCGCGAAGTCAACACAAGACGGATCTCGTGTTGATTTGTAGGCACTGGCCCGCAACCGTCTCTTAAAGTATCTTTCATTTATTGCCTTTTTATGTCACTCTAATTGTATAATTTATAATTTTAATTCAAATTGTATTTTGACTCTAATTTTTAATATGTATTTTTTCACCTAGTTCTATGTGCATGCTGTGGTCTCCTGTAACTGAAGGAGCACACGCTAAAGGACCCCTCGTACTATTTGTAATTTATAATGTGTTTACTGTGTATCCTTTGTTGGAGATCCCAAATAAATAAATAAATAAAGTACTCCTCATGATATCTACGTGGGATAGCAAAGGTTTTACAAAGCTTTACCAAATCAGCATATTTTTGTTTAGGAATAGGAAGTTTGTTTTTATATAAATTATCTCCTGGACGCCTGTTCTTACCAATAACTTCAACTTTTTCCGTAGCTGCTGTGTCATCCATGCTGTATTTTATATTAATATTATCTGAATCCTTTATTTTAAATGTAACAATTCTGAGTTTACTAATTTTGCCAACAAGATTGTTAATAAAGTATTTATCGGACATAGAATCCCAAGCCTTAAAATCTTGGTGACACATTATCTCTACATTGTAGAGTTTTGAATTTTTCCTGGCCATACAAATATGAAGGATCAACTAAGCGTTGCGTGGTTGACTGAAGCACCCACGCAACGCTCAGACCATACACGCAGCGGTTCGCGCGTATAAAATGCGCTCCTTGAGTACAGCTTATCCACCACTTTTTCAACCAATAAAGATTTTTTACGTAGGTTTAACTCACTAACATAAAAAACTATGCTTCAATTAAAGTATCTTAAATGCTAACGGTTGGTCAAAATCGTTTCAGGTAAAAATGTATGATCGACCAACTTGTTATTAAACATTGACGACAAAATGCGCGTAACGTCCGAGTGATTGTAATTCGCAGAAAGGTAAAATGTTTTAACGGACAATAGTCAAAAAATTATACACAGATAAATTGTATTATTTTCAAAATTGGAAAAATTGACCAACTTGTAAAACGTTTTATTGATTAAAAAAAATGAAAAGTGATTTGGTAAAGTGTTTTAATTTCAAATCTTTACTATGACAAAAAAGGCAAAATGAATTATCGCCGATTTTCAAACGTTATGTACGGTTTATGAAACAAATGTCGAAAATGGTTGGATTTAAAACAAAATACAATGCGAAAATGACTGAAATCACCGTTGTATTAACGACCACAAAAGTGCTCGGATTTGTCTGAAACCTAGACCATTCGAAAGAGAAAAATCTGCCGATTCCAACGATATAAATAACTCAATTTTGACCAAAGTGGTCGTTCATACATTTTGCCTTTCAAGCGTCGATATGAACCTATGTTTTCTTACGGTGAGAAATCATCTAATGACTTCTCGCGCTCTTGGGCGGAGTGAGAGGGTGTGTCAGACTTTTACTAACTAAAACCCACTCCTGTTCCTTCTTTGCCTTTGTTCCAGGGCCTCGGGGTTTATTTTCACTTAACTCATGGCCCCAGTAGGCTTCGTCCCTGCTGGGCCCCTACGATTTGCTGACATCTCCTTGAGGTGCGCGTGGAGAACCACCTACGCACCGTTGACGACTTGGGCTCGGTCCGGACGGTTACCAGACGACCGGACGGCGTGCTACCCTGCTCGCCGTCCGTAAGCCAATATGAACCTATGTTAAACTATATTAAGAAGGTAAGTAAGTGCAGGTTATTTTTAAAGTGTAAAATGTAAAATAACTTCTCACGCTTTGTTTGGAGCGAGAGGGAGTGTCAGACTTTTACTGACTGAATGAAACCCACCTGTGTTTCTTCAATAGCCTTTTTACTGACGGAATGAAACTCACCTGTGTTTCTTCGGTTGTCTTTTTACAAACAACAAAAAATTTAACAACCACTAAGACAACAAAACAGCATAAGAATTAGCAAAATTCTAGTTCTTCTAACATGGTATGTGGTATGTGTATGTGGTATGGATAAGGGTGTATTTGTAAATGTGTGTGGTGTGTGAATGTGTATGGTCTGGGTGTTATTACGGTGTGCATGTGTGTGTTGTTAGATAGAGAATAATTATGGAAGGTATAGGGATTCCAGGAAAAATATATTTATATTTAGACTAGGTTTAGGTCTAGGTTTTTAGGTTTTCTTGGTTTTTTAGATTTTAGTTTTTTATTAGGTTCTCCAATTCATCATAGGTTGAGGTATGGAGCCTGTCTTATCAGTGAGTATTCTACATTCCCGTGAGGTAGTGGATAGAATGATGTTCAGTAGTTTATTTTTATTATTTATGACAGGGCCAAAAAAATTATACTGTCGGTTTACCAACACCACACCTGAGGATTCTGTCCGACATACTCTATTCGCCCTGCGACTTTGCAAACTACTATTGGAGATGAATTCAAGTTCTGAGAAAAACACTATTCAAGTGCTGCAACACTTAAAGACAATCACAACAATAACATAAAACATTAAAATTGTACTTTAAAACACATATGATTAATTTATTAATTTTATCGGATAAAATGTCAATGGGAAAAAAATATTAAAATAATGTTAGTAAGTAATAATAACACGAAAACACAGTAGACAGAAATAAAACCGACCAAGTGCAAGTGGGACTCGTGCTTACTTTATTCAGTTTTTAGTATTTGTTGTTATAGCGGCAGCAGAAATACATCATCTGTGAAAATTTCAACTGTCTTACTATCACGGTTCATGAGACAGCCTGGTGACAGCCGGACTGACAGACAGACATACAGACAGACAGTCAGACAGTCAGACAGATCGACAGACAAACAGACAGACAGACGGACGGACAGCGGAGTCTTAGTAATAGGGTCCCGTTTTATCCTTTGGGTACGGAACCCTAAAAATGAGAATTGATAATTTCATTACATTAAAAAAATACATTTGTCAAATTGAATTAAATTATTGAATCGTTGAATATGAAAGGGTTTTGCTGAAAGATTTTTAATCGCTCAGGGCCTGTTACTTTAGTTGGTTACTCAGACTATATTAATAATTATTTAGATATACCTTCCCCTGATTACTGTTTCTTGTGCAACAAGTCTACAATCGAGATATTCCTTTGACGTCGCCCGTTTTCCTTTGATCGTTCCCCTCCATAACTGCTAAGCTTTGACTTTTGGCCAAAGACATAGCGGTTAACTGCAGTTGCCGTTTCAACAGAAATTAATCCTGAATTTGAATAACATTTATTGATAGATATGTTAATTCAAAGAGAAATTTGAATAACTATTTAGAGATTTGGGAGTGGTGTTTAATCTTTCACTTGAATGGTTATCTATATATATAAAAGGAAAAACTGACTGACTGACATATCAACGCACAGCCAAAACTACTGGGAATAGGAGCGTAAAATTTTGCACAAAGCTTCCTTTTATGACGTAGGCGAGCATTAAGAGAGGATTTTCCGAAATTCACCCCCTAAAGGGATGAAACGGGGGTTCAAAGTTTGTATAGAGAAACCTATTGTGACACGGGCGACGCCGCTGGCAGAAGCTAGTTTAAGCATAAAGAATAACCAGCCTTTAAAATGTTCCCTTTGCTAGGACTCAAGCTTGCTCTTTAGGACAGGAAACCAAGGCCGTAATCCATCACGCGGGCCCAGTGCAGATTGATGGTTGTCATATAATTATCTTCAAATTGGTTCTAGGACATGCCGGTTTCCTCACGATATTTTCCTTCATCGTTTTGAGAGCAGTGGTGATGAAATAAATTACTTCAAGTAATATGTCGGGCTGAGTTTGAACCCACGACCTACAACTTGCAAGTCGGAACCGTTACCATTGGGCTATCACTGCTCTATTGGATAGTTATTTCATCATTACAGCCAAAAGACATCCACTGTTGGACATAGGCCTCCCCCAAGTGTCGCCACAATGATCGGTCCTGTGCATCTCGCATCCATCGGATTCCCGCGACGCTCACCAGGTCATCGGTCCACCTTGTGGGAGGCCTTCCAACGCTGCGTCTTCCGGTACGTGGTCGCCATTCCAGAACCTTTCCTCCTCATCGACCATCTCATTCTGTTCTGCGAGCAATGTGCCCTACCCACTGCCACTTAAGTTTGGCGATTCTTTGGGCTATGTCTGTAACCTTGGTTCTCCTGCGAATATCTTCATTTCTGATGTTATCACGCAAGGATGGTTATTTACTTGAATTAAAATATGGATTAGCTAATTCTGAATTTCTATCGAGCATAAAAGCTCTCGACAGGTGGGATGTGGCAATACGATCTTATGGAAACTGTTCTGTAATAACTCAAAAAATGGAACAGATTCTCGGAAAAATCGTTGTCAGTTTTTTGAAACTGTTCGATGATTTAAATCGTTTTATTAAGAAAGTTCACATTCTACTTTCAGGTTCAATCTGTCACAAAAACCTTTTTTGTTTACCTTGTAGTTTTTTGGCGGGATGTTTTGAGGGTTTCGTAAATTGATTTGTATTGTGATGTAAAATTGATGTAGTTTCGTATCTCCAGTATCTGAATAACTGAACAATATTTGGAATCATTGAAACAGGCGTGATCTTGGTAAAATGGAGCTGGAAATTTTATTGTAGTGTTGCAACCTCTGCAAAATTTGCCAAAAAGGCTGACTCGAAACATTTGCTACCAAATAATATAAAAACAATATTTTGTGTTGCATCCGTATTCTAATCGTACACCAAATAAATGTATACATACGATGACAGGGCTTGAAGGGCTTAGTACCCAACTCAAAAACGTTATCTATATAAATAATAATTAATAATAATAATAATATTCCACAACTATTACACAACGCCGTCTAGTCTCAATCTGAGTAGAGATTGTGTTGTGTATAGTACTAGACAACTGTTAAAAATACTGTTTCTAAATGCATACATATTAAAGACAAATTACACCCAGACACGGAACAAATGATCGTGCTCATCACACAATTATTTGTCCTGGATGGGAATCGAACTCACGACCTCTGGTATAGCATTCAGGGCAGTGGGCTGGGCAGACCACTGGACCATCAGGCCAGTCTACTTTCTTAAACGGTACCTTATTATTTATTTCAAGCTATCAAATATTTATACAGTAATAAAATAGAACCCTCTGTGGAAAAATATCTGAAGTATGGCGTTGAACCGCATCGCTGTCGACTGGGTAATAATAATTATTATTTACCTTTATCTTTGACACGTTTTTGACAGAGATTGACACTGAGATGAGATTGTCGCATGACATAAAAAAATCATCACCCTATCCACCTTACAACATCACAATATGTCCGTTGCATGTATTTCTTGATCCTTAAACCGATTCCTTATTACTTAACATTTACCATGATTATTGAGAAACATGGTAAACAAAATCTGGTTTCGGCAAAAAACCCTCGGAGACTGTTTGAGGCGGCAATATTAATATAATTCGTCCATTACGAGACAGAATTTTGAATCTCCAGACACAATTATCTTCAACACACCGATTTTCTTTGCAAATGTTATTTAATTTTCCTTTAACTAAAAATACAAGAAAATTCGCTACCTCACACGAAACAAAATACCGAAATTCGTTTATCGGGGTGAGCTTGCTCGAGTGAGCACGAGTGTTTACGGGCAGATATTTGAGCATAATACTTATTTGCTCGAAAAATGAGGAAATAATTCGGGTTTCTGTGGTTTTTGTGTATTTGTATTTTATTATGTGTTGAGAATTGTGAGTAGTGCTGTACATTATTTCTGAATAACTTTGAAGTTGTGAAAAGTTTTTGGATAGACCAACTTGGTACCAACTGTGACTACTAACTGTCGCCTGCGATTTAATCCACGACTTCGGTTACTGCACTGCTTCTGTGGTTTTTTCTTTCGGTGGGAAAATCATCCAATGACATCCCCCGCTCTTGGGCGGAGCGGGAGATAGTATCAGACTTTTACTGACTAAAAACCCACTCCTGTTCCTTCGTTGCCTTTCGTACCAGGACCGAGTCTTCTTTTCAGAAGCAGACCCTTGGCCTCAGTAGGCTTCGACCCTGCTGGCCTCCTACGGTTTGCTGACATCTCCTTGAGGCGCGCGTGGAACAGTACGCACCGTCGACGACTTGGGCTCGGTCCGGACGGTTACCGGACGGTCGGACGGCGAGCTAGCCATTGCTCGCCGTCCGCAAGCCCGCGCCTACGGTGGCCGGAAATCGGGATCGGAATCCCGGCGGCTGGGGCGCGAAGACAATTGCCTCGCGCGTGCACGTGCGCCCTCCTCCTTTGCTAGCTTTACTGCTTCGCAGAAGGAAGCGACCGCCTGCCACTCCTCCTCGCTCCGGACCATGGCCTGTACCAAGGCCCGGCGCGATAAATCGCCGCCGCTGATCGCTCCCACGAGAACACTAGGAGTTGTTCTGCTAGGACTAGTTCTGTGGGTCGTATTTGTCATAAATCTGACTATTCTACATAGAATTATATTTTCCAATCCAACTAGTAGTTCCAGAAATTAGTGCGTTTAATGAAACACAAAACTCTTTCATTTTATTATAAGTATAGATTATGTCTAGACTAAATTGTACTGTGATGCTAGACTTTTAGATTGAAATGCTATAGTTTGATATATGTATGAAGGTCTACGCGCATGAATTAATCCATGAAATAAAAATCTCAGTACCTACTACTTTCCTTGCGTTCAAAGATCTATTGAGTAATGCCAAAATTTTGAAAGAATATGACAGTTCTAAAAACTGATACGCGCCCTTGAGCAAGGAATTCACTAGACGGACTTGCTCGCTACTTCAGATCTAAATATGTACGAGTACGTTAGTTTAGTATGCGTGACAGTTGCAAGACAAACAAAACTACAGGTCTGGTGTAGTCTGAAGGTGGAACTACGTTAAAGGAGCCAAGCACGCGCTGAGCACATACCAAGCCACCACTCGCGATGTCAACTGTAGACGTACAACGAGCTTCCAACGATCACTGTCCTCGAAGATAATGTGAAACCCTTTGCGTTGACTCGTAAGTCGGTCCAAACTACACGAATTTTTGCTCGGCGCTCGGCTCCTCTAGCGAACATGGCCCACAGGCATGCACATGGGTAAGTTCGTCAAGTGCGTATGTGTAGGAAAGCGATTAGTCATAGGCATTGACTTATTCACAGTATCTACAAATATTTTACAGCGAAAATCTTATTGTTTATAACTTTGCCTTCTTCTAATTTGATGGTAAAACTCAAGGTAAGTAAAACATGTCAGTATCGTAGAAATTATTCGCTAATTTTTTTTCGAGATAATACTCTTAAGTGACTATGCGTGGCCATTTTTATAAATTCTTATGTAATAATGATAGTTATTATACCAATTAACTTATATATTATTTACGTTATACATACATTCACATGGAGAGAGAAACGTAGGTAGGCCATAGAAACGATGAGTGGATGACATAATATCGGTGGCGGGAAAAACTGGATCAGAATAACACAGAACAGAGAAATATGGAAGAAATTGGAGGACTGGGATGAAATTTGGTACATGGATAGTTTATACATTTTAAACCGGGAGTATGTTTACTTGGGATAATTCCTTACAGTCACGCAGGCAAAGCCCTTGGCAATGCACTAGTGTACTATATGTATGATGGATATATCTTTAGATAAGAAAAGCCATCATTTATATGCCAATCATAGGAATTGATCACTTCATGATATGGCCAACTAAAACTGGCCAAATCATGTAAATTTTAGTATTTGATGATATGTCGATCCTCGTTTGGCCATTTCATTGATGTAGGATTTATATGAAAATAAAAAGTCTAAAGAAAGTAGTACAAACGTGGTGTCCAATTTGTGACCTTTTTTTAAACATTTTTGAGAAAAGTTATAACACGATGTAAAAATTATTGGAATCGATTCAGTTACTGATTCTGAACCAACTATATTCAGGTTTCGCGTATAGGTACTAAAAATAATTTTGTATAGTATATACTTTAAATAGAAATGCTGACTCGAAATTAGATAGTAAGATTTTGGATATAAATGTCTCAGTATATACCTATATTAATCAACCAATACCTTTATAAATCATGTAGTACAGTAGTAGGTATGTTCTTTCTTATTAATGATAGGATCACACTTGATTCCTAACTCACCTGATAGTAAGGGTTGATGTGGTCGAAGATAGAACAAGCTTACCTATAAGTAACCAATCCACCACTCCACTCTTGACTTAAGAAGAGAGTTCCCTCCAGGAAATTCCATTCATTGCTGTACGCACAATGAATGAGATCCCAAAAATTTTTGTGCATACTATCTTCTATAGAAATAAAAAACATATTACACTAAATAGGCCTCTATAAAATCCATTTATCCACTCCATTGAAAGGAGGAAACTTCAATGAACTTTTAGGAAAGACTCGAAAATCAAAAAACAATCGTCAATTTGATTGTTATCTATCGGTAGGCAATATTCTGATGTTACTCTCAATCTTTTATAGCTGCCTATAAAATATCAATATCTGAAGGGATAAGATTTTATAGCCCAGGTTATTTTCTTTTTGAAGTAAGCTTATAAATAACAGAATAGATCATAGTACGACTATTGTAGACATTTTTGTCGATGGTTGTGTTTTTATTTTCGTCTTTGTCTTTGTCGATGTGATGTAACCTATAGGAACTGCGTTTTTTTTTAATATTCTCTCTCAGTCTTTGAAACTCCACGATAGTGTAGGTTATTTACCATGTTTTTTTTTAAATTATTATTGTGTCTGTACTTCAAATGATTCTTTCCTACAAATAAATGAATAGGTACTTTTATTCTTTTTGTAATTACAGTTTTGAGCCGTTTGGGGTCAAAACGCTTGGTTCAAGGGGTCCAAGTGCAAATTTCCTTTCTAAGGAAATTTCACACCGATTAGTGGACACTTTACATGACCAGAAGGCTGGCTCATTCTTTGCCAAAAGAATTTGCAATGCAATTCAACGTGGATATACTGCCAGTCTTCGGGGCACGTTTCCGGATGACTACGATGTACTTTGACGCTTGAGTGTGTTTTGTGTTTTTCTATTTATGTACATAGTTAGGTTTAGTATAAATACTTAGGTAATATTTAGGTTACTTTTACTCTTTTTATATATTATACTGTCCGCTTGATAGCACGGAGATTCCTCAGCAGCCACCGCAAGAGACTGTTTTTTTTTTGGGTGGGAAGTCATCACTATAACTTTTCTCGCTCTGAGTGGAGCGAGAGGGAGCGTTAGACTTTTCCTGACTAAAACTTATCCATGTTTACTTGCCCTTGCGTTCCAGGGCAGCGGTGACTCTTTCAAACATACAGCTCTTTTTTTTAATTTGGTTAATCATCCATGACATTTCCCGCCTGGGCGTATCAGACTTTTACTAACTAAAACCAACTCCTGTTCCTTCTTTGCCTTCGTTTCAGGGCCCCGGGGTTCTCTTTCGCATCACCCATGGCCCCAGTAGGCTTCGACCCTGCTGGGCCCTTACTGTTGCTGACATCTCTATCAATCGGCCGTGGAATTGTTCAAAGTTAATTGTAACCAGCTCACCATTACATGTGTAATGATTTTTAAAGAAAATATTCATAAATCGTTCAACTTCCATCTATAAGCGATAGATGGCGCTAGTAGTTACATGAACATAAGGTACTTGTTGTAGACATTAAGTAATGATTTATGGTATTAGAGTTTATGTATTAGTTTTGTATAAATATATTATAATTGTTAAAATGAAATATTTACTTGCAGTTAATTATTGATAAACCCTAATGTATATTAGTTAGTCAATTGATATTACGTACTGTTTACTTTGCTCTGATTGGTCGGACCGAGTGTTTGTGAAAGTTTGTGGTGGGGAAACATTAAGTTTGTAACTGTCATTCTGGACAGTCAGTCTAGTCTGCTCTGAGTTGTTGAACAGTGAACATGTCCTACCAATCCGTGTATTTGAAAATGATTGTTAATAAAATGATAAATATGAAATTGTGTTGATCAAAGTGAATAAAATATTTATATAACTGAAGCTTGAAGTTTATGATTCATCACATTTCAGAAGTGGTACGTGCCTACAAAAAGCCTACAAATATGTGCAGTGATAACAGGAATGTTAGGTTATGTGTGCCTAAATTAAAGCTAAATGAGATCGAGATATTTTTTCCAAGAGTGCTAATGTTATTTTAGACAAGTGTTATACTCACTCAATTTTCATACTGATGGTGGCGCGTGTGTTGAATCATTCGGTTCCCTTCAAATGTGTGAACTGAGTGGTACTGATATGTTCGTAAACGAACGCTGACAGTTAAAACTGGACATCGCTGACACTTTAACTACTAGTGGTTCATTTTAGTTCCTATATTTTAAATTGGGTTGTTTTTTCTTTATTTGTTTTAATTGATCATGCATAATGCTAAATTACGACAAAAGACAATTGCTATGTATAATTAACCTATTTTCCATAGCGGTAATTGTCATTATGTTGCCTTGGATTACTTTGTGTGCTATGATAATTTTCTTTTCCTTTTGACATATAATTGTAAAGGAGATTGTGCAAGTTACTATGAGACTTGGTTGCGCAACTTTTGACACAGTTTATTAGTGAAAATTAGAAACAAACAAGGGGTAGTGTCATGCTTTAAAACAAGGGTAAATTCAAAATGATATATTATGGAGTTTTAAAAAAAAAAAATAAGTTGAGTATTGAGGTTATGTTACATCTTAAAACAATTCGTTTTGAAATCCTACCTCCGGGCCAGGCAATCAGTTGCCTCTCTGATTTGGCAGCTAGACAGTGGGTGTGCTAATATAAAAGAGAACAATTAAACAGCACGACATATTATTTTATGTCTAGATCAAATCACCATAGACGTAAAAACGTTCTAATAATTCACTTCACAGCACACACAAAAAGAGTCAAATCGCTCGATATAGTAAATGAACGTGTAAGAATCCTAAAACTCAACTCGACATGAATTTATATTTGTTAGCAAAGAAAAGCTAAAAACAATATTCTCGGCTTGCCGGCAGTTAACACGGTAAACGATGTTGTTTGACATTTCATCAATAGTGTTGTGACACATCAATTGACTACGGCGTTATAACATTATCGATTATATCTTAATTGTTTTATTTTTGCCCAGAAATTGCTTTTTAACGAAAGAAATATTGACATAATTAAAGAAAAATAATAATGACAACTCTTAGTATTTTTTAGTGGCGAATGTAGATTGTTTTGTTGTTCCACGATTTACGTTAATGTTTAATCGATCGATTATAATTGAGTAAGAAGTCGCTTCACTATAATGGAACGAATGGCGTATTTATTGTATTAAATACTAATTAAGGCATTCGACGTCATGATCGTTATCGTGCCATGTCGTTGTCACCGGAATTTTCGAAAAATTAAATACTAATTAAAGTGAAAATAGAAACCCCACAAAAGATTTCAATGAATTTAAGAAAAAAATCAATAAAAATAATAGTTATGAATTATACAATAACTCAAATGGCCATACGCGTCAAAAATTGAATCTATTAGTGCCCAATCTCCTTTAAATGTTGTACCGCTAATGGGTATGTTACAATAATAATTTTATAAACTGAATTTCCACCACAAAAACAATAAATGAATTTGAATTTAGAAGCGAAAAAAAAAAAATACGAAACCGTGTTTGTGGATTTAGGGTGTAAATGGATTTCCTTGCACATAGACATCTACACTTAGGAATATGCAATTACCGTCAATTTGCTGACTGACTGCCTTGGCAATTCAAGAGTATCTGGAGTGTGTAAATGTTTTATTTGAAATAAATGCTTTGATTTGATTTCAGTGCTTTGATGAGGCCGAGCGTGCCTTGATGAGGCCGACCGTGCCTTGATGAGGCCGACCGTGCCTTGATGAGGCCGACCGTGCCTTGATGAGGCCGACCGTGCCTTGATGAGGCCGACCGTGCCTTGATGAGGCCGACCGTGCCTTGATGAGGCCGACCGTGCCTTGATGAAGCCGACCGTGCCTTGATGAGGCCGACCGTGCCTTGATGAGGCCGACCGTGCCTTGATGAGGCCGACCGTGCCTTGATGAGGCCGACCGTGCCTTGATGAGGCCGACCGTGCCTTGATGAGGCCGACCGTGCCTTGATGAGAACAAAACGTGCCTTGATGAGGCCAAAACGTGCCTTTGAAGAAGACAAGCGAGCCTTAATGAGGTCAAGTGTGCCGTTAGATAAGTCCATGTGTGCCATTTGAGGCCATGTGTGCCATTTGAGGAGCAGTGGTGGCCGAGCGGTAACGGCCCCGACTTACGAGTTGTAGGTCGCGGGTTTAAACCCAGCCAGGCGCATTACTTTGTGTAATTTATTTCATCGAGTCCAAGCGTGCCATTTGAGGCCAAGTGTGCCATTTGAGGCCAAGTGTGCCATTTGAGGCCAAGTGTGCCATTTGAGGCCAAGTGTGCCATTTGAGGCCAAGTTTGCCATTTGAGGCCAAGTGCGCCATTTGAGGCCAAGTGCGCCATTTGAGGCCAAGTGCGCCATTTGAGGCCAAGTGCGCCATTTGAGGCCAAGTGCGCCATTTGAGGCCAAGTGCGCCATTTGAGGCCAAGTGCGCCATTTGAGGCCAAGTGCGCCATTTGAGGCCAAGTGCGCCATTTGAGGCCAAGTGCGCCATTTGAGGCCAAGTGCGCCATTTGAGGCCAAGTGCGCCATTTGAGGCCAAGTGCGCCATTTGAGGCCAAGTGCGCCATTTGAGGCCAAGTGCGCCATTTGAGGCCAAGTGCGCCATTTGAGCCCAAGTGTGCCATTAGAGTTGGCCACATGTAACATTAGACTAGGCCAAGTGAGCCAATAAAGATTCGGGTTAAGTGTGCCCAATGCAGACGAAATTATCATCAAGAGCGTAAGTAACGTATGAATTTACCTACTTAAGTGATTTTAGTGTGACTATGTTGGCTTAATAATGATGTTAATGAATTGAATGATTTATTAAGTTTATTTCCATATTCATTTCTTTATTTTTGCTTCATATCATTTTGACCTGTTTATTGGATAAGTTTCTTTTAATTGAACATTCTGTTATAGCTTATGAAGATATTATAAGTATAGATAAAATGAATTGAAAGAAGATTTTTATATTGAGATTTTATTTTTGAAAAAAAGCGAGTTCTAAATGAATGGTACAAGTTATAATTCATGTAAATGTTTTTAAAACCACTGATTTCTTTTATTTTTGAGGCCTTGGAGTCCGATTGCGTCAGGACTACAGAAGAAAAACCATCAGTCTTATTGAGCAAACGGATAGTTCCTGTTTCGAACAAAACAGACTCGAAGAGGAATGATGCAAAGAGACGATCTGGAAGGAAGTGCAGAAGTTATAATTCAACCTCTTCGTCGACTACACCACCACGACGCAAGAAGCAATGAGGTACCTCATGTTGGTTAAATGATTTTCCAAAGAGAAAAACGTACAAGTATCGAAGTTTGAACATAAAACATTAGGATAATGTGATACGGGAGTTCGATCACTCCAGTAAATTTTGAGAGTATTTAAGTTGGATTAGAAAGAGTATTTGTAATTGATTTGTATGCAAATAGGATCAGAAACTGACTATACATTTTGTCTCAAAAACTTGCTAGGCTTACCAAAAGAAAATAGAAATGTTACGAAACCCTACCAAAGTGTAGTATTCAGTTACGAACTGGTAAACTAAACTAACAATAGTTTTTCTAATGAGCAGAATTATGGTCAGTTTCAAGCAGAAATGTTAGCTGGTACGACTTAAGGTGAAACTTATGTGAATATTTTTATGACAAATCAGTGCTTATATACGGATATTGATGACAATCAAACGCTTTACAAACAAGTAGAAATAAATGATCAATTTTATTGGGTATTATATAGATTTTAACAGCGATGTAGTCTTTTGCGTGAATCCGTCAAAAGTTTATGCAGAGTTACCATCCATTGCAATTTGTAAAGGTACGTTATCCTTTCACAAGAACCTTGTACTGTTCAACAGTAAAATTGATTTAATTTTCTAAAACTTACCTTGCGCAACCAAATTCAGCTATAGATTCACATCATTCTGGAAATATTTGTATAGACGGATCTTATATCAGAGTATTTATCGTGTCAAATCTTTCTGACTATATCATCAACAAATCTATGCACAGACATCACCGCAAAAGATATACATCAATTAAATGATATTTATTTTACAAGTAGGTTATATATAATAATATTAAAAGATTTAATTTGAGCTAGATATTATATTGTTATAATTCGGTTAAGAGGAAAATAGATTTAAAATGCATACACTAGAGTGGCGGGTCAATTTAAATGTTCCAAATTAAAATAAAGTTTGATAAACAGTGCGATTCAAGCATCATTATTATAACCTTAACTTGATACGAATTTGCACACAGATGCTGGGGCCTTAGATTTAGGGGAAATATTAGTACAATTAAGCCCATGGGCTCTCCAGCTGAAGAGTCGCTTTTATTCTAAACGCTTAAGTTTTGTTTTATATTATGGTTTCAAATAGTGAATGTAATGAACCCTGACTAAATAAGACGCCACACAACGTATAGCAATATGGTGGCTAAGTTAACCATTGAGAGTGTAAGATCTGGGACGCGTATGTCGATACCTTAAGCCGTAATACCATGCTGTCTACAGACACTAAGACGAATCCTCTGTTTCTGTTTATAGTATTGAGACTGAGAATTGATTATCAACATTATAAATATTAGACCTAGATTCAAAGTTCTTAAGGCTGAACCAGATGAAAAACCTAATGACAAAGTATGTATAATTATGTTAAGTCGTGAATTCAGTGTGCGTAAATAACGAAGACTATACTCTTGGACAAAAAGCTGGTCAATTTTACCTTATACTTACAGAAAGTTGACCAATTGTTTCGACTGATAGTGTTGGTTATAAAATATATTTAACATTGGTTTACTATCTCGAATAATAGTGCAATCGTGGCTTTCTTTTAGATACTTTATCTACTCTAAAGAGCTTTTACGATAGTCATGGTATTGACCTTGTTCTTAACGCTGTAAAAATGACTACTATTTTAAATGCCCTAGCAAAATAAAATTACTTCAACGTTTATAACGAACACCAATGAAACATAAGCCTATCTTGGAAAATTCAATGGAGTCTTGTTAATTCTGGTAATTCATTCACTAGAAAGACTGCCACAAAGCTAGGATCAGAGATACTTTAAACGATAGACTACGACATTACGAAGTACGAAACACGTTACAAAGCTTAAGAGATGAGGTGAGCTCCAATATCCAAGTTAGACAAGCAAAAGAATACTTACGTTACCAGTAAAATCCCTGCTACTACCTACAGCATAAGTGATCTGATTAAGATTAGTAGATCTGATTGCAAATAAGAAGGTAACATTACATTAACCTCATTTTAAAATCTATAGATCAATTCAAAAACAAAAATTTTAAGTATAAAATTACTGGAATATATTATATGGTAAGTTTTATGATCCCAGATATGTAGAAAAGCTTTTCACAAAAAACCTTACAATGCTATTCTTCTAGTGATGAATGTTCTAAACATATGACGTGACGACAAACTAATTATCCGGAAGCAAACCTAAATTAAAATCAATACTAAGCCGAATGTAATGAATTTGAATGTAAAACTCATTTTCTTGTCGAACTGAATGAAGTATCATAATTTATATGAATGTAGTCTATCATTGAAATTGTAATCGTGCGTCAGGAGATCGCACGATGTCGGATGGCCGAATGTAATGATTTTTAAAGAAAATATTCATAAATCGTTCAACTTCCATCTATAAGCGATAGATGGCGCTAGTAGTTACATGAACATAAGGTACTTGTTGTAGACATTAAGTAATGATTTATGGTATTAGAGTTTATGTATTAGTTTTGTATAAATATATTATAATTGTTAAAATGAAATATTTACTTGCAGTTAATTATTGATAAACCCTAATGTATATTAGTTAGTCAATTGATATTACGTACTGTTTACTTTGCTCTGATTGGTCGGACCGAGTGTTTGTGAAAGTTTGTGGTGGGGAAACATTAAGTTTGTAACTGTCATTCTGGACAGTCAGTCTAGTCTGCTCTGAGTTGTTGAACAGTGAACATGTCCTACCAATCCGTGTATTTGAAAATGATTGTTAATAAAATGATAAATATGAAATTGTGTTGATCAAAGTGAATAAAATATTTATATAACTGAAGCTTGAAGTTTATGATTCATCACACATGGTACTTGAACTTGTGTGATATAATATGAGTGTACTGTCGACACACTTCTCGATATACAGGCGTAATTTAATTTTATATGCGTAACGTTTTTTTTTATATCTATTATTAGAGATTCACGACTTTAAGTGTGTACCTACGGTTCAACCTGCCAACACATATTTATGTATTACTAATTACTAAATTAAGCAGCTGTCTCGGGTCAATGAACTTAGTTTCGTATAAATATTGAGAAATGAACGTAGGTAAAGGTCGGTAAGTCATTGCCAAAGATTTGTTGTTTATGGTAATTAGTGACGCAAGAATTTGTTATTTATATACCTAGGTATCTATTTTAGAATTTGAAGTTGTTGCTAATCACTACTGTCAGCTTCTTACTATTAAGACACTAGTAAGAAGCTAATCATAAGCAGTATAAATAGCGACATATTTAGTAATCTACTTTTAGTTTTCCTTTCCCCAAATTCTTTAGTATTTCAACGCTCAGTGATTTAAATTTATTTATAACTAGCTTCTGACGTAACTTTGCCAACGTAGTAGTAGTATATTGTCAGAAATCCTTTTGTATCATGGCTATTATCTTTGCGTATTTCTCTTAAATCAAGCGCAAATGTAAAAAATAAAAACCGACATAGTTTATTGCGCATTTTCAGCATTAATATGGATATGATATCGATATTGGTTCACATTCATTGATATATCAAAAGCTTCTTTGGGGTTTTTAAGGATAAAATAAAACAAAACAACATCGAATCTAATTTTTATTTCGTCGCTTTTAGGACCCCTACATAAGAAAAATACAACAATGCCAAAAGATAAGAATTCCATTCGTTTCGCTACTATGAAAGTTTCCATACATTAATGATGTACATTGTTACATACGTAACACAACATCAATGCTAAAAATGTACACTATTGTGAATAAATACAAGTTATGGTTTATGCATACAATGAGGCATGAGTATTGAAATAAAAGTACTTTTTGTGGACTTATTTACATGCAAATTAAAGAGAACAGTAATGGACCTAAGATAGGCCCTTGAGGAACATACTTTTAGAAACAAAAACCTTGTCATATTTGAATTTTATGAAGGTTGTTAGATAAAAGTTTTGCTAGCTTTAATATGCATGGAATAATGATTAACACCTTTCACAATAGATGATGTAACAGAAATTTGAATATTCATGAAAGTTAAGTTGTCAAATGCTTTACTTAGGTTATTTCTTTCTGAAGTTGACTTTCACAATACTAATTGAGCTACATCTACATAAAAAATAATAATAAGTAGTCCTTCAATACTCTTTAAAATTGCCAACATTCACAAATGTGTACATAAACTATAAAGAAAGTGCCTCAATAACGAATTTATAGACATTTTATTTACAGTTTGGATTTGTATAAATTCGTTATTGCAACCTATATCTTAAATTACATTATCAACAGAATAAATACGTTATATGAACAAATAATAAAGAACACAAATAATTCTGTAATTAACCAACGTAACTGTGATTTGTACTTAAAGAGCTCTATTCAAATTAAAGTTTAGGTATTTAAAATTAATGGAGGTAAACGTAAACTTTGGAATATAGTGAACAACTCATTTAAAGCTGAATGTTAAGTTATTCAGGATAATATGTGGTTAATAATAGAATTAGACAATATATCGAATTTTCTGACATTTTAATTTATGAAACCGGTTTTAAAACTCAAGTAAAATTAAAATCTAAACCAACATCTCGTGACATGCAACAATAAGTGGTGTTTTAATTTACTAGACAAAGGAACGAATATACAATCGAAAGATAATAAAGGAACCCCGCCTGCAGGGATTTTTATATCTTTGTAGGTCCCAGACCTTTTGACCCTATTGTAATATACACTTTCCAGAGATACTTCTACAAAAGCCTTTGACCTCCTTTAGGAGTTGTCAATGTTTTAAGTAGCGTCAACCAAATAGTTCACTGATTGACTCAACCTGATCATGCATAAGTTCTGTTGTAAGTAAAACACGAACGTGTTCCAAAAATAATTGCAATGATTACATTTCTGATCAAATTACCAGAATGTTGCCATACATAGTTTAAATTTTCGGAAAATCACAATAATTTTGTAGTTTTATAACCTATTCCATTGCCTGGTTTCTTTGCTAAATAACACCGTTCGACTAGCATTCCGAATGATATTCAGCCGATTCAAATTCATCCAGAAACTTAGGGCACCCTGACATGGCCAGGTTAGGTTCTTTTAAACCCTGCATATCAAAGTAGGTTGGTTTATCTTACGACGAAAATTAGCAAATCAAAATTTATTTAACACAGCCAAAGCCTCTCTCAATTAATAACTGACCTGGTTGGTTTAAAAACGTAATCAATCTAAGTCATTGGTTGTATGACAGAATGGCTGAATATAATTTGGGTTGCTAGTTAAATTACGCCAATTAAAAATAGGCTAGGTAAGCTGTCAACTGAATGGCTGATTAAACTAGTTGCCTACGACATATACCTACACTTATCATGAATGACTTAACCTTTACAGCTTCTGCAAAAGTTGAAGATAATATGAAAAAAATTTAATCACAGATAAAATATTATATTTTATTATATTTACTGAAATTCTTAATATACTCTACGTTTAATAATGATCAAAATGTAACTTTCAAACAACATAGATATTGAAAAAATATTTTGATGGCAGAATATGGCATTAATCCTAGCTATAAGATTTACAAAATGAATTTTAGACCTAGAAGTACTGAGAAATTTGTGGTCAATAATTTATTATTAATACATCTATTTATTAATAACCACAATATTCACAAATGGAAAGAAACTACACCAAAGAAATTTTAGTATGTACGTTATTAATAAAAACATCAATTGAACTGTCAAATTATTTTTTCCAAGCGTAGTTTCCCCACACGGTTTCTGCAATATATTCACTTAATATTTATACTTATTAACCGTCTTATTATTATTCATAATGTCATTAGTATTATCAACAATATTTACAGCTCTGACTTTTGTTCTAAGTTAATCTAGGTTGAAACAGAAGTAAATTAAAAATAATTACGTATTAACACATAAATATTTTATAACACATACAATAGTAGAACATTATACTCTTAATAAATTGTGAAAAAGAAACTGAATACTATAAGAAAGCAACTCTGAACTACAGTTTCTGTCAAAGTCATACAGGGCATTATGAACTCTATCCATGAAGTTGTAGTTAGTAATTACCAACGACACGATAATATAGCCCAAAAGCTATGATGAAGTTATAAAATACATTATAGATAGGTGTATTCTGCAATCCTATGGCTATTTCATTTTACAAAATTTTTATTTAGTACAAACTTGGTAGTGCCTATTATTATTTTTAACTTCAACCACATGTAGTTCTGAAAGATGCTTTGCTTCGTAAATTTAAACTACATAGATACATATAATTAAATTATATGAAAAGATATCTGATATACTAAATAAATATACTATGTTTATACAAAACAAGTAGTAGTTATGAAACCTAATCAAGAATATAATTCTATATCTACTATCACATGGATTAATACTTCTGACTAACTTAATGTCATATACAAGATTTATTAATTTAACAATATAATACACTTCTATTATTTTAGTTTATCAAATTCACAACATCTTAAACTTATAAAACCTCGCGTTTCAAGTTAATATTATACCTCTTTGGTCATTCCAAATTTATTAAATAATAATACATTCGCAACCCATTATTCTATTTACTTCTAAAGTGACATAATGTACCATGTGACTTAAAATACATAATTTATAATAAAATCGTACAACTTACTTGAGGTCCATCTATATTTGCAAAGAGAAAATATTCCTGGTACACGAATTAAAAAGTTACTATACGATCAATTTACACTTGACAGATAACAATAATGATACAACGCAACGCAACGTCACTGTCATCGCATTATTAAATAATTCATATTTACAATAGCTACTATTTTATCTAATACACGTGTCACATTCTCTGATTGCAGATATAAAATGGTTTACTATTATATATTTTACATCATCAAAAGAAACCTCGAGTACATTTACATAAGTAACGACTAGTTGGGTAGAAACAGCCTTTTATAATACACAAGTTATTAAAATGAAATCGACAAAATCAACACTGTTAGACCGTGGTACTATGTAAAAAAGTCTTAATTAAATCACAGTATCTAGGTCTCTGGTATCGACCTCTGGCATTGACAATCATAGAAAACTCTCCGAAGCTCGCGTCTCCTCTCTATCGACAGCAGAAACTATTTCAACACCCTCGTCATAGTTATGCATTTTAGCAGTGTGTATATTCACACAGTAATGCTGATCAGGGTCACCGTACTGACTGTGGTAGAACTCTTCACGCATCATAAGGTTCAAGTTACCACATCTGAAGAAGAGAATCTCTTGGAACGGCTTTCTGAAGTCTCGGTTCAGAGTCGCGTATATAACCGGGTTGAGCAAACTGTTTAGGTACCCCAGCCAGAGAAAGAGTGCGCTCACAGCGTCAGGGATTGCATCTTCTTTGACGAACGGTCGAATCAGGGCTAACACGAAGAATGGAAGCCAGCAGATGACGAAGGCTGACATAATTATACCAAGGGTTGTGGACGCTTTGCGCTCTTTGGCTAGTTGGAATCGCAGCTTCTTCTGATGAACTGCATTCTGTGGATGCAATAAGTCTTTGGCTATATGGCTTTTATGAGCAAAATTTGAGAGTGACGATCGGATTCTGTTCGTCGTATTCTTCTGACTATTCTCTGAGGGTTGTCTTTGCTTTTCTTTAACTGCTAGTTTCCCGGGCAAAAGCTGTGTTGGTGACCGGTTGATGGTATGAATAGGCTTCGTGGGAGTTTTTGGTTGTTGTAAAATAGGACACTGGGACTCGTTCGACTTTCTTTGGCCGCTGAAGCACCTCCCGATTGTGCTTTCTGTTTTTTCTACGCTACACTGTAACAAAAAATAAATCTGTTACACATTATTCATCTTTATTTTTAAAGATGTGGGAGGCCAAAGAAAAGATGGACAGATTGTGTCAGGAGCGATATGGCAAAAAAGGGAGTCAGTGATAGCGTGAGGGTTGACAGTACAGAATAGAAAAAAATAAAGAAGAAGATAATGTTGTTCAGTGAGCATGAGTATCAACTATCAGTAAACACGATTTTTTGGCATAGCCCATCAAGGCTATGTCGAAAAATCGTGATTACTAATCAGAATAATCACGAAATCATTGTATAGTTTAAACAGAAGATTGTTTGAAAATAAAAAATCTTAAATGTACGTTACATAGAAGGAATGGAGCATTTTAATAAAATATTTAAAACGGGCTGTAGACATCAATCTAGCTTCTGTAATTCAGTTAATGTATGCTTCTTATATTGACCCTAAATGAATGTTTTTAACCAATGCGTGCTACAATAAATAATTTGAGGTAGAATAACATAGCGAAGAAGCCCTTGCCAGATTCAGATTATAAGATTTATTTACCACAGTTCAAGAATGTATTATAAAATTTTATTTAGTCAAACAATTTTGAGTTTTACTTATTCCATCATGCAAAGTATTTAGAGATGGACAATCCTCAGTGATAAACGAGACATCAGAAGAATACGATGAAACAATTTTTATGCACATAATTACCGTTGTGTTAGTACTCGCAGTAGATCCTCTCGGAGGAGGTTGCGCCGGCTGATTGCCCAATAGTTTCGCTTCCGCCGCTCCGCCATTCTTCACATTTATCTCCAAGTAACAGTGCGTCTCCAAATGTGATTGAGCACGTTTCTCGTCTTTTACAATCTTCCTAGCTGCTCTAAATATCTTATAATAGACCACGACCATTACAGTCAACGGGATATAGAACGAACCAAATGTCGCATAGATTTGGTACGCCTGATTTTGTGACACAGAACAAGAGGTTTCAGTCTTCTCATTACCCAGGATTAGGACCGGTGGGAGGGATATGAATGCTGCACCAACCCATACTATGAAAACACAGAAGAGCATCCTTCGTGGCGTCCTTTTCACACCATACTCTAGAGGTTTCGTTATGGCATAGTATCGATCAACAGAGATCATACATAAGTTGAGGATGCTAGCAGTACAGGATAAAACATCGCTCGACACCCAAAAGTCGCATATGACTGGTCCGAAAGGCCACGTTCCCATAATATCGTACACGGTGGCTACTGGCATCACTATACACGCCACACACAAGTCGCTCACTGCCAGCGACACAATTAAGTAATTACTAGGCCGTCTCAATTTTCTAACTAGACGTACTGCTACACAAACTAGTACGTTTCCTATTATAGTTCCAACTATGACTATCAAAAATACTGTGGCCATGAAAATAGTGGTAGGTATGGAATATTTTGAATGCTTTATGTGGCCTTGCTTCAAGAATGTGGAGTTGTCGTCTAGGAAGGTCCAGTTGACTGTGGCGTTTGGGTTGCTTACGTTGAACTCTGGACTTAGGATTGATTCTAGTTCAACTGAAGCAAGCGCCGGTTGCAACAGAATAGACGCCAGTACAAGAAGACACGAAGGTAAAGCAACGAAGCTAGGCAGTGAGCAGTGGGAGTTATGACTTTGAGTCGCCATACGAATCCCTGGTTTGGGTGACGATTAATTCGTTCGTTATCCTGACGTAACCATACATTGATTTTGTTTCTCACTTTATTTAACTACGATGCCTAAATTGTGTTAAAGAATCAAGTCTGAAACACGACCTCGTCGCGTAGCTTTTTGGTCTTAGAATGGCGCGCTTGATTACAATTGAGAACAGGCTTTAATTGACATATTGCTTGGATTGTGTTTTCAATTGGGAGCTGAGCCATTTGACTACGGGATGTTGGAGGAGTATGGGCTTTGAGCCGTCGTGAAAGGGTTGGTTTTTATTTGAGTGGAGTCTTTGGTGTCGTCAGCAGGAATATGTTGTTTTATTGCGCGAGGAAAGTGGCGCAAACGGCTGCTACTTCAATATCCCGTCTGCGGATTGCTTCATTAGTAGAGTTGATTGGTGAAGAAAATTTCCGATCTGAAAAGAAAAAAAAGAGATTTGAAGGATTTTTTTTATAAAACTCGATTATTTTGTTTTGATTTTAGCATCTTTTTATATTGAATCAAACTTGACTGTGGACATCATAATAACGTATCCTATCCTATGAATAATAATGGCTATGTTTTGGACAAACACACATAAATATATATTATGTTTGAGCATTATATTACTACTCTTGGGAATAGCCGAATTGAAAGCAATGATACCCAGACTATCTTTATTTAACTATTTCTCATTTAAATATTTATTGCAAGAATCCGGGACTAGCTGAAGATGAAAGTGGCAATATAAGAATCAAGTAAATATGATCTATTTGATTTCGTTAAAAGATTGACGGAGATATTTATTCAGATACGAGATTATAAATATATCTGTCTATAATAATAATAATTTGTTTATAATGTTTTCATTTATAACATGTACCCTTACGGATACGTATCGTAATTTTAGTTGGAGATATTCTTATTTATTTTATTTTTATAGCATATTTCATGGTGGACATGGTTTAATGTAAGCTATGACCAAATGACGAAAAATATAAAGACGTAAGCCCAAATAGTCACAAGTACTTTGACTTGTTAGACATTTGTCAAAAATATTTTAAAGAAGGCACGTTTTTATTTCATGTTTGAAGTAGCACTCCAGTCTTTCCTCTTTTGCATTCTAATTCTAATATATTATAATCTCGTTGAGTTGATTATATTATCGTATCCCCAAATAAGTGTCAACTGAAGTGGAAAAATCTTCTAAAAAATTGAAGTAGCTATATAATAAAATACTCCTTCAGTAGGCCTGCCACGTACTCAAGTGATAGGACGTAATTATATTCGTATTCGTATATACACGTAAATTAAGGAATTTGGGGAATTCTATAACAGAGTTTCAACGAAATCTGTGGCAGATAATCACGAAGCTTTGCGACATGGTGCATGCTATTTTGTGCCAATTATTTTAGGAAGGAAATTATATAATAAAATAATAGTAGATTATGCGACTAGGGGATAAAACAGTGTCTTAAGTCACGGGTGGCATGTTGAATTCCGAACGAAACGTAGGTTGCTAATTTTAATGCCGAACGGTAGTGAGGAATTTATATAATTATTAACTCCCGAGCATTGCGAGGGAGTTAATAAATAATCCTGAGTGAAGTGAGGAATTCAAGCCGCCCAAGACAAAGACAGCTTTATCCCCGTCTTGGATACTCTACTTTTTACACCATCTGTGAGAGATAATTAAAAGACAATTTAGTCAAACAAATCATACATTAGAGAAATATGAGTATTATTTACAAGTTAATGTTAACTACCACTCAACATGTTTTGAGATTTGAAACAAACAAAATTCACTATTCTACGATTCTATAGTTTCAATTTTCTATAACGCTCCCGCTCTTTCATTACTTTTTTTTTAGAAACTCGTCAGTAACCACGTTTTATTGTTTTTTTTTTTTTTTTTTGATAGTGGCCAGTTTGAATTTTGAATAAACTTGTTTGATGCACGTACATTTTATACGGTTTTTGACGTTACAAATTCAAATCTCATGATTTCCTAGGGATCGCCAATACTGCATTATCTCCGGGACAAAATGACTTGCTTTAAGGGATGGTTGTATGACATTTAAAAGGGCATTATCGAGCAGGTGGTGTAAAAAATTACATCTGTTGTTATTGTTTGGTTACTAAAATTCAGTAGTTATAAAACAGTTTTTTGGTGAAAACTGGAACCTGTAATGACGATGTAGGTGGATAAAACTCTGCGGGAACATTTGAAAGAGTTACCGTGGCCCTAAAATGCAAAGGGTAACTGAAACTGTTGGATTTTAGTCAATAAATTCTGTAGCGAATTCTTACTTAACTCTAGAACGAGAGAAGTGATTTGATGATTTAATACACACACACAGAACAGGAACTGACAGGACTGACTGGGTGGACAGAACTGGCTAACAGAGAAAAGCAGAGAAATGGAGGGAAAAGAAAGTCAAAGTCAAAGTCAATATTAAGTCAAAGTCAAAGCGTTTGTTGCGAACTAAGTGTTTACAATGTTGTTATAATATCATGTCAGTACTTTTGACTTAGCAGCCTTTTACGAGCATTGCAATTTTAATTTATCCTAATTAACATACAATAGACATTATTATTATTTAATCATTACATTATCTATTCATTTAAGTAATTACAGTTATGTAAAAAAAAAACATGTTAATAATAATGAATTTAATATAATTATGATGTCAAATACTATCAATTCAATTGAAAAATTAAAGTTATGTCAAAAAATTTAATGTCAATAATAATGAATTTCTTACACTTTTGTCAATAATAAAAGTTCAATTGAGAAATTAGAGCTATGTCAAAAAGTTACATGTCAATAATAATTAATTTAATACAATTACTATAAATTTCATACAATCATTAAAAATCGTTATTTTGCGCTAGATTCTAAATACCTATTCTTTTAGTGAATAAAAACATTTTTGGATTAGGTATAGTTTTAGCCTTTTTTTAAATACTGTTACTGATTAACATCAAACCGTCGCATAAGTTTTAAATCAAACAACGCACTTGACGAATCAAACACGAGGGTTTGAAACAATAGTGACGCGTTTTATTAACATTAAAAACAACGCGTATGTCAGTGTAACCAGAAAAACTACAGCAAAACCACGGAACTGAGTTGTACTCCTATAGTAACAGTGCGTAAGTCAGTTTTTTTTTGTAAAAGTCGAGTTACTAAACAGTTTATTTGCTTTGCTGAAAACTTTTCGATTCAGACTTACGTGGTGTTAAAACTGTGACAATATCAATCTGTATTCTTTTTTTTTTTTATTATTGATAGGCTCGCGTTTGACCACCATCTCACCTGATAGTAAGCGATAATGTGGCCGACGATGGAGCATTTATTGAAGGGTTAGGCAAAGGTGTAGAAAAAGAAGACTAAAGACTGTATAACAATAGGATCCAGAAAGTCATCCCACATTTCAGTGAAATTCTACGTAAATGGTACATACAGATATCAATACAATAGCCATGCCCCAAGCTTAATTGTCGTTCCGGCGTGAAACAGCACATTTAAACCGAAACCCATTTACCGAAGCGCCGCGTCACGGCTTCATATTTGAGTACAGGAGTATGTAGACGACAGAGGCTTAACTTATAAGAGCGTTGCAATCCTCTGCTATCACAGTTCTTTTAAGGTTGGATAACATTTAATGACTTCTCCGTTTTAATGTGGATTGGGAAGGCGTGTCAGACTTTTACTGACTAAAACCACACCTATTTATTATTTATTTATTATATTCTTTATTGTACACTACACAAAAATACAGGACAAACATAATTAAAAATAAGTGTACAATGGGTGGTCTTATCGCACAGGGCAATTTCTTACAGACAACCTTTGGATGGACTGAAAGAAAGGAGATGTTCCTTCAGTTGCCCTTTGCGACCCAGGACCAAGAGTAATGCTTTCAGAAGTCAACCCATAGCCCCAGTAGGCTTCTCAAGGGTCCGTACAATTTTGCTGACATGTCTTTAAGGCGCGCGTGGAACACTACGCGCCGTCGACGACTTGGGCTCGGTCTGGACGGTTACCGGACGGCTTGACGGTGAGCTACCCATTGCTCGTCGTCCATATGCAAGCCAGGGCCTACAGTGGCTGGTAGTTGGGGTCGGGGCCTCGGCGACTGGGAAGTGGGGATGTCCGTTCCCTCACGTGTGTGGCAGTCTTCTTCGCTAGTATTACTGCTTCAAATGGAGGCAACCGCCGCCTTTTTCCCCTCGCTTCGGACAATGGCCTGTACCAGGGCTTAGCGCGAGAGGTCACCGCCGTCGATCGCCCCCGAGAGGATACAGCGGTGCTCCGCCCAAGTAGACCGCCGCTCTACCGCTGTCTGCACACCTTAGGTACGTGAATAGACTAAAATTAGGTACTTAAAGAAGTAGTAAGAAAAATATTCCTTTTCGGATAAGCCAATGTTGCGGATGAAACTCTATTTACCCATTTTGATAGTTCCCTAAAGGATATTCAAATGAGAGCGGAATATTAACATGACTTTAAAAGCTCGGTCTCTGGTTCAGTATTAACTCATGTAACGTGAAGCGAATATTGCTCGAACAATGTGGGATCGGGTAAAGCTATTTTACATAGGAAATTATATCCCACATTTTGCTTTATATATGATCATTTTATGCCCTTTTGTTGATAGAACACAGCGGTGTTTCGCTTCTGTGGTTGATTTTAATGGCCAGACCACTAAAATCAACCACATAAACTTGTTTGATGTTTTGTTGTTTTATTGTATTTGAATCTACGAATAAATATGGTTATTGTCTACATTGTCATATGTGTTGTAGCCTTTTAAAGTGTTTCAACTAAAACTCGAAGCTTACCTATATTTTAAATTGTTTAAAGTATGATAATCTGAACTTAATTTCAAGAAGGGTGAAAATTATTTGTTATTTGGTTGTAGGTAATCTCTAGAAGTTTTGTCAATAGTATAAAGGTACTAAGATAGGTAGATATAGGCTGTTTTCACTCTCTTATGTTTTCTGAAAAAAAAATTACTGTTTCTGGAAAAATCAGAAAACTACACTACCATGACTATGGTAGTGAAACCGCAGAAAAATATAGTACTTTATAATATTAAGAACATGAATGAGGTACGTAATCTTAAATGTATAAGTTTCTCTAGTTCGCCGTCCAGCCGTCCGGTAAATACTAAGCCAGTTTCTAGTCTTCGACAGCGCGTAGTATTCCACGGGCACCTCTAAGAGATAGTACCCCAGTATCCTGGCAGATGCCCGCTAACACAGGGAACTATAGGGAACATTTGGAAGACTAACCGTGGCTCCGTAACGCAAAAAGCAACTGAAGAGCACAAGGGGTTCTAGTCAGTACCTAATAACCTGTCACACCTTTTCGCTCCACCCTAGAACGATATAAATCATTTTATGATTTCTGTACTCAGAAAAGGGGACATAATTTCCTCGAGATAGATTTTATTTACAAAATAATATCGCATTGCTCAATTCGAAGAAAGCCAACATCACAACAATGAGAACAAAAATTCATTGTGTAAACCACATTTTACAATTTATTAAATATATTTTTGCAGCACATTTCAGCAGCTGTATTACTTTAATATCGTAATTATTATAATATTGAATAACATTTTAATATCCTTTGATTCGTAGAGTGTACGATCGTTTCTTAATTATCGTTAAAAGTTGGATATTGTTCGTTTAAATTATGATTTCAATTAGGAGAGGATATTGCTAAACGATTTTAAACAGGTTTTATTTTACGGGACAAGTGGGTCTTATTACAATGTCATCAAATAATTAAAATGAGTTAAGAGGGTCATTTTTCACTCGCCTATCGTCAACATCGAGTATGGTTTAAAAGCTTGTTACTTCATCTTACGCAATCCAACACTATGTTTGACGAAAAGGCAACGCGAAAAAAGAGAGGTGCCTGAAAACTCTGTTAGCATTCGGTAATTCTGTGATTTACTCGAATATTTTACAAAATTTGTTTAGGGAAATATGTTTTTTAAACCCTTAAAAGTTTTTAAAAAAAATTGACGTCATTTAGAATCTTGGTTAAATTTGCAAGGCTTCTACTATTACACTTTTTTTTTAATTTTTGAGTAAACTATGCAGCTTCAAAGTTCATGCAAAATAGCACATTTTCTGATATCTTTAATGGATTAGTTTTACACAAATTTATAAATTGATTTCAATAGAAGCCTAGATAATATCCAGAAGATACTCTCGTTTCCAAAATATATAATTAAAAATATACAGTAAAAACGTAAGAGCGATTGTATGAAAAACAGTGAAAATGTATGTCGAGTTGCATCCCCTTAAGATAATTTTTAGATGTGTTTTTTGTCTGTTAATATTATTACGATTAATGGATTAGCCTTTATGAATTTGGAATGGCGTCACTTAACTAAGCATGCCTTGTCATCTAAACTGAAAATGTCTGCAAAATTTCAGCTTAATCGGTTATGGGTAACTGTTTTAAAAATTTGTTTGCAAGATTTTCTCATCATCATCATCATTACAGCCGGAGGACGTCCACTGTTGGACATAGGCCTTTCCCAAATGTCGCCACAACGACCGGTCCTGTGTGTCTCGCATCCTTCTTATTCCCGCGGTCAGATTATCGGTCACCTTGGGGGCGACATTATTGAAATGCCGCCCCCACCTGCGTCTTCCACCTGGCACCAACCTGGGAGCTCCCTGAAATAGCTTACAGGTTACTGGATTTGAGAATTATCATGTGTTTCTCTCTTGAGGCAAAGATCCTAAAGATCCTTGAGATAAAGACCTTCGCAATTCTTTCTCGAGTCCGGTGATCTTGTCGGTGTATCTCGGGTCCGGTGATCTTGTTGGTGGTTTGAAGTGTTCGCGTGTTAAATGTTGCTAGATTCAGTCGTCCACTTCTTTTTTGTAGCCGTTTAGTTTTGGTAGCCGGATTTTATCCGGGGATTCTTAGAATTACCCTTACCTTGTCGTAACTTTGACCGTTACCGTCTGTACGAGTATGTAAAAATACATGACTGTTGACTATTGTATGATCTTCATCTTCTCGTCTAGACGGGAGATAAGTCGCTATTAAAACAATCTACCTCGTGTTCTGGTCCACGTGTTCGGTCTACCAATCTTCTCGTATCTACACATGGAAATTACAATCTAAGACGGATTAATCCTAGACTTCCTATTTATCTACTTCAATAGTCCTATCGTAAACGGCAGTCTTAGGATTTATGACACCATCAAAGTAATAAATTCTATTAGGAGTAACAAGCCAAATGTACGTTGATTACCATCGTATAATCTGAAACAAATGACAAACGGCATGTCGTACTCATACAAATGGTCCATTACGACCCATAAGGCGACTTAACAATTAACCCGAATGATAAGCATCTTATGGAGCCGGTAGTATTATAGCAACATGCTCCTTAAATGGCGATAGTGACGTAACTTTGGGTACTAACCCATAGTTACCTACGCCAAGCCATTTTAATTATTATTTTTACGACTAATAGTGTTAACGCACGTTCGAACTTGGTACGACGGATTTGGTCCGTCGGTAACAAGGTCTAGCGGACGGCAAGCAATAGTTAACTCATCGTCCGGCTGTCCGGTAACCGTCCGGACCTAGCCCGACTCATCGACGGCGCGTAGTGTTCATTGCTCGCCTCAAAGAGATGTCAGCAAACCGTAGGGGCCCAGCAGGGCCATGGGCTTTCTTCCGAATGGGAAACCCGGGGTCCTGGAACGCAAGGCAAAGAAGGAACATAGGAGTGGGTTTTAGTCAGTAAAAGTCTGACACCCACTGCCGCTCCGTCCTAAAGCGAGAGAAGTCATTGGATGATTTCCCACCTAAAAAACTCTCGAACTTGTTACAACGAACCAAACTTACGCTGAGTCACGCTCGACCTGACCGACTGACCTGTTGGTCTAGTGGTTAGTGGCCCTGACTGCTATGCCGGAGGTCGTGGGTTCGATTCCCACCCAGGACAAATGTTTGCGTGATGAGCACGTTCATTTGTTCTGTGTCTGGGTGTAATTTATCTATATATGTATGTATTTAGAAATATATAAGTATGTTTATCAGTTGTCTAGTACCCATAACACAAGCTCTGCTTAGCTTGGGACTAGACGGCGTTGTGTGATAGTTGTGGAATATTATTATTATTATTATATATTATTATACCTTGGTACGGACGGACCAAATCTGTCGTACCAAGTTCGAGCGTCTGTTAACACTATTACAATGAATGGTAATACGATACAAAATGTGGTATTCGGGTTTAATAGTGGATATATTTCTTTTTCTTTACCAATATAAACCAGTACTTGTCTGCGATCCCACTTGACGGTAAGCAGTGACGCAATCATTGATAGTGTAGCGCACTAGTTTATTAAAAGTCTATTCACTCTAGCCTTAAAGACACCTAAATCATAATCGGACGGGAAGACCGCAGCAGACAAATTGTTCCAGTCGTTCGATGTACGATTAAACGATTCTAGAGTTATTTTTGTCGCCACGAGAGAGGCCTCCCACAAGGTGGACCGATGACCTGGTGAGGGTCGCGGGAATCCGATGGATGCGAGACGCTCAGAACCGGTCATTGTGGCGGCATTTGGGGGAGGCCTATGTCCAACAGTGGACGTCTTTCGGCTGAAATGATGATGATGATGATGATGATGAAGAGAGAGTAGTAATACATTTTCTTTAACGTTGCCCTATACAAGTGCGTTTATAAACATAACATGAGAACTCAATGACTAACTGGTAACTATCTGGTAGGCCAAACAAAAATGTGTTGTGTGCGGGACATGCAGTGCTAGGGCCACCGCTTAACTACTGCTCTATAGAGTTAAACTGATACTTCTATATTAGTTTATTTTTTGTTTAAATAGGTACTAAGTGAATAAAATATAGATTTATTTAAGGTGGACTGAAAATTCTTCTTTCATAGGTAGACTCTAGAGCGAATGAAGACATTGGATGATTTCCCACCTAAAAAAAGCCTAATAGGGAAGTAAGAAAGAAATAAAAGAAGGAAGTTCCTTTATTTCCTTCTTACTTCTCTATAGGCGTATCTAGGGTGGAGGGGAAGGGCGTGTCAAACTTTTAAAAACCAGGACCACGGGTTTTCCTTTCAGAAGCGAACCCATGGCCCCAGTAGGATTCTGCCCTGCTGGGCCTCGTTGGTTTTGCTGACATCTCGTTGAGGCGCGGGTGGAACATCCGGACCGAGCCCAAGTCGTCGACGGAGCTATTGTTCCACGCGCGCCTCAAGGAGATGTCAGCACCCGTAGGGGCCCAGAAGGGTCGAAGCCTACTGGGGCCAAGGGTCTGATTCTGAAAGGCAGACTCGGCCCTGGTATGAAAGGCAACGAAGGAACAGGAGTGGGTTATAGTCAGTAAAAGTCTGACACTATCACTCGCTCCGCCCAAGAGCGGTGTCATTGGATGATTTCCCAACCGAAAAAAAGCTAATTTGAAGAGTTATCTTGGCTTCGGAATGACAGGAAACATTAGCGTCATCTAGTTTAAATTAAAAAAAAATACGTGTAAACATGTTTTATAAAACCTATTTGCAAAATTATTATTTATTATCTCTTTGAACAACACCACAAACTTTGGTTCATCAGTTAAGGTATAAAAATACAAGTAACACAATATAAAAAGTCATATATAAAGTTTAATTTACATACATAATATTATTTGAATACGACACAAAATACGATATGTAGCCGATATTTAAAACGCTATACAGAATAACGTTCACAAACTGATCGATCACATTATTATACACCAACATGAAACATAATATCACCAAACGTACCATACTCTCAAAACTGTTACAAACACAATACGATACCAATAAATAACAGCAATTTAATACAAATTCTCGATAAATTACCAAAATTAAAACGTTTCGTATAGAGCAGAGATATAAAATCCCACATTTATCATTGATACATATTTCTGGTAGCTACATTATGTACATATGTATTTATACCTGTATCCTGATTTTATTTACGATAGTACCACTGAAGTTACTTTTTGGGGAATGGTAATAGAATGGGCTTGCGGACGGCGAGCAATGGGTAGCTCGCCGTCCGATACGGACCAAATCCGAATTGATGGCGTGCCTCTTAGAGATGTCAGTATGAACGACGGGGTCCACTGGGGCTGATACCTGATAGGAGTGCGGGATCGTTCGGAAGAGGCTTCGCGGTCTTGTTTTGCATCTGCTGCTGATGTCTCTCCATTCTTTTCATTTTCATTTCTTTTAATCTAATTATAATCTTATTTTAATTTAATATCTACGTATTCTGTTTGGTATTCTATAATTTGTCATTTGTAATTTTCTGTATGTAATTTATAATTCTATTTCAAATATTCTTTTTTTTTTGTGATCTTCATTATGTAATTTGTTAATTGATTATAAGTTTTTGATTTTCTTTTGTAAATGGAACGCTGTCGTCTTCCTCCTGGGGGTGGGCGTTAATAGCTGCGACACATTTCCTGACTACTGTAGCTATTTTCGTACGCAAACAATTTGTAAATGTTTTTTTCTTTTCCAATAAAAGATTATTATTATTATTCATGTCACATTACCATCCCAATTGGACTAGGAGAAAAGGGAAAGGAAGAGTGTACCAGTTATTGTGTATTGTGTTCAATACTTGTGATAATATCTATCGCGTCGATGGATACTCTATGTTGAAGTTGACTGCCAGTGAGATGGTTCAGTTAGATGCCAAAAAAGGCAGTTCATCGTTCAATGACAGTCTTACATCAAACTTCGTCATACATATATTATGTACAATCGTTGTGGATATTGATAGAGTATAGGTACAAAGAAGGTAAGCATCAAAATAGTAGTTAAATACTGAACAGATGGCTCGGTTAGCGCAGTGGATAAGCAATTGACTGCTGCGTTGCTTGTAGCGTGTTCGGTTCCCGTAGAGGTAGTTCTTTCGGATCTCTCACAAGTGTCTCGCGTAAGTGGGGTTATAAGTTTGTGAATTCACTTATTTATTTATTTACAAGCACTTGTACAACGTTACAGAGGATGTCCATGGCGTTGTACAATGGAAACTTACGTACTAAAAATTTATCTAATAAATAAAAAAAAAACCTAATAACATTTCCATACACATTAAAGAAAATAAGAAATATTAACATATAATTTAAAAATAAAAGGAAAATACATATTATACATTACCACTAATTTTTCATCCATCTTCTCACAAAACTTTAGACATTCACGACACACATCTATCCATCTCCCAGCAAACAAGTTACACTCCGGTGCTAGAGTCAGAAGAGCATTAAGCTCAGAAAGCGCAACAATGATACAATATTTGAACCGAGTGCGAGTCGTCGATGGCGCGTAGTGTTCAAAGATGTTGCTCAAAGAGATATCAACAAAACCGTAAGGGCCTAGCTGGGCCGAAGCATACTGGGGCCGTGGGTAGTCCGAAAGGGAACCACGGGGTCCTGGAACGCAAGACGAAGAAGGAATATTAGTCTCTCCATAGAGCGGGAGAAGTCATCATCATCGTCATTTCAGCCGAAAGACGTCCACTGCTGGACATACATACATGTCTCGCATCCATCGGACTCCCACAACCGTTACCAAGTCATCGGTCTACCTTGTAGGAGGCCTTCCAACGCTACGTCTTCCGGTACGTGGGAGAAGTCATTAGATGATTTTTCATCTAAAAAAAAACCACAATATAGTAGTAAATAAAAGTATAGGGCTACGTTTAAAAATAGTACATTTTGATACAAGTGCAGAAAGTTTGTCATTGCGACCGAGGCGGAATTCGCACGAGCCGTAGGCGAGTGTGTTATGGAGCCGAGAGCTGCAGTGACAAATTTGCACGTGTGTCAAACGACGTTTTTCAATACACTTACGAAGAAATACTTTATCTGAAAATTACAACGCATTTTTGTTCATTTTGTAATGAAGAAAATTTTCCAAAGTTGCCATACATTTTAGTTTTGATTTAGATGGCAGCAGGCTATCGCGAGTATTTTTTTACTTAATCACAATATCTGGCGGCGGCGGCGTACCATCTAAAGAATTCTCTTCAAATCTTAAATTCAACATTTTTTTCACAAATAACACAAATAAAAAATAATATTTAATAGACTTTTTTCCCGCGCTTTACCTTTGCTGGTTGAAGGAGAAGCAAAGGTATTTTAGGTACTCTGGGGGCTGGTAAATGAAATCACTGGCTACGTAATACAATATTTATTGTCCGACCGATACATGTGGCGGTTAGCGAGCGACTGCTCCTAACCGCTGACGTTACAGAATATCATACGTGCCTAGACAGACCCTACATACACCCCTTTCTAAAAAAAATATTATACATACATAAAACTCTTAATATTATACACTTCCAAACATAATTGTAACAATCAGTTTAACTATTTTTATTACACATCGTAATTCGACCTTTGTACCGGTTGAGGTATCACACTTGCGACACTATTGTTTTGAAACGCACTCAATTCTTGACGTAAAACTCTTTTTGTTTTTCTCGCACATATTTTACACACTGTTAAAACTAATGCTATCGAAATTATGGCTGCCATTATGGAGACCATGATTCCCAACACTTCCAGCTTATATTCAGTGTTGGACGTGGATGCTTGATTTGCCCCATTTTGGGCAATTACCACTTCTTCTTGCTTTTTTTCTATCGAGTATGTCGTACCCATATTGAATAGATTGCTCAGTTTGCTATTGCAGACTCAGTTCACTTAGTGAATTATGGTACTTATAACCGTGTTTGTTTCCGAACAATGCAATTATTGTTATAACAATAAATTGGTAATGCGTCTCTTAATATAACTTAAAATTAATACATTTATTTGTGTATTCTGACTGCTAACACAGCAATTACCTACTTACATATTCTAGCCGATTCATTATAAATCATTGAACCTCAGTGGCTTCCTAATAGTGCGACCACTGCGAGTTGTTTTTAAGGCTACGTTTACATTGTCGCGCTGATGCTGATTTAAATCGCTATTCACGGTAACACAAGAGTCATCTAATATGTATGCAGGTTTAAGTCTATCTATCGATACATTACATATTTTATTGTTCATTGAGATTTTGAAAACTTTCGAATTTCTGTCGAGCACTTTGTATGGCCCGCTATACGGTGGAGTTAATGGTTTCTGGACCGCGTCTATTCTAAGAAATACGTGCGAACAGGTATTTAAATCAGCATGTACAAATAAAGTATTGCTATTGCTAGTGTCCCTACTTTTAGGTTTAATTTTACTTAATATATCTCTAAGCCTAATTATGTACGCTGGTGGATTATCTATTTTAGCACAATCGTCCTTACAGAATTCGCCGGGTAATCGTAAACAATGACCTAAGGTAAATTCCGCTGCGCTTATGAAATCGTTATCCGCTTGACATGCGGCTCTCAATCCTAACATGACTGTAGGTAGCTCTGCGTGCCATGATACGTTATCTTTTAACCTAGAAATCAACGCTGTTTTCAATGACCTGTGAAATCTCTCCAATTTCCCATTGCATTGTGGGTGATATGGCGTAGTCCGTGTTTTTTGAACTCCTAGTATTTTCATTAAATCTCTAAATAACTCGCTCTCGAATTGTCGTCCCTGATCCGTAGTTATTTTGTTTGGACAGCCGAACCTGCATATCCAGCCATTGTAAACAGCCTTAGCGACTGTCTCTGCGACCATATCTTTGACTGGATATATTTCTGGCCATCGTGTACGCCGATCTATCATCGTCACGCAATACCGATAGCCATGTTCCGTTACAGGTAAGGGACCGATCAAATCCACGTGTAAATGAGCAAAGCGGTCACTTTCTTCAAACTGACTGAGTTTGGAAACTGTGTGGCGGATCACTTTGCTTTTCTGACAATTGACGCATGTCTTTACCCACTTACCTATATCTTTTTTCATGCAAGGCCAAAAAACTTTTTTACTAATTAACGCACGCGATGCTCGTACTCCTGGGTGAGCCAAATTATGAAAGTTGTCAAAAATATCTTTCCTGAATTGTACTGGTATGTAAGGTCTAATATCCCTCGTGGATGTCTCGCAATAAATTGGATCATTTAAATTATTAAAATTCATGCGTTTAATTTGCACGTTCCTAGCGTCGCCTGCGCTTATTAATTTTGCAAGCTCAGCGTCTGCCGCTTGCGCTTGCGCAATTTCTAAGTAATTCACTGAGCCCGGGCATGTTATCGCCTCTATTCGCGATAATGCGTCAGCGACCGCATTCTTGCACCCGTCAATATGTTGTATGTCGTCTTTTTTTTTCACTGACAAACATCAATTGACGTGCTCGTCTCGGTAACTCCTTATTTGACCCTAACTTTGTAAATGCATACGTAAGGGGTTGGTGGTCAGTGTAAACCATGAAATGTCTACCTTCTATGATATCTCTAAAGTAAACTATACCTGCATATATCGCCAAAAGTTCCTTATCGTAGGTACAGTACTTCTTTTGGGATTCCGTAAGCCTTTTGGAAAAATAACCAAGTGGTTTCCATACATTATTCTCTTTTTGTTGTAATACAGCGCCTATGCTAAAGTCTGAAGCGTCTGTCATTAAACTTAATTTCGCGTCTGTTATTGGGTAGCTTAACGTGGCGGCGTTTTTTAAATTTTCTTTACACTGTTCAAATGCGCTGCTTGCTTCGTCTGACCATTCTATTTTATGCTTATCACGTTTCCTAGCACCATGTAAATATCTATCTAATATTCCTTGAACCTTCGCTGCTCCTGGTATATGGTTTCTATAAAAATTTAACATGCCGAGGAACCTTCTAAGCTGTTTAATCGTTTCCGGTTTGGGGTATGTCTCTATAGCTTTAACCTTGTCCGGTAAGGGACTAATGCCCTCTTCTGAAACTTCGTATCCTAAGAACTCTATTTTTGGTTGCCCAAAAACACATTTTCCTAAATTAATTGACATTTTATATTTACTGAAACGGTCGAATAATAAACGCAAGTGTTCTCTGTGTATACTTTCGTTATCTGACCCTATGATGACATCATCGAGAAATCCGAATACCACTGACTGTCCTGTTATGTTGTTTTGGTTATTCTTATCTAATGTTTCTATACCTGATATAACGGTGTTATTTATAAATCTTTGGAAAGTTTGGGCGGCATTTCGAAGCCCAAACGTCATCCTTGGAAACTCATATAGCCCGAAAGGTGTAATAATAGCCGTCTTCTGTATGTCCTCCGGATTTATTTTAATGAAATGGTAAGCTCTACAAATATCGATTTTTGAGAAAACTTTTTTTTTATGTAGACCGTACGTGAAATCCTGAACTCTCGGAATTGGATATCTATCTGGCTTCGTAATGGCATTAAGCATCCTAAAATCACCGCAAGGGCGGATGTCGCCGTTTTTCTTCGGCACTACGTGCAGTGGACTCGCCCACTCGCTATTCGATGGTCTACATATTCCAAGTTCCTGCATTAATTGAAATTCTTTTTTAACTAATTCGTACCTGTGTGGTGGCAATCGCCTTGCGCGGGAGTGCACGGGAGGACCTGTTGTCTCGATGTGGTGGTAAACAGAGTGTTCCGGAATGTCTTTAAAACTAGGGGGTCGCGTGATGTCCTGAAATGTTTCCAGTAAATCGGCGTAAGGGTGATTACTGTTAATACATTTTATAGTACCTTCAAAAGCTAAACTTTTTGATCCACAAACGTACAAATTAGTGACTAAATCTACTAGCCTATTATTAAACAAATCAACCATTAACTTAAAATTTCTTAAGAAATCAGCCCCGATTATGGGCTGCTTTACGTCACATACGATAAAGGGCCATTTAAATACGCGTCTTAACCCAAAAGTTATCTCTAGATTACATAGGCCATACGTCTTTATTTCGCTATCGTTAGCAGCGTACAATTTAAATTCACATGGTTCTGTAATTCGTTTTTGTGCGCACCTTCTTGGTAATACCGATATGTTAGCACCGGTATCAATCAGAAAGGTGAGCTTAGTATGACTATCCCTAATTAATAAACGATGGTTCTGGACTACCTGATTCTGGATACATCCGTCCACCGATTCCGAACATACCGCATTTAGTTTTCCGTCTCTTTCTCACGCCAAGCACATGGTTGCTCGCAGCGTTTCGCGTTCTTTCTATACCGATAGTGGAATCTGCATAGCCAGCCAGGGTCTCCGGGTGTTTTCTTCTTTCTCGAACTGGACCTGCTCCTATTTGACTGGAAACTTCTGCTTCTTGGACGCCCTCGCCTCTGAACCTCGTTGCGCAGAGATGCAACCTCCAACATCAGTTTGCTCATCTGGGTAGCCAACTCTGCCAGCGTTCCTTGTGACGTTGACGCTGTGCTATGGTTTACCGCAGCTATCTCGTACGACTTACTGTTCTCTACTATCTTGTCCGCTATGGCTGCTAAACTGTCCAGGGACTGATCTTGGCACACCGTGATAACTGCGCGGACAGCAGAAGGCATCCTGGACATCCATAGGCTCTTCAACGTGAGGTCCGACACCTGTGTCGTGCGGCCTAGCTCCCTCATCCTGCGTAGTAAATGAGTAGGTTTTTGTGAACCGAGCTCCAGCTCAGAAACGAGTTTCTGGAATTGCCGCTCGGCGCTCTCCTCGTAGACCTGGAGTAGGCGTTCTTTTAGCGTGGCGTACTTGTTACTTGTAGGCGGCGTCGTTACAAGATCGCTTACTTGCTGGATAGCGTCCTTTGTCAGTTTTGAGATGACCATGTTGAACTTCGCCTCCTCTCCTTGCTTTTGTGGAGCCATGACTGCCTCAAATTGGGCGAACCACAAACGTGGCATATCCACCCAAAAGTCCGGCAGCTTTGAAGACACGCTGATGGCAGCTAGGGTTATTCCCGAGGTCTCCTGCTCTTCTTTTGCCCTTGGCTGAGGTGCTTGTCCACCACCTGACGCTGTTTGCGCTGGCGGGGAGGTAAACATCCTGAATGAGTCGTTCGCTCCGCTAAGTTTTACTTGAAAAAATTTACACCGTTATTTGCCCGTAGTACCAATAAAAAAAAAATATATTGTCACTGTTTCACTGTATTCCTGCACTGTTCATTTTATTTTATTGTCGGGGTCACCACTTTAGGTACTCTGGGGGCTGGTAAATGAAATCACTGGCTACGTAATACAATATTTATTGTCCGACCGATACATGTGGCGGTTAGCGAGCGACTGCTCCTAACCGCTGACGTTACAGAATATCATACGTGCCTAGACAGACCCCACAGTATCAAACCGCTATACATCCTACTTAATATTAAAAATAGAAATTCAAATATTTTTGAATTTAGAACACAGATAATTATTAATTTGTTGATAATAAAAAAATATTGTGTAAATAATCTTATTTATTCATTATATTCTGTTCATAAACACAATTTAAATTTTCATTAAATATTAAAACCTTAAAAATTTGCCTTCTTTACTTTAAAAAAAATAAATAATCACCGTTGACCGTGACGAAATGGGAAAGAAAAAAGCCCTTGTTGTGATAAATTAAAAAAAACACGAGGGTGATATAGATGGCATATTGAACCTAATCGTAGTGCGATAAGAGTCAGTTTTCGAGGAAGTGTATTGAAAAATAATATACCTATGTACTTAAAAGCGAGTATTGATTACCTAAAAATTTAAACTTATTCATTTGCTAATAGCTCTTCCATCCCTTTTCGATACGTACCTACCACATTTTTATCTTTTGGATAGTGTAGATCATTGTCAATTGGTTCTATTATAAGGGAAACTGATTTATTACCCTCAAGTCTTTGTCCGGGAATAAAATCCATTGTATTTGTTAAACAATGGATGTTCGAAAAAGGTTAATTGATTTTCCTGTGTTCTCACTTAGCCTGTGTTGAAAGTGGCCAAAAGGTTTTTTTTATAAATGGTTTTATTCAATAAATTGGAAGATTCTTTAACTTTCTTTTGAATTCAAACATCTAGTTTGAATTTAGGAGAAAGTTAAATAGTAAGAAGTTATGATGAGTACTAAAATTATTGAAGTACAAAAAATACAATCTTTACGATAATTTTGTCAAAATGTACAGTATAACTTTATGAGATGATTTATTAGTAGTGAAATTTATCTTTAGGACAATAATATGTCTAGACTAATATAGAATAATACGTAAGTACTTCGAATATAATAGTTTTATTTAGTAGAAAATTGATATAAATATCTTTATGTGTTCTTTTATGGTTTGGCAGTTCATAACAAATAACTAACGTAAATTTTGCAACAATGACAATTCAATATATTTCAGAAATTCATCATTTTCATCATCATCATCATCATTTCAGCCGATAGAGGTCCGCTGTTGGATATAGGCTTCCTCCAAGTGTCGCCATAACGACCGGTCCTGTTCGTCTCGCTGGCGTCCATCAGATTCCCGAGACCCTCACCAAGTCATCGGTCCACCTTGTAGGAGTCCTTCCAATGCTTAGTTTTCCAGTACGCAGTCGCCACTCCAGAAGCTTTCGGTCACATCGACCATCTGTTTTGCGAGCAATGTGCCCTGCCCAGTGCCCACGGCTCTTTTATCAGTACCTTTATATAGGGTCTAGAACTGGCACATAATATTTAAAAAAATAAATACTTATTTCAATTGCGGGAAAAGACTGTTGTCAGATGACACTAAGACGGCTTTCAAGCCGATAGGCGGGCAAAATTTATCCAACAGCCAAGGAAGGGTTATGTTTTCCCCGCGTATCTTTTATGACATTTCTATGTATGTTTGTGAGTTTCTTTATTACCTCATATCTTCCAAATGGCTGGAAGGACTTCGATCGTTAGATACATCTTCAAAACCCATATTATGTGAACGAGGGTTTCTGTCATGAGTATATTCTTTGCCTGTGCTTATACGAGTACTTGTTTAAAAATAAAATCAAAATGGTGGACTTTTGGCGCCAAATTGTAAGTGCTTATTAAAAAATAAATAACCAGACCTATCGAGTAGGATATCAAAATGAAGAAAATTAAAAAGAAGTTACAAAAAAAATGTACAGGTCATTTCTGTTTTTGTTTTTTGTAATGTGGGAAATTATCCTATGACTTCTCTCGCTCTAGGGCGGAGCGTGAGGGCGTGTCAGACTAAAACTCCTTTGCCTTGCGTTTTAGGACCCCGGGGTTTCGGAAGTCAACCCATGGCCCCAGTAGGCTTCGGTCCTGCTGGGCCCCTAAGTTTTGCTGACATCTCTTTGAGGTGCGCGTGGAACCCTACGCGCCATCGATCGACGACCGGTCCTATAAATGTTTCATTTAATTAGGAATAAAAATTCTGTAGTCAGGTTTTAGTTTTGACTTTGACCTACTTCAGCTTGTTATATTTCAAGTTTTTGTTTAAGTTAGTGTAAAAGTTTTGTTACTATTTTGTGTACAATAAAGTTTATTCTATTCTATAATATTATTACAAAGTAGTAGTCTTAAAGAAATAAATATTATACTAAAATTCACAAAAGCCTTTCATTGTCTTCCGATCCCAAGAATATTGTTCCAACATGCAAAACACATTCCCTAAATTAATGCCAACATAACAAACCCAATATTTCCGCAATACACGCTGTAACATTACCGTAATATGAACACAAAAAATACCATTATTTTTATCTTATTATGGCAGACCGTACGTTTGTTTAAATGAAACGATGTAAATAACGTTTTCTTTTTACCTTACCTCTTGGCGACATACAAGCTCAAGTGAATCGCGTCTTACGGCAGCGACGGTGGTTAAAACACGTTATACTAATATTATAAAGGTCACACTTTTTTTGAGGTAGGAATCATCCAATGACTTCTCTCGCTCCAGGATAGAGCATTAGGGCGTATCAGACTTTTACTGACTAAAACCACACCTGTGACCTTCAGTTGCTCTTTGCGTTCTAGAACCACGGGTTTCCTTTTCAGAAAATTTTCGCGTCCCTAGCGGGCATCGACCCTGGCCCCAACGGTTTACTGATATCTGTTAAGGCGCACGTGGGACACTACGCGCAATCGGCGACACGAGCTCGGTCCGGACGGTTACCGGACCTTCGGACGGCGAGCTACTTATCTATAAGTACATATAAAAGGAGAACATTAAAAGGGTGCAAAAAATAAGACACGCAGATATAAGATAAAAAACAAAAACAATTGACGCTCTAAACCAAGCACAAAAATTAAAGTGGAAATGGGCCGGACATGTGGTGCGACTTAAGGACAACCGATGGTCAAAAACAGTAACATCGTGGCAGGGACCTTTAGGCAAACGTCATAAAGGTAGACCCTACGCACGCTGGGAAGATGACATCAGAAAAATAGCTGGACCGCAATGGCAACAGATAGCCCAAGATCGTGAGAGATGGGAATCCTTGGAAGAGGCCTTCACCTGAGAGGGGTTCCTAGAGCAAATCAATAAATATAAATTATTAACAATAAACATCAATTTATTAATTATCGTTATCAATTATTATTATTATGAATTATTGGTTGTCAAATATTAATTACCTATTATTATTATTATTAATTGTTTATCAATTATCAATTGTTATTAATTATCAATTATTATTATTTTTTTTTATTTATCTCAGGACCCTGAGGTCCTGGACCTTTGGGAGGCGTACAAGGAGCCGAAGCCAACTCGCAGAGGCCCTTTAGATAATTATAATGGAACATGATACCAACCGACGATTATCCCTGTACGCGCTATGCTAGTGCACCCAAGGACAACCCCCGGTTATTGAAAAACTGTTGCGACATATGGAGAACAAAGATAATAGGGCTATGGTTTTTGGAATCTTAAGTGGACTGGTAACATGGAACTATGTCAAGACTATGGCCCCTGCCTGAACAACGTTATTAATATGCATCGAAAAAAGGCAGGGGGTGACTTGCACACTCAATAAATGGGCCCCCAAAAACGGCCGCTAGCACGAAGTGACGTAGCAACAAGAGGGCAACATATCCTGAGGTGCTTGAGGAGTGGAGAGGTATACCACGGCTATCAGGACAATCCCGGAAGTACGGTCAAGATCCCTACCAGCACCTTACTGGATTATACATCCTTCTCCCGAGCACGTTTGCTCTTGCGAATCTCCACTCAAGCCAGCCAATAAAGGCAAGAGAGAGGTGGGAGCTCAGTTCCTCGTCAGTGTTCACTACGGCCGGCCAATAAAGGCAAGCCGGAGATGAAGAACAAGAATTCTCCCGGGAGATCGGGTCCGTGGGGTCGCTAATGCCCAACAGTTCGCCACAAAACTGCGCTGCGGATTGTATCTCTCTTAGTCTGGCCCCTCACCCTAGGCATATTACGGCAAAGCAAACTTTACCGATACAGACCAAGGGTATATTGGAGCACGCAAGCCCCACCACGACGTCAACGTAGAGATACGGCGATGGGGTTATTTCATTATCAATTATTATTATTATTATGGTTCATCGATTATTGTTAATAGAATTCATCAATTATTATTATTATTAATTATCAACTATTAAATGTAAGTTTATCAGTTATTAGTGATTGTAATTAATAATCAATTTATACGAGTATAATCTAAAACTAAAATGTAAACGTGAACATCTTAAGTAATATTGAATTGATTTTATTGTAATTTGACACAATTTTAGGAAATAAAAGGCTTTTTTATTTAATTTAATTATAAAAGGAGAAACTGACTGACTGACATATCAACGCATAGCCTAAACTACTAAGACTAGGAGCGTGAAATTTTGCACAAAGCTTCCTTTTGTGACGTAGGCGAGTACTATGAGAGGATTTTTAAAAATTCACACCCTAAGGGGATGAGACAGGGGTCCAAAGTTTGTGTGATGAAAACCTTCTTTCACGCGGGCGAAACCGATGGCAGAAGCTAGTTGCGAATAAGGATATTGGGCACAAAGTGGAATATCATATAGGTTACTTTTTTTCCCGGGAGTATGTTCCCTTAAATGTTCCCTCTAAAAACGGTGAAGGGAAACATCGTGAGGAAACCGGCATGTCCTAGAACCAAAAATTCGAAGACATGTGACATCCACCAACCCGCACTGGGCCCGCGTGGTGGATTACGGCCCATTCCCTCTCCTAGAGAGGAGGTCCGAGTCCCAACAGTAGGAACATTATAAGGCCGACTGTCTATGCCTATGCCTATATTCCCTTAGGATAATATTCTAATTTCAAGCGGACAAAACCACTGGCAGAAACTTGAGGTTTATAAACGCGTGACTGAAAGTTGTTGAAGTGAAGTTCTCTAGCTGTTTTAATTAATCAGTTAAGTACAGCAGTTAACATTCGTGTAGTTTTGTACTTCAGGTGTCTAAACGACAAGACAACATGTGGAATCATTTAAACAGGCGCGAACTCGGTAAAATTTAGCTGAGCATTTTTTATTGTGGTATTTTGTGTTTTTTTTTTTTTTTGTAAATATACACACAATTAGATGTACCTAGTATAAATACTTTTTTTTTCCAGAAACAGAAAGGGCAACTCAAGGAATATCTAATATATAAAATTCTCGTGTCACGGTGTTCGAACTTGAACTCCTCCGAAACGGCTCGACCGATTCTCATGAAATTTTGTGAGCATATTGAGTAGGTCTGAGAATCGGCCAACATCTATTTTTTTTTTTTTTTTTATTTATATGGCAGAACAACGTTTGCCGGCTCAGCTAGTAGTCAATAAAAGTCTGGCACTGCCTTTCACTACACCCGAAACGGGAGGAGCCATTTGACGAATTCCTATCGAAAAAAAAAAGCTTGAAGTCGCGTGCGTGTATCGCTTGCCGCAAAATGTGTAGCTACGTCCAAGATGATGAAAAGGGCCAAATACATTTCCTTTCTTTTATTAAGGAAAAAGAACTAGATAACGGGTGTGTTACTGTTGAAGGTAACCTACCAAGTGATGTGACAGTTGACATGTTATGTCCGGTCCGTTTTTAGGAGAGACGTCAGTTGAAACAGGGTTTTGATAAAGAGGAAAATGCGTTACATTACATCATGATTGCAAGCCTTAAGAGAAATATAGTTAATTTTGTTGATGTTCTGTTTTGTTTACTTTCATCAGAACATTTTGAAGAGTACTTTAACCTGTTGTATGCCAGAACGCAGATGTACGTGGGACACAATGGCTTTTTAATTGTGTCTGTAATTCGGCATACGAAAGGTTAATGGTCTAACTTAGGTAAAATAAGACTACATACTACACATTCTGGTACTTTGAAATAATTTAAAAAAGTCAGGCAAATTCGAGTCGGACTCGCGCAATGAGGGTTTCATACAAACTTACGTATGTAAATACTTCCATTCCCGAATCAAATTTCGAAGATTGTTCCGACTCACAAAAAAGTTTTTTTTTCTACAAATTTACAGTGTACAGACTTTTACCTATAGATACGTGTGTTATAAGACTGCTTGACACCAAATTTCAGGATTCTAAAGCAACGGGAAGTACTCTGTATAGGTTTCGATTTCCTAGTGAGTGTCAAAGTACCTATGCGCCTAAACGGAGCATAAACGGCCTTATATTTTGATTTAAAAGCTTAATTTTTTTTCACTGCTGCTTGGAATTGATTTGACATTCATTTCAGTTTCATACTTCCTGAGAAAAAGGGTCTTGACAGACGGACAACAAAGTGATTTTATAAGGGTTCCGTCTTCGCCGACTTAGGTGCGGAACTCTAAAAATGGGTTACTTCATTCCCAGTTAATCTTTCTGGGGCCCGTATTTGAGACTTTTGACAAGACTTCATTTGTAACTTCTCTTTCAGAAGGCTTGGTTTGGAACTTTTGATATAATCATTATTATCGATAGAATGTCAATTTGTCTCAAGCACGTGACTCAGTCATGCAAAAAAATAATTGTTAAAACATAAATGAATTCGATTTCTATTCGTAGCCTGATCTATTAAAATTTACAGTTGATGTTCCTTTGGTATTTAATAAATACAAAAGCTATCGGCAAGACAATCAACATTTCATTACCTCGTCTCTTTCATTTATCCTCAATTCTATCCACAACTGTGTTGAAAAGAATTTCCACTCACTGATCGAGTAACACCCTACAATATTTTAAGAAAACTGTAAAATAAACTACATGCTTCATTTAATAATAAGAAGTAATTTTTAATATCTTACTAACCCAGGATGATTAATGATTTCTGAAAGGCCATGTACCTACTGGATGACAATATTGAGTCGTCAGGTCAAGGAAACTCTACGGAATTGTAAGTGACGCTGACACACAAAATGTAACTGAAAGAACACGGGTGGGTTATAGTCAGAAAAAGTCTGAACAGAGTGTTCACTCAATCCAAAGCAGTGGTTTTAGGAATAGTGATATGATGATTTTGAATCCAAAGAATACATAGCTTTGGCAGATGTCAAAGTGCTTACGTTTTATGATATTAGTTAGATTCACATCAATGGCATTTTATTGTCAGTTGCGTTTACATAGAAGGGAACCTCTAAAGGTAGTGGCGAGAATTAGTGTTATTCATCGAGATATAAGTACTAACGTACTAGAGAAGCTACGTCAAATAACTGAATTGTCCTATTTTCGTAATTTGAATCTTTAGTTCGCTGCAGCGCTAAAATAATAACAATTCGTCTAAACCGTAACTAATTTACCACAGCGCTAGATTTGCTGCGGAAGTGTATTTATTCTCGGCAAAAAGGTCTTAAGCGCCATGTAAATCACGGCACTTACGCGTTTTCTTCGACAAAGTGCGGCGCGATCGCCGCAGTTGAACGAGACAAAGTAGGAATTTACGGTGTCTTCTCTAGTACGTTAGTACTTATATCTCGATGGTGTTATTATTATCTTTACATTTTTGAAGTAAAAACTTATCTATATGTATTTTAAAGACTTAGCGACATACACATGTTTCATTCCCTGTGGATATCATCTATCACTTCTTCAGCCCCTCTGCAATACAGGACTTAAAGGGCTTTGTAAAGATGTATCGCTATTTCTCCGAAGCGTCTATTTGTAATAATGTGGGTAGGTAGAATACAAACTTGAGATGTCTTGAAAGATCGATTGGTATGATATTAAATTCCGCTGGTTTAGAATTTTTGATAGGTCGTGATGGGCCGGGCAAGTACCAATGTATTTTTTTTCTATTTATGTGTACTTTTGTAAGTTTATCTAAGACATTACTGACACCCTATGCTTCGGAAAGCATGAAGAGCTATTTGTTACAAGTAAACTCCAGAAAGCCTGATCATTAGTCTATCCAAGGAGTAACATATTGCCGTGAGTAACTGGGTTGTAGAGGTCTGATAGGTAGTCGCTCCATGTAAAACACAGGTATTCAGCCGCATCCGCCTGAACTGGAAGCCGACCCCAAGCTAGTTGAGAAAGCAGCAATGTTAGCAAAGGAGGAGGCCGCACGTGCACGCCGGGACCCCGATCCCGATTTCCGGCCACCGTAGACGCGGGCTTGCGGACGGCGAGCAATATAGGTAGCTCGCTGTTCGATCGTCCGGTAACCGTCCGGATCGAGCCCGAGTCGTCGACGGTGCGTACTGTTAAACCGTAGGGGCTCAGCAGGGTCGACACACACTCCCGCTCCGCCCTAGAGTGGAATGACATCCGTCATTGGATGATTTTCCCACCTAAAAAAAAAGCTAGTTGAGAAAAGGTTAGGGAGAAGATGATGAGAACTGTAAACGCACGAAACTATGAATCTCTGACAACGAAGCTGCACGACACGACACGTCGTCTATGAAGCTACGCGACCTAACATGCAACTGAAAATCTAAACGTGATGGAATTTTTCTGCAATCAAATTCGAACTATGAAACTCTGACAACGAAACTGCACGACACGACACGTCGTCTATGAAGCTACGCGACCTAAGATGCAACTGAAAATCTAAACGTGATGGAATGTTTCTACAATCAAATTCGAACTATTAAACTCTGACAACGAAGCTGCACGACACGACACGTCGTCTATGAAGCTACGCAACATAACATGCAACTGAAAATCTAAACGTGATGGAATTTTTCTGCAATCAAATTGGAACTATGAAACTCTGACAACGAAACTGCACGAAACGACACGTCGTCTACGAAGCTACGTGACCTAAGATGCAACTGAAAATCTAAACGTGATTGAATTTTTCTGCAATCAAATTCGAACTATGAAACTCTGACAACGAAACTGCACGACACGACACCTCGTCTATGAAGCTACGCGATCTAACATGCAACTGAAAATCTAGACGTGATGGAATGTTTCTACAATCAAATTCGAACTATGAAACTCTGACAACGAAGCTGCACGACACGACACGTCGTATATGAAGCTACGCGATCTAACATGCAACTGAAAATCTAGACGTGATGGAATGTTTCTACAATCAAATTCGAACTATGAAACTCTGACAACGAAGCTGCACGACACGACACGTCGTATATGAAGCTACGCGATCTAACATGCAACTGAAAATCTAGACGTGATGGAATGTTTCTACTATCAAATTTGAACTAAAGAGCCTTCAAAAATATAACGAAACACCTATGGTCATATCTGTTGCATTCAAAATACATTACACAACACACACACATTAAACATTTCTACACAAATGTAGAAAGTTTCTCATTGCTATTGAGGCGGAATTCGCCCGAGCCACAAGCGAGGGAACACCCTCGCTTGTGGAGCCGAGCCGTGCATGGAGCCGAGTGCTGCAGTGACAAAGGAGACAATTTTTTTTAGGCCCACTATTAAACGGTTACGTTTATTAATCATATTACACATGGAAAAAGCGATCATCTTATTATAATTAACAGACCAAAAATTATATAGAAATCTAACCGGAATAATGAAATAATAGTAAAAAAGTGTTACGGCAAAAAATGCTTGTTTAGGAGCGTTTTCAAGTTTATTTTAACGTGAAAAAAAATATGTTACTACAGTGCGCAGCGGTGACATCGGATTTAAATGCGTTTCAAGAGATAATAATTAATTGGTACAGCGAACTTTTTTTTAATTCTGTTATTAACGGTTAACACAAATATCAAGTAACGTACTTTAAAAATCAACGTGGAACGAAACGTAATTAATAGCCCGTTGCAGATGCTCTGTGGTCCAGTTTCAATCAGTTTGACACTGACAGACTTACTAGTGGTGGGTCGTTGTCGAATTTTAGACGGACGAGACGTAACCGTTTTGGCGACGACAAAAACGGTTGCAGAAAACGGTAGTCGTCGCAACTGGTTTGAAGACGAAACTATCGTTGAGTGAAGTAGTTGCAGAAAACGTTCGTTGTCGCAACTAGTTTGAGGACGGTAATAAATTCTGTACTCGTCGCGTCGTCATTTCAAAACCAGTTATTACAATGAAAAATGAACTTTATGACTATAAACATAAAATTCATTTTTCATTGCAATAACTGGTTTTAAAAACGACGACGCGACGAGTGTGATAGTTGAAGCAATAGATTTTCGACCTTATTTTCTTAACAGTTAGATAACAATTCGCATACAGTAATTCGAAGACTGGTTTGTGCAACGAAGACTGTTTGGTCGCAGGATGGAAAACGGTTGTTACGTTGCAGAACAAAAAACGGTCTTTGAAAACTGTTCGTCGTTGAAACGCCCACCGCTACAAACAACATTATTATTGTTTCCGATTACTAGATAGTTGCATGTTTCTTCTGTTCTTTTCGTATTTTTATTCGAAAGATTTTATGAAAATGGCATCTGTAGATACATGCATAATCCACAAAGCCGTTGTATCAATTGTGCAGCACGATTTCAATGGAATGTTGAATACTGCTCTTGCTGGATACTGTTGTAATTGTTTAGTGGGCAGACGCACTGTTGGCTGCTGTGCATATGTGATGTGTATAGTGTGGTTTTTATCTTGGGCGCGGCATCAAGGTGAGGTTGAGCCACCTGCATCTTTTTTAGATGAAATACTGCTTTTAAGAGATGACTTTGAAAATGATGATGATGAACAGTAATAAATACTTGTGATGTACCTATAATGTGTTTTTTTTTTTTCCTTACACAACCAGCATAAAACACATCACCTTATTATTTTAGATCTACAGTCAATGGCCGGCAAAAGCCGCGCTATTTCGAAATGAATACATCTACGCATTTTCATGAATAAGTCTATCAAATCGTGTAAATCACATCAAAGTCTGTCACGTAGTACAGACGTGACTTTGTTATAAACTGTATATTATTGAACAGTGCACTATTTTAACTTAAAATACCAAGGAGACCTATCCACTCATTAGACAATCGCTCTTGTGAGATTTTAGGTTATTATGAGAGTCATGTTTTGACTGTCGTATTTCACGGTGCTCCAGTTACATAAAGTTTTGCCAATATTACCAATGTAATCTAGAGATTATAAGGAATAAACTAACGTACATTTCGTTGCTATACGCAACAATTTGTGGTGGGCCTATTCCCCAAACAAAAAAAATTGTCTCCTTTCTACGTGTATTAAACAACGTTTTTCAATACACTTACGAAGATATAAATAAAGGGGGTTTGACGCGCGACTCGTGGGGGTCGCTTAACGCCCTGCCTGATACGATACATACAATAAATTGTGGCGGCGGTGAACTCACGCACTTTTCTGCACTAGTGCGAAAAAACGTAAATTGCGTTTCTAAAAGCGGTAGGTGTATTAAAAATATATTTTTAGACTAGTGTTTGTTTAGTCTCAGCCAGTAAGAAAACTTTAACCTGGCTATCCGAACGTTATCAATATTTTATCAATATTTCATTTATAAATAATAAACCATTACTCCTAATTAATTTCCCTTATCGAGTTTTATGTTTCCTCATGTTTGTGTTGAATAATAAATGTTCCTAAATGGCGGACTGCTTAAGTCAGTCTCAGTGGACTAGTGATATATCATAGATTATATTATTCAACAGGAAGATTAGCCTGGTAAGGGTGAGCTGAATTTAGTCTACAAGATTCCTAGGTCTATTCCATAGACTTCAAGATTTAGAGAGTAGATGAAATTTTAATAAATTAGTTTCTACCTTCTCAAACCAGTTCTGGTTTGAGACGGCCAGGGTGAAGAAAGTGTGGAAGGACTTGAACAAGGCCTTTTTCCCGGCAGTTTCTACCAATGGCATTCCCTTAAGGGCCTATTACACTACGCGATATTCAGCACACGATATTCAGACTGTCTTATTTTCTGTTCCGAGTAAGACCGGTCTAACCCTTATTACACTACGCGACATCGACTAAGACTGTCTGAATATCGAGTAGTGTAATAGGCCCTTTAAGGGGTGAATTATGGAAAATTGTTTTCAATACACTTCACCGAAAACTGGCTCTTATCGCACTACGATTATCAACATGCCAAGTATATCATCCTCGTGTTTTTTTTTTTAATTTATCACAACAAGAGCTTTTTTTTTGAGGCGGATATTTTAAAGTTTTAATATTTTCTAATTTAATTGTGTTTGTGAATAGAATATCATAAATAAATATGATTATTTACACAATAATTTGTCATTATATTACCAACAAATTACCAATTATCTGTGTTCTAAATTCAAAAATATTTGAATTTCTATTTTTAATATTAGGATGTATAACGGTTCCTTTGCTTCTCCTTCAACCTGCAAAGGACAAGCGCGGGAAAAACGTCTATTAAATATTACTAACTTATTCATTTGTGTTATTAATGAAATAAATGTCGAATTTAGGATTTGGAGAGAATTCTTTAGATGCTACGCCGTCAGATATTGTGATTGAGGTAAAAAATACTTGCGATAGCCTGCTGCCATCTAAATTAAAACTAAAATGTATGGTAACTTTAGAAAATTTTCTTCAGTACAAATGAACAAAAATGCATCGTAATTTTCAGAGAAAGTATTTCTTCGTAAGGGTATTGAAAAATGTCGTTTGATACACGTGGAGATTTACCACTGCAGCACTCGGCTCCATAACACCCTCGCCTGTACTGCCCGGGTGAATTTCGCCTCGGTTGCAATGACAAACTTTCTCCACTTGTATCAAAATGTACTATTCTTTTTCTTAGTATACATCATAAAAAGAACTTGTGTGCCAAATTTCAGCTTTCTAGATTCAAGCGTTTGGGCTGAGTGTTGATTAGTCAGTGGGTGAGTAAATACTTCGCTTTTTATACATACCGATATTAATTCACGGAATTGCACGTGCTAGTGGGTCACAGATCCAGTCTTTCCGAGAGGCTATGGTTGAACGCTTGAACTTGTCCTTGAAGGCAGTATCCGATTGGGTCGATGCCAATCTGGTCAAGTGCAATGCTGCTAAAACCCAGGCGTGTCTTTTTTCCGCCAAACGGAGCCAATTCCACCCGGCTCCATCATTCCGGGGTGTAACCGTGCCGATAACCGACAACTTTGAGCTTCTTGGGATAACGTTGTCATCTACCCTCGATTTCGGCTCTTACATCGAGGCAAAAGCTCAACAGGCTGCCAAAAAATTGGGGATCTTAGCTAAGGTGACGCCGATCTTAAGAAGCCGATCTTAAGAAGCCGATCTTAAGAAGCCGATCTTAACTTAGTTGAGAAAGGGCTGGGCAGGTTGATTGAGTGGTTCAACAAAGATTTAGAACTACTTTTTAGATTTCAAGTACCAGCTCCTGTACTTGAAATCTAAAAAGTAGTTCTGGATCTAATCAAACCGAATGCAGTTTTTTATTGGGTGGGAAAATCATCTAAAGGCATCTTTCGCTCTTGGGTGGGGCGAGAGGGCGTGTCAGATTTTTACTGACTAGAAACCCACTCCTGTTCATTCTTGGCCATTGTTCCAGGGTCCCGGGTATCTCTTTTGCATCACCCATGGCCACAGTAGGCTTCGACCCTGCTGAGCCCCTACAGTTGCTGACATCTCCTTGAGGAACTCTACGCGCCGTCGACGACTCGAGCTCGGGCTTGATCCGAACGGTTACCGGACGATCGGACGGCTAGCTACCCATTGCTCGCCGTCCATAAGCCCACGCCTACGGTGGCCGGAAATCGGGATCGGAATCCGGCGGCTGGGGCGCGAGGGCCATAGCCTCGCGCCTGCGCTCTCCTCCTCGCTCCGGACCATAGCCTGTACCAATACCCGGCGCGATAGAACGCTGCCGCCGATCGCCCCCACGAGGACACGGCGATGCTCCACCGTGTCCTCCGGGTGGTCCACACAATGGTGGTACCCGGGAGTTTCTTCCGCACGAATCCGGTGCAGGAACTTCCCAAACCGATTGCAGCTGGATCCCATTATTTTAATGAAGCGACTGCCTATCTGACCTTTACAACCTAATAACTGTAATACGATAAACCTTGTCAAACCACAATAAAGTACTTATTAACTTATTTATAACGTAACTTATTTATTTATTATTTATTATATTCTTTATTGAACACCACATAAACAAAAAATACAGGACAAACATAATTAAAAATAAGTGTACAATGGGCGGTCTTATCGCACAGGGCAATTTCTTACAGACAATCTTTGGATGGACTGAAAGAAAGGAGATAGGTTTAGGGCTCTCAGTGTACAACATTAGAAATAATACTATTATGACCTAATAACATAAATACATACAGACAATACAAAAAAAAAATACTAATAAATATCAAATATGATTATAATTGAGCCAGGAGATGAAAAAATCAAAGTATTAGAATTTAGTGGCTATTGTGAGAATTTTATTATGACTTTTTCTGTCACAAGACCTTTGTTCTTAAGAATATCGGTGACCGTCCGGACCGAGCCAGACTCGTCGACAGTGCGTACCTAGTATTCTATCCAAGTCTCGAATCGACGTCAGCGAAACCGTAGGGGCCTTGCAGGGCCAAAGCCTACTGGTGGCATGGGTCGACAACAGGCAAAGAAAGAACATAGGTGTGGTTTTAGTCAGTAAAAATCTTACATGCCTTCTCGCTCCACCCTAGAGTTGAAAACGTCATTACATGATTTCCCACCTTAAAAAAATTACTTAAGAACTTGACCTCAATAAACAATTGTAGTCCAGTTTCCTCGTAATCTGACATCAAAAGTCCACAATCCACCTTTTTAGGTGGAAGGACTGTCGTCCGTTCAGAAAAGGTACACTTAAAGCATTCTTTATGATTTATCGTTGGCATGTCCGCCACACTCCCCTTCTAACCCATATCAGCTGACGGCCGGCAGCCATCTTTATTTAACTGTCAAGCTCGCCCTTTGTTGTACCTCTCTTTGAATAATTAAAAAAGGTATTAGTATGGGCTAACTAGATTTTGTTTGAGTTTCATAGTTTAAGGGATTTATTGATTAATTAAATTATGTAGGTGTGTCTGTAATTATAAGTGGGATTGAACTGGTTAAAATAGGTTGTACAAAGCTTAACAAAATTTAAGCTATATTTGTTTGTTATTGTGTAGTTCTTTGTTTTTATATATAGTAATAAAGGCCAAATTATTTAGTTATGACTGATTGCTGAATACCAGATACAGAAAAAGGTTTGTGAAGAAACACCTGTGTAAAAGAAAAGACGAAAGAAAATAGTAATAAGTTAAAAAAAAAAGAATCACTTTACTTACAGAAGCGAAATTTAGTTAAAAGATATGAAGCATATAAGCAGCGACCCACTTAACGAGACTACACTAAAATGCTCTCTCACCGGAGGCACGGAAAATGGCCGTAACATAAATATTCCAATTTTGTAAGAAACAGGAGCTTACTTACGAGATATCTTCCTACATGGGGTTCGTTAAAAGGTAGGTGAGAAAAGACCTGCAAGTGTCGTTAGTGTGCTTAAGTGCACGTGTTTTAAGAGCTCAAAAGATTAAGGATTTAAAAGCAAAGATGTTTACAAAACACTAGCTTCTTCTAGTGGATTCACCTGCATAAAGTAAAAAAATATATGCCTATATCTATCAGTAATAAAGTAACATTCTACTGGTGAAAAAGTTTTCAAAATTGGTCCAGTAGTTTTTGAGTTTATTCATAACAAACAAAAATACCAATCTATATGAATGGAACCACTTGAAGGCAAAACCTTTCCAAACAAATGAAGAACCATACAAATCAGTTTACCATTTTGATGAAAATATTGCTGATTTCTGAGCAAGACACAAAGAAAACCGTAAACGACTCTAGAACCTCCTCCTTTTTTGAAAGTCAGTTAAAAATCGAAAGTTTGTATGTATGTATGTTTTAGTCCTTTACAGTCAAGTGGCTGGAATAGTAAATAGGATATATTTTATACTGGGAATACGTTCTCTTGAGACAATTTTTTTCTTCCACGCGAGTAAAAACGCTGGGAAGAAAATAAGACATGCCGTGGCTTAGACCGCTTTGTAAAAATTAAATATTAAATTACTTAATACCTTATTCAATTCACTGTTCAAAGCCACAATATTCGGATTTAATACGATTATCTGGAGACAAACAACAAAATCCTCTCGATTTATTTATTTAGAAGCTGCTTTTTAAGTAAGCTTGATGTACATTCCGTCCCGTCCACTGTATTTCTCCCTACATTATAAATCTTCATTGTTTTACACGCAAAAATGGAAAGTGAATATAGAATTAGGGGCATGCTTTGTATGATTAATGTGAAGCCAGCCCGGATTACGGTTGGGTCGGTCATAACATTGGAATGAAAGATTAATCTTGAGTTCCTATATGTTACTGAGCTACGTTTGTTGGCAGTTACGTTTCGTTGCTGGTTCTTAAAACAATCCTAAAAAGTTTTTATCATCATTATTATCATCATCATTATTATCACCATTATCATCATCATTATCATGATTATCATCATTTCAGCCGAAAGACGTCCACTGTTGGATATAGGACTTCCCCAAGCGTTGCCACAATAAACGGTCCTGTGCGTCTCGCATCCATCGGATTCCCGCGACCCTCACCAGGGCACCGGTCCACTTTGTGGGAGCTCTTCCAATGCTTTGCCTTCTATTACACGGTCACTAGTCCAGAGCCCCAAAGACCATCTGTTCTGCGAGCAATATATTCTGCCTATCACCGCTTAAGTTTGGCGATTCTTCGGAATATATCAGTTACCTTGGTTCTCCTTCAGATATCTTCATTCCTGATGCGATTATGCAAAGAAACTCCGAGCATAGCCCTTTCCGTTGCCTTTTGGGTGACTATAAGCCTTTGATGTAGCCCATTGTGAGTTAAGACCTTTAAATACCAATTAATGAATTAAGTGCGTGTGTAATGTGTGTTGTGTGGGTTGTGTGTGTGTGTTAAGTGTGAGTTTGCGCCTTTTCCGGCAAATAAAATGTTTTTCTTTCTTTCTTTTTCTTTTAAGTATTTACCCAGTCACAATCTAGTAACTTTCTAACATATTATTATGATACACTGGTGAACACTGGTGTTTTTTTTTTGTTTCGGTGGAAAAATCATCTAATGACATCCTCCGCTCTTGGGCGGAGCAGGAGATAGTTTCAGACTTTTATTGACTAAAAACCACTCCTATTCCTTCTTTGCCATTGTTCCAGGGCCCCGAGGATCTTTTTCGCATCACCCATGGCCCCAGTAGACTACGACCCTGCTGATATCTCCTTGAGGCGCGCGTGGAACACTACGCGCCGTCGATGACTTGGGCTCGGTTCGGACGGTTGCCGGGCGATCGGACGGCGAGCTACCCAATGCTCGCCGTCCGGAAACTCGCGCCTACGGTATATACCATTATAGATATTAAGGATATAAATTATCCATTTTGAAAAACTTAGGCCGTTAAAACTTAGTTTCGCATTTATTGTATATATTTTACGAAGTGAGCGATTTAGTCAACACATTAAAATTACAAATGCGAAGGTTTTGTACGTATGTTCACATGTGTGTGTGTTTCTTATTCCTTCACGCTCTACCATCGGACAAGTCGACGAACGGCGAGTATCCACCCTTACGTTGTTGAAACCTCTACGGTCCGGACCAAGCGTTTCGCCTCGTCGTTTATACCGCGTACATAAGCAATTATAATTATTTATTTATTTTATTTATGCAGTATTTCTTTTTTCTTTGATATTAATTCAAGTTACACTTTTTGAGCGTGGTGACCGATAAGAAAACAATTTTTTTTCTTTCTTGTTTACTTCATAAATTGCTACAAGTATGTTCAGTTGTTATCATAGAACATTACTATAATCTATTATAATACAAAAAGACTATTTTGTTTGACCGAGATTTGAACTCGAGGCACGATGATAACATAGGTAGAACGCTGTACCAATGCGCCACACAGGTCGTTAACGACTTTTCTAAAATAGGTGTTCGGTCTCTGTCGGCCTCCAAGCCACACCTCCGTGCCCGTCGGAGTGGGGAGCGTGAGGTATATTTTTCGTTACGGAATTTCTGGATTCGGTCCCCGCGCTCAAGGCCCGCGATAGAAGCTATGCAATAGCTTAAAAAAAAAACATCAAACCATGTCCTAGAATTGCACATTAGATAGTTTTTGTCTCGAGAATATGTTCGCTTATAATAATTTTCTACTTCCAGACAGGCGTAGCCGGCAGCTGAAGCTAGAAATAATTATGTTTTCATGTTTATCCATAACGGCACTAGGCTGGCCCAACGGCTCTCAACTGTGTTTAGACATAAAGCCTCGTTGGCTCAGCTAAAAGATAATTAAGGTCCCAAGTTATTACAAACCCAGGAACCTTACTAGGTGATCTGTGTACCTACTACCTAGGTACTCCTCCAGTAGGTACACAGGTGTCAGTTTATATTGGCCGGCCCGGTAATGGGTTGTGTCGAATTTGAAGCTTTGACGAGCCTTTCATAGCGTAATTTAGCTAATGAAAGGGAATAAAATTCGATCTGAAATTCAAAGAGCCGTTTTACGAAGATTACAAGGCAAGGGAGGCGTCAAAATGGCTAAAATTGTACAATACTTTTTACAGTTCTAATTGTTTGCAGGTTTGGTAGTGGCAGTTTATGAAATATCTGTTCTTTGACCATTACTCAGTCTAGAGAATTACTAAGACTGGTAATAGCACTATTTCTCAGTCTTGAAGCAAATTAATTGATGACTTGACTTTCGTGTACTAGTTTGAATTTTGACTTTGCTCGCGTGTGAGTAAAAATTTAATGTGAGCTCCCTCACTATATATATATATATATATACTCTTGATATAAAAATTCTATGCGCTATTCCAGGACATGGTCTGCTCGTTCGCCATGTTACATCCAAATCCGTTGAGACGTTTGAGCGTAAAAGAGTAACAACATACGTATGTACAGTCACAAAGACGTAGTATTAGTGTGATTATGGGTGTTTCTTTACCAGGTCATTGTTAGTACTTTCAGGATCCTTCGAAAGAGTTTTTTATTTAAGATGGGATATCATCCAATGACTTCTCCCACTCCTGTTCCTACTTTACCTTCATTCCAGGGCCCTGGGGTACACTTTTGCACAACCCATTGTTTTTCGAAAGAGTAACTGTGACCTTGGAATGCAAAGAGCAATTGAAGGAAAACCGATGTTCTTTAGTTAGTAAAAGTCTGACTCTCCACCTCAAAAAAAGGTCATTGTTAACGCCATCGCCATGGCGAAATTCTCTACTCCTCGATACGACTAGTACAGATAGCGGAACGAATCTTGAGCGCTCGGCGAATGAGCGGGGATCGCTTTGCGCATCGTACACATCAGCGAGCCAATCACTGTACAAGGATTGCACTCCCCGCCCCCGCATCTCTCTTCTGCGTGCTTCTGCGCAAGAAGAACTATAGAAGTCAGCGCTTAAGATCCGTGCCGGTATCTGTATCAGGCTTTTGGCATTTTCAGTTTAGACTCTTCATCCGTGGAAGATTTTAATATACCAAAATATAAGATCGGAAACAAGAGAATAGAAGACAATAACCAGACATCTTAAATCATAGAATAATTACCATTCATTATGAGGTACATGATAACAGAGATAAATATCATAAACCAAAATGATAGAACAAGATCTTAATGAAGCCAAAATTAATAGATGTACTGTTTCAGAAGCTTGTGTAGACAGATAAATTATTTCCATCTATTTGTTATAATCGTAAGTTATGGTTTTGCCATGAAGGGCGTTGGCTAGACTTAGACGTAAATCTTGGCCAAATATTTATGTCCAACGCATAATGTCCACCATTTTGTACTCAAATTGTTGCTTTTGGTGCTAGAAAGGTATTTTTTATTATTTGTATTTTATTTTGGGTTGTTCTTGTTAAATGGGCTCTGATTTTTCTACCAGATCAACGCATTAGTAATGCGTTGGTCTGGTAGAAAAATCAGACATAAGTTGAAAAAATGTCGGTAACCGCATAGATTTTTTTATAAAAAATTGTAATATCAATTTTGCTTCGTGCATGTTTCCTATCGTGGTTCTGACCACGTGACTTAACGTTGAGATGATTTAATTCCCATACATTTGATTAGTTTTTGACTAGCGATTGCAGATTATCAACTTGGCTAGGGGTGCTGATCTGTATGTGGAACGACATCGCGTGGCTTAGATCAAGTGTAGCTCTACAAGTCTAGTTGCCATGCCCAGATCGGCGTGTGTGGCAGACGTGTGTGCAGTGTAGTTCTAGCTTTAGTGTCGCTAGCCCCTCTAGGGTCGGTCCACACTACACAAATTTGAGCTGTGCTCGGCTCTTCTAGCGTACCACGTACTTCAATCTCTCTAAAATTTTCGGACATACAATGCGATTCAAAGAAGAATAGGAACGTCAAAATTAGCTAAATATATTATTTAAGTCCCAATTAGTTAAAAAAAAATGTATCCTTTCTTATTTTCATTGTTTGCAATATTTCGCCTTCTTCTTCGCAGAGATAAGCGTAATTGAAAAACTAGATTCTGATTAAACTTTTTTCGTTTATGATTCGTAAATTTTAATTAAAAAAATATCTTGTTTTCCTCACCCTACCTGATTCGATTTGACAGCTATAACGTCACAACATGGCGCTAAGTTGATCCTATTCCAATTTAAATCGCATAGAATGACTATATTCATTATGCTTACATATCTACAAAACTAAGCCACTGTTAATCCTTTCTCCAAGTCTGCGAGCAACTGACAACTGTCTTCATAAAGGAAGTAAAGGATTTTGGTATCGTGCTCATTGTCGGCATTTCAGTTACAGACTCAAAGGATTTAGTGGGAATGTGTAGCGTGAATTACGCTGTAATTTATATCTTGAGATTATGGAAGATTTTGTTAGTAATATCGTTGTTATCGATAACGTGTTTTGTCTCACATACCTATAACGATGATTTTCATCGGTGAAGGTGAAAATGAGACTAAGAATAGGGAATATGCATGAAAAAAATAAAAAATAATATATGTGTGCCTCAACGTAAGTATGTAAGTGTGCGTGGACTACGCTCCCGCACTGCCCTTACCTACAAATAAATCAGTGTGCTTTTACCAGTCAGTGGTTTCACTTATGTTCATACCTTTCCTGCACACCTATATAACAGTGGCAACGAGTTTACCCAGAATCGTTAAAATATCAATAAAATCCTTTGTTGATAAATGGTAGTCATTTTGTGGGTTTTTTTCAACTTTCGATCATAATGTCAACGATTGGAAGACATACAAAGGTCGTGTAACGCAGCGGTTGATCGCAAATAACATCGATGCGAAAAATGATGCGGCAGGAACCAGGAGACGAGCCATACTTAGCGCACTCAATGACAGTACCTACAAGTTGGCAGCAGACTTAGCCCTGTCAAGAGACGTACAAAAGGTGCCAAAACCAATGTAACCAATGTATCAATAAATACTAAAATAAAAGAATATTAACTGTGAAAATAATGTCAAAATAGGTAGAAACTTGCCAAGTGAAATATAACAATTTTAAACAAATATGTTAGTCTCTCTCGCGTGATGAATTTTGACGGCAATCTTCACGTGTTACTTCTTTTTCATAAAAGGAGCTTTGAAGCTTTACTCGTATAACTTCATTGTTGATAAAGATATCTAAAAATTCATTCATATTTGTTTGCTATAGCTAAAAATGATTTATTTTGAAAAACAAATTGCATGCAGATTTCTTATTTCTTTGTCACTATACTAATAAACCAATTACCAATTTTCCAGTCAGCATCTGATATCTATTCAGTATTTCTTTTGAAAATATTTTAAAATATTAAATTCTCAAGCAATATGTTTTTATTAAATTAAGTAACCCATCTTCAAAATATAATAATTAAATCAATATAAATATATAATAATCACTGATAGATAATGGCTTTTTTTTTTAATTCTTTGTTTGTTGGTGACAAACCGGAGACAAAAGTAGATTTCTACAGAATTTACTCACTTAGGCCTATAACGTAATCCTATCAAGTATACGTAGTCTTTTCCACAGTTTTTTGTTTTACTACGCTTTGTCGATCGTATGCGCAGCGTAGACGCTGCGTAGCAGCGCCGCAGGATTGCTACGCTGTTGCTACACGATGTCTACGCTATGCTACGAAGTACCTAGAGTAAAGAATCCAGTGGGGTCCATACATTTGTAAATTAAAGTTACTTTGAACATCAAGTATACTGACTGATATATCAACGCACAACCGAAACTACCAAGACTAGGTGCGTGAAATTTTGCAGTTTCCTTTTATGACGTAGGCGAGCATTAAGAGAGGATTTTCCAAAATTCACTCCCTAATGGTATGAAACGGGGGTACAAAGTTTGTACCTGTAGAAAACAGACATACCTTCATGCAGGCGACGCTAGTTTGTATGAAAAAAACCTACTTTCTTGGGTGAAGCCGCGGGCAGAAGCTAGTTTTCAATAAATACGATGTAAACTCTCATGAAATCCACGTATATGGGAGGGGTGTACTACCTGTTAACAGGAAACCACACAAAACTGTTAACAATACTGAAATCCCTCACATGGGGAACGGTCCCGAATGTAAATAAAACTCACCAATCTACCATCTCTATAAGGTCTATTGAATACAAAATCGAGAAAAGGATCATTACAAAAAGTTGTTCAATGGGAAACCCATTGAAATCGTCCTGAGCAAGGGTCAGCCGTCTGCTGCCAATATTTTTTACTTTTTGCTTTACTTTCCATTTGGAAATGATGAATAAATGTAATTGTTTTGGTAATATCTATAATATATAAAAGAAAGTCGTGTTAGTTACACTAACTCAAGAACGGCTGAACCGATTTGGCTGAAAATTGGTAGGGAGGTAGCTTAGAACCAGGAGACGGATATACGATTTATTTAGATACTTTTTATTGAGTAAAGTCTCTACCCTACTCGTATCACTCTTAGGGTAGAATAGGGTAGAGTGGGGTAGAGTGAGGTAGAGTAGGGTAGAGTAGGATAGGATAGAGTTGGGTAGAGTAGAATATAGTAGTCAGTTGACGGGAGCAAAGCCGCAGGCAAAAGCTAGTATTATTATAATAATAAACATATTTATGTATGTTTATTTTAACTCTATTGTTGTCAATTTTGTACCCTAGTTTTCTCATTAATATTTTCTTTTCTTTATCTACCTGCCATGTTGTCTCTCCGTCACCCTCAGTTGACTGGTATAGAATGCATAAAGTATTAAGTTCGCCTTTGTACCTTTATGTTGCATGAAGTTTTAAATAAAAATGTATAACTGAAAAGTGTAAAATAAAAAACGTTTTACAAAAAAAAAAACAACCGAATTCAATGTGAAGAAAAAACACCATAAAGTGCAAAATATCTTTAATTTCGGAAGTCGGTGTTAAATAACGAAGAGACAAAACTATTATAGAAACACCGACTTCCAGAATTAAAGTTATTTTGCACTTTTCAGTGTTTTTTTTTTACATTGAAATCGGTCGTAATTTTTTTTTTGGAAAAAGTGTTTTATTTGAACCTATTTTATTTATTGAAAATTTGTAAAAATAAATAATCAACGGGCTATAGACGTTCATATACTGACGGGTTGACATGGATAGGGCTGTGACACAATACCCATCCTGTCATCCTGATTTAATTTAGAAAGATAATCCCTGCTAAAATATTCAAGTCCCATTTAGCTTTATGTCTTACCCATTATGTAATCTTTTTAATATTATAGCAGTTTAAAAATAGAAACAGCCTCTATTCTCATATTCAGGTGGCAACACACTGGGCTCTTATGCTAGAATTACACAGGCAACGGACAGACAACAAAATAAAATATTTTGCACTCATGAGCGAGTTTTCCTAACTTTTTAATGAAAAGTCCGGTTTGTTAGCGGTCCCGCTGAATAAATAGCAAGCTCTTAGCTTTTTTAATTGTGATGAAAAATGTTCATGACCGCGTTTAATTTGTAAATATACAGGTTGGTGAGAATTTTGAACAGTTTTTTGAGTACGATTGTGGAAAGCTAGATTGTGATTCTGAGCAGTTTTGTCCCTGTGGTAGCGGTCCCGACTTACAAATTGTGTACCTCGTGGGTTTTAACTCAGGTAGGCGTATAGTTCATCACCATTGTTTATTTTATAACCATTGTAACTGTCTCGTGGTGTCACGACGTGGGTTAACTCTGAATATAATTTAATCCAGTAATCTATATTATATAAAAGCGAAATACCACTTACAGATGAATCACAAAATCTCGGAAACTATAACACCTGAAAACTTAAAATTTGGCAGGTAGGTTCCTTATAGGATGTAGAGATCCGTTAAGAACAGATTTTTTTAAAATTTACCCCCTAAGGGGATGAAATGGGGGTCCAAAGTGTGTAATAATGGAGAAACCGACTTTCACGCGGGAGAAGCCGCAGGCAGAAGTTAGTTACACATAACATAGTCGACATTGCACATGCGCAGTACAGGACAGCAATTGGAGATGTGTGAGCGAGAGGGAATGAGTGCGTTCCGATACACCCTGACAGTGACAAAAAAGGTGAGGGAAAACATCGTAACGATTTTTTTTTTCTGTTTGATATAAATTAGTGTTTGAGTGCGATCCCACCTGATGGTAAGCAATGATGCAATCGTTTATAGTGAGGCGCACTAGTTTATTAAGAGCCTATTTACTCTAGTCTTGAAGACGGATGGGAAGACCGCAGCAGGCAAATTGTTCCAGTCCTTCGATGTAATAATCATGTCAAAAACTCGATGAAATTAGTTTTGCGATGCATCATGATCGTCATCACGTCGACTGCTGGACATAGGCCTCCCCCAAGTGTCGCCAGCATGACCGGTCTTATGCGTATCGTGCCAGATCATCGGTCCACCTTGAGAGAGATATTCCAAGCCTGCGTCTTCCAGTACGTGGTGGCCACTCCAGAACCTATCGGCTCCATCGACCATCTCTTCTACGAGCAATGTGCCCTGCCTACTGCCACTTAAGTTTGGCGATTCTTCGTGCTATGTCCGTAACCTTGGTTCTCCTGACATGCATGAACGATTTTTGTCTTCCAACATTTCCTAATGAATGGTCTTATATTTGTAACTGACTTCCTAATTATAACTACAATAAGGCACCGTGTCGTCAATTGCTTGTAAAACAAAGTCTTACTAACCCACTACCCCCATTCGTTGACGGGCACCCACGATGAGAACTAAGCTGTGGTTTTCCATTATATTTACTTTACATCCATCCATTTTACTAGTCGCTGCGAGCGGCTTCAGCTGCCTGTCACTAGAAAATTTTCCCAAAGAAAAATAACTCCGGGATAAAAAGTGACCTATGTATTTCATTGAAATTCGTTCGAGCATGAAGTAGTAACAAACATACACACGCTCTCAAAAACTTTGGCCTATATAATATTACTGTGATTATTTTCCTTTCTACCCTAAAACAGCTAGACACAAAATATTAATAAAAAATATTTCTAACTAGCTTTTACCCGTGGCTTCACTCGCGTACATAAAATACAGCCTATGTCACTCAGGAATAAAGCAGCTTTCTATCGGTGAAAAAATTTTAGCAATCGGACCAGTATTTTCACAGTTTTTTTTTTTTTAATTGATATTAACCAGTGCTTGACTGCGATCCCACCTGATGGTAAGCAGTGATGCAATCATTGATGGTGAGGCGCACTAGTTTATTAAGAGCCTATTTACTCTAGCCTTGAAGGCACCTAAATTATAGTTGGACGGGAAGACCGCAGCAGGCAAATTGTTCCAGTCCTTCGATGTACGCGGTATAAACGACGAAGCGAAACGCTTAGTCCGGGCCGTTGAAGTTTCAACAACGTAAGGGTGGATACTCACCGTACGTCGGGTTGTCCGATAGTAGAAATGAGATGGCGGAATCAAGTCATGCAATTCCTAGAATTAGATTATAACTAGATTACCTCCTACAAAGAAAAAAACAAACTTTTCCTCTTTATAATATTAGTGTAGATGATTATTAGCGTCAGATATTGATATAGATAACTAGAATAGATAGATTAAATATCACAAAGCCTAACAAAAACAAAACAAATAATAATCCATTTCAGCCAGTATACCCACATTTTCCACGTAAATATATTTCCCTTACAAACTGATCTAATGAAACGCTTGAAGCAAGGTCACGAGATAACTAAGCTTGCACATCCAATATTAAATTAATTAAATCAATTGATAACGACGTTCCAATTGAATTGATAAGGGTTATCCTTATCATTATTAGCGTTATCAGCGCCTACTGGTTTCAATACTAGAGGTGGCCTCAAGAGTGGAAATCCCTGATTAAATATTTCCAGTGCTTTTTTGCAATAAAATTGATTTTATTTAGATGGGTTTTTACTAGCCGTGGTGGCCCAGTGTTTATGCTTTATGGTCTAGTGGTAACGGCCCTGACTTGTGACGCAAGGCACGAGTTCAAGGCCAGACAGGCACCGTAAGCGGGAACTATGTTAGACAGACGCACACATGGGCGACGCCTTGTAGATTCGCGTCGCGTGGCGTCGCGTAACGTGGGTCTAATGTAGCTCTACTAATCTAGTTGCCATATAAAATTTATGTAGACCGACACGCCTAGATCGGCGTACGTGGCCCTAGTGGGCCTAATGTAGTTCTACCGTTACTTTGTGTAATTTATTTATTTTATCATCACTAATAAAAAGTGAACCTTGTGAGAAAATGGCTTCTCCTAGAACTAAATAATAACAATAATATTCCACAACTATCACACAACGCCGTCTAGTCCCAAGCTAAGCAGAGCTTGTGTTATGAGTAAAAGACAACTGAGAAACATACTTATATATTTCTAAATACATAAATATTATAGATAAATTACACACAGACAAATCGAAGACATGTGACATCCACCAAGCCGTACTGGACCCGCGTGGTGGATTACGGTCACTTCCCTCTCTTAGAAAGGAGTCCTGAGTCCCAGCAGTCAGGGATGCTTTTTTTGAATTTTTGAAAGAGTTATGGTGGCCCTAGATCGCAATGGGCAATTGAAGGACATATGTGGGTTTTAGTCAGTGAAAGTCTAACACACCTTCTAGTTTCACCCTAGAGCCAGGGAAGTAATTTCTTTATTTCCCACCTCTAAAAAAAGCTACTAATTCCGGTATTAATAAATAATCATTGCAGTGGTGGCCAAGTGGTAACGACCCCGATTTAAGAGTTGTAGGTTGCGGGTTCAAACCCAGCCAGGCGCATTACTTTGTGTAATTTATTTCATCACCACTGCTCTCAAAACGGTAAAGGAAAACATCGTGAGGAAACCGGCATGTCCTAGAACCAAAAATTCGAAGACATGTGACATCCACCAACCCGCACTGGGCCCGAGTGGTGGATTACGGCCCATTCCCTCTCCTAGAGAGGAGGCCTGAGTCCCAACAGTGGGAACATTATAAGGCCGACTATGATCTACGATCATTACGTTTATCGTACAATAAATATATTCGTTCACACTAATATTATAAGGGCGTTTGTAAATGTTGGTGTATGCTTTTTACTTCTTCACGCTTGAACAACTGATCGGATTTAGATGAAACATGGTAAAGGGAAGACCACGTACTACTTTCACGAGATACTTTTATCCCAGGAGTATATTCCCATGGCATTAATCTTCTACAATTACGCGCGTGGAGCCGCTGACAGCATCTAGTAATAAAATACATCTGATATAATATCAAACTGAGTTTACACAAACTGATCAATGAAACAGGCACTGTACCTATAAGGGATAGGTAATTTTCCTACAAACTCCTAAAGGACCAACTTTTTGCCTCTAAAGACCAATACGAGAAGGTAATAATAATAATGTAATAGGAAGGTAATAGGAATAATGGTTATACCAGAATCACAAAAAACAAAATCTTTTGGACAAGTCTAACAAAAGGAAACGTTGCCAACTTTGGCAAGTTTTATGGCTGCTCGTACATGGCTTGGATTTAAGGAGCTGACTACACTTAATAACATGATTGAAAAGAGTGTCCATGGAGTTTCTTGCGAATTCTTCTCCATAGAGATCTACGCTTTGGAATGTGCAATTAGCATCTTTTTTTTTCTGACTAATTGACTTCTTGACATTTTAAAAGTGCCTGTAAATGGTTTATTTGAAATAAAATGCTTTGAATCTTTGACCATGAATCGAAAAACCAAACCTAATTTCAGATTTAGTTTAGCAATATTTGAAACTCGCTTCTGTTAACGGCTTCACCCGTCTGGTAGTAGCATATTACCTCAAGGAATCACATTCCCGGGATAAAACGTATCCAATCTACTATTCCAGGACATGGTCTACCCGTGTGCTATTGCATTAAAATCTGTTCAGCCGTTCGAGCGTGAAGAAGCAACAGATATACAAACACATTCACAGATTTATAATAATTATGTTAATAGTAACTAAAATATTACTGTGATGTGATTTATAATAATTATGTTATTAGTGGATCAGTAACTGTATAAATAATAAATCATAATTTTTTTAGAAAAGTATTGTCTTTATTAGATTTAATTAGGGAAGAGAAAACCAATCCCTGCAAAAAACGTACATTGTGGCTTTTTTTTCGGGTGGGAAAATCATCTAATGACATCCCCCGCTCTTGGGTGGAGTGTGAGATAGTGTCAAGCTTTTACTGACTAAAACTCACTCCTGTTCCTTCGTTGCCTCGCGTACCAGGGCAGAGTCTTCCTTTTAGAATCAGACTCTTGGCCCCAGTAGGCTTCGACCCTGCTGGGTCCCTACGGTTTGCTGACATCTCCTTGAGGCGCCGTCGACGACATGGGCTCGGTCCGGACGGTTACCGGACGGTCGGACGGCGAGTTACCCATTGATCGCCGACCGCAAGCCCCACAATTTTCTTCATAAAAAGGGACAATATAATTATAGTCTGCTTTACTCTTAAGAGAATACTAGCGTGACATCATGTGAATTTTTTTTTGCAGAAGTGACTAACGGAATATCGTCGACCAAAAAAGGTCTTAACAAAAATCTTCGGAGCTATAGAATTAACCGTACTTACGTCAAGAAGCCCCAATTATTTTAATGTACATTTTTATTCACTACAATATCCTTAGCACTCTCGTACAATGGTTAATACCTCTTTCAGGATTTCAGCATGTAATTTTGTACTACTTACAACTCAGTTAGAACTCTGTTGAATGATAAAGATTTAGAACTGATCCTTTTGTTGTGGAATTTCATTTTCTTATATCCATATTAAGTAACAAAATGAGATGAATAAAGAAAAAAAAAATAGTTGTAGATATTAGAGAAAGTTTGAAAGTGGCTCCAGTGACTGAAAAGTTGAAAGCGAATCGTTTGTCTTGATATATACATAGTATGGTCATGGAAAGAGGAGTAATTAAACGCATGTCATAGATACCGGCACGGATCTTGAGCCTGACTTCTACAGTTCTACTTGCGCAGAAGCACGCAGAAGTGAAATATCGGGTCTTTTTAGTGGTATGAAGAGAGATGCGGGGGCAGCGAGTGAAATTCTTGTACAGTGATTGGCTCGCCGATATTGTACGATGCGCAAAGCGATCCCCACTCTTTCACCGAGCGTTCAAGATTCGTGCCGCTATCTATACTGAAAGAGTTAATGAAAATGGATGAAAAATAAAGAAACAAATGTTTATTGGTAGCTCACACAGCTTATAAAAACTACATAAAAAAATGAAAACCTAAAACAATAGTATGTGCGATGCTAAAAAGGCGCCTAACTCAGCATATGCTGTGATATTTTTATTCTGGTAGGACCCACTGTGATGCCATGCACACATTCACGAAACGTACAGGCTTATCGAAATAAAATATATATTATATAGGTATAAAAAACAGAGGGAGACCAAAGAAAAGATGGATGGATTGTGTGAGGAGTAATATCAAGAAAAGGGATATTTTTAACTGTGCATCAAAAATCTTATTCTTCACTAAAAATAGTACACTAAATATTGATGGACTTTTTATAATTATTGAAAGACTTAGGATACCTCGACTTGGACAAGTTAGGTTAGAAGGGAATGGACATCCCCTTTGCAGTTGCTTTTTTTAACTACCCAGAACAGAATATTTTAATGGCCAATAAAAACTAATTCCTTGAAAAAAGGCATACTTTGTAGTTAAAAATCGGGAATAAATAGAGGGACAGTTAAAAGAAATTGAAGAATAGAATAAAATACTACTACTTGAAGTCCTCTCAACCTTAGTTCGGTCTTCGTCAGAATTATTATTAATGATTTGATATTTTTCATAGTATTTATTAGTTTATAATTTGACCATTATATATATGTATTTTAGCATATTTATAAGTATCTTATTTTTTATTTTATTTTTTAAGTTTGAAATAACTGTTATTTGTTTATTGTGCAAACCTACCACAGTGTTGTCTTTTTTTAACCAAAAGGTTGACTATTAGAGAATGCCTTGTTGAATTAAGTCCACCTATAGCGGTACGGTACCACTACTGTGCATGAAGTTTAAATAAATAAATAAGAATAGTTAAATAGGGTTTTAAATATCAAAGAAAAGAGAGTCAGTACTGGCGTGACAGCCAAATATCATTTAAAAAATCGTGTTGCCCGGAATCCTATTACCATGGGACAAATACTGGAAGATGATGATTTAGAAAAAAAATTAAGTAAAGCAAGAATATGAGGATAAAGAACATCTTTTGCAAAATTCAGATGACGACGAAGCTTAGTAATTGCATTTTTGGGTTTAACAAAGTTTTGATGCAGTTTACTCTGTCTAAAATCATTTCTTGATTGACCTACTAAAACATGAGAATCTCGTATTTCAGAAGCAAAATAAGCCAAAAAAATCTATAAAGATAACTCGTGACGTCATTTCATATCCAAAAGAGCTGACTGCGAACGAACAAGAAATATTTCGTTAATATTTGTACTGTATCAAAATCTGTTAATACTAATAATAATTTATTCATACAATTCGTATCGTAATACCAAAAATCGGGTTTGAATAAACGATTATGAATATTCATATGTTTATGATAACATTTTTTGTTCGAATCCCGAGTCAATTAAACAACGAATGAAAATACAGGCTGGATGGAAATAAAAAAACATTTTTTCACAAAACATTTCCCTTTTTATATAGAACAAATGCTGAAATGTATCGATTTTGTATTGGAAACATGTTCCTGTATTTTGGCGTGTATTCATAAGGTTTTATTTCTGATAATGGAGGGATGAAGGATTTGATGAAAGGTTTTTTTATGCAAATTGGAACATCATAAGTCCCAATTTAAATAGATACTTTTAAGCCAGAAAGTATTGCCATAATATAGCTTTATTGTTTTTGATTTTGTCAAATTGGGTATCGCAATTGATGTTGCTTTGAATAGAATAGAATAGAATAGAATAGAATAGAATAGAATAGAATAGAATAGAATAGAATAGAATAGAATAGAATAGAATAGAATAGAATAGAATAGAATAGAATAGAATAGAATAGATTAGAATAGAATAGAATAGAATAGAACAGAACAGAATAGAACCGAATAGAATAGAATAGAATAGAATAGAATAGAATAGAATAGAATAGAATAGAATAGAATAGAATAGAATAGAATAGAATAGAATAGAATAGAATAGAATAGAATAGAATAGAATAGAATAGAATAGAATAGAATAGCAATAGCAGCCAAGTTTTGCCGAGAAACGAGTCCTACTTGCAACCACTGTGGAGAGACTGGGCATGCCCACAAAGAGTGTAGCAGTAAATCTTCTCCGCCTCAATGTGCGACGTGCAAGCGTTTCAAGAGGAAATGTGACCATCAGACTGGTGACGTAGAGTGTCCGGCGCGTAAATACGCCGAGGTTAATTTTATTAATTCAATAGACTATGAAGGCGCCTAAGAGCGCCCCTAATAGTTTATTTAGTAGCCCTTAGTTACAGTTACTTAGAGTTAGTTTATCTTTTATTACTTTAATTACTAACATTAAATATAGATAAAACAAAATACATTTTATTCTCAACTTACCGATTATTAACCTTAATATATTCGCACACAATTGCAAGCATGCTGACATTGCTTGTACTTGCCCTACTTTAGTTAAAGCTGACCACATAAAATACCTAGGTGTTACGATTGACACAAATCTAAATTTCCGTAAACATATCGAGCTATTGTGCACAAGAGTGCGTAAATTAATATATATTTTTAAGAACCTACGTCGCATAGCCGATTATAAGTTAATTAAACAGATTTATTTGGCTCTGTGTCAATCGGTTCTTACCTACTGTATTACTTCATGGGGTGGAAAGATTTGATTTACAGAAAACCACAGACGAGACATGCATTTGCTTATAGATTTTATGTCTTTTTGGGACCTTTTTTTTTTTTGTACAACAAGCTCAATAAATTATTAGATATATATAGCATAAATTATATTAAATGTAGTACATTGTTATCGAATTATCTATTGAATCTCAATTACACAGACACAGAGAAACTATTGGAAGTTTTAGTATGATTGTAAGGTTTAGTTCGTAGGTTGTTATTTCTGTTTACATGCCCTTGTTCATTAGTCTTGTTAAGTGATGACCCGAAACACAGGTTTTATAAACCTAGTTCGGGCAAGTCGCTACTTATACATAATTTGTTAATTTTCCTTATGTCCTTAAAAATTGATAATTTAGTTATACTCGTAGTTATTCGTTGGGAATTAATATATCTATATTTTGTTTAAGATTTACTTGTGGCAATTACTTGTAACAATATTGTATAAAGATTAAATAAAGATTATTATTATTATTATTATTATTAGAATAGAATAGAATAGAATAGACAACCTTAGTATGGACTATAAGAACTTTTTGCTTTGGCGTGTTGCGGAATTGATTGAAAGAGACACCACGGCCCTGGAACACAAAAGACAACTAAAGGCACACTGGGTTGCCCTGGCCGTCCGGTAACCGTCCGAGTCGTCGACGGCGCGTAGATTTCCACGTGCGGAAATCTTTTCTTTTCAAAGAGATGCCAGCAAAACCGTAGGGGCCGAAAGGGAAAACCGGGAACGCAAGGCAAAGAAAGAACACAGGAGTGCGTTTTAGTCAGTAAAAGTCTGACACGGCCTCCCGACACGACTCCGCCATAGAACGGGAGAAGTCACTGCATGATTCCCCACCTAAGAAAAGGCACACGGGTGGGTTTAAGTCCGTAATAGTCAGACAATCTCTCCCACTCCACCCAGAAAGGAAGAAAAGAAAATAGACGTTAGTTTTAAAAGTAGTAAACTACAGTTGGATCAAAAGTGTTCAATGTGTTCATCGTACTAGAATCATTCGCTCAAACGTTCGTTTGGTTAATCGTTCAATTTAGACAGCTGTAAAAGAGTTAATGGGTATTATTTTTTGAGTCCTGTTCATCGATGAAATCTCTTTGAGAATCATTTGAGAACTCAAATGAAATGAAAAAGTCGTTCTGATAAAGTAAAGTGACCTCATTTTGGGAGCACACTGTAATAATAGAGATGTTAATGAATTTTTAGGGTTCAAATATGTAACCAAGTTACGACGATGTAACGTGGCACGGCACGTTACGTCGTCGGACGTTGAGCAACGTAAAAAACCACATCATGAAAATCCACGTCACAACCACGCAACGTGCCACGTTGAACGACGTCGTATTGAAGTCACCGGTGGCACATTTGTAGAATTGCTGCAGTTAATTTCGAGAAATGGATCGCAATAGACATGTTCTCCTTCTGGTAATATTAAGAAGACGGATAAAGAAGAAACAGATACAAAGAAAATGCTGCAGGAGTGCATCGTGAGATATTATACGTATTTTGCAACGTAAAATTACGTAAAACCAGGGTGCCCTGAAAAGAAGTCAAGAGACCGCTTCAATGTGCTGGTGTTGATCAGTGAGATAGTTTTAGTGAGGTAAAAATCCCACTCTCCCTGGTCTTTTCCGCAAAAGTCCTGATGCTTTTGTATAAAATAGAATAGAATAGAAATATTTTTATTCGGGACAGACACAGCACATCGGTTATAAACACAAAGTAAAAAAAAAACAAAGTACAAAGTGCGCCGAGCGTGCCCGCACCGAAAGGGTGACCACCTCAGCATATTTTGCTGGGCGTTAGACACCCAGCGCTGGTTTTCAGTTGGCACCCCGCAGTGACGCACGGACTAGGGTAAACAAATATATGTCGTGGATTGATGGCGCAAGGGTGCGACGGACAGCGCCATCTAACAATATTAGTTCCGTAAACTAATAATATCGTCACCGGAAACGCAAGCGGCGCCCTACCGCTTGGACACGATCGTCGGTAGAAGGGATGCAGCGAGAACTGGAGGGAAGCCTGAGAACTCGGACAGCCTCGGCATACGCTTAGTACCAACGCACGTGTTTGTTTCCTTTTGTAAAACCGTTATCAAAATAAAATTATTCTGATTCAAATTATCTTTCGTTCGAGTACCCAAATCAGTGCCCACACCTACCAAGAACTATGTAGGATCGTGATGAAGACCCGATGTTTCGCATCTCGGCCACCCTTGATGCGACATATATAATAATCGTATGTAATTGAAATAAATATTGATTTTGTGTACCTACTGGTGTATAACCAACTTCACTTGTAGATTTACTCTGATCACAAAAAGTTACCTTATACAATTATTTTCTATACTATTAGCTATTAAAGGCTTCCAACTCGACATACATTTTTAATGTTTTTCAAACAACGGCTCTTACGTGATTATGACGTTATTACACATTTTCCATTACATATTTTGGAAACACAATATCTTGGGGATATTATCTAGGCTTCTATTGAAATCAATTTATAAATTTGTGTAAAACTAATCCAGTAAAGACCTCCGAAAATCTGCTATTTTGCATGAACTTTGACACTTCATGTCAAAAATTTTAAAAGTCAAAAAAGTATAACAATAGAAGCCTTGCAAATTTAATCAAGATTCTGAATGACGACGACAATTTTTTTCAAAAACTTTTAAGGTTTAAAAAAAAAAACACGTATTTCCTGGAACAAGTTTTGTGCAATATTCGATTAAATCACGGAATTACCGAATGCTAACAGAGCTTTCAGGCGTTATCTCTCTTTTTTCGCGTTGCCTTTTCGTCAAACATCGCGTTGGTTTGCGCAAGATGAAGTAACAAGCTTTTAAACCATGCTCGATGTTGACGATAGGCGAGTGAAAAGAACCCTCTTTACCCTTAATCTAGAAGTAATATCATCATTAGGCTGAACATAGAAATCCATGTTCAACATTTTCGTGGAAATCTTAAGGCATGTTTTATTCGGCTTCAAAGGTTTCCTTGGAACGTTACTAGGGTTTGTTAACTTTGCTTTAAGTTAATTTAAACTATCGTTTACATTCCTACTTATAAAGTTAAGAGGGTTACCAGCTAGAATCTAAAGTGCTCAAGTTGGTACCCAGTGAATTTGTTGGCGTATTGAACTTACGGATTTACCATAGAATACCGCTTAATCCAGTAACTGGGGTCTATTTTTGAAGGCCATAGACAATCTATCTCTCTATGTAGTTTTGGTTTCCACACTTAGTCTATGGTGGACTATTTTGCATTATACTTATAGCATACATATATACTGAAGGCACTTTATTTATAATCACCCAAAAAAAAGGCATTAAGTCCGCCTCTGTACTTTTGTGTGCATAAATAATTAAATAAATAAATAAATAATGACTTTTCTCACTCTAAGGCGGAGCGCGATGGCGTGTCCACTAAATTACTAAATTTCACTCATATGTTTCTTCTTTACCTCGTGCCCTAGGATCCCGGGGTTCCCTTTCGGACAACTGATGACCCCAGTAGGCGTCGGCCCAACTGGACCCCTACAGTTTTGCTGACTACTCTTTGAGGCGCGCGTGGAACAATAGTCACCGTCGAAGACTCGGGTTCGGTCCGGACGCTTACCAAAGGGCCGGACGGCAAGCTACCCATTACTTGTTGTCCGTAAGCCAACGCCTACGGATAATAGGCACTGGTGCAAGGCAGCTTCAAAGATCGTTTGAAAAAATGGCTTATTGAGCGACGAATTTAAGATTACCTGAACGTTGACATGAACATTTGACCGTTATTTATTGTGACTTTTCTTATGATTTAATTATTGTTATGAAAGAAACGTTTATTATGCACTTCTAGTTGTGTTTATATAAATGTTTAATACATGCAAAAAATTACCTTCAGACCAATAAATTTCTATTTTCGTTTATCTGGAACAAAAAAAAACAAAACTGTTAATTTTATAAACGCTTTAACACACTAACATGCATCTAAAATTTAAGCTGCAAACAGAAACAGCAAACAGCGTTTAACAGAGTTACGTTTGAAATGTGTTACAAAATCGAGTTTGAAACTGGTAGCGTTAAACTTGACGCACACCGCAAATTGACATCACTAATTTCGGATAATTTGCAGCTAAAATCCACCCAGTGTCGTACAAAATAATTATTATATGGTTAAGTGGTCCTTTTATAAAATTAGGTAGAAGCTATTAAGCTTATACCTAATTAGGAAAGAAGATAATGGGATTAGTACAATACAATATAGTAAATCTTTATTGATAGAAAAGGGTACTACAATTTATGATCGATGGGGCGGAAAGGTACTGAAGAAGCAAACGTGCACCGGAAGACGCAGCGTTGGAAGGCCTTCCCACAAAGTGGATCGATGACCTGGTGAGAGCTGAGGGAATCCAATAGATGCGAGACGCACAATCACTTTGTTGTCCGTCCGTCTGTCTGTATGTCAAAACCCTTTATCTCGGGAACGCGTGGAGGTATTGAGTTAAAATTAAAACTTTACTCAAGTCTGTAGTCCCTTGAAGCTGAGAAAAAATCAAATTTCAAAGTTGACGAAGAAAAAAGATACGGCCGTTTATGTCGCGAACAACGTATATTTCGACACTCTCTCTCGGTAAGAAATTACTCTTCTTAACTGTACGCATAACAAATGTGTTCCCAAAACATTTTGTGTATGATTATACTCCTAGGTACCTCTTTTAAATCTTTTAAAAAAATTCACCACCTTTTTTCGAAGACATTCACCAACCCACACTGGGCCCGCGTGGTGGATTACGGCCTATTTCCTCTCTTAGAGAAGGTCTGAGTCCCAGCAGTGGGAACATTAAAAGGCTGATTATGCTATGCTATGAACCTTTATCATAATAATATCCTGTTGCCCCGATATGTTTGAGGTAGTCGCAACATCTCATCTATACTATAATCTCTCAGAGATTAAGTGCTGGTCCGATTGCGAAAATTTATTCACCGATAGAAAGCGGCTTTGTTCCTGAGTGACATAGGCTATATTTTAAGTATGCGGGCGAAGCCGCGGGAAAAAGCTAGTCTTTAATACAACAGCAGATCAACAGTCACTTTTTTTAGCGCTTAAAACATTATCTTTCTTTACCCCTTATCCACTTACACACGTACAACTTTCTTTGAAACATGTTCCTCATTAAAAAACCTTTACTTTTTTCTTTCAAACAGATTAGGAGCCTTACCATGACGTGTTAAAATGTCGGTCGTGTGAGCAAGAAAGAGGGATGGAGCTATACACCCCATATAGCTGCATCCCTTTCACAGTTCAGAATAGGTCGTCAAATGTGTCGCGACAAGAGCTCGTGGTAGCGCCTCAGCAATCTTAATTGGTAGGTTAGAGTTTTATTTCTCCTCACAAAACATGACCTTATGATTATAGATAATTCATCATCATCATCATCATTTCAGCCGAAAGACGTGCACTGCTGGACATAAGCCTCTCCCAAGTGTCGCCACAATGAACGGTCCTGTGCGTCTCGCATCGGTCCACCTTGTAGGAGGCCTTCCAACGCTACGTCTTCCGGTATAGATAATTCAATAAATTCAATTAACATTTAGGAACCTTTTTTCAGTCAAGTGAATGTGTGGAGCTGGTGTGTGTTATACCTATAACACACACCAGCTCCTAAACCTATTAACCTGTTGTTTGTTTCAATAACGCAAAACTTACTCGATTACCCCAACAAATTCCTAATATCTAAGTGCAAATACAAATAACCTCGATCCTTGAGATAGAACAATAGATATATATATTCAAATATATTATATCGATGCTGCTCCAAAGTCTCAATATAGAGCTTTGCATAATTCATAGACTAGCGGAGTGAGAATTCCGGACTGCTTAGATCTGATGACATGATAGTTTCAGAATTTAACTTATTAATACTGGCTCAGTAGAAATAGACAATTTTAGTGTCATATAAACTGTTTTTTTTTTTTGTTGTGTTCTAATTTTGAATGATGAGATTGGCATAAAAGAATATTGGAATGAAGGCTACCCTGTTTCTGCAGTTGGAGCTACTGGAGAGAAAGGTTTTAAAAGCTATTATTACGGCACGAATGCCAACTAAGGGTTAAAATTATTCCTAAAATCCTGAAGGTGTGATAAAATATAACATCAATAGTGCCGCAGAGTTGCGTAGTATAACTTTGTTCGTTAAATAAAGAAGATAACTAAATAAGAATAGAAAATTATCGACAAAAATTGTATCTAAATCTGTCATAATATATGCTATGTATTGTTATAACTGGACTCTGAGGGTCGTAAGGTTGGGAGCGAGCCACGACATCAACTTCAAGTCGTTCGTGGTACAAGTTCCAACCCGCCAGCTACAGACCTTCTTAAAAGAGGACTTCTGGCCAAAAGGTGTCGTATATCGACGTTTCCAAGGACAGTTATGCGACACCACCCAGCGCAATAAGACGCCGATTACATTACGTGTGTAATTATAGTTAATTATGTTATTTGATAATATGTATTAGTTTATAATTGTTTAAGATTATCTTATGTATTTTATCTATGGGCCTCCGTTGCCTGAAAATAAAATGGTTATTATTTATTTATATGAGTCGGTGATAGTAAAATATAAAAAAAATCATAAAAAATGACTACATACGTAAACTCGCATCAACAGACAACAAACAGTAAAGTTTACCAATTTGAAGATTTCACGCTATACTAGTACCTGTAACATCGAGGTCAAACGCGCTAGTCAAAATCTGACACACGGATAGACCAAGTTCTGAAGTAGCACAAAGGATACCTTCTTTTTATCCTAAGAGTATGTTCTCTTGGAATAACTTTTTACTGTCCCGCAGGCAAAGCTGCCGGCAGCAACTAATCTTCCATAAAAATGAAATCAATAGATTAATTTTCTTTTTCAAAATCTACCGTTTATTCAATTGAAGCCAGAGTAAATCTCTAGTATAAATATACAGATATTCAATGCTCAACGCTCGGCAGTTAGTATCAAAAAAATGGGGCTACATCGACAGTAATTATGAACTAGACCCGTAAGAAAATGTTTTGGGGTACTGTCGATGTAGCGTACCATCGATTTGGGGTACTGTCGATCCATTAGTCCGTCGATGGAACGTTTTCAATACAGCGACTGTCGATATTATGAACTAGACTTCAAAAAAATATGTATAAGCCAGAGTAGATTTATTTAAAATATCACAACATGTATTTCGTATATCTTTCCAATACAATATGTAATGCCTAGACAAACAAATAGCTCGGACCCTATTTTCTTTCACAATTTTCTGATAAGTCAGGCCAATCTTTACCTACGTCGTTTTATTTACCTTCAGCCAAAAAATTATACAAAAAAAGCAAAAACAAAAAAAGGAATCCCTCGATAAATATATAAATTACGGTTGGGGAAAACAGAAGGCTCTTCAGTTTTCTGCCTGAATCCTGAAAAGCTCACAGCCCATTTCAATTGCTAATATAAAGTCTACCGGCTCGATTTCTCTTCATATTACATTTTAGTATGCAATCGTAAATTTACATACGACTTTTTATTAAAATTGTATAAGTAAATGCTGTGGTGCTGTGTGGTTTTTGATCGTTAAAGTATGGTTTAAATTTTGATCGTATATTTTTTAAGTAGTTTTTTAGCACACGTCAAATCGAAATATAGAACAGAAAGGCCAATGCAAACTATTGGCATGTTTTAATTTTTTCTTTTCGCCAGAAATGAAACCAAGATTATATGTTAGAGGCCAATACGAGGAATCAATAGCAAAAAGAACCAGGTCTTTAAATAGTAACCGAACGAAGATACGTACAGAAGCATTGCTAGTATATTTTTGTCAGGCGTTACCTATTTTCGTTATATTATAATTAAATGGAATTAGTGGTAAAAAGGCGGACTTACTGCAACAAGGCAATCTAATAATATTTCGTTAGTTAAAAAAAATATCCAGTTTTTTTTAAATAAGCTAAGTTATATTGATTTTTTTTTATACCGTCTAAACGCAAAAACACGACCATATCCATAGAATGTAAAAGAATTGAAGTAGGTACCTATAATAACAATGTATGGAATAGAATTCTAGCATCTGTTACAAAAAGTGAATGAACCCTAATTGAATTTACGAACAAATAATACAAAAACGGGTCTGATGGTAGGAACATTTCCTTTTAGAACTATTTTCATTTCCAATTTTCCTCCAAATTCTTTTCCATTTTAATTCCGTTTAAAAATGAAACTATAAAAGATTCACATAAAAGCTTTAAATTACTTTTTTATTTTTGGACTTTTGTTTATTATTATTTTTTAACTTTTTTGTTTTGTTTATATAAACAAAATTAAAAAGTTCTGAGAACACTTTCTTTTTTCTTTTATTTGAAACGTCACGTTAACGTTTCGTTACCGACTGGAGCATGTTTCCAGGTTTACCATATATCAAAAGTGACCGAAAACCAACGCATAAAGAGATGAGAAGTGAAACCACGCAGTCAAAGTCAAAAACATTAAGCCAGTTTGATGTTCAGCAATAGATGGTTTGAAACTCCTAACTTGTTGTCGTATAAAGCTCCTATTGTGGCTACAACTTCGCTGTTGTTATGCAGTACTGTTTTTCGACAAGAAAGTTACAGAGACCCGTGTACGGTTTCAACAGACAATGTTTATGTTTCACCACCCGAGGCCAATTATGTTCGTGGAAACGGCAAGTTTGAAATGGAATTTATTATTATGAAAATATTTCCCCTAATTATATGAAAACCTTTCTTTTTGTAGCATGTTGTTTTGTGTTCAATTATCTCTTGTAGATATTCTGCTTTTGTTCTCAAAGGTCTCTAAAGGTAAACATTTTGTCGTGTTTTATTTTTTCAGGTATTTTTGCATATTCATCAGTATTACACGTGATGTTGTGTAATATAATGTACTTTTTACGTCACAATATACCTACTTGATTAGAAGAACCTACAGTAAGCTTAGCTTAGTTAGCCTTTTGAATGTTCCCACTACTGGGACTTAGGCCTTTCTAAGAGAGAGAATGGGCCGTAATCCAAGCCCAGTGGTGGATGTTACATGTCTTTGAACTTTTGGTTCTAGGATATGCTGGTTTCCTCACAATGTTTTCCTTTACCGTTTTAAGACCAGTGGTGAAGATATAAATTGCACAAAATAATGCGCCTGGCTAGGTTTGAATGTAAGACCTACAACTCGTAAGTCGTATCACCCCTGGGTCACCACTCATAACTTAACCTACAGTTACTTCATTTGAAATTCTCTTACTCAAAACTTAACGAAAAACTGGTCGTTGAGGGTTCCGTACCTCAAAAGGCAAAAACGGAACCCTTATAGGATCACTTTGTGGTCCGTCTGTCTGTCTGTCTGTCTGTCAAGACCCTTTATCTCAAGAACACGTGGAGGTATCGAGTTGAAATTAAGACCATATACTCAGGTATGAAGTTTCTTGAAACTGTGAAAAAATCAAACTTCTGTATTAACGAAAAAAAAGTTACGGCCGCTTATGTCGTAAAAAACGTGTATTTCGGCACTCTCAAGGGAATCAAAATTCGTAGGGTACTTCCCGTTGACCCAGAATCCTGAAATTTGGCATGAAGCAAGGTCTTATAGCACAAATATAGGAAAAAATATGAAAACTGTAAATTTGTATTTTCTTCACAAAAAAATCTTTTTTTGCTATTCGGAAAAATCTTCGCAACTCAATTCGGGAATTGAACTGTTTTCATAGATAAGTTTGTACGGAACCCTAAGTGCGCGAGTCCGACTCGCACTTGCCCGGTTTTTTGATTGAGTAAATCATCAAATAACTCTTCCCGCTCGGGTAAAGAGAGTAAAAGTATCCGACTTTTACTGACTAAAACCTTCCTTATTCCTTCAGTTGCTCTGTACTTTTAGAACAAACAAACAAAAATAACAAACTGTACCTCTTTAAAATACTATAGTGTAGAAGTGTAGATTAGCCATAGTCAATGAAAAATGTTCGTTGATACAGACAACAACCATTTTTCATAGATTAGTTATTTTTTATAGCGCAAGTGAAAGAGCGCAGTAATGGCTCAGTGGTAACGGCCCCGACTTACGAATTTTAGGTCATGGGTTCAAACCCAGCCAGGCGCATTACTTTTATTATCATATTATTATTATTCATTGTGCGTACAGCTAAGGAGTGGAATTCCCTGCCGGAGGCTGCGTTTCCTGATAGCTACAACCTGGGGAGTTTATGTCAAGAGTGAATAGGTTTCTTCTAGGTAAGCGCGCTCCATCGTCGACCACATTCTCACTTTCCATCAGGTGAGATAGTGGTCAAGCGTGAGCCTATCAACAATAAATATAAACAGAATCAAAAATTCGAAGACATGCCCTTTGGGTGATTGTAAGCCTTCTGATGAGGCCCATTGTAAGCGACTACGTTTCAGTGCCATCAAGTCATTACTGGCAACACGCACTGGTCATAGACTTTCGTCTTGAGACGCTGTGGTATGTTGGACGAGAAGATACCACGCAGCTTCCCGAACGCTGCCCAGCCGAGTCGGATTCGACAATTAACCTCTTTCTCAAAGTTAGACCTACCCAACTGGATTGTCTGTCCCAGGTAAACGTAATCGTCTACAACTTCGAGTGTAGAATCTCCGATCTTGATTGGAGTGGGTGCTACATGGTTATTTACCATGACATGTCATTATGTCGAAACATGAAATAAGGCCGATTATACCTATAAGCGAATTAACATATCTCAAAAAAACCGAGTAATATACCTACGGCAATCTCAAGTTATTATAACAATTGCCGCTAGTTTTCTCATTTCAGTGGCCAAAACAAGCGCACAAACAACAATCTCCACTTTTTCAATGTTCTTAACCTACATCAACTTTCCATAATTTATTTAGCAAGGAAACTCTCTTCGAAGATTAAAAAGGTTTAAGTTCAGAGTCTTCCTCTGTTAGGTCAGACCCATGGGACGGTTCACAACGGTAATGGCAATCCTCTCAGGTCATAATACCTCCTGTTTATGTGGACCGGACCCATATTATATTCTCGTAAGAAACTCTTAACAGTATTTGCCCTTTCACCTTGATTCTATATAAAAATGTAGGTTTATTGTTTGCTGGTAATTCTAGTACTCTGATTATTTTCTGTAGCCACACTGGTTGGAAAATTTATAGTGAACACAATACATTTCTAGGTCTTATGCAAACCAAACTCAAATCTATTAGATCTCAATACCAATCCGACGTCTTTTTGTCGACCCGCCACCAGCTCACGCTGAAATCCAACGCTGTGGACTCGTTGCATTTTGCACGTTGTCACGGCGTTATGCTGAGCGTTCGGCCGTTTTGGGTGGACGTGGCGTATGTTTTTTCCTATAGCATGTTTAGAATTTGTAAGTCCTAAGATTTCGTCATTTTCCACAAATGAAATGTTTTTCTTTATTTCTTTTCTTTCCAAGATCACTACATGGAGGCGATTTTTTTTCTCGTTTGGAATATCATCTAATGACATCCCTCGCTTTTGGGCGGAGCGAGAAATAGTGTCAGATTTTTACTGACTAAAAACCCATTCCTGTTCCTTCGTTGCCTTTCGTACCGTGGCCGAGTCTTCCTTTTAGAATCAGACACTTGGCCCCAGTAGGCTTCAACCCTGCTTGGCCCCTACGGTTGCTGACATCTCCTTGTGGCGCGCGTGGAACACTACGCGCGTCGACGAGCTCGATAATCAGTCCAGACAGACAGTCTCTTTCATTAGGACCTCTATAAATGGTTGACCATTCATTGCACATTATAAATAAAAAAATTAAACACTGATTCAAATTTAAAATCAGAATAGATTTAAAAAGGCTATCAGGCCGAAGTTCTTTTTCTTCCTTTATTCTTTTCCATTCTTACTTTTTTCCCTTCTTTCATTCTATATATTTTTTGTTTTTCTTTCTTTCAATAAACATTTAGAAAAACTGAGTTTATTTCTTTAAAAAACACTACCTTTCACTAGGAATTACTCCTGGTATCGTGGGTGCGTTCACAAATATTAAACTTCACATACACAAGTTATCTAGTTCCAACACAAGTTTCCAGTCAAGTTCCACCTATAAATAGACACGAAGTATTTACTTGACGCTTGTGAAAACATTGACAGCTGTAGTAACTACACATTAAATGAGGTTACTAACCTAACCTAAACTGACAATTTACTTACAAAATAGACGGACAATTTTCAGGGCTATTGTCATTTGATAATATACGATGTATTCAGAGGCATTCAGAAATTAGGGCAGAATTTATTTGTCGGAAGTAGTGACCTGATAAAAATTAACACCTATTGAGCTGATTTATAGGAAAATTGTTAGACTATCATAATATAATTACTTTTATTTTTCGTAAAAAATCATAAAATGGTTCCTTTCGCTTCGAGTGGAGCCTGAGGGAGTGTCAGACTTTTACTGACTAAAACTCATACATGATTCTTGAGTTGCTCTTTGCGGTTAAGGGCTATGGTGACTCTCCATGCAAGACTCGCATATACTATTGCCTTCTTCTTATGGGAGTAATCAAAAACTACAAAAACATTATTTTTTTGTAGCTTTTAAAGTTAGAGTCGAAACGTCAAAAGTCCGCACTCAGGGTCCGCCAGCGAGCAATGGAACGAAGTATTCTCGGGGCCAAAAGAACAGACCGCTTATCGAACAGTATACTGCGTTGCAAAACACAAAACGCAGACGTAGGTAACTCAGCCGTCAAATTAAAATGGAACTGGGCAGGCCTTTTCTGCCGCATGTCGCAACTATATTTATCGCATGGGTAACTACTGACTGGATCCCGAACAGCAGGAGCCGACAAAGCGATAAGCCCAGAAGGAGATGGCTCGACGAATTGGACTCCTACGTAAAGGATTGGGCAGAAGTAGCTAAGGCGTCCAGTACACGGTCATGCAGGCGTCAATTAATTCCATCAATCATGAATGATGTTTGAATGACGGAATTTTATCGCCATTAGTTTTTAGTCATGAAAACGTCAATAATCGCATTAGGCGGTAGGTTTTTCGTCAATCAAAAAATTTACTGTGGCAAAACTGACAGCAAAACCTATCGTATAATGGACGCCCATGCACAGTGAAGAGTGGAATAATGGAAGGAAGGCTTTTGCCCTGAACTGGGACACAATAGGCTCCTAATTCGAGTTTTTGTATCGCTATAATACGGAATAAAAGCGTCAAACAACGATGAAAAGTGAAGAAGTCAAAAATCAAACCTTGATTTTTTGTACTTTCTCAGTTTAATTTCGAATTAATTACTAGTAAAGATCTGTCTATTCAAAAAGAGTTCAATACAGACGGTATAATTAATTCTCAGTAAATAAGAACCTCTGCGTAGAAAGGAATTGAAACTGTTTATGTTAAAGTTTTGTTCAGACTGGGCAAAGTTCAGGGAGTTTTCATAACAAATTAAAGTAATTAAATTTTATCTCTTCCCGTACATCACTATTACTATTCAGGGAACACTAAAATATGTAGTCGAATCCCCAGCCGTTTTTTTTAAGGGTGGCAATCATCCAATGACTTCTCCCGCTCTGAGCGGAGCAGGAGGGCGTGTCAGACTTTTACTGACTAAAACGATACCTGTGTCCTCCAATTGCCCTTTGCGTTCTGGGACTACGGGTTTCCTTTTCAGAAATTCCCCGCCGGAGTCTGTTTCCTGATAGCTACAACCTTTTTCTTTACGTAGGGAATCATCAAATAGAGTCCAGCCCCACTCCGGGTGGAGCAGGAGAGAGTGTCAGAATTTCAAGTTTGACAAATGAATTTAAAATTTTTGAATCAAAAATCATGTGTATGCCAATAAAATAATAGTCTGCCAAATAAAAATATTTATGTTATATGGGCAGGGCACATTGCTCGCAGAACGGATGGCCGTTGGGGCCAAAAAGTTCTGGAATGGCGACCACGTACCGGAAGACGTAGTGTTGGAAGGCCTCCTACAAGGTTGACCGATGACTTGGTAACGGTTACGGGAGTCCGATGGATGCGAGACGCACAAGACCGTTCATGGTGGCGACACTTGGGGAAGCCTATGTCCAGCAGTGGACGTCTTTCGGCTGAAATGATGATGATGATGATGATGAAATAAAAATATGAAATTCCGGCCTGTAAACGCCAGTGCTGTCGGAAAAAAATGCACAAAAATAGACGTTATAAAATTACATTGCCAAATAACTAGGCTTGCCGATTTTTGGGGGCTTTTAGTGGTAATTAACGAATCTAATTCAGCAGTTGTATGTAGGGGCATCCGTGGGTCACAAAATTGGAATCTTTCAATAAAAGAAAGAAAACAATATCAAAATCGGTCTAAAATTGACTGAGAAATCGGTGAACATATACAAAAAAAAAATATATAAGTACAGCCGAATATAATTAAAATCTCTTTTTAGAAGTCGGTTAAAAAAATACATGCAATTGAAACTTGACACTGGCTATATGCGCAAAACGTGCGAAAACAAAAGAATAAAAAACCACGCCAGCTATTCGAATTCGTAATCACAATTCGCATTCTCTTGACGGGAAGATCCATCCTTTAATGCCTTTTACGATATTCCTTGACATAAACTGGATGATCTAACCAAATGACACTTTACATCGTATTATTTAAATATACCAGCACAAAAACCCTGTTGTCGAAATTTAGAAATAGAAGATGATTTATTATTTTCATAACACATTGGGAATTTGATTTATTATGATGTTCCTAATGGAATTGGTTTGCAAAACCTTTGTGATTTTACCTACGGGATATTGATTTTCAAGCTTGGATAGGCTGTTTGCGGAAGCTTACTGAGGCTATTTTTGTCTTGAAGTTTAAGGCTTATGAAGATTATTATATTCTCTATTTTATTAGAGGGTTAACGTGCTTTTTGGTTATAGAGAAGTCTCGGTATGTTAAGAAAGTAACTCATCCACAAATTGAGCTCAGCAAGAGTTGCTTAACTTCGCCTAGCCAAAAGCCCCGTGTACAAACTCTGTTTGTCTGTTAGTCATTTATGCAAAATCCAGCGACTGTTCATATAATTTTGGGCACCCGCACTAAACTGCGAAGCGATGCGATTAAACACCGCATCGCAGAAACCTGCAAATTGCTGCGAAGCGATTTCATGGGGCAAAGCATTGGTTCAGGTGAACATACAATGTGCAATGCGAATCAATACACTAATTCTTGTGTTACCTCGTGCGAACTCATAGTTTTGTGTTTGGGCCCTTTTTCCCCTAAAATGAAATAAAAAAAAAACAAATTATCTACCTATCAATCGTTACCAAAATTGCAAGTATTACTATTACAAAGGAAACTGCCCACTTTCCTACGTATCGTCGTCAATCAATCAGCAAGACAGTCGTGAAGTCTGCACACGCCGTTAAGACAGTAACGAGAAACAATTTGTTCGGAGTGAAGGGGACTCATTGAATTAGGGTACCGTCACAATGCATTCACAGTATCTAAGCTTTTGATCTTTCTTTTCAATTCAGTTTCGTACGCATTTTTTTTATTAAAGGAAGATTCTTTATTGAAACTTTTGCGCTGTGTAAGTATGGTGGAGAGACCTTTTCATTTTCTTTTTTTTTTGTTTGTGTTTTGGCTTTGTAGGTCGCCTTAAAGCTTCGTCTTACAAATGAGAAGCGACAATATGACAATAATACGACGAAGCGAACTCGAGACAACCTTGAAACTCACCACCATATGCGAAAGAAGAATCTTCGATTTCTTGGGCCATATTGCCAGAAAGAGAGGTGATAACCAGCAAACGTTACTGCTGACAGGAAAAGCAGATGGGAAAAGAACTAGAGGCAGGAGTCCGATATATTGGTCAGACCAAATCTGTGCTACACTGGAGACCACAGTCTGCGACACCATCCACATTGCCGAAGATAAGACAACATGGCGAAATATAATCCACAAAAAAGTTATTCGTCGAGGTCAAGACCCTCAGCATTGAGGATAAACGACGCTAGGAAAGAGGAGGACGATAAAGCATTTTCATAGATATAGATCTAAAATTGCTCTACAGATTAAACAATTTCTTTAAAATTGTTGTTGTTGTTATGTTGAGACATTACCACGTTTCGCCTGAAGGAGCCTTTAATTCGAGCTCATGTCTCCATCATAGCATAGCATATCGTCATAAGCTTTATAATGTTCCCACTGCTAGGACACAGGCCTCCTCTCTAGGAGAGGGAATGGGCATTATTCCAACACGCGGGCCCAGTGAACGTAACTTATCTTCAATTTTTTGGTTCTAGGTCATGCCGGTTTCCTCACGATATTTTACTTTACCGTTTTGAGAGCAGTGGTGATGTAATAAACACACATAGTAATGCGCCTGGCTGAGTTTGAACCCGCGACCTATAACTCGCGTTTCTTTGTCTCGGACAATTACTGCCGCGGCAAAAAGCACAGAATGTTTGCTGTGTCTCAGTGTCGCACTGTTGCCCGTGCGCAGTCTCCAATACCTCGCACTTTGGCTGCACTAAATGATCTCTTGGATTCTTATCCAACAAACGATCTGTTTGCGGATAAATCGAAGATGATTTTATTGGTATGTCAGAAGTATTTATAGAATTGATGTAAGTACAATATGTTGTTTATAACTTAAAACTGTTTGTTTAGTTACTGTAATTGGTTATTTAACCGTTGTAATTAATTGGTTAAATAAATAAAATAAATAACTCATAAATCGGGGCCGCTATCACTGGGCCCCACTGCTCCACATCTTTATTATAGCATTTTAAATTAAAATTGAGGGAAATACTTCTGTTTAAAACAAGTCTGAGTATTGTAAATATATTTAATTGCCTGTAAAAACTCCAGTTCAAAGGATTCTTTGAACGACAGCTCTCAGCAGATCTTTTCTAACAAACCGTATCTAAAGTTAACCAGATTTTTTCTGAAAAGAACTGTTGTTATTTCATTCTCTCACGTTCAATTTACCTTAAGGGGGTTAACCCCGAATTTGGTATTATTCGGATTTCCCTCTGTTGATCTTATTTACTATCAATTTTGCCGTGAGAAACTCGTATAATATACAACAAACTTACTTGTAATCTATATATATAAAAGGAGAAACTGACTGACATATCAACGCACAGCCGAAACTACTGGGTCTTAATACGTAATCTTGTAATCTTGGTATGCAATAAAGTATATATAAATAAATAAATAAATAAAAACGTGAAATTTTGAACAAAGCTGCCTTTTATTACGTAGGCGAGCCCTAAGAGGATTTTCCAAAATTCACCCCCTAAGGGGATGAAACGGGGGTCCAAAGTTTGTAAGGAGAAACCTACTTTCACGCGAGCGAAGCCGCTGGCAGAAGCTAGTTTATTATGATTCTAAAAGTATATTGCACATCTCATTTAAATTATTTATTCAAAATTTAGACATCAAATTCAAATTAATTATTTGTACATACCTAATAGTATTCCTTTGAAATGTTTAATCCAATTTATCTGATAAGTAAAAGCACTAACCAAAAACCTTAATTAATTTATTATTAGTTGTAGCTGAAACTCAAATAATGATATACCTATAAGTTTGCATTACTGATCCTGAATATCTAATTCTTAACCAAAATTGAAATTCTCAGTACATTTATTCTTTAATGGAAGTATGAATTTTCTATACAGCCCACGACATACGCGTGGGTTATTCAATGCACGAATAAAGGCAAGGCGAATAGAAAATACAGGGATTTCAGCCTTCAAGACGGATTTGAGAATCGCGCCAACAACCCTGGCTCGTTTCTTTGTATTAAATAATTCAACATTTCATTGTAGCTATGTTTTGGAAACGTTATCATGAATATAAATAAAAATTCTAAACATTTGAGACAGTACCGCTATTTTTTCGTTATATTATTTGATATAGATTTATTTGAGAGCAGTGGTGGCCGAGTGGTAACGGCCC